>OW026361.1:35231116-36703331 GCA_932273835.1 Sarcophaga variegata | reverse complement strand
TTAGTCGTAAGGCCAGGTCAGACATCTCGAACAAAACGAAATACAAAAAAAATATTTCTTCGGCGACATCCTCTCATCATATTTCTGGCAAAAACTCTGAGAGTAAATAAAAATTGCCATGAAAAGTTTCTCAAAAATCTGTCTTTCGGAGTCAACTTTAGACTGTAGGTCCCACCATTTATGTATAAAAATTGACTTACAAAACATTAGTGGCGTGAGAAACTAGGTCATAATTCAGACTGAAGGGTTGTAATGACCAATTATGTATGTTTGTATGTAAATACTTACCACGACTTGTATAACTCGCCATACGTTTCTTCTTCGTACACCTCCATGTACTTCATTCTCAAACTGCATTGTAAGCTATCGACTGCCTAGTGACATCTCCAACAAGTATTCTTATCGTATACCCTTGATCTTAAATTGACGGGAATGCATAGAAGTTTGCAGGTTTGATATCGCAGAGCCAGATTTAAAATTTTTAGATGCCAGAATATTTCCAATATTCGTCTAAGACAGCCATACATTTTTGAATGTTTTATTCCGCGACTAACAACTACAGGAAGCACAGATTGGACATTGGAGTTAAATATAGTAATTTAAGTGCGATTTTATTCGCATCCTGTTCTGCAAAACGTATTAAGCATATCAAGCACCCAAGATAGCACTTTCGTGCAATGTCTTCTGTGGAAGAAGATGGCCAGTTTAAAGTCATGCATTTTCTCTTCCTGTTGTTGTCTTGTAAACTAACTTTAGCCACGCGTTCAGCAAATAGTTAAATATCTTAACAGTCAAGGTAGTCAAAATAGGCATAAAGACTCATAAAAACATTAGTATAGAGTCCGTTTTACGTGTTTCCTATCACAGAAATTATTTATTCGTAAGAAATGTCCAAATTTCCATTAATCTAGCGCATAAATCCGGATGAATTTGTCTGATGTCATGGGTTATGTTGGTTTCGAAATCACTGTGTCTTGTGGTTTATTCGCATTAAATCTAACTTTCTATCACCAACAAAGACTTCCGAATTTTGACAGTTAATAAAGGTCATCTTGGTGAAACGAAATGTATCATATTAGTTGTCATTTATTTATTCTGTAATGCCAAATGACTATCGACAACCATAGACAATGCGGGTCATCTTCGGCGATAAGGCCCAGTTCTAGATAAATTGGTACGTTCTCAACAAAATTGTCGAATTGGAGACGATACCAATTTTCATGAGATCCGCAAGCACACGGTTTGATGTGGCTGGCGGCGTCACGGTCCATATTTTTTTTCTGAGACCGACCTAGGCCAGGCTATCACTGTCAATGGCGAGTGCTATAGGTCAATGCATATCAATTTCTATCGGCCTGTGTTAAATGATTTAGACTCCAACGACAAGAAGGTGCAACATAGCTCAGACTACAGTGGGTATTCTACACGAGCAAGTTGAGATTGTGTTCATATCTCCATGAGGTGATGTGAACTGCTCACCGAGATGCATGCGAATAAGCCAAAAACTTGTGAGCTCTCTAAAAACCAACTTAAAACATGTCGTCCGTCAAATTTAGCCTGATTTATGCATCAGAGTCATTGACCCGTTCAGTCTGGAGAAACCGTAGCTAAGATTTGAACGACGTGCTATTCACACATAATGGCATTAGAAGGTTTTTTAAACGAAAAAAAAAATTCGATGACATTTCACACAGATTTTGTTTTATTTAAATTTAAAGATGGAAAACGCTTTATGAAAAACCCGATACACTTTAGGTAAATTGCCACTTGCTTAGAAATAATTCAAAGGCGGTAAAAGAAGATATTACTTACTTAATTCGTCATTACAGCCCTTTAAATAGGATTATAACTTAGATTCGTACACTACTTCTGTGGTCTGTTTTAACTTTGTTCATGAGTGTGAGGACCTTCTGACTGACCGACAGAATTTAGAAACGTCTCATGGCAATTTTATTTATTATGCTGAAGTCGTGAGTGTTCGAGATGCCTAAGCTGGGATTTGAAACAAGGACACTCGACTAATAAGCCAACGCACTACCTACTAGACTACGACAACTTCAAGGGAAGATAATGTTACATTTTTGGCTTTTAAAAACGTTTAAAGTATAATATCGTAGATTGTAAATAAAATCAAAATAAATCTGTACTTAGTTTTAATTAAAATTCTTTATTATTCGCACAATTCTGTGTGTTCCTCTCATCAGAGTATATAAAATTGACATGAAAAAGTTTTTCAAAAATCTGTCGCTCGGAGTCGACTTTAAACTGTAGGTTCCGACATTCATGTGTAAACACAACATAAGTGGTATGCGAAGCCCGGTTTTAATTCTGACTGAAGGGTTGTAATGATCAAGTATGTGTGTATGTATGCATGTTTAAAGAAATACTTAACAAACTCGCTCTCCAACCAAACAGCGTGATTCCTAACATTTTGAACTTCTGTGGTCATATTCATGGCAGATGGATATTGCACCAAATTTTATTCCTGATATTGATCTGGGGCAAATAATTAAATTTTTATTAAAGTTTTCAATATTTGGACACTTATGTCCCGTTTCTGCAAGACGAACGATTTCAGGCGAACGTTAATTTGTATTTAAATAACTTTATTTTATTATGTGCTGCCGTTCTTTTATAATACATTTCCAACATGATGCATAATTAATATGAAAAAATTTAAGTATTTAGCTTGTGTTTTATAAAAATTATTTTAAAATCTTAAGTATTTATAAATCACACGGGTATTCACACGAACAAAACAGATTCTAAAAATAAAACTTAAACGATTAAAACCCGTTTTTTTTCATATAAAAGGATTTGTGGAAATTGAATATTCCCCTGCTTACGCTTACTTGGCAGGATACGGGTCTGTTAAGAAATAATTTCCATTTAAATGCCATAATTGAGCCTGCAAAAACAAATTAAACTTCAATTTAAGACAAGTGCGAGCAAATACATTCACAGTTATTATGACTTAATCATGACATCCTGGGGATTTACTTAACCACCACTGCCGCCAAACTCTTCCTATTTCCCATTCCATTAAATGTTACTTAAATGTTTCAATTTGTAGCCGAGATGATGATGCTTTTGCACTGCATGATGATGTGGCAGAACACAGTGAGAGTTTCATTTTTTTTACATTTCCTGGTGCTCTTTACCATATAACCACCACCCATTGCTTTCTGTACAAATTTCATCTTGAGTTCATAATGGTCGTGATGATGATGCTGATGACGAAGATAATTCTGGTACATAAACCCGCCTACAATTTTCAACTTTTCTTTTGGCTGCCGTCGTTTATTTTTATTCGGTTTTTTTGTTTCTTTTGTTTTTGTTTCGACTGCTTTTAAAATGTCTTAATAGAAGGCCTTCTGGGTTAAAGTTTACTTTAAATGTTGTTTTATTGTCTTTATCTTGGCAAAAACTTTTCAACTTTCAATTACATTTCTTACGTTTCTATTTGAAGATAAGAAGGCAGCACGGAAACTTAAACTTCAGCTATAACTTTATATTTTCATAGATTAAAGGGAAAAGGATGGAAGGCAGTTTTCCATCTTCATCCTTTGTTGTTGAATTGTTAGTTTTGTACACCCTACATTCCATGTAGAAAAGATAAAGAAATTTTTGGACAGTTTTTTTTTTCGCGGGAAGGAGGGAGAATGCTTTATGCATTCATGTAGTTCGTCACCATACATGGTATGTCGGACTCTCCCATTGGGTATACCGACTAAAACCCCGCCTAGTCTGCTCACCGGGGTATCATTCCGTCTCGGAATCACGGTTGTATTACTTTGAGGTGGACCCCTTTTTGGCACCTGTGCCAGTTCCAACATTGTCAGCCTGCGTCCAGACTCCGCTCTTTTCTTATTCTATTGCGTCTAGGTCATATTTTTTCCTTCGCAGGACGTAATGCACAAATTGTTTTACTGCGTTCCAATTTTCTCTGCTGTTTGTCATTTTCAGCACGACGTTTGTAGCACTAATAATGCCGATTTCAGCCTCAAGACCCTGACGTCTTTCGGCCCAGCGACTGCAGCCGAAGAAAGTGTGTTCGGCATCGTCTAACATTTCCTCCTCATCGTAGATGCAGAATGGCGAGCGACATTTCCCCATGCGATGAAATATCCATGATCATGATTATAATCCAATGTTGGACAGAGTGGACTGTGGAATATTCATCAAGGATTCTCATATTAATGTCTGACCAGTATAGTATCTTCCATACAGAGACCATGGCCATTTTGAAAGTTTCGCAATTCTTGTTGGGTATAGTGAGTTTCCTTAAAAATGTCTTCATATACTCGGACAACCAAGCTGCGACGCCCTAACAAACGTCTTTTCGACATCTGTACCCATCCGGGATTTTACCGATCATTGGTAAAATAAATTAGTTAGACCAGGTATTTTCCGCTCCTTTTACAGAGCAGGAAAGTACGAGCAATACTTCTAGACGCTGCTAGAGTTGCTTGGATAAGAAAACAGTTAATCCTCTACTGCCTTTAAATCGCTCAATTCCAATACTCACTGCCCAACAGTAAATGTCGACGACGCCAGAAAGCGAACCATACAACAATGGCAAGAGAAATTGAACACTGAAACAAGTGGTAGATGGACGGCAAAACTTCTCCCAGATATTTCCCACTGGATTGAGAGGAAATTTGGTGAGGTTAATTATTATTTAACACAACTGTTATCCGGACACGGTTGTTTTTGTAAATATCTGTTCAAAATGGGGGAATTGACACGACCAAATTGCATTTATGGTGATGCGTAGATTGACGATGCGGAACACACTTTCTTTCATTGTGAGAGATGGAGTTTAGAAAGAAGGAATCTTGAGGCCAAAGTCGGCGTCTGTACTGTCGAGAACTTCTGCGATGTACTTCTGAGTAGCGAGGAAAATTGGAAAAGTATGGCCAGTTACACTGAGGCTTTGTTAAAATCTAAGAAATTTGACTTGGATGAGAGAATTAGAATGGACACCTCAAATTATTTTGCGAAATCCGGACGCGGATGTGAATATGAAGGGGCCAAATGGCCAGACGGACTCCACTTCGAAGTAATACCACGGTCGTTCCGAAGTGGGCACAAAGAGTCCAAAAGAGGGGGGGAGATTTAGTGGATGAGGGCCCCACACACGCGGTATAGTGACGACTTCCCCTATGGTGCGGTTAGGTACATGTACTCCTCCGCAGCGGAAAAAAAATACTCACTGCCCAATGTTTATTGGAAAATATGCAGATAGATTTGGCTTTTCAGCTAATCACACACATAACATAAATACATAAGTAATCATTACAACTCTTTAGGATTACTCGTCGGGATTACAACCAAACTTCTCATACCACCAGTGTTGTGCGTGTTAATTTTATGCATGTCTGTAGGGCCCAGTTTAAAGATGACTCCGAACGGCAGATTTTTGAGAAACTTTTTATGACAATTTTAATTGCCAAAAACTGCTGAGAGAAAGTCGCCGTTGAAATATATTTTCGTATTTGGTTTCGTTCGAGATGTCTGACTTGGGGTTTGAACTGTGGCCTTACGCCCAATAACCGACACACTATCTACGACGACTTCAGAAGACGCGAAGGGTCTTAAGATTTCATTTTCTGTCATCCTTGACTGAACTCTTCCATATAGAGTCTGTAGCAATGGTATGTTTTTTTGTATTCAGATTGATTTGCTTTAGAGAATGTTTTATCCATGAGTATGAGTTGGGTATTAATTTTAGCATCACAATGTGCAGCCTTATCAATACCAGGGTCCACCACTTAAACTAACCTAATCTTATGCAATGAAAGGCAAGCACAGTTTGAACACGGCACTTGTAAATGATTATTTTCGTTCTAACTCGGTAAACGATCTACGAATTAACTTCCCAGTTCGAGTTTCTCTACCGTTCTATGCTGTCATGCATACAGACATACAAAATTGTTCATTACAACCCTTCAGTCAGGATTCCGACCTGCTTTCTCACACCACTTATGTTGTGTGTGTTAAATTCATACATGAGTGGCGGAACCTGCAGTTTAAAGTTGACTCCGAACGACAAATTTTTGAGATACTCTTCATGGCAGTTTTATTTACTCTCAGAGTTTTTGCCAGAAACCTGCTGAGAGAAAGTCGCCGAAGAAATATTTTTTGTATTATGTTTTGTTGGAAATGCCTGACCTGGAGTTCGAACCGTAACCTCACGTGTAATAATATTGCCTACTTGACTACGGCGACTGGTGTCATAGCAATTCTTACACGTGTTGTATTGAAATTTGTAGGAGACATAAAGAATCATTTGCTTTCAAATTTACGCCCTTTTCCTTGGTTTTTTAAGACGTTTGTTGAACATTTCAGAAAGGTGTTTATTCGCACTTGTTGTCTGCGTAGCCAAGCCAGCTATTGAAGCGAAATAAGTCCCAAACAATTTTTCGAGCACACTCGACGTGATTGTGGTATGGAATTTACGTATATAGCAATCGGAAACATTAATTGTTATGAAGAGAATCCTGTTTAACTCTTATTCTGTATTTGCAACCGAGAGATCAAACATGGTCGTCTATTCAGGCTTAGTCAGGACATTTCAGAATGCTTATAAGACTATCGGACTTTTCCATGTTTTACAGGCATTTATGCTTGTTGGCGTCTTAGGGCGTGCATCACCTTTCACATAAAAATTAGATTATTGTGTGTGTTATAAACACTTCACATTTTCAGATTCCTATCTCTCGTTTTCATATTTAATGCGAAATGAAAATTTCAAATATTTATAAATTTATTTCAGTTACTGTATCGTATTTAAATTCGACCACTTCCTCAAATAGTTTCAATCCCATCTGCTTCTCATTGTTTTTAACCCCATATTTATTTAAACGATAACTTTTGTATTCGTCTAATTTATTTGAAGTGCAGTGTAAATTTATTCAAACATTTTCAAACGCTTTTAAATAAACTGCTGATGAAATGTCTGGCGTAGTGCGTTAATGTTGGATATGGTGCCAGCCTTTAATTAAATTCTTGACTCAATTATTTCTTTTATACTTTTTTTTAATTTTACTTAATAATTGTTTTTAATTATAGGACGAGTTATAAAAGGTAGGAGTCAATTAAAGGAAATGAATGAAGAATAAAAAGGATGCTGCAGAAAATGTAAAAAATTATGATAAAAAAGTACCTAAACAGCAATAAGTTAAATTGTACCAGAAGATAATTATTTTTTAAAATACTTTTTAATCAGTTTCAATGCTCAAAAACCACACAACTATAGGGTGGGGAATATAACAGTTTAAATTTAAAAATGCAATAAAACAAAAACGATTTGAAATTTTGCCAAATTTATTTTTTTGTTGTGAAGTACAATATTGTTCAGTTGTTGTTAGAAATGAAATCTTATTTCATTCATATGGCTCCCGCGGCTTGACTCACAGTACCTCATTCGATCGGAAATATTTTTGTCAAATCGCAGCTTCTTGGCGACCAATTGACATCAGCATTTCGGCTAATTAAATTGCCATCAAACGTTTGACTTAATAAATCGATTGCGGCATGAGCTGTATGGTACGTTGCACCATTCTCTTGAAACTAAACATTGTTCATATCAGTGCTATGAAGAGCGGATAAAAAAGTCGGTTATCATTCTGCGATACCTGTCTCCATTGACCGTAATGGCTGCGCCGTCCTCATTTTCAAAGAAATATGGGCCACTGATGCCTCCGCTCCACAAGCCACACCAACAGACACTCGTAAAGGGTGCATTGGCTTCTATAAGATCACGTGTGGGTTTTCTGAGCTACAAATACGGCTCATGAAAATGAGCTTCATCCGAAAAGATGTTTTTTTTTGGCAAAATCGACATCATCATGCAGTTTCTCGTTGGCACAACAAATCCCAACGTTGCTCAAGAGTAAATCGATTCATTACGTTCAATGGAGATAATATACTGAATTTTGTGACAGAATAGAATGACATAAGTATTGCCAGATTCGAAAAAACTCATGGTTCAAATTTAAACCGATAGATTGGTTTGTGATTATAGTTTATCAGTATTATGTTTAGTATTTATAACACGATAATATCATTTTCTGAATTGAAGAGATAAAATAATGATCGTCGCTTTGTCAGAATCTAATTCACAAAATAAGGCTCTATTGCTTAGTATCACTTTCATTTTTTGGAACCGATTCAAGACTTAAAGTACTTTACAAGCATACTTTAACTCATAATTCAAATAAAACAAAAACCCATATTTGCATAAAATAGACAATATCTAATATATATAAGTATTGGGTCTTTCATTAAGCGCATCCTATGTGAATAATATCATCGACATTTCTTTTTTCGTTTCAAAGGCCTATTGATACCACTGTTTGCGAAATACAACATGCTTAATCAGGTTGAATTTGATCAATGACATGGCTTACTTTGGTTTTACGGATCGCTGTGGTTTGTGGCTTATTCGCAAACACATTAAGAAGACTTAAGAAGTTCCCGCAAGTAAAAATGTAACAAATGGAGCGATCTCGGTGGTTAGTTTACATCATCTCCACGTAAGATTATCTTGCCCTCAAATCACTCGTGTATAATATCCAAAGTAGTAAGAACTATGTGGCACGAAGCGCCATCTTATTCAAATCAAATAACTTTGGTGACCTGATCACTCAATTCAGGCCAGAAGAAGTGGGAGATAACGTTGTTCTCAAAAACATATGGACAGATGACGCCATCAATCCTAAAATCCACCATGGAATTGGTATTGTCTGAAATGATTTAGGTTCCCAATCATCTAGAATTGAGCCTCAAAAGGACCAAATAGTGATTTTCTGCATGCAAACGGTAATAATCTAATCGAAAACTTATAACAATGAATGACGAATATTACATACATATGTACGTACATACATTCATACATAATTGATCATTATAACCCTTCAGTCGGGATTACGACCTAATTTCTCACTCCACTTACGTTGTGCGTGTTAATTTTATACATGAGTGACGGGACCTACAGTTTAAAGTCGTCTCCAAACAACAGACTTTTGAGAAACTTTTCATGGCAATTTTTTATTTACTCTCAGAGTTTTACCCAAAAAAACTGTTGAGAGGAAGTCGCTGAAGAAATATTTTGTTTCATATTTCGTTTTTGTTCGAAATGTCTGACCTGGGTTTTGAAGATTGGCCTTATGTCTAATAAGCCAACACTTTACCTACTAGACTATGTCGACTTCAAATGACGAATATTATGTTATTTTTTTTTGCATTGATTTAATGAGGATACATGTTCAATTTCCACTGCAAAATTTCATGAATTAGGGCACGATTTGCTAATTTATTCAACCGACTTTCCAGATCAAGGACCAAATGAATATTTCGTGTTTCTGAACCTGAAGAAATGGCTGGGCCGAAAGAGATTTTTAACAAATTACTGCTTTTCCAGCTTGTCCATGATTTTTTATGCTCGTAAACGATTGTGTTTGTCATGCGGGAATGAGGTCAGCAATGTGATTCTTTTTTAAGCAAATGTGGTCACGCCACTCACACCACTTATGTTGTGTGTGTGAGTTTTATACACGAGTGGAGGGACCTACAATGTGAAGTCGACTCTGAAGGACAGATTTTTGCGACACTTTTTTGTGGTAATTTATTGTACTCTCAGAGTTTTTGATAGAAATCTACTAAGAAGAGATGTCCGACCTGAGGTAACTAAAACTTTACAGTTCAACCTGAAGCAACAGTTACAACCAATAAGTTAATGGATTTGAAATGGGTGGTCCATCATACTTGAATGCCGAATTTGAAAACTACTGCGGGAGAATCAGGGAACTACTTGAGTTCGGGAAGAGAAAGGTTCGTATTCTAAGAGGAATTCCAATGGGACACTGCGCTGTTGTTAGTTTCACTGACAGGATTGGTCTGCCCCATCTGGATTACTGCAGAAACTGCCATGAAGTGGAGGAAATAGAAACGATGCAACACTTTTTATGCGAGTGCAATGCGCTCCAGAACAAACGTCATCGGTATGTGGGTGACAGAACGTTTGAAGAAATGGGAAAGGTGGCGAACGTGGCATTAAGGGAACTGGTCGGTCTAATCTGAAGCACGAAAAGGGGGCTTACCTTAGACTGGGTAACACAATGGACTATATGGGCCACCGAATGAACTTGCCTGTGAACGGCATTTTTATATCGTCCACTAGGGAAATTTCAGATATTTTCTGATGTTGTTTTTCTATTAAATAGAATAAACGCTGAATAAATTCAAACTTTTGGCTTTGTTGACTTCTTTGTAATGAAATTTTAAATTTTCCCAAAAAAAATTATTTGCCAGACTGTAAATGCTTCAACGATAAGGATGATATTTTTGTTAAATTTATTTATTATATTAAAAAATGAAAACAAAACAAAAAACGAACAGCAATTTGTGATAAACGTGCTTGAGGTCAATAAAATGCTAAAAGCATAGAATAAAAATTGTCAATATTATTGAAATGCAGAAACATGAAAAACATGTGACAAAAAAGATGAGAAAACACAGGTAAAATATCAAACATCAGGGCGGATAAGCCCCTTACCTTATAACACAGCGAAAAGTAAAGGATAAGAGAAGATTTTTTTTAAGAGCTGCAAAACAACTCATGTCAATATATTTACAATATTGAAATGTAATGTCATAATCATAAAAAGATAAAAAGGGTTGCAGAGCCAAGCACAAATAATAACCCAGCAAACATTTTTAATAAGTTAAGAAACATAAATATGTAAAGCTATGCAGTACGAAAGGATCATGCATTTACTCACTGGGCTAATCCATTACATTCGAATTGATTGTATGTATTGAGTATTGACATGAGTTAAAAAAAAACTGAAACACAGAAATATTTTCATGTGACATGACATTGACTTCTTCTGGCTTATATGTACATAATCGTATGTATGCGAATGCCAGCGATATAAAAATACAATCATTTTTATGAATTTCATGTTTTTTTCTTTCTTTTATTCCAACAATATCTAGAAAAAAAGCAAATTTCAATTCAATTCAATTCAATTGGATTTTATTATGAAACACTCTACTCTGCTCCCACTTGTATGACTTTTATGACTTACGGTAGTTGCTGTGTGCATGTATTCAAGCATAAAATTTGAAAGTATGATTGAAATGTAACTGTAATATTTATGAGTTCCAATATTGAAGTTGTATGTAAGCCATGGTAAGCATACGCTAAGCCGTTATTGGTGGATGCCTCAATATTTTATGTTTTATTTGTTCATAATAAATATTTTAGAAATTTACCGTTCGAATCCGTTTTGCGTAAATAACTCACTCACTCACACTCTCTCATTCTTGCTTATTTAATTGCCCAAATGGTGTGTATGTGTGTGATGCATGTGGTTGTGTGAAAAAGTGTGACAGGACAATTTTAACCAGAAATATTCATTGAATTTGTGTAGTCCTAGAAATCTTGTACTAGAATGTTATGTAAAGTAATCGAAAGGGTACCGATACAGTTGATGACAAAGAATTATTTCCAGTTAGCTTTATGCTATCTATCTGCCTGGGCATTCCCATATCATTTTCCTTATCACATAAGACGGATAATTTGAGAGTAAAGTCGCAAAATTTATGATTCACCTATCCAGATACATGTTTTTTAACTTATAAAACTGTTTATAACTAATAACCCTCTGTTATAGTCAAATGCGTACACCAACTGGGTTTCAAATGTTCATACAGTAACCGCCTTTTACAGTTCTGATACAAAATTGAAATGATTAATATGTTTGAAACTCTCATGTATACGAACGCGAATGCTTAGACGAATGCAATGTAGTAGACTACTATAATGCACTGATTGTTTGACTTGTTTGCCTATAATGTAAAATAAAACTTTTCCTTTCAATATAGATTTGGGGAAATTAGCGTTCCAATTGAAAACCACACTTTTACGTATTACGGTGTGGCTAGCTTAGATCTTAACCAGTCCTCTCTAAGCGTATATACCACTTCATGTGGACTAGTAAAAGCTTTCACTATCATGTGTAAAATGTTTTAAAGTCTAACACTAGTATATACAAACCGTTAATTGGAAGGAGAATGACACTACTTGGCATGGCTTTGCAGCAGTCCTTCATCCTCTAATGCACTGCTTCTTAGTTTTTATCTTAGGGTTTTTTGCAGTTTTTCTTTAGGGTAATGATAATTGACAATGAAGTCACCGTAGTCTAGTAGATAGTGTGTTGGCTTATTAGACGAACAAACCCCAGCGGAGCAAACATGAAAAACATATTTCTCTCTTTCTTTACTCAGTGAACAAAATTGTCATGAAAAATTCTTCCAATCTGTCTTTTGTAGGCGACATTAAACTTTAGGTCGTCATGCCAATAGTGGATAAAATTGACACACACGACTTGGTGATGCGAGCAGCTAGGTTGTAGTCCTGACTAAAGGGTTGTAATTATCCATTAAGTAAGTAATGATCCACATGTAAGAGAGTGAGTTCCTTCGAAACATCTTACATTCCACAGATTGACATTCAATTAATATTTGTGATCCATTTTGTATATTCGACTTGTTCATTTGAGCTTTAAGAGTTGTGTTTAATTTTGATTTCCGAATGGGCATAGCATTGAAGGTATGTTATATTATGATGGATAGATGGAGGTGAAGAGAATATTAAAGATTAATAGTATATTTTCAATAATACATACATTCTACATAAATAATTGGTCATTAAAGCAACTTACGTTGTGTGTGTTAATTTTATACATGTCTGGCGAACCTACATTTTTAAGGCCACTCCGAATGTCTGATTTTTAGAAAAACTTTCCACGTTAATTTTATTTACTCTCAGAGTAAAATCTGCTAAGAGGCAGTCGCCTAAGAAATATTTTTCCATATTTCAATTTGTTGGAGATGTCTGACCTGGAGTTTGAACTATGACCTCACGTCTAATAACACAACGCACTACCCACTAGTCTACAGCGACTTCAATAATTGGTATTTTAATTCTTGCAAGTAAGAAACTAATCCCAACGAACTAAGTCATCGCCGGTATTATAATCCCTTTACAAAGCCACCTTGTATCGAAAAGGTTAAGGAAGAGGTTGTGTTCCTTAGATCTATTGTATATTTATTGCTAACCTTGATATCCAGTTAGGAATTGGAGAGACTATACACATTTTTATGACAACTATTTGTCATCTATATTAATATTCGATATTGGTTGATTGCTTCTTTATATCTACCCCAATTAGTTTGTAGCAAATTGCTTTCGAAATAATTTGCGTGCAGTAAAAACTCACTGCGTACCCTGGTAATGTAATGAGTAGTGTACTAGACTATTAGCATGAGGGTTGCGGGTACGATTCCTTCCGGAGACTTTGGTTGGCTGCACTACACCGAGCAAATGGTCGAAGTTACTCTGCACGTTAATAATTAAATATAATTTGTAATTGTATTGTAATTAATAATTAAATGAATGAAAACTGACTGAATTGGCAGTTCTATTGCCATTCTATTCCATACTTCAATGCATGAATTTGTGAATTTATTGAAAGACATATTTTTCTTAAAGGCTAATGAAGTGGTATATCTGTTGTTGACGTTTTTCGCTATGCAGTCGACTCATGTTTTTAAGGTCTAACCTAATTATATTATTGCATTTGATTTACAAAAATTTTTTTTACCTAGTTTTTACCTCTAGTAAGATCGAATTGAAACTCTTTCATAACTTTATTTACCTTAGAAGATTACAAGATTGCTGTTAGCAGCTTTCCTTGGCAGTTTTTTATTTCTACAGGTATAGGTTGTATAACAATCATCGAGTGATTACAAATGCATAGGACAATAATTGAAGATGAATTCTTCCTTCCTGAGTTTATAAAACTTAGTACATTTCGTTTTTGAATAGACGAGCATTTCATAAAATTGGTTAAGAATATCGCCTTTTTAGTCACAACAGAATATAAAACTTTAAAAAGAATGACATCAGTTACAGTGAATATATTCTGTGTGCTAGGGATTGCCGAATATATTTTCAAATACCTTGTTTTCAAATTATCAAAAATTTGTTAGATTAACGGAGTCCACTTAGGCCAGCATTCAACCCGGGGATTAAAAATTCCCTGAAAGAAGCCAACCTGAGTTACTAATATGGCATTATGTACATTCGATGTGGCATTCGATCAAGGACTTCAAAAAGCGATTGGTTTCTATGACAATAGCTAGGCACTGATACATGACAGAGTGCCAAGCCGTTTGGCATGCCTACTAAGAGAACAGTGGCCCTCAAAATTGGATTGTGCGATGCATGGTCATGTGATGTAAAGATAGAAATAAGGAAGTTCTCCTCTTAAGCATACGTGTCCAGCAGAGTCTAGCAATAAGCAAAAAGATTAAGCCTCCTCGTAAAAGGAGTGGACAATATCTATTTTAACTGAGGCATATCTGTGCATTAGCAATGCAATTTCCAACGATATCCCTATGTCTCGGAAACCTTCTAAGAGTTACCTTTGAATGACCCGAAATTTCCTTGAGAAATCCTCGACATACATGAAAGAGTACGGACGTTAAAAATACATTCGTTTGGGATTTAATCGTAGCCTGGCTGTTCGAGTAAATCAAGAGCTTTTTAGAGAAAATCCTGCCACCCAGCAAGCATTGCGTCACTTTTAAAATTAACATGATCATGGCAAAATATCAGGACCGTTGATAAATATACCACCCACCCTGCCATGGCAAACTGGTCATTCATATTTCCCTCCGGCTACTGGATTATTGTAAAGTGTTTCAGGCGGAAGTAATGGCCATCTACCGGCCGTTCAATGGGTCCTTGTCAACAGTGCTCCTTTCACCTGCGTCTCGGTCTTCTCCAATAGTCAGGCCGTCATAAGATCTCTGCCGGGCGTTGTGAATAACTCGAGAATCGTTTGGGAATGTCGAGAATATCTCGACCTTTTTTTTGGGAGCTTCAGTGTCTCGCTTGTCTGGGTTTGGTCATAACATCATCTCAATCACTATGGCCATACTTACAGGTCATTCTGTTATGAAAAGACACGCGGAAAGGATGCAGCTCCCATTTAACGACTTCTGCCGTGGGTGCAGATCCGCTGAGGAAGAGGAGACTATTGTCCACTTTCTTCGTCAAACTTTCGGGCTGGTTTTCCAGCATAGTGTAGTCGTGCTTTTAATGTGCAGCTCTTGCGCTGACCAACTTCTTCTTCTTTCCTAGTTTGGTAGGACTTGGTCAGCACAGGGACTGCGTTTACCTGTGGCGTCACAACGGGCCGCTATGCGTACTCAAGTGACCTTTTGGTATCAAAGCTACCACTGCAACCTAACCTAACCTAACCCTGTCATGTATCGTTAAGCCAGCGGTATAAACCTCGAGGTTCTCATTGGAAATCTCCTGATCTTTATTTGTTTCAGAATTGTTATGAAGTTTTCATGTTAACGCTTCTGATGATACCTCAATTTTTATTGTGTTTACTATACTATACGAGGTCTATACAGATACTAAGACCTGTTATTTTCGAAGCTGGAAGTCTCTAAATTGAAATTCAATTGAAATTCATTGCAATGCTGCACATATTTTATGTCACCAACTGTATGTTTATTTATGTAAATGTTATAACCAAAGGTACGTATTTATGATTTTGTTGTGTTTTATTAAATAAACGTACATTCGATGTTGTACGTTATTAAAAATTATGGGTGTGTTTTGGTCTGACTTGGCTGATTCTACCAACATGTACTCACTTTCGTTATGGCATTTAACCCTTTTTGTTCATTACCATCACCTCGAATAAAACTTCATAATAAAGTTGGCATTAAATGTGAAGGCTTATTTGGCTAAAATATTAGTTTGGCTTGTGTTCTTGTGTTATTTTTATTGTTTTTTTTACTTTTTTATTTATAATTAAGTAATGTCATGTCTAGGGTCTACAAAGAAAAAAAAAAATAGAAAACTTATTCCCCAGCATATGGTTATACGTTGCACGTATTCCAGTTAGGATTTTTTAAGGACTGGCGTAAGTGCTTGTAGTGTAAGCACAATGATATGATATAATGGGGCATATAGTACGAGTGTTCCATATGTAGTTCGTTAGTAATTTAATGCACTTTCAACATTTGCGTACTCCTTCCCAAGAGTGAGACAGACAGACAGTATAACTCTTTCTTCTCAAGTTCATTTATTTGTTTTGTAATTGAGTTTCGGTGTTTAAATTTTCACTTCTTTTGTAATAATAATTACCTGCTCATGTTAAGCTTTCGCATTTTATATTTTTAAAAAGGGGATTATTTCACATGAAATAGTGAAGAGGCACACCCCTGGTAGCGTTACAGTTTAATTTTGTTAAAAATAATTAAAATTTTAAAATGTTTTGTTTTTAGATGTCAAATTAATTTCCATCTAAAGAGGATTAGATTTAATCGCTAGGAGCAGTCATGACACAAGTTGGCATTGAAAGTTTTTATTGAGAATTATTTCAGCAAAAAATTAAAATTTTTTTAATATTATTCAGAATGAAATTAAGCTCTATTAAATTCATAAATTGAGTAGGAAGTATATTTCAGTCAGACATTAAGTTAATGAAGTACAAAACTTCACACATGCGCATGGGGAATGTGTTATTCTCTGTAAAGCTCTAGTATGTGTTATAAATTCCCTGCTATCTTCCATTAAGATAAGAACATGGCTACCTTCCAAAATGTTAGTTGCTTTGTCTTTGAACAAAGCATCGTGTTTCATAATGCCGCTGTACAAAATATATACAATGTATTATATTTCAAAACGTCCTCAATGTGTATTTTTAACGCAGTCAAAAAGCAATCAGGCATCGGATTTATAGTTGATGCATTGTTTGGTTACTTTGCATATCTACATAATTTATATACAGTAGTAAAACTGCATACAAACTTTGTATTGATACATTTTGGAAGGCAGCCTGTAATAACAAAAAATGAGCCAAGTTGTCCATTAGAGATTAAAAATACTCGAATATCAAAATATTTTATAATGCAAACTTCCAATAACGCATACATAATTAATTATTACAACCCTTTAGTCAGTTTTACGACCTAGCTTCTTACACCACTAATGTTGCGTGTTTTAATTTTATACCTGAGTGACGGGAACTACAGTCGATTTCGAACCGATTTTTGAGAAACTTTTCATGGCAGTTTTATTTACTCTCAGATTTTTTGCCAGAAATCAGCTGAGAGTAAGAAATATTTTTCAATATTTTCATTTTTATGTCTGACCCGGGGTTTGAACCAACGCCTCATGTCTAATAAGCCAACACGCTACTATTAGGCTACGGCGGCGTCCAATAATAATAACAACACAGACCTGCAAATTTGGACTTTTTTTGTGCAAATAAGATGGCTCCAGGTGTTTCCGAAGGCATTCATATTTTAAAAATTCAAAATGGCATGGATGCAAGGATGCATGCAAACAATTTGTCTTTGGGCTCATTTTAAAGAGCAAATATCAATTGTCAATTTCTGACAATAGCGATGGTTCTAGCACGTCAGTGTTTAGCTCTACAATGTTTCAAAAAATAGCCAAAAACGCTATTTTAGGGATTTCAACCCCCTTTTTCTCGAAAACCTGATGGAAAGTTTTTGAAGCCAGATTCATGTTCAGGGCGCAAAATGCCTTCGGAAAAACCTGGAGCCATCTTATTTGCAAAACCCATGCAGGGCTGTGTAATCGGTTGAGGTTTGAACTTTTTAGACGTCCATTGAGGTTTTATAAAAAACATCCCACATTAAACAGAAATACGAAAAGTAAAGTCCATTCTCTTTTAGCTCACAATAATTATCATATTTTATATAAAGAAGTGCATCGAAACGAGTTAAAATTTAAAGTTTCATCGCTTATACTTTTTAAAAAAGCTTTGTACCAAAGAAATTCGTAAAAAGGCAACTCGTCGTCAACTGAAAACTCGAAATTAATTAGAAATTTAACCAATGACTGAACATTTGACCATGGAATCAAATCAGTGTTTTTAAAATCTAGTCATTACACCACATCAAAATTATTTCATGGTTGCGTTCAAAAAAGAGGTCGGTGGCCGAGAAAAATAGGATGGATATGTGTACTTCCTTCTAAATTTATAGGGTATCCCTATTATGTCTCTTCCAAGTCTATTAACCTAACAAACTTAAGGAGGCTGCTCGTTGTTTATAAGGATAATTCCCTGCCCAGCATATGATATGCTCCCAGGTGTTTCCACCTTGTAAACATTAGTTCCCGTCCTGGAATAGTTAGTGCATCCAAGAATATGTTTTGATGATCACAAAATCTATATGTCGGGTTTGCTACAATCCCCATTCTGAGCAAGCGTACTTTAAATTTACAGTGCCCTGTCAAAAAACCGGATATTAACCTCAGCTTATTCCTAGATAGCTTGGTACGTAACTCAAATCTATTCCAAAATAGACCCGTTTGGTCTGAGAAGAGTCTTTGCGTCCCTTATCCTCCCCTTTCGTTGAGTATACCTTTACAAATATATGCCTCACTTTACAGAAAGGTTTTGGCACCATTAATGACGTGGAAGCTTCCTTTGCTTCCTTCCTGGGCATGATCTATGATCCAACAATGAGTAACCTTATTTTTCGTACATAAATGTTTCTGCTTCTCCGGACAGTCCCATACTATATTCGCTTTAACCCAGGAGCTTAGTGCTCAAATGGGGCTTGACTTGAACCGGTCATATCTTTCGATGATACAGAGTTTTGTTTGGAAAATATCTATGGTCACTAAATATTTCATTCTGGGACCAAAAAATCCTGTTCCTTTCCATAGATCTTTTTTGAGGCAGCTCCATTCCCTTTTATTACTAAGTTCCATTGCAAAGCATTTTCCGCAATTTTTAAATCATATGAGCAAGATGCAGGGAAAGCAATTGAATATCTTGCGAACAACCATAGCCACACACTGATGAATCAAGAACATGAATTTCCACAAGGGCATTTACGTACGCATCGTCATGAAGGAAATGAAAAAGCTAAGCGTCGAAGTTATCGCTGCACTTAAATATCTTGCACTGTGAACTGCTGCACTTTGAAGGACCTACGTGCATCAGAAGGAGAACAACCATGAACACTTTGAATTGGAATAGAATGTTTAATAAAAAGAAAGAAAAAAAATTAATTAGGCTGAGATTACAAAACTTCTTGCTAATTTCTTTTTTTTTTATCACATTGGCGAACATTGACGTAAGGTTGACTTCGGCAGTCAGAGTTCAAATTTGTAATTGGGTTGTCTGGGTTGGGTTGGTTGTTAACATCCAGCGGCTGTGCTGGCTCGACCATGTCGTTCTAATGGAGGACAATGCTACGGCGAGACGGGTATTTGATGCGGGGATCTGCGGAAGTCGGCGAAGAGGACGACCTTGTATGCGTTGGAAGGACCAAATCGAGGAAGCCCTGTCATCGATTGGTGTGACCAACTGGCGTAGGCGCGCTGGAAGCAGAGGCGCCTGGAAGGATGTGTTGGGGCAGGCCGGAATCCGTTAATCGGGTTGTTAATGGCCAGTTAAGTAAAGTAAGTAAGTAAGTTGTCTGGAGCAAGCGATCACTTCAAAGCTGTCAATGAACAAACGAGAGTATACAGATCCAAAGTGATTGCCAAAATGGTTTAATTTGCCTAAACACGAAACAGTTTACCCATCTAAACCTCATAATTGCGTGGAAATAATAGATTTCTTTGTATGCATTGCACATTTGAAATTAAATTCACTTTATTTTTACATTCCATTTAAATTTAAAAAAAAAAAATATTTTCTCTCCAATCTTTCACGCTCTCAGTCTAAGCAAGTGTTATTGACTATTATTTTCTTATAAAATAAGTCTAAGACTGACAAAATAAATAAAAACAAAAAACAAAATGTCAAAATAAATGAAGTTATTGAAACAGACAATCATGCGATACGACACGGCTGAATCAGCAACGCCTTCAGTACAACAATACAGTGTCAACCAATCAATTTGTCTACAAATCTTAAGACACCAATATTCATACGTCCATCCCTGCTTCTGTTTTAACATTTTCTCAGCTTCAAGTTTTTATTTTAATAGAGAAATTGTTAAGAAAAAAAGCGATGAAGAAACAAACGAACGCAAACGAACGTAACACGTGAAAATTCGATTATTGCTCTTCAATATTGAATTTATTAACATGGAGTCAACGGAAAACGTGCCTGGAATACTTTTTTAACATTATAAAACCGTATACATTTTTAGTTTTTTTTTTCTCCATTTTTGTTTAAATAGAGTCCGTGAATGGTACGGTAACATTAACGGAAAGAAATAGGAAATGATTGTAACGGAAGTATTTAAAATAATGACACTTAAGCTACACGTTACATTTGCCATAATCGAAAGCGGTAAAGCAGGAGAAGGAATGAAATGCGGGTGTCTGTTACAAAAAAGAAAGTAACGGACATTCTATCAGGAAACCAAATGTAAGATAATCATTACAAATGTTTTAATAGAGAGGAAGACGTTAAGGGCTCTATAGAACGTTTTAATTTTAAAGGAATGTGATAAACATTGAAAGTAAAGTTAACGGAAATGATATTGGAAGTGTGTTATGGATTGTTATCTTTAAAATATCCTTACACCGTTTCCTTAAAGTAAACGAAGTGTGTTTTATATTTTATACTAGCTGTATGTTACTGCAGGAGACCGTTCATGTAAACTTAAAAATTGTAGGTACAACCATGCGTTCCTCTTTGTATATGATCGTGCTTGAAGAGTTTTAGTATTTTTGTAGCGATTGCGCACTACACATCGGCAGCAGTTTTATTATCAGCAGATAATACCTGTCATCACTTAATACCATCCATTCGAGGATCGTTATCATCCTATCCTCTACGCCGGTAAAGGTGGCTGGAAAGTAGTATACTCCGTACAAATCTTCACGAAGGTTTCGAAGCTAAATGGAGCTGTAAGTGAATGTATCTACTAGTTAGACTATAAGACCATTGTCGCCTTTTTCTGGAATAAGTGTTAGTACTGAAGTCCCCGTTTACTTGATTTAGATTCGTGGATTGCAATTAAAATAAAGGAAATTATTTACTTTTAATCGTTATTGGTTTCTTTCTACATTATTTATCAATTATATTCACTATACTTATTAACAAAAATAGAACTTTCGGTGTGCAATACCACCGAGCTTAACATGCACTGTTTAATACAATTCTCGGTTATTCATCACAGTCGCACCAGTGACTGACTTTTCAGAATTGTCTGAATTCCTCCACTATATTTATGCTTCTTTATTCCGTTTATTTCAAGTAATTTCTTAAGTATTTGCTTTTGTAGTTCTGTGAACCGTTCAATGTGTGTATTTTGTTGTTGTCTGTTTGTCTTGTTTACTTATTTTCGATTGGTTTATTTCTATCCACGTAACAATATATTCGATTAATGATAGTTTAATTCGGACCGCACAGAAAATGTCCTTAAAATACAAATGATGAAGACAACAACGTTGGTGGAGTAGGAAGCACCATGATCTCACTAATTTTTCAACGATTGCTGCGGATGGTGCCACGATTATCAAAGTGGACCAAACTAATTCTAAAATTGTTAATTCTCTCGGCAAGAAGGCGCCTTATTCCTGATTACTTACTCAGTTGATTCTGTATGGTTCTAATAACTTAGAACTTGAAGTCAAATAAAAACAATGAACTTGCCAAGGATATAATAAATGTCTATTGATAGATGTGTCCTAATTCAACTTTTCTATGTTATATACACATATATCGTAGTTACGCTCAAATCCGTACTCATTATGACCTGATATTGAATTTGAAGTCAGACTTGTAGCTATTCCAGTTTGTCTTAGACAAAATTTGTTGGAATATAGATATGTTAAACACGGATCTTAGAACAATAGCAGAAGTTTTTGGTCTATGCCATTGAAAGATGTGCTCAATTCAGATTGGATATGAGGTACGAAAGACTGGACATAGCAATACCATTGGCGAGTCGGGGCGGCATTTGAACACGCTTATGATGTTAAGTTGAAGACAGTATAGTACTGCCTGGGGAAGGTGAATCAGCTAGAGAAAATAAGGCTACCCTCTGCTGGTCGTCAGGTCATGTGAAAATTTTATATGGATCAGGGTAGACATCTTGGACCGCTTCTGTTTTCATCGTTTATTAACGACTTACCTGATACGATTTACTATTCCAATATCCTAATGTACGCTGAATACGTAAACATTTTTTTAAGTTATCGCCAAAGTTCCGATCAGAAACTTCTTCAAAATGACCTAAATTTGTTTCACTTATGGTGTAATTTAAATCTAATGCAGCTTAATCTCAAAAAATGTAAATACATGAGATTTGTAAGAAAGAATCCGATTCCTGCAAACTATGCTTTTGATGGATACGAGCTTGAGCTTGTAGATAACTTCCTGGATCTAGGAGTTCTACTTGATCCCAAACTAAATTTTATCACGCACATAACTATGACAGTAAATAAAGCTAGAAGCGTACTTGTTTTTATAAAACGGTGGGCAAAAGAATTTAACGATCCTTATGTTACTAAATCGCTCTACACATCTCTTGTTAGCTCTATACTCGAGTATGGTTCCATAATATGTTCCATATCTGTACAAAAGCAATTTCTGATGTTTTGCCTCCCAGGACTGAATTTTAATCCCACAAGTTTACCTTCTTATTCTGCCAATGCTAGTCTGGCAAACTTCCGACACTTAAAAGCCGTAGAATTATGTTAAATATCTCGTTCATATTCAATGTAATTACTGGTTATATAGTTTTTTAATCCATAATATCACGTTTAATGTTCCTCAACGTCAGTCACGTCATTTTACCCCATTATCAATACAATTTTTTAGATCCAACTACGCTGGTGCTGATCCAATAAGGATAATGTGTAAAGAATTTAATAAATTGTATATGCTAATAGATTTTTCTTCATCAAATAATGTTATAAAAAATAACGTAATTATATATTTGAATTCATAGTTTTTGAAAATTGATATTTTGTAACTTTACTAAATTGCCTGCAAGGAATATTTCCATAGGCAAATAAAATAAAATAAATAAAATAAAATAAATATTTGAAAACAAAAAAATAACGAAAGGCAATAATTTTTCTTTAACCAAGTTGGTAAATTTCAATAAGAGGAGATCTGAGTCAGACATCCTGGAATTACCTCAGTTCAGTTACCAAGAACTTTTGATAGGGCACTGTAGGCTCTCAGAATGAAAGTTATTTCGTAATGTAGAGTTCTGTGAGGATGAAAATCTTGGAACGTGCGGGGCTTTCTACAGAGATACACTAGGGTGCATACTACATGCTGGGCAAGGAATTGTCATTGTTGATATCGAGCAGCTTCCTGAAGTTTGTCAGGGCAATGGACTTGGTCTTATGGTCGCCATACTAAGGCACTTTTTCAAGCATCAATATTAATAATTATAGGCTACAATATTCGGATAGTTTAAGGACAATCTAAGATTTGTTTCATCCGAAAAAATTTCATATTCGTTAGAATCTAAGCATAGGGTAGTCGTGCTTTAATGTGCAGAGCCTCCTTCTTCGATTTGGGGGTGCTCAAATGATCTCTGGTAATCAAAGCTATGACTTCAACCTGCCCTCCTCTCAGACTCCAAAGTCTGCGACGATGTTATTGGTCTTTTTGTTGAATTTTTGGTAATAAAACTGGGATCGAAGGCGGGTAAGCGTATTGTGTGGTCAACAGAGACATTCAAATTTCAATACTTTTCTGCGGCCATACTTTTGTTGCCCTTAGTCGTATTGCTGTATTATAGAACAGCGACCTCAGCCTGAGGTGAAGTAGTTCTTACTATAATTATTATGATTGTTATCATTCGCATAATATGCCCACAAGAGGGTCGTTGAATTTTGTTCTGCAAGGCTAATAACTCCACGCTCTATCATTAGCTTGGATCATGTGCGGAAAGACTCTCAGAACGATCTAAATGAGAATGAGAACGATCAAATTTAAGATTCTTTCATTACTTAGTTAAACATCGTTACGTTCATTTGGAAGGCTAACCTTCCATTGGAAACGGTGTAAATAGCCTTCGAATCTAAAGTTTCAATAACTGACAATACTTGTTAATAATATACAAGAAAAGAAAAAAAGGGAAATAACAACATTAAGCCAAATGTCAAAAATATAAGCAAATTTAAAACTAAATTCCTTATTTTTTTATACACTTTCCGCTCTCTCTCTCCTTTACACTTTCCACAGGATTCCTTGTACGAATATCATCAATACAAACGTGTATTGAAAATGACACTCTTGTAGTGTTTAGAATTTTAAAATCATTCGTTCTTCTTATCGTTTTACACTCACGAAAGGCAATAATGACAACGAAGACCATTAATCTGCCAGAGAATGGGTGGCTTGTCAAGTGCTCACATTTATATTAAAAAAAAAACGAATTCTATGCGTTGGCTGATGAAGCCGCAAAGCTATTCATGCAAATGTAAAATACCCGAGAATACTTATGATAAAATTTTTTCACACTTCTTGACACACACACTCATATACGCACGCAGTCATATAGTGAACTATGCATGTCCTTTTTTCAATACACATTCATTTTATGCTTATGCTTGCTGTCCTGATACATATATGTACGTATGTATGTATGCTGATGTATTTAAACAATTTACACCGTTACGTGTATCCGCTTAGTTTACTACCGTTTGTTGGTTCCCCTTCTGTTTATTTCTCTCTTTCTATCGTTTGTTTTTGTTTTTTTTTTTTGTTTTTTACGGTGGAAAGACTTCACATCTATTCATAGTAAAGCGAAGGGGCCGTGTGGGGGATTGTACGAATGAATATTTTTATTCAAATTGAGACATTAGACAAATTAAAATGTTCACATAATTTTTGATTGTTATTCCTTCCCAATGTTTGGCTGCTATTGTATGTGTTCGTTTGAGTATGAGTATGAGTATGAATGTGTTGAAATTAAATTTCATAATACATGTGTCCGTCTGCTTGGTTTTTATTCAGCCTGTCTGCGTGTTACATTACGTCGGTGAATGGTATAAAGCGTAGTAGTATTGGTAGTAGCAGTCGGGGTGTGAATGTTGTGTTGGTGAATTTTATTTGTATTTCAGTTTCGTTTTTTTTTGCTTTCTAAAGTTCAAAAAATTTACATTTTCACTTATTTAATGTTTATTATTATTATTATTATTTGTTGTTATTATTTGTTGCTATTATTGTTGTTGTTATTGTTGCATTTTGTTCAGTATTTAAATTATAATTGCAATTCATATTAATGTTGGTTTTAATGTTTTATTACTTTCGTTATGATTAATTTATTTAAATTTAAATTGGTTTTTATTTGCACAAGTTAAAGTAGAGCAGTGATACAGCTGGCATTTAATCGTTAGGAATTTAAATTTAATGTTTTGGAATAAAAATAGAAAACGTTAGAAATTATATTGTATTATTGTACTATGTTATACCGTTATGTATTTAAGTGAGGTCGCCGAAGTCATATCGGGACTTTGTGCATAAGTATAAGCCTGTGGGGACTTTTTTGTCAAAATATATTGCCGTACTAAGACTTTTGCTGTCCACTATATATATGGTAGTGTTTACGGACATTCGATTTGAATTTTTTTATATTTTAAGTGGAAGGAAAGACCTCTGCAGGTAATGAGTTCCACACATGGATAGTCTGGCTAAAGAACGAATTCTGTCTGCAATGTAGTGTGCGATTTTTGACCACTTTATTTCGCAAGAACAAAAATCCGTTGTATTAATGGGTGAAACACAAGCCACATTGCGACGATACTCCCTACACCCTACCGTCATTTATGAGCACCTTCGCGCTTTCTTGTACGCTGTCGAGAAGCCTCAAATTAGAATTTGAGGTACCGGCCCATACATGAGAGTTGTATTCCATTCTCGGTTGGATATAAGTGGTGCATATTTAAAAATTATAGAACACTTGCCTTTTCATTTTTAAGTGATGTCATGAATCTTTTTATAACTATAATCTATTAGATGGGTCGAGTCGTATTTAAAAAGAAAACAAACATGAAAAATATTTCATTCTTCTCACTAGTCTTCTCTGACTGTAACCAATTGCCACTAAATGGTATCTTAAGTCTGTCGTAAGGAGTCGACGACGGTTTGGGTTCCGCCATAAAACTAATACACACAACATAGATTAAAAAGCCTCTATTTAAAGGTATCATTTATCGAAACAGCTAAATATAACTCCAATATGGGGAAGTAATTTTTTATTAAATAATTTAAAGTGTCCTAGACCCATTTTAGTTAGACTAGAATTAGCGGTAATACACTGACAGTTGAATTGATCGATCCACCTAAAAACAATAGACATGATTTTTCAATATTATGTTACTTATACCATGTTCAGATATGCACTTTTAGTAAGTCAATGTTCTTTTAATTGAGTACAATATTTTAAGTGTTCAGGCATAATAATATACGCTGTTCAGCTGCTTATTCAATATTCATTTGACAGCTGATTGTTTTAACAACATAGTTTTTATTTTGTTTTTTTTTTTTGTTTGTCGTTGTTGACATTTGAGTTGTCAAATATCAACAATATCAGTTAATTGTAATATGCTCACTAAACACATATATAACAGTGCAGCGTTTTAAGTTTTACTCAATATTATAACAATTATTATATTTATATTATTAATTGAAAAACTATATAAAATATTGATCTTTTATTGCGATTTACGCAATATAGGTGCGTATCTGAACATCGTATAATTACTATTAAAAATATATATTGTATGGATTTTTTAAAAATACTGGGTTTATGCCTTTGCTTAACACTGCCATCTATATTTCATTAGACTCACTAATTAATTTTTATCAAATGGAACTGAAGCAAATGTTCCGCTTTATAAAAACACTTTACTAGAAGTGAAATTTGGGTTAAGCTACTAATTTTCAAAATTGGGTTAACAGAAGCAAGCTAACGCTTTTTAGGAGGTGAATTTTAAGTGATGATGTATATCATAGTGGTGAGTTTCTCTGAAAAGGAAATCTACGGCATACATGCATACATATCCAACAAGTCGATAATACAACTTTCACTTTATTATCAGTGATGAATTGTGCGGTTTATGTCCGAAACAAGCAAATTCTTCCCGATGAGCGGAGTCATTGAATTAAAACCCACCACATATTCGAACATGGTGAGTAGCTAGGGTAAGTTTATCACGGACACAAAAATGGCAAACGGATAGTCTCAAGGTTTCAAAATTAAAATTGTAGTCGTTAACATTAAAACAACTCGTACACCAATAACAAAAAACCAGTTGAATTCCCAACATCTTTTTCGATTAATAAATGTTGTATTTGACTGTTATCGAACACCAATAGAAATCAAAACCAGTTAGTGTTCGTATTGAGACATAGATGGCAGTGATCAGCAAAGGCAAAAACCTTGTATTGTTATAAATCTATACAATTCTCTCACGACTAACAAATTGATATAGGACGGAAATTAATTTTTGAAGAGTTCATTTGTTAAGAGAAGTATTATTAGAAAAATTTTCTATTTTTTAGGTGGGATATCAATTACTTTAACGTAGAAAAGATCCCATCGATCCATCCCAATCCATGCTTCAAACTCCTGCAAATATCCATTAAAAGATTGAGGCATTAAACCTTTCTTAACCCACGCTTGAAACATACCGTTGTAAATGTCAGGTATAGGGATTTGGCTGTAAAAGTAGAAAGTTGTTGATTCAGCTGTCACTATACATATGTTCAAACTACATGCGCTGTGTTTACGTGTTCATAGTGGACCCGTAAATTTTCTTTTCTGCTTCTTTTCTTTTATTCGCTATGTTCATTCTGCTCTCTCCATCCTCCATCCTTTCTAGGTTCCATGAGCTTCCGGGTATTTTATAATTTGCACTATGGTAATATTAGTTTGGATCTGTATATTCCTGCTTTCTGCCCGTTTTATCTTGAGGGTATTATTGAAGTAGGAAAATGGCTTTCAAATAAATATTCGGGGAGTTCTATAAGCATTTTATTATTGACTTTATGGAAACCAGGAGATTTATTTGCATTCAGTTTGAAAATAGCTTATTGAAATCCACGATCGGAACAGTATCATGTGGGAAATCGGGTGGGAGGTACATCGGCCTTTCATCAAACAAGTTTGAGGTACCGACGCTTAAGAGGTTAACAAATAAATTAATTTTCTCAACATCATTTCGTGTCGAAATTCACAATAAATAATTCACTTTTTACATACATACATTATTATCCTTCTGTCAGGATTACGATCGAGCTCATCGATCCAACATAAGTTGTGTATGTTAATTTTATCCATAAATTGTAGGTCCCAATTTAATGTCGTGTCCGAACGCTATATTTTTTTAAACCAACTTTTCATGGCAATATTATTTACTTTCAGAGTTTTTACGACAAATCTACTGAGAGGAAGTCATAGAGGAAATTTTTTTAAAATAAGGTTTTGTTCCAGATGTCTGAGCTAGGGTAGGAACTCTGGCTCTCGCCCATCCACGCATGGATAAAATTAACACACACAAAATGGGTGGTGTAAGAATTTAGGCCGTAAATCTGACTAAAATCGGAAGTAAGTTCAGAATGTCCCTTATCTGGGTCCCCAGGCACAACTGAATCGCCCAGATAGAGACAGCGGCGACATTCCCTGACGATCCTGGAGTTACTCACAACGTTCGACAGAGATCTTATGACAGCCTGACTGTCAGAATAGTTCGAGATGCGGGTGAAAGGAACACCGTAGACGGCGATCCATTGAGCAGTCCGGTAGATGGCCATTACTTCTTCTTCCCTGGGTTTTGAGTAACTTGGTCAGTCCAGGGACTGCGTTCACTTGTGGCGTCACAACGGGCCGCTATGCGTGCTCAAGTGAGGTTTTGGTATCAAAGCTATCACTCCGACCGTGCGGACGATTGTTTCAGCTTATTTCTAGATTTTTTTGGTTTATTTGTACGTGTTCAAAATATTTGTTTGAACAAAATTTAGTGAACTCAAATCGTGTTGCTACATTTTGGAACAATTAGTAATATATTTCCAATAGCGTGGTGTACGGACAATTGTTCAAGTCAGTGTACTTATGTTAACCAGTGGTTTATTTTTAAAATATAAATAAAAAAATTACCTCATTTATATCGTTTGTGGTATACTAAACGATTAATCGTCTGGACTTCTTCAAATCGGTGCTGCAAATTTGGATGGGCCATTAATTTAATTTGTTTTCCAAAAAACCAGGAAACCTGCATATAATCATTCAACAAAACTTCTAATCGGGCAAATAAATTCAAAGATTTCTGCGACAATCAAAAGTGATTTATTTTTACTTTTTTTATTTTATTTTTTTATACTTTTTAAAGTTTTAAATTTTTTGGGGAATTTTATTTTTGGTTTGTTGTGATTACAAAAAATAAACAAATAATTGCAATTAAAATAAAAAACACTCCTAATTTATTTCTCTAAAATGTCTGCCGCAAATCTAAATTGATTTCCTTTTTTTTAACAACTAAAAGGTTTCTAGAATTTGAAGCATGGAAGCTTGCTTCTAATCTTTAAATAATTTAATGAAGTTCATAAAATATTTTTCAACCTTAGATGTTACATACATACATACATACATACATAATTGGTCATTACAACCCTTCAGTCAGGATTACGACCTTGTTTCTAACACAACTTATGTTGTGTGTGTTAATTTTATACATGAGTGGCGGAACCTACAGTTTAAAGACGACTCCGAACGAGAATTTTTTTGGAGAAACTTTTCATAGCAATTTTATTTACTCTCAAGAGTTTTTGCCAGAAATCTGCTGAGAGGAAGTCGCCGCTGAAATATTTTTTCAATTTTCATTTTGTTGGATATGTCTGACCTGGGGTTTGAACCCTAGACTACGGCGACTACAAGCAGTTAAGTATATTGTGGGAAATGTTACAGTATCTTATTACAATAAAAAACACCGCGTTTACATGTGCTATTGTTATCAAATAGTCAGAATAAAAATTTATCATTCAGAGAGCCTATTTTAATTATTAATTTCATGCTATTTTGATTGCAATAAGTAATACTTTCATTAACAAAATTACCAATAATTTTTATTTTGTTGCTTTATTTTTGGACAACTTTCACCTCACGATTTACAAAAATATAAAATTAAAAATAAAAAAATTAATTCAATTGAATGAAATCCATAATTAATAATTACAAATACATATGTATGTATGTATGTATATATGAAAAAAAAAATTTGTATTTAAATTTGTATGTTTACGACACGAAGTACTCCAAAAGTCAAATACCATATGTAAAGAATGTGTGAATTGAAGTATTACAAAATATGTACATATGTTTGTAATAATTGACCAAAAAATGATTTAAATTGAAAAAAATATCGGCTTTTATTAAAAAAAATCAAATACAAAAATAAAAATTGAAACTTAATAGGGGGACAAATTTTGTCAACTTAAACTATTTATTACAGTAACGCTTGACAGAGTTGCCGTCCTGGGTATAATCGTTTATTTTGGGAATACCTTAGGATTACGAATATTTAATGCTTCTGAACATTTTGTGTATTCCCTATGTATGGTTATATGTTGAAGTGATTCGCGTTATAGTCATTCTTTAACTGATCCTCCTTGTTCGGATATAAAATAAGATCTTTACGATCTTTTACATCATTTTGAACATTGCTGGCCGTAATCTCACATATATATTATTATAACGCTATTTACGTGATCCCACATTTATTCTAAAAGACCCTCATACCAATCTCAATCAAATCAAAACGAGTAAAAACTTCCATCGTATGTAGCTTTTATGCACTAATGATATGCTTAAGACATCATAGTGGCTGATTAGACGTGAGGTCACCATTTAAGCCCCAGGTCAGACATCCCCAACAAAACGAAATCTGAGAAAATACTTCTTCGGTGAGAACAAATAAAATTGCCACGGAAAGTTTCTCAAAAATCTGTCGTTCGAAATCGGAGCCGCCACTCATGTATAAAATTAGTACACAGAACGAAAGTGGTGTGAGCACCTAAATCGTAATCCTGACTAAAGCGTTGTAATGACCAATTATGTATGTATATATGTAATGATATGCTTAAAAATTATTATGTTAAATTATTTCTCAAATCACAAATTGATTTCAAAAATTTTAAGTATAATAATATATATATAAATATAATATTTTAAAAATCTTTTGGGTAGTAAACTTTAAATTGTAACTCGAATATAAAGATCATATGAAGTTACGGAATATATTATACACCACTGCATCAGCTTACTGTCATTATTGTCGTGAAGAGGTGACTCATTACTACAGGCATGTGATCTATTATACTCCTCAAACTTTATTATATAATGTCTCCTACAAGCTAATTGCCCTGATAAATTTCAGGTTGCTATTCGATATCAACAATGCCAATTCCATTAACTCCATTAGTGTCCCACATGTTCCGAGAATGTGCTGCGATGATTCATTTTTATCGTCACAGAATCTATATGGTCGGTTCGAGAGGACCTTCGTTCTGAATAATTATACCCTGAGTCTACAGTGAGCGCCTTGTAAAAAAAAACAAAAGTTTTGATTATCTTAAACCCACTTGGATTAGAGAAGAGTCTTTATCTGTCCTCATCTTCTCTTTCGTTGAGTGTACCAGTCAAAACATCCGCTTCCACTCTCTTCATATGCATACATACATAATTGGCCATTACAACCCTTCAGTCAGGATTACGGCCTAGCTTCTCACACCACTCATGTTGTGTGCGTTAATTTTATACGTGAGTGGCGGGACCTACAGTTTAACGTCGACTCCGAACGACAGAATTTTGAGAAACTTTTTCATGGCAGTTTATTTTACTCTCAGAGTTTTTGCCAGAAATCTGCTGAGAGGAAGTCGCCGAAGAAATATTTTTTTTTTTCATATTTCATTTTTGATGTCTGACCTGGGATACGAACCCGGGCTTTACGAATAGTAAGCCAACACACTACCTACTACACCATGCTCATTTGTTTAATCATTGCCGAGAATTTCGACATGACCTGAGACCCCGCAGAGGGTAACCATTTTCCCCTACCTATTCGATTCAGCTTCCTCAGACAATAAGAACCGAATGCTCGATTTGCGTCCTGACTGTCAGGTAGTACTGCTAGCTTTGGAATGGAGTACATCTTTCGATGGCATAGTCTTCCTCTTAGAAGATAGTCGTAAGTTTTCCCATAGACTAGGAATAAAAAACTCCTACTGCTGTTCCAAGACCCGTTCACACAAAACAGTTAGTATTTTAAAGCAGTATGTAGGTTCCAGATCACTTCATTAATATTTGTCTCATTGCGAAGCACTTCTGTATCATCTTAAAATAGAGTAACTGCCTCCTCCTTAATTTAATTTTTTCGGTTTCGAGAGTAAAATGAAATAAAATACAGAATCTGTTATCAGCTTTCTCTGTCAATGTGCAGATGTAGGTTATTTGGTTTTCCATTCCTTGTCAGCTTAACTGAGTAATCATCGATTGATATCGGGGATATATCTTCGATTAACATAGGGTAGTCGTGCTTTTAATGTACAGCCCCTGCGCTAACCAACTTCCTCGATGAGTTTGATGGAAATTGTTGCATGACTTGGACTTTATATGAATGGATATGCAAATCTACTTCCTACAAACGTCGTATTGCTCAAGATTGGTATATTGCTATGAAGAACGTGGAACCGTCAAATTTGAGTTATTCGTCAGACTTTCTTTAACAGAAGCGATATTTTCATCAGTGAGTACAGTGTTATAATGCAAAGGCCTGATCGGATCTGTAATGCTTCCAGTCCCTTTAAATTTCTTTATGTTCTCGCCAATACCTTGTATAGTTGATTGTTGAAAAAAGTAACCACGTTTGAATTACCACTTTTGCAATGTGTTTTAACTTTTTTACTCGTGCTTTGATTGTTAAACCTTAAAAGTTTGAGGTAGTAGAAGAATCTGATAGGATGCCACCTTCATTGCAACTATAAACTGCTATGCATATACTGTCACTCTCTTGGTCGACTCTTGCGACAGTTTTATGTCAATCTCAATTGGAGTTTTGCCCACATGAGAATGAATAATTGTTTATGTGCTGAACTTACAGGAACACGCATACTCCTACCGAATACCAATACACATATATTAACTTTTATACCTTTTGCCTTCGTTATCCTGTTTTTTAGGCAAACGTGTTTATAGGCTGCTGATAGATCTTAGGCTTATGAAGAATCTTTCTTTAACTTTATTTTTTTAATAAGAACAACACTACAGGAAGGAGATCATGGGGAATTGTGTTGGTTGACATTTGATTTAAATCTTTTTTATTATAAGGGGCCATGAAAGACCTCTGCAGGTAGGGAGTTCCACATATGGAAAGCCCGGCTAAAGAACGAATTCACTGGCCAATTGACCAGAATACACAATTTTCGGGCAAAAGTCCCTTTCTCTCGCTAGAGCAAAATCCGTATTGTAGTAACAGTAGTGATAGTGAAGCACAAAACATACATGGCCTAAATTGTATAGGAGGTGAATCAATCAATTGTTAAAACTGAATCGTAGGAACAACTACATATGTCACTGCATTTATTCTCTTGAGTCACTGCGAGGCACGAATGCTTCGCTTATATGCAAGTGACTTGTAGATCGATTGAGAATCACTTTATTTGTCAATATCTTACATTCATACATAATTGGCCATTAAAGCCCTTTAGTCAGGATTACAACCTAGTTTCTCAAACCACTTATGTGGTGTGTTATGTTGCACTGAACGATTGATTTCTGAGAAACTTTTAACGGCAATTTTTATTTACTTTCAGTGTTTTTGCTCGAAATCTGCTGAGAGGAACTCGCCGAAAGAAATATTGTTTCATATTTCGTTTTGTTAGAGATGTATGGCATGGGGTTTAAACCGCGGCCTCCCATCTAATAAGCCAACACACTACTTACTAGACTACGGCGACTGTCCCTTTATTTCGCTAGAGCAAAATCCGCTATAGTAGAGAAACACTGGATTCACTTGGCCTACATTGGATAGGGGGTGTATCAATCAATTAATGAAAGTGGATCGTAGGAACAACTAAGTCACTACATTTATTCTCTTGAGTCATTGCGTAATGGGTAGTCACGGACGAAGATTTCGCTTGTATGCAACTGACTTCTGCAGAGGTTGTAGATCGATTGAGAATAATTTTGTTTGCCAGTGTCTCTGGCTTTACGCAGGCATTCATACACATTTGTGTCATTAAACAACTTCAGTTGGGATTACGACCTAGCCTGTCACACACCTTATATTAAGTGTTCTAATATTATACATGAGTGACGGGACTTGCAGTTTAAAGTCGACTCCGAACGACAGATTTTTGAGAAAGTTTTCATTGCAATTTTATTTACACTCAGAGTTTTTGCCAGAAATGTGCTGAGAGGAAGTCGCCGAAGAAATATTTTTTCATGTTTTCGTTTTCGTTGTTTCCTTATATCGCTAATGCAAAATGCGCAGTAGTAGAGAAACTCTAGATTCACTTGGCCTACATTGGATAGGGGGTGTATCAATCAATTGTTGAAAGTGGTTCGTAAGAACAACGTAGGAACCTGGGTAGCCAGGTATGAAGATTTCGCTTGTATGCAACTGACTTCTGCAGAGATTGTAGATTGTTTGAAGGTCACTTTCTTTGTTAGTGGCTTTAAGCAGACTATTCTCTTTAATTGCTAATTGTCTAAACCGATTAATCAGGACTTGGCACTTTGATTGACATGAAATGGAATTATTACAGCAAAAAAAAAACAACCTCAGGACAGAATGTCAATGATAGTTCTATCCTGAGATTCTTTTCCACTTTGAATTTTGTATAACCAGATAAGATGCTATTGCAGCATTATTAAGCACATAAGTAAACATTTTTAATATCAATGGAATCAAATTTCTCTTGGCAAGTGTGTGTTGATGTAAATTTTGTACATGATACACTTAGTAGGTTACATATCCGTGCCTTAATTATTCAAAGAACTGATCATTCGTTTTGGACATGATAACATCAAATAAACCAAGTTCAGTTCAAATAATTCCAGAAATTTACGGTTTTAATTAATTTTAATGTCATTGCAATATTAGTGTACAAAATTTAAAATAATTTAACCATTAGTGGCCATGATTAAAAACAAACAAAAAAAAATTGAAAATTGAAAAAAAAAAACAAATGAAAACAGAAAAACATAGACGAGCATAGAAAAAAAACATGCGATTTCATTTGCTTGATCAATGTCAGTGCAATAAATGAACAGAATTGAACAGAAAAAATAAAAACAAAAATTACAGTCAAATATTTACAAATAAAAAACAATAAAAAAAAATCAATTATGCACGCGATTAACTTATAAAAAAAAGATACAATATTTTATTTAGTTTAACCATAAATTTAATTTTATTTTATTTATTTATTATTTTTATTGTTTTTTACGGTTTTTCAATAAGACTGTAAGACGACTAACTGACTGACTGACTGACTGATTCACAATTTTCGTTTTAAACCAAAATTTAAATAATATTTGTTGCTATTTATGTTATTGTTTTATTGTCTTTTTGTTGTTGTTGTTTTTATTGCTTTTATTGTTTTTGTGCAATTCAATATTTATTCGCATAATACGGCTTAAAAGTTTCGTAATTAAAAAAAAATGTTTAAATATTCCATGTACATGCCCTATAAACACCATACATATACGAGCGAGCGACCTATTTGACGTAAAACGAAACGTAATGAAATGAAATTTTAGAGAAATTTTGTTTTTATTTCTTAAGAAAACGTATATCATTTTTTGCGATCGTCATGTACTCGTACATACGTTTTTATCAGATTGATTTCGGATCTGTTTCGAAACCATTTAGATTTTCAATGAATTACTGTGATAACGAAGTGATTAACAGAGCAATTAATTGGGCGGATTTCACTTTTAATTTTGTAAAATCACACGGCTTTTTATATTTTAATATGCAACAAACAAATGTTTTTCAATGGGGAAAAACTACGGGGAACCTTCGTAGGGGCATTTACAAAAAAGACTAAAAATTTTTAAAAATGTATTTGCAAAGAATTGCAAAGAATTCATGATTAAAATTTAAATGTGCTTTACAAGGCGACATTTGGTTTCATTACTAATTACATGATAATAAACTAAGAAATAATGATTTGTAAACTAAACTAAACAATAATTAAATTAATACGCTTGAATGATTCAGGCAATTCACTGTTTTCAAAACGATGAAAATTTTCTTAATGCGAATCTTGTATTAAGTCAGTCAATTTTAACCGCTTAAAGTCTTTGAAATCATAACTATTTTCAACATAGTCTCCTTACATTTTCTTCTCCATTCCATAAAATTTCTATAACATCTAATAATATTGATATGTAAGGGTTGAAGTCGCCGTAGTCTAGTAGGTAGTGTGTTGTCTTGTTAGACGTAAGGTCATGGTTCAAACCCCAGGTCAGACATCAAAACGAAAATATGAAAAAATATTTCTTTGGTGATTGATTTCTGGCAAAAACTCTGAGAGTTAATAAAATTGCCATGAAAAGTTTCTCAAAAATCTGTCGTTCGAATTCGACTTTAAACTGTAGGTCCCGCCACTCATGCATAAAATTAACATCCACAACATAAGTGGTGTGAGAAGCTAGGTCGTAATCCAGACTGAAGGGTTGTAATGACCAATTGTGTGTGTAAGGGTCATCAGAATGTATTGGGTGGTTCGGAAAGTAATTTCGTTTTTTTTTTGTGAAAATGAAAGACAGTGCTTTATTAAATTATACATTGGCCGTTCTGGTCCAACACCTTTTGCCATCTTTCTGTTAGTAGCATAATTCCACACTCATAAAATTTTTGGTCTTTGCTGGCATGATCGAGATGGTTTTTGACCTCCTCATTTTAGGTGAAGGTTTTATCGTCTAAAAAATTTTGGAGTGAGCGGAACAAATAATAACCCGTGGTGCCAGGTGTGGAAAATATGGTGGCTGTAGCATTGTATCCCATTCAAACTGTAAAAGCTTTTGGCGAGCGACCACGTCTCACGTTGTCTTGGTGAAACACTACACCCTTCCTGTTGATTAGTTCTGGCCTTTTCTGTTGAAGTGCATCATTCAGTTAGTCCAGCTGATGACAGCGGACTTCCAAATTAATCGTTGTGTTATTCGGTATACCCTCAGAAAAAAAAAACGATTCCTTTAAAATCCCACCAAAGAGACAGCATCACCTTTTTTTGGTGAAAAGCGGCTTTGGAAATGGTTTGAGCCGTTTCATCTTTTTTGCTCCATGACCTCTTGCATTTGACGTTGTTGTATACTACCCATTTTTCATCCCCAGTGATGATGCACTTCAAAACCGAATCATTTTCGTGACTTTTGAGAAGCGAATCGCAGATGTCAATGCGGTGACACAGATTTTTCTCTTTGAGAACATGGGGAACCCATACATCGATCTTCGAGGATAATCCCAGGTCTTTCAGGTCGTAAACTGTTGAATTTGATAAATTTAACCCCAATCTGATCTCACGTGTTGTTATTAGCCGGTTTGCATCAACTAATGCCTATATTGCGTATTTATCAGCTTCAACCGGCCATTCCGAACGTGGTGCATTTTCGACATTAAAATTGCCGGATCGAAATTTAGCGAACTATTTCTGGCACTGGCGTACTGTCAACACACCTTCTCCATAAACATCATCAATTGCTTTCTGGCTTGAACAGAATTTTTACCCCTTCTGTAGTAAAACAGTAAGATATGCAGAAAATGCTGCTTATCGCTTTCCATATTTAAAAGGACACCAACCAAAAACTACTGCGTAGAATTAATTACTTACTTATGAGCTTACTTAATGAACTCTCAAAGCATATAAAAATTGTACGGCTTAAGTGTGAAGTTGGGTGCAAAAAAATACAATTAAATCCTCTGTCGGGAAAAAACGAAATTACTTTCCGAACAACCCAATAGTTTTTGTGAAATGATTTCTTCGTTGGAGTCAGCTTTTCAAACAACAAATAGTCAGTCATGGTCATATCCAGAGAATAGGAAAAATGCCGGGGAAATTTGTGTCCTAATTCTTGGACTTTTTTCTATAGGAACGGCATACGTATGTATTCTTGAACCGTTCTTGGCCAAATTCACCATACCTTGATTGCATAAAAACCTCTCTGTGCCTTCTTAGACTTGGATTAACCTTCGTTTAGTGTCTAGTGCATTGTGGCGGATCCATGTTCCATCTACAATAACGAAATGCTTTAATATTTAATATAATACGGTTTAACAAACACTCCTATGATGTTCTCAGACTTTTACGTCTGAGGCTGAGAAAATGTTTCTCATATTCATGTGATCATTAAAAATTGAAACAATGATAACTATGACATCCATAATTTGTCAAAACTGGAATCCAAAGTCCTCCAGCAATATATCACAAATTAATTTTTTTTTTTAAATTCAGAACATTCCACGTCATCTCAGCTTGTGTTGGGTCTTTCATTAAGTGTTTCCTATCGTTAAATTTTCATCGAGCAAAGTGTGTGAAGTTTTTCATACGTTTAAAAACCTATTGATGCCATTATGTGTGGAATATGAAATCGTTTAAATGACCATCGCAGCTTCTTTGGGCCGAGCCCATACGACAAGTCCAATCTTCAACGACTCTGGCTCATAAATCAGGTTGAATTTGACCTATGACAGATTATATTGGCTTCGCATACAAAATAAAACAAAATTCCTAACGTGGTCAAATCGCACGCTTTCGGTGTACAGCTCACATCACCTCAGCTTGAGATAACCATGTTCTCAAATCGCTCGTACAAATTATCCAATGTGGCATGAGCTGTGTGGCACATACCATCGTCCTGTTGAGACAACATGTCGTTGGTGTCTAGGTATTCCAATTCAGGACAAAAGAAGTCGGCTATCATTGATCTATAGTGCTCGTCGTTGACAATGTTGCCTTGGCATTAAACGCTTTGGAATTTCATGTGAATTGGTATCGTTCCAAATTCTACAATTTTGTTGTTCACGTTCCCATTCATCCAAAAATGAGCCTCAACCCTGAATATGATTTTTTTAATGAAGAAGAACTAGACAACTGCTCCAGAGCCCAATTTGCGTGACGACACAAAAATCATTGTGCTTGTGAGTGACACAATATCGACATTGGCAATGTTTTCGGCAGATTTGCAGTTTGACAAAGTACGGGAGTTAGTCGATCGTTTACTTAACTAGTGAATTAGAAGTTATTCACCACATTGTGAATAGTCCTCTCATTTAGACGATTATGAACGGTCTTAAAATGATCAAAGAACGTACTTTCAGAAAATTTATTTGGTAAAAGAAATTTTATTATTGGTATATGTTATTTTCTCATATTTTCCGAATATTTAACTTCAAAACAATATTTTCTAAAAATCGTCGACTACCTTAAATATTTCAACTTGAAAGAATACGTCCATAAGCGTATTCCATTCGATCTAAGAAACAATCCTGAGTTGAGCTGATAATTAAAATCAATTTTAACTCCTCTGTCTATAAACAGAAGAATATAAAAAATTTATGCTTTTCATCAAAGCGCACGGAGCTGATCTTGGGCTCAGTGATAAGGCGCTCTTCCTTATTTTGGATAGGAAACTGACCTGGAAAAAGACCTACATTGTTCTCATGGGATCTATGAAGCAGTTGTTAAACCTATCTTTACCTACGGATGCTTTGTGTGGTGAAAATCCCTTGGCAATTAACCTCAACTTGATACGGCGGATTCAAAAGTTCGCCTGCATCATTTTTACCATACCTACATCGGCTGTGCAAGGGCTTAGCAGCTACCATTTGTTAGCGTCTATAAGTAACTGAACAATGGTGGAGATCGAATATCGATCTCTCGTGAATGGGGAACTTTCCAGAATATAGATTATATGACATCGCACTATAACTTTTCGAGAAAGTTGCAAATGTCGGCTTTGGTCTTGATTACTAAGGAAGGCAATATCTGTAGTATCAGCAGTCAGAGTTCTGCTTTCTAACGTAATGATTTTCAGGAAGGGGTTTATGTCAACGAGATGGCAGAGCGGAAAAACGAAAAATGTTTACAGCAATGAGTATTCAAAAAGATGAGTAAAATCGAATCATACTCATAATTTCTAATACTTATACGCATTTATACTTATTTTAATATCATGGAACCTCTACTCATATTCAAAGTTTGACGTACTCATCATATTCATACTTAACAACACGTATGATGTTGTTGATTTCGACTCTCCATAACTCAACATTTACAAGAATCACAAAATAAGTATGATTTGCGTACGAACACTATAATACTCACTAGAAGGTTTTGTGTTTGCTTTGCTTGATGTCTTTGTCTTTTTCCTTTTTTTTTTTTTGTAAATGCAACAACAACTAAGACTTTAAATTTTTATGAATGATTCGAGTCACTCGATTTATAAGTATTTTTCTAAAGTTATGAATATAAATGAGTGGGCATATGGATCATACATATTTCGAATGGTATGAGTTTGATGTTAACGTTGTACTTATACTCATTGCAACCTGTACATATAAATCAACGTTGTAGTGAGTATGAACGAATCAAAAAAACGATTCATTGCTAATCCCTGGTGGTACATAGTGGTATTCTGGGAAATAGAGGGACAAAAAATTTTTCCAAATATGGCTTTAGAGTAATTTTTAATATAGAAATACCATTGAGAATCTACAAGCCTAGTGCTGACAATGCTGTGATTGATTTCTTTAATGCCGCGTAGATAGTTCCAGATACAATACAACAAATCTAACCAAGTCTATATAAACGGCACACGGCATGTTTGCGCAAACTCCAAAGGAGCATGTTTAGAGTTAGCGTCAGGAGTCATTACCGGATGTTACATTCTGAGTACTCATGCATAGATTATTGTCATAGGGCCCTATGCAGTAGCTGCATAGACGAGGAAGAGGACATATTGGGTACGTTTCTAGTATTATGTTGTAGGAAAGGGAAATACTTGCGCCTCTATATTTCCGATGATGTTAATGATCTGTCGATTATGAACATTGGAAGACTAAATGTTCACATTTGAAATTCCATGTAATTTCCAGGACTAGGAGAAACGAAAGACTGTAACATGACATGTGACATAGACCAAGTTTGTCTATTCTTTCAGGCACAAAATGTTTGTAAATCATGTATTTGAAGAATATTTAAAACAATATTTTATAAATTTATGGAAAGTATATAAGTCGCCGTAGTCAAGTAGGTAGTATGTTGGCTTATTAAAAGTGAGGCCACGGTTCAAATCGCAGATCAGATATCTCCAAAAAAATTAATTATGATTCCAAAAGCTCTGAGAGTAAATAAAATTGCCATGAAAAGTTTCTTAAAAATCTGTCGTTCGGGGTCGACTTTAAACTGTAGGTCCCGCCATTCACGTATAAAATTAACGCAGAGAACAGTGATGGTGGAAGCTTTCTCGTAATCCTGACTGAAGGGTTGTAATGACTAATTATGTATGTATGTATGTATGTATTCTAAACGTAAAATATTTCTAAATTTTATGTAAGGTGCAAAATGGAGTTCGTGCCAGTTATGTTAGTTTTATTTACTTTTTTTTTTAATCGGAAAAATAATTTTTGAATTTTTTCTTATTCAATAACGAATGAAGTATCAATATTTACACTCCACTGTAGATCTATGTTTTCTTTATGTGTACTAAATAAAGTACCATTTGTTTGCACAACACCATTTCCGCCAGTGTGGGAAATTTAATGTTTTAGAATTAAAGCAACGATAAACTTACGAAATATAAAATAAAAATATCGAAGATATCGAATAAAAGTTCTTAAAATTTTGTTGATAAAAATAAATAAAAGTGTTTAAAAAGTAAATAATGGTGAGACGTTGATGGAGATTACAAGTGTCTGTTTCAAAATTATAAGTTTTTAATACTTCGTTAAATGTGCGTTTTTTTTTCAATATTAATGGGTCACATAAAAAATGTTTATTTTATATATATTATATATATATATTATATATAAATTGATATTTTAAATGCTGATGTTTAATCGATCATATTTATTTTTTTTTATTCAATTCAATACAATTCATTCATTCGTTCATTTGTTAAACAATTATTGAAACGTGTAATAATCCAGCAAATAAAATAAAATGTTCGACTGCGTATGCGAACATTAAATTTGTGATTTGGAAAAAAGTGAATACGATTTTGACTCATACACTAACAAAACAATGAAAGAAAAAAAATATTTTGATTTTTTTGTTAGAATTATTAAATGGCCTTAAAGCACGTATTTCAAGATTACAAATGATAAGTTTTCTTTCACAAAACTACTATTCGATTAACGGATGATTGATTTGAATAAAGTCAGAAATATTAAAAGCCGTCACCTGTGAATGGCTAACAACTAATTGGAATATAAATTTCAAATTCATATTTTTCAAACTTTAACTTTTTTATTTCATTTGTACGAATTGATTAAATAGAAAAAGTTAAAAAGTTCAGTTAAATTAAATATTTTATTAGCTGTTTCAATAGTTGTAATAATTTTAATAATAAGTTATTACAGTATTTTAAAATGAATAAATTTTTTTATTAAGTTTTTTTACCGCTGATTGGCGGGACCTACAGTTTCAAGTCGACTCCGAACGACAGATTTTTGAGAAACTTTTTCATGGCAATTTTATTTACTCTCAGAGTTTTTGCCAGAAATCTGCTGAGAGAGAAGTAGCCGAAGAAATATTTTTTCATATTTCGTTTAGTTAGAGATGCCTGATCCGGGGTTCGAACCGAGGCCTCACGAGCTTATTACACTATTTTAAAATTAATATATTTTTATTAAGGTTTTTTACCGCTAATATAAAAGGGAGGACTCAACGTATTCTTAATATCCATCATTTATGTCGTTTGTCTTACGGTTTAAAGTCGATTCCGAACTACAGATTTTTAAAAAACTTTTTTATGGCAATTTTATTTACTCTCAGAGTTTTTGCAGAGAGGAGGTCACCGAAGAAATTTTGTTCATATTTCGTTTTGTTGGAGATGTGTGAGTTCGGCTTTTAACCGTGGCCTCTCGTTTGATAAGTCAACACACCACCCAGTAAACTAGCAAGCAGTTTCTTCTACATTGAAAGAACTACCAAGATGTGCCTTCCTTTTCATTTCGGTATTTTGTGGCGGCGTTATGTCTTTGTCTCCTTTTTTGATTACTTGGACAACTACTCTTTTTGGCCGTATGCTCTGATGTCCTGTTGTTATTTTAACACTCATCTTCACAGTTTTGTCCAGCTTTTTCTGTTCGACGTTGCCAAATTGTAGCTTCTATTATCGGAAGCCCCCATGGGCTTTCGTCACAGAGTTCAAGTGCCATTTAATTAGGATGCGGACTGGGCCTACAGGTTTATCTCATTTATATCATTGTTAGCATTATGTTTCTTCATTAAAAGTTTTTTCATATTCATGACTGGGAGTTTTAGCATGGCCCAGTGCACATACGTGACAAAGATTATTTACTCATTGTTTTCAAAAGGCTCCGTTTATGATTGGGCCCCATCCTGATTGATTCCTAGCAAAATATCTTAATCCTCGAATGTATTTGGCTGTTAGGGAACTAATTGCTAATTGAGTTCGTGCAGCACAAGCACTCACACGTGTGTTGTGATTATCCCTTCGTGAAAAGACAATGACGTAAATGCGGACTTGTTGATAAAATTCCAATATCTATATAGTATTGTAAGGATTTATCAAAACTTAAGCCAAAAGTAGGCAGCTCTTCACCAAACTGTCAAATTGCTGAAAATCTAAATATTGTACATATTCATGTCTGTTTTATAAATCGACTCGTTTTGAAAAACGTGAGACTTTTTAAACCGAATAAATTGCTATTTGGTGTTCTACAAATCTCTCGTTTTTATATAATTCGAAATTAAGTACGAATTTAAGTTTAAACTTCAAAATCAGCTGTTGATTGAAAAATAAAAATATTTTCAATTAAAACTTTACCGCGTTAATAATGATGCCTTTGTAATGATATTGGACAGTATTGGTCACTTAATACAAGAAGGATCTATTCCTGCGAAAATTCAGCTCGCAGCAACTCTTCGTTTTTGATCTGTTGGTTCATTTCAAGATGCTCTTAAAACACATCTTAGTCTTGGGCATAGTACGATTTCAAAAGTGTTGTGGAAAACAATTGAAGCTTTGGAAAACAATTTGTGTCCATTAAACGAGAAATTTACTCGGATTCGGTTTACAGAACAGACATGATTTTTTTGTGGAACATTAGTAATATAGACTGAAATATGATGTTATCTTTGTACAATTCATTATAATGTTAAATTTAGGAGTTTTTAACATTAAATTAAACCGATAAATTGGACCGATCCCAAAGAAACAGTTGTTGTTCTAGACACTTTCTGCACCTCAGTTTTTTATATTTGTAAGTCAGAGTTCAAAAGTTTCAGAAAAAAATCATTTTAAATAAAACCAATACGCTTCAGTTATCGGCAATCACTTGTTTATTGCCTTGACAAACAAAATATGGATTAGTAACGTATTATTAATGATTTCCCTTTCAAAAAAATACAAAAAACAAAAACACGATTTTTTTGTGAAAATAATTACAATATTAGGTTTCACAATTGAGAGAAAGAGAGAGAGAGAGAGAGAAAGAGAGAGAGAGAGAGAGAGATATTGTAATTGATCTTACATTGATTTCATGCTCATTTTCCAGTTCAAAACACTGTGACGCTGACACTGACCGCTTAAACAGACTTGATGAATGAACTGAACTGAACGAACAATCGTTCCGATCGCATTACGAAAACGCATTGCGCACATTTTTCATTTACACACTACGACATCATGGCTATGATGACGGTAAGGTTAAGACTACTACCATTGCTACTACCAGATACTATCACAACAACTGCTAATCATACTGGATTTGTATTTGACAAATATTGAAACGACTAGCAGACAGATAGACACGGTCGTTGCTATGGACAGACAGACGGACAGACAAACGGTTTAAGCAGAATTAAAAATGAAATATAAATAAAAATGTGGTCGCAAATTAAAACTAGAACAACTTTTGTTATTTTGGCAAATAGATTTTCAAAACAGACTGTGTGTGTTTAAAGCGTTTGACAGCATAGCATAGCACAGTAAAACAAAAAAAGACTGTGAAATTAAATTAAATATTTCTTATTAATAAAACAACTACTATCGAGCAACAACAAAACAGTAACAAGATCAACAAAATTAAACAAAAAAAAATTGAAATGAAAAACAAAAAGTAGTAAATGAACGCATAAAAACCCTGAAATAAAACAATTTTTAACTTTAACAACAGTTTTGTTTGCGTTTTTTTTCTTTTTTTTTTTTGAATTCTCATTCTATTTCAAATTTTATGCGATTTTTATTCGTTTTTCTTTCGATCGTTTTGTTTTCTAAATTCAAACAATAATAACAAATGAAAAATTAAAAAAAATAATTGTAGCCATCAATCTGTTTACAGACGAGTACGTATGTATGTGTGTGTGATGCACCATTCATGGATCCAAAAATATCTCGTAGATATTATTTTGATTGTTTGCTGCTCATGCTCATACACCGAAATGCCTTGCAGTCATAAAATAATTATTTTAAAGGCATTTTATGAGCAATCAATACAAAAACAAAACAAAAAAAAGCGTAAACAAAATACGATACTCTGTGCTGCAGTAGCATGTAGAAGTACACAAGTGCGGTACGCAAGACTTAAGTACAATTTCGAAAAATAAACAAACAATAACAACAACAACAACAACTACAATGACGTATTAAAAAAATTCCGAAATATGAAAATCATTTCCCCCTTTCCCCCCAGAACATTAATATTTTTTTTAAATTCCAAACCTGAGCAAAAGAAAACCCATCAACAAAAGAGAGTACTTTTACTCCACCCAATACACGCAAAAGTACTTGAATATTTGAAACACTGTGTACAGTGGGTGAATAGCATGTTTGACGTTTCGTTTGATTGTTTGTTTCAAACCTTGACCTTGTCTAGCTTAATTGATCTCAAAACTACACGTTTTTCGCATTCATTTCTATTTTATTTCAGCAGCAAGAATTCTAATTTAATAATAATAACAACAACAACAACACCAACAAATTTTATAAGCCACATAAAATTTGCATCTTTAATGAAATTTTATTTTCTTTAAATTCAAATGAAAACAAAACCAACAAAACAAAAAAATTATCGTTAATCACACTAATAGGAGGGTGTTGAAAAAAGTGTTAATTGGGGGGGATGTCAAATGAGAAATGTAGTTTTTTGTTGTTGTTTTGCAAGTAATAAATCATGTAAATCAAGATTCTTGTTTACACTCTCACACAAGAAAACATTCCTCTCTACGTTCCACAGTACTTTCAACATTCAACGTTTCTCAGTTAAAATTTTCTGTTGGGTTTACTTATTCACCACGTATACAATGCAACCTACGAACTAAAATGTTTTCTTGTAAGTTGTCTACAAGAAATGCTTGTTAAGTCATATTACTGGTCGCAGATGTTGATGAGCCTCTGCAAGACACATTAATTTGAAAGCTGCAGCATGAAAGATATTTTAAAGAAACTACAGGGTGTTTTTTTAAGAGCTTGAAAAATTAAACGACTTATTTTTTAAATATAACTTCCATCCTGTATATGTTTGCGCTGACTACGAGTTCATTCGATGCGTTAAATTTTAGGGGTACATATTCAAAAAAATCCAATGCTTCTAGTGTTGTTGATTTGCCGCCATAAACCAATGGCTTAACAGTAATCCAGAGACGTTAAATCGCACGAACGAGTGAGCCAGTGTACAGGACCATTGCTGGAAAGAAAGTCGTCACGAAATTGATTTTACAGTACATCGAGCTTTGAGGCAATTTGCTCCGTCTTAACGTAGCGCTTGCCATTCACAGTAATGACAGATAACATCGCTAGCGTGTAAACAGCACCAAACAGTCAATTTTACTGGATGTAATAATGATTTGTTATTGGATTAGGGATTGTCTTTGATACGATAATTTTGCTTACTTTTATAATGTAGTCGGTTTACCAGAAATGAGGTTCATCCATATAAAATATCATCAAAAATGCAAAGCAAAATAGTTGTTAGTCTTTAAGCCTTATATGAGCCGTATTTTATACGCGCTTAAACCACGATTCTTAGGCAAAATTGTCCACATAATCAAAAGTCAAATGCCAACAAGTTGAGAACGAAGACTCAACGACATTTCAACGTCTTCTTTAAGACTTCGCGGCACATTTCTTTGTCTTGTAAACGGTTTTGAATCGAGAATTGCTTGTTCACTAAGTCAGTTATGTTGACCGTAAAATGTATGAAGGTCTATATTAATTTTATTAATAATAATATTAACAGATTTAATTTATTTTTTTTTTAAGTAAATTTCCAAAACTAGAGCTGTTCTGTCATTAAACGATTTGTGATGATTTGTTAAACCTTACTGAACAGCAACTACTACAGAGTTTGACATTCTAAACATTCAAACCGTAGTTATCTGTATCGATAATTCTCTTGCAGCTAAATAATAACGCCTTTCACGCCGGCGTTTTCGACTACTGGCGGCTGCGCTTAATGTTTTACGCTCTATCGTGGCGTGACTCTCAGGTATTTAAAGATCTAAATATTTGGTATTACGTATCGTCTAATAGCATGATTATTGCCACCGGTGGCACGCGCCGGTGTGAACGTGTTAGAGAACCTTTTGGTAGAGTAAGGAAATATAATTTCTCTTTTGCAGCTACGTTCATAGCTAGTTGTGAGTGAATTTCATATTCAGAGTAGTATAGCTTTTCTTCGGGAAATAGAACCATGACAGCAAATGGCGCAGTGCATTGGTTAAAATGTTCAATTGCCTACTACAACAAACCAGGTTCGATTAAGAGTCGACCATCAAATAAGAATCAGGAATTGCCACCTCTTAAAAAGGAACTCAATCAACTTAAGTTAATTGTAGACAGTATAAAGGGAATACCAACAAGGGCTTCCGAACTTTGATAATTGATAAGGATTATCTTGTTGAAGTCACATCTGCCACCATGGCGACCATAGATAACAAATTTTTGCCTTAATTTTCACCGAAAAATCATAAATTATTGTCCAAATTAAGCAATAAAATATTTGGCGTTAATTTTTATTTCATTCTATAATTGTTCTGAGGCCAGTCAAAGCTCTATACTCAAATTTTTTGAGTATAATCTGTTATGAGGTCAACTCAAAACTATATCAAAGTATTTTGGGCATTTCATAAAAGCTGAGAATTTCACGAAATCCAGTTATAACTTGCTTCACAACTATTTACCGGCTAACGCGTCTCTATGTTAGTGTTATTTTCTTAGACAAATTTGGAATCGATTACATATTTACGTCAGTAAACACTGTGTTTTGTATATCTAATTAACATATATATCCAAAATTTTATTCACCACATTCCCTAATTTGGAATAATAGTTCGATTTTGCATTGATTTTTGTAACAGAAGCTACAGAAGGCAACTTACAACCAACACTTTAAAATTTTTGTTGCAATAAAAAATTAAACTCAAGTTGCTACATGCTATCGACCAATAAAGTTACATTTAAGATTTTGAAGAAAAATCCTAAATAATTAACCCTTAAAAATCATGGGCTGATTGAATTTGTTTGATGTCTGAAATATAGAAACGTGTTTGTTCAAACAATTTTCTGAGTCGAATTTTATTTTTTCATTCGAGCATACTATTGCTTTGATGATGAAATTGACGATTTAGTCAGGATTAACTCCTGTTCCCACCACCCATGTTGTGTGTGTTAATTTTATTCATGATTGGCGGGAACCCACAGTTTAGCGTGCGCACCAGAGATTTTAGAAATGTTTTATGGCAATTTCACTCTCAGATTTTTTGCCAGCAAACCACTGACAGAAAGATGCCGAAGAAATATTTGTTTATATTGTTACTTTTTTCCTTTTAAAAACGTTTAAAATATGACCTCGTAGATTGCAAATAGAATAAAAATAAGTTTGTGTTTAAGTTTCTTTTAATTAAAATTCTTTATTATTCGCAAAATTCTGTGTGCCACTGTTCACAACTTGATGTAAACATTATTCCTCTGTTTATACCCTTTGCATTAACAGTAACAATCACTAAACAATTATTCGGGAGATATTTGTAACGGAGATCGATTACTCTCTTCAAACGCACCGCATGTTCACACAAGACTGACTGAACTTCACTAACTCAGTCGCCTGCTTTGCCTTGCCTTTTATATGGCAGAGTAAACAGTCTGATAAATGCTCTTGAAGGCGAATGCTCCTGACTTCGCCTTCTCGAAATCTCTATAAATGTAAACATCGTTGGTTACATTTATTATTGTATTGTTGTTTGTGTATTTTGTTTACATTTGTTCTTGTAGTGTTGTTGATGTATTTTTGTTTACGTGTTTACCATTTTTTATGCTGGTGTTTGTTGTTATATAATATATAATTTGTAAACAGGTTCGTTTAATGCATTGTTTTTGTACCTTTTGTTTATAATTTTAATGTTAAGAGATGTGAAAGCAATACACCAGTATCTAGGTTTTCATTTCCGAAACAGTATCTTTTACGTTTGTGCTGGGTTTTGAACCACGAGATCTAAAAAGCCTAAAAAGATTCCTTCCAACTAAACAAAATAATAAAAAAAATTTATTCAAAATACCAACATAATCGATTTTGTAAGCACCTACACAAAAAGCTCTACTGGAGTAAAAAGCTCTACAACTTATGAGAAAAACAAGAGACACTCACAAAATGTAAACTCGCTTGGAACAACCCTCGTATAGAAGCATGCCGGCATTTTTCAAATTGAATTTCATTTGCTCCACTGTTAATTAAACGTAAACAACAAAACAAAACATTATTAAGCAACAATAACCACAACAGAACAACAAAACAAATTCAATTGATAAGAGAGAAAGCAAAAACAATAATAAGAACAACAACAACAACAACAACATAAAACAGATACAGATACTTATTGACGCATTGTTATTGTTGTTCAATTGCTGCTGGTCTCGGTAACGATCTTTTGCCTGTTTGTCTACAAATCGAATCGAATTTAGTCGAAACCGAAGATGGTGAGAGAGGAGTGTGAACACGTATCGAATAGCTCAATAGTATGCTCGTACACGTTCGATACATTCGCAATAAAACTTTTAAGCGGGTATTGAAATTTTAGTAGACGTTGAGTCTTGAAACTAAACGGTCTGTTTTATTGAATTGTAGTCATACGCGGCTTTACATAAAAACGGCACGCGACCGAACATCTTCTCAACGCGCTGAATCGGTTCATTTAAAAAATATTTTTAAAACAAAAAAAAAAGACAAAAAAATTATAAACTTTTTATAAAAAATTGATAATCAGACAGACCTTTAAATGAAAAACAACAGCCAACCGTATGAAAATATAATACATTTGGGATAATAAAAGGAAGCAAAACAGAAATAGCTTACGGCTGTCTGAAGAAGAAAAACAAATAACTTTTAAACTTTATTTTTTTTTTTGCATTTAAAAGATGCCATTTAAATAAACTTTCGCGTTATTGTTGCGTTCAATAAAAGAATTAAAAAAATCAACAAATTTGAATAAGTGTATGCGGATACTCGGAATTCGATACGAGAGTTTGAGTTTCATTAATTTAAAGGTTATTTTCTGCAGATAAAATTTATGCGAATAACAAAAGAATATTTGAATATGCAAAGTATCCATCAATAAGCGAATAAATATTTTATTTTCATTTCATTTCATATTTTTTTTTTATTTAATCCGCCATTAATTAAGAGGGGATTTTTTTTAATTAACAAATTAATTCTTGTATTTCTTTTCATTTTGTATTAATAATAATTCGCAATGCACAAAGTGGTTTAAGCGAAAAAAAATAATAATAAATACGATCAAATGAACGTCAATGTTTTAACAAGAATTTGAAGTATAAAATATTCAAAAGCCAAAATATTAAGCAATGATAATACCAAAATATATACCCCATGTATTTGTTATTGTTTGTTGTCCAGCAGAAAATCAAAAAAAAAACAAAAAAATTAAATTTTTTTATTTATGAATTTTTGTATCATTTTTGCCTTCTTTTTTTGTGTGCCTTCAAGTATTTTTGATTGTTAATTTGAGACACGTTTTAATACAAAAAATGCAACAAAAAAACCTCAAAATATTACAAACACCCGTTTTAAAAACAATTTTTACCGGGGAAACTTGTCTTGCAAGTTACAGACCTACCATCATTAAACAATCAGGGTTGCCAAGAAAGTTTATTTGTCGCCTAAGGGATTTCAAAACAAGTATATATATAGTTAAAGTGCCACACTAACAAAAGTAATTATAAATCAATTTTTTTCTTTTTCATTTCAATAAGAAACATAGAACAGATACAAAGTTCATCAATCACATTGTTGTCACCCATCTTACACTTCTTGTTTCATTGATCAAGTTATTCCAGCTAAGCAAGTGATTTGTTTACTCTTCTACGATCTATGATGTGGGGTTGTTGTCTTGCATGTAGTGTTGAAACTTTGCTTTGTAAGTCGTACACTTTCTCAATTAGTTAGACCTACCTAACCTTGCAATGAGAATGATTCTTGTCGATGTTATCCTCTCTGGCGGTCAAATTTAGGCGAATTCGTAAAGTAATTATTTCTTAAAAATCAAAGACACTGAGACTCCTTGTAAAATATTCTTCAAAATTTCTTGTCCTCTTAGGTTAAAAGTTCAATTATTTTATTAACGAAATTAAATTTTAATTTAAACGTTGAGTACCCCGGTAGACTAGCTACGCTAGTCTATTAGTGTAGTGGGCAAGAATTCAATTCACACCATAGGCTTCGGTTCGTTAAACTACACCGACCATAAAAATCAATCAAATTTCAAAGATTGATGTCAATCAATGATTGATATCAATCAAAGTTTTATGTCAATCAAAGATTGATGGCAATCAAAGATTGATGTCAATCAAGGATTGATGTCAATCAAATATTGGATGTCAATCAAAGATTGGATGTCAATCAAAGATTGGATGTATAGAAGTAAATAATTTTCGTTAAGCATTTCCGCCTTTAAGGGCCTATTGTTGATATATTGGTATTTATTAGCAAATCGTGTTCGAAATACAGACAAACTGCAGAAAAACGAATCGTTTCAAAAAATTAAAAACTTGAGACTTACACAGTCTACTGTTTACAGTTCAAGAACCAAGCTTCAGATGTTCAAAAAGTTTTTAAATGGGAATTTTCTTGTTTAACTGTTTTTACCTCGCCTCTCGATAAATTTAAGTCAACGACAACCAAAAACATTCAAAAGTCATGGACATAATAAATGTTTATGGCATGGATATCATTTAATTTGTTCTGCTGTCATCTGCAAAAGAGTAGACGGAATTTGAAGTAAAAAAGATAAAAGGAAAAAAATTGGAATGGCATAGAATCTTAAAATATTCTTCAATGAAACCTAAGTTCGTCTGATGATATCCAAACTATAAGAAGTCGTCATCATGTCATAATCTGTCAAATGTCTTAAACTGTCCTGCCACACATCAAATAACGGTTCAAACTCCTTGTTGGTTATTGTGTTGGTAAATAATACTCAAAGACCAAGGTGAGCTTGAGGAATACCAAAATACTTTAGATTTTTATTATAACCGCTGCAGAAATCATATGTGCTCTTCTTCTTTACAACAACTATACGATGAAATTTAAAGATTAATTTTAATGTGTTGCTGTGCTAGGCAAAATAAATATTACTAACACATAAGTAAATTTGATCAATTAAATTTGAATTTGAAATGTCTAGATATGCTGTTAACTGTTCACCAGTAAAGCGACCATTGTTGGCATATTATTCGGCTAAGAGCACTTTGTTATGTAACCTTTCATAAGAAAACATTTAACAGGATAGACTCAAGAGATAGGGAGAGTCTAAAGTTCAATTTTTTTATTAAAGTTAAAGGTTTAGTCTTAACTGTAGTTTATCCTGTATATATACATATATACGGAGTTTGAAGATTCTTGATGTATGTATGTTTTAAGGCCTGATAATAATTTAATTGTCATTTGTCAAGAAACTAGATGACATAATCACCACAAATCCTGTTCAAAATTATGTTGAGAATATACATTTCAGTTGAAACATATATAAGCTCATATTTGGGAAAGGAATACTAACGGATAGTAGATAAGCACTCAGGAAACCATCACTCAGGAGGCCAACACTCAGGAGATGACTCCATTTCGGGCAGTGCATTGCGTTGGATTACAGGAAAGATATTTATAAAGGAAAGCAAAGAGAGGTAGTAGTTTTCAAAATCACCGGTCGACTTAAAAGCTATTTTATAAAGGATATGAACTCTATTCGGTTTAGTTGAATTGTAATATGAATTGTAGTACTTTTATTAGAAAGCTATGTATATGAACTTATATACAGCATAAAGTATTCAACCATATATCTAAATTTTATCTAAAGTAATACATCATATAATTCTAATAACGTCATAAATTTACATTTTTAAACGAATTTCTTTATCAAATTTCTACTCAAACGATGTTTAAATTTTTAAGCCACTACATATTCTGACTGTTAAAATATTCCTTATACCTGTGAATTGTATATGAATTAGAATGCAATACAAAAAACTATTTCGACTTTTTTCCAAATTTCTATTTACCATCTATATGAAGTATATATTTTAATTTAAACATGTTAAAATTGTCTACAGATGAAGTTATCAAAAATAATACCCTGCTTTCTACGTGAAAATATGATTATTCTTTGAAAGAATTGCTTATATCTCGGCAACACTACACATTTCCTTTCTTCTTTTACAGTATTGGAACACATCTTAGGAGAAATACAACACGATGCTTCTTGAATTTTGTTCTATAATTTCTGATTGTTTTTAGAATTTTAGACTGAACTTATTTTGTTCTTTATTATAAAATAATTACATTCTTCTTACATACGTAAATTGTTTATGGTTCGTGTTCTTTGAAAAAAATTTACTTACAAATAAACTCTTTATTTGAAGCCTTTGTTAAAAAAGGCTCCTTTCAAAGGCTCCTTTCACTAGAAAATTAGTTTGGTTTGGCCACAATTCCAAAGTTTAGTCCTAATTCTTTTGAAATACATTTGGAAAAATGTGCTGTTTGGTAACTAATCAAAATTTACAGGGGAAGCTTCCAATTGTCATGAAATTCTTTTCAAATCTGTCGTTCGGATTGTTGATATTAACACACAGAACATGGGTTATATAAGAAGATAAGCCATAATCCGGACAAAAAGTTGTAATGGTCAATAATATAATGTAGCATATGTATGGAAATTATACTACATCAATCATTTTAAACTTTTAAAGATCAAGAACTTATTTGTGATAAAAATTTTATCACTCTTTACGAACTGTAAGATATGGTGACTACGTATAATTAGGGATTGTTGAGGCAATTATTATATGTATGTATATCATCGTAGTCTAGTGGCTAGTGTATTGGCTTATTTGACATGAGTCCCCTGTTCAAAGTCCAGGTTAGACATCTCCTACAAAACAAAATATGACGGCGATTTCCTCTCAGCAGATTTGAATGTGCAACGAGTGGTAACAACTATTATTTCTGCTTTGGAAATAAATTCCATAAACCACCATTCTATGAAATAATCAAAAAGTTTTCTACTAAAAACTCCACGTTACCAACACCAATAATTGGAACTGTAATTCATCACCTTCTAAAACACCCGGTTGCATTTTTGAAAGCAACATGCTCTTACTTATACCGATAGGTCGAATATATCAATTAACACATCCACTAAAAGGGATAAAAATTATTTTCTTGATGGCATCTTACCATTGTCTAGTAGGTAGTAGCCTGGTAGGTAGGGTATTGGTTTATTAGACGTGTGGCGACGGTTCAGATATATCCAACAATAACGAAATACAAAAAAATAAAAAATGAAATTCAAAAACCTATCGTTCGGAAGCGACTTTAAACTGTAGGTCCCGTCACTCATGTATAAAATTAATACACACAACATAAGTGGTGTGAGAAACTAGGTCGAAATCCTGACTTAAGGGTTATAATGACCAATTATGTATGTATGTATGTATGTATGTATGTATGTATGTATGTATGTATGTATGTATGTATGTGTGTATATCGTTTGTTCAAAGTACTTAAGTACTTCTACTTGATAGTAATAATTTTCTATTTGTTTTAATTTCAAATATAAGAACTATTTTTCACGATAAAGGTTGGAAATTCTTTTAAAATTCAACATAATTTTTACAATACTTAAATAAATAATTATAAACAAAGTAGTAATTAGAAATACAACAACTTATTGCATAGACTATGCTATACACATAAACATCAGCCTTTGCAATTTTTTTGTTTAACTGTAATATGCTGCAGAAATAACTGGTTCCTTAAGTAATGTACGACCAGCTCCTCTGCTTGTGAAAAGTTAAGTTAAGTATGTTATAGTTATGAAGTCACCGTAGTCTAGTAAGTAGAATGTTGGCTTATTAGACGTGAGGCTACGGTTCAAAATTTAATTCAGACATCTCCAACAAAGTGAAATATGAAAAAATATTTCTTCGCCGACTTCCGCTCAGTAGATTTCTGGCAAAAACTCTGAGAATAAATATAATTGCCAGGAAAATCTTCTCAAAAATCTGTCGTTCAGAGTCGACTTTAAGCTATAGGTCCCGCCACTCGTGTATAAAATTAACACACAAAATAAGTTACGTGAGAAGCCAGGTTATAATCCTGAATGAAGGGTTGTAATGACCAATCACACCATGTGACAAAATAAAAAAAATTAAATACACCCTGTTTAAGTTGTGAGTTTTGTTGAGTAGAATTCAAAAATATTTTTTTTATATTTCTTGAACCCTCCAAACTTATTTTACTTGACAAAAACTGTTGTTTTGGACTTTACGTACAAATTTATTGATTACACAAACATTTCTGAACCGATGTTCAAAATTTAAAACTTATTAGAAAGGAGAAAGATGGGTCTTTAAAACGATATACATATAAATATTGTTTGACTTAATATGCTATGGAGTTTGATGAGGTAAACTTGACAAATGCAATTTTTTTTATATTTTTTCAAGTTTGTCCGTTCATAGTAGCAAACTTCAATTAAAAAATTTGAAATAAGTGATAACATTCTGAAAGTGCATTATCTTCTGAATAGATTGACACTTCGTTTAATCAAATTGGACATAAATTACAGTAATTATTATTTAAAGAGTCTAACAGTCGAGATATATTTTTCGTATGGATAGTTTTTCAAATAAAATTTTAGTTCAAAAATTTTCAGAATAAAATAAGATAAACAATCAAGATCCATCAAAATTTTGAAAATTTTTGAATTTAAAGTTCATTTGATAAGATAACATATAAAAAATATACTATTTTATTTTATTACTATATTATTCTATAGTATTTAAATAATAACTACGGTAACTTTTGTCCGATTTGATCAAACGAAGTGTCAATCTCTTCACAAGGTAACGCGCTTTCAGAATGTAATCACCTGTTTTATATTTTTTAATGAAATTTTGCAACTAAGAATAGTTGTACTTGCAAAAATGAGAAAAAAATTATATTTTCAAAGTTTACCCGATCAAAACTCAGAAAATGTAGGCTTGAACCATATGTTTATGTATACCATTTTAAAAGGTCATCCGTCTCCTTTTCAAAAAAACTTTGGATTTTTAAAGTAGGTTAAAAAATATTTTTGTAATCAATTATTTTGTGTGAAAAGATCAAAAATACCGTTTTTGTCAAATAAAACAAATTTAGAGGGTTCGAGAAATATAAAAAAAATTTTGAGTTCTATTCAACAAAACTCACAACCTACAGTATGTTATTAGCTGGGTGTATTTCGACTGTCGCACCGTGTTGTTTATGTATGTGTATGTATATTTATAGTTGGAGTGCATAGTATTTAAATACATTACTTAAATGATAAATTCACAAACCTTGGCAACCCTAAATATCCGATAAACCATTGTGATAAAAGTTTAAGCATTGATAATAACGTGTTAACCCAAAAAAACGCATTTTTTATCACAATTACAGACAGACAGTACAATTTAATAATCCTTAAATAACTTTTTTAATTTTTTTTTGCTTTGTTTTATTATTTGTTTAATAAAAACAAAATACTTAACATTTCAAAACTGTCTGGATGAAATTGTGTTAAATATGAATTCTTAATATCATAATTTAGTTGCTTAACATTTGTATACATTTTGTAAACACAATTTAATTTTTAAAGTATTTTTTTAAACCGGTAATTAAATATCAAATCCAGAATAAATAATCGATATTAAACGTATAATAAGAATTTTATAAAAATTATTAAACACAGTGAGAAAACAACACACACAGATGCTTAGGATCTAAATGAAGGGAAAAAAATGAAAAAAAAATTTTAAAAAATATTTAAATATTTAAAAAATAAAAAAATATACACATACTATTATTTACAATACAATTTTATAAATAAACGAGAACATTGTACTTGAAAAAATAACACCGATAAGAAAACATATTTCAATATTGAAATTTCAAAAAAAATGAATAGAAATAAGGAATTAAAATAACACAATAAATAAAAGAAAAAGAGAAAAAAATATCCGTGTTTGAAAAGCTGTTTTTCAAAGTTCTGCAAAAATAAATAAATTGAAATACTACTTGAATTTAAAATATTTCTAACAAATTAAAAAAATAATAAAAAAAAATTATGTTTCGATAACAGGTGTCAATATAGTTACTAAGGCGATTATAGTGATGAAAGTCTAAAGCAAAAATATTCCTTAAAATTAAAGAAAAAACCGAACAAAAAGAAAACTAATTTAATAAATTCAAAATAATTTAAAATAACAAGAGCAATATTATTGATGTACACTCCCTTTTACTGTATCAGTCATTCTCAACCACATAGTCAACGATCGATAGATGATAGCCAGTGAACGTTATACGTCGTCAAGTCCATTGTTTCATAATTTGTGCTTTTTTATCAACAATTTCAGTTCGAAGCGAGTGTTACAGATACACAAAACTACATCCAAATGATTGTGGACAAGCAAAAGATGCAGGCAGCACTGGCAGAAGAATTCAATCAAATCAATTTAAATAACATAAATTCAAATAGTACAACAACAAGAACAACAACGTCTCCAACAACACAACACAATACAATAATCAATATTACACAAACAACAACACAAACAGCACAACAGCAACAGCTACAGAGGCAAACCAAGTCCATGGCTCAATCACCGCTCAATAAAAGGCGTCACACTGCCTTGCCACATTCATTGATTATGAATCAACAGAATTTATTGCTGCATACACAAAACCAACAGCAGCAGCAACAGCAATTACAATTACAACATAAAACTCAAACACTAGAGGAAATAATCGATTTCGATTTAATGGCGGAATGTAAACCGATACTAAGAAAATCGTTATCAACACCCGCCTTTAATATTTTAGAACCTCAGCATCCGTTAAAAAGTGATGTTACAATCATAACTAATCATAATCATCATAAACAACAACAACAACAACAACATAATCATAATTATAATCATAATCATAATGATAATCATAATTGTCAAAATCATACAAATTTGAATTTGAATAATAAAACAACGATTTTAAATAATAATCAGAAAAATGATTGCAACAATTCGCAATTATCATCGTCGACAACAACAACGGCAACAATGGCAACAGCAGCGACAACCACAACAACTTTAATACAAACTTCCTCCCCAATAGAATCTACAACAACGACAACGACAACCGCAACAACAACTACAACGACATCATCTTTAAGTCAACGTTTGGGTTGTGCTCATTATAAGCGTAAAGCAATGTTTGTGGTAAGCAATAACAAGTTTTTTCATTTAATGTTTATGCAACACGTACAATTACAATTATAACGACAGGCGTTAACTGCATAGATGCACTATTTTTATTCATAACTAACTAAAGCTAGGTGAAATGTACTATCATGTTCTCAATAGTTTATTTCAATTGAATCAAATTTACCGACCATTAAAATAAAATTTGCACAAAGGGATCGTATGAGAATTAGAAGCAAATTCTATTTTATTTCTTAACACATTGTTGACCGGTCACGAATTAAGTCGTGTTTTCATGCCCAACCGTTGTTTGCACTAGCAATTTGAATTTATGAAACCCAGGGCAATACAGAATACTGCAAAAGCTTTGTTCATCGTGTTTAGACGTGTATCTTTTATTATAACAAACACTTATTTTTCCAGATATTCAGATTTATATACAGTAGGACCTTGATTATCGGTGATTCGATTATCCGGCAACATCAATTATCCGGGATGGAAAAAGAAAACTTTTTGCATCGACTTAATTTTATTTTGGATCCACTTAAATTTTTCTGCATCGTTTAATCGTGATTACCTCTATTATCCGTGCTTACAAGCGAAAATTTTTTTCTATTATTTTGGACAAACAAGCGAAAAAGGGAAATTCCCCCTTTAGTATACGATGAGTCAGAAGCATACATGTAAACCTGTTTAGTTTAATTTAGGAATTTGAGAAGTGCGGTTTTTTTATATTTTTGAAACATGTATGTATGTATGTAAAATCCTTGAATTATTTAGTATTTATATAAATATGTACATATTCATTTATTAACTAATAAAAATATCTAATAAAAAACTAACCAAAATTGATACTCAATTAACCGGAATGCTTCCGGTCCCGACCATCACGGATAATCAAGGTCCTACTGTAACAATTTTAGTTCTGTAAAAATTGCAACCATGGCAGATCGTGATAACGAAGAATTTTTCAGGACTACTAAAAGACCGCGTTTTAGAAAAACTAGTCACCGGTGCAAAAAATCCAACTAGAATGTATAGAGTATGCTCTTCAAAATGAAAGCGCAGCGAAACAAGATATTAGTATTTACAAAATCTGCTATGTACCATTACACATAGGGGATGTAATAATATGAATACAGCATATCATACTAAAAAAATATTAAAAATTATCTAAAAGATATGAACAAAATTTCATTTCAATTGTGTATAAATAAAGTTTACTGAGGGTTATTTATATTGTTTCAGTTCCACATTGAATTACGAAATAATACATGACATGAGATAGTTTCAGCAAAAAATTGCCGGCCAACAATGTGTTAAGACATAAAAAAATTCTTATATTTAAGGGTTGCATGAGAGCTTGATGATAAATGTAGGCCCATGATTTAATATTTCTAGTTCAGCAATTCAATTAACCAAGATAAACACCAAATTAAACTCAAATCCTAAATTAAGAAATTCATTTTTGAACAATTAGTGGGGCCAACAAAGTTGAGATACATTTTTAAATCTCCAATAATTAATATGCTCTACTTCACTCCACTCAGTTTGATCTTTGTGAAGTGGCAACGGCAGAACGATATTATGTGAGTCTGTCTTTAGTTTTCTTTGAGCTCTACAGTCATTGGTATTCCCATTGTCGCCGTAGTCTAGTAGATATTGTGTTCGCTTATTAGACGTGAGGTCAAGGTACAAGACCCAGGTCAGACATCTCCAACAAAACGATATAAAAAATATTTCTTGTGTTAAATTTATACTTGAGTGGCGGGACCTACAGTTTAAAATCGACACCGAAGGACATATTTTTTTGATTAACTTTATCATGGCAATTTTTATTTACTCTCAGAGTATTTGCCAGAAATTTGCTGAGAGGTAGTCATCTAAGAAATGTTTTTCCATATTTTGTGGCCCCAAGTCTAATAATCCAACACACTTCTTACTAGACTACTGAATAATAATACTGAATACTATTTTGTATATACATATATACGCGTATATGTGGTTGTAAAACCAGCAGCATTCGCAGCAATAAATATTTTTGGCAGATCAATTATTACTTGTCATTGTTTTTATTTTTTTTTTTAATTGCTGGAAAATTAATTGTTTATTAATTTAACTCGTTTGTATGTAAACAATTAACATCATTAACTCCCATAATACAATTGCTTTTTAGCGCCCATCGCCTGCAGCTTCATTATGAAACACTTTCAATTGTTTTCGATTAGGGTTGCCAGTATTAATGATAATGATGGAAAGTAAGGAAAAATTATTTAATTTTTTTAAAATCTAATAATTGATGTTTAGTCACAATTTGAATAACTCGCGTAAACCAATGTGACCCTTTTAACTTTAATTGAAATATTGTAGAAAAAAGTTGCGGAAACAGCTCGGTGTGCTCATAATTTTAATTTTATTTTTATTGTATTATATGTGAATTTGGAAAGTATGTTTTAAAACTGCTTAACCTTGACTAGATAGCCCCATTATAGACCACGATGAGTATCCATTAATAAATAGTAAGTTTTTTTGTGGCTAAGAATTAATTGTACACTAGAAAAACTTGCAAGAGCCAAAACTAAGAAGTTTTATATACTATACCAGTTGTACGGCCAATAAAGATTATATCAGTAAAGTTTAAATTCGTTACTTAGAAGAAATTCTAACAAAAAACGATCGTTTTTGTAAAGGAAATAATTCCAGTCTTTTTTACCTACTTACTCATCACTATTTGTGGGTATTTTTTGGTCAAAAAGAAATATTAACCCTTTGCACTCGGTTGTCCTCTCTAAGGGGACTAGTTAGCGATTACGGAAATTATGGAAATCGTAAAAAAATCGTCAGAAAAAATAAATACATAAATTAAATGTACAAAACAAATTTTGTGAAACATGTAAAGTTAAGTCAATGTATATATTTTGGTTCAAAAATAATTTAGAAAAAGCTGGAAATTAAAGGCAACCATGTCTGATTTTCATTTCTGATTTTTTTTAATCGAGAAGTTTTATATCATTTTTAGGAAAAAATTATTTAAGGTTTAAACAGTCTATCCCAGTCTATTGACACATAAACGCAACAAAAATATTGCATCATACAAATCTATGGGTGGTGTAAATATTAGGGGATCAGAAGCTCTTGACGTTCTGAACATGAAAATTCAGTGTAATGTTTGGTGAAACCTACACAATTTTCAATGCCTTAGCTTCTTAAGAGGGTGCAATAAATACTTCACTTTATCTGTTCTTCTTACTATTTACACCACTTATATCCGAAAGAGAATGGAATACAACTCTCATGTATAGGCCGGTGCCATTAACGTCTCGTTAATGACTTTAGGGTATCGAACCCTATTGATTCATTGAGCATCGTTGCAATGTGGCTTGTGTTTCATTGTTCTATAGCTCTTACAACGGATGTTGCTCGAGCGAAATAAGGGGACTTATTCCCGAGAAGCATGTAATCCTACGTAACACTCGTCTTAGTTAGCGAGCACATCCATATGTGGTCGATTGGCCAGTGGATCGCACACTGTATGTATTACAGACAAAATTCGTTCTTTAGTCGGACTATTCGTATGTGGAACTCCCTTCGTGCAGTGATTGTAATTTTTTGGCTTTTAAGGGATAAAAAAAGGCATAAAATACAGAAAAATCATCACAGGTGTTCGCAAATAACTTAAAAATAGAATACTTCACTCCTCGTTATTACTAATTTGCAAAGCAAATACAAAATTTAAAGTGGCATTTATTGTACTAAAGTTAAGAATATGATTTAAATTTTTAATTTTCAAAAATCTTCAAAATAAGGGCATAAATCGTCAAATCGTCAATATGATATTTTTGGGGCACAAAATCGTCAAAATGACGATAAATCGTCAAATCTGGCAGCTATGCCTACAGTTTAAAGTCGGCTTTGTACGACCAGCTTTTGAGAAAGAACTAAGCAGTGTACAAATAATGTATTTATTTATTTATTGTGGAATTACGTACATACATACACACAGTTACTAAATTATACATACGGTTAAAAAATGTCAGAACTTTTTTAACTAATCCGTTTTCGTTGAAAATCTTTATAGTTTCCTTGATTTTAAGACGGTCTTTTGCATTGGTTAAAAAATTTCTGAAATTGAACTGAATTGTGGCCCTGCACAGGCCCACAAAGGTATGCATGCGATTTACAAATTTCACAAATTTCTGAACCAAAGCAAAAGACCGTCTTAAAATCGAAGAAAGATGTCATACAATTATAAATATTTTCAACGAAAACGGATTGGTTAAAAAATTTGTGAAATATGTTAATTTTTGTGGGTCTGTGCAGGGCCACAAAAGTGTACATCAGACCCACATAAGTTAACAAATTTCAGAAATTTTTTAACAAAGACCGTATTAAAATCGAGAAAGTGGTCAGACAATTACAAAAATTTTCAACGAAAACGGATTAGTTAAAAAATTCCCGAAATTTTTTATCCGTATGTATACTTTTGTGGCTGAGTGTAATTGCCCATTACAGCCCTTCAGTTAGGATTACGACCTAGCTTCTCACACCACTTCCGAACGAGCAATTTTTGAGAAACATTTTCATGGCAATTTTATTTACACCCAGAGATTTTGCCAGAAATCTGCTGAGAGGAAGTAGCCAAAGAAATATTTTTTCATATTTTGTCTTCTTGGAGATGACTGACCTAGGGTTTGAACCATGGCCAACATACTACCTACTAGCCTACGGCGACTTACAATACAATTATAATTATGGGAATGAACATATGTTTAGAGAGATGGTTCCGAAAACCTTTATTATTTACTCCGAAATATAAAATGATACAATATGACTAGCAGCCTAACGGTTAAAGAAATCTATACCCTAAACCTTTTTGTGTAATCAATTAAAGCCACGGCCTACAAGAGTAACATTTGAAATATTGAATATTCTTGTTCTAAAACATATTTTCCCTTTTTTCCATTAAAATTCATTAAACGATAATTTCAATAAAAATGGGCTGTTATAGTGACGGTTTCTGTGTTATTTTTGAAATAATCTGGTATGTTTGTCATGAATATCGTACTTTATTTAGAATTAACGATTCGATTCAATTGTAAACATTACCGCAATTGTATTTTCCTACGATGACAGGGAATAACCCCTATTCTCTTACACAAGTTGACTCATGTTAAAATTTATTTTCGACTCACGCATCGTACATTGTAACTAGTGTTCCTCAATATGATCGTATTTTTTTTCGTTTTCTGTTATGAATTCTTTTCTTTGGTTATTTACGAGAATATTTGTTATTTGTACGTTTCCTTTTCTTTATCGTCGTCACTAGCGAGTGTTAATTAATTTTGATTGTCGATATGGGCGCAACAATTAAAGAATGGTGCAAAATGGTGGGGAGAGAGAGAGAGAGAGGACAAGAAAAAAGTCCTCTCAAATAGAAATTGAATTGAAAATTTCTTCTTTTATTTTTTCTTGCTTACATGTGTAACATGTAAACAAATAGTTTTTGTTGTTGTTGCTACTTTTTCGATAATTGTATCAATATTTGTTATCGAATTTCGTTAATAAATAAATATTTAAACTTCACAATTAGAGTCGTTGTGCTGCTTTCTTACAAATATCGTGATCGGCATTTAGAAGCAGTAGCCTGCCTGCCAGTTGATTATTTATTTTAAGCGACTAATTTTGTAGAAAATCTATTTTTGATTTCATCTGTTGTTTATATTTATACGATGAGTGTTATTACGACGAATGTATTGAATTGATATGCGATAGAAAAAAATTATTTGTATTTGCGTTTAGCGGTTAAAAGGCGTTTAAAATAAAATTGAAATATTAATAAGTGTGACGGAGAATCGTGTTATTTTAATTAGTAGACATAAAATAATAAACGATTTAGATTTTATATATGAAATAATCTCCAAACAATAATGCCATATTTAAATATCTAATAACGGTAATCCATTTGAAAAGCTACCATATTAAATAATTTTAATTTTAAACAAATAAATTGGCATTGTTTCGTTAGGCTTTTCAAATTGAAAATTTTTTTTTTTGAAAAATACTAAAATTATTCAAAGCTTGTTAATACAGTATAAAGTGCTTAAGAAATTTTGCAATTGAATATAAAATTATTGTTGAATTAAAAAGTTTCTTTGGATTATTTTTTTTTTTAAACCACCTAGACGTACATAAAAATTTCTTTTTCAAAAAAACATATCTAAAATATTCTCTTATTCTTTATGGAGCTGTCTTGTGATGGACTTGTCTCAATAAATTTTACGTTATAAAATTTATATAAGTGTGAGGAGATTGAGAGGGGACTATCTCCCAATAAAAGCACTTGCCTCGGTGTGCGTTTTGCTGGCAGATTATGCTATTTCCACACTAAGCTTTTCTCTTCTGAACATAATTCTGATAGGTGATTGCACGCTAGAATTTCAGGCAGGGAAATCTGGTCCTTTTGCATAGTCATCCCTGGTTATACGACTGAAATCTACATAGGCGAAAATTAACTTGAGAATAAGACAGACCAAAGCCGCAGTAGTCTAGTATGTAGTGTGCTGGCTCATTAGACGCGCGGCCACAGTTAAAACCCCAGGCCAGACATATGTATCAAACAAAATGAAACACGTTATAATATTTCTTCGGTGAATTCCTGTCAGCAGATTTTTGATTCTGTCTGCCGACTTTAAACTGTAGCCGGGATCTATTCATGTATCCTAACTGAAGGGTTGTAATGGCCAATCATATATTTATGTATGTATGTACGTCTAAGATAGGCTATAAACATTTTTTACGTCTTCCAGTAGAGCTGCAAAACTATCGATAGTCGGCCCATTCGATAGTCCGGTATAAAACTATCGATAGTATCGATAGTATCGAATTTTTAGAAGAGTGCTAAATTTCCCAATTTTAATTAAAAAATTATACAGGCGTACGTATATATATATATGTATATAAATAGATGTATATACATACGTATATATGTATATATACATATGTATATGTGTTTACAGCTATTCTGTAAGTTTAAATTATTTTCTAATAGTTGAAGTCCTTAATAAAATTTTTTTGAAATTTATTTCTATTTTTTCTTTAACCTTAACATTAAAAATGAATTTATTGAGATAACCAATGCGTTGAAGCCGCCGCAAAAATGAAAATTACCGCTTAAATTTCGATACTATCGCTATCGAGAAAAAAACCATCGACAGTCCATTAAAAATAAAACTATCGATAGTACTATCGATGGTTTAGCAGCTCTATCTTCCAGACTACTGTAGTATGATTGTGTACGAAGTGAAGAAAACTTAATCCTAAGTAATAGATCTCCTAGATTTAAAGTTTCTATCTTCTCTGATAGTCAAGCGTCTTTTGGACCTCGTAAGGACGTAAACTTCAAATATAAATTTGTCATCTGATATTGTTACAGTATCAGGTAATTGTATAGCTGATGAACAAAAATAGGTACTCTTTTATCGAAAATCAATTCACATATGAAAAGCAGAATAATACCTCTTAGCTCCTCTAGGTTGTTCATTAGGCAAGAGTGTTTATTGGCCGCTAATAAATCCTGGGCTAAATTAGATACTCACCATAATTTCTGTATCTCAGTCTCTGTACGTATTCTCCCAGATCATTGCGTAATGGGTAGGCATAGGATGGGACTTTTCTTGTCTACTACTAACTTTGCAGAGGCTGTAGATCGATTGAAGAGGAAAAAAGTATTTCCCATTTTATTTGCCTATATCCGTAACTGGTTGGAAGCAGACTTCCTTTATTTGACTCTGGACTTTTCTGATTGCTTTGCATATCGTTTCATGTTATACCACAACCGGCCGTTATGTGTGCTCATATAAGTTTTAATTTAACTAAGCTCCCACTATATTATTTTCATATACCGTGTCGGCCAAAACTGTAACACACTTAGTTGGCACTAATATGGGTCAGACAAAACACAGCAAAGAAGTAAAAGTATACTCCTCTTAGCATAAGTACTCGTTTAGTTCGCAGAAACGAATAAAAACCATTTATTTCACAAAAAAAATCTCTCATCCGCGTAGCACCAAGGTACGGTCAAATATGGAAATAGTCATGGAAATGGCCGTTACATAAAAAAATGGCATTGTAGAGTCATGTGACCACACATTACAGATAAATGGGAGTAGCGTATAGTGTCCCCAATCCGTAATTCAATAGAAAATCTGTAGAGAATAGCAAAATGAAGCAAAAAAATTTAATTGGGATCGAGTGTAGCGCAATAAAATTTTTTACTAACTTCAAGAATGCTTGGTCGAAAGTTAGCGATAATCTTATCGACTATATGCAATAAAGATGTTAAGAGATAATTAAAGCAAGGGGTGTTGGACCTTAAGCATTGAAGCCATCAGTATGTTTAGTTATTTTTGAGAATGGTTTGTAAATGACAGTGTTGTGAACAGAAAGAATTGAAAGTTTTTAAAGAGGGTTGAGAGGGATTTGTGAAAAAACCTTTGGATGGCTCAGGTCAGACATCTCTAACAAAACGAAATATAAAAAAATATTTCTTGGGCGACGTCCTCTCAGGAGACTCCTGGCAAAAACTCTGAGCGTAAATAAAATTACCATGAAAAAGATTCTCAACAATCCGTCATTCGGAGTTGCTGCATTTTATCATAATTTTTTAATTCAAACTAATTCCAAGATAAGTTTCCGTGCTTGTATACCCTTTTTATTCCACTATATTTCTACTTTTTTTGATTACTTTATAAATTTCAGTGCTTCAAAACATCGTTGTATTTCTAATTAGATTCACTTGTAAAGTTAATTACATTTTGTTTCAAAATATGAAATCATATTCTCAGAAAAAAAAATTAAACGAAAAAATTAAGGAGTAGTAACACATAACGGTCAAGCGATCACTTTTTAAGGCGTTAAAAATTAGTTTAAAATTAAAAATTAATTATAAATTTTTTAGTTTTAAATTATTTTAGAAAATTAAAATTGTAATAATTACAGCAAATATAATTGCTAACAAATCGAGCGTCAAGCAATGTAAATTATATTTAAAATTTTCGGCGCTTCAAACAACGGTGCATCATTATTTACGTTGCTTGAATTATTAATTAATTGCATTTCAGCTGAAAAAGAAACTTAAGAATATTTCTAATTAGAAAACTTTAATTTGTTAAAAATCTGTGTTTTTTAACGCAATACAAATAATTATAACAGCTCACTTAGCGCCACAATTACATCACATAGCTGTATTCAAAATATTTTACAACACCATTTCAAAACTTTATTTAAAAACACCTTAGGGCCATTATTACAACTTGCCGTTAACTAAAGGGAGGATTTTAACGGACATATAAATAGTTTTTCATTATTATAAGCGGACAATAAGATAGAAGTGAGCGTTAAGCTAAAGGGAGGATCATCCTACCTTTAACTTTTAAAGTTAAGTTTATGTTAGGGCTTGCCATATTATATATTATTTTCAATATGGTAACCTCAAATATAAATAAAATGAGGAAACACAACAACAAAAAGAGGCCCTTCGTTGCTACTGCGTTTAAAGAAAACTTGTTTAATTGAGCAATTTTATCGACATTGCTCCATCACTGCTATATTTTTGAAAAAGTTTACTTTGTTTTATCTGCAAGTTGTAATAACAAAAATAAGTTAAAGGTAACTTTACAGTTCCCTTTAGCTAAAGATACCTTTAACTAAACCCAAGTTTAACGTCAAGTTGTAATAATGGCCCTTAAAGTTGTAATAAAAAACGATTATGTGCTTATTAAACCTTTGTTATGTCAACTGTAGATATAAGTACGCAGGCCTGAACTTCAAAACTAGAGTTAAGTAGCGCTTGTTTAATGCCATTTTAATTTTATCCAAAGATTTTATTTTTTTATTTAAAACAATAATTATAAACAGCATTTTCAAATTGTAAAAACAACAACGACAACAGATATCCTCCCGATTTCAAAATAAAATATCATTACAACCCTTCAGTCAGGATTACGACCTAGTTTCTCACTGGCAACTTCAAATATAAACAAAATGAGCATATACAACAAAAAAACGAAGCCCGCGGTTGCCACTGCGTTAAAAAAAACTTTTATCGACATTGCTCCGGCACTGCCACATTTTTGAAAAATTTTATCTGTAAGTTATAACAACGAAAATAAGTTAAAGGTAACTTTCCAGTTCCCTTTAGCTAAAGTTACCTTTAACTAAACCCAACTTTAACGGGAAGTAATGGCTGTTAGACTATTAAATACATTCGATGCGAACTTTATTAGATCGTATCGCATTTTTTTGATGGGTTTATAATTTTGAATGCCTCTGATAATTTTTTGTTGCCAAAATTGTCCATTACTTTGTTAACCACATATAAAAGGGTTATTCCTTTCAAATTCTTGAATTCTAATTTATAATGGTACTTAAATGATTATTCCGTTTTTTGGATCTAATTCGAAGTCATTAGTTTCACTGAAATGATGTAGGGATGCCACAGTATATCTCCATCGTCTTATTTGCTGCCTTATAACATTTTCATTTATTAAATTTTACGACCTAAGAGGTGACTAGTGTACTGTATCAGGTTCTAGGATTATAGGCTTGCAATTCATCTTTGCTTAGAAACAATACCCACTTTTTCCATTCTTTTTCTTTCCAATGATACTCGTTGTTTATTTTACGTTCTCTGTATTGTTAAAGTCGTCGTAGTTTAGTAGGTAGTGTGTTGGCCAAGGTAGACATGAGGCTATGGTTCAAACTGCAGGCCAGACATCTTCAAAAGAAACGAAATATGAAAAGATAATATTTCTTCGGGTACTTCCTCTCAGCAGATTTCTGGCAAAAACTCTGAGAGTTAATAAAAAAAATTGCCATTAAAAGTGTCCCAAAAATGTGTCCTTCGAAGTCGGCATTAAACTGTAGGTCCTACCACTCATGTATATAATTAACATACATAACATAAGCTGTGTGAGAAGCTACTTCGTAATCCTGACTGCAGGTTTGACCAATTATGTGCTATGCATGTATGTGTACACGGTCAAAGTATTTCTGGAGGGTTTATTTGAAGCAAAAATAGAGTCTCTTAAACCACAAACAAGCTTGTTACAATGATTGATCAAGCAACCTAAACTTAAAACTGCTCTGCATGCAATTTGTATAAATGAAAACATTTGCATATACGCAGGCGGAGCAAAATGAAGAATCTAGATACTGGTGTTTTGTTTTTATATCGCTTAACATTAAAATTATAAACTAAAGCTACAAAAACAAAACAATGCAGTATAGAAACCTGTTTACAAATTATCGTACTTCTTGATATAACAACAAACACCAGCATAAAAAATTGTTAAACAAAAATCCACAAACAACACTACCAGAATAACGGTAAACAAAATACACAAGCAACAATAATGAATATAAACAACAATGTTTACATTTCGAGAAGGCGAAGTCATGTACATTCGCCTTCAAGAACATTCATCAGACTGTTTACCTTGCCATATAAATGGCAAGGCTAAGCAGGCGACTGGGTTAGTGAAATTCAGTTAGTATTGTGTGAAGACGTGATGCGTTTGAAGAGAGTAATCGTGGTTTGCAGATCTCCGTTACAAAGATCCGTCGAATAATTATCCAGTAATTATTATTGTTTATGCAAAGGGTATAAACAGAGAAATAACAAAGAAAAGCAATTGTTGTTGTTTACATCAAGTTGTGAATAGTGGCACACAGAATTGTGGGAATAATAAGGAATTTTAATTAACTCTAAACACAAATTTATTTTTATATTATTTGCAATCTACGAGCTCAAATTTTAAACGTATTTAAAAGGTAAATACGTAACACTATTGTCATGAATATTATTTTCCTATTCCAACAGGCTGCTAAGTGGTTTGATATTCACAATTCCTTTAGAAATCGTATGAACTTAAATATCTTGAAGATTATTATTAATTTCGATTTTTTACCCAAAAACCTCTCTTTATTTTGAAAATGAAATCTTGAGACAATCCCCTTTCGAATTTTTATTATCATCACACCCAGTGACATCTAGTCTACTGTAACGAGGACATGTTGTTCATAGAAAGTCAAGCAATTAATTGTACAAAAATTTATCATTACTTAACAAATCATTCAATTGTAGAAACAAATAAAGTGTTACTGCCATAGCAATGTATTTTTATTAATTATTTTTTTATTTTTTTTCTGTTTTTGTTCAATATGGCATTGTCGTCTATGCGAAAAGTAAACAAAAAGCAACAAAAAAGCAAACAAAAAGAGAAAAAAATATTCAAACATAATTTAATAAAATTATCTTGATCGACAAACGCTTTGTCAAAAACAAATAAAAAATTAAAAAAACAAACAAGCAAATAAACACCAGTTGCTGTTAAACAATTATAAATTTTTTATAATGAATTATTAACTGTTTTTTGTTGAATTTTTTTTTTTTCGTTTGTTTGTTTATTTTACTAGTAATTGCACACAATCATATTTGCATAGTTTTTGTGAAGTGATAAATCATTCTTTTGCAATTTAAACTGAAGCCTTTTAATAGCAGCATAGAGTCAAACAAATTTGAAATAATTAAACTTAATCAAGGTGCGCCTTAGAGAGATTTTGAGACATGTTTCATCAAGTATTTAAAAACTTCGAAAGCATTGAATTACTAAGGGCCATTATTACAACTTGCCATTAAAGTTAGATTTAGTTACAGGTAAAGTGAACTTTAAAGTCACCTTTAACTTCTTTTCGTTATTACAACCTAATGATATAATAAAGTTAACTTTTCCAAAAACCGACAATTTGATTTCTTCAAATTAGTGAGTATGAGATAACTCGTATATTGCGTTCCCTTCAAGTCGAAATTTCGTGTTTAGAGATATTAAGGGATTTGTCTAACACAAATAGTACTTGGTAAATACAAATATATAAATATAAACGCGTATAGTTTTATTAATAATGACATTTTATACATGAAATTTAGCTGAGTGATAGATAAGAGAATAAGAATATGTAATAAAATGAAAAAACACCTATGTCAACTTAAGCCATTTATTGCCACAGATATATAATATGGCAAGTTCAAACATAAACTTAACTTTAAAAGTTACCAGTATTTTTTCAAAAATATGGCAGTTCCGGAGCAATGTCGAAAAATCTGCTCAATTATACAAGTTTTTTTTAACGCAGTAGCAACCGCGGACTTCGTTTTTTGTTGTATTTGCTCACTTTGTTGATATTTAAAGTTGCCGTATTGAAAATAATATATAATATGGCAAGTTCAAACATAAACTTAACTTTAAAAGTTACCGGTAGGATGCTCCTCCCTTTAGCTTAACGCTTACTTCTACCATGTTGTCCACTTATGACAATGAAAAACAATTTATCTGCCCGTTAAAATCCTCCTGCCGTTAACTAAAGGGCAAGTTGTGTTGTAAACTGGCCCTAAAAGTCTTTATTTTTTTATTATTTTTCGAACTCTTTAAGGAGCATTGGGGGGAGATCGGTCAATTGTGCACTTCCTAAGATAAAAAAAATCTTTCAATGAAAATTTATTGGGTTGTTGTACTGGGTAATAGGAATGAAACGCAAACCAAATGGTTAAAAATCTGAATATAATTTACGAACATATATAATTGGTCATTACAACTCTTCAGTCAGCACTACGACCTAGCTTTCCCACACCAAACTTTTCATGACAATTTTTATTTACTCTCAGAGTTTTTGTCAGAAATCTGCTGAGAGAAAGTCACCGAAGAAATATTTTTCATATTTCGATTTGATCGAGATGTCTGGCCTGGAGTTTGGACCCGGGCCTTACGTCTAATAAACCAACACACTACCTACGATTTAATTTTTTTAATTTTGTTTAGTAATTACCTGCAGTTAATCTTGCACTTTGCACTCTTTAGTTAGGCGCTCTGAACAATAAAAACCGTGGGTAAGGTTAAAAATTGTGCAAAAAACCATCAGGAACAACTTAATTAAGGCGGCCTATAAAAATAAGTTCGATGTATTTCTCTGCTTGAATTGGCAAGAAAAACTTTATGGATTGAATTTCCATCGGCAATTCGCAACAATATCCATACATTTCTGAAGCGGATAGTGACAAGCGAGTAAAACTAAGTCACAGGCAGTTTTATGCGAAAACGGTAGTCGTAGACTTACGCCATGTTTAACAATCAATTGGAGAATGCCTTGGAATCAAGCGTTTGTATTCCAATGCATTGGTTATTTTTTCTAATAAAAGTGTCTGTATGGCGCCAATGAGAACTTAAATACTGGCTTCCAAAGCTTCAAGACTACCTGGGGTGCTGATATATAAACTTAATGCAGCCCTATTAACGGTAATCCAGAGGCCATTAATCGCAGAAGTGTTGTCACCAAATTGATTTTACAATAAATCAATGGTTAAAAGTGTGTTTGGCAAATTTACATGTCTTGTCGTTGTTGCTTACATACATACATAATTGGTCATTATAACCCTCAGTCAGGATCACGACCTACATAGGTTCTCACACCACTTATGTTGTGTGTGTTAATTTTATACATAAGTGGCGGGACCTACAGTTTAAAGTCGATTCCGAACGACAGATTTTTGAGAAACTTTTCATGGCAATTTTATTTACTCTCAGAGTTTTTGCTAGAAACCAGCTGAGAGGCAGTCACCGAAGAAATATTTTTGTTTTGATGTCTGGCCTGGGGCTCGTCTAATAAGCCAACACACTACCTACTAGACTACGGCGTTGTTGCTTAGCTAATTAACTTTTGGAAACAAAAATTCAGTCACTATAATTCAACAGCGTTCGTCATTTGCCATAACGACAGGTCCTTACTCATTTCAAAAGAAGAAAGCACCGATGATGCCGCCAGCGGATAAAACTCACTAAACAGTCAATTTTAATGTTTGTAATGGTGAGCCGTATTCGCTGTAGTAGGTAGTGTGTTGGCTTTTTAGATATGAGCCAGTGGTTCAAACCACAGCTCAGACATAGTATGAAAATATATTTCTTTGCTGACTTATTTTCGGTAATCTACTAGCATGTACTGTGAGAGTAAATAAAATTATCATGAAAAGTTTCTCAAAAATCTGTCGTTGGGAGTCGACTTAAGACTGTAGGTCCGGACGCTTATGGATAAAATTAAAACACTCAACAGAAGTGGCGTGAAAAATTAAGTCGTAAACCTGACTGAAGGGTTGTATTGACCACTTAAAAAAGTAGATTTGACTTAATAACGGTTTAGAGATTGTCTTCTGCTCAAATACGGCAATTTTGTTTATTGGCGTAGTCATTTATCAGGAAATGAGCGTCACCGCGAAACAGAATTCTTGACAAAAATGCTTATCTCTAGCAATTGGGCAAAAATGCGAGTCAAACGATGTTTGGTTGGTTTCAGTTTTTATACGGGCATGTAATCCAACATTCTTATGTAAAATTTTCTACAAAGTTGAAGAACAAAGTCCAAAAAAAAGTCAAAAGTTGAAAACTGTAACGAATCGATATTTCGGTGTTTCTTGAAAACTACTGCCGCAGCGATATTATCTTCGGTGCGCACATTTTGTTGTCTTAAATATGGCTTTGAATAAAAAAGAATAAAATTAGTGCACGAACTCTCTGCTCACTTTGCTAATTATATTAAATGGGCGGTCAAATAGATAGTGTGTTGGCTTGTTAGACGTAAGGATACGGTTGAAACCCGAGGTCAGACATCTCCAACAAAATGAAATAAGAAAAATATTTTTTCGGCGACTTCCTCTCAGCAGATTTCTGGTAAAAACTCTGAGAGTCAAAAAAATTGCCATGAAAAGTTTCTCAAACATCTGTCGTCCGGAGTCGACTTGAAACTGTTGGTCCCGCCACTTATGTATAAAATTATAACACATACAACATAAATGGTTTAAGAAGCTAGGTCTTCCTGATTGAAGGGTTGTAATGACCAATTATGTACGTATGTAAGTTGAGCGAAGTAGTCTAAGAACTCCGCGAACAGATTTAATTCGTTTCGTTCGGGCGCTAAACGATTTATGATAACTAAACCTAACTGAAAGAAATGTTATCACTCAACATAATTGGACATGCTCAGCTATCAAACCATACCAAAAAAATGTCACATGAAAACTAATGTTCTTTAAATAACCGCACAACGAGTTATCAGTGTATAGATGGTATACAATTCAACCGGTTTCATAAATTTATTTAAAGATAAAATAATTAATAGATGAAGTATTAAATTTATATGTAGAAACTGTGTAGAGAGAGAAAAAGAAAAAATTTATTTTCACATTCACATAATCAGTCAACCCCAGCCATTTATTCTATCAGTCATACGAACTCATCCATAATGCCTTGGATGGAAATGATAATGAATAAAAGAAATGTATGGATGGAGACAAACTACTTGTTGTTTTATTTGTTTTTTATTTATTTTTAATAAGAAATAATTAAAATAAACACTACAGTTTAAGTTTTCTTTTGTTTTTGTTTTTCTTTATTCATTATAAAATTCTAAAATTGAAAATTTATTACAAACCAAAGAAAACAACAAAGAAAATAAGATCGGTTATTTAATTTTATATTCATATACAGTGGTTAACAAAAATAAATTTACATGTGTTGCACCCAGATAAATATTATGGTTGAGAAGTATTAAAAATCCATCAAGTACTTGACAAATAAGCTGTTGCAGCCAAATTTAAGACAATTTTTCACACCCTGAAACAATATTTTTTATCTTTTTTTTCGGTTTTTGTTGACTTTATAGTGCCATCACTTGTTTAGTTTTATTATTGTTAATCTAAGTAGTTTATTCGTTAAGTTTTATAAGTTTATTCGTTAAGTTTTAGATATAAAAGAAGAGAAATAAAATATTTATGAGGCAATTCAATTTTAACACAAAACGAGTTTAAATGGCGACCGTGACAAAATAAAAAAAAAAAAAAATTTTAAATAAAAAAGATATGTGAAAAAAAAAGGATATTTAAAAAAAAAGGATATTTAAAAAAAAGGGATATTAAAAAAAGGATATTAAAAAAGGGATATTAAAAAAAAGGATATTTAAAAAAAGGGATATTAAAAAAAAAGGATATTTAAAAATAAAAGATTCGTGAAATAGGAATAGGCCGAAAATGTCCAAAGGCCGATATTGATGTGGATGTGGACAAGCTTAATGACCAGTTCGTAAATTCTAGGGTCCCAAGGTCTAACGGTGACTTGTATGATGACCTCTGTTGTGTTCCACCACAGTATTCCTTTAGCTTTCGTTGCGTAAATCAGTTTGAGGTCTTGGAATGTATTTCAGCGGTAAAATCGAATGCAGTTGGTTCTGATGATTTGCATCCTTTATTCTTGAAGGCTCTGACTCCTAAACTTTTGCCTTACTATACTTACTTGTTCAATACAGTTCTGACTAAGTCTTCTTTTCCTGAAAGTTGGAAACTGGCTAAAATCCTTCCCATTCCCAAAACTAATTGTGAGTTCAGGCCAATTGCAATCCTTCCTTTTTTATCCAAGGTATTGGAGAACATCATGGCCAGACAAATCGATGAATATCTGAGGGGCCACAATTTCTTAACGGTTAATCAGTCGGGCTTCATGAAAGGTAGGAGTTGTACTACCGCTCTGGTAAATGTAGTTGAGGAACTTAGGTCGGAACTTGATGGGAATAGTGTGGCGTTCTTGGTTCTGCTTGATTACTCTAAGGCTTTTGATACAGTCGATCATGCGGTTCTATTGAAAAAGCTCCGAAAACTGTTTTATTTCTCCGAAACTGCCTGTAATCTAATTTATTCTTATTTGACGAACAGATTTCAGAAGGTTCATTTCAATGGCAAAGTTTCGGATCCACTTACTATTAGTAGAGGTGTTCCCCAGGGGTCTATACTTGGACCTTTGCTGTTTTGCATGTATATAAATGATCTACCTGATGTTTTGGTTAACTGTAATGTTCACATGTATGCTGACGATGTGCAGCTTTACACATATACTCCAAGGGAGAATATTTATTCTTGTTTGGACTACATTAATCGTGACTTAGCAAGGATTGACGGATGGGCCTCGGCCAATGGACTATGTATCAATCCTTCTAAGTCTAAATGTATTACACTTTCGAGAACAAACGGATCATTTGTCATACCTGAATTGAGTATCAGGGGAAATAAAATTGAATTTGTAAGGTCGGCTACTAATCTGGGTATTGTCTTTAATGACAAATTATCGTGGTCTACCCATATAAGTGTCACTGTTGGCAGAATTTATGGCATGCTTCGAAATTTGTGGGCTGTCATAGATTCAACTCCTTTTGACATTCGCATGCAACTTGCTAAAACGTACTTGATTCCGGTACTTTTATATGGATGTGAGATATACGCAAATTGCAGTTATGATGACAACCAGAAACTTAACCTGGCGTACAATAACATAGCCAGGTATGTTTTCCTTAAGGGGCGTCGGGATCACATTTCTCATTTAGCTTACCTGATTCTTGGTATCAAATTTGATAATCTCCTGAAAATTAGATGCCTCCTTCTACTTCATAAAATAATTTACACGAAACAGCCGAAGTATTTATATTGTAAAATTAAGTTTGCCAGATCCCACCGGGGTGTAGGGATTATACAGCAACGATTCAGGACTCTTCTGTCTCAGCGACAGTTCTTTATACACACCATTAGTCTTTGGAATTCCTTACCAAACAACATCCAAAATCTGGGCAATGCAAACGCGTTCAAAAAGGAGTTATTTAAATTATTTTCATAATTAAAATTTTAATCTCATATTTGTAAATTTTGTGATTTTATTTTTTAGGTCATCATTATTATTGTTATTATTATTATTATTATTATTATTATTATTATTATTATTATTATTATTATTATTATTATTATTATTATTATTATTATTATTATTATTATTATTATTATTATAATTATTATTATTATTCTTATTATTGTTATTATTATTATTATTATTTTTATACTTTACCTTATTAATTTAATTCAATATTTATATACATAAATTAACTTTCTCTAATTTTTTATATTTAATTAATGTTAATTTTTTATACCTTATTGATTGTAAACATAGCACTGTCACTTAAAAGATTTAGTATCTTGTTGTGCTATGTAGATCATTATAAATTCAAAATAAATAAAAAATAAATAAATTATTGAAATCATAAAAAAAAAATCATTTGGAAAAAAAAGGATATGAAAAATTATTTCATTTAAAGAAATAAATAAAAATTGTGGTATAAAAGCAATTATTATTGCATTTTTGTGGATTAAATAAAAATAAAAGGATTAAAATCGTATCCTATGTGGAAAATATAGAAAAGGAATAAATTCAAAGAGTTCTCCATTTTGGATTACTAGTGTAAAAGAAAAACAATTAGTTTGTTTTTGTATAAACAAAAAAAAAACAAATAAAAAATTTTTATAAAATAAAAATGACACAAGCCTTGAAAAATATAATATCGAAAAGAACAATGTGGAACTGGAAGTGTGTGTGAGTGAAGATAAAATAAAAACATTTAGTTTTCTATATGAACTATAAAGAAAAATAGAGACAAATGTAATAAAAAAAAATTATTCGAAATTTCGAAAACAAATTTTCAAAAAAAAAAAGAGAGAAAGGAGACAACTATAAAAAATTAAAACAGTTTAAAGAGAGGTACAAAATTTAAAAAAAAAGACATTATGGGGACATCATAAAGTTTTTAAATAAAAACTCATGTTTCTAATTTCTATTTTCACTTTGAAAAATAATTCTTTATTTCAAATTCGGTTTACAATTTAGAGTGTTAAAATTTCTATAAAAATTTACATATTAAATAAATTCATAAATAATATAATTTTTACTAATTTATTTAGTATGAATAGGGAGCAAACTTCTTATTACAAAATATAAATACTCTTTTTACAGACAGTATTGTGCACATGATTAATTAAACTTTTTTTTGGCACTTGGAATAATGTTTTTCCCTGACAGATGTCAGTTTAATACATATTTTAGTACAAGTCTACACTTGGAAAATTATTGTATATACATATATTACGATTGACAGTGGTGGTAACGATAATTCTAATAATTTTTAATTTTTAGCAAATGTCAAATTTTGACATTGATGTTTTTGAAAAATTAATTACCGAATTATGTGCTGTGAAAAAACGGGTTTTACAGAGTAGAGTTTTATCGAAAAATTCAGAAAAAATAAGTGAATACATAACACTTTTAATTGAAAATTATAATGCCATTTTAGGATATGCAAAAACAAATACAGATAGTTTATTGGAGAATCATAAAGCTTTAATTTTTTCTAAAATCGAAAGTTGTAGGGTAATTTTATTAAAGTGTTTCGAAAAACTTAATTGTAATATAGAAATTCCGGAAAATTTAGATTTGGTAGTTCATTTAAATAACAACTTTGTAATAGAAGGTGAAATTGAAATCAATATGGCAACCGTTGACCAGAAAAGGTCATACATTACTATGTGTGCTTCAATGATTCGAGAAAACTATGTTGGTAATCCATTAACTTTACTTATTGAAGATCTCACTGAACCAAATTTACAAACTACTTTTATAAACTTTGTTAAATCAAAACTTGAGGGAAAAGCGCGTGAGACACTACCCGATAGAATTGAAAGAATTGGTGATATCAAAACAGCTTTAAAAAACGGAATAAAACCAGAGAATTCGAAGGTAATTGCGGACAAGATTGCTGCTCTTAATGTTAAAAACAATGATTTTACGGAATTTGCTAAACAAGCTGAAGAGCTGGCTGATTCCTTAAAACGTTCTTTGGTTGTGGAAGGTATTACACAGAACAAAGCTCATGAGATGGCAGTTGAACAATCAATTAGTGTTTGTCGTTTGAATGCAAAATCCACTTTAGTCAAATCAATTTTAGCATCATCAGTTTTTAAAGACCTTAAGGAAGTTGTTGCAAAACTATTAGTTGAGCAAACAACTGAAGTAAAGGAACAACAAGTTTTATCAATCCAAGGTCAGACAAGAAATAGAAATAGTAACGTACGTTTTCATAATAATGATTTTCAAGCAAATCACTTTAGACAATTTCGGACCAATGCTTATCGAGGCAATAGTTTTAATCAATTTCGTAATAATTCTCATCAAAGGAACTATCGTGGAGATTATAACACCCATAATTGCTCCAGAACAAACTATGGACATAATAACAATAATCAATTTCGGAATAATCCAGGGAATTACACAAGTCGCTTTGCGCGAAATAACAATTCAAGGGCTTCTGTTAGGACTTTAAACTCGGAAGAAGAGGGAACAGCAACAAATGGAACAGCTTTAAAGCAAAATACAATTACTTCTTCACTCGATATTTTTAACAAACAATCTGTTCAAAAGTCTGTTTACAGTTTAAATTTAAATTATGCTGATTTCATTAAACTAAATTGTATAGATACAATTAAATCAGCTACTTTTCTTGTAGATGCTCAAGCAGATGTCTCATTAATAAAAATTTCAAGTTTACAACCCAATATTATTTTAAATCAGTATGAAATTTTAAGTATTACCGGAATTACATCTGATGCAAAATCAACACTAGGAACTATTTGTACAAATTTAATTATTTCGAATAATATAATACAACAGGTTTTTCATGTTGTTAATGATGATTTCAATATACCAGCTGACGGTATTTTAGGTAAAGATTTTCTTAGAAACAATAAGTGTTACATTGACTACGAAAACATGATTTTATCTGTTACTACTCATATTAAAAGATTACAAATACCTATATTTCAAGGAACGAATAACTTTACTTGTACTATACCGCCAAGATGTGAGGTATTTAGAATTTTTAAATTACATGATATTAAGGAACCTATGTTTGTTGATTCGCAGGAAATTGAAAAGGGAGTCTTTATAGCGAAGGGAATTATTGATTCTGAGTATCCAATTTTACGAATAGTTAATATAACCGATGAAGTTAAATATGTTAGAAATGATAAAGTAAAGATGGAAAAATTACAAAATTATTACATATATTCAATTAACAAGCAGGATATAAATAACCAACGTGTTCAGGAATTAAAGGACATTCTAGAGAATCAAATGCCAAAAGACGTCCAAAATGACTTAATGCCACTATATGAATCTTATTCGGACATTTTTGCACTTAAAGAGGACAAAATGACAATAAACAATTTTTATGAGCAGAAACTCAGATTAGTTGATTCATCACCAGTCTATATTAAGAATTACAGGCTTGCCATGTCTCAAAGAGAGGAAATAAATAGACAGGTTAAGCATTTATTAGATAATGATTTAATCGAACCAAGTAGCTCGAATTTCAATAGTCCATTAATTCTTGTTCCTAAGAAGAGCACAAATAATCAGAAATCTTATAGAATGTGTGTAGATTATCGTGCAGTGAATAAAAAACTTATTGCGGATAAGTTTCCCTTGCCTCGTATTGACGATATTTTAGACAATTTAGGACGTGCGAAACATTTTTCAGTAATTGATCTGTTCTCTGGATTTCATCAAATTCCATTACACTCAGATTCAAGGGACGTTACAGCATTTAGCACTGATAAAGGATCTTTTAGATGGAAAGTTTTACCTTTTGGTCTTAATATAGCACCTAATTCTTTTTCACGAATGATGTCTATTGCATTTTCTGGCCTTACGCCCAATAAAGCATTTTTATACATTGATGATATTATTATTATTGGTTGTAGTAAACAACATCACTTGAATAATCTGAAAGATGTTTTTGATATTTTAAGACATTATAATTTAAAAGTAAATCCTTATAAATGCAATTTTTTCCGATCTGAAGTTACCTTTTTAGGACATAAATGTACCGCTAATGGTCTTCTGCCAGAGGATTCAAAAATAAAAGTAGTAGAAAATTAGTCAACACCTTCTGATAAAGACGCAGTTAGACGTTTTGTAGCATTTGTTAATTATTATCGACGTTTTATTCCAAATTTTGTTACAATAGCAGCACCATTAAATTACCTGACCAGGAAAAACGTTCAGTTTAATTGGAATGATCAATGTCAAATTTATTTTGAAAAATTGAAAGCTGCATTACTTTCTCCTCAAATTTTACAATATCCTGACTTTACGAAACAATTTATAGTAACTGTAGATGCATCAAAACTAGGTTGTGGTGCCTTATTAAGCCAAAATTTTAATGGTAATGATTTACCTATATACTTTGCTTCAAAATCTTTTTCACATTCTGAACAGAAAAAACCTATAATTGAACTTGAACTTCTTGCTATTCATTTTGCTATAACTCAGTTTAGACCCTATGTCTATGGAACTTCATTTATTGTCAGATCAGATCACAAACCTTTAGTTTATCTCTTCAATATTAAAGACCCTTCTTCTAAATTAACACATTATTAAAATCGAATGTAGGCGCAGATGCACTATCTAGAATATTAATAGACGAGTTGAAGAATAATGATAATAATCAAGTATTAGTTACGACCCGTGCTATGTCGAAAGGACAAAATAATGATGAAATTAAATTTAACCAATCTTCCAAAAATGAGAACATTGAACTAAAGATTTATGATAAATTTTCTCAGGAATTCAGTAAGAATATTCCAAAAATTAGAACCGAAATAATTGATCAGAATAATTATAAAAGACTACGTATAAATATTTATAAAAAATTTAAGAAACTGCTATCTGTTGAATTCGAAATTGTGAACTTAGTTGAACACTTAGTTTAGACTATATGCTTTCGAGGTTACAAATTGAAGCCAACAATGGAAAAATTTACAGAGCAGAATGGCCAAAAAATGATGTAATTTTTACAATTTTCTCAATACAGGAATTTAAAAACCATGGTATAAAGATATTGAAAACTTTTGAAATTATTCTTACGGAACCGATTGAAATAATAATAGAAGAAGATAAAAAACAGAAATTAATGGAAATATACCATAATGACCCTATTTTAGGAGGACATTGCGGTCAGAAGAGGTTATATGCGAAGCTTAGGACGAAATATTACTGGAGGAAGATGACTAGAGATATAGCAAAATTTGTTAGAAACTGTGAAAAATGTATGTTGAATAAAGTTAAACCTCAAAATATAGAGAAACTTGTATTCACTCCAACACCCGCTAACGTTTTCGATATAGTTGTAATGGATACAATTGGTCCATTACCGGAATCGAACTTTGGTAACAAATACGCTTTGACTTTAATGTGTGATCTTTCTAAATATTTAGTGACTATAGCTATACCGGACAAATCAGCGCGTACAGTTGCGCGTGCTATATTCGAAAATTTCATTCTTGTATACGGAAAAATGAAAGTCATAAAATCCGATTTAGGTACGGAATTCAAGAACGAAGTTTTGTCGGAACTTTGTAAATTTTTGGAAATTGATATAAAATTCTCGAATAGTTATCATCATCAAACTTTAGGAACAATAGAACGAAACCATAGAGTTTTTAATGAATATATAAGAGCATACATTATTGAAAACTTATCTGATTGGGATACATATTTAAAGTACTTCACATTTTATCATAATACTACATCAAACACTGTTTTTGATAATAAATTCACTCCTTTTGAGCTAGTTTTTGGAAAAAAAGTATCAATAATGAATGAAACAAATATGAATTTAGAACTAATATATAATATTGATAATTATAAAACAGAAGTTAAACACAGATTGCAAAAGACAAACATTTTAGCTAGAACTTTAATAGAAAAACACAAAAAAATAAATAAAAGTTTTTATGACAAACATGCTAAACCTGTTGAATTAAAAATTGGCGATAATGTTTTGTTGAAAAAAGAACCTTATGACAAATTTAAAAATATTTATGATGGTCCCTATATTGTAAAAAATATAAATGATGTCAATGTTACAATTTATAATAAAAAAAATGAGGAAAAAACTGTTCATAAAAACAGGTTGAGAAAAATGTAAAAAAAAAAATAAATAAATAAATAAAAAAAGTATATACTCAATAAATATGTAAATATTATGTAAAACAAAAAATAATAATAATAATTTATAATTTTTTTTATTTTCTCTAAAAGGGAAGGAAATCCCTATAAATGTATTTATTTTTAAGTATAGTGATAAGATAGTTTTAAAAAATATAATTTCTATAAATGTATTTATTTTTAAGTATAGTTTTAAATTTAGTGATAAGATAGTTTAAAAAAAAAAAAAAAAAAAAAACATAATTATAAATTTAGTTTTATTATTGTTAATCTAAGTAGTTTATTCGTTAAGTTTTATAAGTTTATTCGTTAAGTTTTGGATATAAAAGAAGAGAAATAAAATATTTATGAGGCAATTCAATTTTAACACAAAACGAGTTTAAAACTTTAAGACGCATTTGATAATTTGATAAAATCGTATTTCTGTAACACGCACTTGTAATGAATGTAAACCAATTACAATAAGTGATAATTATTATGGTTGAATTAGAAAATCAAAAAAAAGATTTGGATTTTCTTTTGAATTCATATTGTAACACACTCAAATAATTACTGGAGTATTATACAAGCAGAAGAGCCAAATTATCTTCAATATCATCGATTTTTAAATATTTTAGTTTTTTTTAGTTTAATTTACTGACATTTAATTAGCACCTTAACATAAAAATTAACAGATAAAAAATGTCGAATCATTGTTTGATATGGATATGGATCAAATGTGCTCTTAAAATAAAAACTCAAAAATTCCACATCAATTAATATTCGAACATCATAATCAGTTTGATTTGCTCTCAATTTGAATTGAATCGAAAAATTTTAGATTTTATTTTAAATTTAATTTCAAAAATAAATCAACACATAACGACATAACACATAATTTTAAAAGTTTCCATATGCTTATACTCACTCTAAAACCGGAAGTCCTACAAATTTCTGAAATTTACTACATATTTATTAACCGTTTTATTATGTAACATGTATACCTTCAGTCAGGATTACAATCTAGCTTCTCACACCACTTATGTTGTGTGTGTTATTTGTGTACATGAATGTCGGGACCTATAGTTTAAAGAAGACTCCGAAGGACAGATTTTTGGGAAGCTTTTATGGTCATTACAATACTTCAGTCAGGATTACGACCAAGCTTCTCACATCACTTATTTTGTGCGTGCTAATTTTATACATGAGTGTCAGGACCTATACTTTAAAGTCGACTCCGAACGACAGATTTTTGAGAAACTTTTCATGGCAATTTTATTTACTCTCAGAATTTTTACCCGAAATCTATTGAGAGGAAGTCGCCGAAGAAATATTTTTTTTAGGATTTGCACCGAGGCCTCATGTCTAATAAGCCAACACACTACCTACTAGACTACGACTACTTCACTTATGTAACATATTGTTAAACAGAATCTGTTTGGAAAATCTGGCTTTGGATATCCGTAACTCGATTTATTTATGTAAGATGGCAGTCCTAAAATTAGCCGATTTTCTCTATTGATTGTGACAACAATATAGTGAAAGATTTTCCAGTAACAGTAACGTTATGCAACAGGAACTCTCGAACATTGACAGTTTATAACGGGCATCTAGTTGAAGTCGCGTCTATCAAATTAATTGTCATTTATTCAGTCTGTTTGCCAAATCACCATGGAGGGATAAGGCTTTTAACAACACGAGCAAATAACAAATTTCTTTTATCATAATATTGGTCTGTTCGGCCAAAGTATCGCACGCTTCGCCATCTTCAGCGATGAGGCCCATTCTTGAATGAAATTGTCGAATTTAGGATGACACCAATCCACATGAGCTCCAAAAGCGTCCAATGCATCCTGAAAACCGTCACTGTTTGGTGTAGATTTTGTGCTGGTGGTGTCACCGGCCCGTATTTCTTTGACAACGTCATTGGCTGTCAACGCCGATGGCTATATGTAGGTCGATGATTACCAACTTCTTTCAAACGAAAAAAAAATTCTTGGAAGTCTCATACAAACTTTACTTTATTTTATTCAAATTTAAAGATAGGAAACGCTTAATGAAAGACCCGATATAATATGTACGCAATTATTAATCCTGTATGAATATGAGAAATACAGTGTCCATCTTATTTAGGTGAATAGGTCCACAAAAGTCCAAGATGTTGTGAACCAAAAGATTTTAATATTTTTTAATTTACTCTGGCATCTGTAATAATACGAAATATTTTGTTTTGACGTCCTTCTTTTGGAATTTTCTGCATATGAGAAGCAGAGGCAGTTGCCCATAATTGTACCGCATCACACGATACTGGTTTCGGGAAAAAATTATACCACAAAAGTTTGCAATCAACCCTCAGGCATGTGTTTCAACCGATTAAATAATTGATTTCAAACAGTTGAAATTTAATTTATGCCAACTTACACAATAGGACTAAATACTGGCCTTAGTGGGACCTCTTCCTTCGAGGGTGTCCGCCATCTAATCTAACTTAGCTTCTAGGTGGAATTTCCATGTCAGGTGTCTATCGATGTGAATATATTTTATGTGCGAGTGTTGTGGCATTATTTGATTATTATTATTAACCGCCACAAATTTAATCGTTTCCTGTAGGTATCAGAACGTTACGGTCTAAAGACCAAGCCACAGAGGCTATTGTTTGTATAATTCTTTACAAGACAGCAAAATATAACAGATCGAGTCACTGACAGTTTCCTTTGAACAAGACAAGAAAATGTTAGAACTTTGGAAAATACTTTGCAACGAGACTGACTAAGCGGATGAAACAAATAGGAGGATATATACCACATTATAAGACAGACCATTCTGGTGTGAGAAACTAGGACGTAATCCTGACTGAAGGGTTGTAATGACAAATTTTGTGTATTCTGTGCTACATAGATTTGTAAAAACTGGAGGTATATTTTTGGGAATTCTTGGGAAAATTCGTAGATATTTTTCATATACAAGTTTACAATTTAACTTGAACAGGACTTAAAACAGACATAACGTATTAATGCCTTCACAGCACTTAGCTCTTATGAGTTTGACTCACACTTAGAATAGATTATCTTAGCTTACTCAGATAGAACAGTACATTTACCCTCTGCTAGATCTGTGGTCATTGTTGAATTTAAGAAAACGAATATCCAGATGAACTTGGTGGCAGAAATTTTTTGTGTAATGCGAAGAGAATATTGAAATTTTATGATTAGAGAAATGGATGTAAAGATAGGTGAAAGCCTTTCGGATATTTAACAATCTAGGCCCTTCAAAAGAATTGAGTCAAACATCAGAATATTGGAGAATAGAGCCGAAATTGTTATTGGCCTCCTGACGGACCTTAAAGAACATTTGTAATGAATAGAAATCTCCTCAAATTCCCATAAGAGGCTAAACTTTGTATTTGTGAGCGTTAATGCGATTTAGGAAGAGACAACGAAGCGCTTACTAAGTATTAGGGAGAAAGCTATTCATACTCACATCAATCAGCCTCCAGGGGTGCGTCAGGGTATCGAGCTAGGGATAAAGGTTACAAAGAAAACTAATAAAGATCGAGGAGCTGGACAAAAATCGTATAGTTGCTGTCCTTTAGTGCCTTTACACGGTAATCATTTTAATAAGCTAAGGACTGATAAACTGATGAATTATGATTTTTCCGAAGCTAAAAAATTGGTTTATTTTTTACGTTTTTAATCAGAATTGTACTTAAGTAAGTAACTTACTTAGTTGAGCATTACAACGCTTTAGTCAGGATTGAGAGACCTAGCTTCATATCCCACAAATGCTGTGTATGTTAATTTAATCTATGATTGAAGGGACCTACAGTTTAAAGTCGACTACGAACGATAGATTTTTGACAAACTTTTCATGGCAATTTTATTTACACTCAGAGTTTTTGCCAGAAGATAGGTCGCCCAAGAAATATTCTTTTATATTTTGTTTTGTTCAAGATGAACCAGGAAATCTTGACGAAGTAATCGCCGCAGTCTAGTAGGGAATATGTTAGCTTATTCGACGTGAGGCTAGGGTTCAAATCCAGGATCAGGCATCAAAACAAAATATGAAAAACTATTTCTACGGCAAGTGCCTCGGAAAAAAATGAAGGTTTGTAATAACCAATTATATATGTATGTACATATGTACTACATATGTTCATACTACTTATGTATGTTCATATTCCAATTATAAAATATTAATTGTTTATATTTCGCTGGCATCAGTGCAAAAAGTTTTCAATAGCCTAAAATATCCTCTTAAAAACTGATTAAAACAATGGAATCAAGTATTCTAAAATAGTAGAAATGCTGAAAAATCGCAGCAGAACAGTTAAAATGTTGACAGTGCAGGTGACAGTAAAAAAAGCCTAGTTCATCTGCCACTAGATATTGCTATTCATCATTAATTTTTTCATTACCGCTTATATTTGAACACTGTTTTAAAGTTAGTCGTAACTCGTGAACTACATAGCACCCTAAAACGTGTTTAATCTTCCAACTGTATACTATTTTTGCTATTTCATACAGGAATTAAGATTTTCGAATAATTGGCAAGTGTTAATTGCCTTTTGGGTGCGAGATAACATACGAATTTAAAATTTAATTAATTTTAATTAAATCAATTTAATTTATTAATTATTTTCAAATTAATTTAATAAAAGAGATTTCATTATAATTAATTTTAGTTTTGAATTAATACGGATTAAAATCTAATAACAGTGTTTAAAAATTGGCAGTTCATTTAAGAAAGAAATAAGAAATTTAATAAGTTATGTTAGGTTACATAATTTAAATGATTTGCAAAATATTATTTTTTTAATTATTAATACTTTTAAAACAGTACAAATAGCATTTACTGGCTAGAATTTTTATTTTTACATGTCATTTAACCCTAAGCCAACAGATCTCCATAATAAACACGATTTATGTTTCATAAAATAAAAATTCACGTTTTTTCTACTGCTTGACAACAGAAACGTTGCGTAAGTTTTTCGTATACATATGGTAGACTTTTATTTCCTACAATTTTTGCTATCTTTTAAAAGAAATTAAAATAAATATAAGGGGTATTACAAAAAATCCAAGACGCTTTTTTACTAGATGGCTTTAGTATAATACTATGTTCAGATATGCACTTTTATTGAGTCAATATTCGGTTTATTGAGTACAATATTTTAAGTGTTCAGACAGCTGCTTATTCAATATTCATTTGACAGTTGGTAAACAAAACAGCTAGTTGTTTCAACAACATTGTTTTTATTTTGTTTTTTTTTTTTTTGTTTGTCGTTGTTGACATTTAAGTTTTCAAATATCAACAGAAAGTGTTCCGATAAATGTAATATACGCACTGAACATGACAGTGCTCCATTTTAAGTTTTACTCAATATTATAACAATTTGCGTATTTATTGCGCAATAATTAATTGAAACTTTATATGAAATATTGAGCTCAATAATGGCGTTTATTGCGATTTACGCAATAAAGGTGCATATCTGAACACCGTATAATCTGCATTTCACTAATGTATTGAACTAAATGGAGTTACAAAGAGAACATTTTGTTCTAAAAGAGCTTTATAAGAGCGTTATAGTGTACATCCGTGCAGAGAATAATATTTTAAAATGTTTCGAAAACAAAAACAAAACACATTGTTCTCTCATAACACCCTATCATACAACACCTACTTTTTCTAGTCCCGTAACTTTGTCTCCATATAAGCCACTTATCTATATTAAAGCTCACTTAAGCACTATTTTTATTGCCTAGGATCTAAAAGTAGGACGATAAATATTTTGGAAGCACTGCATAGATTAAACAAGTGTTATCACAAAAAAAATAGAACATACACAATAATGTGCAGAGTCGCCATAGTCTAGTAGGTAGTGTGTTGGCGAAAAGCCAAGGTTCAAATCTGAGGTCAGACATCAAAACGAAAATATGAAAAAAATATTTCTTCGGCGACTTCCTCTCATCAGATTTCTGGCAAAAACTATGATAGTAAATAAAATTGCCACGTAAAATTTCTCGAAAATCTGTCGTTCGGAATCGACTTTAAGCTACAGGTCTCTCCACTCGTGTATAAAAAATAAAAAATTATCCTGATTGAAGGGTTGTAATGGCCAATTATGTATGTATGTATGTATAATGTGCAGAGTAACAATACAATTTATTCACTTGAGCCGCAAATGATGACTAGTGTTAAAAAGTCTGTTACTCACGATCAAGTGAAACAAAAACAGTGTCAACCCTGGATTGACGGTTGGGGAGCTTTTGCTGCATAGTTCTTAGAATAAGCACATAAATGTTTTGACCGAATTCTTATTCCAGACCCTCACTAATCGGATTTAGGGTAGATGACGATCTGCTTGAAATCTGTGAAGTGCAAGTCAAAGCAATTCTAGTTTGAATACAATAAAATTTACTTTAGAGTTTTTGAATTTTAAAATTTTCAACTTCAGATCCAATTTAACAAGGATGATCGTTAATCCTCTCTAGAAAAGAAACATTAACAACGAACATTACAGGAAGATTTGATAATGCTAACTCTAAAGCGAGGTTCCTCACCAGAGCTCCCTATTGAAAGATGTCGTTATTTGTCAGTAGTGGCTCTATTAGGAAATGTCCGTAGGGTAGAGTGTTGGTCTATTAGATTTAAACCCAACCCGTGATTTAAACCCAAGCTCAGACATCTCAAATAAAACGAAATATAAAAAGATATTGCTTTCGGTGACTTCCTCTCTCTCTTCTGGCAAAACCTCTAGGAATAAAGAAAATTGCCTTGAAAGGTTTCTCAAAAATCTATCGTTCGGAGTCGACCTTAGATCCTGCTACTCATGTATGAAATTGACATACACAACATGGGAAGTATGAGAAAATAGGTCCTAAACCAGATTAAAGAGTTGTAATAACCAATTAAATAAGAAAGTAAGTATTATCCTTGTGCCTGTAAGACCAATCACTTGTTGAACTAAAAAGACTTGAATTAAGAAACCAAAAAAAAAAATGCAGAACTTATAAAAACGAAAGGAAGCAACCGCTTATAAGCAGCCAGTATTGACCAATAGGAGAGTAATTAAGTTCCATTTTGACTTACTTTAAGACAATCTTAACCTTAATTTGAGGTTAGTTCTCCTCAATAGACTGACTTACTCACTTTATTGGTCACTACAACTCTTCAGTCAGGACCTAACTTCTCACACCACTAATGTTGTGGATGTTAATTTTGTACATGAGTGGAGAGAGCTACAGTTTAAAGCGGATTCCGAACGATAGATTCTTGAGAAACTTTTTGATTTTTTTACTCTCAGAGGAAATACTTGTTCATATTTCGTTTTGATCGAGATGTCTGACCTGGGGCATGAAACCCAACACACTATCTACAAGAATACGGCGACAGCCCAATAGCAGCTTGTAAAAATCTTTCCTCGACGGAAGCATAATAACTTTATCTTTAAAATTTCATTTTAGTTGAGAAGCTTTATTAACAATACAATTGATTTCTTATTACTACACCTTATATTTCAATTTGTATTTGTTTTAAATTAAAAAAGGTAGTCCGTCATTTCATAAGTCAATAAAATGTTAAAAATAATTTTTTATTGCCGCCTATTCGACAGCATCCCATAAAGAACTAACGCTTGGGGGTAAATCAAGACACGCAGAAATAAATTCAACAATTTTACAATGGCACATACTATTAAACAAAAGGGACAGGGTGGATCCCCCGTACAATATTTAATTAACATGACTTAAAAATTATTAACAATTTAAAAGTAAGAAATTAATTAACTTACGGCCGAGTAGATAATCAATTTAATACGTATGTTTAATATGAATGTGAAATAAGCCCATAAAAATAGATCGGCCCGTGTGAATAGCAAAATATTTAGAAAAAGTTACTCCCACTACAAGTGGAATTGAACGCGTCATTTTATATTTAAAAAATACCAAAAAAAAAAAAACATAAAAAAAATTATTTAATTTTCATTTTGCAAAAATTTTCTAAAAAAAAAGAAAGAAGCAATTCGTTTAATAAATAAATTTGTTTTTTATATACATACACACGTACGTACGTACGTACGCACATACACTGCTACTAGACAGGTGCAAATTAAATGTACAAATTTTTTAAATTAATATATCGATTATAACGTGTTAACAGCGGTTAAATTCAATTGATTGCTCATTTGCGGCTGGTAGGTATGTATTTTGTTTATATGTTTCGTGAGAGCCTTTGATTTATTTGTTAAACGTTTTGAACTTTGTTAACTCAAAAAACAGACGATACTTATAGATAAATAAAGATTTCAATTGTGACTATTTTTAGAATCGTAAAGCTATCTCATTTGGCAAAAATAATTAAAAATAAAATTTTAAAAAAGTTAGAAATTATAATCGATCAAGACCAACTGAATGACACTCTGCATTGCATTCCATTAATATACATACATACATACATAAATGGTCATTACAACCCTTTAGTTAGGATTACGACCTAGCTTCTCACACCACTCAATTTGTGTGTGTTAATTTTATACATGAGTGGCGGGACCTACAGTTTAAAGTCGATTCCGAACGACAGATTTTTGAGAAACTTTTCGTGGCAATTTTTTATTTACTCTCAGAGTTTTTGGCAGAAATTTGCGGAGAAGAAATCGTCGAAGAAATATTTTTTTTTCATATTTCGTTTTGATGTCTGATCTGGGGTTTGAACCGAGGCCTCACGTCTAATAAGCCAAAACATTACCTACTAGAACACTGCGACTTTCATTAATATATCGAAGCAAAATAAGAACAATGAATTCAGGGTATGGCTACTACAAATGCAATGCGTACAGTATTGCGAAATACAGTATTCGCCAGATATAAACACTTCTAAAAATGGTTACAAGGCAGTGCCTATAAGCGGAAGTCCCTATAAGCGAAGTTCGTGTATCCAAATCCCGAACGTGAGAGCTAATAGCCTCGCGTCATTTAAACTGATAGAATTCTATTTATTTCAATGACAGCATTGGCTTGACATTCAATGGTAGAAGAGGGCTTTGATCATTTTCTATAACTCGGTGTGCTGAACAAAGTTGTAATTTGTTGGGTCCCCGTGTCGTTTTGGGATCACAGCGCAGAAATTGCTGAAGGAGTTGTATCCACATCAGACTTTATAGACATAGTCAAGAGTACTATTATAACATTTACTAGGTAGAGTTGCAAAGCTATCGATAGTCGACCTATTCGATAGTTTCGATAGTCCGGTATAAAACTAAATTTCCCAATTTTAATTAAAAACTATACAGGCGTACGTATATATATGTATATACATACGTATATGTGTATGTATATCTTATATATAAAAATGAATGTGTGTTTATTTGTCTGTGGGTTTGTGTAAAGTCGGCTAAATTTTCTTGAAATTTAAACAGTACCTTCCTGTATGTCTGGAGGGAATTATAGGCTACGTTTTATTTTAAAATTTCAAGTAGGCGAGGTGCCACGCCCACATACCCATATAAAAATGAATGTTTGTTTGTATGTACCTTATAGAATCGTAAACTATGCATTTAATCATGTTATGATCTTTAGCAAAGTTGTTGCGTAAGAGCCGACGAAGGCTTCTAAGTTGGTATGACTAATTTCCGACAGGTGGTGCCACTGAAAATTACTTAAAATGAATTAAATAGTAAACTGTGCATTCTTTAATAAAGTTGTTGCGCATGAGTCGACGGAGGTTGGTGCGATTAATTTCCGATGGATGGCGTCACTGAAAATTATTTAAAATGTCGACCTACACCTCAAGCACGGAAGAAAAGAGCATTATGAACCTCAGAAACAGACGAGCATTGAGACTGAAAAATCTTAGAGTATATGCCGCTGAGAGCCGTTCGCTTGAACCACTTGAACAACGAGAAGTGAGATTAGAAACTGATCGAATGCGTACTACTCATGCCCGTTCATCTGAATCATCAGGACAACGGGAAACAAAATCAATAAAATGATTCAAAATTAATTGGACATTTGTGTAATGTCTTCTTTTCTTCAAATTTATTTTAGTTGGTGACGCAGCAACACGCGCAGGGTACATCTGAGTGTATATATAGTGGTGGAAAAAATAATAGAAACACACAAGAAAAATGTATAGATATCCTACTTTTTAGATAACGAAATTTTCTATTTGGATTGTATATAACGGTTCATTTTACAGCTATTCTGTAAGTTTAAATTATTTTCTAATAGTTGAAGTCCTTAATGAAAATTTTTTTGAAATTTGTTTCTATTTTCTGTTTGATCTTAACTTTAAAAATGAATTTATTGAGATACCCAAGGCATTTAAGCCGTCGCAAAACTGAAAATTACCGCTTAAATGTCGATACTATCGCTGTCGAAAAAAAAAAAACCATCGATAGTCCATTAAAAATAAAACTATCGATAGTACTATCGATGGTTTTGCAGCTCTATTACTAGGCAGAGCGAAACCTGCATCTTGATTGTAGGTATTCTAGCAGGTAACAATTATCTGAGATTGCGTTGCCTCAGTTGTTTATGTCTTCTGGATTTTTCTCTTCCTCTAGAAAAATGAAACCATAAAGAACATCCTACTACTTTTTCCAATATATCTGGCACATGTTGTTAATGGTGAACATTGGCTTTCAATCACTCAAGACATATTAACATATCCCCACGTTTATTCGGATGAATGCGGGAGCTAGTGAACAGTACCAAAGCGGGTGCATATAAAAGCGGCTGCTTATAAACGAATCTCTTTTAAGTAAATTTAAAGCATGTTTATAAGCAGAGAATGCTTAAAAGGGATGAATATATCGAAATAGTTTCAGTACATTTTGAATCAAAATTGCAAAAGTTTCAGTGCTACTAATAGGTTAATTATTATATTCGGGGTGCTTATATTCGGAGTATACTGTGCTGTAAAAGGAGCAAATACAAGTAGTATTCATAAATATTACATTTGCAGTCGTTTTCACTGGAAGTTTAGTGGTTAAAATATTTTACTCCAAACTGAAGATATACAGCCTCGTATCCAAATAGATTTCACTGATTGCTGACGTGATAGGAAGCTTAGGCGGCGCCGCTTCATGTGTAAGTAATCGAGACAATCCTTTAATCCAGTGGGCTACAGTATGCCAATCACATGCTCTGTAGGAAAACTTAATTAATGAAATTGAAACAAGAGTAAACAAATAATAAGAAAGACAAAAATATGTTCCTTAAAGGAACCTCAGTCCGATAAGCACAAGGAAATTAGTTCCACTAGGAACTCAATTTGGCAGGAACATAATATGAACTTGGCGCTAAATGATTATGAATTCTTCTCGCCCTACTTGTTGACCATTATAACATTTTGGTCATTCTCACATCAACCAGGTTGTATGTGATAATTTTATCCATGAGTGCCAGTACCTACTGCTTAACTTCGACATACTGATTACACAAGTTTGAGAAAATGTGTATTTACTTTCAGAATTTTTTCCAGAAGTCCGCTGAGCAGAAGTTGCTGAAAGAAATATTTTCGATTCGTTCGAGATATCTCAGCTGTACTTGTCTGCGAATGTGTATCAATTGAATGTTTTAAAAAATGGGAATGATGAAATTACCTAACAAGTTACCTAACAAAGTAATACGTATTTGAAATATTATTTGTTTCAAATTAAATGTTTATTTCACAAGTCAATAAAATGTTCAAAAAAGGTTTTAATGACAGTTGGCAATCCCATTCTCCAAGATCCTGCTGCACGAATTTTTTTTGTTTTTTATTTCTTTTGTTCTTTTAGGGAACATACGTCTTTAAAAAATTACACTCTTTCATAATCTCCTTTTAGTTTCATTAATTAGGCTTTTCAAGCCAGAAATGTGAACACATTGTTGTAGCAGGTTTCAAAATGACAGGGTTACCATCTTTAATTAAAATTTTGAATATAATGCCACGTTTATGAGTCGACAAATAACAGGGAATTACAGTTAAAAACAGTTTGCATGCCACCATTGCGAGATTTCATCTGGGTTACAGTGTATACTTAACATTAAGCTTTTTTGTCTCAATCTCCAGAAGGCCTGATTAGGTCAAAAAAGTACAAGTGTCAAATTTTGGAGTCATCATTAGCATCAAAAAATTGGACAGAATTATTTATTTGCGTGAAGATTACATGAGAAATGGTTTCGTGGGACTTTAAAAGAAATTTAGTACATCCATTCCGGATAAAGGGGTCTGGAAAAATAATGCAGTGCACCTTGTAGAAGAGTCCATACAAATATGCTACGATGAAGCCAAATTGAATGGATTGTGGGTGGTGAAATTTTCGCGGAATCGAATCACTGTAACATCTTTCGGCCAGGCAGGACAGAATGGGGCGAGTGTTATTCAAAATGCATTATACCCAGACTAGATAATTTAGGCGGAGGTAACGGCAATACAGGCTGCGACGAGAATTATTAAACTTGTAAATATTCTAGACGAGTTCAATACCATGCTTCTGATAGCCAGGCGGCTATCAAAGCAGTAGCTTCCAACATGATGAACTCCAAGACCGTGTATAGATGTCGTTCGGAGTCGATTTTAAACTGTAGGTCGCGCCTCTGATGTATAAAATTAACACACACACAACATAAGTGGTGTGAGAAACTAGGTCGTAATTCTGACTGAAGGGTTGTAAAGACCAATTATGTTATGTTATGTGGTATCAAAATAGGCCTCATGCGGCCTAAGTGTGTCTATCCAACTTCTTTTTGGGTATACAGCCACTTACTTAGCTATCTATGCGATAGTAGAAGCAAATATTTTTCTGTGTACTCAACATTAGTCCAATTACAACAAGCCTTTATTACCTTAAGCCACATTAGTTTGATGAAGGTATAAACGAACGAAATATAAATCGATCGTAATCAACGTTTATAGAAAATTCCAAAATAAAATAACAAATCGCTATAGGTAGTGGAATACGGAATCCAATCTTAACAAAATATATTCTCAATAAGTGTATTATTACACGACACTTTTTCTCGAAAATAGTAAAAGCTTCCACTCATTACTGGTCGGCCGAGTAGTTAAATACTGTATCATTCAACTTATATTCAACACAATAATATTTAGAGTAGAAAATGAATATTTAATGATCACGACTATATATTCATAAATTCATATATTCATAGCAAATTGTAAAAATGAATTATTTGTAATGAAACAATTGATTTATTTTGAAAGCCCTTTTGCTATCATGAACAAAGTAACTCACCGTTAATTTTATAATTTTAATTAATTTTATTACCTCTTTTATTATATTCAAATGAACAGAACAGAAAGTGAGACAAGCCTATTAAATGAAAGCTTACACAATGAGTAGGTGGACAAACAAAACTTGAATGATTTATTTCAAATTATTAAATATTTTAAAATGTTAAAGTCATAAAAATGGATATTATACAGCAAAATGTCGAAAATTTATTGGAAATCTTGCAGGGTATAAAGAAATAAACCGAATGTATGAATTTTGCTATATTTTAATTCATGAAGTTCGCTAATTTTGAAATATTCTTTGAAAACAATCATAAAAATTACAAATACAATTTGACAAATATTGGGCTTTCGAACTTTGACAGTTGATAACGGCCATCTTGTTGAAGCTACATCTGTCAAATAATTCAGTCAATTCACTCTAAACAATTGGCAACTGACTCTACTTTTTATTCAAAAATCGAAGGACCCCAATTTCTAATGAAACGGTACGTGAACATACAAAATTGTCGAATTCCAACCTACATAAGATGCAAGAGAGTTTAATGCATTCCGAAAAAGTTAATGTTTGGTTTTTGGGCCGACGTTATTGTTCCATATTTATTTTAGAACGACGCTGGCCAGGCTATAACAGTCAACGCGAATTAATAGCTCCGTTTTTATCGATTATTATTATTTTATACTTACTACTTTATACTACTACTTTATTTATTTTATACTTATTTTTGCCCATTCCATCCATCAAATTCAGCCTAACTTATGCACCAGAGTCATTGAAAGCTGGACAATTCACCCAGAGAAGCCGTGGCGGACATTACGATGTTATATGCCACAGATAGACAGATATGCAGCCAAAACATTGCGTCCAATCAGAAATTAATTTTTTAAGCTAAAGCGCCGCAAAAAATTCTGCTGTCTAGATCTATCTCTTCTTCAAAGTCTAATCGTTCTGTAGTCTTCTTAAAATTGGTGCTTCTTTCTTACTATATTTAGACAGATTTTTTATAATATTTTTCGCAAGCAGCATTTAATAATTATTAACAATATTATATTATAATATAATTAATATTATTAATAATTATTAACTTATTTTGAGAGTTGATTTGGAAAAACAGTTAGAAAAATTGCTGCATAGAATCTTTATTTACCTGATATTTATATGCAGGTTAGAGTGTGTGGTCTGAAGACGGCTTGTTCTTGCAAATGAGATTCGTCATAGTTTGTAACGTTATTTCCAAGTTTAATCTTTCCATTGTATCCCTCTGTTTGAGTAACTTTGAAGTGTTCTCCTCACTGGGATCAGACTTGGGTGCAGTCTACCAACAAGAGTCTTTAAGCAGATTCAAAATGTGATTGTAATGCCTTTCATTTTTCAGTGTTATTTGATTTTCCTGTATACTAGTCCTCATTATAAATAACCTGGTCCCATGAAAAAGTAGAATCACATCGCAATACATAGTAATAAGTTTCCATACTAAGTGGAACTGTCACAAGCTATTACCTTTTGATGTGGTCAGCCTTCTTGATGATACAACTTTTTAATTGCGTTTCAGTATTTTCTGGACAGTAGCATCACCTCTTTTATATACTTAGCCAATCAAGGATTCCATTTTCATTCTATATTCTCTCCAGGTTTTCTTCAACAAGACGTTGGAGCTCGGAAATTTCCTTTATAGACATAGCTACGGAAATAATTCCTACTAATTCAAAGATATGATGTGAGATCCACTATAGTCTCTTAACCATCTTTTCTAATAATTGATAATATGTTCCTCTTGTTTGTATTTCTAAGGATTTTATCTTATATTGATAAAGTAAAGAGCAATGGTGCATTTGTTGCCATCGACAGCAGTCTCGTACTACGCTTAATTCTTCCCAGTTATTTAATAAGCTCTGGAGAGTATATATCGCTCTCGCCAAGTCGTATTTTCACCGTTTCTCTGTTCTGCTTCTGACGTTTGAGATCCGGCAGAACAAAACTGGAGTTTAGTCATTTCCCAAAAGTCTTTGTTTTCATATAGTTTCTCATCTTCAAACGCCAAATTAACAAAGGATACCTCTTCGAGAGTTTTGAAACTAAAAAAAACCTTCTTAATGACGTGTAACGTCATTGTGTACTTTTTGAACAGCTGTTAGGAGGTATTTACGTTACGTAACAGTGAAGCCTGTGTGACTGGGACTCATGTAAGGCTTGTAATCAGTTTAATCTCTAAAAATAGAATACCTCCGCCTAGATTTCCAGGCCCCTGTCTAATTTACATTTATTTCGCTATTTGCGCGTCATCTGAAAACCTTGAAATCTACGCCTCTATTCTATAACGTTCAAAGTGTACTTAGAACTTTGAGAGCTCATAACTCAAAACACACTTTTTCGACTTAGAATGTTATAGAACGGAGGCGTCGAAATGGTGTAGCGTTTATAGCGTTTGGCTACAAACACTAGCAATCCAAGCTCAAACTCTGGAGAATGGGAGTTTAGAATAAAAAAAACCTTTGGAGCTTCAATCTCTGGCAAAAAATTGTGGGAGCTCCCTAGAAGAAATAGCATCAACAACGAACATTTTACATTAGCCAGCACAATCCTCCCTCACCATTACACATAATATATGTTCGAAGAGAGGATTGTTTCTAGACGACGACAGATTGTAAAACCATCATCTTGGACCTCTTACAGTAGACTTATCACATTTTTGGCATTAAAAACTTTCTTATTGAAATTGAATTGGTCCTCATAACCTCTCAGTTAGGATTACGACCTAGTTTCTCTTACCATTTATGTTGTGTGTTTCAATTTTACAAAAAGTTTAAAGTCGACTCCGAACGACAAATTTTTGAGAAACTTTTCATAGCAATTTAATTTACTCTCAGACTTTTTGGCAGAAATATGCTAAGAGGAAGTCTCCTTTAGAAATATTTTTTCATATTTCATATTGTTCGAGATGTCTGACTTGGGGTTTGAAGCCACGTCTAATAAGCCTGTGACTTCATGAAGCTTATGTTCCTTAATGAAAAGAAAATGTTTTTTGTTTCTCAAGTCTAACGTTTACGCTTTCATTGTGGCTATCCATGATGGTGCCTAGTATTTTCTGGGAAATTGCTTTCTACTACAATTTTATAAATTTGGTTCGGTCGATCAACCAAATGATTTTACATGTAAATAGCGAATAGAATTTAAATTATAAGGGAAAGTGATAATTATTTAAGAATAAATAAGTAGAATAAATTAATAGAACTGAATAAAATCTGTGATATACTCTTTTATTATTTTACAGACACCCTGTTGCAATAAATTCTATAAGTGCCGATTTTGTCACGACGAAAATGAATCTCATCATTTTGATCGCAAAACCTTAACGGAACTGATTTGCTCCGAATGTAATACCCGACAAAAAGTTCAAGAACGTTGTGAAAATTGTGGCATTCGCTTTGGAAAGGTAAGTAAAAAAGCATTCTTTTAATTTATACCAAAGAAGTGAATATTTCCTCCCCCTTTTCTCTTAATTACAGTATACCTGTCTAATTTGTAATCTCTTCGATGACTCGGATAAACGCCAGTACCATTGCGATCAATGTGGCATTTGCCGCATTGGTGGCAAAGAGAATTTTTTCCATTGTAAAGTGTGCAATATGTGTTTACCACTACAATTAAAAATTGATGGCCATAGGGTAAGTACATGCCGAATGCAAAAATAAATTTTCATAACGTTTAAAGAGGCCTTGGTGTATTTGAAGATTGTTTTAAAGAAAAATATTTTCGAATATGCTAAATATGTTTATTTGTTTTGGCGGCCATTAATTTCATTCGTAGAGTATTTAATTAAAGATATTAGTGTTGTTGCAATAGGAACAACAATTTCAAAACTTCAAAGTATTTTTGGGAATTTAATTTACGAGGAACGAGATCGCGTGTTAAAACAAAACGATTTTAAATGGTATTCGCCGTTGTACGAGTATAATAATGATTATTGGAAGAAGGAAAGAAAGAAAAAAAAAATGAAAAACATTTAATATTCGTTGTATTTTAAAAGCTTTTACGAATGATTCACGAGATGTTTTGTTTTGTTTAAATGGAAATTGATTTCAATTACGACTCGTTTCTTATCTGAATTATGGCTTTTTAATTGAATTCAAAATTATGTTTCGCTTTTTGTCTTTTTGTGTTCGTTTTGCTTGGCATTTAATTCTTCAAAAATGATTGATTGTGCTTTGGCATGACAGTCTATTTTTGTTTTTAATAATTTTCTATTTCTGGAAATTTTTCTATTTTTAAACTGTACGAGGTTGGTTATCTTTTTCATAACTGGGCATTATAACCCTTTGATCAGGATTACGACCTAGCTTCTCACACCACTTCTTTTTTGTGTTATTTGTATCCTTAAGTGGCTGGACCTATAGTTTAAAGTCGACTTCCAACGACAGATTTTTGAGAAACTTTTCGGGGCAATTTCATTCACTCTCAGAGTTTTTACCACCGAGGAAGTATTTTTTCATATTTCGTTTAGTATGAGATGCCTAACCCGGGGTTGGAGCTATTGTCTCGCATCTAATAAGCCAACACACTACCTACTAGACCACGGCGACAACCATATGACTTCTCGAATGCACATCTTATTACCTCCAAAAATCTGTGAGTTTTTTTGATAGTGATATGTTTCTTAGAAATTCTTTTAATTGTTATTAAAAAGTGTCAGGATTTATCGCACTAAAATTGAAGAAAACGATAGGAGATGAAGTCGCCGTAGTCTAGTAGGTAGTATGTTGGCTTATTAAACGTAAAGTCAGGGTTCGAGCCCCAGGCCAGCAATCAAAACAAAATACAAAAAAGGTATTTCTTCGGCGACTTCCTCTCAGCAGATTTCTGGCAAAAATTCTGAAAGTAAATAAAAATTGCCATGAAAAGTTTCTCAAAAAATCTATCGTTCGGAGTCGACTTTAAACTGTAGGTCCCACCACTCATGTATAAAATTAACACACACAACATAAGTGGTGTGAGAAACTAGGTTGTAATCCTGACTGGAAGGGTTGTAATGACCAATTATGTATGTATGTATGTTTCCTTCTGAAGCCAAATTGATGATCTGGTATACATTTACTCGGATTTAGAATAGGCGTTTGTTTAAGCAACTAGTTCCCTGGTTCCACTGCTCGACACACCAGTTTTGAAATTTGCCAACCAGTTATATTGGACCACCTACGGTTTATTAAATTCCACGCTGCTTATTTCAATTTGGAAAAGTGTTCTTATAGAGGCGCATATATCCTCTCTGTCGTCTCCTCCTCAGACATCTCTGATCATGCCAGTTTGTCCGCCTTTTCGTTTTCCTCTATGTCACAGTGGCCCGGAACCTATACAACTCTTGACGATCTTTGATTTGACGAGACGGGAACCCAGCACTTTGATTGTTGCTTGACTGTTCGCACTTATGATCATGATCGAAAGAAGTAGGTCCTTGGTTTCAACCACGCGTGAAGCTTGTTCAATAACAAAACTCTCCACCTAAAATACGCTGGCCTGGTTAGGTAATGTGTATGACCCATTCAGTGCCAGTTTATCAGAATAGACCCCAGAACCAGTTCCACATACCAATTTTGAATCATCGGTGAAGATCGTTATATTATTATTGTAATTATTTAAAACAATCAATTAAGCTAGAATATCAGATTCTTTGCCTTACTTTAGAGGTTCATTAAGTTTCTGACCTTTTTTTGGGACCATTTCTTTAAAGAAAATTTAAATGATCGAACAAGATATACGACATGTCAAGATTTTGAGCTACAGTATCGTGTAAACTTAATACGTAATGAGAACGTACTACATTAAAAGAAAGTACGGATGGAGAATACGTTTTTGGAAATTTTTCAAAAACCACCATACCTGTTTGGATCAGGGAATCATTCATTTTCATTCCGTATAAACGCTAAAAAATGTATCATAAGATAAAATGTGTACTTACACATTTTTAAAATGCTGTTACGAAAATGAAGAATATAGATGCTAGTGTTTCCTTTTTATATCGTTTAGCATTAAAATTATAAACAAAAGCTACAAAAACAATACAATGCATTAAACAAACCTGTTTACAAATTATCGTACTGCTTGTTATAACAACAAACACCAGCATAAAAAAATGGTAAACAAGTAAACAAAAATACACAAACAACATCACAATAATAAATGAAAACAACGATGTTTACATTTATAGAGACTTCGAGAAAGCGAAGTTATGAACATTCGCCTTCAAAAACATTCATCAGACTGTTTACCCTGCCATATAAAAGGCAAGGCAAAGCAGGCTAGTGTGTTAGTGGAGTTCAGTCAGTCTTTTGTGAAGACGCAGTGTGTTTGAAGAGAGTAAAGATATCTGTTACAAAGATCTGTCGAATAATTGTTATTGTTTATTCAAAGGGTATAAATAGAGGAATAACAAAGAAAAGCAATTGTTGTTGTTTACATCAAGTTATGAACAGTGGCACACAGATTGTTCGAATAATAGAGAATTTTAATTTAAACTAAACACAAATTTATTTTTATTTTATTTGCAATATACGAGCTCAAATTTTAAACGTTTTTAAAAGGCAAAAACGTAACAATATGTATGTAACTCTGTAATATTTTCGCTCCGACTTCAATTACGTAAACCCTTATCGCGTAAATTGGCCTTTACAAACACTTGCTGGAGCATTTTTAGCTAAGAAAGCTAAGCTAATTAATGCATCGTCTTATCAAATACATACATACATAATTGGCCATTTCAAGCCTTCCGTCAGAATTACGGACTAGCTTCTCACTCCACTCATGTTGTGTGTTTTAATTTTATATATGAGTGGGACCTACAGTTTAAAGTCGCCTTCAAACGACACATTTTTGAGAAACTTTTCATCGCAATTTTATTTACTCTCAGATTTTTTGCCAGAAATCTGCTGTGAGAAAGTCGCCGAAGAAATACTTTTTGTATTTGTCTTGATATCTGGCCTGGGGCTCGAACCCTGGCTTTACGTCTAATAAGCCAAGACACTTCCTACTAGACTACGGCGACTTCTTATCAAATAGTATATAAAATTGCCATGAAAAGTTTCTCAAAAATCTGTCGTTCGGAATCGACTTTAAACTGTAGGTCCCACTATTCATGTATAAAATTAACACACACAATATGAGTGGAGTGAGAAGCTAGGCCGTAATCCTGACTGAATTGTTGTAATAGCCAATTATGTATGTGTATGTACATATGTATGTCTTATCAAATTAGGATTTTGTTTTACTTTTACTTGTAAATTTATTTATAAAAATATTTGTTTATGTTTTATTTTAGTGTGTTGAAAATATATCACGTTCCCATTGTCCTGTTTGTCTTGGCGACATACATACATCACGCATTCCATGTCACATTCCAGATTGTGGTCATTTGTTGCATAAAATGTGTTTCGATCAACTTTTAGCATCTGGTCACTACACCTGTCCCACATGTCAGACTTCACTGATAGACATGACAGCATTGTGGGAGTATTTAGATGCACAAGCTGAATTAATGCCAATACCTAAGAAATATGAAAATCAACGAATTCATATATTCTGTAATGATTGTCATAAGGTACATTCGATTAAAAATAATTAAGTGAAATAATAAAGTGAAATTAATTTTTTTAAATTTTTAGACTTCAAAAACAAAATTTCATTTTATTGGTTTAAAATGTTTAAACTGTGGCGCTTACAATACAACACAGGATGTCAAAAGACGCATGTCACTGGTAACAGGTAATTTTATGCTTAAGAAAATAATTTTCTTTTTTATTTAAAATATATGTTTTAATGATTTATAAATAATTGTTCGTTTTGTTTTTTCAATACAATTCCAGATGACCCAAATTCTGCATGACATATTTTGACTGCAAAGGCTTCTCTTATAAAGACGTCTACAATGCATAAAATGAAAAACTTGATACTTAGTTTGTTTAAAAACCTGTTCTGAATTTCTATAGTAATTGTCTTTTTTAAATTATATACTAAAGTTAATACATAATAATGTTAAAAAAATGATTTTTTTTTCTTTTTCAATTTTATAACAACTGCTCGTACATAGATAGCATTTCTTTGATAAGTTTTTTGTACGAGGGTTTTTTCCATGAATTTGTCTTAAATTTATTTAAATTAGAAACTTATTTCGAGCTGGTATCGAATGAAATTTATTAAATCATATAAAAATTGTGTGAAAAATAAAACATATGAATTCAAAATTGTAAAAAAACTTTGAAATAAATAATCAGCCCTATTCATGTGAATGAATCATAATGAAGCTAAATTCGATTTTATTTTATAAGAAAAATTGGCAACCAATAAATTTATTTAATAAAATCTCCTTTAAAATATATGTTAAAAATATAATACTAGTGTTAAACAATTAATTAGCATTGCATATAAATTCTCCTGATATTGATTGAAAGTGATTTCTTTTGGCAACAAATTTTATTTGGAGAAAACAATAATGTTTAACTATTTAAACACAATGGTCAATACGATGGGTCAATGCGACCTCCGCGTACTGTACTTGTCTTAATTGACAAGTACACGTCCTCTAACCTAACCTAAACACAATTTAGTATTCGAATTTTTACTTTTTTTTCATTTATTAATTGCAATGCAATTACAAATTATAACTAATTATGGTGAACCCACGACCCTCACCCTAATAGCTTTACACACTACGCACTAGACTACCAAGGCACCCTTAGGTTAGAGGACATGTACTTGACAAGTACAGTACCCGGAGGTCAAGTTGGCCGATTGTACAAAAACGTCCTTTAAGTGGGAATGGCGAAAAAAAAGGAGAGGAAGTAAGAAAGGGGAGAATAAGGAAGCGGAGGAATTACACAGACCAACAAACACCAAGCCCTGACAAACACCGACACTAAATATTCGAATATATTTAACATTTATTTTTATTTTATTTTTTTCAAACCATTCCCGGTTTTGCAGAACTCGAAATTGAAATAAAACCAATAAAGCAGTGTTGCAAAATAGAAAATTTTAAATCGTACTGAGCTATAACTGAAAGAGTACTTTTTTACATCAAATGGTACTTTTATAAAAAAATATTTATTTATACTTAATACATGTACGGAATGGAATAGCAAAACTATCGATTTATACACGTACATGTTTCTAATAAACAAAACCAAAACAGTATATTCAAAACATAAAAGCCCCGTTTAATCAAATGTTGACGGAACGTAACGGAATGTACGCTCATTTTAGCATATGTAGAGCAAATTAAATACTTACTGAAATTACGGGTACGTTCGTAAATGCAGTAGTTGTGCAACATTGCAGCATAATAAAAATCAAATGTTCAAAAATGCAATATTTGGCAGCACTGACTTGCGTCGAACGTTTTTTTTTTTTGCAGACAAATGGCAATGCTATCGCAAATTTTTGCAAATGTAGCAACAGTTTGATTTCAGTTGCAATAGTTCGCGGTAAACCATTTCTTCGACAACATTTTAGTTTCGTGAAATAAAAGCTATTAAACAAAAGAAAATTTTGCTTTATTTGTAGAAAAATGGAAAAGTAATAAAATTTAACCGATCAATAAATAAAATTTAACCGATGGATGTAGAATACATCATCTTGATATCGGTTTATGAGTTCAAAGTAACTTTTTATTTTAGGGATATGCCGCCTTTTTAGTTTTAATTGATTTTTAATAACCAGAAGCCTTTTAATTTTTTTCCTTATTCTTTTTTATCATAATTTAATAGAAAGCTGTCAGGTCCACCGTCTAAATTTTCAATATTTGTTACTGTTAACTTTGAGAACATTTTTTTTTTAAGTTTTGCAGAACGTTCTAAAAAGCAAATTCTGTTTATTTATTGTGCAGTAGCAAGCATCTGCAACAGCTGATCACGCATTGGCAACAAAACTTGGTACAACTGCCGCAATAGTGCACAAATTTGCTGAATTTACGAACGCACCCTACATTACGGTTCGGCAAGCATTCTTATTGCTTTTCGTATTCTAAAAACGAACGAACTTTGCATGGACGTTGGTCTAACCGGGGCTAAAGCCTAAAGCCGAAAGTCCAGACCATGCGTTTTGCATAACATGCGTATACCGAAAAAGTAGAATCAGTGTATTTGATTGTGACAAGTTACAGAAGAAAAAGCATAATATGCATAGACGCATACAAAGTAGGATTACTTTCTACTTTTCTATGCGAATAATGCAGTGTTGGAAAATGTCAGCAGTTTTTTAAACTTGGCATGCCAAATTATTATTATTATTATTGTGAATGGTTTCTACAAATATGTTTAAATAGTGCATTACTATTTTCGCATTTTTCTTTATTTGCGTTATAAAAATATTAATAAAAACGTATTTCAAAACAAAGTTTATTACTAATTTAAGAGGACAATACATTAAAATACATTTTTTAACAAATTTCTATCATGAGCCAAATATGTATATGATGATTGTTTATACATATGTATGTATATATGATTGTTTTTATGTACTGAGTGTCATCTATTTTGAATTTATTAATTTGTAAATAAGAAAAATGGAGGATAAATTAACTGAAATTAACAGCACAATACAATGTAATTTGTGTAAAACTGTAATAAAAACAACTAATAACAATTTTTAATTTTTCCTTTCAAGAATTTAAAATTTTTGGCAACTTTCAGCAAGAAAAATTTTTTATGAGCAGTACGTCTTATTTTGTTCTTATTATATTTAGCTTCTTAATTAACTCTTGCTCAAGAAACTATACTCATTGTGACCGAAATTCACCAACATTTCGATTAATATTTAAATATTTAAGAATCTTTAAACTTTTCATTGACGAAATTAAAAAATATTTCAAATTTTCCCCTTTTTAACACAAAATAAATGTTTGTTTACATTTAATTTTTTTACTTTATCTGCCAGTTTTCACTTTGTATATCTGTTGCTTCTAACACATTTGCATCGCAAAACTTATAACATTTTTTTCTCCCTCTAAATTGACCTGTCCTTTCATGTTATGAGCGTTTTTCAAATGTAAACTCATAAATTTAAATAAACTCATAAATTTGAAATTAATGTCATAAATTCTTTTAAAATTACAATTTGATTTTCTATTTTTTCCAAGAATGTTCTTGTTCGCTTGTTTGTTGTTTAAAACAACAGCTGATCAAAACAAAAAACCAGTCGCATAAACGCATTGTGTGTAACTTGCAATAAAATCGGCATAGAAAGCAAGATTCGCAAGGCGCATGAAAAGGATGGTATGGACTTTCGGCTTAATAGTTGAAAAGCACAAGACATAAAATATGTAATAATAAAAAAGTACTGAAAGCGTAGCGAGGGTGCTGCGGTATTTTTGAAATGAAAAAGTACTGAAAAAAGTACTGAATTTTTCAACACTGTCCACGACTCTGACTAATAGCTTAACACAGGGCACCATTAATTAACCGAATATATTTTTTATTTATTTTGATTTTATTTTTTCAAACATATTCTGGTTTTCCAGCACTTGAAATTTAAAAAAAAGCAATTCAATATCTCTACAAGGAAAGTAAATCAAATCAAAATGAGGTAATTTTAATATAAAATACCAGTGTGTAATATCCTGAAAGAAGAATTTTATTTCAATTTGTAATTCGGTAACATAGAATCGGCAAAAATTAAAAACATGTTTTCTTTTTATTTAACATACAGTGTTGAAAGAAATAATAGAAGCAATTTATTCTTTCCCAACAATATGTTCTAAAATGTTGTACAAATTCTTTCGAATTTTTACAAAAATTTGCAAAGGATAGTTAAAAAGGCTAAACAGCAGAATCAGCAGAAAATAAGAACATGTTTTCTTTTTTACTTATATCTTCCCACAACTACATCTTATAAAATTTACTACAAATTCTTTTACATTTTTGCCGAAATTTGCAATAATAGTTAAAAAGGTTAAAGAAGTTGCTGATGCATGCAAATTTTTTAGTATTATTTATTATTTAGTAATTCCAAAAATGGATCGTGTCACATACATATGTACTAGCAAATCTAAACGGGATTGATTTTAAAACATACCCGAAATTACGAGATTTTTCGGAATAGCTCGAGATTCAAAAATCCCGAAATTACAAGTTTTAAGAAATCCTGAAATATTCAGGACATACCGATTGGCATCACTGATATATACATACATACAAACTGAAAAGCAAAAGTTTATCTCCACAACGACATTGTTCAGACAATAAAGTGCACAATGTATGTATAATAGATTTTACTTATTAAAAAAAATTGCAAAAGTGGAATGTGTGACACAACTGGCTTCTAATTTAGGCCTTAATTATGAATCCCTTCAAGTTATTAAAAAATAGCCTCAAACAAGGGCTCACTATACCTGCATAATAAAAAAGTTAAACCTATGAATCGAAATATACTAAAAAAATTAATTTTTCAAGCACCTGCGGCTTAATAATTGGGACAATATTCTTATAGTCTGACAAATAGAAGATTTATTTGTTTGGGTCAAAAAGAAAATCCGATTCCTTATAGTAACATGACAACCCAAGAACCCCTATATAGACCTGCTTTGTCTATGCTGACGACTAGTGTGATTTATTGCATAGATAAGTACAGACGTTATTTCTGATCTTTTAAACTCTATGAAACGGGAATACCAAAAGGTTATAAAGGACATAAAAAAATTATTTAGGGGAACTTAATAGAAACATTTGATGAAAGCATTTGGATTTCAAAATTATTAAACACCGGTATATTTTTTCCAGACATTATTTTCAAAATTTTTTATATATTTTTCGAAGAAAGCATGGTAGTTTTTTTTTATAATTTGAAATTTTAATCGAAGCTTATCTTTCTATTCAACACTGTATATGAGTATTTTAATTCGAATCAAATATTTTCGAAAACGAATCATGGTTAAGATAGATTGAATGGCTTTACTCGGAGGTCATTGAACCATTGGTTTGCAATTTAAAAAAATTAGACTCTCTCTTTTTAAAATTCTCTTTTTTATAGCCCTTGCGCTGACCAACTTCCTCCTTTTCCCTGATTTTGGTGGAACTTGGTTAGTACAGGGACTGCGTTCACCCGTGCCATCACAACGGGCCGCTATGCGTGCTCAAGGTGAGCTTTGTGATATCAGAGCTACCACTTTTATTCAGGCTGTACATCTCCTCGATATCAATGCATAGTTAAAGTTCAATGCCACAATTATGTTTTCACAAAATCGTAACACGGATAAAGTACTCTTTCTAATTCTAGCTAGAAACAGGCATGTCTTATTGAAAAAAACTGGGCTTTGACTGTATGATTAGAAGTAGTGAATACATGCAAAAACCAAATTATTTTTCAGGAGAGGCAAGAATCATTTTAAAATAAAGAAAACTTAGTTATACAAAAATAGCAATAAATAGTGCCTTTGCATGAATTATTTTGAAATTTTTATTTAGAATCGTTGGTGCAAAGGACCTTAAATAGCTATTTTAAATACAAAAAGTCACTTATCTGACTTAATTTTAAAACAGAATAGGGCTGATTATTCCCGTTTATCTCAAATAAATTTCTTTGTTTCGTTTAAAAAAAAATCCAATTAAATTAAATGAAAGTATTGTGCCTAAAGACTAGTTTTATTTAAACAATAAATGAATAATTTTAAGCCAATAATAAATCAATAAAGATTTTTCACTTAAACCTGTTATGTAATCTAATATCCGGGTAATATTAAAATGTCTATAAAAAAACAAGGTTTGTATAAAAAACAAAACTTATATAAACTACTAGCATATGTATGTATAAATTTAAATGGCAACAAAAAAGATTTTGTGCGAATGCATTCTGCTTAAAAAATAAACAATAATTGTAAATTATTTAAATTGTAAAACAGTAAAAACTCAAGAAGACTTTTTGCTTAACTACATAGAAGACGTTCGTTACACGTTTTCAAATACATATCTCACTGCACTTTTTCTTTGGACTCATTCGCCATAGATGCTGCACCATCACCTTGCTTTTCTGCTGCACGATTTTTGCGTTTTTCTGCAGCTTTCTGTTTGGTGGTTAAGAAAAAGCCCAAACCCATCATTATGGCCCAGCCAATGTAGCCAATATGATACACAGAGCTGTAGAACTTCCATATATTGCCAAAGGATACCAACAAGAAAGCTGTACCCAAATAACTAAAGGCAAAGAATTTTGAAATCCAGAAGATAACATCGATTACTTTGCGTTTAACACCAGTGGTATCCTTGCGCACAAGGTTATTCCACATATCCTCCAAGGGTACATAGAATGGTGCACCCATAATACAGAAATAATGGCCAGGCCGGAAGCCATGCCAATAGGCTGACACCAATAGTGTAACTCCAGTTCTATCGAAAGTGTAGCAAATTGTACAAAACGTTATTATATTCATAGAGAGACAGAGAGAAAAACAACCTCCTTTTCTTACCTATATTTCTTGCTAGGGAATAACTTGTAAACATTTACAGCCAACCAATATTGTATACAGATATTCCAATGTTTCATGGCCTCCCGGAATGTCCAACATTTTTCCACATTCTCTACACGTGTATTAACTACGGTGGTAAAGTTATACGTTCTCTTTTCAGCATCACGTTTCAAATGCTGATATTGTTTACGTGGTCCTTCGCCGTTGGCTGTATCCGCCTCATCCGGATAGGCACCAAAACCAGCCATAGTGCAAACACATTCACTCAATGTCAGACCGGTGTACATACGCATACGGAATATAAAGAATGTGGGCCATACATACATTAAACGATAGAAAAAGGAACGTTCATTGTAAAACTCATCACTAAGAGCGTACTGCAGAGTATGGTGGGAGAACAAGGAAAATTAATTCAATTAATATCAATGACATACGATGAAAACAAAATGAAAACATTAACGTTACTTACACTTAATGGATATAAATAGTTGGCAATCAAATATAAAACGCAATAAATTCCGGCACTTTTCAGTTTCTCAATGGTGGCTTCTACATTCAATGCGTGGTCTTTAAATGGTGTCTCAAAGTAGTCACGATATGTGCGATAACGATAATAGGGACCTTTTAACAGAAACAATGGAATTAATAGCGGAAATCATTGAATACATGCATGTTTGAAAATATATTTAAAATTTACAGCTAGTTTTAGTGTATTTTGAACTGTAAAAAAAAATCCGTTAATGTTCGCTTATACGTGGTTATTACGCAAAACAGTATGCCCTGTTAAATTTGATAATTTGCGGCCTTACTCAAGGAAGTTTTCATTGACCAAAACGAAAAAAAATGAAAAATATAGGACAACTTATTTCACAATTTTTATGGAAGCGTATATCTCTCCCACATATTTATTTATTTATAAAAAACTAGCTGTACCCTGCGCGTATTGCTGCGCCACCAACTAAAATAAATTTGAAGGAAAGAAGACATTCACAAATGTCCAATTAATTTTGAATCATTTTATTGATTTTGTTTCCCGTTGTCCTGATGATTCAGATGAACGGGCCTGCGAAGTACGCATTGGATCAGTTTATAATCTCACTTCTCGTTGTTCATCATATACTCAAAGATTTTCCAGTCTCAATGCTCGTCTGATTTTGAGGCTCGTAATGCTCTTTTCTTCCGTGCTTGAGGTGTAGGTCGACCAATAACTTGTCATTCGTTTTAATCGCACCAACCTCCGTCGACTCATGCCCAACTTTGTTAAAGAATGCACAGTTTACGGTTTAATTGATTTTAAGTAATTTTCAGTGGTGCCACCTGCCGGAAATTAGTCATACCAACTTAGAAACCTTCGTCGGCTCATGCGCAACAACTTTGCTAAAGATCATATCATGATCAAATGCATAGTTTACAATTCTATAAGGTACATACAAACAAACATTCATTTTATATATGTAGACTATGGGAGGTGACACGCCCACTATAGCCAATCCGCCCATTTTGTTCATAGATACGTCAAAGTCGTCCATACAAAATTTGAGGACTCTAGCTGTTGCTGTTTATGAGATATGCGACATTAAATACTTATTGGGTATGTGGGCGTACACCTCGCCTACTTGAAATTTTAAAACAAAAAGTAGCCTATAACTCCTTCCAGACATACAGGAAGATACTGTTAAAATTTCAAGAAAATCGGTCCAGCCGTTTAGCCCTCTATAGACTTCAAACATACAAACAAACCCACAAACAAATAAACACACATTCATTTTTATATAAAAGAAGATTATGCCTTACTGTCAGTTTTGACTTAAGTCTGCTGCCTTTAATAATACTAAAAGACTTCTGGAAAGGTGGGTTTGAGGTTTTCAAAACGTTTGTTAGGAAAAATTAAGACATAATCTGCGATTTACAACATTGTTTAGAACTATAAATTGGTCGAAGCAAGAAGTTATTAAGATTTATTTTGTAACCCATATGTCTAGGCTACAGTCTTCAAACTTTGTAAGTGTCATGCAATTAACAAATTTGTGAGTGACGCCTATCTTTTAACAGGACTCGGACAGTCAGTTCATTCTTTATAGTTTTCAATTCCTCCTAATGTCCACATACTCCGCAGAAATGTGGTTGAGATCAATCCCCATTAGCGACGTAAGATTACAATGCCTAGTAAGGAACTTAGTTATCAGTTTCACGTTTGGCTTATTCAGCTCCTGCAAAGATCCAGCTCTACCACCGTCATACGGCCGTGGCTCGTAGCCACGTAATATTCTTATATACCCTCCCAGCGCCCTGCTTCCTATCCCGAACACATTTCCCAATGAGTTCATAGGAGTAGCAGATTGAACGATAAGCACCAACAGTCACATCAATAATCAATTGAGATCACAATGTAGCAAGGGCATCAGGCGTCTCGTTCATAGCAATACCACTATGTCCCGAAACCCAAAAGAAGTAGTCCCAATTCGGACCAAATGTTCTTATGACGTTCTGCTTCACTTATCTCAATTTACCGACCGCCTTCTCTTAACGTCAATGCTTTCATTGAAGAACTTGATATAACAATAAACAAAATAAACAAAAAACAAGAAGTAATAGTGGTTGGAGACATAAACATTGATATTTTAAGAGACAACATTACAACAACAAACTATTTGAATATGATTATGTCAAACGGATTACAATGTATGATACAAGAAGTTACACGTGAAGATATAATCAGAAAATCAAGTACATGTATTGACCATTTGTTCGTAAAAAATAAACAAACAGGTTCGAACACGTATGCTGGAGTTGTAACAACAACAATATCAGATCATTATTCTCTTTTCTACTGTATCGATGATGTAAAAAGAAGTCAGAGATCGGAAAATGTCTATAAACGGGTAGAGTTAAATAATAATAAAGTTAATAAACTAATAAGTGAAACAAATTGGAATGTTCTTATTCAACAAAAGACAAACACTAATGACATTTGTATGGAAATTATTACTAAATTTGCAGAAATTTACGAAAAATCGTCAAAGACAAAAAACAAGATAAGCAAACCAAGAACACAAAGTCAGTGGATAAACGAAAATATTATAAAAAAATGTGATATACGTGATAAACTTTATAAAAAATGGCGAAATAATAAAAATAATAAACTTTATGAAAATAATTACAAAAAATATAGAAACTCTTTAAATAGAGAAATTATCTACGTGAAAAATAACTATTATAGGAATAAATTCATAGAAAATAGAAATAACATACGCGTTACATGGCAAATCATTAATGAAATAATTGGAAAAAAATCAAAAAGTATAGATGACAACATCTTACAAAATTTTAAAAATGATAACATTACAAGTATTTTAAAGAACTTTGCGACAAACCTCAAGGAAAATGTAAATAAAATAATTCACAAATGTAACATTAAAACCTTACACAATGTGCAAATTACAACACAAAATTCAATTTTTATGGAAAACACTAATGAACAGGAAATATTTAATATACTGAACAATTTAAACATTAAAAAAAGTGCTGGACTCGATGGAATACGAACAAAAGACATCAAGAATAATGCTGTAATCTTAACTCCTACAATGACTAAACTAGTAAATTCAAGCCTGAATAATGCTATGGTGCCAAAAATGTTGAAAACATCTATAATAAGGCCAATATATAAAAGTGGAACGAAATCAGACTATAATAACTATAGGCCAATTTCAATTTTACCTGTGTTAGAGAAGATTCTGGAGGAAGTAGTGGTTAGAAGACTAAATAATTTCATAAAAAAATTCAATATAATGAATAGTAATCAATTTGGCTTCCAAAAGGGAAAAAATATTAACAATCTATTAGGAAATTTTGCTAATTATATAAATAACTGCTTAAGTAATAAAAAACATTGCCTTGTATTGTTCATTGATTTCAGTAAAGCCTTTGACACTCTGTCACATACCAAACTCCTTCAAATTCTAGAAAGAAACGGTATTAGAGGTAATACTTTACTGTGGTTTAAAAACTATCTTGAATGTAGGTCATATCGAGTAAAAATAAATAATGAACTAAGCGAAGAAGTACGAATAGATTGTGGAGTGCCACAAGGATCCAAACTCGGGCCAATTCTCTATATACTGTATGCTAATGACATGCTCAACGCTTTGCATAATAGCCAAACTTTTGCATACGCTGATGATACAGCAATTGTGGTATCGAGTGAGTCTATCCAAGATGCTACAGAGGTAATGCAGAGCCAATTAAATATTGCATCCAAATGGTGTCACGATAACGGTCTTATCATAAACGCCCAAAAAACAAAAGTTATGCATATAAAACCACCAAATTTTACTGACTCTAACGTTGTAATTAAGTTTCATGACACAAATTGTCTGCATAATAGCAGCAGCAACAATGATACATGCGTCACGCTAATAGAACTTGTGACATCTTACAAATATCTGGGAGTCTACGTTGATAATAAATTTAAATGGAATATGCATGTCGATTATCTCCAAAAGAAGCTGAGGAAAGCCGCCTACATGCTATATCATCTAAGCAATTGTGCCCTCTATGATGTATTAAGGCAGGCGTATTTCGCAATTGCAGAGTCGCACATTAGGCATGGGATTGCAGCATGGGGAAGTGCTACCCACTGTAGATTACTACAAAAAACTCAGGATCGACTATTAAAAATTCTAAAAAAAAAATCAACGCTTAAACATAAACAATAATAATTACACTGCGAGCAACATCATCAATAATAATAGCATGGTCAGCAACAACATAGTTAGCAACAACAGCTTCATTAACAACAACAGCAGCATCATCAACAACAGCAACAACAATTTTAATAACCATACAAATAACAGTATCAATACCTACAACATACACAGTAACAACCATAGGATCAACATTATCGATACCAACAACTTCTTGCACAACATCTACACAAACAACAGCAACAGAATCTACAACAATGACAGTCATAACAGTACCAATAGCAACAATATTAGTACCCACAACTACAACAACAATAATAATATCGCCAATGGATCCAGATACCTCAATAACAACAACAGAATAGTCAACAATAAAGTTCAAAATAGTAGCCTAGCAAAGGAGCAGCGTATATTAAATATTAAATCTATTTTTTATACAACATTAGCAACAGAGTTCTATAATGATTCAAGGTTTCTCAAAAAGATTGATCATCAGCACAACACGAGGCGAAGAGCGAGAGGTAGATTTAAAACTGGTAGCTTCCATAATAATTACGGCAAAAACACATTAGAAGTAACTCTGCCAAAAATTTTCAATATGTTACCAATAGAACTTTTAAATATTCAGTACAAACAAAAAAGAAAAAAACTTTTGAAAAACTTTTTCGTAAGCTCGCAAGATTAACTTATGTTATTTCATTTTATTTTGTATAATTTTCACTTTTTTTTCCATTTAGTTAGTATTTTATTATTTACTTTTTATTTTTTTATTCTATTTATAAATATCACTTTTAGTGGCAAAACCTATTTATTTAATACTTCTGCAGACAAGCTATATTGCTTCGCGGAACTAGTAATTAATAAATAGTAATGAATTAATAATTTTAGTTTATTTTTTATTTTATTTTAATTTTGTTATTATTTCGATATTTATTGTTATAATTTTAAATTGTAAACCTAATACAAGTTGTATAAAACATGAAGTAAAATAAAAATAAATAAAAAAAAAAAAAAAAAAAAAAAAAAAAAAAAAAAAAAAAAACTCTCGTTACGTACATTCCTATTCAAACTAAATTGGATATCTACCTGAAGAAAAATGCAATTGTCATCCAGCCTATAATGAAACTCCAGTTCGATATCCTTACAAGAAACACAATCACCATACAGTTTCAATTCAAGTCGCAAAATAAATAAACTAACCCTTGTAGCAATATTCCTGACAATTAACAATATAGTACCCAAGATATAAATATAATATAATATAATATAAAAGATAAACACATCCTTGGGAATCATATACTTGGTGCTTTGATTCCGATGTTGGTTTAAAAAATCTATCTTTCAATTAAATTTCCAAATAGAACCCTAAAATAAAATTGGGTTGCTTAAAAATGTGCTTGTAATCTTTATGCTAAGGTATAAACAAACTTAAACAACTGTGTTGTTATGGAAGGCAAAACACATGTTGCAATATGGACTTGTAACAGGTGACAGGACAACCATTGTAAGTAGCCTCCAAACAAACATACAAATTTTTATGAACCCATCTAGCTGCCCACAGTTTCAAACAACTGAACGATTTTGGACTGCAATGTTGTAAACAATAGAAAACATGATGACCATGACAGAACAAATGTCAAAGTTAGTTATCTTAGGGGAAAGAAATACTCGAGAACGATCGAAAATCAGCAGTTTTGCTAATACATACATTATTGGTCATTACAACCATTCAGTCAGGATTGCGGCCTAGTTTCTCACACCACTTATGGTGTGTGTGTTAATTTTATACATGAGTGGTGGGACCTACAGTTTAAAGTCGACTCCGAACGACAGATTTTTTTTTATTTTGAGTTTTTGCCAGAAATCTGCTGAGAGGAAGTCGCCGAAGAAATACTTTTTTTTGTATTTTTTTTATGTCTGGGGCTCGAACCCAGAATTTTAAAATAAACACTTAGGCCCATTTTTTGAGTGCAAGTTTAAACTCAAGTTTAAGTTAATCTCCAGTTAATCTTCATTTTCAGTTTGTGGGTTTACTTAATCTTGAGTTTAACCTTACGGTTAAGCAGTTAATCTCGAGTTTAAACCACCAACGTAGCTGGTTTAAACTCGAGATTAACTATGAAAAGTAGTTGACAAATTTTATTAAAAAAAAGGTTTTAAGTGAGGGAAAGCCGAATAAGACAAATATTTAAGTGATTATTAATTATATAAAACACAAATTGACAATAGACAGTCTTAATTTATTTATTATTTTAAGAAAATAATTTTTTTACATAAAGATCAATAGTATTCAGCTTAGGTTGTTTTTTTTTTTTTTTTTTTTTTTTTTTTTTTTTTTTTTTTTTTTTTTTTTTTTTGTTATATACAAAAGCAAATTGTTGTGAAACACTTTGCAAAAGTAGTAAACACAACAAAATAAACGAAATTTTTTGACATTTTTGCTTATAAGTACGGCAGCTCTACAAGGTTAATCTCCAGTTAAACTCCCATTCAAAAAATGAAAACTGAGTTAACTGAAGATTAAATTTAACTGGAGATTAACTTTTTCTCTAGTTTGAACTTGCATTCCAAAAGTGGCCCTAAAACAATCAAAATGTGTTTTAAGAACATATAAAACTTTGAATTTTATAAAAAGGATTTTTTAACATAAAATATTTTTTGAGTGTAAAACAAAGTATTATAGCATCCGCTGGCATGAGTGCTTGTTGCAGTCTGATCGACAACTAAATAAAAGAGCATAAGCAATATGTGTCAATTATCTCTGCACAATTGTGCTATGAAATGGCAACCACTGATTTAAACCCAAAGTAAAAGTAATCAAAACTTATTGAAAACTGCACTAATCGATATATGACGTGAGATCCGCCTCCAATTACGGATTCTAAAAAAAAATTTGAAATAAACTTAAATAATAATATAAATAAGATTCTAAAAATGTTGTGTAAAAAGAAATCTGAGCAGACAGAGAATTTAATCAGTTTTGCACCACAGTCACACATATTAGAATAATAATGTGTGAAATATATAGTCCGTGAGTGATTCACGTTAATTGTTTTCAACATAATATCATAGCCAACTACTTATAAATACCTCCAAAATGAGTTATACCATATCACGGAGAATGATCTTTTTTTGTTGACCAAATTTCGAAATTGCTTGAGATATAATACCAATAGGCCTTTTAAGTAGACTCCTTCGACTACCATTTGTAAACAGTGGCGCATATTGGCACTCCCGTATTCATGAGAAAATCTTCAAATTCAATTTTTTTAAAAACATCAGATTACATGAAACTATTTTATCAAGACTAAATTAATAGGCTTTGGAACTCTCGTTTGAATATGGAATGGCACGCCTGAACCTTATATACGTAGTATATATACATAATTGGTCATTACAACCCTTCAGTCAGGATTACGACCTAGTTTCTCACACCACTTATGTCGTGTGCAGTAATTTTATACATGGGTGGCGGGACCTACAGTTTAAAGTCGACTCCGAACGACCGATTTTTGAGAAACTTTCATGGCAATTTTATTTACTCGCAGAGTTTTTGCCAGAAATCTGCTGAGAGGAAGTCGCCGAAGAAATACTTTTTGTATTTTGTTTTGATGTCTGGCCTGGGGCTTTACGTCTAATAAGCCAACACACTACCTACTAGTCCATGGCGACGACTGAACCTAAGATGCGTATATATTCTACAATTAGCTCATAAATCTATGGGTGATTTCGAATTAAGCAGTAGAAAGTGGTCTGTTAAAAGCATATTTTGCTATGTTAACGACATAAGAGGCGCTAATAAAAATATGGATTCGCGTGTTTGGTTTTTTAATTGTAATTTATCTTCTTTTACACATATTATATTTTAAATCGCTATCACATGATTTAAGGCGACTGGCTCAGTATACGATATAAAAGAGCTCTAGTTATTGCTCTATAGAGAAAACATTATGTAACGTAAAGTCAATTAAGCGGCTTTCAATCGATTAGAGCTATCTGTACTTGGATCTTTGCAAGGTTTAAGCCCTGGAAATAATCTAAACTGAAACTCTTTGTCGTCAACATTGCAAGATTTAATTTCCATGTTCTCAAGGACCAAATCAAAGAGAGCGTTCACTTAAATATTTGCATCAATACAGTGCTTGACAATTTTTTTTAGAACACATAACTGAATAAATGAAATGAAAAGTTTGCATTGTTTTGTTAAGCACTGTATATAAACATATACATATCTTTACATTAATAAAGATGATAATTAGTTACTCATTAAAAATGCATTTTAAATTTACATTTATGGGAAAGAAAATCGACCTTGAAAGACCCTATACAGATTTGTAACCAATCGTTTAACAAATGCATATTTAGTGATGGCTGACATATACGATAGATGATAAGCTTAATGCTATTGCCCATGCATTTAATAAAAATTTACACCAACTGCCCGTATACAATAGAAATTTTATCAGACAATCTTTTTATAATTCAAATGATAATTTGAAAACAAACACCAACTAAATGCTTACCCGTCAGTATGCCAATGTAGTTGAATGTATAGTGGAATATCTCCACAATGCCAATAGACTGGATCTCTACATCGTAATCAGTTATTTCGACAAGTTGACCGCCCTCACCGGCGGGTTTTTTATCTTTTTCTTCTTGTTCACGTTGTTTTAGTTTCTTCCAAGAGGCAGTTTTCTCAAAACCCACACCAGCCACCTATAAACAATAAACATTAAATAAATAAGCTTCTTATGATAAGCCATTTACTATGTATCGTAAAGTAGGGCATCATCATACCTTCAAGGTCAATAACATTTGTATCATATTCGTATGACTGGGCGGTTCAACAAAACCAAACCAGTCCACTAAACGGAAGAACATCAAATAGCCAAACATAACAACAAAAGCGACCAAATGGCAGTTGCTGAGAAAAATGGCGCAAGAAAGAAAACGTAATTTATGCACACGCTAGCAGTAGTATTGAATACTAATGACCATGGCAGTCTTACCTGGGGTGTACAAAGACTACAGCGGCCGCACCTATGGCTGTCGATAGAATGCAGTGCATTATATGCCATCCGGATACAAGGAATACCATTAAGAAGCCAAATCCAGTGCACAGTAATTTCCTTTGGCTATCATCGGGTATCTTCTTCACGTAGCTCCCTGCCCCAATGCAGGTGAGTAGACAGATGACATAAATTATATCATCCAACTCCATTTTGTATGCAATAACAATTGATGTTTTCTATTACTTTTGAATTGAAAACAATTATTATTGCTTATTGTGCATTATTTGCTTGATTATTGTTATTATTTTGTATTTGATTTCTTTTCCTCTTTTGTTCCGTGATGACGATCTTTGTACTGCGTTTTCCGTAACTTTTTTCTACAACTGAGCGTTTGTGCGTCTGTAAAAACAACAATAAACAACCACTTCTCTAATACAGCTGTTTAATGTTTTCGTTTATGACGTCATATCTGAAGAACAGAGATGTTAAGCAATTGTTATACAAAGTTGTATTTAAAGGTAGTGAAGTCCAACGCTGGTAGGTGGTTGGTGGGTGGTCATTCAAAAACACAATCATTTAAAATTATTTCTCACATGCTTTGTCCGTATTCGGTTTATTTTATTAAAGAAAATTAAACCCATATCGTTTGAGAAGGAGATTTATTTTATGACGAGCGTGTGAAGAATGAATTTGTGTGCGTGTGTGGTTGCCGCGTGGTGTTTTCGTTTCTCTGTGTGATGTGGTTGGTGTTGAAAATTTGGTCGGATTTAACGGATGGAATGGCGGGGGTGGTGTAATAATAATAACGCGGTAAATTTTTGGAAAGGGTGGTGAACTTATTTGGTGTGGTGAGTTTCCAGGGTGGTGAGTTTTGCAACGTCTGGTGAGATTCCAGTGGGGTGAGTTTTTGCAAAGTGTGGTGAACTTGTTGAAGGTGGTGAATAGAATTGGTATAAATCATAAATCACTGTGCATTTAGTGCTGAATTAACCGGTGTGTGTCTAGAATAAGTAATTTTCAGCTCTTTTAGTGGAGCCATTAGGTTATAGTGTTTTCACACTGAGTGGCTTTAACGCAAAAGTTGGTTTTAACGTTAAAACGATAAATAAAACAAAATTATTGTGATAAAACCATCTACAGCACTGTCATAAGTACGTTCAGTGAGCATATTACTATTTTCCGAACACTTTCTATTGATATTTGACTACTCAAATGTAAACAACGACAAACAAAAAATGGAAGGTCAGGAGAAAGGTGTGTATTTTAATTATTTTTTACAATTTCTAATAAAAACTATAATTTATATTAAAAAAGAAAAAAATAAGAAAAGTAGAATGAGCTGGAATGAGGCAAGCGAAGCAGTCCTACTTGATATGTGGCCAACCAAACTAAGTGCGCTCCGTCGACATCGGAAAAATGGCCACATACATGCGGAGATGGCGGAGGAGCTCAGCCGGCAGGGACACTCCTGCACCCCAAGGGATGTGCAGGCGAAATTGCAAAATTTAACCCAGCGTTACAGGTATTTACATATAAATGTACATAAAACTTGTTTTAAGATCACAATTTTTCAGGAATGAGAAGGCGGCGATGAGAATTTTTGGTGGGTCACCTTCCACATGGTGCCATTATGGAGTTGTCCATCAAATTATTGGCGGCTTTAAGGCAAATTCATTCAGTGAGCTGATATTGGAAAGCATTGACGGTATGTTTTGTTGTTACTTTTTATTAAAAATTATTGTTTTTTTCATTTGTATTATTAATTAAAAAATTTTTTATTTATGCAGATGTTTCGAATTCATCATTTGCTGCACAATCTAGAGATACAACAATACCTATACCATCGCCAGATTCACCAATGTCTGCACCATCATCACCACTGTCATTGTATTCTTCTTCATCTGGATCCAGTTCGTCAGAACCTGCAAGGAAAAAACAAAAATTTAATTATAAGGAATTTATTATCGAAAATCTTAAAAGTACTTCAGATGAATTAAAAATGCATTTAAGCAAATGTGAAGAGAATGAAAAACAATTAATAGAATTACAGAAAAAAAGGATAGAACTAGAGGAAAAAAAGATAGAACTTTTGGACAGTATTGCGGAAGAGAATAAAAGACTTAGCAGTGCTTTAATTTCTTTTTTAAATAAAAAATAAAATAAAAATTTTAAAAACTAAAAATGATGTTTGTGTACTTACTAAAATAAGAACATACGTTTTGTCGTATAGCTTCAGCGGTCGCTTCGCTATCACCAATGGTAGTGCTATTTGTTGGGCTCTCTTGATTTGTTCTGAAATCTTTAATGGCTTCAAACCAAAGCTGGTTTATGTTGTCATTTCTTTCATTTGAGAAGTTGTATAAAATGCAGCAGCTCGAACAATAATCGGCGCTTTCCCTACTCGATTATCTATTCCTTTACCAATACGGCGGAAACGTGCTTTGAGGTGACCAAATGCGTTCCCTACCACTCTTCTGCACCTCGATAATTGGTAGTTGAACAACTTTTGTTCACCGGATAACGCCAATGAAAACGGGTACGGTTTCATTCGATTAGTGGAGAATCTAAAGGCGTAGTCTCCCAAAATGCAAACTGGTATTTGAATATCACCTATTTGCTTCGTGTGGCTTTTAAATACATCGGAGTTCTCCAGTACCTTCTTTAATAGGTATTTATTATAAATTTGGGAATCGTTGCAACGTCCAGGAGCCCCAATGTTTATATAAAAAAACGATACCTGTTTATAACACATTTTAACAACAAAAAAATTGCATATTTTGTACCTGTAATCCACAAGCGCCAAAAGTACCATGGAATACACCATCCCTTATAGTTATAGTAGTCAGTGGCATTGTTTTGGTTGGGTTTAATTTCAATATAGCACCCATCTGTAAATACAAATTGGAATTTCTTGTCATGTGAAGATTCTTTTATTTATGAAGGCATATAAAATGGTACGAAATATCAAAAACATCAAACTTACCAATGGCCCCCAGACATTGTGGAAAACCAAGCGTTTGGAAGCCGTCAACGCATTCATTTACAAGTTCTTTCTTAATATAAGTTTCAACCTTGACAGTCTAGCCGAATTCCACGGAGGACCAGAACGCTCCAAACGACTATTTACAAATGGAACATACTCCTTAAAACATACTCATAAAAGCCATCAAAGATCCTGTCAAGTGAAAGAGAGTCATATGGTGGTGAAATAAGTACAGACGACCAATTTACAGAGGATGATAGTAGTGTTTATAGTTACTTTATTCAGCCTGTGATTAAGTTCTGCAGCTGATTTATGTTCTCGTTGTCATTACTTTTCCCTTACCCGCTACAGTCCGGACTGTAGTGTGTACGTGTCCCTGGGGACGAGCCCTCCGCGGTCGGGTGAGGGTGGGTAGCGTGAGGCCGGGGACGTTCGAAAAAAATGAAATTTGTGCTGAAGGAGAACCGGATCTTCAACCTTCTGCGAATATAGTTGTGCGCCTACTTCGTGAAGTACCCAGATTTAAAAATTATGTAGTGTACTTTGGCAATTTTTATACAACAATACCGTTGTTGGTGTCTGGGCGTTCACAAGGTATACTTTCAGTAGGTACAATTCGGCGAAACCGAATCAAAAATTGTAAACTTCCCGATGAGAAAGTCATGAATGAAATATGAACGAGGAACCAGTCAGGAATTTGTTTGTAATATTTGTGGCATGGACACAACATCATTGTCATGGAAAGACAACAGAATTGTTAACCTGGTTTCGACTTACGTTGGCGTTAAACCTATATTGGATAGTAAAAGTCCAGATAAGGAACCTGTAACAATAAAAAGATTTGGTAAAAAAGACAAAACAATAAAACAATATTCCGTGCCCACAAATTATAAAGGAGTATAACTGTCATATGGGAGGAGTATATTTAATGGACAGCTAGCTCAATGAGCCGCCACAAAATCATGATGAAAAGCAGAAAGTGGACCAATCGAATATTTTATCATCTTCTTGATATGACTTGTGTAAATGCTTGGATACTACACAGGCGGATAAATAAAGACGATAAAGTACGGAATATGAGACTTATTGATTTTAAATTGGAAGTAGCTGATGATGCTTTGTTTCGTTGCAACACAAAAGCTTCTTCCCAGCGTGGACGACCTACTCTTGAAAGTCAACTTGAGAAAAACGCCGAAAACCAATAGCTCAAAAAGGACTTCCAGACTCGATATGATGGACCACTGGAGTACGATGGATAAAAAAGGGAGATGCAAACAAACTACCAAACTGCTCAGGACAAACAAGAATGTTTTGCACCAAATACAAAGTAAATTTATGTTTAACATCAGAAAAAAATTGTTTTTATAAGTACCATCACAATAAGATGTTTATTGTATGAACTTTAAAGTTTTTTTTATTATTATCCTCTATTTTTGTTGTATGATATAATTATTAAAATGTTATATTTTTTTTTAACTTGCCTAAATAAAAATATTAAGACACAATTAAATTTGTTTCATTTATATAGTATATGTTTTTAACATGTACTTTTCTTTGGAAACTATAATAGGGAGAGTGCTCTCAGTGTATCTTCTAAGATACAACCAGTTTTTTTTTAAATACCATTTCAATTTTTTTTACAAAAATAAGGACGCAGTTTATTTTTTATCACAAAACTACATATCATGTATTTTTTTAAACAAAATCCGCGTCCATGAGCATATTTAAGGGTTAATAATAAAAAAGGGTTTAAACATGGAACTGCAAACTACAAAATTCTAGGTATTTAGCACGTTCACAAACCAATAAAATTACACAAATTACAAGCAGATGGAGCTAAAGAATTCACTTTCCCATTCTTTTTGTTTCCGGAAATCATTGCCATTATGGTTAATCTTTCCTAAAGCCCTTTTAAAGTGAATGAGAAATTTTAGTGAGTCCGTTTTTTTATTTTTATTCCATCATTTTTTAACAATTAAAGTAATAATTTGCCATGATAATCTTATCATTTGATAGCACAGCCATAAATTTAGTGGCTTCTGAATGCAAATTTTCACAGAGACTAAAAATTTTCTTTACTTTTTGATAATAAATTGAGATCTCCATCCAACATCTCTTTATCTCGGCTAACTCCACTAATTGCCAGTAATAAATATGACTTTTTATTTTTATGTGCCTTTGTGTGTGTTTTTGTTTTTATTTTCCTTTCGAAAAACAATTATAGTGTGTATGTATGTATGTATGAGTATTTTTAGTTATTCTAGCTACCCACTGCTCAGGTTCGTATAATTACGTTCATACTTTCAATGCAATTGCAGAAGACAGATTAGGCAGAGAGCATCTTCAAATTGCTACAAAAAAGCAGAGGCAAAGAAAAAAAATTCAAATTCCGAATAGTGGAAGAAGTCTTTAATTGTCGGCTTTCTTAGCTCAACTACTAACAACTGTGCTAGGTTTGCACTGGTAGTTGTTTGTCGTTTTCATTTTCATTCACATTTTTATCGCGCAAACAAAAAGGATTATCGTCGAACTATTTTAATGCAATAAATATTTCTTATACTTTTAAACGACACGAACAGTACTTTATGCGCTCGAGTATTATTGCAGCAACACTACATACTACACCACCTACACCGCTCACTCGTATTCCACTTCCGCAACAATCTTGAAGTGGCTTTTAATTATTCTTTCAGTTTAAATATTCATTTTTTGTTTTTTTTTTTGCAAAATAATAAAAAAAAATAAAAAAAATTAGAAAAATATGCAAAGCGATAAATGCATAAATATTTAACGCCATTTCCATTAAGTTTTTTATTTTTCGTTTTCTTCTTCTTTTTCAAACACTTTGTTTGATAAGCGCAGCAAAATTGCAATCCGGTACGGCTCCTCTGTTTGTCGTTGATGATGTGAATGCCTGAAATCAGAGAAAAACAATTTCCTTTGGAAGAGATTAGTCAAATGATTTAGGAGATGATGCTGTGGACTTTTCTAAAGAACAACAACAACAACAACAACAACAAAATTATATTGTATACTTCTTATGCTTATCGTAACCAATGGAAAATATTATATTTTTTAAGTGCCATTTTTTTGTAGGTGTTAAGCACTAAGCACGTTTGTAATTTCATATCTAGATTATGCAGCATATTATGGTGAAAATATATTCAGAACACCCTTGTTCCCAACACCTTTTTAAACATTTTCTACACGATAATAAGTCGTACTATTTCTATTTATCTTTCTGCTGTAAACAATAACTATGAGCCGAGTTCTAATCCTGATTTTCATCGAAAAATATTGTCAAAGATGAGGAACCATTCTCTGAACAAACAAAATTGTAGAATTTTGGATATGCGATACAAAAGCGTTGCATACATCCCAAAAAAGTCTTTCTGTACTGTACTGTAACCTGGTAACAGATTCGCAGTCCAGCCCTTAGTAGGTTGATGTTGAAGACCATTGGCAAAGGCTTCTTTGAGGGATTGAATTCTATGTCCAGAGCCGACATAAAGGCTCTCCATTGATTCAGTATTAGTTCTAGCTGGTTGAGAAGTGCTAGGGTTCCAATAGTGTAGTCGCCCTCTCTTATGTGTTTTGATAGTCTGTGTAATTCCACTACTTCCTTAGTCTCCCTTTCCTACTTCTTTCCTACTCCTGTTTCCCTATCCTCTCACCTTTAGGACGTTGTACATTCGGTTAACTGGACCTCCGGGTACTGTACTTGTCGATTGGCAAGTATACGTCCTCTAACCTAAACTTAAACAGATTTACAGCGGGCGCTGAGGATATGGAGGAAACACTTCTATACTCTGCTACGAGGCGATGAGGACACCAATACCGCCTTTAGAGATGATGTGCCGAACCCATTCAATGATGACGACGTAGAGATTACGCTGCTCAGCCATGAAAATAGCGATTAAGCGTCTTAAGAACAATAAAGCTGCATTTCCTGATTGCTTCCCGTTGAGAACCGGAAGTAATGAGTTGGTAGGGGAGCATGCACCATCTTATTTAAAAAATATGGCTACTGGCAAGTATGCCGAATGATTGGAGGGAGACCCTACAATATACGACGTCTACAGGGGTATAACCCTGCTCTCTATCGCATATTAGGTGCTTACGGGCGTCTTGTGTGAACGACTGAAGCCATTCGGCAAAAAATTGGAACTTATCAGTGCGGCTTTAGACCTGGCAAGTCCACCATCGACCTTCACACTACGCCAAATTTGTGCGAACGGCAGCCTTAGATTGTTCCAAAAGCGATCGTGTTTTTCTCGCCATATCTGAGCTCGGTATACCTGCGAAGCTAATAAGGCAATGCAGAATGACGTTGAGTAATTCCTACAGCTCCGTCAAGGTAGGAATGCGCCTCTCCGAACGTTTTGATATCGTGCGAGGTTCAGACAAGGCAATCCCTTATCATGCGACCTCTTCAATTTCTTCATGGAGAGTGTTGTGCGGAAGGCCGGAGTGCATCTCTATGGCACTATTTTGTAAAAAAAGCGTCCAGTTGTTTGCGTACGCTGACGAAATTGACATCATAGGGCGTACCAAGCGTACTGCTGCCTTTAGTGCTATTGACAGTAAATGAGGGCAAAACGAAGTATATGTTATCGACAAGTAAGAACATGTGCTGTATTTTATCCTAGATTATGGCCGAAGGAATTTATTTATCTTATCTTGGCGCCGCCGTTAGCACCAAAACTGACGTCAGCCTGGAGATCAAGTGCAGGATTACTCTTGCCTACAGATGTTATTATGAACTCAATAGGCAATTGAGCAGCAGAGACCAATATTGTACGGCAAAACTAATACTCTACAAGACGCTCATCCTCCCTGTGCTTCTTTATGGCGCAGATGTATGGACACTACTAAGCACTGACGCAGCAGCCTTCGGTCACTTTATTATTCGGTTCACTTTATTATTTATTATTATTCATTTAAAAAAAATGATGAAATAGCCATACACATATGTATTTCTAAAATAAATCATACGTACATATGTACCTACAATGAGTATTCAAAAAGATGAATAGAATCGAATCATACGCATAATTTCTGATTCATACTTATTTTAACATCATGGAACATCTACTCATATTCAAAGTTTAATGTACTCACCATATTCATACTTAACATAATGTTATTGAATTCGACTCTCCATAACTCAACATATACACGAATCACACTATGAATCGCGTACGGACACTAAAATACTTACGAAAAGGTTGTCTGTTTGTTCTGCTTGCTGATCTGTCTTTTTTTGCTTACGTGTCTTTTTTCTTCTGTTGTAAATGCAGCAATAAATAAGGCTGTAAATTTTGATGAATGATTCGAGTCACTTGAATCATTTATAAGTATTATAAATATTTTTCTAAAGTTATGAATCTAAATGAGTATGAGCTAATGAATCAAACACATTTTGAATGGCACGAGTTTGATGTCAAAGTTGTACGCATAGTCTTTGCAACCTGTACTTATAAATCTACACTGTAGTGAGTACGAATTAATCAGAGTACATAGTTAAATTTCAATATTGTTGACTCACTTATATTCAAAATTTCATGAGTGCTTATGAGCAGTGAAAAACGATTCATTGCTGATCTCTGTTGCCTACCATATTTTCACAATGCATTTTTTATACCTTTATTTGCCTTGATTCAGTTTCAATAATCAAGTTTTAAAGCGTGTTTTTTATAGAGGTATAGAACTTTAAGTTGGCATTACTTTCAAGATGGCGACCGATTTAACAACTGTCAAGTGATTTATTCTCAGTTTGGTTTATCAGCTCATCATGAATAGACTCACGCCTGAACAACGCTTGCAAATAGTGCAATTTTATTTCGAAAATAATGGTTCTGTGCGGAAAACGTATCGCGAACTACGTCCATTTTATCGTCGACAAAATCGTCCATCAGAGCAGTTAATTCGATTAACCATGGAACGTTTTCGCACCACGTTTACTCTTATTGATAACTCGCATCCCCAGAGACGCTGTACGGTGTGTACAGAAGTAGCTATTGCTGCTGTAGAGCGTAGCATTGAGGAAGACCCGAATGAGTCCATCCGCCATCGAGCACAGGAATTGGATCTGTGTCCATCCACTTTATGGAAGATTTTGCGGAAGGATCTTGGTTTGCGTGCTTACAAAATCCAACTCGTGGAAGATTTGAAGCCAAACGATCATCAAGTAAGGCATAGATTCGAATGGGCCCACAACGAGATTACCGTTGTTCCCGATTTTCATAAGCGAATTTTGTTTAGCGATGAAGCGCACTTCTGGTTGAATGGCTACGTCAACAAACAAAACTGCCGCATTTGGAATAAAGGTAATCCTCAAGTGTATGTGGAAACACCGTTACATCCAGAAAAACTGACTGTTTGGTGCGCTTTATGGGCTGGTGGAATCATTGGTCCGTACTTTTTCAAAAACGATGGTGGCCAGAACGTTACAGTCAATGGTGAACGGTATAGAGCCATGATTACTAACTTTTTCATTCCTGAATTGAATAACCATGATGTCCAATAGATGTGGTTTCAACAAGACGGCGCAACATGTCACACAGCTCGTGCCACAATAGATTTATTGAAAGACACGTTTTGTGACCGCCTAATTTCACGTTTTTGACCTGTGAATTGGCCTCCAAGATGTTGTGATTTAACACCGCTAGACTACTTTCTGTGGGGCTATGTAAAGTCATTGGTCTATGCGGTAAAGCCACAAACGCTTGACCATTTGGAAGACAACATTCGTCGTATTATTGCCGATATACGGCCACAAATGTTGGAAAAAGTCATCGAAAATTGGACGTCCAGATTGGACTACATCCGCGCCAGCCGTGGCGGTCATATGCCAGAAAACATATTTAAAATGTAATGCCACAAGATTATCTTTCGGATAAATAAAATTCATGTCAATCGAATAATCCATCGTTGTTTTATTGCAACTTAAAGTTCTATACCTCTATAAAAAAACACCCTTTACTATCAAAGCAGAAAATTGATCTACAGCAGAACCTAAGATGATGAGGTTGCCATCTATCGTCGTCTAAAAATAACACGCTATGGGAAAATATTTTGTGTTCATGTACTGGACGCATGGATGAGATACCATGCGTATTTGCTAGCAAGTTGCTTAAAAAACAAACATCATTTTTTTTATAAAATTCTTTTACATTTTAATGAAAGATTTTTTTGTTTTTTTTTTTTGTTATTATTTTCCTCTTTTTTTACAACTCACTTAACTATTGTTTTCGTTTGTTTTTGTTGTTGTTGTAACAGTAGAGATGAATCTATTCTTCACATAAAAAGGAAATTATTTTACGTGTAATAAACTTTTATGCCAGAAAAATACAAATAAATGTTTGGTATACGAAACCAGTAGTTATTCTCGTTGTACTTTGATATTGGAATAAAAAAAGAAAGGAGAGAAAAAGAAAAATTAAATGAAATATTTAGTAAAAATACAAAAATTCATATGAAAACTTATTTCAAATAATTTTTTTTAACAATTTTTTTTTGTTTAACTTTTTTCAATACAGACACACACACACGTGTAGGATTTTTGAGTAAACTTAAGGATATGGGTTATTTCACAATGAAAAAGCATACCGCATTGGTCTGAAGAGGGTATGAATTTTTAGTGTAAAACGACTCATTCGCCTTACCATACATACTCGAGTAGTTTTATTTTTGTTTGTTGCAATTGTTTCTTAAATTCGTATGTGAATATTTAAAATAATGTGTATGTGCATGTATGTACATATATATGTGTGTGATCGTTGTGTTTGTGTTGGTTTTTACTTAAAACTTCTTACATCATATGCATATGAGAGTCTATACGGTTTATAAAAGAATGCAAATGTGCATGTGTGTACATGTGTGCATGTGTGTCTGTGTTGAATGTGCAACCTCTTGAAGATAATAATAATTTAGTGTTGTTGAAATGACTTTTGACCATCATCTACAATTGATATTATTAGCCTGAATACGAATATAATCATACTTATAGTTATGCTAACAAAACAAAATAAAAAAAAACACAGAAAAAACTCAGAAAAAAGGAATCACAAACACAAATACAAAGAGAAACTTATTTAACTACTCGTACTCGTATAACATTCTCTGGCATTTATTTATTCATCCTTTAACAACAATTACAAACACACACTCTCCCATTGTTTCGACTCTTGCCATATACGAGTATATTTGTAGCAATTACATGCATGTGAATATGCGAGCAAGTATGAGTATGGGGTACATGGTGAAGTATGAGTACTACTCTGAGTATTTACTTTATAGTTTATGAGCTTAAAACAAAAATTATTTTTTTTCTTTTCAATGAATTGAATTGATTGTAAAAAATAAAGTTTTATTTCTGAGTTTTTGATTTCTTTTTAATTTTTCTTATTTGCGTAATATTGTAAAAATAAATGAATCATACATCCCTGGTTGCGCCGGCAGTCTAGTAGTCGGTGTAAAGGTTCTGAGTCCAAATACTACCAGACATTCTGGTGTAAAAGCAGAAAACATTTCTATCTTACAAGCTAAGGTCACACTATCGTAATTTTCGAAGTATCGTGCGTCTCCAGGTTAGTGATGGACGACATATATCGCTGCTTCACCCACACTCGTTGTAGCTTATAGATGCAACGAAACAATTTGAAGTCTTCTTAATAGATAAATATCGATTCATCGAATTGAAAAATTTAATACAAGTACAAGCACAAATACAATTTGCCAAATATAATCGGCAAGTAAATGTATTACATACACACACACATAATTGGTCATTACAACCATTCAGTCAGGATTACGGCCTAGCTTCTCACATCCCTCATGTTGTGTATTTTAATTTTATACATGAGTGGTGGGGACCTACAGTTTAAAGTCGAATCCGAACGACAGATTTTTTTGAGGAAATTTTCGTGGCAATTTTGTGTACTCTCAGAGTTTTTGCCAGAAATCTGCTGAAAGGAAGTCGCTGAAAAATTATTTTTTCACATTTCGTTCTGCTGGAAACGTCAGGCCTGGGGTGGTAGGTGGTTTGTAGGCATAAGCCCCATCCCAGACATCTCGAACAAAACTAAATATGAAAAATTATTCTTCACCGACTTCATCTCAGTAGATTTCTAGCAAAAACTCTGAGAGTTAATAAAATTGCCATGAAAAGTTTCTCAAAAATCTGTCGTTCAGAGTCGACTTTAAACTGTAGGTCCCGCCACTCATGACGCTATTGTTTTGAATATTAATTTGAATATTAATTTTCATAGCCTTGGAAATTTTGTTGTTTAGTTCTTTTTAAAACGATTGGAAACTTTAATGGATTTTATGAATTTGATCATTAGCGTTCTAATATCATTGGCCATCTGAAGTCATAATTCAACCAATATAGTAATACGAATTTTCTTATCCTATTATGACGTCAACAAGATCGATTGGACGTTTATTTGTGGGACTGATACTCATTACATTTATTTTTGTGAGTATTTACTCTTAACTCTACTTTCGCAGCACTGCGAGAAAGAACGTAAAATTTTTTCCTGAGTATCACTAAGGTAAGGAAAATGTTATTCGAGTAATTCATATCATTTAAACGATCAGAAAGTTCCATTGAATTTCATTACCAAATCTACAATAAAATATACCAAATAGGGGTCGATTTCGACAGAAAACGTTTTCATTTCTATTAAAGCGAACACTGTAGCTAACATTGTTGTATAATTCGCTAATTACTTAAATTGTCATTACCATCCCTTATTCCGGATTAAGACCTGACTTCTCACATCACTTAGGTTGTGTGTGTTAATTTTATATATGAGCAGCGGGACCTACAGTTTAAAAAGGAAATTTTTCTTGGCAATTTTATTTACTTTCAGAGTTTTTGCAGTGAATTTGCTGAGAGTAAGATGCCGAAGAAATGTGTTTACACTTCGTTTTGTTGGGGATTCTGATCTGGGGTTTGAGCTATTGTCTCACGTCTAATAAACCAACACGTGAATTTTTTGGGAAAACCTTCATAACTGACAGTTTTGAAAAACTTTTAATTCGGATCGAAGTTTATTTTGTATGGGTCAGATAGAAAATTGTATGAGCCATGCCCCAGAAAGAAATCGTATGCCACAAAATATACAAAAAGAGCCAATTAAACACGGCGACTGATCATTAATCGCCGTACTCTAGTAGTTAGTGTGTTGGCTTATTAGACGTAAGGTCACGGTTCAAACCCCAGGTCAGACATCAAAACGAAATATGAAAAAATATTTCTTCGGCGATTTCCTTTCAGCAGATTTCTGGCAAAAACTCTGGGAGTAAATAAAATTTCAATGAAAAGTTTTTCAAAATCTCTCGTTCGGAGTCCACTTTAAACTGTAGGTCCTACCACTTATGGGCTAAATTAACACACATAGTACGTGAGTGGTGTGAGAAGCTGGGCCGTAATCCTGACGGAAGGATTGTAATGGTCAATTATGTATGTATGTATGTATTATGTGACTGATCTTTAATGATTGTGGGATGTTTTGGCATATGAGTCATTGATCCAATTGTCTGGATTCAGGACCAAATTACAGCTGCTAATTATTTTGATATTTTACAGAGCACTGAATGCTATCCAGATTTAAATTTAATAAGAAGAGCCATAATACTAAAGAACTATAAAATCAAATATCCGTAATGCAATGTAATGTAATACATTCTAAATTGGTCTTTACAACCCTTTAGTCAGGATTACAATCTAGTTTCTCACACCACCCACGTACTATGTGTGTTAATTTAGTTCCAAAGTGGTGGGAGCTTAACGACGAATCCGAACGACAGATTTGAAAACTTTTCAAGGCATTTTTTACTATCAGAGTTTTTGGCAGAAGAAGTCGCCGAAAGAAATATTTTTTCGGATTCCGTATTGTTCGGATGTCATGGGTTTGAATCACGGACTCTCGTCTAATAAGTTAACTCACTACCTACTACACTATGAAGGCTTATAGGTAATATTTGTAGAACATATTTCATTTTAAAATTTCTAAAATGTCTCTATTATTTCTTCCTGGTAAAATTTTCAAAGATTATGTCTATTTTCAGGAAGAAAGCCGGATTTTAATTTTTTGTACATCTTCTCACGCAAACAATTTGCATAACTTTTAATTAAAATACATACACAGGTTTAAAACCTATACATTTTGATGTGTCCCTATTACTTATATTGTACTTCTAGAACTCGTATGCCCACATAAGAAAAGTAAGGGAAAATCTCAAAATTTTATTCACCTCCTAATCGATACAAATACTTCAATACAAAAAACCCTTTTCTTGATACAAATTTTTTTTACCAACGAATTGTCATAATGTTTCATGTGATTTATCTTAAAAGAAATTAAGATGTCTCCGAAGTTACGTCGATATCATATGATATTAGTGGACTTCCTATCGTACATGAAGTTATTACCACACCTTTACACACACATACACATACATACATACATACTCAAAAGTGTCCATAAGAAATATTTTCAAGAGTAAAAAAGTTGCTCCTTTAAGATTTGCTTGTGTATTTAAACACTTCACCAAAAATACATCTTCGATAAAAGTTTTGATTTTGTTTTTCCCAGCTTCCATCCATTTGGTACGAGTCACTTTAAATAGGACTTGAACGAAGAAGAGATTTTGTTTCAAACTTACGAAAGAGAATTTCATAACACATGTGTAATTGTCAGTATTTGAATATTATACGAGGTAGTAAGCATAAATTATGGTTAATTTTTTTTGTGTCTGCAAAGCAATCAAATATTGCGTGAAATTAAGATCTCGTCAATAATTATACGCGGCATATTTTTGACGAACTGGATCATATCGAAGAGTTCTTAGGGATCTTTACGTAAAAGAATCTTTTAACCTCCTCAGCGGCTTATAACGAGTAAATACCTAATATCCCACAATTGAGGCTAATAATTCCGTATATCAGTTTGTCAACTACTTTCAAAGGAAAAGGAAACAATGAAATCCAAATAACAGATCACGGATCACAATCAATTAAACGATTTGGTGAGAATAATGTTGCAATTCTTGATATTATTTTAGCTTTGGCTCATTTGAGTTCAAAAGTACCACAAAGTTTTGGTCTATCTACAGATCTAATACTTTTTCCTCTTAAAGTTTTTCCCTCTTTAATTTTCTACTTTAACTTGTGATGATGACAGTCGTGTTCTATTGACCCAACACCTCTACTTATTTAATTGGCCATTCATAACCCGATTAACGGATTTCATTGCCATTCGCCAACTGGTGACAACAATCGATAACAGTTCTTTCCAACGCAAACAAGCTCGTCCTCTTTGCCGACTTCCGCCACTATGGGCTAAATGCATCAAATATCCGTCTCACCGGAGCATACTCCACATCGTTTAGTCGCACCATCATCAGTATGTCAGCTGTGAGGATGGGTGAAGCAAATATTGGGCAATCAAAAGCTCTTGATGGTACCTGCATGAAAATACAATGCGGTTTTCTGTAAAATTAACAAATTTTTTAAGCATCACAAGAGCTTTCAAGTTACTTGCATTTCTTGGGCGTTTCAAGAAGCAGTTCGCTCCGCGTGATATTAATATTATGTACACCACTTATATCTGACCGAACACAAAATACACCTCCCATGTGTGGATCGATGACTTTAAGTCTATTTTAAGACTAATGGACGGCGTATGTTATTATTGACAATAGAGTTCGACAAGAAAACGGTTCGCCTTCTAAAAGGAATTCAAACGGGACACTACGCTATTGACAGTTTCGTTGACAAGTTCGGTCTGCCACTCCAGATTTTCTGCAGAAGCTGCCAACTGTGGAGGAAACACCTTTTATACGAGAGCTCTGTACTTCAGGACAGACGTCATCGATGTTTGATTGACAGAATCTTTGAAGATCTGGGCATCGTGGCGAAAGTGCTACTAAGGGAACTGGCGGGTGGTTCAAATCCACTACTAACGGAACACGACACTGGGGCTTACCTCACACTGTGTGACATAATGGGCCATATGGCCACCGAGTAAACTTTCCTGTGAACGGCAAGCTATCCGCAAACCTAACCTGATTTAAGGTTGCTCATGTTGCACTCTTCTATAGCTATTACAACGGGTTATGTAGCAATAAAAGGACTTGTGTCACAAAATGCCCGGCCAATTCTCGAGGCTAGGTTAGGTTAGCGGGTAGCTTACTGGCCTTAGTCGGAGCCGTTCTCTAGATTAGGTTAGTGGGTAGCTTGCCTTTTGCAGGTAAGTTCACTTGGTGGCCATATGGCCCATTATGTTATTTAGTCTGACGTAAATTCCCTTTTCATGATCCGTTAGTGGTGGGCTTGAACCACCTCGAGCTTAGAATGAAACCAGCCAGTATCCTTAGTGACACCATGTCCAGATCTTCAAACGTTCTGTCACACAAAAACCGATTCCATTTCCTTTACATCATGGCAGCTTCTGCAGTAATCCTGGTGGGGCAGACCGAGCTTATTAGCGAAACTGCCAATAGCGCAGAGTCCCGTTACAATTTCTGCTAAAATGCAAACCGTTCTCTTGTCGAAATCAAGTAGATCCCTGGTTCTCTCGCTGTCCACTGTTGGACGTAGAGCCATTCCCTAAATATACAAAAATTAGTAAAAGAAATTCTTTCGGAGTCTTTTGAAGCGCATGTGCCCTTTCAAAGTATAGGTTGAAGATGTACATTCTGATGACATCCTTCGTTTGAATCACAAGTTCTTGTTAAGACAACCGAATTAAATAAAGTGTCGGTACGATATAGTCTATAAAGGAATCTGTTTCTATTGATATTATTGTACATTACCACCCTCGTATGTAGTTAAAAAGCAAATAACCCTTGTATTTATTCCCTGATTTACACGCACAAACAGGCAACTTCTCTAACACCGAACAGGAGAGCACCATAAATAGTATGGCTAAGCGAGAGACAGGAAAAGTGAGTGAGAGTGTGAAAAAAAAGTTTTTTATTTACTAAAAAAGGTACGGATATTAAATATTTAAATGGCTATATGTGTAGTGTGTAGGTGTATGTACAACTGTATGGGTGATGTCCACATATACATGCCTATACATACATATGTATGTACAGACCAACACAGTCTTAACGTGTCGAGTTTCTTGAAACTTTTCTATGACATTTTTTGTATGTGTTTGAACGAGATATGTCTGTATGTATGTATGTATGTATGTATGTATGTGTTTATGCCATGTTATAAACTGTATATTGTGGCTAAAATTTATAAGCCTTGGTGTATGGTATGTTTGAAAGAGAAAGAAGAATATTTGGTTTGTTGTTATTTTGTCTTAAACGATTTTAATCCTTTCGAAAGTTTTTTGAGCCAAAAGTGACTTAATGCGGGCACTCATCTGAAGTGTCAAAATTCATCATATTCCACTGCAACACCCACATACTCACACATACATATACATGCACATGAGTACGTAATATGATAAAGTGGACATTTTAAAGGCATAACATGCTCCTTATAATATGGTTGAAGCAATATTTAGGCGTCAGAACCAAGTGAAATTTTGTTCACGCAAAACACAATTTTAAACAGCGCTCACTGCATGCATTTGAAATAAATTCTACTCTAGGCTTTGAAATTAAATAATTTATGAGCGAAATTTACTAGCCACCCCTTATTGTCTCACTACCACCGACACCAGCAGCTTAATAATAAGATTTCTTTTGAATTGAAGCGCCTTTCCAAAGAAATTGAAAGAAATACAATCAAATTAATAGGAAATTATGTCAGCAATTTTCCATTGCAATTATCGTGTGGCAAAAGTTTCTCGGACACCTTACAAAATAATTGTAAATTATTTTTCATTTCTTCTTCTTCTCCTCCCTGTTATTCTATTATTTTTTATTTGGCGAAACAGATTTTAAACAAAAATTTGATTACTTTTTTCCCACTTTGTTGTCCATGTTCATGTCTGTGTCTTTAGAGTGGTTGGTGGTCACACTTTTGGTGTCATCAACGACTTCATCAACGTAATATTCAGATAAAATGCCGCCCACCCTTCTCGGAAAATAGAATATAAGGAGAAAGAGGGAGAGAGAGAGATAGAAAGAAGTGTGTGGTAGAAGTATATGTATTTACATTTCAGCATAAATTTTAAAATTTTGTAACAACAACAATCTGAAAAGTTTAAGAAATAGACAAATTTCAAATAGTAGGGGAATATTATAACCCAACGACATTTGTTAGAAACTATAGAACTCGATTATAAAGGGTTCGCCAAATAACTTGTTTTGAAAAAGCTTTAAAAAAAACTACTGAATATTTTCTCAAATTTCTTTTTTTATTTGAAAGTACAATGCTTCCGGTTAATAATGGAAAATAATTTCATTCAAATGGCTGCCTCGGCTGGCCATGCAGTAGCCTACACGATCGGTCCAATTTTTAAGCACATTATCGATTGTGTGCAGCTGTATTTCACTAATGGCTTCACGAATATTGTCCTTTAAAGCGTCAATTGTCTCTGGCTTGTCGGCGTAACACTTATCTTTGACGGCACCCCACAAATAATAGTCCAACGGTGTCAAATCGCAGCTCCGAATTATCCAAACGACATCAGCTCTGCGGCTGATATTGCGATCTTCAAAAACAGGGCGCAAAACATCGTGTGTAGCTTCTGCTGTGTGGCACGTAGCGCCGTCCTGTTGAAACCAAATGCTGCCAATGTCCTCCTCTTCAATTTTTGTGAACAAAAATTCGTTTAACATGGCCCGATAACGATAGCCATTGACTGTAACGGCCACTCCTTGCTCATTTTCAGAGAAAAATGGCCCAATTATGCCTCTGGACCAAAATTCGCACCAAACAGTGACTCGTTTTGGGTTCTTCGGGATTTTCAATGTATGCGTTCGGATTTTCTGTGCACCAAATGCGACAATTTTGCTTGTTTACATACCCGCCAAGATCAAAATGAGCTTCATCTGAAAAGATAATTTTTTTTTTTTTGCCAAAATCGGCATCTTCTGGTGTAGGCTACTGCATGGCCAGCCGAGGCAGCCATTTGAATGAAATTATTTTCCATTATTAACCGGAAGGATTGTACTTTCAAATAAAAAAAGAAATTTGAGAAAATATTCAGTAATTTTTTTTTAAAGCATTTTCAAAAAAAAAAGTTATTTGGCGGACCCTTTATTAAAAAGACGATGTAGAAAGACAGTGAAAGTAATAAAAATGAATTTATATTGTTACGTTTTTACCTTTTGAAAACGTTTATAATATGTACTCGTAGATTGCAAATAAAATAAAAATAAATTTGTGTTTAATTAAATTCTTTATTATTCGTACAATTCTGTGTGCCAGCAGTCAAAACTTGATGTAAACAACAACAAATGCCTTTCTTTGTTATTTCTCTGTTTACACCCTTTGCATAAACAATAACAATTACTAAACAATTGTTCGATAGGGCTTTGTAACGGAGATCTTCAAACCACGATTACTCTCTTCAAACACATCGTGTCTTCACACAATAGTGACTGAACTTCACTGACTCACTCGCCTGTTTTGCCTTTTATATGGCAAGGTCACTTCACCTTCTCAAAATCCATGTAAATGCAAACATCGTTGTTTACATTTATTATTGTTTTTTGTGTATTTTGTTTACATTTATTCTTGTAGTATTGTTTGTGGATGTTTGTTTACTTGTTTACACTTTTTCTTTACGCTGGTGTTTGTTGTTATATTAAGCAGTGCGATACTTTGTAAACAGGTTTGTTTACTGCATTGTTTTGTTTTTGTAGCTTTTGTTTATAATTTTAATGTTAAGCGATGTGAAAGCAAAACAGCAGTTTCTAGATTCCTCATTTTCGTAACAATATTTTTCTTATACTTTAGCCATTTCATAACTAACTCCTGACATACAAAATTTGCTGGGTTACTATTTTTGACTTCTTTTTTCTATTTTTAACGTTCGAAATTGTTTTTATTTTTCTTAAGTAATTTATAAAAGCAATTAAATAGGAATGGACGGGCCAGAGTAATTCTTTTTTTTTCACAATGTGGCCAGTAGTGGGGTTTTTTTCAGTAAAGGTGGCGATGAATGTTGGTCAGGTTGTTGGTTGTTGTTGTTATTTTTAATTTTCATAAATTTGACTTAACGGTGATTTGGTATTGTGAGAGAGAGAAGAAAAAAAAACACATGATTTCTTATATCTTTTTTGTGGGGGTTTGCTGGCCATTTACTCAATACCACTCCACACTTTTGAGATCGAAAAGAGAAAAATCCAACAGAATAGATAGGAAGAGAAGCTTTTATGTTTCATTTTTGTTGAAAATTATGTGGATAATTATGAATGTTTATGATGATTGAAAAATAAAAAGTAAAATATTGATATTTATTGTTAATGAAAATGTGAAAAGTTTTACGTTTTTTTTTTGTGGTAAGAACAACAACAGAAAATATTTTCTAATTATTGCCACCTTTTTATAATTTTAATGAAGTTGAGTAAAAATTAGATTAGTTTTATTTGGTATTTTTTTTCTCTGAAGAGAAAAAGTGCTACATAATGATGATATTTATAAGTAATTTCAAGGATATTAAGAAATATGCGATATTTATTTTGAAGGCTGTCATAAGGGCTCTCAATACCTCTTAAATGGTTTGAGGGAAGAGTAAACTTTTTTAAACCCCAAGCATCACTTTTAAATTATAAAATTATAGTTGTCGTTATGTTTCCTTAACAATTTCTACGTATTGCGAGTACAACTAATCCTTACCTTTTAAATTTATTAGCATATCCTGGCAAAAATAAAAAAGAAGAAAATATTTGCTTGAAAATGTTTCCAAAGGAGTATCCATCCACAAATCAAAGTATTTGGACAAGACATAAATTATTTTATTATTTAAACAATAAAAAGGGGATACAAAAATAAAAACAAAGACAAAAACAAAAACAAAAAAGGACTGTAATAAAGCATTACAACTAAATGCTGAGCAACTTTTTTTTTTTTTTTTGTGGGTGTATGGTGTTGGACAATGGCATAAAAATGGTAATAATAATGGCAGAACCTTTTGCAACTAAATGCGGATAATCTGTAAGTTTTGCAAACATAAAATTTATGATGAAAAATAAAATTCACACAGGTACTAAATATATATTCCAAGTATATGTACATATGAAAACCTTAAAGCCAAAGTATCATAAGAGATATGTGAACAAAATATAATTGTTTTATAAAAGTCAAGTCGAATCAAGTCCCAGTACCATGGGCCTTTAGTTTCGATTTCGATCGAATAAAGACTATGCATACCAAAGAATTTAATCACATCTTTTGACATTAGAGAAATATGCCAGTTGTACGTAACATCGTTTGGGTACTCATGACTAGGAAACCAAAAGTTTCTGCATGAAAAATACTACACAGTAATTCGTTTTACGACATCATCAATGTTACTGACGCACAAGGGTGAGTAGCCAACAATGTATTCTCACAAGTTATTTGAAAATCAGACATACATAATTGGTCATTACAACCCGTTAGTCAGGATTACGACCTAGCTTCTCACAATTCTTATGTTGTGTGTGTTGAGTGTCGGGACCTACAGTCGATTTTTTTGAGAAACTTTTCATGGCAATTTTATTTACTCTCAAAGTGTTTGCCATAAATCTGCTGAGAGGAAGTTGCTGAAGAAATATTTTTTCGTATTTCGTTTAGTTGGAGATGCCTGACCTGGGGTTTGAACCGAGGCCTCACGTCTAATAAGCCAGTACACTACCTACTAGACCACGGTGACTTCAATTTGAAGGTCACGAAAGTGAATTTACAAAGTGGCTGTTGTCTAGTAGGTAGTATATTGGCTTATTAGATATGAGGCATCGGTTCAAATCCCAAGTCAAACATCTTGAACAAAACGAAATATTTCTCCGACGACTTCCTCCCAGCAGATTTTTTGGCAAAACTCTGGAGTAAATAAAATTCCTATAAAAGAAATTTTTCCTAAATCTGTCGTTCGGAGTCGTCTTTTGTCTTGAGTCAGAGGTGGGAAACATCGAAAGAGAATTTTGTTCCAATAAAAGTGTGCACGATTATCACTGGTGCCTACGTACTAAACCTACCCCTTATATCCTTCAACCACTCTCGGGAAAGCCGTAAAGTATTACTTCGGGGAGGGCATTAAAGCTTTCTCATATTAAATTAAATTTCGCCTTCGTAAATCCAATCTTCCAGCATAATTTCAGCCATTCACTGCCTGTAATGGCTCCATAGAATTCCAGCATTCAACATCTCCCCTACAAGCCGGTTTGGCCCAAAACTTGAGCTTCCGGATCATCTAAATCTGAGGCAGTAGGGAAGATATCATGTACAAATCTGTGCAGGTATTTCCTGAAGAATCCATGACCCGTCAGGAACTGGCTCACGTGGAAGTTCAGCTCACAATGTTTGTTATCCATCCAAGGGGTTATAGGGACAAGGTGATATGTCCATCTTTATCCTTTTAAATTATTCTCCCACCGTGATTGCCATTTGTGCATGGAAGTATGTAGTTTCTCCGCTGCTGTTTGTCCTGGATACTCGAGACGATGAAATATCCGCCTCAACTCACCCGCCAATATGTCTATCGGTATTGTCTTTGCCAATACCAACACCGCTTCATCAGATACTGTCCTGAAACCACTTATCTGTCTAATCGCGCTTAGGCGATACATCGAGGACAGTTACCTCCTTGTCGTCCCCATGGAGAGTGCTTCCGACTATATTGGGCAAGCATATAACAAGCGGTTACAAATTAGTGTTAAAGTACAAAAGCTATGAAGTCGCCGTAGTACAGTATGTAGTGTGTTTGCGTATTACACGTGAGTCCACGGTTCAAACCTCAGGTCAGGCATTTTCAACAAAACGAAATATGAAAACATAATTCTTCGGCGACTTCTTCTCAGTAGATTTCTGGCAAAAACTCTGCGAAAAAATAAAATTGGCATGAAGAGTTTCCTAAAAATCTGTCATTCGGAATCGACTTTAAGTTGTTGGTCTCGCCACTCATTTATAAAATTAACACATACGACATAAGTGGTGTGAGAAGCTAGGTCGTAAGCCTGATTAAAGGATATAATGATGAATTCTGTGTATGCCGTATGCGTACAAAAGCTATGGTCATGTCAAAATCTCACGTAAGACTGATTTCGATCTCACTATTGATTACACAATACCTGAACTTGCTTTCAATTTTGGTTTAAAAACGAAATTACCAGAAAGATCCCATTATGGCGGTGGCATCTTGCAGAGACCGTCATCCAAATATTAACTGACGGATTAATATCATACGACTTGGTCTGATTGGAATACCGCTCAAGGTAAAATAATTAAAACAAATATTCCGGGGGATGGCTCCTATTTATGCATTGCATTGCCTTGAAATTAGGAAAATAGGTTATTGGAGGGAGGAAAGAGGAAGTAGTGTCTGTAGTTATTAGATTTGAATCTGTTTTTATTATAAGCGCCATAAAAGACCTCTGCAGTAAGAGAGATCTCCATACGTATGGTGCTGCTAAAGAACGAATTGCATTGTGCGATTCACTGAACAATCCATCACATACGGATGTGCTCTATGTGACAGACGTGCATTACATTAAAATATGTATTTATTCTTCCCTTTATTTTCCTCGAACTCTCTTATGATAATTTAGCGTGGAAGCCACGATATGTCTGAAGAATACTGCATATGAAGTGAAAATGTAAAGTTTAATTTTTTATATGTTTTGCTTAGTACCCTACGCACTTGTTAGTAGGTGTTTAAATTCTTTCACTCTTTAGATTGTTTTTTCGGGCATTTGTCGCCAAAACTATATATTAACGGAGTGAGACGACAAAATAAACTTGAAATTTGTGTATTAAAATAAAATTAAGCCAGTAAATATTGAGAGATGTAGAAACAATTTAAAGAACGTTGTAAGACATAGACTGACTTTCAAAATGTATCAATATAAAGTTTGTATACAGTTCTACTACGGTATATAAATTTTGTACATATGCAAAGTTACCAAACAATGCATCAACTATAAATCCGATGCCTGATTGCTTTTTGACTGCGTTAAAAATACACATTGACAACGTTTTGAAATAGTATACATTGTATATATTTTGTACAGCGGCTTTATGAAACACTATACTTTGTTCAAACACAAAGCAACTAACATATTGGAAGTCAGCCATACTGTTCACGTGACACAGTGGCTAACGTGCTTGCAAACGAATTCAATTATCCGAGCGCGTTGTTAAGATTAGGAGGCTTCAACTCCTTTTTATATAGAAGCATCCTGATCTCCCTGAGCGGATTATATGACAGGGTCATGTCTTGAAAAAGATGTTCAAGATTTTTTACTACTATACTCAAGACAATACTCCATTACATTTTCAATGAAGGATATATTGGTAAGCAACGACTAACAACGGACACTGAGAAGAAATGAAGCACAACGCCTTAGTAAAGAAGTATTCCAACAAAACGCAGTGCTGCTCTCCATAATAATGTACAATACTTAATTAAACTAAGGTGGACACACAGTAACAGTTTACAAAATAAAAGGCCCGAACCTAGGTTTATAAAAAAAATGCTGAGTGCAATGTAAATCTGCTGAATTTTACAAATATTTAGAAGTTTTTTATATTGGGTAGGCCATCTATCGGTTTAAATTTGAAACAGGGATTATTTCGAATCTGGCAATACTTATGTCATTCTATTCTGTCACAAAATTCAGTTTATTATCTCCACCGAACGTAATGAATCGATTTACAATTGAGCAACGTTGGGATTTATTGTGCCAAAGGGGAAACTGCACGATGATGTGGATTTTGCCAAAAAAAAAATCATCTTTTCCGATAAAGGATACGTTAATAAGTAAAATTGCCGTATTTGTGGCTCATAAAAATCACACGTGGTCTTACAGAAGCCAATGCATCCATTACGAGTGACTGCTTGGTGCGGCTTGTGTAGTGAAGGCATCATTGCCCATATTTCTTTCAAAGTGAGAACGGTGCAGACATTACGTTCAATGGAGACACCTATCACACCATGATAACCGATTTTTTTGTACTCGCTCTTCTTGGCATTAATGTGAACATTGTTTGCTTTTAACCAGGATGGTGCAACTTGCCACATCTCATGCCACAATCGACTTATTACATCAAACGTTTGATGGCCGTTTAATTAGCCGTAATGATGTCAATTGGCCGCCTAGAAGCTGAGATTTGCCGCCGTTGTACTATTTTCTGTGGGGCGCTGTTAAAGAAAAGTGTTATGCCGACAAAACAGAGGCAGATGAGCATTTGAAGGCCAACATTGGTCAAGTGCATGGAATTTGGTACGATCGGAGGGAGGCTAGCTGCGGCAGCCATATGAATGAAATAATATTCCATTTCTAACCGGGAAAAATGTACTTCAGAACAACATTTTTAAATCTTAAATTTTAAATCGCCCACCCTATACTTTGTATTTTTCTATTTACAACTCAGAGTACTATTTTCATCTGTTTGAAGACATGATCACTTCTTTTTAATATGAAAGCATCAAGAATATTTCAGTTAAATCTGAATCTAAATTCTGTTCAAAGCTAAGTGTAGAAAAGAAAAATGTGCACCATGTAAGTATAAAATCTGAATTTTTCTTACAACTTGTTTGACTAGAGTTCAATCGAATATAAGAACCTGATTGATTCAAAATATATGGATATAAAGGTTGTCATAGTAGGAGTGATTACATATATACTGTTACGTTTTTACCCTTATAAAAACGTTTAAAATATGAGTTCGTAGTTTGCAAATAAAATAAAAATAAATTTTTGTTTAGTTTTAATTAAAATTCTTTATTGTTTGCACAATTCCATGTGCAACCTTTGGCAACTTGATTTAAACAACAACAATTTGCTTTATTTGTTATTCTTCTTTACACTCTTCCGCGTACACACTACCAATTGTTCGTTAGTTCTTTACAAAGGAGTTCCTCAAACCACAATTATTCTCTTTACAAGCAACGCGTATTCACACAAGACTGACTGAATTCTTTCTGATCCCGTTGCCTGCTTTGCCTTTTATATCGCTGGGTAAATATAAATGTAAAGTTGTTGTTTTTGTTATTGTTGTTTGTGTATTTTATTTCCGTTTGTCCTTGCAGTGTTGTCGTTGCCTGTTTGTTTACTTTGTTTATCCCTTTTTTATACTGATGTTGTTGCTATATTTTTGTTTATTCGTTGATCATGTAAACAAATCCATTGTTTTGTTTTTGTAGCTTTTGTTTATCATTTTAATTTTTTTTTTTTTTTTTTTTTATAATTCATTTATTTACAATCTGTTTTTACAACAATAAGCAAATTTTATAATCTTATTTTAACTTAACCTAGTCTGGATCTTTATCCAGTAAAATATCTACAAATTAAATAAATTGTAGGAGATTATTTTCTGTAAGGTAAATCTAATATATGAAACCTTTTAAGTCTATTGACTTCTTCGGTTTCATCTAACAAGCATATTGCTAAAGGATTACTATGAGTACTGAGTCTGTCTAAGTATCTAGAAGTATGTTTGTTTATCTCATCTTTAACTGTTGGAATCTGTAAGTCTTTGTGAATATTGTTATTTGTTATGAACCAAGGAGCGTTTGCTATTAATCTTAGTGTTTTAGATTGGTATCTTTGAAGGATTTCAATATTTGAATTACTAGCGGTGCCCCAAAGCTGTATTCCGTAAGTCCAAACAGGTTTCAATATCGTTTTGTAAAGCAAGAGCTTATTTTCTAGTGATAGTTCAGATTTAGAACCTAGTAGCCAATACATTTTTCTCGTTTTTATCTTTAATTGTTCTCTTTTAGACTGTATATGTTTTTTCCATGTGTTTCGTCGGTCGAGATGGAGACCAAGATATTTGACAGTTGTTCGTTTAGGAATAACTGTACCATTTAAAGCAACAGCTGGACAATCTTGTCTTCTTAGAGTAAAAGTAATATGTGTGGATTTGTCGGTATTTACTTTAATATTCCATTTTCTCAACCACCCTTCGATATCATTAAGTTGCTGTTGAATAATTTCTGACGCAATGGTAGGTGAATCATTCGCTGCTACTAATGCAGTGTCATCAGCATATGTTGCGACAGTTACATTTTCATTTGTAGGCATATCATATGTAAATATGGTGTAAAGAACAGGTCCTAGAACACTGCCTTGAGGAATACCCGCTTTTATAGAACATATATCTGACATTTCGCTGTTAACTTTCACGTAAAAGAATCTTTTTTCTAAATAGGATTTAAAAAACAAATAATATGGAGCTGGAAGCAACTTCTTTAGTTTAAATAGAATTCCCTGGTGCCATACTCGATCAAAGGCCTGCTGAATGTCGAGAAATACAGCTGAACAGTATTGTTTACGTTCTAAAGAGTCTCTTATCACGTTGAGTATACGATGACATTGCTCGGGAGTACCATGATGTTGTCGAAATCCGAACTGATGTTCTGGAATTATGCTTTTTCTTTCTAGTATTGGAATTAACCTCCGTAAGAATATTCTTTCAAATAGTTTTGAGAAAGTGGTTAAAAGACTAATAGGTCGGTAAGATGAAACAACATTTTCTGGCTTGCTTGGTTTGGGTACCATAATAACTTCAGCGTATTTCCATTGATTTGGGAAGTTTTGTAACCTTAAAATTGAGTTGAAAATTAAAGTCAGAAAAAGTATACCTTTTTTTGGCAGACTTTTAGCAACTGTTGCTGTTATTCGGTCATATCCAGGTGTTTTTTTGTTATTAAGCATTACAATTTCTTTTTGCACTTCTTGCGGAGGAATATGAGGGATAGGGAAATCCATTTGACAAGGACAACATAAAAACTCTTCTATTTCTTTAACATCGGCATCACTATTAAAATTGAACGACTGAAAAATATTTTCTAGATAATTAGAGTACGCATCTGCCTTATTTTTATCTGATCTACACCAGCTACCGTTTATATCTTTAATAGGTATGTTTCTTTTAATTGGCCGCTTTATATATTTTGTTGCATTCCAAAGGCAGTGCTCATCATTTTTAGATACATTAATATTAAGGCTTTTTAGAAAGTTAGCAGTTTCTTCGTTTTTAAATTCTCGGATTCGAGTTTTTACTTGACTTGAGGCTCGGTTAAAAATTTGTTTGTCAATTGGACTTCTGGAAGACTGCCAAATTCTTCGCAATCTCCTTCTGTTTCTTATTAATGCTTGAATTTCAGCAGATATCACAACTCTATTACGATCATTTCCAGCAGTTTCAACCACAGGGGTTGATAATGCTCCCGCTTCGTGGATTAAATTTGTAAAATTTTCAACCGCCGAATCAAGTTCTGTACCATTGTTTATTGGATAATTTAAATTAACGTTTTTATCTATCCAGTATTTAAAAGCTTCCAAGTCTGTTTTTGGAGATAAAATATTTATTGTTTTTTGTATTGTTTGTAATACAGTGCAAAAATTTAAAATTATTGGAGAATGATCTGAGCTCAATTCATCACTATCCCTTATATTCAAACATCTTGTTGATATCCCTTTATAAACCACGAAATCAAGTAGATCCGGAATTTTATTGATATCACTTGGCCAATAAGTTGGTCTTCCTGTTGACAAAACTGAATAATGATATTTTTGAACACACTTGTATAACTCTCTTCCTTTAGGATTTAGAATCCGAGAACCCCACCATGTATGTTTGGCATTATAATCGCCACCAACAATAAATCGCGTACCTAAATTTTTGAAAAAGTTAAAATAATCCTGACATTCGATGTTATGTCTAGGAGGAGAGTATATGGAATATATAGATATTGCATCATTATCGCAATTTATTTTTATACCTGCAGCTTGAATAGTGGGTAGGTTAAATTCTTCAAGAACTTCATATTTAATAGACGATTTTATAAGTATTGCGGCACCAGCATGCGCACGATTACCTGGGTGATTTGCAGTAATTAAGTCATAACCTCTTATTCGAAAATAGCTCCTCGAAGTGAAGTGCGTTTCAGATATTAAAAAAATATCTATATAATTTGTATGTAGAAAAATTTCAGCTTCCTGTGTGTGATTTGAAAGGCCGTTGGCGTTCCATATTGCAATTCTTAAGTTTATTTGCATAATTTTTCTATTAAAACGCTCATCATACCGATGAGTTTATCAATTTTTGTCATTAAGTTGGTGTTAAAATTGTCAACATTGTTTATGTTATTATTTTGAGCAACTCTTGCGTAAGATTGCTGATTAAAATTTGTATCTCTTTGAGAATTAAAGTTTTGATGATTTGGTAATTGCGGATAATCCTGTGGACGATACGAAAAATTAGGATTTTGGTTTTGTTGTCTAAGGGAATAATTATAGTTTCTCCTTTCAATAAGATGTTTATAAACTCTACATCCTCTATAGTTGGCAGTATGGTTCTGCAAGCAATGAACGCAGACAGGTGGGACATTTTGATCCTTGGTACATTCGGCTGTTGAATGGCCAAGACCACATTTCACGCATCTAAATGGTCTCTTACAATAAGACTTAGTGTGACCATACAATTGGCAGCGATAGCATTGAACTAATTCATTAGTTTTACGTGGAGGTTCGATTTTAACTAAAGCATTGCATATGTATCGCAAGTTATAAATATCTTTGTTGTTTGCTTTTGGATCAAGATCAATAAAGAACATTGATAAGCTTTCCTTATTCACACGACTTTTGACATTTATTATGCTTCTAACTTGATGGCCTAGCACTAGTAACTCAGCTTTTATGTCAGTTTCTGGAGTTGAAGGGTGAATACCTTTCATTACTACTCTAAATGCACGTTCTTGCCTGATTTGAAAAGTATTGTAGCTAATGTTTGAACTATCTAATGATTTTACTAGCATTCTATATGAATCTACAGAACCTATCTTAAGCATAACCTGGTTTCTTAAGGATTTATAACTAATTTCACTCTTAGGAATTACTTTTGTTAAATTAGTAATCATTTTATTCACATCTGTAACATCTGGTACAAATATTGGCGGTGGCTTTATTGTTGATTGATTTACTTCTGGCATATCCTCTTCATTCGTTTCAAGTTCTGCAAACATGTTCGATGATGTTGATGGTTCATTGTTGTTATTTATATTTGAGTTTAAATTTGAATTTAAATCATTGTTGTTATTATTGATATTTTGTTTTTTATGTTCATGTTTATTAGGCGAATTTTGTTGTTTTCTTTTCACAGCTCTAGTTGTTGGTACTTGCTGCCAACTAGCATCATCTCCATCACTATCCCCTGTCATTATAATAACAACAAGGCTTTTAATGCAGTTAAATTGTAATTGTCTGTATAACAATAATTTGTTATTTTATTTTTGTGCCGGAGAGAAAATTGCAACATATAAAGAATAACACAATAATCACTCTCAACGAAAAGAGAAAGAAAGGAATGTAGGAACCGTTATTTAAGAAGCTTAGTTTTTGTTTTTGTTTTTTTTTTTTTTTTTTTTTTTTTTTTTTTTTTTTTTTTTTTTTATAATAATAGATCTAATAAGATAGAAAAACAACCGCTCGCTTTGAGTGTTAGTCGATGACTATCATTTTAATAACACTATTTCCATTTTCGTAACAACATATACATACATAATTGATCATTACAACCCTTCAGTCAAGATTACGACCTAGATTCTCACACCACTCAATTTGTGTGTGTTAATTTTATACATGAGTGGTGGGACCTACAGTTTATAGTCGACTCCGAACTACAGATATTTGAGTAACTTTATCCTGGCAATTTTATTTACTCTCAGAGCTGTTACCAGAAATCTGAAAGGAAGTCACCGAAGAAATATTTTTTTCGTATTTCGTTTTGTTGAAGTAGTCTGTCCTCGGGTATGAACCGTCTTTACGTCTTATAAGCCATCAGACTTCTAAGTAGTAGCACTGACTGTAAAAACTCATTACAAAAAATTGGAAAGTTATGCTGAAACAACTCGCAAGCTTTAAAAATTTTCAGTCAAGAAAGTGCAACAATCTATCAATCATTCGAAGAGTGGTCAAATAATTTGTCGTACAGGATCGGATCGGTCTCTTGCAAACATAGCTGCTGTAAATGAGAGTGCCGAAGAAAAAATGATTTCGTAGATCCCTCCAGCGAATTTTGATAAAAGACTTTCACCACCTTCTTGCGAACAAAATTCATTTTCTCAGGACCTTAAGCCAACAGTAATTTTCTGCGATGAGGCTCATTTTCATCAAATGGTTGAGTGAGCATAGCATATTGTCTAATTTGGAATTCAGAAAATCCTCATCTAGTGCGGATTTTCGTCAAAGGCAGCGGCCTTAATTTTTGGAAGATGAAGCCTGTGAATGGCATTCGGGGCAGCAACATTATCACGTAGTTCTTATTGTCTCAAATGAATGCCATGGATCTGAACAACATGTGCAACAATCGATTTATTGCAGGAACTATTTCCAGAAAAGAGTTCCAGTTAAGAAATATTTGTCTTGTACTTAATAGCTGTACCCTGTTGGTCGACTATTTCCTCTCTTAATATTTCGTTTTGTTACCTCCAAAGTATTTCATTCAACATCTTTTGTAACAAAAACGAAAAAATAAAAATTCTTCTTCATAGAAATAAACCACATGGAGAAAAAATGAAACAAAATATTTTGTGTATAGAAAATATATCCCAGTACACGTTCCAAGATATACTGCCAATGTAAAGAAACATGCATTTAATCGCCCAACTCTTGTGGGTGCTGCAATTCATTTGATTTTAACATTTCGTTTCAAAGGAACGAGTTAAATGAGTCAAAAAATCTGAAGAAAGTTATAGTGGGGCCTGGCAGATACATATTAGAGCTCGAATTGAGAGATGAGTTCGAAACATGTATGTACATGAGTACAAACGAAAACGAAAAGTTCGAAAGAGTTGTGCATGTGTACACAACATCTATGCAGTCATACGTAAATGGTTACACAACAACAACAAAAAATTTAAGGAAGAACAAATTATTTTACAATATCTAGATTGCAGAGCAGAGTTTTACAAAATGGGGTAGAAGACTAAGCAAAAAAAAAAAAAAATACTAGGAGAGTAACAAAAAATTTAAGTGTGGGTTGAATGTTTGTGCAGAGATTTACCGTTTTATACTTGACATTTTCAAAAGTTTAAGTTTTAATTTATGACAACGTTTTCTATAAATCGTTATACTTGTGTACGTTGAAGAAGTTCATACACACACATACATATATATGTACATATACACCTACACTTACACTTACACTATTTTAGCTACAGATACACATGAACGTTAGCAAAAGTATATAAAATATTGGAGATTATGAGAAATGAATACAGAAACACAACAACAATAAAATAAAATTAAACAAAATAATTCCCAGAAAAAAAATATATGAGAAGAGGACGACAACATATCTTCAAACAGGATATTATTTATAAAATAAGTGGGGGAAAATAGTTGGACCGACTGTTGGAGTATAAAATGTTGAAGATTTTTTGAAAAAAAGCTTTTCTTCAATTTATAGCCATGTTTTCTTTTTTTATTATCTGAATGGGCGTTGATAATATTCTGTAGTTTTGTAAGTTCTTTGATAATTTAAGTACAAACCAGAGATCTGCAATGAATCGTTTTTTCGCCACTCAGAAGCATTCATGAAATTTTGAATATAAGTGAGTCAACAATATTTAAATTTAACTATGTACTCCGATTCATTCATACTCACTACAACGTTGATTTATAAGAACAGGTTGAAATGAGTATGGGTACAACGTCGACATCAAACTCATACCATTCAAAATATGTTTGATTCATAAGCCAACTCCTTTAGATTCATAACTTTAGATAAATACTTATAATACTTATAAATGATTCAAGTGACTCGAGTGACTTGAATCATTCATCAGAATTACAGTCTTAGTTGTTGCATTTACAAAAAAAAAAAAGAAAAAAGACACATAAGCAAAAAAGGCAGAGCAGCAAGCAGAGCAAACACACAACCTTTAAGTGAGTATTTTAGTGTTCGTACGCGAATCATATTTATTTTGTGCTTCGTGTATATGTTGAGCTATGGAGAGTCGAAATCAACAACATCATACGTGTTGTTAAGTATGAATATGATGAGTGCTTCAAACTTCGAGTATGAGTAGAGGTTCCATGATATTAAAATAAGTATGAATGCGTAAAAGTATCAGAAATTATGAGTAGGTTTCGATTCTACTTATCTTTCTGAATACTCTTTGCTGATCTCTGGTATATTAATTAAATGCTGTTGATGGAAATACCCGCTTTGTAAAACAAGAAGTGTTAATAATCCTGTTGAGCAATCAAAATTATACTCTTTTAACTTGTTCTTATTTCCAATTATAAAATAGATCTTTAAGACATAAATTCTCCTCAAATACTTCCCCTTTCTGTAATCAATGGCTGTCAAATTAAGTATTATCCAGAAGATTGGATACTTTTACAATCTCCAAAAAGGGAAACTACAATGGATAAATCCGGCCAGTGTAAGTCTCCAGAACTGGCTTCATTCTTGCTAAACGCATAGCCAAATTTTCCGCAACTATACAGAATGCTTTTTCTCGCTGGCGCATCATCTCTTCTGGGCATTTCTCTATTTTGTGGGTGAACATCGACAATCTCCCTGCGGAATATTATTTCGACAGGGATTTTCAGTTTTTCATTTCGAGCAGGGACGACTGCATCCCTGACATGATCATTCCGCCAGAACTCCTGGATGTATACACTGATGGCTATAAACTCGAAACTAGGATTGGTAGCTGTGCTTACTCTGGGAAAGTGGACCTGAACATTTCCCTCCGACTGCCGGATTACTGTAGCGTGTTTCAAGCGGAGGTTATGACCATCTACCGGGCGGCTGAATGGCTCCTCATCAACGGTGCTCGTTTCACGCGCATCTCAATCTTCTCTAATAGTCAGGCTGCTATAAGCTAGGCCCTCTAGGCTCGCTAGGAAGTGTCGCCCCTGTCTTGCCAGGGCTGGTGCACTCCTTCCGAAACCCTCGTCAAACGATTTGGGTATGCCACTTACCACGGTTAAATTATCCATTGGACGGAAATTCTTTCGAAACGCCAACCTATCCTGGGTCAATGAAAAATCTTGCTCCACAGCCAGACTCACTTGGCTCTCGATGGATAGAAGGATCACCAACCAACTACTCAGACTTGATCATAATGCCATCTCGATCATAGTGGCCATGCTTACAGGTCATTGCGTTATTGGAAGACATGCAGAAGGACTGCAGCTCATGTCTAGCGACTTCTGTCGAGGGTGAAGAGGAAACTGTTATCCACTTTCTATGTCAATGACCATCTCTTGGGAGGAGCAGATATAGGTTATTTGGCTCTCCATTCCTTTCAAGGTATCTTCCATTGCTATTAAGGATATAGCTTCGTTTATTAAGATTTCAGGCTGGTTTCCAGCCTAGAGTAGTCGTTCTTTTGATGTGCAGCTCTTGCGCCGACCAACTTCTTCCCTACTTTTGTGGAATTTGGTCAGTACAGAAACTTCGCTTACCTGTGGCGTCACTATGTGAGCTTTGGTAATCAAAGCTACCACTTCGACTTCACCTAACAATTAGAGAGATTAGAGTCCTCAGAATTTCGTTTGTAGGTCCACCATTAGGGAATTAGTACCACATGTTCTTCTCTCCCAATTTGTGGATGTAAAAAATATTCGTTGAGCTTGACGCTGTTGTGCGTAGTGGTCCTTTGGCCTTCGGAGTTTATGAAAAAATATGCCCAAAACCCACGGAATTCATTTATAAATCATGTTTATTTGCTGTTGATCCATTTTGCTGAAACATGTTCTTAATTTTGAATTAAAATAATGCATGGTTTTTTCATTTGGCTTATGGAGTACCAAAGTCGCTCCCACCTTAAACACCACACAATACAGTAATTCTCCCTCAAATTTTTAACGTAGATTTTTGAAAGCCCCAGAAGCGATAATTCTATATATCGGAGCCTCTTTTCATCGCTAAACAGTCTTTGGACTCAAAATCGCTTCCACCTTAAACATCATACCATACAGTACCTGCAGTGTGTCTAATCCCTCTTCTCATATTAAACGTATATTTTTGAAAACTCCAGAAGCTAAAATTCTATGTTTCCGAGCCTCTGTGCTTGGCAATGGATAGTTGCTGATTCAGTGTCTGAACTTTGTTATGACTTTTATGAAATTTCTTCCAAGACTGCAGTTTGCTTGACATATCGCATGATCGATACTACGAGTTTCCTTGGGAAATTTGCAACCACAACCATTGTATTCGCTGTAGAATGGCTACTCCGGTGTCCAATACCATTTCTAATAATACCATTTCTAATACCATTTCATCTGATACCACGAGTCGAAGAACTAAACGTAATGATTGCGTAAACGATGTCGGTTTACACGAAAGTCTACATTAACATCTTCGAAGAAATTTTTACGCAAAAAAAAAGAAAAAATTGAAGCAAATATTCTTTGTTCGTGAGGAATAGAGCGATTCTTGCCACGTTTACATGACGAAACACATGTTTAGTCCACAAATGTCAGAGCATAACATATTGCTGAAGTATTGTTTATAACTCGGTATATCGAGAATATCATCAGTATTTTATCTCAACTATGTTCAGTAAAATTCTCATATTTTTTAATAGAATAGGGTAGTTGGAAACCAACAAAAAACCTTTAAATATTTGTTGATCAACTTTACATTGTAAAAACACATGATATTTGATTGAGGCCGTAGTCTCTTAAGTAGTGTGAAATATGAAAAAATATTTCCGCGGTGACTTCCTCTTAGCAGATTCCTGAGAGTAAATAAAATTGCCATGAAAATTTTCTCAAAAATCTGTCATTTGAAATTGACTTTAAATTGTAGTTCCCGCCACTCATGTATAAGATTAACACTGACTAAAGTGTTGTAATGACCACTTATGTAAGTAAAGGGTGGGCCATTTAAAAGTTTAAATTTAAAACTGCAATAAAACAAAAATTTTTTTTTTGCAGCTTGCATCACAGTACCTCCTTCGATCGGATCAATTTTCGTGCACTTTTTCGAGTGTATGTGGTCGAATCTCGGTAATGGCATCACGATTGTTGACTTTCAGATGCTCAATTGTCTCTGATTTGTTGACATAACACTTTTCTTTAACGGCGATCCATAGAAAATAGTCCAACGGTGTCAAATTGAAGCTTCTTGGTGGCCAATTGACATCACCATTTCGGCTAATTAAACGACCATCAAACGTTTGACGCAATAAATCGAGTGTGGCATTAGATGTGTGGCAAGTTGCACCCGCCTGTTGAAACAAATCACCACTTTCATCAATACCATGAAGAGCGGGCAAAAAAAAATCGGTTATTATAGTGCAATGGGTGTCCCGTATGGTTGACCGTAATGGTTGCGCCCTCCCCATTTTCAAAGAAATATGGTCCAATGATGCTTACGCTTCAAACAGTCACTCATAATGGGTGCATTGGCTTCTACAAGACCACGTGTTGGTTTTCTGAGCCCCAAATATGGCAATTTTGCTTATTAACGTACCCACCAAGATGAAAATGAACTTCATCCGAAAAGATGATTTTGTTTTTGTCAAAATCAACATCATCGTACAGTTTCTCGTTGGCCCATCTAGAGCAGCGAAAACGAAGTGGATGGTCATGGCTTCTACTCTTGAATCAATTGAACTTTGTAAGGCGAAATACCGTGATCTTTTCCAAAAATTCAACGTAAACTGGTGTGTGAAATGTTCAATGCTTGAGAACGAGGATGAGTTGATGTTGATGGATTCTCATGCGTACTCTCAGCCACAGCATTGATATTTTCGGGTGTAAACGCTGTAAACGAGCACGCTCATGTCTTTGCACTTCAACAATGAAACCAGTTTCACGAACTTAGTAATAAACTTGCGCATACCGAGCACCGTCCGTCCTTCTATGCGAAGGACCTTCGTGCAATATCCGATCAATTGTGCTTATTTTGGAAATAAATTTCCAATAAATCCCAATGTTACTCAAGCGTAAATCGATTCAATAAGTTCAGGGGAGATAACATACTAAATTTTGTGACAGAATAGAATGTTATAAGTATTGCCAGATTCGATGGTTCAAAGTTCGATGGTTCAAAGTTAAACCGATAGATGGTCCAGTCGATATGTTTTAACACACAACCTACTACATACAGTGGTGGACTTATAATTAGAAACGATGTTTCTGGAACAGAGTTCTCTGGAGTGACGAATCGAAGTTTAATTTGTCCCAATCTGATGATAAAACGTATGTAAGACGTCCTCCAAACAAACCCTTTGATCCCAGGTACACAGTGAAGACTGTAAAACAAATTAACAAACATACATGTTGATAAGTCGTTTCTAATTATAGGGCCATCACTGTATAAAGATATTCTGTTGTTTACTTTCCTTGTTTTAACTAGTAAGAGAAGATTCTGTTGAAAGACTCAGTGATCGTTTGTAAATTGAAAAAAGGCTTCTTAGGGATTCTCAAAATTCTAAAATCTCTATTGGCATTAAAATGTTCATTCAATTTATAAGGCTTGTAAAATATTTCTTTGATTACAATTGCATCTCGTACGCCACCATTAAAAAATGCATCATTAACTAATTTGCATAATTTCTCGCTTTCAAATTGTTTTTGGTTTCTTCTTCTGTAATTCCATTAAAATCCTAAAACCACAACAATTTAGAGGAAAATTGTTTTTCTGTAATTAAAAAAAAAAGCGAAAAAAACTCGCAAATAGAAATGGAAAAAGGATCGCATTTATTACAATTATTAAGCAATTTGAAAATGCGTTTTTATGCGCTACTGCTTGTTACTGCCGCAGTTGCCTGCTGTCTGTCCTAAGCAGTAAAAGCACTCAACTTAAAAGCATTCCAACTAACGATTTTAATTTCCAATTTTTAGTTTTTATTTCTCATTTTCTTCTTCTTCATTTCAATTTCACAGTCTAAACAATTTGTGTATTGTCATGTATAATTGAGAGGGTAAAAGAAATTAAAAGAAAAAAAAAATTAAAATAAAAAGTACGTGTTATTTTTCTTGCTAATAATGCAAATTAAAAATACAATACATACGTATTTACATATTTCGTTTTTTTGTTGTAGTTTCTTTTTTCTATTTTCCAAACAATTATCCTTTCGAGCAAGAAACAAAAACCAACAATTATTACAAGAAATAAAAAAAGGAAACAGTGTACAAAGAAAATACTTCTTTCCATTGCCAAAGCAATGTGTCACATGTATGATGAGCACTCTTTTGGTTTTTTTTGTTATTTCTTACGGAAATTGAAATAAAAAAACGAAAACAACATTTAAATGAATAAAATGCGTTTTTTTCTTTGCTTTCAATAATTTTTGCGGTTTTTTTAATCGTTAGCCCTACAGCGGGCCCATGTAACTCATTACATTCTTTTGTATACATTTGTTTTTAATTTAGTAAGTTACACTTTTATATACATACATATATTTAAGATTTGTTTATTTAATAAAACATAACATATATACATACATAATCGGTCATTACAACCCTCCAGTCAAGATTACGACCTAGCTTCTCACACCACTTATGTTGTGTGCGTTAATTTTATACATGAGTGGCGGGACCTACAGTTTAAAGTCGACTCCAGATTTTTCAGACAGATTTTGAAAAACTTTTTATGGCAATTTTATTTACTCTCAGAGTTTTTGCCAGAAATCTGTTGAGCTGAAGTCGCCGAAGAAATAGTTTTTGTATTTTGTTTTGATGTCTTACGTGGGGTTTGAACCCTGGCTTTACGTCTAATAAGCCAACACACTAGACTACGGCGACATCATTATTAATTATTATTTAATAAAAATCTAATGAAATACAGTTCGATTCGGATTTGTCGGCATAAGACTTTTCTTTAACGACACCTCACAGGAAATAGTCCAACGGTGTCAAATTACACCTTTTTGGCGGCCAGTTGAATCGCAATTTCGGCTAATTAAACGACCATCAAACGTTTGACGCAATAAATCGATTGTGGCATGAGTCAAGTTGCATCATCCTGTTGAAACTAAACATAGTTCACGTCAATACCATGAAAAGCGAGTACAAAAAATTCGAAAATAATGGTGCGATAGGTGTCTCCATTGAGCTAATGGTTGCGCCGTCCTCATTTTCAAAGAAATATGGGCCATTAATGCCTCCGCTCCACAAGCCGCACCGAACAGTAATTCGTAATGGGTGCATTGGTGACTACGTGTGGGTTTTCTGATCTCCGAATACGGAAATTTTGCTTATTAACGTACCCACCAAAATGAAAATGAGCTTCATTCGAAAAGATGAGTTTTTCATTGACATCATCGTGCAGTTTCTCGTTGTTCCTATAAACCCCAACGTTGCTTAAGCGTAAATCGATTCATTACGTTCGGTGGAGATAATGTACTGAATTTTGTGACAGAATAGAATGTCATAAGTATTGCCAGATTCGAAATAACTCATGGTTCAATATAAAGGGTGTTTTTTATAGAGGTATAGAACTTTAAGTTGGCATTACTTTTCAAGATGGCGACCGATTTAACAGCTGTCAAGTGATTTATTCTCAGTTTGGTTTGGCAATTCATCATGAATAGACTCACGTCTGAACAACGCTTGCAAATAGTGCAATTTTATTTCGAAAATAATGGTTCTGTGCGGAAAACGTATCGCGCACTACGTCCATTTTATCGTCGACAAAATCGTCCATCAGAGCAGTTAATTCGATTAACCATGGAACGTTTTCGCACCACGTTTACTCTTATTGATAACTCGCATCCCCAGAGACGCTGTACGGTGCGTACAGAAGAAGCTATTGCTGCTGTAGAGCGTAGCATTGAGGAAGACCCGAATGAGTCCATCCGCCATCGAGCACAGGAATTGGATCTGTGGAAGATTTTGCGAAAGGATCTTGGTTTGCGTGCTTACAAAATCCAACTCGTGCAAGATTTGAAGCCAAACGATCATCAAGTAAGGCGTAGATTCGTCGAATGGGCCCAAAACGAGATTATCGTTGTTCCCGATTTTCATAAGCGAATTTTGTTTAGCGCACTTCTGGTTGAATGGCTACGTCAATAAACAAAACTGCCGCATTTGGAGTGAAGGTAATCCTCAAGTGTATGTGGAAACACCGTTACATCCAGAAAAACTGACTGTTTGGTGCGCTTTATGGGCTGGTGGAATCATTGGTCCGTACTTTTTCAAAAACGATGGTGGCCAGAACGTTACAGTCAATGGTGATCGGTATAGATCCATGATTACTAACTTTTTCATTCCTGAATTGAATAACCATGATGTCCAGGAGATGTGGTTTCAACAAGACGGCGCAACATGTCACACAGCTCGTGCCACAATAGATTTATTGAAAGACACGTTTGGTGACCGCCTAATTTCAAGTTTTGGACCTGTGAATTGGCCTCCAAAATCTTGTGATTTAACACCGCTAGACTACTTTCTGTGGGGCTATGTAAAGCCATTGGTCTATGCGGTAAAGCCACAAACGCTTGAACATTTGGAAGACAACATTCGCCGTATTATTGCCGATATACGGCCACAAATGTTGGAAAAAGTCATCGAAAATTGGACGTCCAGGTTGGACTACATCCGCGCCAGCCGTGGCGGTCATATTTAAAATGTAATGCCACAAGATTATCTTTCGGATAAATAAAATTCATGTCAATCGAATAATCCATCGTTGTTTTATTGCAACTTAAAGTTCGTAATAAACAGGTTGAAATAAAGTAAATTGAATTTTTTTTAATAATTTCAATACAAAATGACATTAACTTGTTCAACTAACTTATAGTGCTCATTGTACTTATATTGTACTGTATAACATTAACATTATAACATTATAAAAAGACTAACGACATTCAATCGCATGGCCTTAGTGGCGACTTCATGTCTGGCTGAAGTTCCGTTTTGTTGTAACCACATACCCTTCTGAGTCTTCAATTGCTTACTGAATTAACGGTAATGTACAATGGCTTTTTCACAAACTAGTTCTAGGTTCTCCGAGCCCTATGTGCAACGTACCCACCGAGTGAGAAATGAGTTTCTTCGGTGAAGAAAATTTTGTTCGAAAATTCGACTTTACGATTGTGGATGCGGCATTAATTGTTGGATAAATTGGATTCTATATGGGTTTAAGTATGCCATAATAAGACATAAGATAACCGCAATTGCTGATAACGTTGTGGAATTGATACATACATATTATTCGCATCTCAAACAAAAGCGACCTCATCTGTATCATTTCCAGTATCATAATTACCTCATAATGCCCCATATTCGTAAATAACAAACCTTTCACTAAACAAATGACACTTCAGATAAAAGATACCGTGCTAACCCTAAGATAAGAAACGTGAAACTTTTATTGTTTACCAGATAGCCAAAGCCGATATTGCTCCAAAGGATTGCAGCCGACTCAAATACTTTTTCTCAGAAAGTCATACAATTTATTATTCAACACGATGATTACTCCACAACCCTCCTTTTTATTCCCGTCGTTCTCATATCAGCATCGACAATATCAATTAGGCACTTATGCGGACGTCGTGATCTAGTAGGTTGTGTGTTGGCTTATTAGACGTGAGGAATCGGTTCAGGTCATCCAACTCAGCGAAATATGAAAAAATATTTCTTCGACGATTTCCTCCCAGATTTTTTCTGCCAAAAACTCTGAAAGTAAATAAAATTGCAATGAAAAGTTTCTCAAAAATCTGTCATTAGGAGCCGAGTTTAAATTATAGATCCCGCCACTTATGTATAAAATTAACACACACAAAATAAGTGGTGTGAGAAACTAGGTCGTAATCCAGACTAAGGGTTGTAACGACCAATTATGTATGTACTTATGTGGACAACCCTTATTCCTTCAATTTTTGTTAATAATGAATGCCGAAGAATGTTGTATTGATTTCCTTTAATTCTTTTTTCTCTAGCGTGGAAACTAGGAAGCTTAACGCTTAACTCCTGTTTTGAATGATCTATGTATATCCATTATCATTAGATTCTATTATTTTCTATTCATTTATTTGTTATTCTTGGTTCGGTACAGAAAACCATAAATAAAAACCCCCGAATGCAAGACTCTGCGCACCCTTATGTCGCCCACATACAATATATCGAATAGAAGGCAATGCTTAATTTAGCATTCCTAGCCGTCTGGAGAGGTTTTGACACCCAAACATATGAAGATGTCTACATGGAAGTATAGATTTTGCATGATGAGATACTAACTGTAAAAAAAAATGTTAGACATACATAGCTGCGTTTTATTGCATTTATTAAACAATAATAAATCGATTTTGACAATTTAAGGGCTAGAGTGGATCGGATACATTCGTTGTGAGTTTCTATTACTGTTTCTTCTTAATTGATCATAACAACCCTATAGTTAGGATTACAACCTAGCTTCTCACAGCACCCCCACGTTTTGTGTGTTAATTTATAATTGAGTGGCAGGACCTACAGTCTAACGATAAGTCCGAGCAACAGTTTTAAGGAATTTTTAAATTTTATTTAATCTCAGACTTTTTGTCCGAATTCTGCTGAGAGTAAGTGGCCGAAAGAAATATTTTTTTTCATATCTTCGTTTGTCCGAGATTTCTGAGTCCGTGGAGTCGTCTACATAGTATCTAATAGACTACGCCGATTTCCTATTGTTGTTTGGAATATTTTAATTACTAGAACGATATCATTGCTAAGCTGGCGGCCGCTGATACAGTTTTGAGAGTGAATTTAATTAAAGGGTGCCTCGATATTCTATTGAAGAAAATGTGAATTATTGTGATTTATAATGATATGTATGTGATATGTTTGTCGGGTTAAATAACCCCAACAATATTTATATCATCTTGTTGCTTATTATCTCTATTTCCTTCCTTGTATAATTACCTTTATGGTATTCCAACACAATGCATGACAGGAATAGGAATCATAATCTTAGTGTTGATTAAAAAAGAAGGAATAATAATATGTGTGCGAAGATACACAACATACGAGTATACATAATTTGGCAATTATAACCCTTCAGCCAGGATTACGACCTAGGTTCTCACACCACCCATGTTGTGTGTGTTAATTTTACACATGAGTGGCGGGACCTACAGTTTAAAGTCGACTTCGAACGAAAGATGTTTGAGAAACCTTTTCATGGCAAATTTATTTACTCTCAGAGCTTTTGCCAGAAATCTGCTGAGAGGAGGTCGCCGAAGAAATATTTTTTTATATTTCATTTTGTTCGAGATGTCTGACCTGGGGTTTGAACCGTAGCTTTACGGTTTAATAAGCCAACACACTACCTAAAAGACTATGGCGACTTCAACCTCAACCGTAGCCTCAACTTGTTAGAGAATAAGTTTACAAGTGGGAAACTTCTCAAAGCAAGCAACAATTAGATTTAAGACTACAGGAATATAACATAGAAAGTGTGAAGATAGATTTTAAAATCTATCTCTGAATCTGAAATTTCGAAAAATTTCAAAATCTACTCTGAAAACACGCTCTGTTAAGGGTTCTGGCGATTAATTTATTTACGTCCCTTTGTTTCCATTAAAAGCAATTCACTTTGTCCGCTTATGTCGTTGTGATTTATTCCTCTATTGATTTATTTATCGGATTACATGAGATTGCGCAAAAGTTTTACTTCTTTTTGTCTTATTTTACCCAGGAATTTAAATCATTTTTCCTGTTTTTCTTTCCCAGCCTTAAATTAATTGTTTAACAGAGTTCATATAGATAACAGCGCTCTGTTAACTAACTTGGTTTACGTCTAGGGAGATTTTAAAATCTATCTTCACACACATAATAATAATGGGACTGGTACGGTGAACATCCAATTATATATGCTGTACGATGAACTCCTTCGATACAGTTGTTCCTCTCACATGACAGCAATAACAGAAAGCTAACAACTGGAAATAAGATCCAAAATATTTAAAAGTGACATAAAGTTAACACTTCTTTACGCAAAGGAGACTATTGAATACTTCACCAAAGGATGTCAGTAAATTCCAAGCAATTGTTGTTTTTACAGGACATTGGAAATCTTTTGGTCAGCAGATGTTAATTGATAAGAGCCTGTGAAAGCCAACGTAAGTGATGTTGTGTAGGACACATTCTCAGGAGATATTAAGGATAAGATTCAAATCCTTAATGTGAAATATGTTTGGAAAGGCCCCTGCCGCAGGAGAAGATGTTTAGAATGACTGAACGTAGCTGAATTGGAGTCACAGTCCGTTTGCACGATTGCTTGGTAGTGGTCGTATATATAGAATTGCGATCAGATTTTTTTATTATAAGACCAACACTCATGAGATGACTCCTTTTCGTGCAAGACAATGTGTTAGAATAATAAAAAGATAGTTGTAGGAGAAAGGAAATAGGGGTAGTGTGCGACAAATTTTATTTATCTAACATTGATTTTTTCAATGACTAGTGTAAAACCATCGTTAATTATTTGGGATTACTTTTCATTTGCGGTTAATCGCTTATAATTAATGTCAACGATCAGACAATCACAAAACACCCAGGGTCTCTGATGGGAATCGAACCAACGGCTAAGCACTTGAAGTTTACCACACTAACCAATAGGCCATTGCGGCACCTAATGAATGAGTGCTGATGAATTTAGTGTGGATTATACTCCCCACATAAATTTTAACATGTATTGAAATAGGGCGTCCTTAAGTGTCTCCATTTATTTGCATATACCGTCTGTTGTTTTTAAGCTAATTTTTGATGTTGCATTATTAGATTAGTTTCCTGATTGTACTTGCATTTATTTTACTTTTTTTTTTGGTGCTTTTTTGTGAATCTCTAATTCAGTTTCGGATAAAAATAATAAAAACTCCTCACAGCTGCATTTAAGTACAAATTGTAATTGAAATTAAAATGCTGTGATACCACACAGTCTAAATGCTTTTCATGTTCTATTCGAGCAAAGTCATGCAGAAAAACACGACAGAAAAAGGGAATACAATTTGGTTTAAAAGCACAACAAAATTTGAGTAAAAAAAAGACAATTTTAGAAAATTAAAAACCACGTTTTTCTGTCTTTCTTTCCTTTTTTTTGATTTTCAAGCTTCTAAAGACTATTTTAGTTGCTTAATTTGTTTTACAAATGAAAGCAATTAGAAATGTTACTATGGCAACGCAAATACGATTACAAGTTGGATTTCATTTAAAAACGAAAAAAAATTTGTATATTCTTGCTACAGCAGCAACAGCAGTAGCAGCATTAGCAGATAACCAATTCGCCAAAAATAAATTTGTACGTTTAGTTTATTAATGGTCTTCATAAAGTTTAATGAAAAGGATTTCATTAGAAAAAATACGGAAAAAAACAGTAAGAATGGAAGAAGAAATTCAAAGGAAATTCATAAAGTTTAATTAAAACATTTCCTAAACGCCACCAATTTCAAACCTTCTTTCTTACGTTAGATGCTTGCTGAGTGTAGGGGTTGTAGAATTCATTTTAAATCAAGAGAAAGTGCGAATATATTTTCAATATTATCAGGAAAAGTAGGTAGGTAGGTAGAAGTGGCTGTCCCCTCGATGGAGTCATGAGCGGACACACTTAGGCCGCACACAGGACCTATTGTGATACCACAGTTCCTCATTTCCCCTATTCCAGGAACCATTCGAAGCTTCTGATGAAGCAACTCAGGCGGCCAATATCCATATATGACAGCTCATCAATATCCTCCATGTAGTAGGCACCCAGGTAGTTCTTTCTCCTCCGACTAAGTGCCGGACATGTGCACAATTGGTGAAGAATAGTCTCATCTTCCTCTTAATCTCCACAGCTTTGCAAGGTGTCTAAGACCAATACGCCTCGCATGCGCTCCTATAATGCAATGCCCCGTAATAACCCCAATAACAGTGCTGAGCCTACTTCTTTGGAGTTTAAGCAGAGTCGCTGTGCACCTCCTGCTCTGCCCTTATCCGAAGTTGCCCACATTCTGTTGACGAGATCTACGGTTGCATTCGCAATTATAAGTTTGGGGACCTGCAAATAAAAGGGATCCCCAACGTAGAGAATTCATCAGAGAGTTCGATGGTCTTCAGGAAAAGAAAGTGTTGTATGAAATTTAATACGAATATATTTAAGAAATTAAAGTTACCTACCTAAAGCAGAGATATGCTACGGTCTTATGGCGAGTTATCTTTTTTCTTCTTCTTCATCCAGCTCTGTGATCCTCTACCATTTATGGGATGAATACTAAAGTTCCAAGAACAATTTCCAAATTTTCTGGAATGGCATAAATTTTTCGACCAAGAACAAAAAACCTTAATGCTGACATAACAAAAGAAATGGATGGGCTGAAATGGAAAGATGGGCTACATGAGGTAAAATTCAAGTGAAAAAATTTGATGCACTTTTAAATTCCATATGTATAGGAATCTAACACTAACATTGTGGAAAATAATTTGTTGGTGGGAGGAAACAGCGTGAACTATCAATACATATTAAATTTGAATCTGTTATAAGTGACAGACCCCCTAAAGAACGTATTATGTTAATCGATCAATTTAAGCAACGTTGGGATTTATTCGAAATTTGTTTCCAAAACAAAGACGATTGGTCGGAAATTGCATGACAATGTCGTACAAAATTCGGTCGCAGAGAATGACCAACAGTGCCAAGTATACGGAATTGCTAAAGTTCGTGAAACTAGTTTTATGGTTGACTAGCTGTACCCTGCGCGTGTTGCTGCGCCGCCAACTAAAATAATTTTGAAGGTAAGACATTACACAAATGTCCAATTAATTTTGAATCATTTTATTGATTTTGTTTCCCGTTATCCTGATGATTCAGATGAACGGGCCTGAGTAGTACGCGTTCGATCAGTTTCTAATCTCACTTCTCGTTGTTCAAGCGGTTCAAGCGAACGGGTCTCAGCGGCATATATTCGAAGATTTTCCAGTCTCAATGATCGTCTGATTCTGAGGCTCGTAATGCTCTTTTCTTCCGTGCTTGAGGTGTAGGTCGACTAATTGCTTGTCATTCATTTTGAATAATTTTCAGTGACGCCATCCATCGAAAATTAATCGCACCAACCTCCTCATGCGTAACAACTTTGTTAAAGAATGCACAGTTTACGATTTAATTGATTTTAAGTAATTTTCAGTGGCGCCACCAGCCGGAAATTACTCATACCAACTTAGAAACCTTCCCCGGCTCATGCTCAACAACTTTGCTACAGATCATAACATGATCAAATGTAAAGTTTACGATTCTATAAGGTACATACAAACAAAGATTCATTTTTATATATGTAGACTATGGGAGGTGACACGCCCACTATAGCCAATCCGCCCATTTTGTTTATATATACGTCAAAGTCGTCCATACAAAATTTGAGGACTCTAGCTGTTGCAGTTTATGAGATATGCGACATTAAATACTTATTGGGTATGTGGGCGTGGCACCTCGCCTACTTGAAATTTTAAAATAAAAAGTAGCCTATAGTTCCTTCCAGACATACAGGAAGGTACTGTTGAAATTTCAAAAAAATCGGTCCAGCTGTTTAGCCGTCTATAGACTTCAAACATACAAACTAACCAACAAACAAATTAACACACATTAATTTTTATATATAAGAACAAGATGTGCCAAGACGTGAGCATGTTCGTACAGTGCGTACACCCGAAAATATCAAAGCTGTGGCTGAGAGTGTGCGTGAGAATCTATCAACATTAACTCGCCATCATTCTCAAGAATTAAACATTTCACGCACCAGTTTACATCGAATTTTGCGAAGAGATCTCGCTATAACGCCTTACAAAATTCAATTGGTTCAAAAGCTTCAGTCGCATGACCATCCGCTTTGTTTTCGATTCGCTAGATTGACTAACGAAAAACTGTCGATTTTGCCAAAAAAATTATTCATGTTTTCGTATGATGCTCATTGTCATCGTGGTGGGTTCATTAATAAGAAAAATTGCCGTATTCGAGGCTCAGAAAACCCACACGTAGTCTTATAGAAGCCAATGCAACCATTACGAGTGACTGTTTGGTGCGGCTTGTGGAGTCCATCATTTGTCCATATTTCTTTGAAAATGAGCAAAGCGCAACCATTACATACAATGGAGACACCTATCGCACCATGATAACCGATTTTTTTGTACCCGCTCTTCATGGTATTGATGCGAACGATTTTTGGTTTCATCACGATGATGCAACTTTCCACATATCTAATGCCACAATCGATTTATTGCCTCAAACGTTTGATGGCCGTTTAATTAGTCGAAATGGTGATGTCAGTTGGCCGCCTAAAAACTGCGGTTTGACGCCTTTGCCCTATTTTCTGTTGGGCACCGTTTAAGAAAAGTGTTATGCCGACAAACCAGTGACAATTGAGCATTTGAAGGCCATGCCGACATACGATCCCATACCTTTGAAAAAGTACACAAAAATTGCTCCGATCGAATGAGGTATTGTGGGGCCAGACGCGGCAGACATATGAGTGAAATGATATTCCATTTCTAACCGGAACAATTGTACTCCACAACAAAAACATATTTTTTGCAAAGTTTCAATTTGTTTTATTGCATTTTTAAATTCAAACTTTTAAATGTCCCACCCTTTATAATGGCTTTCAAGGCTCGGCCTACCATTCATAGAATATGAATGGCAAATATTACTGTCATCTGGAAAAGAGTAGATTGGATTAGATGTTACAGAAAGAAGATCGCTAATGAAAATAAATAATAGAATTGAAAAAGGAACAGAACCTTGAGTCACGGACTTTGTCATTGAAACACTAGTTTTTGGAAAAAAATCATATTTTTTAATATATAGTCTCTTTAAAGAACTATAAACTCCTTTTGAAAAACAATATGTTGATTTTGTGTTATTGAAATCGAATCTATTCAGAGAGCATATTGTGTGGAAAGTGTGTTATGGGAGAGGGCAAAGAATGAGTAGTTTTCGGTAAATTTCATATTGAATTGTTTTTTGATGTCCATTTCTGTTTTTTCCACAATTTCTACAAATTTAAAAGGAAAAACATTTAATCGAATTGTGAAATTTTCTTATAAAAATCCATAAATTTTTAAATAAAATCTTCTGATCTCGTTTTTAAAAATGCTGGCAACAAATGCGTGTTTTTAATTTTTGCACAATTGCCGAGAGATAAAAAAATAATTCTTTAACCAGAGTTTAACGGGTGTAAGTACTGAAATGATAAACTTTCGCATATACATCGCACACCGGAATACAACTTCAACAGAATTGTTGTCCTTTTTAGCTGGGTTGCTAACCCTTCGCTGGCGAAAGTTAAAGGCCAAGTAACAAGGTACAACCGACACTAGTGGCTTTTGTTGGTGGCCTAAAGAAAATGAAAACTGAGGAATGTTGGTGGAACAATTCATAAGCAATTGCACGCATTGTGTAAATGTTACTCAAGCGAGAAGTAAGAGAGACTAAAGCAAGAAGTAAATGAAGTTGAGTAATGTGCTTGGAAAATGTAATTCAATTGAAACAAATTCCATTTTGATCTAATTGAAATATAATATAGGGGAGACGATAGTAGGCGGTCAATAGATTTCAATAGGATCACATATCTTAAAGAACGTTTACCGTGCAGATATAATGATTTGGTTGACATTAGACCCAAGATTTAATTTATAAATATTGTTACTCAAATCGAAACGACCTAATATCGTTTAACATTAAAAACGATAAACAAAAGCCACAGGATACAAATACGCACTAACACTAAGAATACAATGAACGTGTTGATTATCTAAACCTGCACACACACATATGTACAACGAATCTGGTTGCACCTGGTACCAACAACAACATGTATGTGACAAAAGAGGATAGACAACATAAGCAAAGTACACAAAGCTCTCGAGAAGGCGAGATCACGAACCTTCCACTTCAAGAATGTTCGTTAGACTGGTTGTGTCGGACTATAAAAGGGCTGGACAAAGCAGGCAGCAGTCAGTTATACCTCAGTCAGCCTTATGTAAAGACTCGTTGCGGTTTGAACGTACAAGTGGTATTGCTTGCAAAAAGGTTGTAAGCAGAGAAGATCTAACGAACAGTTGTTAGTGTTAACCTGGACAGAAGTGTGAAATAGAATAGTGTACAAGCAAATTATTGTTGTATCGTTAAGTTGTATACGGTGGCACACAAAAGTAGTGTAAAGAATAAAGAGTTTAACTGAAATTAAACACATATTTGTTTTTATTGGTTTGCAATTAACGAACTCATATTTAAACGTTTTTAAAAGGGTAAAAACGTAACAATATATATTCCTAGTTAGGAAATTTTGACATTAGTTAGACGAGTATACTAAAAAATAGTGGCATACACATCTCTTCATAAAATCTAAGTTTGTTGATGATATGATTACAACTTACTTAATTAATCATTCAGTCAGAATTACGACTTAGCTTCTCACATCACTTATGTTGTGTATGTTAATTTTATAAATGAGTAGCGAGACCTACAATTTAAAATCCGATTTTTAAAAAACTTTTTATATCAAATTCATTTACTCTCAGAGCTTTTGCCAGAAATCTGTTGAGTGAAAGTCACCGAAGAAATATTTTTTCATATTTGTTCATATTTTTAGATGGGTTGAACCGTGACCTTACGTCTAATAAGCCAACACACTACCTACTAGACTACGGCGACTTCAAAATAATTTCATATAATTTTTTTTTCCGGGAATTATCTCCATTAAGACCTCTATAGTGTCATCTGGCATCATTTTGTTGGCAGTCCTGTGCTTCCTGTTGAACTAGCTTTTATTTTTAGCTGCGCTTTCTGTAACACATAAATATTTTTTATTAAAATTGCAATACCTCTCAGTAGTTATTGAGGGGATCGGTTTGTCTTTGAACATAAACATTATTCGTATGGTACAACTTCTCTACTGTAATGAAAAGTGGCAAGATTTTGTAGCAGAAATTAAAATACAAGTCTTCTACATACTATTCTATTCTATTCAAACACGCAACTAAACTGGATTAGTTGTTAATAAAATCTGCTATGTGTGGTATAAGAATAAACATGCCAAAACTCAGATCATACTAAAGACTTCAACGACCTCACGGATGCTCACTATCTGTCTGCAAAATGCTGTTAAAGTTGAATCATTCTACAGCCCTGTTCACACGAAGATATTCTGATACGACTAAAGAAGAATAAATAGTTATTTCACATTCTGGAATAAGATATGAAGATCCAGCCTTTAGTATTTGTATACTGAAAACATTTGTAAACTGGTGCTAACGCTAAAGTCTAGGGATTGAGTGCCCTTACACTATAAGCAACCAAAACGGCTGCGTCTAATAGATGGACACACGTTTTGCACTCGTTTGGATTACATAACTCAGAGTGCTACTGATTGGAATTCAAAAGTCGATCAAGCTACACGTGGCTTTGAAAATAGATGCCGAAGAACAAATACAAATACAAATATTGAAATGGCCAGGAGACGTTACATTCACACATACATAATTGGTCATTACAACCCTTCAGTCAGGACTACGACCTAGTTTGTCACACTACTTATGTTGTGTGTGCTAATTTTATACTTGAGCGGCAGGACTACAGTTTAATGTCGACTCCGAACGATAGATTTTTGAGAAACATTTTACGGCAACACACTACCTACTAGACTACGGCGATATGGAGACATTAGCATTGAATAAAACCGAATTCCTTGAGGCCCTATGTTGCTTGCAGAAACTAGAGCCTGTTAACAGGATTCAATCTTACGGTTGACTACCGTCAATATTTGAAAAAAGCTGCGCCTTTTAGTTAGTTTTTGACGACTATCGCGTTGAAATATATTGGAATCGTGTGCTCATTAAGTGTTTTGTTTCTCCTCTAGTTAACGCTAAGTTTGACGTAAAGCCAGTGTTCGAGGCCAGACATCAAAACCAAATACAAAAAGTATTTCTTCGGCGACTTCCTCTCAGCAGATTTCTGGCAAAACCTCTGAGAGTAAATAAAATTGCCATGTAAAGTTTCTCACAAATCTGTCATTCGGAGTTGACTTTAAACTGTAGGTCCCACCGCTCATGTATAAAATTAACACACACAACATAAGTGGTGTGAGAAACTAGGTCGTAATCGTGACTGAAGGGTTGTAATGACCAATTATGTATGTATAGCAACTTAGTAGCATCCATTTCAATGGTAAAAACGTTGTATGCTGAAATTCTTCTAAGTGGGTAGTATTCTCTACACCGAAAAATTCTAGATATAACGTCATCCAATCGAATTTCAGGAGGTTGTGTAAAAATAATTTTAAATAATCCCTGGGTTATGAGAAAGCTTTCCGCTAAAAGGTAATCGCGATTGCTATTAATCGAACACAAAAATCTCAGCAAAATTCAAGAGTTTGCGTTGAAAAAGCGCAATTGTTGGCCATTTCAGAATCTTGAACGCAAAGTAGTCCGACAGGCTGAGCGAAAAAGGCCATTGTAAGTGATTGTTCTATATCAGGACTACGCAAAACTATACACAAGTGGAGTTCCCCATTTAAAAATCAGTGAATAAGCTTTATTCCTTGCGGTTAGTTCTAAATGATGATGATTTCTTGTTAACAAACCTTAAGAGATGGTTCAATGAAAGAGATTGGCTCATGTTTGGAAGCCATTGAAAAGTCTTATATTTTTGGAAGAGATCCATAAAATTGGAGAAAAGCTGTGCAAAGTGCGTAAAGCTTAGAAAATGTTGAAAATTAAAATTATTTTTTAAACAAAAGACTGTGTTTTATCCAAAAAGATAAGGATTTATATCAAATAAAGGGTGGGTCATTTAAAAGTTTAAATTTGAAAATGCAACAAAACAAAAGTGGTTCGATATTTTGCTAAAGTTTCGTGCACTTTTTCGAGTGTATATGGTCGTATCTCGGCAATGGCATCAATAATGATGGCTTTCAAATGATTAATTGTCTCTGGTCTTGTCTCCCCTATAACGACGCACCACAGAAAATAGTCCAACGGTGTCAAATCGCAAATTTTTCTAAGCGGCCATCAAACGTTTGACGCAATAAATCGATTGTGGCATGAGATGTGTGGCAAGAAACCAAACATAGTTAACATCAATACCATGAAGAGCGGTTACAAAAAAATCGGTGCAATAGGTGTTTCCATTGGCCGTAATGATTGCGTCGTCCTCATTTTCAAAGGAATGTGGGCGTAAATCGATTATTTACGGTAAATGGTTCAAATTTAAACCGATCGATGGCCCACCCGGTACAAAATGGTCGGAAAAGGTATTAATTAACAAGCAAGTTGTAGTAGAACGGAATATTAACATTATCATCCTAAAATAAGTTCTGACAATAAATTCTTTGTTAGGAAATATTGGTGAAAAAGGAAGTGTAATAACTAATGTGTCACTCCCATTCTCCCGCTCTTCGTCAACTGGTAGAAGTGGGAAGAACTTCTGTCAGGGACTCGGTATGGATTTGAAATTTTGAGGTTTGAAAGGTTGGTCTTTAGATTTTTGTGTTAGTACAATAGACCGGGGGTTTAATTCTCACAGTCGTGATCGAAATTATGTTCGAATAGAAAATAATTTCGATAGCTAGAAATTTTCTGATGATGTTACTCGATACGAAACGAATCGATTTGTTGCTTAGGTGTTATGAAACGAGTTAATTATTTCGTTTTACATCACTGACTAAAATGCAAAAGTTGTAAACAAAAAACATGTTTTCTTACAAAAATAAAAGAAATTTAATTAATCCAAGAAAGAAAAGTTAAAATTGTAATATTTCGTATGGATAATATATTTTGGTTTTACTTTATTTATTATTAACTGGGGCTGAAGTTTCGTCTGCAGTATCAATTTCAAATTCTATAAAAGAAGACATGGTAGGTTCCATTTTGTCTTCTTCATAATACGATAAACAGCAGGGAGATACGTCAGGAATACTATTTTATTGTGAAGTTGTTGGGGTAACATTTTCTTTGCCGCAATTCTCTTTTCGGCTGCCTTATGATGTTTTTGAAGACCCAAAAGTTTGGACATTTTTTAGACCCTCAACAGAATTTTAAACTAAACAAGAGTTTGTTAAACTAACTTGCTTTGCATTTTTACATCTTTGATTGGTGGGCCGGAAGCACTGAGCTTAGCTGTGAGCTGTTCCCATAGCTGGTTAGCTCTTGCCTTTACCTGAGAAGTATTTGGTATAAACTGTTTGCCAATTCTGAATGCTTAACCATGAAATTTCCAAGAATTTCCTTCTGGGTGTAATTAATTTTTAAAACCTTTTGACCTTTTTATAAATTTGTTACTTACATTTTTTTATATTGTTCTTTATAGCAGAAAAAGGTTAATTCGAAAGCTTTGGTGCTTACGAGTAAAAGCTCGCAAAGTGGCATTCGAATGATCACACGTTATCGAATGTCATCATTAAAAATTTCGATACACTTTACTCGATAACGAATAAGAGAATCCCAAAACTAAAAAAACTCGCACGTTCGATTAATAATTCGTTCGTATACGACTGCCAGAATTAGCCCCCTGGAAGTGTAAGTGTGTCGAACTGAGAGGACTGTTACTCTATCAAACGGAATTAAACTCTTTTGAATGATCAACTATTTTCAGATTCCATAACTACCTATCCATTCAACTCTTGTAACTATTTTAAACATCAAATTAAATATCAATTGATAGTCATTTAATTTAACTCTTCCACGCACAACACAATATCCATGATACTGTATTAAGAAATCATAGAAGGCAGAGGAAATCAAGAAAAAGTGAAAAATTATGAACTAAAGTCATACAACAACACTAAAATACACATTCACTTTCATCCCAAGCACAAGTTCAACGAAAAGGCGAATTGAATTAATTCATGGCTGCTACTACTACTAGTCGATGCTGTTACGTCTGTACTGTTGCTCCTTGTTGGTCTATTTTAAGGACTACATGGATACATGGATACAAGTTGTTATGCTACATGACACCACTTGCGAGCCCATAATTTTCATTTGTTTTCACTTGTTTCTTTAATTTTCTTTTTTTTCCTACCATTTTGTTTTGCCTTCTCAAAAGTCCAAAAGTTACCAGGGGTTATTTAAATATTCGTTTTTGTTGGCTCTGTTCGGTTGGTTCGGTTTCTTCAGTTGCTGGCTATGGTTTGCTGGCACCGTCAATAGTCAGGTTAACTTGTTGTAAATGTGGTGGCGTTTTTCGCTTTTTTTTTGGTTTTTTTTGCGGGTTAACATGGTTGCGGTAACGTTAAATGATTTGCGTCTGATATACACGCACATTCATACATTCTTTTGCTCAGTTATTCAATCCAAAAGCAAGTGAATCCTGCTTTATTCCAAAGGTTACTTTGGGTGCTGATGGTTAATATTTCACTGGCATTAAGTTTAGTTCCTTCTTATGCTCTTCTCCAACCTTTTCTTTTTTATTTTCCCTGATATTTCAACGCATGGCAAACATATTTCAACAACGGAAAACGGAAACCAAGTCAAACAGTGTAGTTATTAGTAGTAGTAAGACGACGACGACGACGACCATCATACCATCCAAGTCAGCTCGACCAACCATCGTTCCAACGTATATTGTCATGTGCCACATCATCATCTCTTATTTTACATTATCAAACCATGTTGGCACTTAGTTAGGAACGGAGGATATGGAGGACATTTGCATTTGTTCGGTAGTTGGGTTATGGTGCTTTATAACCATATTTCTTTCCATGTTATTTTTAATCTATTTTATTCTCTCAGGCAACAACAACATTAGCAACAACATAACTAACAAAAGTAATCTTCATCTATAAACTACCAACTTAAACAGTTATTAACACAAATTTATTTGTATTGCTTTGACTGGCTTTTTTTATTTTGGTTTTACCCGCGGCTAGATGGATAATGGCAGGCCGTTAGAGGACGGGAAAATAGGAAAAGTTATGAATATATTTCGTAAGATTTTTTTTAAAACAGTTAGAAAGATTCCAGTCAAATAATTCTTGATAAATTTTGAAATTAAAAACTATAAAAAAAAACTGCAATTTAAAATTTTAAATCTTGGTACATGAGGATTTTTTAAGGGACCAAGTTTAATTATGTATTGAGACTTTTGTCTTGTTAAGGTAAATCAAAATACGACATGCTTATCTCTAATTGTACCAACTTTGTTCCAAAGGCTTTGGTGGGCTACAGGAAATATTGTGATCCATATTATAAATAGGAGAATTTATCATAAGGGAAAATTTTTTCAAACTGATCTGCTGACTGATAATTGCTTCATTACATCATAGTCTTGTTGATGTTAGGTTAAGTTAGATCGAAGTGGTAGATTAGATTACCAAAAACTGATTTAAGCCCGCATTGAGGCCCGTTGCGGTGCCACTGTACTGACCGAATTCCAAACTCATCGAATAATTTGGCAGTAAAGGATCTGCACATTTAAAGCACGACTACCCTACTCTGGAAACTAGCCTAAAAGTTTAATAAGTGGAGCTATACCCATGATATCAATAGATGATAGCTCTGTTAAGTTGAGAAGGAATGGAGAGCCAAATAATCTAAATCTGCACCTCATAAGAGATGGGCATTGCCAAAGAAAGTGGAACTGTTTCCTCCTCTTCAGCGGACACTCACCCACGGCAGAAGTCGTTAGATGAGAGCTGCAGTATCTCCGCGTGTCCTTCGATAACGCAATGACCTGTAAGCGTAGCTACTGTGATCGAGATCATATTGCGATCAAGTCTGAGTAGTCGGTTGGTGCGCCTTCTATCTATCGTGTGCCAACTAAGTCTGGCAGCGCAGCAAGATTCCTCACTGACCCAGAATAGGTTGCCGTCCCTAAGGATTTTTCGCTCAATGGCCAATTTAACCGAGGTAAGTGGCAACCCCAAATCGAAGGTTCCATAAGGAGTGCACCAGCCCTGGCAAGATCGTCGGCCGAAGTGAGACACTGAAACGCGCAGAATCGGGACAGCGACGACACTCCCTAACGAGCCTAGAGTTAACCGCAACACTCGATAGAGATCTTATAGCAGACTGGCTATCAAAGAAGATGGAGATGCAAGTGAAAGAAGCACAGTTGATGACGATCCATTGAGCGGCCCGGTAAATGGCCATTACCTCCACCTGAAACACTCTGCAGTGAACCGACAATCGGAGGAAAATGTTCAGGTCGAGTTTCCCAGTGTAGATATCGTTTTCAAGCTCATTATCGAGTTTAGAGCCATCAGTGTGTACATCCAGAAATTCTGGACGTAGCTTCTCACACCAATTATATTGTGTGCGTTAATTTTAAACATGTTTGACGGGACCTAGAGTCTAAAGTCGACTCCGAACGAAAGATTTTTGAGAAACTTCATTACAACCCATCAGTCAGGATTACGACTTAGCTTCTCACACTAATTATGTATGTATGTTACGTGTGTTAATTTCATAAATTAGTAGCGATACCTACAATTTAAAGTCGACTCCGAGATTTGAGATAGTTTTCATGGGAATTTTATTTACTCACAGAGTTTATACCAGAAGTGTGCTGATAGGGAGGAAGTCAGCGAAGAAATATTTTTTCAAATTTCGTTTTGTTGAAGATGTATAATCTGGTCTATGAACCGCGGCCTTACGTCTGATAAATCGACACACTACACTAGACTACGGCGTCAATAGCAAACGTTAGATTTCTGTCTCTTTAATCCTGCTTTCTTTATGAATAGAACTGAAGTTAGCTGGAGTCCGAAATTTTCAGGGACTTTAGTTTGTCTTTTCTCGTAGTTAGGAGTTTTCGTGTAGAATCGAATATTCACTAATTTCGGGGATTTTGTGCTGAATATTTACTGTTGGTATTTTCAAATTGGACTAGAAGGTATTGGTTGCCTAATTAAATTGAAAGGAAGCCGCTTAAGTCTAGTATGTAGTGTATCGGCTTATTAAACGTGGGGTCATGGTTCAAATCGCAGGTTAGACATCGCGAAAATTACGAAATATGAAAAAATACTTCTTCGGCGAGTTCGGGAAAAAACTCTGAGAGTAAATAAAATTGCCATGAAATGTTTCTCAAAACTGACTTTCGTTCGAAGTCGACTTTAATTTGCAGGTCCTGTCACTTAGGGATAAAATTAATACACAACAACATGGGTAATGTGAGAAGCTAAGTCGCAATCCTGACTGATGGGTTGTTATGACCAATTAAGTTATTATTTTAAGTTAGTGAATTCTGAAACTTGGTGCATTAGGAGTATTCCACTTTATAATATTTTTATAAAAACACACATTGCACATGATCAATCAAAATTTTCACAAACAATATGAGTCTAATGTTCTCTTGCCGATATGGACAAACTAAATTTGCTGATTTCATTTGGTAATATTTTGGCTTTAAGTAAAAACATGATTTCGTCGTAATTTTTGATCGCCTTTTTTGGGGATTTAACAAAGGTATACTGCAGTCTTTGTGAATATTCTCTTTGGCCAAATAGAATTGAGCACTGAAAGCAGATCGAAAATATTTTCGGTTGCTTCGGTATTGGAAGAAGGTTTAAATATTTTAGTAGAGTGTTGCCTAGTAGTTCATTTTTTGGCGTGATGACATTTGACCTTTATCCAAATTTTTACTTGGAACATTGTTCCAAATTGATGTTGTCTTGCCTGCTGCTTTTAGAATTTTCTGTTGATTGAACCCTTATTCATTTCTCGAAAAATAATTTTCCATCCTAGTGTGCTTTCTCTTGCATTATGTATTCAAATGTAAAGGAAATTTCACTGTCCCTCTACTTCGACCTAAAATTTCACTTCAGATGGATAGATTTCCTTCGTCTTTATCATGCTTTTACAAATTTTAAAAGCTATGGCAGTTTGTTTCTGTCCGAATAATTGACCCAGAAGCCTCTTGATAACCCAATGACAATAGCATTGACATCAAACATCGCAGAAAGATCAGGTAGCACCAGCTTTTGAAAGATATTGACTCAATCCTTTTCACTGCCATTGTAAAAGCCCAATACATCAGTTATTGACATACTGTCGGGTACCAAACGGTATCTCCTCGTCGTTTTACAATTTTACAAGAAACTTTTTGGTAATTTTTTTTAAACTTCCACTCTAGTTCTCACTTTCTTTTGCCTTTACGGTGTTCGTTAGTCAGATTCATATTGATTGTGTTTATTAACGCATCATTTTAAAGTACCTTTCCTTACTATTTCGGGTAATTTCGGTTTATTATGAATTATTTTCTGTACTTAAATTTAATATGGCCGATAATTAAAATTTTAGTTTCCAAAATAAATCCTTTTATTACCAGCAGAGCAGAGCAGAACAGCTGCTGCAGCAACAGCAGCAGCAAGATATCCTTTTAAATGAATTTTACTCAGTACGAGTCATCAACATTGATTAGGAGAATGACACTTGAGTATCACATTAATTACGATTATCATCACGTTTTATGAGACATTTGCACAAGTTTATGATTTTGTTCTCATCATCAAAACCCACCTGAAATCTTCATACAACACCCGAGTAGAGTAGAGTTGTAGCCTACGAATGTTACGTATACATTGGGTTGGTGTATAGTATAGTCCTTCGTTATGGGTATTTAAGTGTGAATCCTTTGAGGGTATAAGGACATCTACACAACATGAAAGTATATTTTGATTCAATGGTATTAACTTGTATTAGCCATTAGCAGCAACCCTTAAAATATTTTCTTTTTCTTATTTTTCTATTTTATTTTTTTTCTGAGGTTTTTCTTTCTTTCTTTCTTTCTTGGCCATCATTTATGCTAAAATGTTATTTAAGCCTAAAAATCATAATGAATATTGACAAAGGTATTTCACCTATACAACCGACAAACTGTATGACATGCTGACACACACACACTTACACACAAATTCAAATTATATTTGTTGGGCTACTGTGTGTGTTTCATATTTAAGATTCAAAGAATGACAGGTGAATTGTAGTTGTTGGTCTTCTTCTAGCAACAACACAGACTGGCCTAAGAGAGTTCATTTTTCTACAAAAAAAAGAAGAAAAACCTCATAAATGTTCATTAGTTGAAGTAAAATATTTGTTCAATCAAAAAACTAAATATTAACTTTTAGTATCAGAGACTAATTAGATGAGTTGGCAAATTCAGGGCATTTAGCCCTTCTCTGCCATGCAATGTTATGAATCGTAAAATATAAATATTTGGAAAAAAGTACTGGAAAATTCATATGAAAATATTTTACTCGTTAAACATTATTTAAGGAGATCAGGAATACATTGAAGTTATAGTTGAGTCACTTCGATCGAAAAGAACTAAGATCTTGCCACAGGGAGGCCAACGTAGCCGCCCGAATCGCCATAATAGTCCTACCGAGAGGACTATTCGCATTATCTTGAATAAGCTCGAGGCCACTTGTTAAGTAAACGATCGACGAACTTCCACAGATCACATTTTGATGAATTTTTTTTCTTTATTTATTTACTGCAACTAGATATTTAGCTGGTCGCAGTAGTCTAGTAGGTGGTGTGTTGAATTAGACGTAAAACTTCGTTTCAAATCCCAGGTAGATCACTGAACACTGAACAAAACGAAATATGAAAAAATATTTCTACGGCAGCTTCCTCTCAGAAGATTTCAGGGAAAACCTCTGAGAGTAAAAAAAAAAAAATTGCCATGAAAAATTTCTCAAAGATCTGTAGTTCGTAATCGACTTTAAACTGCAGATCGTGCTACTCATGTATAAAATTAACACACACAACATAAGTTGTGTGAGAAGCTAGGTCGTAATGCTGACTGAAGGGTTCTGTTCGACCAATGAACCACCCAATTTACCTATTTTACGATCGCCATCATAGTCCTACCGAGAGGACCATTCGCATTATTTTGAATAAACTCGAGTATTGCTGCAGTAAACGACCGACCAATATCTGTACGTCGTCGGAATGCATGTCCATGAAAGTATGCTGGAGAATCCATGACAGTCGATTTTGCATTGCTCACAAGAACTCGGACTTCCACAGATTACAACTTGGCGAATTTTATATCGCGACTTGTGCCCGCACCCGTACAAAGTTCATCTAACTCTGGAACTAAAGGTAAACTACCATAGACATTGACATGAATTCACTGAAAAAAGCTCGAAAAAGTATCTTCAGTGAAGCGGTCCACTTCTTAATGGGGTGGATATTGAGCTGGCTGTGTAATCGGTTGATATTTTTTGAGAACGACGTTCGCCAGGCTATCATGCTTAACGATGAGCACTAAAGATAGATGATTACTAACTTCTTTTGGTCAAAATTGTATGATCTGAACACCAAAGATGTATGGTTTCAACAGAACGCCGCTATGTGCCACTCAGATCATGTCACATTAGATATTTTGTATGAGCAATTTAAGGGCATGTTCATCTCATGTGTAGGTGATATGAATTGCCCATCGTTATCGTGCGATTATGTTCCGTTAGAATTTTTCTTGTAGGGTTTTCGAATATCCTCCAAAAACCAAAGCTGTCTTCGGAGCGTACATAACGCCATAGTCGTAGAAAGTTGAATATCTTGAATGATAAACCGTGGCGTATATTTGAACGATGTAGGATTTCATACGTAATGGCATCAAATGAATACAACGTTTTGCTAAAACTTCCTCAAAATTTGTTTTAAATAAATATAAATATGGGAAGCTCTTAATGCAAGAACTGTATATATATCAAACGCTGTTAAATATTATCCCTTACATTGGCGTGTTTTCATTGTATAGGGTGGACCATCTATCGGCTTAAATTTGAAGTTGAAGATATTTCGAATCTAGCAATTCATATGTCATTTTATTCAGCCACAAATTCATTGCGAAACGTTGGGATTTATTAGAAATAGATAGGCCAACGAGAAACTGCACGATTATATCGAATTTTTGGTGGGTCCGTTACTAAGCAAAATTGACATATTTGGGGCTCGGAAAACCCACACGTGGTCTTACAGAAGCCAATGCACCCATTACGAGTGACTGTTGGATGCGGCTTGCGGAGCGGAGGCATCATTGGTTCACATTTCTTTGAAAATGGGGACGTCACAACCATTACGTTCAATGAGGAAAACTATCGCGCCGCGATAATTTATTTTTTATACCCGCTCTTCATGGTATTGATATGAAAGATGTTTGGTTTCAACAGGATGGTTTGGTTTCAAATCGTTTTTGTTTTATTGCATTTTTAAATTTAAAATTGTAAATGGCCTACTCTATACAAAGCCAAATAAGACAATATGTCTTGTACATAACCTATAAAAATTAACCAACGAGTTTTATATCTAAACGTACATTTATTTAAAATATATAATGCCGATTGTAGAGCATTTGGTCTTTATTTAGTTATAAAATTTTAACTGCAAAATTTAAAACATGTACTATGTCTCCTTATACCTCATCTTCTTACACCGAAAGTATTTTGTATTGAATAATTGTCATTTTGTAGAAATAAATCGTTTTAGTTGTGCTTTTAATAAAATAAAATAAATTCACATGTAAAATACATGAGATATTCTAACAATTAACAACACCGCACAAATAAATTTATTTCATTTGAAAAAATGTATTTCGTATGCAGGCATCCCTGGTTTTTTGGGTTCAAATTTCTTTTTTCGTTTTTTGTGCTTCGGTATCATCTCCTGTCTGCCCAAATTAAATACAACCGAAATTACAATGGGACTATTTGGGCATACGAGTAAGTGAATGAGTGAGTGAGTGAGTATGTGTTTGTGTCGCATGTGTGTGTATGTAAATGAAAACAAATGAATTGTCCTTTTAAATGAATTTCTATGATATTTTATGGTGCGTAAATAAATATATTAGTGCAGTAAGTCATTTATTTAAATACGAATACAATTATTTTCATTTCTTTTAACGTATGAACCAAATTTTGTTTTTTTGTTTTGCTCTTCTCCTCCAATAGTTTTGATTTTTTTTCAATATTTTAGCTTAAATCATATGGAAATATTAAATGTAAATAAGCTTGGAATAGTAAAATAATAAAAACAAATAATATTTAAATATTAACAAAGTAAGTAAGGTATTTTAAAATATTCGTCTTGATTAGAATGCTATTTTACTGAAGTACATATTTTAATAGTCTGTTCTAATAAAGTCTCAAGACGTGAGTCATTAATAATCACTTGTTTGCTTTTCACACCTACTTACTTACTTAATTGGTCATTGCAACCCTTCAGTCAGGTTTGCGACCCTGCTTTTCGCACCACTTTATGTGTTAATTTTATTATATGAATGGCGGAACCTACTGTTTAAAGTCGACTACGAACCATAAATTTTTGAGAAACTTTTCATGGCAATTTTATTTTATTCTCAGAGTTTTTGCCAAAAATCTGCTGAGAGGAAATCGCCGAAGAAACATATTTTCGTTGGAAATGTCTTGACCTGGTGTTTGAACCATGGGTTCACGTCTAATAAGCTAGCACACTACCCACTAGAATACTAGGCGACTTTAGCACATTAGGTGAGACATAAAATTGGACAGAAACAAAATTTTAGTTTAGACTCAGTGGATCGGACAATACGAATTTTTCACTGTAAAAACTTTAGGTGGCTTTGACCGATTTTCAAAGTTTTTTGAAACTAAATACTGTCGTTGTAAAAAAAGATTTTTTACTGAAAAAAAATCAGAACTACTTTATTTTTTATTGATAACTACTAGAACTTCTACGGATATCCGTAGGCTTTAATATGACCGAAAAGTATCGTCTTGTGTTGTACTTAGTTTGCAATGCTATAAACACAATAAACGCAACGCAGAAATCTTTCAAAAATATGTTTGCTTTCATGGTTGCTTATGTAAGTGATTGTATTAAAGGCAACGCAGCAATAAACAACGATTTTGGCGCTTTGTTTTTAGGCCAATTTCTATTTTAATTCGCAGCAATGATAGAATTAGTGCTCACAGTGAAAGGATTTGTGCTGGCAATGCTAGGATTAATGCTGCCAATACAATAACAAATAGAGATTCAAATAGAGATTTTGAAAACGCGATGTATCAAATATAACACGAAAAAATGTTTTAGTTTGTGATTGAAAATAAATTGACTATCTATAACGTTCTAAGTGTACTTAGAACGTTTTTAATGTTCTTGCATTTTTAAATTCTACGTTCTCTAACTTAAATACTGTCAGAATTTGGTTAAGATGCGCCGATTCGTCCCGAAATATAGGGAAAAATCCTCTTAGAATATACATATGGTCGTATGTCGTGTGAAAACTTAGAGAGCTCATAACGCAAAACACACTTTTTCCACTTAGAATGTTATAGAACGGAGGCGTCGAAATGAAGTATTTATTTTTTAATTAATTACAATACAATAAAAATTATATTCTAATTATATATAAGCGTAGTAACTTGACCATATGCTCGGTGTAGTGTCACAGACCAGAGTCTCTGGTGGGAATCGAACCCACGACTCTCACGCTAATAGTTTAGCACACTACCCACTAGACTACCAGGGCATCCTAAATGAAGTATTTATTTTTTTTTATTTGTTTTGCTTATGCTTTACTGCTGCTGTCTTCATTATAATTAATACGCATGCCGCTTTCCGTAGACTGCAATTTCAAAATTGTTGTGCGCGCTGTGTTGCGTTTATTGTGTTTGTAGTATAAACGGGAACATACTGATAATTAAAATTAGAGATTAACCCTTTCAGGGTCAAAAATAATTTAGGTCGTGCTAAAAATCAGAAAATTTTTATTTAGGGTAATTTGAGTACGCTGAATCCGGGAAAAAATTTTTTGTATTTGGTTGCTCCCAAGTGTGTTACAGAATGTCGAATATATTCGACATAGACCTTCAAAGACACCTATAGACACTTCATCCACCGTACATAGCTTGAAAGAAAGTAGTCCTGTTGTTTGCGCATACACGTTTGTATAGTGTGCAGTATTTGAAAAGAAATCATCTGTTAAATATTTATTAAAATATGATATTTAATAAAATATGATAATATATGTTCCAGCTGCACATATATCATCTGTTTCCAATAAAGGCTCAAAAGTAATGCCTCTATAATTTTCTCGTCGTAGAACTGTTCTCCAACTTATATTGCTTTTATGGGTATACTTTAATCGAATTTCTGGTTCTGTTTCACTAATTGTCTCAGTATCTTGCTGATCTTTAGAGGTATCCTCGATATATTCAGTATCATCAATATTATCCTCTGAGACAGCTTGATGCTCGCGTGGCTGAATATCCATTGATCTTAGCTGCGGCTCATCAAGATCTGAATCAGCTTCTAACAAGGTCATTATGTCATCAACAGTTAATTTTTCCATTTTCTATAAAAACAATTCGAACCCAAGAATTACTTAGTAATGTATAGTAATAGGAAAGAGACAACCTCTGAAGGTAAATGTCGAATATATTCGACATTTGAAAAACGATCGCCAAGAGCACCAGCATTATTTTTTAATACAAATTGCTTTGAAAAACGTTTGTTCACACTTTTATCAATATTTACAATTTATTTTGATATAGTCCGATCTCTTAAAATATATATTTTTATACATAAAACGAGATTATTTTTATGTACGTAGTGATTACTCTTTTAAAACAGGATTCACATCACAAATGTTCATAATATTAGAATCTGATGAACTAGACAAGAGCCCACTGAAAAAATACTGTCATTACTTTCTAAATTAGCAGTACTCTCTGCATTAGATATACTGGATTACCGTAGTACTATTTCGGCTATAAAGACTGCTATAATGGCTATTAATTATCGTAGTCCATCAGGTAGTGTGTTGGCTTATTAGAGGAGAGCCCGTGGCTCCAAACATAAACGAATAAAAAATTTTTTTCCGAGTCTTCCTCTCAGTAGTCTTCTGGCAAAAACTCTTAGAGTAAATTGTTTTGTCATGAAAAGTTTCTCGAATCTATAGTTCGCATTTAACGTTAAAATGTATATATGTGCCTCCATTCATCAACAAACGTAACACATGGTGGTGTGAGAAGTTTGGGTGTAATCCTGACTAAAGAGTTCTAATAACTAATTCAACACGTAAGTAAGTATATAATGACTATAAAGCCCGTCGCTGCGGAAATTCGATATTAAAGTATATCGAGTAAAGCCATATTTATTCCTAGATTACATGTACACCACACCTAACATTGTTTATGAACGCCGGATTTTTTTAGAGGAGATAACAAAACATCCAACTGTCACTGCAATATAGTGCGTGGCCACTGGAACATTTAGGGTCACAACAAAGACGGCAAGCGAAGGCTGAATTCATGTAAGAGATTGGCATTCCTTTATAGAGGATGAAAGAGGTTGTCTCACACAAACTTCATTCATTTGCAAAAAAGAATGGAGTAATGAACCCACTTATTTAGGAACCAGAAAAACCCGGACCACTTGTACATACGCAGAAGATAGATAGATAGAGAGAGAATAACATTATACTTATGGTGACGGGAATTCTTAGCAAAGAGCAAGACTTTCCGCGAAAAACTTGCTTTTGGAAACCGGTATTATTAAAGGGCACTATAGACCACCATGTATGTAGATTCTGTAACGATGGGAATAAATTACATTCTTGGAACCTGTAGCGGATTAATGCATACCAAGATGAAACACCAAGTTACGTATCAGGTGCTAGGCAGGAAATTGTCATTGTTGACAACGAGCAAAGGCTTTGAAGTCGCCGTAGTTGGCTTATTAAACGTGTGGCCACGGGGCAAACCCAGGTCAGATGTCTTCAAGAAAACGAAATATCAAAAAATATTTCTTCGACGACTTCTTCTCAGCAGATTTCTGTGAAAAATTTGTACAGTAAATGAAATTGTCATGAACAGTTTGTCAAAAATATGTCATTCGGAATCGACTTTAAACCGTCGTGTATAAAAATTAACACGCACATCATAATTGGTGTTAAAAGCTAGGCCGTAATCTTTACACGAATATTAAACTTCCGCTTGTGAATTGGCGCTAAATCAAACGCAACTTTTTCCGAAATTGATTGAAACTCTTGTGGTTTCAGAGCACTAGTAACGTATGAATTGAGTCTTGAATTTGACGATAAATGTCTGACGATAAATGTATGATGGACCTAAAACTGTTGTGGAATATCTGCAGGTGTTTTTGTCGAATACCATATCAGCTCCTTAATTCATTAGAACTCTTTTTTGTTATTGCTATTGTTGTGGGGGTACTCTGCTGGTGCCAATGTCTGTATTGTTGTATTTGTGCTGGTATTGTATTGTTGTATTGTTTATTGCAGAAATCAAGATTTACGACTGTTTGTGACATCATTAATCAAGCAACTGATTGGTGATCCTGTGTTTTCTGTTAATTAATACAATAATGAATGGAAATAGAAGAGAGTAAAATATACTGGACATATGGCATATGGATTACGCACATATTTACCATACATACGATAGATACATACGCACAAGTATAGAAGTGTGTAGAATATATTGCTGTACGGGAACAACAACAGTAACGTTATATAAATTGAGGAAAATTTACGATTTTATAGGCAATAACCAACCAATAATGCAGCAGTAGTTACTTACTTATTTACTGGTACAATTGTCAATGCAAAATGCTTCATTACACATACACACGTACTTATACAATCATATCAGCTACACTCAAAGAAATTGTTTAAACGTTATGAAATAAGTGCTAGAATTGTATTTAAAGCGTGGTTTGACTAGATTAACGTATTAAATTTTTAATGACGGCTGTTTGAATACCTTATGTTAACACATCTTTGAGAAGTATTTTGAAAAATAAATTTCTTCCTGTGTATTCCTGTCAGTTGTATTTGTATTTTGCGTACATGAAAATGAATGTTTAAAAGGTTCTAAAAAATTTTGATTTAGAAAATTTATTACAAAACATGCTAAAGTTCATTACAAGTGATGATAAGTTATTGTGATTTATTTTACAGCACAATAGAAAATGGCATACGAAATAAAAAAAATGAAGAGACATTTAAAATATGCTCAAATGCTTTAGAAAAACAATGAAAATTCAAAAAAAACATAGATTTAGCCAGTGGAACTAATATTAAGTTTTTTTCAGAACATATTTTGTAATAGTGTAGTACAATTAAAGAAAATATTACAAACATCAAACACACTCCGGAATGTTAAGCCTCAAACTTACTTTAAAATGCAAAAGCTACACAGAAACATGGCATCAAAAAAGCTGGAAAACAAAATATTATCGACCTTACATACATATGTATGTACATAACTGGTCATCACAACCCTTCAGCTAGGATTACGAGTTCGCTTTTCACACCACTTATGTTGTGTGTTAATTTTATACATGAGCTGCAGGACCTACAGTTTAAAGTCGACTCCGAGCTACAAATTTTTTCAGAAACTTTTCATGGCAATTTTGTTTACTCTCAAATTTTTTGCCAGAAATCTGCTGAGAGGAAGTCGCCGAAGAATTATTTCTTCATATTCCGTTTGGTTAGAGATGTCTGATCTGGTGTCTGAACCGTGGCCTCACGTTGAATAAGCCAAGACACTACTTGACTACAGCGCCTAATATGTTATCGATCTTAGTGACGCAAAAATTTCAAAATCGAGATTTGAACTGCGGATTGCTATATATTTATGATAATATCGGCCTATTTGTAAGTGGAACTTAGGTGACTTAAGATAAAATCCAGCGAAAAATAAATTATCGAATCTTGGTCGAATGGGAGCAAACAGAGGAAAAGCAACCGCTGGTCTGGCGAAACCATCAGCTAATCTATGATTTTATTTGAAGCCTTACTTATTCAGTCAAATTACTTCATTTACGAATATGGATTCTTTTATGCCAAAGAACGTATAAAAATAATTAAGATGTAACCCAAGGTGACACCAGTATTTTCGTGATAAACGACCTACTGTGCAAGGACAGGCAACATTATAAAGAAGAAACTGGGAGTATTACAGTTGTGTTCAGGCCCGTAAATCATCGCTATGTACGTACTGCCGAAGATGCTTTTAGTTTTTACCAAAGTGTATTGAATTATTCAAATTTGTTGATTACGAGGCCTTTATTATAGCAATTTGAGCTATCATACAACTCATTATGGCATATTTTAAATTTAATATTTTAAATTTACATCTCCATTGATATATAGCTCAACTCACTCAAAAATTAATGCCGTATGACTATTTGCAATGCCGTAGACATGCTGCTTAGGCGTTAAGCTAAGTTCTTTCAATGATGAATTGCGACAAAATTTTCTTCAGTGAAGAAACCGATTTCTCCCTCTGTGATTACGTTAACAAACAAAACTATTGGATATGGGGCTCGGTAAATCCATAAGAAATTGTGGAAAAGTGAGTGCTTGGTGTATGTTATACTCTGGAGGATCTGAAAGACTTATTACCGTAAATTCTGAGCAATACGCCTGCAATAAAAATGGTGCTTTGACCCATATAATATGATTGCTTTATTGCAAGAAAAGTTTCTAGCAAGAGTAATTTCATATTTTTTTCAACGTCAATTTGCTACCAAGTCCGCTCGAATAGGTATATATTGCAGTGACGCCACAACTCTACACTTCGCTCGAAATGTGGGAAAACGTGTTCGAAAACAAAATTAAAAGTATCGACTACTACAACCATTCCAGAACGGTTATTTAAAAGTCATTGAATTTCGTATTGTTATGAAAATGAAAAATTTAAATACTGGTGTTTTGCTTTTACATCGCTTAACATTAAAATTATAAACAAAAGCTACAAAAACAAAACAATGCAAGTAAGGAAACCTGTTTACAAATTATCGTACTGCTTAATATAACAACAAACACCAGCATAAAAAATGGTAAACAAGTAAACAAAAATATACCAACCATACTACAATAATTAACGTAAACAACGACGCTTACATTTATAAAGATTTCGTGAAGGCGAAGTCATGAACGTTCGCCTTCAAGAACATTAATCAGACTGTTTACTCTGCAATAAAAAAGCCACGGCAAAGCAGGCGAGCGAGTTAGTGAAGTTCAGTCAGTCTTGTGTGAAGACGCGGTGCGTTTGAAGAGAGTAATCGTGGTTTGAAGATCTCCGTTACAAAGATCTGTAGAAAAATTCTCTAGTAATTGTTATTGTTTATGCAAAGGGTGCAAACAGAGGAATAACAAACAAAGTAATTGTTGTTGTTTACATCAAGTTTTGGACAGTGGCACACAGAATTGTGCGAATAATAAAGAATTGTAATTAAAAGTAAACATAAATTTATTTTTATTTTATTTCCAATCTACGAATCCATATTTTAAACGGTTTTAAAAGGTAAAAACGCAACAGTGTATAAAGACAAGGTATAACCATTGTAATGAAATAAATATTTCATGAAAATCATAGCTTTATGTGTGTAATATTTAACGATACTTTTGATACCGAAATATTGAATCCAACTTGTAAGAAAAAACAGATATTGGACGGTGCAATGAAGCTTCATATCGAATTAATGAAAAGTTAAAGAAAAACTAGAGAAATATCTTTCTAGAGACAATAAGGAATAATTAATAGAGAGTGCATTACAAAGAGTGTAATTTTTCAATTTAGTGTATTTTTTTTGTGCAAGTGGCAAAAGTGAAATTTTTTAGCTTTCACATATCGTTACTCAGATTTTTAAAATCAGAGCACTCTACGGAAGAGTGATGTGTTATTATTTTAAAAACTTATTACAAAAAATTAGGAAAGTTATGCTAACATCGCTCCAAAACTACGAATTATTTGCAATCGAGTAATTGACAACCATTCGAAGATTGGTGAAAAAATGTAAAGAAACTGAGTCAGTTACAGACATTAAGACTCCTGAACGTCCACATACCGGGCGGTTTCCTGAAAGCATTGCTGCTATAACGAAAGTGTCTCCGAATACACGAACACAACGTTTTGAAAAACTTCATTTTTGACAAAAGACCCTTATGAGTACAAAATTTAACTTACTTAGTGGCTCAAAGTGTGTTAGTGTCATAAAAATTGTCTAAAATTTGTTGAATCGGTAATGGAGCAAAGTGAAAACAAGACCAATTTTTCGGAAAAAGCCTTCTTCTTGGATGAAACGCATTTCCATTTAATTAGTTTAGTGAGCACATACAACTATCGAATTGGGGAAGATCAGAAGATCCCCAACCAATCCATGAGAATTAAATGCATTTATAACACGTAACCATCTGGTGAGGTCTTTACTTTTCTGAAGATGAGACTGAATTTCCAGTGACTGCGAACGGTGTTCGTTACAGAGACATAATTACGCAGTTATTGTGGCCTCACCTGTACGATGCTTTCAGCAAACAGGACAAATTATTTTTAAAAATTTTGACAAATGCGAAATATGCGAATAAAACAGCAACAATGAAGACGCCGTCGTTTATTAAGTAGTGTGTTTGCTTGTTAGACGTAAACTAGCTCAGACATCAAGAAAAACGAAGTATAAAAAATATATCTTCAGCGTCTTCCATTCAGCAGATCTGCTGTTCGGAAGCGACTTTAAACTGTAAGCCATGCCATTCATGGATAAAATTAATACAACACAACATTAGTGGTGTGTGAAGCTAGGTCGTAATACTTTCTGAAGGGTTGTAAGTAAGTAAATCAGAAACAATTCCTGGCTTTATATCCGAGATCCAAGGCATTAGCAGTGAGATGCAGCCACGTTTCTTTGAAAAGAGTATTTGCCTGTCATCAGAGCCGTGGTTAGATTTTGGCGAATATTCTATTTCATACTTAAGTTGAACATACCTTCTTTACAAACAAATAAAAAAAATCCTACCTATCTCAAAAGCACGAACTTTTATTTTATAGGCCATTTACACTACAGCGAAATCTAGTACTTATGAGATTTCGAGCCAAATCTAGTTGATTTTAACTAGATTTCCCATACAAAACAAAATCTACTTATTTAGTAGATTTCGGCAAAATCTACTCAAAATCTAGTAAAAATACAAATGCAACTATGTGTTTTGCCAAATAGTACTTAAAAATACAACGCTGAGCAGGAAAAAAAAATTACATTTCAATTTAACCCTAATCAAGTCAACATGTGCCTCCGACACATATTTCACTTGGTCATGTTGTAACTTCCTTGAATATAGGTTCCAATTCTTACTGCTTCTTGAATTCCTACTTTCAGTTGTTTTATTTAGAATTTACAAATTTTAAGTTATAAATTAATTTCTTTTTATTTTTTATTTTGTTTCAATAAAAAATGTTCTTAATCATGTCAAAATGTGTCTATGAGGCACATATGGGAACGCTAACTATTACTTCTATTGTTGGTGAACAACAAAATTAAATATAATAATGAGTTATAATGAGGTATAATGAGCTACGAAGAGTTCTGGCACCCATTATTTGCCGCAGTCTTCTAAAATTAAATAAAAATAATTTGTCCAATGTTCGGTCCATACAACACGAGGATGAATTCTCAAACCAGCCAAGGCAGACAGATATGCGACGTAGATGTTATATGTGCCCACCGAAGATATGCAGAATGTGTAAGCAGTCTTGCAGTATTAAACACAAAAAAACTTGCAACGAGCATTGTTCAAAAGTTCTAGTTTGCTTAAAATGCGAAAATAAATAAATAATATTTCATTTATGTAACTGAGAAGAAAAAATTTAATAAAATGAAAATAAGTTAACAAAATTAATACGTAAATTCTTTGTATGTGCCTCTGAAACACATTTTGACTGGATTTATAAAACTGTTTCCTGACTTGATTAGGGTTAAACTAAAATATTATTATTTTCTTTTAAATTTCAGTCAGCTGTTTTTGTTATTAAAATGAAATCTTGCTACTGTCAAATAAATACAGTGTAAACGATCTAGATTTTGAGCTAGATTTGAAATCTAATCTACTAGATTTCGGTGTAGTGTAAATGGCCTATTAGTAGATTTCGGCAAAATCTACTCAAAATCTAGTAAAAATAGGAATGCAACTATGTGTTTTGCCAAATAGTACTTAAAAATACAACGCTGAGCAGGAAAAAAAATTACATTTCAATTTAACCCTAATCAAGTCAACATGTGCCGACACTTGGCATGTTGTAACTTCCTTAAATATAGGCTCTAGTTATTACTGCTTCTTGAATTCCTACTTTCAATTGTTTTATTTAGAATTTACAAATTTCAAGTAATAAATTAATTTAATTTTATTTTTTATTTTGTTTCAATCAAAAATGTTCTTAATCATGTGTCTATGAGGCTCATATGGGAACGCTAACTATTACTTCTATTGTTGGTGAACAACAAAATTAAATATAATAATGAGTTATAATGAGGTATAATGAGTTACGAAGAGTTCTGGCACCCATTATTTGCCGTAGTCTTCTAAAATTAAATAAAAATAATTTGTCCAATTTTCGGTCCATACAACACGAGGATGAATTCTCAAACCAGCCAATTCAGACAGATATGCGACGTAGATGTTATATGTGCCCACCGAAGATATGCAGAATGTGTAAGCAGTCTTCCAGTATTTACCACAAAAATACTTTCAACGAACATTGTTCAAAAGTTCTAGTTTGCTTAAAATGGGAAAATAAATAAATAATATTTCATTTATGCAACTGAGAAGAAAAAATTTAATAAAATAAAAATAAGTTAACAAAATTAATACGTAAATTCTTTGTATGTGCCTCTGAGACACATTTTGACTGTATTTGTAAAAATTTTTCCTGACTTGATTAGGGTTAAACTAAAATATTATTATTTTCTTTTAAATTTCAGTCAGCTGTTTTTGTTATTAAAATGAAATCTTGCTACTGTCAAATAAATCCAGTGTAAACGATGTAGATTTTGAGGAAGATTTGAAATCTAATCTACTAGATTTCGCTGTAGTGTAAATGGCCTATTAAAATAAAAAATAACATTTTTACTGCGATACAATTTACAAGTTTATCCAATCAATCTTTAAAGTAGTTGCAGAGGAATGTAGTTGGTAAAGGTGAAAATAATTGGAAATGTTTGATACAGCGTCTAATTCATTTGAATTTTAGAGACTAACTAAGGAGAGCTAGTCGCCGTAGTCTAGTAGATAACGTGAGGCCACTGAGGACGAACACTGACTGAGAACGAAAACAATGTCTGTTTTAGTTTGTTATACAGAGCCACCTCCAAAAAAAGGCATTCACTTTTGAAATATACGATGTAAAATAATTTTTGCTGCTTTTTGTACGAATGGCTGTTTTAGAAAAAACAAAAAAACGAAACGAAAAAAAATAGAAACAGAAACAGAAAAACAAGAAATAAAACATAATTTTTGGAAATTTATGGTTTACAAAATAAATGGCAATAAATTGCCATTAAATGCAGTTAAACCACTTGGTTTTTGTAAAACATTTAAATGATGCAGCTGCACGGCTAGTGATGCAAAACAAAAAGCGCGCGGAGCGGGCAAATGCAAATGAGCAAAACTGCATAACAGAATAATATTTTCCTTTTTTGTTGTTTTTGACTAATAATGCTAAATAGCCGCAAAATACAAACACTATTTAACCACCATCATTACCGAAAAAAAATTAAAAACAAAAAAAAAAACACAAAATCGGGCACACCAAATACAACAACAATTATAACAACAATATTATTATAAGCATCAATATCTCATTTTCTCCCCCTTTACACATACTGATGCAAAATCATATAAATTTTTCCCAACTATTGTTCAGTTTTCGTACGCAAAAATACGCAAAACTGACCATCCATCCAGTCAGCCAACTAGCCCGCTAGTCAAGCGACCATTTAGTCAATATGGAACAAATTTTGGTACAATTGCAAAGAGTACTCGAGTACACTGGACATGTATACATGAGAATCTCAAAATATGTTTGCTGTTGTCGTTGTTGTTGTTATTGTTATTACAGTTGGTGTTGGTGAGTACAACAATACTTATGCCCAGTTGGTTTGCCAATAATACACATACAAATCTCGTATCGTATCGCATCGTATGGTATCGGATTGTATCGTAACTGTATGTGTGTGCGTGTGTTTAACATAATATTCTCTGTGTGAGTCATAAGTATGTGTACATGTGTTATTCTAATCATGTTTGGAAAATTATAAATTGTTGCGCACTTAATTTCAACCCAAATAATAACACGAGTAATTAATTTAATATGCCAGAGACACAAAATCATCTCCGAATAAATAAATGAATGAATGAATGAATGCATGCAGGCATGTGCATGTGTGTGTTTGTACAAATGCAGTATTTCGTATCATTTTGGTACCCATATGCAGTCACTACCGCCATAGGTACCATTTAAAATGTTGGTTGGTGTTTGAACATTTGCAATCAGGTGAGTAGAGCTTAGCAAGCTGGTGTGGGGTATATAAGAATTATATTGATGTCTCACAACTCATTTTGAATAAATGGCTCATCATTGCCTTTTTTCATTGCGTACATTAATTCGTTTGATCCGTTGCCTTACATACACCAAAGAAACTGACCACTACGCTGTACGTACATAAGTAGTATTGCACAACAGTGCAGTTTAATCGCATAAGGTGGTGGTGTACAGTATCAATCGATACTGTTCGCACAGGGGAACGTCTGGGGAAATCATCTGAAAAGACTTGAACCATAATAAAGAGTGGGCCAATTAAAGAGTTAAATTTAAAAATGCAATAACACCAAAAAGGGTCGAAACTTTGCCAGATTTATTCCTTTATTATTGCGTTGTTGCTAGAAATGGAATTTAATTTTATTCATATGTCTGCTGCGGCTAGCCTCATAGTACCTCATTCATTCGGACGAATTTTCGTGCACTTTTTCGAGTGTATCTGGTTTGTCGGTGTAACCGTTTTTTTTAACGACGTCCCACAGAAAATATTCCAACGGTGTCAAATCGTGGCTTCTTGGCGGTTAACCATTAGCACCATTTCGGTTAATTAAACGTCTATCAAACGCTTGACGCAATAAGTTGTTTGAAATGTAAGGCAAGTTGCGCCATCCTATTAAAACCAAACATCGTTCACATCAATACCATGATAAGCGGGTACAAAAAAACGGTTATCATGGTGCGATAGGTGTCTCCCTTGACCATAATGGTTACGCCGTCCTCATTTTCATAGAAATATGGGCTAATAATGCTTTCGCTTCACAAGGCGTGTTCTGAGCCCCAAATACGGCAATTTTGCATTTGCGTACCTACGAAGATGAAAATGAGCTTCATCAGAGAAGCTGATTTTTTTTTTGCAAAATTCACCGTGCAGGCAATTTTTTTTTGTTTCAACTCTTTAATTTTCCAAAAATTCGGCGTAAACTGGTGCGTGAAGTGTTCAATTCTTGAGAACTACGACGATTTGATGTTGACGGATTCTGACGCACAATTTCAACCGAAGCTTCGATAATATCGGGTGTAAACACTGTACGAGCACACTCACGTCTGGGCGCATCACCAATGAAACCAGTTTCAAAAACTTTAGCAATAAACTTGCATATACCTCACACTGTTAGTTCTCCTCTGTGACCAAATTTTGTATGACATTTTCGTGCAATTTCCGACCAATTCTCTTCATTTTGGAAATAACTTTCCAATAAATCTCGACGTTGCTCAAGCGTTCAGTGGTGATAATATACTGAATTTTGTGACAGCATATAATAACATAAGTATTGACAAATTCGAAATAACCGATGGTTCAAATTTTAACTATAGATCGTCCACCCGATACTATAAGAATTAACTCACGATAAATCAAAATCTTGTTAATTTCCTACCAATTAGAGGTTCTGTTAAAATCTAAAGTTCATAGACGCCAAGTTACCATTGTAGACAATGTTGTATAATGGCAGACGAAGTTGATTCTAGTCTATTGGTACTCCTTGTCATAACAGCTTCTACAGAAGTCATCACAAGGATAATCTATTCATCACGAATCAGCCTCCATATGGCAATAAAAAACAAACAAGCAAAAACCCCAGACAAAATGATGTCTTATGAGCAAAGAGCGATCAGCTTTGAAGGGTAATAGAGCAGTTAGGTGTCTGTGAGACGAAGTAGACAGTCACCAAACACGTAGTCAATGTCCGCGCTTGACAGCTTAGTGTTAGCCTTAGTTAGCTTATCATTAGAATATCTCGTCATCAGAGTCCGTGTTAAAACCATTAAATTATTTTAGAGCTACTTGGTTATCCGGGTATGCCTTTTGTACACTCAGTAATAACTTAGTTAGTTGACAGCCTTGTAGATTGAGGGAAGTTGGGGCAGAGGTAAACTGTATTCTTTCAGTATTCAGTACTTTGAAGCCAATTTCATTCTGCGTACTTCTGATATTAAAAGACCACAAATCGAGTCCTTACATCAATTTAGATTTACATTGTCAAGAGATGAGCTCATTGGAAAAGAATCAGCATAAAAGCACATAGAAAAGTCAATACGAAATGTGAAGAACGTAGGGAATTTTAACTACAATTTGTTATAATTTGCGTTTCAATCGGCTATGGTCAAATGAGATTAATATGGATGCGACTGCGGACGGATTTGACGAGAAGATAATAGAATATGTGCAGAACTCACATCTTTTTCGAGTTATCAGCGTGCTTAGTTGAGGTAGGACATTGCGTTGCGTTGACCTCGCAAGAAAACACAAAAAAAGGTAACAAGGTTGTTCCTTTGCTGCGTTCATAGAATGTAAAAAATTTGAAGTCGAGCCTTAATAAACCTTTAAAAGTAAGTTAGTGGTTACATTTAATCCACTCTAGATACTCCTCCATCCTCTTCTGAACATAGCTTTGATGAAAGATTTCACACAAGAATTCCAAGCAGGCAGCTCCGCCGGATTCTATAGAAGTTTAAACGCACGGTTCGAAATAGGGCAGGGTGTAGAATTTTCTTCGGAGAAATTAATTTTAGGTTACAGTTATAAATTACTCTGCGGAGCTTATGCTGGGTAATGGATCTTGAACTACTAACCTTTTTATCTTCTTTAGCAGGTGAGCGACTAGTTGACATAAAACGTAACTCCTTAGATCGAATCGCGCGGCAGTTTTGAGTCAATATAATAGCGGTTCTTGGCCATAGCGTGGTAATAGTGTAGCTGATGACCTTATTAGAGCAGACTGATTCATAGCGAATATCAATCCACAATTGAGTTTAGCTGCCTCTGTCAGTTGGACTAAGTGATTTATTGATAAATTCTAGATTGGGGGAAAATTTTCCTTTGTTAGAAAAAAAAAACATGGCACACACAGTCACACTATATAAAATAACGGATCATTGCGTTATATGTAGACATGGCAAGAGACTTCCCTTACATAAAAATGACTTCTGCACAGATTGTAGATGTAAACTTATAAATTTTCAAGCTAGTTATCTGCTTGATTCTAAGAGAGTCATGTTGTAAATGTAAGCCCTGTATTAGTTATCAGGACCATTTATTAAGGACTTTAAAGTTAGTTTCTCAACTAGCCGCTATTTACGTGCACTTAAAAAAAATCTACTTTAACAAAGCTGACACTCTCTCCTAACCTCCGATCCTATCGACTCTCCAGCTCTCCCCTATAATCTTCTCTATTCTCCTATTTAAGAGGTATTCAGCTTAATTTTTATAATCCATTTCGCTTTATTCGATAACAACGCTTCAGTAATGGCGATTATTGAAAAACTAAGCTAGGCGCTTATGTATTTCAGGATTAACATTCTGGCGCATACAACAACATAAATTTAAGCCTATGTATCATACATACATAAATTATATAATAGAACATTACAACGCTTTAGTCAGGATTGCGACCTAGCTTCCCAAATCACTTATGTTGTGTGCGTTAATTTTATACATGAGCGGCGGGACCTACAGTTTAAAATCGACTCCGAGCGACAGATTGTTGGAGAAACTTTTCATGGCAATTTTATTTACTCTCAGAGTTTTTGCCATAAAACTGCTGAGAGGAAGTCGTCATATTTCGTTTTATTGGAGAAGTCTGACCTGGGGTTTGAACTGTGACGTCATGTCTAAAATGCCAACACACTACCTACTAGACTACGGCGACTTCACTAGACTATGGCCCCATACCATCCGAAAACAAATGTTAAACTTAACATTCGTTGTTAACGTCTATTGACATTTTTTGACTCAATTTGAGCGTCTTCAATATTCCACTTCCATTGGTTGTATTAACCCCCTCCTCTATATTAAAAGCAAACTACCTGACTGACCTTCTTCTTTCTTTACCATAAGTGCCGTGAAAATTTCATTGACAGATACTGTTTCGTTCGACGAATATCATTCATTTAGAGGACATTGAGAAAGTCTTCACAGAGTTTCATTTCTTATCAGCACTTGTTCTGCAAGTAATGCTTGCCTAAAAACTCTTATTGCCCTAACCACCGTCACGAAAGTGCCCTGTCACTGTTTAAATGGTCACTCATGAATAAGTAGTGGTGCATTTGTCGCCTGGTTGAATGCCTATTTATAGTGAAAATGTTTTTAGCCTATAAGTGCTTAAAATGTTTGTCTGAGTGTGTGTGCGTGTGTGTGAGTGAATTTATATAATTGTGCGTGCGTGTGAATTTGTGTAAAATGCAAGTGCATTATCTCGAATTAGCAACAAATAAACTAATGTGTTGCAATTGCTTTAAATAACTCTAATATACCAATATTACAAATACACACATACGCACATATGTATGGACAGATTGGTAACTCTTATGACAATAGTCGAATCGAACTTTTTTGTATAATTTAAGTACCAGGAATATTTATTTTCAAATAAATTTTAACAGAAATGGACTCTAAATTTTAAAAGATTTCTTCTTCTTTTCTTTTTTTTAATCACAGCTAATAATTTTGTTTTTTTTTTTTGCTTAAATTGACAGAGGGAACAGAATGGAAATGATAACTTCGAAGATTGAGGTTCCAATAATGAAAGTTGAACTCTGTTCTATTTTACTAGTGAGTCATGGAGTACTATATACAGTGGACAGCAAAAGTCTTAGTACGGCAATAAATTTTGACATAAAAAGTCCCCACAGACTTAATACTCTTGCACAAAGTCCCGATATGACTTCAAGAGAATATTTAGGAGATCATTTGAAAGAACGGTTACGTAATCGCTAAACCTCAAACAAAAGTTAACCGAAAAACTTGCTCATGGTGCCACCAGAAAACACTAAACAAAACTTGTACATTCAATTCCAAATGGGTTAAATGGAGTGCTTGACCTTAAAGGATATTCTACTAAATACAAGGGATAACATTTTCATATATTAGGCCTTTGAATTTTAAATTTACTCACGGTTCTCCTTGGCGGTACCTATGGAGTCATCTGAAACTTTTCCTTATTTTTCTCTTGTTTTATGAAAAACATTAAACATTTTTTTGTTTTATAATAAAACAGAAATAAATGAATAAAATAAATATATAAACTATAAATTTTTATACAAACTTTTGGCTATAATTCATGAAATTGCTAAAATATACCGCCGTACTAAGACTTTTGCTGTTCACTGTAAGTCATGTGACCCTAAAAAAATAGAAAAATTCAATTTAAATAGCTTTAGAGTCCCTATTGTCATTAAATATTTAAATGTTAAAACAGGAGACCATAAAGAAAAGTGATATTTGAGTGCAGTTTGGAAATCGTCGTCTAGGTTTACAACCTAGCTTCTAAACCATCCATTTTGTGTGTCTTAATTTTATCCACAAGTGGCTGGACCTGCGGTACCGCCGCCTCTGAAAGACAGATTTTAAGAACTTTCCGTTTCGTACGTACGTAACGTACGTAATTGGTCATTACAACCCTTCAGTCAGGATTACGACCTAGTTTCTCACACCACTTATGTTGTGTGTGTTAATTTTATACATGAGTGGCGGGACCTACAGTTTAAAGTCGACTCCGAACGACAGATTTTTGAGAAACTTTTCATGGCAATTTTATTTACTCTCAGAGTTTTAGCCAGAAATCTGCTGAGAGGAAGTCGCCGAAGAAATACTTTTTGTATATTGTTTTGATGTCTGGCCTGGGGCTCGAACCCTGCCTTTACGTCTAATAAGCCAACACACTACCTACTAGACCACGGCGACTTCGACGACTTTCCTTTTCAATTTTATTTATTCTCAGAGTTTTAGCCAGAAGGCTGTAGAGATGAAGTCGTCGGAAAAAATATTTTCTTTATATTTCCTTTTGTTCGAGATGTCTGAGCTGGGGTTTGAACGCTCTCCCCTAAAAAGCTAATATACTTCTTACTACACTATCGCCACTTCACATTAATTTCTATTAGAAGCAAAGAACCATTATAATTTTTTTTAGTCAATCCTATCACTAAACTTGTTTTTTTGTGTTTTGTCTTGTGTTTTTTTTCCAACCAACCTTCTTCACATGTTCACTGGTCGTTCAACACATGATTGGCCTAAAGAGTTGTAATCCATGCTTTTATCAGGATATTTAGGCTTTCAAATTGGTTTCCTGCATAGCAATATATCGTGCCTCAATTTTAATAGGCACAAACCAAAAGTTTTCCAATAGTGTGAGGAGTTAACATTTGTCAAACGATTGGACGGAAACGAAATTCTCTGATACGATGATTCACGCCTCGCTTCTTTATAGTTGTATGAAAGCAATATTGCTATGCAATATTAAGGTCACAGTTCCGGTAGACCCGCAACTAAATGAATAGTGCGTTAGCTTTTCAAATGACAACGCAGAGTTCAAACCTTAGCTCTCGCTTCTTAAAAAGAAGTGTACGAAAGAATAGTAAGGACCAGAACTAGAGTTGTTCATGTAAAAAAAAACATCGATGTTTTTTGCCATTCTATTCATCATTAATTAACATCGATGTTATTCGATGCATCAATTAAAAAAAAACATCGATGTTTGCGATGCATCGTATTTATTCTAACTGGAACTTAACAAAATTAATTGAATAAAAGTCGAATTATTTTAACATATTGAATATAAGAATTGTTTATTTTATGAGGAATTTTTTCATTAAATTCAGTGTTATTAGATTATTATTGTTTTTGCTATCCATATAAATATCACTTTGGTGACGTGATTTACAAAATTAGGGGTTAGTATTATTACATGTAAAATAAATATAAATTCTGATTGAACTAAAATGTTTATAAATGAATTTGTGGACTAATTACAAATGAAAATAATATAAAATAAAAGTAGAATTTAAAATTTTTCAAAGATTAGGAAATTTGTTTTACTAAATGACCCAATACTTTTTATTTAAGCTTTGCAAAAACAATATTTTGTTCACCCTCTCTGCCTGCAAACTGCTTCTTTTTTGGGACAACACTAATGAAGTCTTTGAGAAAAGCCTTTCAGATGGCTCGGAACTGGCAACCATTGTTAAATTTAAAATTTTAATTTTAAAATTTTTGTATGCTACAAACTTTGGAATTGAATTTTGTAGTCGCCCCACACTTCTAAAGGATTTTCATTAAGCCGACTTACCGGACTTCGCAAATAAACTGAGAGTTCATCAGAAATGTTCCTTTCAGTCCTATTTGTTTTCCAATTTCTATGAACTAATTTGTGGTGATCACTCCATAGACTAAATTCGTCTATCGGCTTGTCTGAAATATCGGAGTCGCCATCCCCAGACTTTTTGTCTGCCATATCTCTTATTATTATTGCTTGGATTTTCCCAACGGCTTTCGAACATGCAAGTGGATCTTCAAAATGTATTTTTTTAAACCGTGGATTCAACAATGTGGCAATAGCCAGAATTGATACATGTTCATAGCACCCATTCGCTTGTTGATTTCGGTAAGAGCAATTTTATGTACTTCTTTTAACAAGGGTTCTTCAATTTCAAGAGCTTTTAGTTTCGATACCATACAGTGAACTAGCGGAATAACTTTGCTGCTATTGCAATATGTATCACCGGATATTTCTTTTGTAGCTGCCTCAAAAGGCCGTAATATGTTAAGTAGTTTTGAAGATGTGGATAATTCCATAACTGTCAACATTGGTGGGGCAGTTTGTGTCGAATTAATATATCACTTACGGCATTTCGAAGTTCTAGAAACCTTTCGATCATATAGAACGTACTATTCCAACGAGTAGGTACATCTTTAATATGTTTTGCATCATCTTTTGTCGTTTTTCTTAATTCGTCACTTGCTACGCGACTTTGTTTAAAGAAAGTGACAATATTTTTTATTTTAGTTACTAATGCCTGCAACTCTGAGGCATTTAGTACTTTTTGCGCAATTAAATTTAGTGTGTGTGCAAAGCACTGTATGTGCTTCTTTTTTCCAAAGGTCAATTCTACAGCTTTTACCATATTGGCTGCATTGTCTGTTACTATTGCGGTAATTTTTTCTTTTGGAAAGCCTCATTCATTGCATACCTTGGTAATAACAGTTGATATATATTCAGAAGTGTGTCTTTCATCGAGGTGGTATATTCCCAACGTTATCGACTGAAATTCAGTTCCAATACCAAAATTGGCTGTGACATCCAAAAAACTTCGCATTTGAAAATCGAACCAAATGTCAGTTGCCAACGTAATATTCTCCACTGTTGGTAATTTAGTTTTCAATACTTCTGATAAAACTTACATAACATAACATACATTACAACCCTTCAGTCAGGATTACGACCTAGTTTCTCACACCACTTATGTTATGTGTGTTAATTTTGTACATGAGTGGCGGGACCTACAGTTTAAAGTCGACTCCGAACGACAGATTTTTTGAGAAACTTTTCATGGCAATTTTATTTACTCTCAGAGTTTTTGCCAGAAATCTGCTGAGAGGAAGTCGCCGAAGAAATACTTTTTGTATTTTATTTTGATGTCTGGCCTGGGGCTCGAACCCTGGCTTTTCGTCTAATAAGCCAACACACTACCTACTAGACCACGGCGATAAAACTTCATATTTTTTTTATCGACCCAACGTGTCACAGTAACTCTACTTGGAACTTTAAAATGCTGTGATAGAACTTTTATTAGGTGTTTAAAACCTTCATTCTCTACCAGTGAGAACACGTGATTATCTTTCCAAATCATATATACAATAGCGTAGTTAATTTTTCTTGCCTTGTCACCACCGGAATAAGAAGCAATATCTTCAAAACTTTTTTGAATAGACCTCTGACGCTTTAAAGGTACTAATTCAGTAGTAGTGTCATCATTTACCTCAATACATGATACAGAATGTACATTACTTGAACTACTTGTAGACGGTACACATGAATCGACAACAACTGGTGTATTTTCACCTAACACTCTTAAAAAATTTGTATTTATTAATGTTTGCGTTCCAGAAAATTTTATTTTATCAATTTCCAAAAATGTAGCCTTGTGAATGTGTTTAGTATGGCCCATCAAGTTAGAAGTATTACCAGCGGTCCTTATACTTTTTTCGCACAGCTTACACTTTCCAGATTTATCGCCATTTTTTTGTATTTCCAAACCAAACTCGGCGTTGACGGGCCATTATTACAACCTGCAACAGTATAATAAAGAAAAATATATTATTGCTGTTAACATCAAACACACAAAAAGAACTTACATTGCTGATTAATACCACAAAAAAGAAAATTTTGTTCACTATACAAATAAACTTTTGATTTTTTCTGCAAACGCTGTTGCTTCGATTATGGTTTATAAATATAACGTATATTTTTTACTGTGTTGTTACATCAAGCGATTTTAAAACAAATTAAGTCATTCTTAGAGGGTTTTTGTTTAAAAACACCTTAAATGAGTTGCATCATCTACTTAAACAAAAGCTGCCGGATGCGTAAATTTAAAATTCAGCTTTTCGATACATCGAATAAAAATCATCGATGTATCGATTAACATCGTATGATACGATACATCGACATTTTAACGATGTATCGAAATCAAAACATCGATGTTTACGATGCATCGATTAACATCGAACAGCTCTAACCAGAACCATGGAAACTATAGTTAGGTAAATGAGGGTCGTAAGCGATATTAGTCGTGGGGTATCGTGATCCGACAAATCGAATGGCTGATAGTTTCTTGCTTAACTGTCTTCTAGCCAGTATCAAAAAACTTTAAGATTTTGGAATATGGTCGGCAACGATACAGGGTAATAAGAGTGAAAGGAATAATTTGGCTGCTGCATACTCTTTTAATAGAGCGACCATTCTGTTGTATACGGAACATATAGAGAAACATTCCTGCTATAAAATTTTCAGAGCACATGGGGAAGCTTTTAAATTCCTTCCAAGTTTATAGCATCTACGGATGTGCTTCATTTAACTTGGAAAAACATAACAATACTATCTGACAGTCAGGCCAAAATCTGCGTTCTCTATTACAATTTGGTTGACTCGAGACTTGAACTGAAAATTGAATTAGCTAAGCTCGCTCCCCAGTCAGGTAAAAATTCGCGCTACTTAGCAGGCAGATAAGCCTGCTTCCATGCTGCTGATAAAGCCAAAAGTGTTTGGAAGAGTACACAGACGGCAACTCTTTTCAACTCGAACAGATTCGAGACAATCCCAATTTTTGTTGAGTAATTACAATGAGATTTGAGATTTACCGGGCATAGTAAACTCAAAGAACACTAGTTTTAGAATCATGCAGATCTTGTGATGAGAAAAACGAATCATCGAGCACATACTTAGGGTCTATGCTACTTAAATACGTTTCCAAAGAAAAAACCTGAGTGTTTATTGAGTTCCTTCCTGAAGAAGATATTCTAAGCTTCGCCTTCAGGATCAAAATCAAGAAACGTAACGTTGTGCGTCTGGCGGGATAGGATTTGTGTAGTGATGGACATTAAAAGAAAATATCGATGTTTTGAAGATGATTGAGGTCTCCACTGTCTAGTAGGTAATGTGTTGGCTTATTAGACTTGAGGCCATGGTACAAATCCCAGGTCAGACATTTCCAACAAAACGAAATATGAAAAAATATTCTTCGCCGACTTCCTCTCAGCAGACTTCTGTTAAAAACTCCGCGAGTAAATAAAATTGCCATAAAAAGTTTCTTAAAAATCTGTCGTTCAGAGTCGACTTTAAACTGTAGGTCCCGCCACTCATGTATAAAATTATCACACACAATATAAGTGGTGTGAGACACTAGGTCTATAATCTTGAGTGAAGGGTTGTAGTGGCCAATTATGTGTGTATGTAAAAATTACATTATGATGTAGGGTGCCCATTTTACCGAAAGTATTTCTGTTAAATTTTTATTTAACTGAACACTCCTTAAAAGTGTTACCAGCCTATAATCATTCGATATGACTAACAATTACAATGAATTTTAAAAGTCAATTAATAAGTGCTTTTAATTTCTTAAGCCTTACTTATCATCCAGTGGAAGTAAGGCTTTTTAAACAACTCATTTATACATTCACTTGTACATTGAAGTCTATTTTAATTCGTTAAAAAAAAGAATAAAAACAGAACGAATGTAGTAGAATTGCCATAAGTTTCCATTAAATCGTAAGCAATTTAACTGAAAAAAAAAAACAAAAAAAAAATTGTTAAAAACGGCTCAGTAGCAGACAATAAAACAATATTCATATACAATAATTATACGAAATACCAACGAGTGAGTAGATTTGGTATGTCTGTGCTGCCATTGTAAAAGCCATTGAAAAGATACGAAATTTCTTGATTGTATGTCCAATTAAATGTGACTTGTAATTGTATTTTTTATTGTTATTTAATAACGACCTGACCATTTAAAATAGTTCTCCCTCTCTGGTAAATGATCAACGGGAGAATTGAAAATTTTCTAAAATATATACGTATTTGCCTTTTAAAAACGGTAAAAAATTGGACCCGTAGATTGCAAATAAAATAAAAATAAATTTGTGTTTGTGTTTAATTAAGATTCTTTAGTATTCGCACAATTCTGTGTGCTACTGTTCACAAATTTATGTCAACAACAACAATTACTTTGTTTGTTATTCCTCTGATTACATCCAATTACTAGTCGATTGTTATACAGATCTTTTAAACAGAGATCTTCAAACCACAATTATTCTCTTCAAGCACACCTCGTTTTCACACAAGACTGTCTGAACTTTACTAACTCACTCGGCTGCTTTGCCTTGCCCTTTATATGGCAGGGTAAACAGTCTGATGTATGTTCTTGAAGGCGAATGTTCATGACTTCGCCTCTCGAAATCTCTATAAATGTTAACATCGTTCTTTACATTTATTCTTGTAGTGTTTGTTGTTGTATTTTTGTTTACTTGTTTACCATTTTTTATGCTGGTGTTTGTTGTTATATTAAGCAGTACAATAATTTGTAAACAGGTTTGTTTACTGCATTGTTTTGTTTTTGCATTGTTATGTTATGTGTGTTAATTTTGTACATGGGTAGCTGGACCTACAGTTTAAAATCGACTCCGAACGACAGATTTTTGAGAAACTTTTTGATGCCAATTTTATTTATTCTCAAAATTTTTGCCACAAATCTGCTGAGAGGTAGCCGCTGAATAAATATTTTTAAAATTTCATTGTTCTGACCTGGGGTTTGAGCTGTGGCTTCACGTTTAATAGGCCAACACACTACCTACGAGGCTTCGGTTATTTCGAAGTTTTAAAAAGTAACTATCCAAGAACCAAAGCAAAAAACAAAGAAAATCGTAAGAAAACCACCCAACGCTATCTCTTATCAAATATCAAATAACGATGAGTTTAGAGGTTATAAAAGATATGGAATTGTGCTCGATGGTACATTCTTCAGGAAGTTTACTAACATCTCAAAGAAAAATATGTTTGGTTTTTGAGGAGGACTGAAGAACTCGTTTGAGAAAAAGGCGATATTCATCGATTTCCCTTGCTGAATATCTGAACCAATATTTCCAAAATCAAAATGTTTTTGAAACGTTTAGAAAAGACGACGATACAAGGGAAATTACTCTCTATCATGTCAACACATAAGCTATGTATTGTAAAAGGACTACGATTTCAATTTGCACCAATACGTGGCGGAGTAAAATAATCATTATTTGGTTCTCTCTATTGTGGTGGCGTTAATGTAAAGTCCATGAGATAACGAATACCGTGTTGCGCTATTCCAACGTATACAATGGACATTGCATGAACGGGGAAAAATTTTAATGGTGATAAAGGATGCCAGTTGTCATCCAGTTCTCATAAGAGTATGAGTACAGTACAATGCTGTTCCAAGGCCTGTAGCAAACGTCAAGATGTTGAAGATCTTTTAGTATACTTGTTCTAGGTTTATATTTGTTAACAGGCCTTCCAGACGTTACGAATGCAATAGATTGCAGAAACTTCACAATAATGCCACGTATTATTAGTCAGTTCCGTCCGTTTACATGTTGTGTTGTGATATGATACGTTGAAATATAAAAAACAGGGTTAAAATCATGAAATTATTGTTTATAACTGGATTGACTGTAAACTGTAAAGCAATTGGTTGTTTCCGACTCATACTCTCTTAACACATCCACATACACACACGCACACATACACTCTTGTACTTTATAAATGACAATGTCCAAATGCAAATATATTTTGTCATCAACTCATTTGCACACACACACTCATGTGCAATCCAGACACAAATTGAAGAATTCAAATGTGTGCAGGCAGGCAAGCAGTCAAACAGGCAGTCAGGATTATTATTAGCCTCCATTTCCAATTATCATATCAAGGCAGACATGTTAAATGCTTTAACACTTTCAAACATTAAATTCTTATTATTATTAAGGATATGCAAGTCCTTGCCATCAGTAAACAACGATGAACAACAAAGACAACACACACTGTAGCAGCAACAACAATAAAACATTTAAAAAGCATTTCAAGCAGCTGTTGTTTTTTTCGACTTTCTCTTACTGCTTGCCTGCTTATCTGCCTTTCTGGCTGTCTGTCTGTCTATTGGTGTGTTTGTCTTGCTGCCATTTTGCCGAATGATGCGCAGCATCATATTTGTAACAGTGTTAGTGGCAGCATTTCAGTTGATGAGGCGTTAAATATTTTTGTTGTATGTGATACAACAGATACTCGGTGTCATATATTCATAACGTCATTACAGTCAGTCAGTAAGTGTTTACGTACGTTGGTATTGCGAACAGTATTTGTATCGTTTGGTAGGCGTTTATGCAAATTGTCGTACAATAATGTAGAATTTTAAATGGATTTTTGATTGTTTACGATGATGATTTCATATGAGCACACGCACGTCTAAACTTATGGCATTATTGCGTAGCCACTTCACTGTAATTTATCTACGATAAATTGTAGTTGAAAAGCATTTCAGTTTCTCTTTTTTCTTCTTCTTAAATTGTTTACAATCTGTAGCAGTTAGAGGCTGATGAGCCCTTCACATAATGCGGGAATATGGGTGAAAAGTTAAAATTTGGTTGAAAGTAAAAGTTGAAACAAACAATAGTTAAGTTCCTTTACGAAGCATGAGATTATCCGTCACATTCATATTCAGTCTTTATTTAGTTAATGTATAGAAAGTCCTAAGATAATGAGCTCTTCCTTTATTAATAAAATACCCAGGGGATGACGCCTATTCAAGCACTATATTGTAAGATAGTGGCAGGAGAAAGCAAACAAATTTATTTTTTGTTATTGACCAGTATAAAAACCTTTGTCGCTATTTTTCTCGCGAATTTCTTTTCAATAATTCACATTTTCCTTTAACAATTGTGGTTAATCATATATAACTATACGTGCAATCAACTACGTCAAATGATGCTAATGGCAGCGGAATTAGCAATGTCAAAGCTAAGCTGATAAATTGTTTCTTATAACGATTCTTTATTGCTTTGTTCACTTATAAAATAAATCTGCAACTGCAACAATAGAAAAAAATGTCCCAAAAATTCTAAGTATTTGCGGCCACCATCGCGATCAATATCTCCACAGGATTTGTCAGCCAATTGCATCCACAATATAAGCAACGGCAACCATCATACATACATACATACATACATAATTGGCCATTACAACCCTTCAGTCAGGATTACGGCCTAGCTTCTCACACCACTCATGTTGTGTGCGTTAATTTTATACGTGAGTGGCGGGACCTACAGTTTAACGTCGACTCCGAAAGACAGAATTTTGAGAAACTTTTTCATGGCAGTTTATTTTACTCTCAGAGTTTTTGCCAGAAATCTGCTGAGAGGAAGTCGCCGAAGAAATATTTTTTTTTATATTTCATTTTTGATGTCTGACCTGGGATACGAACCCGGGCTTTACGAATAGTAAGCCAACACACTACCTACTACACCACGGCGACAACGGCAACCATCGCTGTCACGAAACTTACAATGCACTTGCAATTAGTTGTGCGACCACCCTCACTAGCCTGCAGCAATAGAAATATTTATTCCAACATTTAGTGACTGTGATATTTTGGTGAACCTGAAAAGTTTAAAGATGTCTTTTCGTCCTGGTCCCGATGGGGTTCCAAGTTGTATTTTAAATCGATGTGCAGAGTCATTCATCACATCATTAGTCATATTGTTTAATACCTCGATTAATTATGGATATTTACTTGTGTTTTGGAAGAACTCATATATCTCACCGCTTTTTAAATCTGGCAATAAGTCTGATGTTACAAATTATAGGGGCATTGCAAAGCTGAGTGCTATTCCAAAAATGTTCGAGAAACTGATTGCCGATTTTTCGGTTCACCATACTTCATCGTTATTATCACCTCATCAACATGGTTTCCGAAAGGATTGTTCAATAACGACTAGTGTGCTTCTGTTAACATCCATGTGAAATGCGGCCTTTTCTCAACAGAAGCAAACTGATGTAATTTTTACGGATTTTAGTAACTTATTAGTAATTTAGTTAACTTCTGTTAACTAAATTGGATTTAATGGGTGTAAATCAAAAGAGTTTAAGATGGCTAGAGTCGTATTTGACTGGTAGAAAGCAGACAGTATGTGCGAACAATAGCTTATCTAAGTATATTTATGTGCTATCTAGTGTTCCTCAGGGCAGCCATCTTGATCCACTTCTTTTTTCGCTGTTTATAAAAGATCTTCCCAACATGATTAATTTTGCCAATATCTTGCTGTATGTTGACGATGTAAAAGTTTTCATCGAGCATATTTATCTTCAAAGTGGTCTCAATAATTTCTTTTTGTGGTGCTAGTACAACATGATGGAGCTGAATATTAAAAAATATTTATTGATCTTGGGATCCTATTAGACACAAAATTAAACTTTAATGATCATATCACTTTGACTGTAAATAAGGCAAGATGTACTCTTGGCTTCATAAAATGTTGGGCAAAGGAATTTTCTGATCCATTTATTACGAAACAGCTATATGTATTGCTTGTCAGACCAATTTGGGAGTATGTATCCATCGTATGGGATCCTCACTATAATGTTTACAGCGAACACATCGAATCTGTATAGAAACAATTTCTCCTCTTCTGCTTGCGTGGCTTTGGATGGAATTATTTGGATATGCCTTCATATATGTACTAGCAGACTGGCATTAATAAAACTGTATACCCTTAAGAGTCGTCGAACAATGTTAAATATATCCTTCATGATTAACCTGATCAATGGTAATATTTGCTGTGAATTTCTGTTAAGATGTGTTAAATTCAATATTCCTTGTCGTAACTACCGCTGTTATAATCTTATTTATATTCAATTCTGTAGAACTAATTATGCAGTTGCTGATCCGTTAACTAGAATTTGCCGTCAATTTAATAATTTGTCAGACATTGTCGATTTTTCTTTAAATTCTTGCGTTGTAAAATGGAACATTATTGTTTTTCTCAATACATAACTTTTCATATTTTTATTGTAACAATTACTTGTATTTTTGAAGAAACTGTTTGTAATTCTATTTAATTTTATTCGCATCTATTTTGTTATTAGTCAGTAAGGAATTTGTCCATTGACTTAAATAAATAAAAAGGCTGATTCCGTTGAGTGGACTGCTTATATACCCTTTTCAATATGGGCTTTTCTCCATATTAATCAAAGCAAGCGCTGCTAATTCAATTTAACTTTCAAACTCAACGAAAGAGTACTCTTCTATTGCAGTGTTGTATTAAACTAGTAACAGTGTTGTATCTTAAGAAAGTCACACATGCTAGTGACGCACAATTTAATGGTAATAGGTAGTATAATGGTAATCGTATAAAATAAAATAAAGTTTAATCACAAATAATAAATATAAATATGCTACGCTATACTCGAACTTTTATATGATTGTCCCAAATTCACCACAAAAGTATCGGTGTGAGGTAATCGAAAAAAATAATCATGTTTGGTTTCAATTGTTATAAAATCTTGTTTAAATTTTTAATCGTTTTCGGCCATATATTACGCGATAGAATTTGTTTAATTAAGAATTCTGAATTCAAATCGGATTGAATTGAAAGCAGAACACTTAACTAAATTTCCTAAACGTCAGATTTATAGGGATAACTACTGATGGGTCTCTGATGAAAGGTGTTCTGGGGTAGTGTTGTACTCACAGAGTAGATTATGCCCATCCAGTCATATTTCCTTTTCTTTATGATAACTTTAATGAACTACTGATGGATAACATAGATCTCCTTTATACATAAGTCAGGTTTACATACATAATTGGACATTACAACCCTTCAGTCAAGATTACGACCTAGTTTCTCACACCACTTATGTTGTGTGTGTTAATTTTATACATGAGTGGCGGTACCTACAGTTTAAAGTCGACTCCGAACGACAGATTTTTTCTGAGAAACTTTTCATAGCAATTTTATTTACTCTTAGAGTTTTTGCCAGAAATCTGCTGAGAGGAAGTTGCCAAGAAAATATTTTTTCATATTTCGTTCAGTTCTAGATGTCTGACCTGGGTTTTTGAACCGAGGCCTCACGTCTAATAAGCCAACACACTACCTACTAGATCGCGGCGACTTCATATTCAGGTTTACCACATTTGGAAAATTGTTGCAAGATAATGGCTTATTAAACGGTTGATGAGACGTATAGGAGCACACACTTAAACTCAGAATTTTATTACAGCGTTACATTACATGCTTCTGACATTAGTACCTAATGCTCACGAACGAAGTAGCAACTAAACTACCTAATTTGAGAACAGAACCGGAAAGAAATTCCCATTTTGTATCTATCTCTCTCTCTCTCTCTCTCGCCCACTTCAAGACAATCAGAAAACTGAAACACCCTGAGACGCCGGTGAGAATCAAACCCACGACCTCGACACTTGAAGTTCAATACACTACTAAGTAGACCATAGGCAGCAATTGTTCAAATATATTGTATTGGGTGTAGTGAAGAGAAATCCATTAATTGATTTCAAGAAGCGGCTTTGTTTGAACTTCCTCAGATGTTTATTGGCGATTTTTTATGAATTAATTGAAAGGAAAAAAGTGTCCTAATTTCTTAAAATTCTAAAAGCTTCGAGAAAAATTGTTTGTCTTCTTCTGTATTCAAACATGCGATATAAGATAGTCACACTATGCTAAAACCTACCATGAAAAGATCCCTCGAAAAACCATATGTTAATAAACGTGTAATCATGACGTTTTTAAATTTAAACAAATCAAAATCAAAATAATTTATTCCAGCTTCAACTTTACTAAAGCATATGAAGTTATTTTATCGTGTTTAAGAAAAGAATTCTACATGTTTAGTAAGCCGACATTGATACAGTAAAACTCTTTAAAACGCTAAGGCTTGTCATGAATTGGCAAAAAGTGTTTCAAAGTCATCCCGAGGGAATTCATCGAAGAGGACGTCCAAAGGTCCAAAGGAAATCTTATGTTATGGATAACTCGCCGACGCCTGGTTTAGGAAATTTTGGGAAATAAGCACAGGAGCCAAGCACATGGAATTCTACTTTATAATTGGACTTAAATCGGGTTGACACAATAGGACATCTAAGTAAGTAAGTCTTGAGCGAGTCGTGAAAAAAGTTGACAATTTCCGTATTTCCACACAGAAACAATGTGTTGTAAGAAATTCATTTTAGAATCTGAGGATCTATATATAGTGCAGTGCTAGTAGTGTAGCTAGTGCAGATAAGTTGAAGAACATTAGACAGGAAATGCTTATTACGTTATAAAAAAGGAATTTATATGCTTTTAAAACAAAACAACAAAAACGATAAACAAAAGCCACACGATACAAACATACACTAACACTAAGGAATACAATGAACGTGTTGATTATCTAAAGCTGCACACACACATATGTATGACGAACCTGGTTGCGGCTAGTACCAACAACAACATAAAGTAAACCAGCTACGACAAATATGTAACGGACAACATAAGCAAAGTACACAAACAACAATGTACTAGCAATAGAGTTCTCGAGAAGGCGCGAGCGAGAACGTTCATCATACTGATTACGTGCGTGCAGACTATAAAAGGGCTGGACAAAGCAAGCAGCAGTCAGTGTGAATTCAGTCAGCCTTGTGTAAAGTTGCGTGTGAACAAAATAAGTCGTGGTTGTAAAGATCCAGTGAATACTTGTGTGAACCAGTAAATTGAATAAAGAGATTATTATTGTTGTATCGTTAAGTTGTATACGGTGGCACACAAAAGTAGTGTAAATAATAAAGAGAGTTAACTGAAATATTATTTGTTTTTACTTTGGTTGCAATTGACGAACTCATATTTAAACATTTTTAAAAAGGTAAAAATTTAACAATATAATAAATCGTAGTCATCAATACTTTCTTCTTTTAAAGCCTGGGATTGTTGTTTGATTATATTAGTCAAGTAAATAAGGTCGGTTACAACATCAACCTATGAAGGAAAAAAACTATGAATGATTGAACTGATAGGCGCACAAAAATCTAAATTTTTTGTTCATAAAAATAAAATGACGTCACGCCAGCAGTTTGAACACATAGATTACGAATGGTTTGCATAGGGGGATCCACGTCATCTAATGGGAAATAATGCGCAAGTCATAACATTTAGTTCTATCACTCTTGCTTGTTACCACGTTATTATAAGAAGTATCTGAATTCGTAATTTAGCTATCAACTGCAGACTCGATTTGTTCATTGTTGCAAGTTTGGAATTTTGAAAGTATTCCGAGAAGAATAGGCCATGTTTTATTCATGGCTACGATCTTACTAACAATGAAAACTACGATTTTATTAGAGTAAGACTTCGCCAAACACTTTATATAGGGACTTTCATTAATCATTTCCTATCTTTAAATTAAAAAGAAAGAGATATGTGTGTGAGATATCTTCGAAATTTATAGTAATGCCATTATGTGTAAAAGTTCTCTGAGGTCTTACTTACTTATTAGCGTACAAATTCGACTTAAGAAAACTCCACAAGAAAAAATCTAACGAGGTCAATCTCAGTGACCAGTTCGCATCAACTCCACGTAAGATGGCCATGCCCCCAAATCGCTCGTACGGAATAATGTAATGTGGCATGATCTGTGGATGCCCTGTTAAAACCACGTATCATTGCTGAAGACAATTTTTCGATTAAAAATTTGGTCAAACGGAAGACCCATTTTGAACACACTCAATAAATGACAACTAATTTGACAGTTTTGGCTGTACTAAGGTGGCCATTATCAAATGTCAAATTTCGGAGTTACTCTCATTATAGCTCAGGTATGACAATAATCGTATAATCGTATATTATTTTACTATGTCCTATATTTGCTTATAATTATTCTATTATTTTATGAGCATAACATTCTCATGAACTTATGTTCTTTTTAAAGAATATTCCACAAACCTTTATAAACCTTATACTAAAACACTCATGCATCTATAAAACTATAGAAAATATTACGCTCGACCTTATTCATCTCACTAAGCGTTGTCCACCATAGTTTAGACCAGCTTCTTTTCACAAACTATGTAATATTTTCAGTTTTTTTTCTATCAAATGTTTCTTCTAAAGACTGCACTAGAGATGGAGTGAAGAGGACATTATAAAATTTTCTAATGGAAACTGTAAATAAATTTACATTGTATTTATGCAGGTGTGTTCCTTTATGTGCTCCGTTTTTTTTCTATTATTTTTCACTTCTAATTTGGTTTTACAACTCGTATGTTATAAGCGGTGACATTTGCGTTGAAAGCATATCCGTATCCGTTATCGTTTCCTATGGCCGGTGTGCATATACCCGGTCTGCACTTTTAATAGCAAAAGGCACATGAGCATTTTGGTTTTCCTTCTTTATAGATGAGAAGTGTTTTAAAAATACTGTGGCGTATACTTTATATTATTTTATTGTATACATTAAACTCCACCCATATCTTATGGCTACAAATTGCTTTAAAAAATTTGATGTTGAAGATTTGAGACAAAATAGAAGATGCTTTCTACCCTACAGATCTGTATGATACCGCCTAGTGGTGGACTATATTCATTGATGTTTTAAAATCGATGAAAATTAATCGATATATCGAAACAATTCAATGTTTTCTGCACTAGTCAGCATCGATAAAACATTGATGATTTTTATTCGATGCATTGAAGTTAAAAACTTATACGAATACAAAATGCCATACCTAGTTCGTAGACGCCGTAGTCTAGTAGGTAGTGTGTTGGCTTATTAGCCGCAAGGTCGTGGTTCAAACCCCAGCTCAGACATATGCAAAAAAGAAATATAAAAAAAATTCTTCAACGACTTCCTCTCAACAGTCTTCTAGCAAAAACTCTGAGTGCAAATAAAATTACGATGAAAAGTTTCTCAAAAATTTGTTGTTCGGAGTCGACTTTCAAATGTAGGTCACGCCATTCATGGAACAAATTAACACACCTAACATGAGTGTTTGTAATCCTGACTAAAGGCTTGTAATGCCCATATAAGTTAATCCACTCATAAATGTAATGTAACGTTTTGTAAATACATTCTTGAGGACAGCTCAGGAAAAGTTATATGAGATACAAAGACGGGCTTGCTTTATTATAACCTTGGAAATAAGAAATTAAACTAGAACAGCGTTGCAGTTGAATTTAAGTCCGTTACATACAGTTGTATGAACCAGGGCCATGGAAGCTATAGTTGCAACTCCCTATCGGTCAAATCGAGTTGCGGACAAAGCCTTCTTTAATTGTTTCCTAGACAGTACCAATGAACCCCTTGATTTTAGGAAACACTTTGCAACGCATTAACCCTTCAAAAGAGCGTCCATTCTATGGTATACAGATGAGTCAACATATACTGGCACACCAGACGTGTATTCAGTTCAAGAGTGAGATACTGGGAGCCCATGGGGAAGTTCGCAACATGTCACCAAGTCGCAATTTAGGCCATAGAAAGATGTACTCAATTCAACTTGGACACGAATTGAAAAAAACGGGACTATCGGACAGTGAGGCTGCCACCCAAGCATTTAACCTATGAGGTTAAATCGAAGATAGTATGGGACTCTCTGGGAAAGCTGAATAAGCAGACTATGAAAAATAGGATTACATTCTGTTGGGTCCCAGGTCATGTAGAAACTCCCCACAATAAGCAGGCAGAAAAGCTTGCGAGGAGGAAAGCTTTTACGTCAATGATGGGGCCTGAATATTTCTTTGCAGTGGGGGCAGATATTTGGAAAGATATACTGAAACAACTGGCGGTGTGGTGTAGTGGTCAAAAGAACTTGTCTATAAGTCGAGAAGCCCGGGTTATAATCCCAATGGAGTTGAAAAAGCCCAGGTTCGAATCACAATGGAATTGAAAAAGCCGATTCGAATCGCAAAGGATATAGACTCATCGACCCCGAGGTAAATAAGTTTCAGAAGTTAAAACTTTCAAAAGCTAAAACTACAAGAACCCAATACATACAAGAACCCAGTACATATAAATAAAACGTCGTCAAACAAATGAATTCGACGTGGTCTAGTAGGTAGTGTGTTAGCTTATTAGACGTAAGGCCACGGTTCAAACCCCAGGTCAGACATCAAAACGAAATATGAAAAAATATTTCTTCGGCGACTTCCTCTCAGCGGATTTCTGGCCAAAACTCTGAGAGTAAATAAAAAAAGTCATGAAAAGTTTACCTCGTTCAGAGTCGACTTTAAACTGTAGGTCCTGGCACTCATGTTTAAAAAACAACACACACAACATAAGTGGTCTGAGAAACTAGGTCCATAACCCTTACTGAAGTGTTGTAATGACCAATTATGTATGTATGTATGTAACACAAATTCAAAAGATTTAAAAAAAATCGGTCACAATGGTTTTTGAATTTCAATACAACCCTTCAATACAATCCGTCTATGAAGCCCCCTCACCGCCTAGAAATGGGAAAAGCATGACATTACAGAGAGGACAGACAGTGTAGCTATTTAGTATAGAAAAATTAGGACTCAATGGTTAACAACGTTAGCCACCACTACAGCACATACTCACATGCATTGTCCCTAGGCAACGATAGATGGCAGCACCATTATCGCAGGACCTGCTACAGCAGATCAACCACCTGCTTAGCTGGAATAACAATAGATTAACTAAACGGATATAAGGCAGAAAAACAATCAACCGGAACTTATGGCAACAACAGCAGCAACAAAAGCAGATAAGATGGAAAAGAAAAAAATTAACGAAAGGGAATATATGTAAAGAGAGTCAAAGACTATTCTCATATCAAAAGGGTTTAAGGCAATCAAACCTTTTGTTTAGAATTTGCTGTTGGAAGAGACTTGAGTTATGTATCAAAGTCTTCGAAAATATCCTGAAACGCAACATGTAACCTGTAACCCAACATATAATTCTGTGATGATGAGAATGAATACTCAATACTTTCTGTTACGAAAATGAAAAAATCTAGATTCTGGTGTTTTGCTTTTACATCGCTTGACATTAAAATTATAAACAAAAGCTACAAAAACAAAACATGCAAGTAAACAAACCTGTTTACAAATTCCTTAGTGCTTAATATAACAACATACAACAGCATAAAAAAATGGTAAACAAGTAAACAAAAATATACCAACAACACTACAATAATAAACGTAAACAACGACGCGTCGTTTACATTTATAGAGATTTCGAGAAGGCGAAGTCATGAATGTTCACCTTCAAGAACATTCATAAGATTGTTTACTTTGCCATATAAAAGGCAGGCGACTGAGTTAATGGGATTCAGTCTGTCCTGTGTGAAGATGCGGTGTGTTTGAAGAGAGTAATCGTGGTTTGAAGATCTCCGTTACAAAGATCATCGAATAATTGTCTAGTAATTGTTATTGTTTATGCAAAGGGTGTAAACAGAGGAATAACAAACAAATCAATTTTTGTTGTTTACATAAGGTTGTGAACAGTGGCGCAAAGAATTGTGCGAATAATAAAGAATTTTAATTAAAACCAAATACAAATTTATTTCTATTTTATTTGCAATCTAGGAGGTCATATTTTAAACGTTTTTAAAGGATAAAAACGTAAGAATACTTATTCTTGGAACCTGTGAGGCACTAATACATCTCACAAGGAAATAGCTGGTTGCATATCACGTGCTGGGCAGGGAATTGTCCTTGTTGACACCGTGCAGCATCCAGAAGTTTGTCAGGGCATTAGATTTGAATTAGACACCCTATTAAGATTGAGGGAAGTACAATAGATCATTTGGCAAACTCTTCTCGACAATAATAACCCAAATTAAAAGCATGTATTGAATTCATGGAACCGTCTATATATGATATCACAATAAAGTAATTGCTTGAGGTCATTGTCATTTCATTTGAGGAGACATTTATAGGTTTGAGCTAAAATTTAAAACCGAAACGAACCTCATTCCTGTTTCATATTCTTTAGTCAATAAAAACTTTAACATTTTTTCCCAGAAATTTGCATAATTTTACAATCAATTTTTGTTGTTTTTTTATTGAAATTTATTAACTTTCAATGAAATACTTCATTATGTTTATAAGAGTAGAAACGGATTATAAACAATTTTGATGTTGCAGTTGCAATATGCAAAACTGCAACTAACAACTCTATATGCGGAAACAAGTAAATAAATAATTGACTTTGTCAAGAGCATTTGAAAAAAAGGAAACAAAATAAATAAAAAAAAATAAATACAAAAAAAAAATAAATTGAGAAAAAGGAAAACTATTGAGAAGAAAAAAGGCAGCAACCATGGGAAAATTTATTCTTTTTATGCACTTGGCCAGGATGCATGCATACACTCACACACACATTGTCAGAATGCATATGTGCAACATCCATGCTGTATATGCAAATAAATTAATGTGTTGCAACAAGAAACAATTGGAGTAAATGAATATCTAGAGAAACAACAATTTTAAGGATAAACAATTGTTGCATCCCCAATTTCAGGGGGGGGGGGGGTGACTAAATAATGTTACGATGTTTATCTCTCTGCAACAACAGAAAAATTAAGTCAATATGTTTACAAAGAGTTAAAAGATTGAGTGTTTTGTTACTATTGTTGTTACTGTTGTTGTTGTAGTTCCACTCGAAGCTATTGCTAGACTTAGCCAAGACCATAAAATAAATGCAAATTATGGAGATTTGTTAAAATCTTAATATATATGGATATTGGGTAGGTGCAACAATTAGTTCCGGAATTAAAGCGATTAAATGAAATGTCATCATACGACTGTTCAATGTCATTGAACTAAAAAAAATTGGAAATTCTATTATGGATTGCTCAGATGTTGCTATTCAAATTATACGCCATAGATAGGAACAGATGTTAATCACCTAAATTCAGATCCAGAGCTCCTGAGAGAACTCAGTTGTCTTTACTTACTTACTTACTTAATTGGCCATTAACAACCCGATTAACGGATTTTGGCCTGCCGCAATACATCCTTCCAGGTGCTTCTGCTTCTTGCGCGCCTACGCCAGTTGGTCACACCAACCGATGGCATGGTTTCCACGATTTGGTTCTTCCAACGGAGACAAGGTCGTCCTCTTCGCCGAACTCCGCAGATCCCCGCATGAAATACCCGTCTCGCCGAAGCATCCTCCTCCATTCGAAAAACATGGCCGAGCCAGCACAGCCGCTGGATGTTAACACAACGTTCATGTCGTTGAAGAGCTCATACAGCTCATTGTTGGATCGAATGTGGAAATCATCGCCAACTCGCACTGGATCGAAGATCTTACGTAGGACTTTTCTCTCGAATACTCTCAAGGCTGCGGCATCAGTGGCTTAATAGGATCCATGCCTCTGCGCCATAAAGAAGCACGGGTAGGATGAGCGTCTTGTATCAGTTGTCCTTAGGTTAGAGGACGTGTACTTGTCAATGAAGACAAGTACAGTACCCGGTAGTCGAATTGACCCATTGTACAAATCAGTTGCCCTTAGCCATCCAAAATTTCCCCTTGTATGCGATAGTATAAATCTGCATTAAGAGTGTGGGCCTCTTAGAGCTACTTATAGTAACACCATCAAACACACTGCCAAAGCATCCAATTGTAAATCCTGTTGCTGTTAACGCACCTTCGTTTATGACTGCTTTTCTACATCGTTATCATAAACATTCGCTTCAGCAAGTTACAGATTTTTTAGTAGTTCACTAGAGGCATCTCAGAGGAGGACGAGAGTTTCTTAACTGTCAAATAAGTTCCTTTTTTCAAATCAAGTGGTCTGTATGCGAGGTACAGCTTACCAAAACCTACATGTTGTACCAGCTTAGTTTTCATATCCGTAAAGGACATAAATGAAAGGCTTCTAATTACTCCAAAAGAACATACATATACTTCGGTGGCGAGAGCATTTTCATGAAACGCTGTACGAATTACGTAATAAAAACGTTGCAGTAAATGAGAGCCTACTTACCTCTCCACGCCTACCTCCCCCTCAGTGACGGACGAAATTTAAAATACAATAACGCAACTCAAATGAGGCAAAACAGCAGGGATCGATAATCGACTTTATCAATTTTACAAAGCGTGTCCAGTGGTGTTCGAAGATATATTGCATCTCTTATTTGTGGAAACCTGGCAATCCTACAAAATCCAAAAAAAAAAGGAGCGAAAGGAGAGCTGCAATAGCGAAGCATTGCATATTTAGTAACATATTGTGCAAACGAATTCTCGACTCTATACTATAGAGTCTATAGACATCAATTAAGGACGGAACAAGCAGGGTTTCGACCAAACAAATTTTGTGTTGATCATGTTAGCTGTCTTAAAATGATTATACAGCAATGAAATGAATATAACTGGATATCTCACGTTCACTGAGAACGCTTTGAATGGGGTCCACCGTAAAGCCATTTGTTCTGCATTGGGAAGTAAAGTATGTAGTACCATTCACAATAATATATTTAAGCAAAGGACATCATAAAGGGATATTATTCGTCTGTTTTGGTGTATGGGTCTGAGACATGACTTATCACTCCGGATATTAGAGGGCGTCTACAAACTCTTACCTACAGATGCATGCTAAATATTCCGAGAATATGGTTACTACGACCCATCACAACGCTCTATCGCTCCAACTTAAATAGCAGAAAGCTCACATGGTTAGCAACATCCTGAGAAAACCTTTGTAATGGAACCTACAAGGCACTCAAGTGCATGATATATTCTCTGAAACAATAATTTTTATTGTCAAAACAAATTCGGTGTAAGTCGATTCGTAAAAATTTTGGTAAAGCCACCATAAACAACTGACTGTAAAATGAATATAAACAGCTCTACTGCGAAATGATACTTAAAGTCAATTTTGCTGCAAACGTAACGAACACAAAGGATGTTAAAAAATCTGTATTAGATCTGAAAAGCTCACTTATGGTCCTTCGAATGAAATTTTTTTGCGATGTAAATTAAATCGCGTCAAAAAGGTTAACATTCAATAATTGGAGAACAAGAACGTCTAAGCAATTCCTTGTATTATAAACTATATAAGGGAGGGAACATTCTTAAAAACCTAACGAGAATGAACACAAATTTTTGTACGAATTCGAACAAATTCGAAGTAAAGTTTGTCATTCTGTAGATGAACTTTCAAGCTGAGTTTATTATATTTTGCTTATTCAGTGATATACAGTGGCTAAAACTTATAATTGGACATTATTTAAATACCGATTTTTTTACATCAATGGAAATATTTCTAAAATTAATTAAGAAAAAGCTTCAAAGAAATGTATAATACTTAGAATTTTTTATTTAAACATATTTCTAAAACAAAAAAGGAAAACAAAATTAACCAATTTCATGTCAAATGCATAATTTGGTGTTTTAACCTTGGAACCAAAATTGCACTGTTTCAACTGCTTCACTGTACTGATACTGGAAATATAGATTTAACGCGTGAGTTTGTCCCAAACATTCTCAGTAATATTAAGAACTGGCGCATGTGCCGGTGCTTGGAGAAGTTTTGAACCAGTATGGATAAGCCACAGCTTCTCAACATGTGAAGTGTGTCCATGTAGGTTATATTTACTCTCAAGGTACTCTGTGCCCATAGTAGTAAATTTAACTTACATGGATCAGATAAAAAGGCTATTTTCAAGCATTGTGGAGAGTCAGTACTGGTGTGGGGATGTGTTTCCAGTACAGGAGTAGGATATATTTATTATATAGACGGTAAAATGGATCCGGCAAAGTGCCGATAAGTTAAATATATTGGACACATTTATTTCTACCAGGCCAGCGTTCCGTAGCACACTTCCCATGTTAAGACGCCGTATCTTTTCCGTTATGGTTCACAACTATTCCAAACACTGGCACAGGCCTCTATTTGGCTTACTATATTGGGATAAGTAGTGAAGATCTTTAATCACAGAGCTTTAGCTTTTCTCAAGAGGTCTATCTGAATTATGATGTTCTTAATTGATGACATTCATTCAGGCAAGACTGAAGGCAAGACTGGGTTAAAGCCTCAAAATTTTTTGAAATTAAAAGACTGTGGTGGAACTTTTTCTGGCATCATCTGAATTGCTCGTATTTGTAGACGAGCTTTTTAACCCTTTTTATAATTATATATCCGGATAACGGTGTGTGAACTACTAATATTGTTAGTGTCGTTCACAAGTAAGTAAACGGAGTCCAATCTCTATTTATTTAAATAAAGGACTAATTTTTATTCCATTTATTTAAACTCATAGATACTTGAAAAAGTTTTGTTTTATAAGCTTTTATGAGTACATTACGACTGAATATCGAATCCACTTAAGTAAGCTTATAAATGCCTTCTGCCTTACACAAAAAAATGCAAAGTATAGGAAGGGTTAATATTTATGAATGTAGGACATGTGGAAAACAATAGAACACTAGTCTTTCGCTAGGTATAAGACCTCTAACCCTATGGTTGGCTTTCTATCCTTCAAACTTCCAACCTACCACCATGGTAGTCATAGTTGCGCATAATCATCTGGTCTGGGATGTGAAGGCTTAAGTGCAAAAGCTTAACGGCGTTACGCAATAGGAACTAAGCACTAGTGTGGTCATTAACAGACAACTTCTTCTTGCTAATTTTCTTCTTAGCGTCCGCATCTCCAAAACCTCTTAGAGTCTGTAGTTGAAGTGAACGGCAGTTAGTCTTGTAGTAGGATACAAGATTAGCACTTAAACTACTGAGTTGAACGGCTGATTTGGTATATGCACATATTTTCTAATGGCAAATCAGTCGTTGTCGAAAGAATGAATACACCATATCTTAGAGTGCCAAAGAATACCGGATGACAGTCAAATATTCAACAATTACCCTCAATGTGTACTTCTAGACGTGGGCATATAAACAAAAACAGAATAGCTTACGCACTGCATAAGAGATACAACCTCTTCGAAATTGGATCTCCACTTACTTTTAGAGAGAATAGACAAATTCGAATTTAATTTACCTCGAACCCATCTTAAAGCCCGCAAAAGTGTTATAACAGGACATTGGCGTTTGGAAAATATGTCCAAAGGCAGAGAGTACCTCACTACGACTTCTGTGGAAGCTGCAATGACGAGAAACAGAAGCGATAATTGAAAATGTTTTTGATTCTAGTTCGGTACTTGGGATCTAAAACGACGATATTATTTGGGTACCCAGAAATTATAGCAAGAAGCTGTAGTTTTGATTGAACCCTTTCAAAAAATTGTTGTACAAAAATTGAAGTAGACCACTTGAGCTATACTTAAGTCGATTACTTATTTAATCTTTAACCTAAAACCGAAAAGTATTTTCACTCAAAACTTATTTTACGTACCAATTTATGGGAAATAAGCCACATATTTTTGTCACAATGATAAAATGGTCTACGCCAACAACCGAATGGCTAAAATGGGTAGGTTAGCGAGAGTTTATGAATGTGTAGCTGCATTTTAAGTGGGTGTAATACAAGAAAGATATTTATTTAGTAGCCCATATGAAAGTAATATATGGTCTACAATACGATACGATTCCAGCACATGAGCGTATGTATATGCCTATAAGTGCGTGTGTGTGTGTGAATATAACTGTTTGATATGGTAACATCTGGCGCCAGTAAATAACCGGATGTATCAATTTTAAACAAAATTTTACACACGCACACACTCGTACAGACTTTAACTGTAAATGAATGCATTTGAATAAGCGTTAGTGTGTGTATATGTATGAATAACGGAAACTTTTGTGGCTTTTATTTTTCATACTCGTACTTCATATTGATTGGTTGTTTGTTGTTCTGGTACCAAAATGTCGCATCATATTCTTCATTCACTCACTCACTCACTCACTCACTCACATGTTCACAGGGTGACCAAAGTAAACAATTTTGACCATTTCATTGCATTCAAACACCCATTTATTTAAAACCACCTACACATATACTACATGTATATACGTATACATACATACATCGATCTATTCATAGGTATGTATGTGGTGTATGTACCGTTATTTATAAGATTATACGTATACAGTTGTAGTTGCGTGTAAAATAGCTGGGTTGTTGTGGATTGTTTTGCTTTGTCAGTTAGTTTGTGTGCGGTTGCTCCTCTTGGCCTGTTGGTGGTTTATTTTGTTTGTTTGTTTGCTTGTCTCTTTGGCTGCATGTGTGTGCATGTGTGTGTGTATTTGTAGCTTTCTATGCGTGTCGAATTTAATACTACAATTATTGAGCTGATATACAACATAAATTAATTATTTTATTGCCATTAGATAACATTATGATGTGCCAATGAATATGTTTGAACAGCTGCTGCATTTGCATTTGGAGAACAGAAATTTCATTCCCATATTCCATAACTACAATCTGTACATACATACATACATATTTAGAAGTATGATAAGAAAAAATAAAATAAAATATTACGTATTATAAATACTTTATATACACCCTTACACATGTATGTATGTACCAATTTTGTATTTGTGCCCTCTCCTTTCCCTACTACACATTGGTATTTCTTTTCTAATTGTAAATCATTTTTAAATATTATTTGGAAAATAATTCATAAAAAAAAGATGAAAACTAAAATGTTTATAATAAATTGATTTTCTAAATAATTTGTATTAGAAGATGGCCATGGTAGGCCATGGTAGGCCATATTAAAACATTTTAAGTTCAAAAAAATATCTTATTTCAGTGCTCATGAAATAATTTTTTTTAATTACGTAAAGAAAAAATTAATATTTTTTTTAATTTTATTCAACACAATTTTGAAGGTCTTATTAAATAAACAAAAAATATATTTTCGTTTTACAATTATGAGATACGAAATACCATAGCCACAAAAGTATACATACGGATAACAAATTTTAGAAAGTTTTTAACTAATCCGTTTTCGTTGAAAATCTTTGTAATTGTCTGTTTCAGAAATTTTTTTAACCAATCCGTTTTTTTGAAAATATTTATAATTTTCTGACATCTTTCTTCGATTTTAAGACGGTCTTTTGCTTTGGTTCAGAAATTTGTGAAATTTGTAAATCGGATGCATACCTTTGTGGGCCTGTGCAGGGCCACAATTCAGTTCAATTTTTTAACCAATGCAAAAGACAGTCTTAACATCAAGGAAACTATAAAGATTTTCAACGAAAACGGATAAGTTAAAAAATTTCTGAAATTTTTTAACCGTACATATAATTTAGTAACTGTGTGTACATACATACATTAGGGCCACTCACCAAAAAAAGTGCTCGATGTACCCTCGTAAAAATTAACCTTGGACTTTTTAAGATGACTTTTAAAATAATTCGGCTCCAACTTTAACCTCTCGTGAACTGGACCATTTTGAAAAAGGATCTATTTTTGTATGTTTTTTCAATTGGAGAATCTATTTCCTTACCAACGTATACAATATGGGTATCTAAAGAACGGTTTTTTAAGGCGTGTTCAACTGTGGATACAATTTGCCTAAGGACGATCATCATGTCATGATCATGTCTTTTTTAAAGATATTCTGTAAAAAAGATCGGTTTTTGAATTTTGTGTTCGGGGTTGTTTGTAATAAAAATGTCAAATTAACATATTTTAATCTTTAGTTGATTTAATTAAACACGGGTCTCAGCTTTTTTTGAAATTCGCGCTAGTTTGCGATTTAACAAAAATGCAATGGGGTAGTGTTCATGCGATCACATACATACATACGTAATTGGTCATTACAACCCTTCAGTCTGCATTGCGACCTAGTTTCTCATACCACTCATGTAGTGTGTGTTAACTTTATACATGAGTGGCTGGACCTACAGTTTAAAGTCGTCTCCGAATGACAGATTTTTGGGAAACGTTTCATGACAATTTTTTATTTACTCTCAGAGTTTCTGCCAGTAATCGGGAAAATATTTTTTCGGCTGACCTAAGGTTTGAACCGTGACCTCACGTCTAATAAGCTAACATACTACCTACTAGATTGCAGCCACTTCTGAGATGCGAAATACATTTTTTAAAAGACGATTAACTCCTCCTTTATGTTTTAAAACATTGTAATTAAAATAAATGCAGTCATCAGCACATTTTAATTCTTGAAGAGTTTTTCTTTTCAAAAAAGTTGTTCTACTGTTGTCCCATATTTATTGACTTCTAAGAAAAATTCGTTCACGCCGTTTGTAAGTGCTAAAAATTCCTAATAACGCAGAGAACCATCGATCAATAGCAATATGTTGCAAAGTTATGGAAAGCATAATAAACCATCACCTTGTGAAATATCTATAGTTCAACAATTTCATCAGCGGCTGACAGACAGTATGGTTTTCGTAAAGCCTGTTCTGCTAGTGACCAGTAGAATGGGATCACAAAGGTGGAAACAGTCTATTCAACAATTTGGTTGTGACCCGAGATATTTTCCATCCAATTCACATGGTATGGCACACTACACATCTATCAATAATATGTCCGTTTTGGTTTAGCAAGTCACTTTTCTCGATTTGTATCGGGTTTTCTTAGGGATCGCACCATAATGAATATTAAAAATTTTATTTAATATTAAAGTCAGAGGTACCGAACGGGACTGTTGTATTTTTAACTCGATTTCTTATTTTTAATAACGATCTTATCTCTCCAACTTATAATCCCATCTACTCTTTTACAGATGGCAGTAATATTTGTCATTCATACTCCCTTAAAGGAGCCCTTTAGAGGTTAGGGGGAAAAGACGCACTTAAATCCAATTTTGGCCCAATCTCCGAAGGCGTTCAGGTGAATATGGTCGGATTTAATGCGACCTCATGCTGTTTATTGACATAAAAGCGCAACAGTAATATTGCCTAATGGGTTATGGGTTGTGTGAATAACTTGATTCTTCGCGATATGAAAATTCAATGTGATGTCCATTGGAACCAAAACATTTTGCCAGTGACGAAAGAACTATTCCAGTACCTCGATTTCTTAAGACGGTGCAAGAAATACTTCACATCATCTGATCTCTTTACAGTTTACACCACTTATATATATCCGATCGAATATTAAATACAACTTTCATAGACTAGCCGGTACCCCGAAGTGTATTTTAAGGCTTCTGGACCGTATATAGTAGAATGAAAGGCGCTCATTAATGACGGTAGCGAATCCATACGCCAATTGATTCATTGAAGCACTGTAGTAATGTTTCGCCGTTCTATCAATTCTACAATGAATTTTGTTCAAACGAAATAAAGGGACTTGTTCCCGAAAATAACGATTCTTCAAATTTATTGCACACAAATACTACTCCTGTTTTCCTCCATCCCATAACTTAGTCCCAACACAATGCACTGCATACGTTTGGGCCATCACTTGAGAGTTAGCCTTACAAAAACGGTAAAGTAAGTTAAAGAACAATCTGTGGCAGATTTCCGGCGAAGTAAAGGACAAGTGGATCAGAAAACTAATAGGTGAAGTCGCCGAATTGCAGTAGGTAAGTAGTGTTGTCTTTTTAGGAGAGAGCTTGTGTGTTGTGACATCTTGAAACAAAAAAATATTTATTTTGGCGTCATCTTCACCGCAGCATTGTCATAAGAACACTAAAATTTGCTGTGGAAACTATCTAAAATTTGTTGTTCGGAATCGACATTGAACCGTTGATTCCGCCACTCGTGGATAAAATTAAGACACAACTTTTAGTTCATCCCTACGGGCCATCAATCGACCACTGCGTACCAACGCTGAAGTTAGACAGGAACCCTCTCTTTCACCTCAACTGAAAAATATTTGTATCCAAGTCAGTTCAAAAAAATACAGGGTCGAGGGTTTGGATAATTCTGATGATATTTACATATACATACATACATAATTGGTATTACAACCCTCCAGTCATGATTACGACCTAGTTTCTCACACCACTTATGTTGTGTGTGTTAATTTTATACATGAGTGGTGGAACCTAAAGTTTAAAATCGACTTCGAACTACAGATTTTTGAGAAACTTTTCATGGCAATTATATTTACTCTCAGAGTTTTTGCCAGAAATCTGCAGAGAGAAAGTCGCCGAAGAAATACTTTTTGTATTTTGTTTTGATGTCTGGCCTGGGGCTCGAACTCTGGCTTTACGTCTAATAAGCCAACACACTACCTACTAGACTAAGGCGACTTCACATAAGAACATAAAACTAAGTAATTCAGATTCTTATACGGACGAAAAATAAGCCGGTATAGACTACGTAGATGGCAAGGGCAACACACAATACAGATGAAAATTAGAATTTTGGATTCCAGAACAGAACCCGGATATTGCAGATATTCCTCGCAATTAAAGAAAAGGGATGGTAGCAATTATAGTTGATTAATTTTACATGAGTAAATCTGCTTGATGTGAAAATATCCCACGAAATATTTAAACTTCATAATTTGCAGCATAAACTTTTCACTATAGTGGACAATTATAACATTAGAGAATACGAAAACTGACTCGGAATAAGCCTTCTGTACGCAACACACAAATTCATAGCTACTATCATCCAGAAAATAAACTTTCCTCTTTATGATAACGTTATTCAAAACCAAAATGGTTTCCGCGGAACAAAACCCTGCATGCATTATTTTTATATCAACGATACGAATAAGAATTGAGCAGGCAAATGCGCAATTCCGAACCTAGCTCTCGTGGATTTCGAGACTACAAATTTTTATGAACTGATGTCTACGGCAGGTAATACGTTGCGTCTAGGTAAGGAATATTGACTTGCTAAGCATTACAAGCTGGCACCCGGAATAACTTAAAAAAACCATAGCGAATGATAGATTGTCGCACTAATTGGAAGTGTGTACGAGAGTCAAGCGTCACTAATAGCAGGGGAGAATTCTTAATTAAGAACAGTGCTGCTAAAACGGTGACAACATTCCGGATAAGTTTATAACATGAGTATTAAAGTGCACAGCAACTTTGTAGTAAATAACTACAGAATATAACTGAGGAGAAGTGAAAAGGGAATGCCATAAAAACATTTATAGTCACATATGACACCAGTCTGTGAGGAAGAAAGCCTAAATCCATCTTGCAAAAAAGGCATCATTGTATCTGTTTAACACCACATACAAGATATTGATAGTCTGTGAAGACTTCAAAGTATAGTAAAAAACAATCTGTGGACGATTTCCGGCTAAATTAAGGACTATTGGATTAGAAGACTAATAGGTAAAGTCAGAAGACTAATAGGTAAAGCCAGTTCAAACTCTAGATCTGACATCGGGAAATATTTCTTTTGGCCTCTTATTCTTCGCAAGAACCCTAAGAACATATAAAATTGCTATGAAAACGTTCTCAAATTTGCCACTGCGTACCAATGTAGAAGTAGGTGACCGTCTCTCTCACCTAAACTATCCTCTAAAGAGGTGAAAAATATTAGAATACAAGTCAGTTGAGAGAGAAAAGAAAATACTTGATCGAAAGATTGGATAATGCTGATAAAATTTATGGAAATCTGAAAAAAAAGCAAAATTCTAAACTGGAAAATTTTAAAACCAAGACCGTGAGAGTAAACAACTTTAGCAAAGACAACATCTTGTAACATGGACCACCAGTCTAATACTTTTTAGCATCTGTTATTTAGACAGTGTAGTGACAACGAATGGTGCCACCAGCAGATTCAATGAGCTATTCAAATGAACTAAACTTAGAAAATTCAAAATATGAGTGAAGTACACTCTTTTGTTCCGAAGTGAAACCTGACTAGTCTCGAATGTAGTAATACGAAAACTATAAGCATTTATAAATAAGTGCCATTAGAATCAATGTATTCCAATCGAACACAATGATCAACAGGGATCTATGTTAACTATCAGGGAAAAAAACCGACATTAGAAAGAAAGAAGTCCAAAAGTGTTATAAGTATGGCGCTGCTTTTGTTAATTTTTTGAATGTAAAATCGTTTTCCCAATTTGATTGTTAATTTGGGCGAGAGTTTCTATGAATTTATAAATTCAATTTCTTTTTACTAGAACTTACTGCCAATATGCCAATAGTTAATGGCAACAAATATGGGTTAAGTAAGCGAGTAAAATATTGTATAAAAACAAATCAAAATCAAAACTATTTAACAATGCTGGATGTAATGTACACGTAACACTGACTTTTGGTAGTCAGTGTGTTTGCCATGCAATATACGGATGTGTGAGAGAATTTTTGTTCGTAATACACTCAAGATGTTACATTTTCCTTGTTTCGTTCTTTTCAAATCGAAGTGACCATTTTTGAACGTAATTTTTATTATATCTGTTGTTATTGTTGTTTGCACTAAATAGAGACATTTATCGCCATCTGCATTAAATTACCATGGGATGTTTAGAAAAAAAAAAATGTAAGAAAAGGATAAGAAGAACATTAAGTTCTCCCTACTGCCCAACACTATCATATTTGAACGTAAACTCTTTGAATTTCACTGCAATTTTCATTAAATTACTGTTTTTGAAAATTAGCAAATCAAACTTCCAGTATTTCAAAGTACGCTAATGAATGTATCAGTCATGCAAAAGTCCTTTAAGAGAGCTCTTTCAAATGACACGTTCTCTGTCATTTATTCGTTAGCTCGTACTTTGCCAGTTAACGTGTTAGATAGTCGTTTGCCATATATTCCTTTAGATTCCTTTTCATTTTCTTGGCCAAATGATATCTTCTTGTGATGACAATTGTTGTTGATGTGGCAATTACATGTTGCCGTAAATGGTTTATCTGTGGAACACTTATCGCTTACAGTACAGTTATTAAATTCGTGATTGTTTGCCAAATTGTTTATTGATAAATTAATGTTTCTTTTCCAGATATTGTGGCTGCTTATTAGATAACTATAAGTATATATTAAAGTTTGTTTTACCAGCTGACTAGCTGTATGACCGTTGGATTTATCAAGAATGAAATAGTACAACGGCGTGAACCGTCATTCAAAATTTGAATTTGTAATATTTTCCACTACAAAGATTCAAGCATTGCATTGGTTTGTAGTAGCGTAGTAGTAAGACTTGCCATTTTACTGTTGGTGGACGAACATCAACTAACCTTTGAAAATAATTAAATATTATTATCATAATTCATTGCTTTATGAGAAATGTCGTTATGTAGCCGTCAAAATCGAGACTGTTCAAGCTTTAGGACCAAATTTTGTATCAGTTCTACTGTATTTGAAACTGTATGGTGAGTGGACAATCTGCCTCGCTTAAATAAAATGATAAATACTTTTTTTTGTCGAAAAGTTATTTTTAACTACTCAATGTATACGTTAACAAATAGAACAGCGGCCGGGAGAGGCTGTTATGAGTTGCGGTATGTGGGCCGGCGGTATCATTTTCTAACAATGATGATAATTGAAGCGTTACAACCAATTGGTATTGGTTGGTGGAAGTTTGTCTTTGGATGACCAATTAACGATACGTTTGAGATCAGTTCATCGGTCAGCATGTGCATGCGAATAGCCCATTTTTTACAGGAATACAAGAAGTTTTACCAATACTGAGATAAACCAGCCACAATTTTAGCCCAGGTAGATAACATGATAACATTGTGCCTGATATACTGGAAAAGGTATACCAGAATTGACGCTTTTTGTAAGACCAGCTGCAGCTAATAAAACAATCTTTAAAAACAAATGGTTCGCATTCATTTATCGCTCGAAATAAACATTTCATTCACTTTAGTCAGTTTTTTTTTCTTGGTTTACAAAATCCAAACGAAAAAAAAATGTTTCCGTTACTGGAGGGTTCTGCAGGTATGCCTTTATTTTTATGGTTTTCTTCGATAGAATACTCATTTTATTTCTTCGTAATACGTCTCTTCACCATTAGAACATTCTTCAACTGGTTTTACTTTATGTCTAGTTAGTCTCTCCACTTTACGAATACAGTGGTGTGTGGACATTGACTTTCTAATGAAAGCTTCGAATTTATGTGGGATTTTGCCCATTGTGAGGGAGACCAGTTGCTTGTCTAGGTCTAAGAATTCCGTAAACCCAGTGTTATGAATACTCAAAACAGTAAAAGTATACATTGCCTCTAGATTAGCTAGAGGAGTATATTATGTTATGACATAAATCTCCAAAAACGCTGCCTACATTTCCTTTTTTCTAGCATTGTTCTGTGCTTTTCTGATGTTCCTGTCGTTTTTATTACTTGTTACAAGGCAACTATTTGCTTTAATGCTTACAAGGTACTGTCGGTAGGAGTTCTTGGACTAGCAAGTAGTCCTTCACTAAAAGTTTTCTGTCTGAATTTTACCGAGTCCCGTAAGATACAAGCTGGTTTTAGAGACTTCTTTTGATAATATCAGATCGTTTGGCAAGCACTCCTAAGTAAAAGAAATTCATAATAATTAATCGAAATATGTATATTATTACTGCAACAACAAAAGCAACAGCAGCAACTGCAACAACCACAGAGAAGAGAGTTACTAACCGATGATGATGAAGATGAAAATGATGAGGTTTCACAATTGAATAGTTTAATAAATAATTTAAATTATAGTCCAAATAGTAGCATATCAAAAGGCGGTTTTGAATTATTATTGGGTGATCAAACACTAAGACAGGATATAAGCTTATAAAAGGGTCACTGCTTAAAAGTAACCTATTCAGGACATCTCGATTGGTATCGCTTCTACTAAATCTCCTCGCATAATTCGTACGCCATATGGCTTTACTATTCATCATCATTCTATTCATCATCATCACACTACACATGATCATTATACTTATTCATAGTCATGGTCATCATCATACTCATACATCATCATACTATATATACATCATCATCATACTCATACATCATCATCACACCCGTACATAATCATCATACTTATTCATCGTTATTGTCATCACCATATTATACAACATCGTCGTTGTCATTATCGTACTCATACATCATCATCATCATCATCATCATCATCATCATCATACTCATACACCATCATTATACTATTCATCAGCATCATCATACTATACATCATCATCATCATCATACTATATATACATCATCATACTCATACATCATCATAATATATATACATCATCATCATAATCATACATCATCATCATACTATTCATCATTATCATATTACACATCATTATCATACTTATTCATCGCCATTGTCATCATCATATTATACAACATCGTCATCATCATCATCATACTCATACACCATCATTATACTATTCATAAGCATCATCATATTATACATCATCATCATCATCATACTATACATCATCATCATCATACTATATATACATCATCATACTCATACATCATCATATTATATATACATCATCATCATACTATTCATCATTATCATACTATTCATCATCATCATACTACACATCATTATCATACTACACATCACTATCATACTATATATACATCATCATCATCATCATCATACTTATTCATCGCCATTGTCATCATCATACTATATATACATCATCATCATCACTATTTATACATCATCATCATCATACTATATATACATCATAATCATCATCATCATACTCATACATCATCATCATACTTATTCATCGTCATTGTCATCATAAAAGTCATACATCATCATCATACTATTCATCATCATCACACTATTTCATTATGAGCATTATACCCAGATTCGAATTGTACAATCCTACATCAGTGCTTACTGGGTGGCAGTTTTAGCATAAACGCAGAAGCATGTTAAGTGTGTATTCTTTCTATATTATTATTCAACTTTGTACTCTGCGTTATAATTTCACAGGCAACTGCAAGATGAAGGAATATCGCATGAGGAATAGATGATTCCAACTCTTTGCTGATGACATATGACTTCTCGAACATATTTTCTTTGATATTGAACAAACTTAACAAAACTGCAAGAAATACATAACAGCGCGGAAAGTAGGTTTGAATGTAAAAAATGTAAATCAAAGTGCAGTAGTTTAGTAGATGGTAGGTTAGCTTATCATACGAGAGCTCGCTGTTCAAACCCTGGCTCGGATATTTCGAACAAAATGAAATATGAAAAAATATTTCTTCGGCGACTTCCTCTCAGCAGATTCCTGCCATAAACTCAGAGAGTAAATAAAAAATTGCCATGAAAAATTTTTTAAAAATCTGTCGTTCGGAGTCGACTTTAAACTGTAGGTCCTACCACTCATGGACAAAATTAACATACAGCATATGGATGGTCTAAGAAACTAGGTCGTAATCCTGACTAAAGGATTGTGGTAGCCAATTAACTGAGTTAGTAAGTAAGAAGACTAAGTGTCAACGCTTAAACACCATTTGCATTTGAAAATTGAAAATTCAGAAAAAAATTTGTATTCGATACTTTTGCATAAAATCAACGTACACAATAAGGGTAGTGTGCGAAATTACCTTTGGGAATCAGTATATATACAGTATTCCCCGTGTGTAAGCACTTTCAAAAATTGTTTACAGAATAGTTATTAGCGGATAATTCTTGTATTGCTCCTTGAGAGCAAATAGCCACGTGTTATTCAAGCTGATAGAAGTCTATTTGTCTCATTGACAGCACTGGCTTCGTATTCGATAGAATGCCCGCTTGGTTATCTTCTACAACTCGGTGTGGTGAACAAAGCTGTAATTTGTGTTACATTGGGATTACTACGAAGAAATTGCTGAAGGAAATGGATCCGCAGCAGACAGTACAGATATAGTCAGGAATGTTATGACTCACCTGAGACCTGCATCAAGCCAGATTAGTGGAAGAAAAGCTTAACAAATTACGAAAGGCCAACATTGGTGGATTTTAGGTTATCAATTATCTGAGATTATGTTACCTCAGTCGGTTACGCTTCCTGGATGGGACAGAGAGCGGCTTATGCCTCGAAAAGAATGAAATCATCATAAGGAACATTCCGTGGAATTGCATTGCGCTGTTCAACTTCTTACTACTTTTTCCAATTAATCTGCCGTATCAAGTTAATGGTGAATATTGGCGTCCAATGGCTTATCAGCATAATCCCAAGACATAACATATCCCCATAAAAAGCAACGCACGAACGAAGGAGCTAGTGAACAGGACCAGTTTCGGAAAGAAAGCTGTCACTAAGTGGATGCATATAAACGAATTTTTTTTAAGTAAATAAAAAGTATGATGTACAATTTTCCTAGTTCATAAGTGGGGAATGCTTCAAAGCGGGATGCAAATTCCGAAAGTGCTGCTAAGCGGGAAATTATTACATCCGAGATGTTTATATCTGTGAAATACTGTAATTAACAAAGTACAGTATATGGTACAGTTTCTTATTTTTACCGCAGCAAATAAAGAAAGCAACACATCCTTCACACAGACATAACAAACAAATTTGGTCATTACAACCCTTCAGCCAGCATTACGAACTATCTTCTCACACTACTTATGTTGTGTGCGTTAATTTTATATATGCGTGGCTGGACCTACAGTTTAAAGTCGACTCCAAATCTTATTTACTCTCAGAGAGTTTTCCAGAAATCTGTTGAGAGGAAGTCGCCGAAGAAATATTTTTTCATATTTTGTTTTGATGTTGAACCGTGGCCTTACGCCTAATAAGCCAACACAGTACCTACTAGACTACGGCGATAAAAGGGGAATGCTTAAAAGCGGGAAATAGTTTCAGTTCATTTTGAAGCAAAAGTCAAGATTGCATAAGTTACAGTGCTACTAAGCGAAAAATTATTATATCTGGGGAAATTGTAATTAGCATGGTACAGCATATGGTATTTCTTTTAAGTTAAATTCCATCAAGTACTTTGAAAAACTGAATTTTGTTATACCACTGTAACTGGAATTGTATTCATCAGTTTACTGATGTTCGAAAAGAAAATGGTGACTTTAAAATAGGAATTTTAGCAGCTCAACCATAATTTCACCCCAGAATACTAAGTTTATTTAAAGGGTCCGCCAAAAACTTTTTTTTGAAAATGCTTTAAAAAAACTACTATTATATTATAATATTTTCTCAAATTTCTTTTCTTATTTGAAATCACAATCCTTCCGGTTAATAATGGAAAATAATTTCATTCAAATGGCTGCCTCAAACATACAAGCAAACCCACAAACAAATCAACACACATTCATTTTTATATATAAGATTATATATGAGCTCAATAACTTTGACCATATACTATGTTAATTGCACAGACCAGAGTCTCTGGTGGGAATCGAACCCATGACTCTCACTCTCATAGTCTAGCACACTACCCAATAAAATACCAGAGCACCCAGTACTAAATTTAATTTCTTAAATATTTTTTAAAGATATTCTGTTCAAATATTCAATAAGCAAACATCGATAGCATACCTGTACTTAATTTTTCCTTTTTTTTTTTAATAAATTCTGAAGAAACTTTAATTTTTTTAAAGAATTTTTTATCTTCTTCTTCTTATACATATATAAAAATGAATGTGTGTTTATTTGTTTGTGGGTTTGTTTGTTTGTTTGAAGTCTATAGACGGCTAAACGGTTAACAGTATCTTCCTGTAGGTCTGGAAGGAACTATGGATGACTTTGACGTATATGTAAACAAAATGGGCGGATTGGCTATAGTGGGCGTGTCACCTCCCATAGTCTATATATATAGAAATGAATGTTTGTTTGTATGTACCTTATAGAATCGTAAACTATGCATTTGATCATGTTATGATTTTTAGCAAGGTTGTTGCGCATGAGCCGGGGAATGTTTCTAAATTGGTATGACAAATTTCCGGCAGGTGGCGCCACTGAAAATTACTCAAAATGAATCAAATCGTAAACTATGCATCCTTTAACAAAGTTGTTGCGCATGAGTCGACCGAGGTTGGTGCGATTAATTTCCGATGGAAGGCGTCACTGAAAATTAATGAAAATGAATGACAAGCAATTGGTCGACATACACCTCAAGCACGGAAGAAAAGAGCATTACGAGCCTCAGAATGAGACGAGCCACTGAGACCCTTTCGCTTGAACCACTTGTACAACGAGAAGTGAGATTAGAAACTGATCGAATGCGTACTACTCAGGCCCGTTCATCTGAATCATCAGGACAACGGGAAACAAAAACAATAAAATGATTCAAAATTAATTGGACATTTGTGTAATGTCTTTCCTTCAAATGTATTTTAGTTGGTGGAGCAACAACACGTGCAGGATACAGCTAGTTTATATTATATAAATAAGGATATTGTATGTAAATAAATATGAAAACAATTTGCATTTCTATTGAAGTAAATTTGCTCTTTTCAAAGAATATTCCAAATTTAATCAATTTCCAACTGATGGTGCATTCGAATAATAAAAAGAAATATTGAATAATAAAAAAAATTCAAGGGATTCTATTAGAAATAGCAACACACACCATCAACTGCAAACGCTATATGGAATAAATAAATGAAATTTAAAAAAAAATATTTAAATAAAAATACAAAATCAAAAAGTTATTCCTAAAAAAATAGAAACTACAGTACAAAACCCATTTCTTATCTTATGAAAGGTTGAAACTACAACAAACCTGTATCATTTTAATATTACAACACACAGGTGGTGGGTAGTGGATGAGAGGAGTGTAACGAATTTCTTTAGGAATATTTTATTAAATTTCATAATTTTATTAAAAAAAAAAACAAGAAAAATATACAAGAACAAGCAGGTAAATTTTAAATGAAATTTTTTGAACAATTTGTGAAGCTCTCTCTAGTGACATATGGAATCTATTACTTTAAAGAGTGCCACCAAACAAACTCAAACTTTCTGCAAACTCTTAACGATGACAACTTTGAAAATAAGTTTAGGCCCTCTTTGGTTTGATTAGGTGGTTTTTGCTTTGGCCACTAAAACAACCAATTTCTAGACAATTGGGCTCTTGGCGCATTTACAATAAATTATCGTGTTTTCCTAAGTTCGTTACACTTTTACGTTTTATCTCTTATCTGTTATCAGTTATCGTTATATTTTTTTTAATCGAAAATAAAACTAAAGACTTTATAAATTCAACTTAAAAAAACATACAAAGTTACCTTAATAAACTACACTATTTTTGGTAATTACCACACAAAAGTATCTTTATTTGTAGAGAAAACGCTAAGCAGAAACGAAGTATATTTTGAAAAGCCTTAAGGGAAATACTCACATAAGTTACGCATACGAAATTTACTCTCAACAGGGATGTATTGCCTATAACAGAGGGCCTTGTATTTTATATAAAAAGTGTTGCCATGTTAAAATTACATTATAAATGATTAACAATTTAAAACTATGATCCATGATGTTTTATGGCCTATTTGACCTGTCAATCATCGTGACGATTAATGTGGAATTAGCGAGATTATTTGAAGCACAACTATCCTCTCTATTCATTATGCTCTCGAGCTATCATTATCGGGTCCAATTAGAATAAGAATGTCACCACTATGAGTGGCAGTAATGGATGTTTACAATTATTTGTAATCCTATTACCTCACATATGTACATATGTTTGTCTCAAATACCTCAGTGGGAGCATAACGCCGTGTTATTGTCATGTACGGGCCAACTAGGCGAGAGTTGTTAATTCATAATTAACAAGAAACAAAAAAACTAAAAAAAATGGAATATAAAAAGAAACATATTGTCACGGTTTTACCTTTTTAATGACGTTTAAATATGAGCTAGAAGATTGCAAATAGAATAAAAATCAATCTGCGTTTAGTTTTAATTAAATTTTTTTATTATTCGTACAATTCTGTGTGCCACTGTTCACAACTTTATGTATACAACAACAATTGCTTTGTTTGTTATTCCTCTGTTTACACTCTTTTGCATAAACAATAACAATTACTGGACAATTATTCGACAGATCTTTGTAACGGAGATCTTCAAAGACTGACTGACTGATCTTTTATATGAAGGCGAATATTCGTGGCTTCGCTTTCTCGAGATCTCTATAAATGTAAACATCGTTGTTCATTATTGCTCTTTGTTTACATTTATTATTGTAGTGTGTGTTGTTTTATTTTTGTTTACTTGTTTACTAATTTTTTTATACTGGAGTTTGCTGTTATATTACGCAGTGCGATAATTAGTACACAAGTACATTGTTTTGTAAACAAGTACAGCTTTTGTTTATAATTTTTTAACATTAAAATGTAAAAGCAAAACACCAGTATCTAGATTTTTCTATTTTCGTAACAATATTTTCTGAATGCTCTACTACTGCATACATACATAATTGGTCATTACAACCATAGCTGCCAGATTTGACGATTTATCGTCATTTTGACGATTTTGAGCTCCAAAAATGTCATATTGACGATATGAAGATTTATGCCCTTATTTTGACGATTTTTGGAAATGAAAAATTTTGCATCATATTCTTTACTTTAGTACATTAAAAGCCACTTTACGCTTTGAATTTAATTTGCAATTGTTACTATTGGAAATTTATGTTAGTAATTACAAGGAGTTGATTTTTCTGTATTATAGTCCTTTTTAATCCCTAAAAAGCCAAAAAATTACAACTCCTAAAAAGCCTCGTAGGTGAAAATAATTTATCACTTGTCGTTGCTGACATTTTTAAAAATTCGAGTATAGCTTCTAATGTTACCATCGGAAGAACGAAGGAAAGCGCCGTTATTATTTTTTTTTTCGTACGACCAACACTCAGGGGATGGATGGCATTGTGTTTGGAACTATGAAATTATGTTATGGGAAGAAGAAAAAAGGAGAGAACCACGTTTATGGACACTAGGTTTGTATATTTTTATACAGGAAATACCTCTGCAGGAATTGAGTTACACGTACGAATAGTTCGACTAAAAAGCGTACTTTTTCTATAATACAGTGTGCGATTCACTGGCCAATCGACCACATACGGATGTCCTGGCCGAGAAAGACGAGCGCTACGTAGGAATATATGATTTTTGGGAACAAGTTCCCTTATTTTTCCTTTTGTAGTAGTGATAGAACACTGAAACACAAACCACATTGCAACGATGCACCAGTGATTCAATGCAGTTCGATACAGTACCATCATTAACGAGCTACGACGGCCTCTCATGTACACGATTGACAAACCTAAAAATAGACGTTGAGGCACTCACCTCATAAATAGTATGAATAAAATCTTAAGAAGGAACTGAAGGAACTGAAAAATGTGTCGGTTGCAGCCAACATTACATTGAATTTTCATGCTTAGAATGTCAAGAGCTTCTGGCTCCTTAATATTTACACCACCCATAAATTAAGATGATGCAACATTATTGCTGCGCTTATGTGCCAATAAACAACACTGGGATATATTGTTTAATCTTAAACAATTTTTTCCTGAAAATTATATAAAATTTCTCCGTTTTTGGAAAAAAATTAATTAATAAATTAAGATGAGAGACGCTAGCTTTAATTTCTAACAAATTTTTTTAATGTTTTGTTTTTGAACTCAGATATGTACATACATACTTAGACTTTATATATTTTACTACAATAGAAATAATTTTGGTTTTTAAAAACTTAACTTAACTTAACTTAACTTAATTTATTTATTTTTTTTTTCTGACGATTTTTTGACGATTTTAATAGACGTCTTTGACGATTTTAACGATTTTTTTTCAAATATTCGACGATTTGGTGCCTCATTTATCTGGCAGCTATGATTACAACCCTTTATTCAGGGATTATGGACCTAGTTTCCCACACCACTTATGTTGTGTGTGTTAATTTTATACATAAGTGGCGGGACCTACTGTTAAAAGTCGACTCCGAATGACAGATTTTTTGAGAAACAAAAGTTAAAACTGTCTCAAATTCATTCGAGTTGAGTAGGGAATGCATCAGTCTGTCCTTTTCAAACTGTTCTTCCTACTTTACTGAAAAGTTCTGGCCTCATCAATGAGGTGGGAGTTACAATCCTCGCATGATAACCTGCCTTTTTATTGCCTTACAATTCTACGTCACTGAATTGCTGATTCAGTTTTTCATTCTTATCGTAAGTCAACCTCGTAAGACTAGAGTTCGAGGTATTATATACCTCGTATATATATATATGGTATACCAGTATACCACAGCGAAAGAAGCACTCTGTCACTATATTGTTCAGTTTCGTTGCAAAGCATTTCCAAAAATCATTGTGTTTACTGGTACTGTTTACGAGACAGTAAAAGTAGAAACTGTCAGCCATTCAATTTGTAAGGACACTATGTTAATATCTCATTAGACTTGTCTCCCATTAAGCTTCATAGCTCTGTTCCACACTATCTATGCAATGGAGTTAAATGCAACAGAGCCAGTAGTGTCGGTAAAGGACAAGCTCTCATTGCTACGGTTGGATCAACACACACCCATCTCTGTAACTTATTTAACTGCACCCGAGGTGGTTTCAAGAATGTATTTATTTAACTTCGATGTATTGAATAAAAATAATCGATGTTTTTTGATATATAATCAAATAAAAACATCGAATTGTTTCCATGTGTTGATACGTTTTGTTGTGTTCTGAACACATCGGTAGTCCACCACTACTTCTGATACGTATTACTGTACAGTGCGATATTGAACAAAATCGGTGATGAAATACACCGTGTAATTCTTTAATATTTACTCTACTGCTCTGAATTCTTTTCTTGAATCTCATCTTCGAGATTTCACACTGCAGATGCAAAATTCGCAAAATTATACCTCTGTTTACATCCTTTGCATAAACAATAACAATCACTAAACCATTGTTCGACAGATCTTTGTAACGGAGATCTTCAAACCACGATTACTCTGTTTTATATGGCGTTGTTTCATTATTGTTGTTTGTGTATTTTGTTTACATTTATTCTTGTAGTATTTAAGTTAAAAGACCTTGAACCGTTTGATGAAAAAATAAATTAGGTCGGTTCGACCAACTGAACCGACAACATAAAGAAAAACACAATTATTTTAAATGAAATTACTTTATTAGTACAAATAATTATTTTTACACTTATTGACAATTAGTTAAAGACATTTGGCTACGAATAATTATGTTTGCAATTACTTATTCAATATAAATTATTTAACACAACTTAATAACTTTGATTGACCGTTCAATCAGACCGCACAACCCAGACTGATCTGTTTGTCCTCAACCAAACATGCTCATCCCATCTCACGATCGCGTTGCACCACCACATGTTTGCTGTAGATGTTGACCCAGCAGAAACAATATTTTCACATACTGCAACCTGATCCGACACAGGTGCATACCGCTAACTATAATTTTGTTTCCCACCGTGTAACTTGATCGGACACAGGTGCACGATGAAAAACAAAGAATAGCTTACTGTGCAGAATTTATTCCACTGGCTGAGCCAACACCACCGTTAACTTTTATTGTTGAATTTTTGTTTACTTGTTTACCATTTTTTTCTGGTGCTTGTTGTTGTATTTTTGTTTACTTATTTAACATTTTTTATGCTGGTGTTTGTTTATAATTTCAATGTTAAGTGATATAAAAACAAAACACCAGTATCTAAACATTTCATTTTCGTAACAATATTTTCCCTATATACATCATTAAGAGGCTGCCAAGTACTTTCTATTTTAAGGCCCTACTTAACCCGCTCTGCAGCACTCTTTTGTAAAATAATAATTTCACCAAAGATTACTTCTTTTACTATTTTCAGTGGCATTGTTAGTTCTGTATTTTATCAACCCTTTTTTGTCTCTGGCAATGGCAATTTTTTCCATTTGTTTTCTTTTTGTTTTTTTTTTTCGTTAGTTTCTTACGAATTATTGTCTGAATTTCTTTTACTTTTCGTTTTTGCCGGTAATGGGTTTCTTTTTTACTTTTAATTTATATCAGGGATTACAATAAACAAACTAATCTGCAGCAATAAACACTAAAAAGCCCTCGAAGCGCAGGACCAAATAAACTAGACTGTGCTGGAGAGACAACAAATATGGTGAGTCTTTAAATGTTTTTTTTCGTTTGTTTTTGTTTTTACTCTTAACGAAAGGATCATAAAATTTTGAAAAAGAAAATCACAATCGTACTGAGTATTCATTTATAACCGTAGACAGACAGACTTTCATACCCAAACCCATACGCATTTGCTATCTTACGAAAGGTAATAATTTAAAACCTTCTGGCCCCCCTTTGGTATAGCCATGGTTATGGTTATTTTAATAGATTTGTTGCTTGTATTGTGTTTTAAGTTGCACTGTTGTTCGAACCATCCCCTTAACCCTATAAGCCTTTAGTTTTAGTTTCATACCTTCAAATAAAATTCTATCAAAATTGCACATCCTTGTTCGTTTATATGTATGTACACGAGTATTATTGCTTGCCATCACTTACAGTTTAAATGCGAATGTCCTTTTCTTAGCATTTTTTTGATGTTGTTCTTATTGTTTTTTTTATCAATTCACTTCGTATGGCATCGTAACCCGTTCATTTCTATTTTATTTCGTTTCTAATTTACAATTTATTTTTTGTTTCTGTTGTTGTTGGAAAATATTCGATAATTGTATATCATTGGAAGATTTTCCTGGACGATAGCCATTCTGCGCAAAAAATATGCGAGTATTACAGAAGAATCCTTGTGTCTTGCGGTACGTTTTCTTATTAACAATAAATTGGAGTTAATTTGGCACTTTTTTCCCTTTTTTTTCGGTAATTGAGTGCTCGTGGCAAATCGTGTGGTAAGTTATTGTGAAGGTTTTTTTTTTAATTTTTTTTATACGTAAATAAGATTTAAAAGAAAGGGAAAGAAAAGAGGGATATTTTTGAATGACTTGGTTTTCTTTCTTTTATTTGAGAAAAAGCAAAAAATATTTAAGATTGCATTGTGAAAATTTAACAGTCTTCAATACTAATTGCAATTTATTTAGGAAACTTGAGGATTACGGCTCAATCAGCAAAATAAATAACAGTATAACTATAGTTTCATAGAGTTTGTTGTTTCTATGCAACATCAGATGGCAATCCTATCATTCTAGAACTTAAGGCTGTATGCTAATCATCTACTTACCAGGAAGAACTTGATGGCTCAAACTGTAACTACACCAAGATGTCGAAGACTTTGTGATTAAGGAAATAAAAAAGAAATAAAATATTTAAGCGTAGAAGTTTTAGTATATTAAACTTAATGTAACACTTGTTTTTATTTATTTTGATTTAATATTATTTTCCAATATGAATAACATATACCAGGTGTGCCTGGTAGTCTAGTAGTACCGTAGTCTAGTAGGTAGTGTGTTGGCTTATTAGAGGAAAAGCCAGTGTCCGAGCCCCACGCCAGGCATCAAAACAAAATACAAAAAGTATTTCTTCGGCGACTTCCTCTCAGTAGATTTCTGGCAAAAACTCTGAGAGTAAATAAAATTGCCATGAAATGTTTCTCAAAAATCTGTTGTTCGTAGTCGACTTTAAACTGTAGGTCCCGCCACTCATGTATAAAATTAACAAACACAACATAAGTGGTGTGAGAAACTAGGTCGTAATCCTGACTGAAGGGATGTCATCGCCAACACAAAAAATATAATGTTACGTTTTTACCTTTTAAAAACGTTTAAAATATGAGCTCATAGCTTGCAAATAAAATAAAAATAAATTTGTGTTTAATTAAAATTCACAACTTGATGAAAATTGGGAGACTAATTGATTTGATTCACAAGACGATAAGTTTTATTGCGTGGAATCCATAAATTATCTGAAATATGGAAAAATGTGTAGTCAGTAATGGCTAACACTTTATATTTTATGAATTAAAATGATTTAACTTCCAATTCATAATTAGTGTTTTTCCACAAAAAGGAGCGCATTTCATATCGGTACACCTGGTATTACTGTCGTCTGCAAAAAAAAAAAATAGTTAAGATTGTAAGTAAAAGGTGGTTAGTCGTTAAGAAAAACGATTCTCTGTTAATCTCACCAAGCACACACCTCAGAATCCCTGATTGCTTAACCTGTCTTCGTCAGTGTACACGATTTAAACTCGTCGTTTTAAACCGATGTTGTTGCAAGTGTTGTCAAAATGTTTGACAATTGAACTTCCGGAGTGTGATGCAATTTGACATCTACATTACCAGAATAGAGTTGAAGGTTCACTTTATATGCCGATACAGTAAAAGATCTATAAACTAATTCTTATCTGCTCGATATATAACAAGTTATATGTATAGTGAAACTTTTTGAACATGTTCAGAGCTGTATTCATAAACTCAGCAAATTCAACTTCTTTAGAATAATAAACGAAACCTAAACTGCACTGTTCATGTGAAACTCCAGAAACACTTTCTCAACCTCAAATAGGATAAAAATTATCGGGCCTACATATCATTAAATTTAAATAAAACTAAATGTATGTGAGATATTATCGGAATGTTGTATTCATTATTTTTAAAACATGGCATCGTTCAAATATCCGCCACTGATCCTCTGGGTGGAAATGTCAAATTTCTAAAACTCTGGGCAAAAAATCAGGCTGAATATTACTGATGGCATGGATTATATTGACTTTAAGAACCGCTATTGGTTGAGGCTTATTCACGTACAGCTGCGACTTAAGAAAACTCCACAAGAAAAAATTTAATGGAACCAAATAACACGATCTTGGTGGTCAGTTTACTTAACCTTCGTGTGAGATGACCATGCCTTCAAATCGCTTGCCTGAGCTGTGTGGCATATAACGACGGCCTGTAGAAGCACCCCGTCGTTGGATCATCCAATTTACGCCAAAAGAAAATGGTAATCGGACCTGTAACGCTCTCCCTTTGGCAATAGCTAACAATATTCGCAAAGATATACGGACGAGTGACTTTTTCGCAATGCTTTTGTTGCTGTTAGACCTCTCGTTTATTGGCATCGTTCCATATTTTAGAATTTTGTTTGAGAGAGAGGATAGTAAATGACATAGGGAAATTGGAAAAGGAGAAGATGTGGGAAAGAGACAAAGGAAACAGATGGATCACAAACACACAGGAGAGTGCGACTACAATCTTGAAGCCCAGCTCAACCTATTCATGAATCTGCCGACAAAGACTCCATACCTTCGAAGAAGCCTTTGCAAAGGGTCCTTAACCTCTGCCTACTAAGAGCTAATGGCTAGACAGTTGCAGAGGAGGTGTTTGTACGTTGATAAAACAATTTTATTATTTGAATTATGTCATTGAATGCTATACCTATCCATGGTGATTCGGTAAAATAGCCTGAATAAATGACAACTAATTTGACAGATGTAGCTTAAACTATCACAGTTCGAATTTGTCTGTTCTACAAGCCATCTTCTAACACAAAAGAATGCAATATTAAGCTCTGATTTTGTTGTAATATTTTTTAATAAACACCGTATGATTCGTCTTTAAAAAAAATGGAAAAAATTTTCACAAATTTCATCGTATTGGCCTTAGGACTACAAACGAGTCGGGAAACATTTTTACTGCAAAACCCGTAAATATTTAATTAACAAGTGTTCATTTAAATCCACCGTAAGTTTCTCACACATCTCCTTATAATGTCGAATTATTTTCGTAATAATCTTATAGACCTGCTTTCAGATTTTTTTATATTCTCTTCTGTTAATTTATTGTAAATCCCTTAATGTGTACACGTACATATGTACATATGTATGTGGCCGTAATATAAAAGAATTGACAGAAGGTGGCAAATATCTTCTTATCACTCACAGCATATCAAATCGAAATAAAGAAAATTACCAAATAATAATCTCAAGAGAGATTGAAGAGCCTTAAACATGCAACCCTTTGCGCTTCCCCTTCCACACTCATCCCACTCACTCACTCACTTGCTATCCGAACACGAGAAACTATAAGAAAAAATATCATAAACAAGCCAAAAGTTAATGAAAAGAAAATTCCCTTATCATTCCATATTTATGATTGTTTCATATGTATTGGTTAGTTTATGTGTATGCGTGCATGCCTAAGTATGTACATATATGGAAGTAAGTAAGTGAGCGTTTGTTGTTGGAAAGTTATTTGTATTGCAATTGACCCTCTTCAAAACAGAAAATCATGCATTTATGTGCTCCAAATTTCGACTCTGTTCGATCAAAAATTATGTGCTCATCTCGTATGGAACAACATTAAATGGACACTAAAAATATTTCCCAAATACATGCAACACAAGTATTATACTCATCGAAACTTTACAGAGATGGGAAGATAAATAGCAGATGCTTTAAATAAACAAAAAAATTTTAGTGAAATAGTCAAATGTAAAATGAAAAAATATTTCATTGGCGACTTCATCTCAGGAGATTTCGGGCTAAAACTCTGAGAGTAAATAAAATTTCCACGAAAAATTTTCTCTAAAAAATCTGTCGCTCGGAGTTAACTTTAAACTGTAGGTCCCGTCACTCATGTATAAAATTAACATACACAACCTAAATGGTGTGTAAGAAGCTAGGTCGTAATCCTTATCAATTATGAATGTGCGTATGCATGTATCGAGTCAACGGTTTCTTAAATTTTGAGTTCTAATGCTTTAAGAGCTACTATTATGTCGGCATAAGTCAGCGAATAAAAAGTAGTCCAGAAGCATTAAATTGCACGAACGACGAGGCCAATAAACAGAACCATATTTGTAAAGAAAGTTGTCGCCAAATTGATTTTCCGATAAGTCGATTGTTAAGGAACCAACAGTTATTGACATGCAGCTGATTGCTTTTTGGAAACAAAAATACTTGCTATCCATCGTCAGTTACTCGCTTATTTTGAAAGAAATAAGGACAGATGATTGCGCCATAGTGTAAACCACACCTCACAGTAAATTTTAGTGGATGTAATGGAAATTCGTTAACGGCTTGAGTACTATTCGCTACGAATACGTTAAGTTTGCTTTTTGAAGTGGCCATTTAGCCAGAAATGAGTTTAACCCCAGATAACAATGCTCGACACACTTATTTAAAAACCTTTCGCTGTTGACAGACAACACTTTTTCAATAAAAAATACATATGAATGATTAACTAATCGCTGTTAACATCATTACACGCCTTACAAAAATCTCAATATTGTCACGAAGAAGGAGTACAATAACATGATAAATTTTATTAACAGCATAGGAACTACCTTAACTACCTTAGAGAGATTAATAGCGACTAAATTTCCTTACTGTTATTTTATCCAATTACCCCCTTAGATATGTCCGATTGCACCAGCCTGAATGGATCTCGAATAACAAAAACCATGCCTTAGTCTGCAGACTGCTCTTTAAGAGTTAGGGTTTTCCGATAAATCCCTGTGAAAAACTCCAGTCACACTTTTCCGAACGATATTGTTGCGGAAAGATGGGATCATTTTTAATCTCTTACTCGATAATAGCTCTTCGTAACTGGCTGGATGTCCTCTCATTCATAAGTCGATTGTCCATAATTTTTTCTGGATCATCGCAGTCTATCATTAGGCCCGATGGACGCACCAAAGAATATTTTCACCATAGATGCGCCCCAAACAAGAAAAGAAATTGAAAGTGAAATGTGTCATAAATTATTACGGAAAAATAAAAGAACCACGAGATATCAACTGAAAGCCCTATCCTGAAAGTACATTGAGCTCAATCGAATAGCTTAATGCAGGCCATAAAACGTCTACGAAGTAGGTTTTAAATTCGTTCCGTAATGGTCTTAGTAAATGTCACCTAAAACTCTAGAACAACTGAAACAGGGGTTCAAATGGCTTGGATGACAATAAGCAGTAACGGTTGTGATAGTGAATTGCATATATATACATACTTACATAATTGGTCATTACAACCTTTCAGCCAGGGATTACGAACTAGCTTCACACACCACTTATGTGCAAGAGTGGCGGGACCTACAATGTAAAGTCGACTCCGAATGGCATATTTTTGAGAAATATTTCATGACCATTTTATTTACTCTCAGAATTTTTGAAAGAAATCTGCTGAGAGGAAGCCGCCGAAGAAATAGTTTTTCGTCTAATAAACCAACACACTACCTACTAGACTACGGCGACTTATTGTCATAGTAAGTAACGCCCAGTGTATTGCCGCCAAAGACCATTAGGACAAAGTTAAGGACAGCAACTCAGGAGTACATTCCAATGGATTTGAATGAACGCAGCGGGTCCCTAGATCGGAAAAGGAATTAAATGATTACCACCGAGATGAATGTCGTTTATAATTGAACAGTAAAACTTAAGGTTTCTTATTGATCCTTTGCTATCCAAAATGTAAGAAAAGATTCTTTCGCAAACAATATAACCACTGAGATAGACCCTGCAAGGTACTCAAAAGGTTAAAACCTTACCTTTCCAGTATCCAAACAAAAGCCATATATTTGAAGAGAATTATTTTAATCGTAATAAAGTACCTAAGCGGGACGTGCAGGCTTGAGCTTGCAGTGTTTCAGAGACAGAAAAACACGAACGTATTTATAACTCGTTTTAGGGATGTACACTTGAAGAAGTTAAGAAATTTTGTGCAAGAAATTTCGTATAGAAGAGTATGGTTGGTATCCCTCAAATCTACTTGATGGCTTCGGTGTATGCTGACAGACGTGAGTTCCTTCGTTCCTTCCTCCTCTCTTTCAACCTATCGTTGAATCGTTTTTTAGCTACTCATAAGCACTCATGAAATTTTGAATATAAGTGAGTCAACAATATTGAAATTTAACTATGTACCCTGATTCATTCATACTCACTACAACATTGATTTATAAGTACAATGAGCATGCATACAATGTTGACATCAAACTCATACCATTCGAAATATGTATGATTCATAAGCCTACTCATTTAGATTTATAGCTTAGAAAAATAATTACAAATGATTCGAGTGACTCCAATCATTCATCAAAATTTACACTTTTAGTTGTTGTTGCATTTACCTACAAAGGAAACAAACGTATAAGCAAAAAAAAAAAAACAGAGCAGCAATCAGAGCGAACACACAACCTTTTAGTGAAAATTTTAGTGTTCGTACGCGAATCATACTTATTTTGTGCTTCATGTATATTTTGAATTATGGAGCGTCGAAACCAGTAACGTTATACGCGTTGTTAAGTATGAGTATGACGAGTACTTCAAACTTTGAATATGAGTAGATGTCCCATGATATTAAAATAAGTATGAATGCGTATAAGTATCAGAAATTATGAATATGAGTGGATTCTATTCATTTTTTTGAATACTCATTTCTAATCTCTGCTACCTATCTATCTACTTAAAATTGCAATTCTTGATTGCACTGGAAATGCTTACAATATCTACACTCATTAAAATTATATTTAATGTGCTATTTATGCACTTACCACTATAATAGCTGAATGTATTGTAGTGGTTTTAGCAAAACAAATATGCCACATAATTTTCCTGAAAGTTTTCATATTAAGGGGAAATCTTTTTCCAGTTCGTTTTCGATTTCTACGGATATATGTACATACATAATCGAAATGTAATACGAAAACTTCGATTGAAGAAAAGAATAAAATGTTTTGGTAGAACCAGAAATGAATGAAGCAACAATAGTGTATTAAAAATACTTTAGACAAATTTGAGCAAAGATTGGTTGACAATAACAGAGGTAGGCGCTATAAAATACTGTTACGAAAATGAAAAATCCAAATAATGGTGTTTGGCTTTTACATCGCTTAGCATTAAAAATTATAAACAAAAGCTACAAAAACAAAACAATGCAGTAGACAAACCTGTTTACAAATTATCACACTGCTTGATATAACAACAAACACCAGCGTACAAAACAATGATAAACAAGTAAACAAAAATCCACAAATAAATGTAAACATATACACAAACAACAATAATGAATATAAACAACGATGTTTAAATTTATAGAGATTTTGAGAAAGTGAAGTCACTAACATACGCCTTCAAGAACATTCATCAGACTGTTTTCCCTGCCATATAAAAAGCAAGGCAAAGCAGGCAACAGAGTTAGTAGTCTCGTGTGAAGACGCGGTGTGTTTGAAGAGAGCAATCGTGGTTGGAAGGTCTCCGTTACAAAGATCTGTCGTATAATTGTCTCGTAATTGTTACTGATTATGCAAAGGGTATAAACAGAGGAATAACTAATAAAGCAATTGTTGTTGTTTACATCAAGTTGTGAACAGTGGCACACAGAATTGTGCGAATAATAAAGAATTTAAATTAAAACTAAACACAAATTTATTTTTCTATTTTATTTGCAATCTACAAGCTCATAATTTAAACGTTTTTAAAAGGTAAAAACTTAACAATACTATTTTTAAGGGGTATGGAGGAAGAAATACGAAGCAAGAAATGTTTGCAAACTGTAAGTATGATCCTCGGCAAAATGGCATATATGTTGTGATGCGCGATATAAATCCTACACTTCTGTGAAATCCTTTACATTTTCTGAAGTATTGGAAAAGCTAGGGGAGGGGGTAAAGCACACATTAACCTTCTTATTTATTGATAATGCCTTAATAATGCAAGAGAACCCCCTACATTTTGTTGTTGTATTGTTATGGCTGTTATTGAAGTGGTATCAGTAGCCGAGATGAAATAAAATAAATGTCATGAAGCAACTCATTGACAGGCACATAAGCACACTGGTTTTATGACCAACAGATATGACCAAAATATATGATTACCATGTGTCCAAGAATAAACAAAATTATATACGAAGTAAAAAAATAAAAATGAAACAAAATGAAATGAAAGGACATGTGTAAATACGTTTGAGAGTATTCTTGTGAGTGTGTGTGTGTTTCGTAAGTTCATCTCTTTGTATTATTATCTCAATATCCAGTCGTAAATAGGCATTTACTTATGTTGTAATATTTATTTTTGTTGCTTACTGTCTTGATGTTATTGTTGTTATTGTTGTTGCTCTTTTGCTTTTCGTTTTTCTGACCATCATCATCTATTTTATGTGGTAACTGATGTTGTTGTTGTTGTTATTTTATTTAGTTTAGTATTGTAGTTCCTTATTATGGGCCTCATCTCAATAACCATTGATCCAGGTGGGACGACATGTGTCTTCCTTAACAACTTGGGTCATAAAAATCAAAATTATATGTATGTTATGCGTGTTTATATTACTTCTTCTTCCTCTTCTTCTTTTTTGTCCTTTACTTTGCTTTGCTTTGCTTTATGCACCTCCACTACTAATTCGTTTTATCTTGAGCTTTAACCAACTCCATCCAACCAACCAAACAATCCCAACCCCAACCCCAACTGGTTGTGTGTGGACAAACAAATTTTCGTTTTCTTTTCGTTTCATCTGTTCATTTATGTTTTTATAACTCTTGATGCCATTACATGTGATAAAGCAACTTTTCTTGTTTTTGTTTTTCTTTGACCATTTCGTTTATTTCGTTTTGCTTCGATCGTAAAAACGAGGACATCATCAGTAGAGTAGCAAATCCTTATTGTTAATGTTTAATAAATATTCGTAGTCGTAGCATTTCATTACATTTGTAATCGTATGTATGTATGTATGTATATGCTCATACTCATATATTTACGTATGCAATAAATGTGGTGGTCATTGTATGGATTTTAATTTTTGCTGACTGTGTGTCATCATCATGCTAAAGAAGCTGCTGGTTTTTAGTGGACTTTCTTTTCTTTCTTTCTGTTTCTTTTTCTTTTTCCCAATTTGAGGTGATAAAAACCTATATTCGATGTCCTTTTTGTAATAGAAAATTTATGGTTTCTTATTTGTGGAATTACATTCATGATGAGTCGTAAAAAGTTATACGTGCAAAATTTCAAATTATAAGGTTGATTGAATGTTTGTAATCCATTAAATATTTACTTCCTAAGTGTTGTTACAGTGTAATCATCAATGGACTTAAAGTGTTTACAAACAACCCTTTAAATGGGGACGGCATGTAGGTAATATGCAATCGAATCATCGTATCTCATACGATAACATATAACTTTTATCGCTTATTTTATTTTATTTTAAATCGTTTTTGACATCACAATAAAAGGTTTAAACTTCTTGCTTAAATGCTGAGAAATCTTGCATTGTAAATGAAAATTTCTCATTATTATTATTATCAGGTGTCTTTTTTACCAGCACTAGAACTATCGATAACTCACATCGATAACAGATAACTGTGATTTTAAAGCTCAGTATGGTAAACTGTATTGCAGTTTCCGTAAAGTAAGGGCAAGCCATCATGAATAGTTCGACATCAGAACGATATTTTTAAATTGTGGAAATTTACTTCAGACTAATAAATTTAATTTTACTCTTCTTGATTCAAAGTCAAAAAAAAAACAGTAGGCGTGCCGAACAGAACGTTGCTACTGTAGCGAGTTATGTTGAAGAAGACGCTGTAATGTTGATTCATCATCATTCGACTTCGTGAACTTATTTACGGAATGGCCCCGGCTTTAGTAACCATAACTTGTGTTTGGCATTTTACACAAACAATTTTATTCAGCGATGACCTGCATTTTGGGTTAGATGGCTACATCAATAAGCAAAATTCTTGTATTTCGAGCGAAAATTACCCTCTAACCCATAACGAGTCACCATAAATACATATATAACTGGTGATTACAACCCTTTAGTCAGGATTACGACTTTGCTTCTCACACCACTTATGTTGTGTGTGTTAATTTTATACATGAGTGGCGGGACCTACAGCTTAAAATTGATTCCAAACGACAGATTTTTTTGAGAAACTTTTTAATGCAAGTTTATTTACTCTCAGAGTTTTTGCCAGAAATCTGATGAGAGGCAGCCGCCTAATAAATATTTATTCATATTTCGTTTTGATGGAGATGTCTGACTTGAGGTTTGAACCGTGGCCTCACGTCTAATAAGCCAACACACTACCTAGTAGACTGCGGTGACTACCATATCACCACAACATTCATTAAAATTGACTGTTTGATGTGGTTTATACTTTGCTGGCATAATCGGTCCTTATTACTTTCGAAATTAGAACGCCTTCACAGGAAATGGCGAGCATTGTATTTAATACACTTTGGACCACCTAAGACTCATTAGATGAAAGTGGAACAGAACATTTTTGAGACTTCTTTATCTATCTGCGTGCAGATCGTGGTCTGTTCTACGCTTGCTGATAATATATCCTTTGCGCTTCATGATATCAGTGCAACTTGTCTAGCGTTCAAATCTAAACTAGTTTTGCAGTCGTAAATGCATGGAGGAACATCGTGCCTTATCTTGATGAAGGAAAGAGACCATCTAAAGTCTACGATCAGTATCCGTAAGCTTTCCCTATTATTGCGGTCCTTGTTCGGTAGTGGAAGGACTGTTTTGTGCCGGAACATAGTAAATATGATGCATTGGGATTTCTGAGTAAAGTTATCTGTTACTACTATACTGGACCAGTCGCCGTGGTCTAGTAGGTAGTGTGTTGGCTTGTTAGACGGAAAGCCAGGGTTCGAGCCCCAGGCCAGACATCAAAATAAAATACGAAAAGTATTTCTTCGGCGACTTTAAACTGTAGGTCCCCGCCATTCATGTATAAAATTAACACACACAACATAAGTGGTGTGAGAAACTAGGTCGTAATCCTGACTGAAGGGTTGTAATGACCAATTATGTATGTATGTATGTACTATATATTTATATATATCTGGGTGGCTCTAAACACGTACAATCTTCTAAATATTTTATTATCTCCAGAGTGATACGAAACTTACTTCTTCTTGTGATCGTCAAACAAAACACCGCAAATTTCTTAATAATCAACATAAGTTTAATATGATCACCTCTTAGCTCGATACTCTTTTCCCGAACAATATAAATAGTTTTTATATCCTGTTTATGGATAGCAAAATTTGTTACAGTTTGGGGATAATAAAAAATCTGAGCGAGCTAAGTGTGGAAAAATGGTGTATGATTTATAGATTCTCGGCATCGCAGCAATGAGTGATGTTTTAAATTTTCGATAAATTGTGACTTTTTTTCATAAATATTAACTATAATTTGGTAGTTAAGTTACGATAGTACTCACCGTTGAAGACCAAGGAGCGTAACAACACAGATCGGATCTGTTTACCAATTAACTTATTTATTTCAATGTTTATGACGTAACTTTTTACATCAAATTGTGGGACCTATAGTTTAAATTGAATTTTTATATATTTCCAGAGTTCTTGCCAGAAATCTTTTGAGAGGAAGTTCGATATGTTTGATCAGGAGTTTGAACCGTGGACTCACGTCTTATAAGACAATACACTACCTACTAGACTACGTCGACTTCAACTTCAATTGGCCCAACAACTTTATTGAAAAATCTTCGCGACACTGTTTCTTTTTATCAAGAAGAGCGGTCTCATATTTCGCACACCTTTTTTATTTTAAAATTTCGGGAGATATTGAAATGCATATCACCTTAGGTAACTTATGTCATTCAGGCGACGAGCGTTCAATATCTTTTTAGGAATATTCTTCACCAATTCTGGCGTGGAAAACTCTTTTGGACGGCCTACCTCGACAATCATATTGAAACGTCCTAAGGCCTCCTTTCAAATCTTTCAAAAATTATAGCAGAAGGCACAGATTTACTGCGAGAGAAATCTAACTTAAGTTGAAAGTTGATTACACTGAGACTCTTGAAATTAAAGTATTGTACTGCAAAACTGTAACCGCTTTTTCCATTTTGATGGCTCTAAAAAACAGAAAACAACGTGACGTGTTGAACTTGAAATATATATTTTATGAGACTGATTAAAGAACATAGATCTGGATAACCCAACATATGAAAACAGTGCATCGAAAACCAGGCTACACAATTGGACGTAAACGCCACATATACTATTATTGTTAAATAGTGCCACAAAAAGAAAATTTGAAGGCATACTCAGACTGAATCCTAATAGGAGGAAAGTCCTGACGTAAACACCGTCTTAACCGTATGGTGGATGCAGATAACGATGATTGCAGATACATGTGGCGTGAAGACATCAAAACGATCAGACAATTTTTATTTCAATGGTAAGATTTCATTAGCACGTCATCTTAATATTTTGGTGTAGAAACCATACGAGTTAAAATTTAAACTATGTTTGGCAAACATTATGTCGAGGGTACAATATCCCAACTTGATGGCTTAGATGTTTACCGAACGGAGGAAAGCACAGAATGAATAATGAACGTCCTTAAGAGACACACAGTCTTGCACATATATTTTAATCGTATGGTGGAGGTAATTAACAATGAATGGTAATTAATTAACAATATTATGGTAGACGCACTACAATTCGACTTGATGGCTTAGATATATGACGAACCCATATGTCTAGCCTCTCTATTAAAACTATCCTCTTACCTGGCTAAATTTTCAACAAAGTGTATTTTTATCACCCAATCACCATCAACATCCCTCGTACTTTAAGGCATATTTTCATGCCATATTTTTTTATTCGTATTTTTTATTTGTATTCACCTGAATTTAAAACTTAATATTCCCACTGATTCTCAAAGGATTTACGAGAATATTTTAATCCAAGTTATTTAACAGCGTATTACAATAGGAAAGAAATCTTACGCATGTCTTCAATAAAACTGTTGCATGTATTCAGCAGCTAAATTTGTTTCCGGAAACAAAAATGAAGAAGAAAATGTAAATTTTTACGTTTTCTTGAAATGAAAACTGCGTGCGAAATTAAACGAAATCGTAAAAATAGTGGCAAGGGTTGCCAGATTAAAGAGGGAAGTTAATCACTATTTTGCATAAATTTTTTAGACGTTTGAGCGATAAAAATTTTCTATGCGACGGGGAAAGCTTTTTTTATTAAAGGTGTTACAGAGTTAGTCGCCATTGTAAAGTATATAGTGTGCTGGCTTATTAGACGTGAGGCGATGGTTTAAACACCTGGTCAGACATATCCAACAAAATTAAATTTGAACAAATATTTCCTCGGCGTCTTTAGCAAAAACTCTAAAAGTAAATGGAATTGCCATTGAAAAGTTTCTCAAACTTTTCCTCCACTTATGTATAAAATTAACACACACAACATTAATGATGTGAAAGCCACGAGCATTCGCCTTCAAGAACATTAATCAGACTGTTTACTCTGCCATATAAAAGGCAAAGCAAAACACGCGACTGAGTTAGTGAAGTTCAGTCAGTCTTGTGTGAAGACGTGGTGTGTTTGAAAAGAGTAATTGTGGTTTGAAGATCCCCGTTACAGAGATCTGTTGAATAATTGTTCAGTGATTGTTATTGTTTATGCAAAGGGTGTAAACATAGGAATAACAGACAAAGCAATTGTTGTTGTTTACATATAGTTGTGAACAGTAGCACACATAATTGTGCGAATAATAAAGAATTTGAATTAAAACTAAACACAAACTTATTTTTATTTTATTTGCAATCTACGAGCTCATATTTTAAAAGGTTTTTAAAAGGTAGAAACATAATAATATTAATTTTTTTTTTAAATTGCTGTAACAAAGAACTTCTTTCATGACGATTTTTATTCCAAACAATCCGGCAGCTTTGCCTATGTTGAATAGATTATAAATTATTAATACGTGAATAAAATATTCACACAAGAAATTCAAAACATCCTGAAAACACTCAACACTCACTGCAAACGACCATTTAATTTCGTAGAAGAGAAATGAAAACCTAAAAGAAGAAAACCTATTTTAACTTGCTTTTAATAAAAAATGACATGTTGATTGCTGGATTTCGCCTCCAGTCTCTAAACGGCATTTTAAAAATTTAAATCAGAATACGATTGCATGTGCGTTTATTCCGGTGGTGTTACTCACCTATACGTGGTAATCATTTATTTAATTTTCTTTTACTAAGGTTTCCTGCCCATTATTTCCTCTATTATTGGTCTTTTGGTATTTGGCCGTGAAGAAATATTTTAGATGCTTGAAATAGTAATTTAAATATTTAAATTTTTAATCTTTCTTTTAAGACGATAGCGGCATAATTGCATACACTTTTTAATAAAAATATGTTTAAAAATTTAATTCAAATAAATTTGTTTTATTTTTTTTTGTCGTAATTTCTCAATCATCAAGTCAGAAGAATTTCGACCAAAAAAAATATTTCTTTCACTGACCTCCTCCTAGCAATCTTCTGACAAAAACACAGAAAACATTTAAATTGCCATAAAAAGTTGTTCAAATCTGTCATTCGAAGTCATCTGTAAACCGTAGGTTCTACAAGACATTGATAAAATTAAAACACACAACATGGGTATGATTGCAACCAAGACTATAACCCCAAAAAAGTGGGGATTTCAACATGGCATTAATGGGATGATCATAGTCGTCATATCTGACCTACTGTTCAAGAATTTGGCAAACTTATATAGCAGCATGAAGAGGACAGTGGATCATTGAAGTTTGCTGCCAAAATTTTGTTTCTGTTAGAGCAAATGTGCTAAATAATTGGATTTTGTGGATTCCAGGATTTCGTCTAATGGTGAACGATATAAATCGACTTTTTAATAACCTTCGATGTAAGTTATCGATACATCGAAACTATGCGATTAGAATCTATGTTTTTTATTCGATGCATCGAAATTAAAAACTTAATACATATCATTTATTGGGTGGGTGATTTAGTGAAAAGTTTTAATATGAAATTTTTCAAGATTCAATTTTTTTCGTTGTTGTGAAGTTCAATTGTTATAGCGGGTTGCCTTACAGTACCTCATTCTGTTAGAAACGGAATATTATTGAATTCATACGGCCGCCACGGCTGTCTTCACATATCTCATTCGATCCGACCAATTTTCGTGCACTTTTTCGAGTGCATGGGGTCATATTTCGCCAATGGCATTACAAATATTGGGCTTCGAATGCTGAATTGTCTCTGGTTTGTCGGCATAATCAAACATCAAATCGTAGCTTCTTGGCGGCTAATTGACATCATCATTTCGGTTAATTAAAAGGCCATCAAACGTTTGATTCAATAAATCGAATGTGGCATGAGTTGTGTGGTTGAGTTGCACCATCGCGTTGAAACGAAACATGGTTCACATCAATACCATGAAGAGCGGGTACAAAGCAATCGGTTATCATAGTGCGAATGCCGTCCTCATTTTCAAAGAAACAGTCGCTCATAATGGGTGCATTGGCTTCTGTAAGACCACGTGTATGTGTTCTGAGCTTCAAATACGGCAATTTTACTTATTAACGTACCCAGCAAAATGAAAATGAGCTTTAGCTTGCGCGAGGTGGCAAGCTACTAAGTCACGCTACTAAGTGTTGGCCGATCGTTCACTGTACCAGTTTTTTTTTTACGCTGAGGAGGAGTAAATGTACTTAACTTCACTATAGGGGAAGTCGACACTATCACCCGTGTGTGGGGGATACTCCTCACCCACTAAATCTCCCTCTCCTCTTTTTGCCTCTTTGTGCCCACTCCGGAACTACCGTGGTATTACTTCGAAGTGGAGTCCCTTTGGGCATTTGGCCTCTTTATATCCATATCCGCGTCCGGATTGCGCAACAAAATCCGAGAAGATGTCTAAACATCCATTCTAATTCTCTCATCCAAGTCAATCTTCTTTGATTTCAGTAAGGCCTCAGTGTAACTGGCTATGCTGTTCTAATTCTCCTCGCTGTTCAGAATTACTTCGCAAAAGTTCTCGACAGTACAGACGACGACTTTGGCCTCAAGATTCCTTCTTTCCAATCTCCATCTCTCGCAATGAAAGAAAGTGTGTTCCGCATCATCAATCGACGCATCATCATAGATGCAATTTGGTCGTGTCATCTTATCCATTTTAAACAGGTACTTACAAAAATAACCTTGCCCGGATAACAGTTGTGCTAAATAGTAGTTAACCTCACCAAATTTCCTCTCTATCCAGCGGGTAATATCTGGGAGAAGTTTTGCCGTCCATCTACCACTCGTCTCAGTGTTTCATTTCTCTTGCCATTGTTGTATGGTTCGCTTTCTGGCGTCGTCGACATTTACTGTCTCTCCGTGCACGCTTTTAGTCTCCCACACTTTCTTCCGTTCGCTTGCTTGTAGACCTATAGGTATTACACCACTGATTACCAGTATTGCTGACTTGGATACAGTTCTATACGCCGATGCCACTCTAAGTGCAGCGGTTCGTTGTAATGATGATAAAATTTTCATCCTACAGTCGACCTTCAATGCCTCTGCCCAGATCTCACTACCGTAAAGCAGAATAGAGTCAGTTATTGCCATCATCAATCTACGTCTGCTCTGTACAGGACCACCAGTATTGGCCATAACCCTGCTAAGTAAGGGGGTAACCTTAGCGGCTTTGGTTGCAGCGTGTTGTATCTGAGCCCAGAACGTCAGTTTAGGGTCCAGTCGAATAGTTGACTACATTCCGCGTCGTCAGAGTAGTGTCGCATATCGTAACGTCTATTTCCAGCGGTATACGCTTCCTCGTACGAAGTATCAACTCTGTCTTCTCCGTTGCGAGTTTGAGTCTTCTGTCCTCGAGCCATGACTTCGTTCTTATTATCACCTGGTTGACATTTCTTCTAGCCTCTTCGACATTCCGAGCCACAATTATGAACCAGTGGACTTAAATCTATACACAGCGATGCGGTCCTCGGTTGGGCAATTATGGCTATCGTAAAATGGGCGAAATGCGTTGCTCGAATAGAACAATTCTATTATTTATATCTGTTGTCGAGTGACAATTATTTTGACTGAGAAAGTTTTAACATGATAGCCGTTACCGAAGTCCATGTTGAAAGACCCGATAGAAGTATAATTATACTATACACACAGTAAAACATTTGAAACATGATTTGCAGCCTGAACTATTTCAAAGTGCTCTATCGCACAGATCTAATAAAATCCGTCAAATTTTTTAAGGCTAACAACAAAGTTTATATTTTTCGAACTCTCTTCTCCGTAATACGAAAATATTTTCGTCTATAAATTGGATGAGTTGGAATAGCATTGATAAAGTTTAAGCAGTTTGTAGTTCAACCCTTTATATATTGGAATTCGATCTTTATACTCCCTCGTATGTGCATATGCAGTTCTATAAATTGTTTTTATCATTTCGTTTCTTTTATTTCGAAAAAAACATTTTAATTTTCTAATGTTTAGCAACAAAATCCTATAAAAACAATCACATTTAAAAATTCTCATTTAGTCGAGTAAGCAACCAAGCGATATTAGAATTTTACTTCCGATTATTATTATTACGAGCAGTCGAGTACGAGCTGTAGAGTATTTAGTGTTGTTATCAAAAATGTAGAAAAATTGCTTTTAATTGCATTTTAAAATTACCCAAGCCAAATACCATAAAAAGCAGAGAGTAACACTCATATGAATTCACATACAATTGAATGCACATACATACATACATACATACATGAATACTTACAAATAATATGGTATTCATGCAAAGTGTACCCAGGATATAAATAATTAGAAGAACATTATTGTTGGGAAAAATAACGAAAAAATAAAAAATTTTGAATTGGGGTTACTTAAACTAATTTCTATCATGATAGAAAAAAAATTATGAACAGAGATTTGCAGTTGAAAAAGATGTAAGTGGTTCAACTAAAAGCCTGGACACGTTATAATATCCAACGTTTTTTAAGTCGGAAAGTTTGTATCTTCTTCAAAGTTCTTCCTTTAGTCTACCCTTCTGAAACGAGTTATATTTGGTATAGTGTCGTCCCTAAAATATTACAATCTCAAGGGTACGAAGTGTGGCCAATGGCGTGGCATGAAAACAGTTTCATGTTTCACTGCACCAATACCGTGCAGATATTCGTATAAATCGAAGAGTGACATCAGCGAAGTCGCCGTAGTCTAGTAGGCAGTGTGTTGGCTTATTAGATGTGAGGCCGCAATTCAAACCCCCGGTCGGACTTCACCAATAAAACGAAATATGAAAAATATTTCCTCGGTGACTTCCTCTCAGCAGATTTTTGGCAAAAACTCTGAGAATAAATAAAATTGTTATGAAAAATTTCTCAAAAATCTGTCGTTCAGAGTAGAATTTAAACTGTAGGTCCCTCCACTCATATATAAATGTTACACACAACATAAGTGGTATGAGAAGCTAGGCCTTAATTCTGACTGTAGTGACCAATTATGTATGTATGTATGTAAAATAGTCGGCAACTATTATATTTACTAGTTCCGTGAACGATCGGCCAACACCCGTGCATCGACGAAAGCTGGGATCTGGTGTATGTGTCAATGAGCGTGTGCAAGAGAATTCGAGGCAGCAGATTCCGCCTTGCCTACAAGAAAAATGGCTTTCCTATAACACAACTTGGCGAACATTGCACAGTGACTTGGGCGCAAATCCTGCCTTTGGATCTGAAGGTAAGCGACCATAGACAACTATCTGTGTTCATTGAATAGGCTCTAATGCCACTAGCAACTGACATTAATTTTATACGAAAGTCATCTTTAACTACGAGTCCCGTTTCCGGATGAGTGGATATACCAACGAACACATAAATATAGCAGTCCGCATGAGATCGAAGAGAGTTCAATACATCCTGAAAAAGTTAATGTTTGTTGTGGAATTTGGGTTGAAGGCGTAATCAGTCCATATTTATTTGAGAGCGATGTTGTCCGCTTGGACTTTAGGGAGAGCTCATCTTTTGGTCTAAGTTGGAAATGTGGTTTCAACAGGACGGTGGTATTAAAAGTGACTACATGCCACAAACTCATGTGACATAAGACCCAGGCTCCTTCTTTCTTGGGAGTTATCTTAAGGCACAGATGTATTATGCGAGTAAGCCACAAACTACAGCAGTAGTCAAAGCGAATATAACACATGCCATCGGTGTAATTCACCCTTTTTTATGCGACATAGTCATGGAAAAGATATGTTGTGGAGGTCATTTGAACGATGTTTTAGGCACTTGGTTTTGTTTAAATTTACAGATAGGAAGTGCTTAATGAAGGACCCGATATTTTAATTCTAGGGGACCTTTTATGCATCAATATCATTCAAGATACTTTGGATATATTAATGTTAAACAATTTTATGACAGCAAACGGAAAAGGAATCCTTTCAGACATCTCGATCAAAACCAAAAATAAAAAATATTTCTTTCGGTGACCTTTCCACAGTAGTTAGCCTTCAGGCAAAAAACTCTCTGACAGTAAATAAAATTACGATGAAAATTTTCACAAATCTGTCGATCGAAATCAACGCTAAACTGCGAGTCCTGCCACATACATGAAAATATTAACACAAACAACATGGGTGGTGTGAGAAGATATTTTGTAATCCAAACTAAAGCATTGTAATGACCATTTAAGCATGTTCGTCTAAGACCATACAGTTTATTAAGAGACGAGTCATGTTGCTTCAATTGCCTGGTCATTGTTTTTTGAAACCAAAGTACAAAACTTAAAAAAAAGAAAACAATTGTCGCTTAAATTCCAATTGTATCCTGGTAGCCAATCTTATTTGATGCTGATAAATGTGACTGTATTAGGCCTGCCAAATAAAATTTCCATAAAAATATGAAAAAAAACATTCTAAATATGCTACTGAAAATGAGAAAGAAACAAAACAAACAAAACCATACGAAACCATGAACTAAAACCCCACAAACAACGTATTGAACGAAATAAAAACAGGAAGAAAAAAAAATGTGCAGAACAACCACAATTTGGATTTTGATTGGATTAAAACAAGTATTTGGCGTCAACAATAAAAACGGCCTGATGAGTGACCAGAACAAAACAAATACAACAAAGTTTGAAATGGTTTTAGATCGATGTACTTGCTGGTGTGTTCATTGGAATGGTGCATGAATTAAGGTATGTACATAGATATGGACCAGTTGTCGCATGATTGTTCTCTACAAAATCACTTCTCATATCAATAGTAAACAATTGTAGTTGAACAAGGAAATACTAAGAGGGGAGAGGGAGGGATGTGGTGGTGTTGAAACAGTTAGAGAAATTGTTAGCACGTAGATCTTTTCATTTGAATAGCATAGTATAAAGGTAAATACTGAAGTCGCCGTAGTCTAGTAGGTTAGACGTGAGGCCACGGTTCAATCCCAGGTCAGACAATCTCCTGCAAAACGAAATATGAAAAAATATATCTTCGGCGACTTCCGAAATCCGCTAAGATTTCTGGCAAAAACTCTTAGTAAACAAAAATTGCCATGAAAAGTTTCTCAAAAAATCTGTCGTTCGGAGTCGACTTCAAACTGAAGGTCCTACCACTCATGCATAAAAATTAACGCACACAACATAAGTGGTGTGAGTTGTAAGCTTGTAATTCTGACTGAAGGGTTGTAATGACTAGTTATGTATGTAAGTATTTAAAGGTAAACATTATAACAATACTTGCATAATTTTTTACTTAAAACGAATTTCGTAAAACTGTCCACGACAGCAAGCAGATAATTGTAGGTTTTCTTGATGATTGCCATCGGTCAGTAGTGATTGATCGTTTGATCTCTTCAGTTGAGATAATTACTCTTGTTGTCGAAGGGCTGGATGTCAAACATTTTGTCTCCTACACCAATTGGACCAGATTTTTGAGCAATAGTCAGTTCCACAGGAAATGTCTGCTTACTTACACGTCATTTTGATTAAGACGCTTCAATTGTGTATTCTATCTGAGTTATAACTCAAAAGTTAACTGCAGGCATGTATGTCGATCTTTTCTATAGTCATCTTAAATTAGTCCATTAAGAGCTTTAAATTTATGCCAAAGTATATTCCCCACTCTGTGTGATCTTCAAGTGATATGTGACATAAATTATGCGGCTTCCTTTCCAATAACACAGCTTCAAAACCATACACAGAGATTGCATTAGTAACTTATTTAACTCTTAAACTATAACATCATTAAAATTCGTTGTAAAATCCTTAACAAATCAAATAGTTTTCAATAATTATTTTTGATTGTCGGTTAGAGTGAGGAGACTGCAATTATTCTTATGAAATCGACTAGCCTATATGTACCTGGACGATGTAAAAGTTTAAATTTAAAAATGCAATCAAACAAAAACGGTTTGAAGTTTTGCTATATTAATTTTTTTATTGTAAAGTACAATTGTTCCGGACATATTTTATTTCATTCATTTGGCTGCCGCTGCATGCCTCACAGTACCTCTGGCGATTGGACCAATTTTCGCGCACTTTGCTCAATTGTCTCTGGTTTGTCGGCATAACACTTTCTTTTAATGGCTAACGGCCATTAAAACGTTTGACGCAATAAATCGATTGTGGCATGAGATGTGTGGCAAGTTACACCAGCCTGTTGAAGCCAAATATCGTTCACATCAATACCATGAAGAGCGAATGCAAAAAAAAAAATCGATTATCATGGCCCGATCATTTTCAAGGGAATATGGGCCAATGATGACTCCGCCCACTAGTCGCACCAAACAGTCACTCGTAATGTGTGTATTGGCTTCTGTGAGACCACATGTGGCTTTTCTGAGCCCCAAATATTGTAATTTTGTTTATTAAGGTACCCACCAAGATGAAAATGGACTTCATCCGAAAAGATGATTTTTTTTTTAGCAAAATCGACATAATCGTGCCTTTTGTCGTTGGCAAAAATTTCAAGTAAATTCCAACGTTGCTCAAGCGTAAATCGATTCATTACGATTCAGTGGACATAATATACTGAATTTTATGACAGAATAGAATGACATAAGTATTGCCAGCTTTGAAATAAACCGATGGTACTCTCGGGCAAAAAATCTGAGAATAAATAAAATTGCCATGAAATAGTTTCTCAAAAAAAAAAATCTGTCGTTCCGAGGCGACTTTAAACTGTGGGTCCCACCACTCATGTATAAAACTAAAATAGGACGTACTGTACTTGTCTTAATTGACAAGTACACGTCCTCCAACCTAACCTAACCAATGTGCTTTTCCACTTCGATGAAAGATTCTGGCTTCATCAGCGGCGTGGAAACAACCACCCGCAAGCTGTTTTGTCGGCTGATTGCTGTGACTTCTATTCTAACCTCGAGTCAACCTTTTAAGAATATTCTTCCTGTTCAAATTGAATTGAACACATCTTTCGATGGCGGAAAATTTCGCTTGGAAGCAACACACGAATATTTCACTCTTGTACCGAACAGACCGCTTCTGCCAAACTATATATGTCTCGGACATGGTATGTCACGGAATAGTCCTTCTCTTAAAAGAGCATCTGATACCCAAATTATTTCTCTCCATTTTATTACTCATTCTCGTTGTAAAGAATTTCCCAAAGTCATTGAGTTCACTGAGACTGTCCAGCACACAATAAATAAGGGAACTGTTAGCTTACGTGAGGTTCCCATTAACCTAACCACAGTTCCAATAACTTTTGCTCTTTACCGCATGCAATCTAGCAGACACTGTAAGGCCTTTATAGAATTGGTTCTCATAATGCAAGTATCTTATGCAAATCACATTTTATAGGATGATTATATATGGCATGTTGTATTGAGTTTCGATGCATCGAATAAAAAATATCGAATTTTGATCGATATTGACCAATAAAATGGGATGATGTATCGATTAGTTACATCGAAACCGATTTATATCGTCCACCACCAGGCTCAGATTGTTAAGAATTTTTAACTGGACTGAAACAGGTTCACCCTACTTCGGGTCGGATGTTTTACGGTAAATTACACAGCCCTGCATGGGTTTTGCAAATCAGATGGCTCCAGGTGTTTCCGAAGGCATTTTGCGTGCTAAATCGAATTAGGTTTTCGAGAAAAACGGGGTTAAAACCCCTAAAAATAGCGTTTTTGGAAATTTTTGAAAATTTGTAGAGCTAAACACTGATGTGCTAGAACCATCGCTATTGTCAGATATTGACAATTGATCTTTGGTCTTTAAAATGAGCCCAAAGCCAAATTGTTTGCATCCATCCTTAAAGTAGGGGGTGGATTTATGTCAAGGGGTGCAAGAGAAAAAGAAACACATGAAGTCGCCGTGGTCTAGTAGGTAGTGTGTTGGCTTATTAGACGCAAAAGCCTGGGTTCGAGCCCCAGGCCAGGCATCAAAGACAAAATACAAAAAGTATTTTTTCGGCGACTTCCTCTCAGTAGATTTCTGGCAAAAACTCTGAGAGTAAATAAAAATTGCCATGAAAAGTTTCTCAATAAATAAAAAATCTGTCGTTCGGAGTCGACTGTAAACTGTAGGTCCCACCACTCATGTATAAAATTAACACACACAACATAAGTGGTGTGAGAAACTAGGACGTTGTACAATGGTTCAATTCGACCTCCGGTTACTGTACTTGTCTTAATTGACAAGTACACGTCCTCTAACCTAACCTAACCTAAAAGAAACACATTACGGAGGTCCTTAAAAATTAATCAGATTTACTTGAAAATTGTTACTCAGGGGTTTTTGGGGTTGCTGATTACAGATCTTCATTCAGATTTAAAAAATTCAAAATGGCGGATCCAATATGGTTTGATTAATTTTTATAAACCTCGACCGCCATGTTGGATCCGCCATTTGGAAGTTTTTGAACCCAGATTCGTGTTTAGCACGCAAAATGCCTTCGGAAACACCTGGAGCCATCTTATTTGCACAAAAAAAGTCCAAATTTGCAGGGCTGTGTTATTGAACTTAAGATTATTTTTGGTTATTGGTCTTGCAGGTAAGAATAGCCGCTACAAAGTATATATTGATTGAATATCTGTGTAACTATCGATCCATTTTATTCACACTTTAGTAGACTATTTTTTGTAAGTGTAAAAAAATTTTGATTGTAGAACTATAGCCTACAAGAGCCGTACAACAATAAACAAAAACACCGAAAACACAAATGTGTTGACAACTCCTGACTGCCAGGAGGTGTGGACATGGACACAGTAATACAGTCGGTCCATCACGCATTTAGTTTAGAAAAGTGCTGATTGTGGAAGAAGAATATATTGGTTTCGATTTGAATGTGTTTGTGTACGTACATATGTGTATGTATTTGGATCAGGATATTAGATATGAATGTGAAAAGGATATGAATGTGGTACCATATAGAAATTAGAATAAATGTGTATAATCATGTGAGTCCGTGTGTGTGTGTCTGCCATCAAATAGAGATATTGCTGGTGAACAATTTTTAAGGCAATTAAAAACGAGAGTACACACGATATCAATTCTAATTTTTATGATTGTTCTGTGATTTGGTTTTTCATTTCACCAGCAACACAGCCACTGTTTTATTTTGTTGTCAGGAAATAAATGAACACTTATACACACACATACAGGCACATACAGTTGTATCATTTCAATTGACTAAGACTGTATGTGTATGGTGTATCTTTGTGCTTGTGTGTGATTGAATTTAGATTTGAATTTTGAAAATTGTTAGACTGGTCACTGATATACGGGGGCCATATGTTTTGTTTGTCGTCCACGATTGTGCTTATTTTCACATTTTAAAATCCGGTGTATTCCGGTACAATTTCTTGTTTTTTTTTTGCTGCACTTCACAACAGCATCCACAATAATAGTGATTATGTGCCTGGTATTCACTTGATTAGATTGAAAATTATCGTCATTTCAATTGCAATATCTGGTAGTCAATTGCTTTTGATCGTAATGACCAAGTGTATGTATGTGTGAGTGTGTTCCTATACGAACACATTCTGCCATATTTTATAGACGGCAATTATGTTCTTGTTTTATTCCCTTATTGCCTGAATTTGAAAATTCAGTCTTGATTACATTTTATTTGCCATTGCGAGCTTTAAATCATGAAAATTAATTTAAATTTTGAAGAAAATTGAAAATTGAAGGAAGTTAAGTTAAGCAGGAATAGAGACTATTTGGATATGTTGGAATATTTTTTTTAATTCTTCATACAATATTCCCTGAATAAAAGCGCCCCGAATATAATAATTCCCGACTTAGTAGCACTGAAACTTATGCAATCATGGCATTTGCTTCAAAATATACTGAATCTATTTCGATATATGCTTCACGCTTTTAAGTATTCACCGCTCATACTCTAAACCTACTTTAAAAAACTTCGTTTATATCCTGCAGCTTTGTGACAATTTCTTTCCAAAATTGATCCTGATCGTTCAACCGATTAAGCGTTTCTGAATATCTTGAGCCATTGGAAGCCAATATTCACCATTAACGCTATACATACATACATAATTGGTCAGGATTACGACCTAGTTTCTCACATTAACGCTATACGCAGATATATTGCCAAAAGTATTGTTACGGTTTTACCTTTTAAAAACGTTTAAATTGTGAACTCGTAGGTTGGGAATAAAATAAAAATAAATTTGTGTTTAGTTTTAATTAAGATTCTTTATTATTCGCGCAATCCTGTGTGCCACTGTTCACAACTTTATGTAAACAACAAACTTCCCTTTGCATAAACATAAACAATTACTAGGAGATAACGAAGATATTCAAACCAAGAATAATCATGGCATGGCAATCAAACACACAGCGTCTTCACACAAGACTGACTGAACTTCACTCCCTCAGTCGCCTGCTTTGCCTTGCCTTTTATATGGCAGGGTTAACAGTCTGACGAATGTTCTTGAAGGCGAATGTTCATGACTTCGCTTTCTCGAAATCTCTATAAATGTAAACATCGTTGTTTACATTTTACATTTTCGTAACAGTATTAAAACGACTGGACAGCATAATGCAATTCCATAGAATGTTTCTTATGGTTTCATTCTCCTTGGGGCAGAGGCTAACTCTGTGCAGTCCAGAAGACTTAACCAGCTGAGGCAACGCAATCCTAGATAGAAATCTAACAATCCACCAATTTTCATTTCGTTTATCAATTTCCTGGCAGAGATCCCGAAGTGAAGGACCATCAAATTACGACTTTGTTCACCACACCGTTCTGATCAAAGCCCTCTTTGACCAGACGGCATTCCATCCAATACGAAGCTATTGCTGTCAATGAGACAAATAGATTTCTATCAGCTTGAATGACACGCGGCTATTTGTTGTCAGGTGCTTATAAGCACTATCCTTCAAACATTTTTGAAAGTGCTTATAACTGCGTCTACTCTATTATATAGTGCGTGTGATAACAATAATTTCTATAATAATTTTAACAAGTTGTGTTAAGAAATGAATAGCAGGGGAGAAGAAGCAATTCCCAATCTCCATTTGGATTCACATGGGTTTATAGTTAATTATATCTCAGAGAGATGCGATTAGTTCTCAGTTAATGAAACCTGAATGAAACCTGAAACCTACTGATATTGATAACAAATGGGAATGAGTAAATTGAGCCACACCATCATTAACCTCACTCATGCCTTTGCTACTTCCAAAGAACTTAAGAGGCTGACGATCGTCTTTGACGACAGATAGATCATGTTTAACAACAAGATGGAACTGGTACTTGGTACTAGGATGTTAGGTCAGCCAAGTTATCCCGAAAATTCCTTTAAATGATTCGCTATCTCTTTGCTGCCAATGCAGGACAATGCCTCTTTGACATTGTAGCACTTGCGAGTGTGGCGGGTCAGGAAAGCATAATTTTCTTGCATGAGTACTAATGAGGCAGTGAACAGCAAGTGTACTAACTACTATGCGTTATTTGCACCAACAAATTCTACACAAAACATATTATCTTACAACATAGCGAGATTTAAAGCCTTACAGCACTGGTAGGTTCTTTACCTCCTTTGTAGTGGGCTTTTTGATGTACACAAAGTAAATTTTTTATTAGCAATGTTGATTTGTTCATTTAAACTATATGATATGCTATTGGATTAAGATACAGTGAGTGGCGAGGTGTATTAAGCTGATTGAAGCCAATCCCTAACAATATGGTCAGTATGCTTTGGCTTATTTCCTTGCTTAAAAATCCATTTATATTCCAAGCGCAAGCAGTGAATTTATTCCTTTAGATTTTGTTACAATACGGTCAAATATTAATCCATATTACTTTCAACTAGAAGTACTCAAACAAGCAAGTTTCTTTAAAAGAAATAATAGGGGACCTTTCGTACATCATGTTTAAATAAAAAAAATTTTTTTGATCAAATAATATAAAAATGGGGCGAAATTTAAAAGCAATTGATGCTAAGAACTTTATTTATATTTTAAACTTAAAAGTTAAGGGTTTTGTATGTATGAAGAATATTGTTTGGATCATTGATTGCTCCATTTAAAAAAACTCCAGATACTACACGGAAAACCTACACACCATCCCAATGCTTTTATTAGCTTATAAGCCACATTTCAATTAATAATTGTATAATAATTCACCATATCTCACACAACCCCTCATTCCTTTCTCATCGGAAAGATAGTTATCCGGTATTGCAACATAATGCGCGCATGAATAGGATTCATCTCCTGAGTGTTCGTCTTAAAATAGAGTGTGAGATATCGCCGAAATTTTTAATTCCTCTAAAAGACTTATTGATGCAATTACGTGTTGAATGGCTTCACTGGGTGGAGCACATCGAAATGTCCGATCTTTCATAATGCTGGCATATAAATTATGGCACGAGTTATGTTAGTTTTGACAACCGACTTCAGGAAACCCCACAAGAAAAAGTTTTAAATTCGACAATTTTGTTCATTCACGTCCAGAAAGGGGTTTCATCACTGAATATAATTTTTGGTGAACATTAGCGTCAGGTGCCAACTGTACCAGAACCTCTTCAGTGAACCACGTCGTTGTCTATTATCGTGTACACTCAGATCTTTGGTGCTCTGATAATACGGATAACGACACAAATTCGTCAAGTTTTGGTCTGCGACGTAGGGGTTAATTGTTTATTATTTATTGTTGAATGCTATAACCGTCAACGGTGATTTGGCAAAACAGACTGAATGAATAACAATTTATTTAACAGATGTAGCTTCAACAAGATGGCAGTTATCAACTATCAAAGTTCGAAAAGTCTCAGTTAGATGACCCGATAGCACAACAAACGTTTGAATTTACCAAACAAAACTGGATCCTGTTTCACGACAAAAAAAATGTTTTTGATTGTTTGTTCATTTATTATGTCAGACAATTAAAGGCAGCAGCGGATTGTTGCTGATATCAGGATGCTTTTAGGCTTTGGTTTATCTGGGTATAAGCCTTTACGATGGCAATATATGGAGTGTAGCCATTCCAAACTCTTTGCTAAAACTGATAAATCAAGTATCATTAATGGAATGACTTTCTTTATCGTCGGAACTTATTGCTAGCACGGAAGCCTTCATGAATAAAAAGATTTGTCTGCCAACTTAAAATACACAAGTAATCAATTAAATACGATATTTTTTTAAAAAATTCAGAAAGGAGTCATTTAGACTCTTCAATTATAGGAAAACTACAATTTGTCCCTAGGCAAATAGAAAAGAATTCCGAGTTATGGTAAAAGGGATTCATGTACGATAGAGAAAGTTCCTTATACAGAAGAGATATAGTTTGGCTGTCTTCCTAAATATTGAATGAGTTTTCAGTATATTGCCAGCGCACTGACAGGTTTGGGTATTTAGAAAAGAAAGAAGAACGACATATCCGTTGCTAAGGAACTCGTACACCACCAAATGCATAAGTAAATTAACTCCACAGTATTCTCCCACTCCTATAGGACCTGGTTGTAAACGAGCTGCAAATGAAGCCGACCAAGACATATTTTTTTTCGTATTTCGATTTTGTTTGAGATATCTGGCCTGGGTTTTAAATTGTGGCCGCACGTTCAATAAGTCAAATCACAACCTACTGGACTAGAGCGACTTCACAAACAAACATATAAGAAATCTTTGAAATTGTGATGTACCCCCATAGCTGCCAGATTTGAGGATTTATCGTCATTTTGACGATTTTGAGCTCCAAAAATATCATATTGACGATTTGACGAGTTATGCCCTTATTTTGACGATTTTTAGAAATTAAAAATTTACATCATAATCCTCACTTTAGTACATTAAAAGCCACTTTAAGCTTTGTATTTACTTTGCAATTGTTACTATTGGAAATTTATGTTATTAAAAACAAGGAGTAAAGTATTATATTTTTAAGTTACTTTCGAATACCTGTGATGATTTTTCTGTATTTTATTCCTTCTATCCGCTCGTTGCAGCCAATTTTAAAAATTCGAGTATACGTAGCTTCTAATATTACAAACGGAAGAACAAAGGCAAGCGCCGTTATTTTGTTTCGTACAATCAATACTCAGTTGATCGATGGCACTGTGTTTGGAACTATGAAAATATGTTATTTGAAGAAGGAAGGAGAGAACAGTGTTTATGGACGCTAGGTTTGTATATATTTATACCATAAGTAACAAGAAATGCCTTTGCAGGAATTAAGTTCCACGTACGAATAGTCCTACTAAAAAACGTATTTTTTTCTCTAATGCAGTGTGCTATGGTGGCCGAGAAAGACGAGCGTTGCGTAGAAATATATGATTTTCGGGAAAAGTCCCCCTATTTCGTTCGAGCAAAATCCTTTTGTCGAAGCCACAGAACAGTGAAACACAAACCACATTGCAACGATGTTCCAATGATTCAATGGAGTTGGATACACTACCGTCATTAACGTGCTACTACGGCCTCTCCTGTACACGATCGAGAAACCTCAAGTAGACGTTGGGGCACCGACCCATACATGAGAGTTGTATTCCAGTCTCGGTCGGTTACAAATGGTGTAAACAATAAGATCATAAGATCTTAAGAAGGAACTGAATGAACTGAAAAATGTGTCGGTTGAAGCCAACATTACATTGAATTTTCATGCTCAGAATGTCAAGAGCTTCTGGCTCCTTAATATTTACACCACGCATAGGTTTAGATGATACAATATTATTGCTGCGCTTATGTCAATAAACAACATTGTTAGATTGATAGATTGTTTAATCCTTAAACAAATTTTTCCTGAACATGATTTGGAAAAAAATTAATAAATGAAGATAAGGAACGGTAGCTTATAATTTCTAATTTTAATTTATTGATTTATTTTTTTGACGATTTTAATAAACGTCTTTGACGATTTTGACGATTTTTCTCAAATATTTGACGATTTGGTGCCTCATCTATCTCGCAGCTATGTGTAGCCCTATTATCTCTTATGATTTTGACTGACGCAAATGTATGATATAAACAGATGTGAAAAGTCTGCATTTCTACCTCTAAACATTATCAATTTAGTAATAAAACTCAATGCCGTAATGAGTTTAGGAGAATATAAGAAATTATTTAAATTGGGAAACTAAAAAAATGATTTTCTGAATGACTTTAATAAATTGACAATATTTCGTTAGAATTGTATAACAACTTTCATTAACGATACCTAAAGTGTTTTCTAACAAAATATAATTCAAACGAATATTTTTTTACGGATTAATAATGTTTCACATATATTGTTACCTTTTATTCGCTTTATTGCCTCGTATAATATTGTATTTCAACAATAAAATAAATTTTTAAAATTTAATTCCCCAATAAAAATAAAATAACTGCACAAACAGGCTCAGCAACAAAAATAGAAAACGAAAAAAAACCAAAAAAAGTATTTAAACCTCAATTTTTATCAAATAATACCAATAATAATACAATATTTTTCAAATTTAAACAATTTACTAAACTAATGACTAAATTTATATTGAACGAAAGGCAGAGAAGAGCTCTAAACAAAATCAACAACAAAATTAACAACAACAGCAACAACATATAGACATACATACATACATCCATAGATAGATAAAAAAAAATAAATAAAATAAAATCGAGAAAAAAGAATACGTACAGAGAGTGGCTAAAATCCTATTTTGATTAGACCATAAACTAATTTACATATAAAACCTGGTTAAAATTATTGCACATCTGTTATCGCTTTTAATCTGTTTGCAAAGTGTGTTGTTATTAATGATGATCTCTTTCACACAAACACAAACAACACAAACAACGCACACTAACTAACTAACTAACGTACGTACACTGGATTGTATAGAGAAAAAAAAAACAACAGAAAAACATTAAAAGAGATGAAGGAGAACAAAAAAAAAATAACGAGAAAAAAACAATCTACATGCCAACAATAACAACAAGGCATGTGTGTATCAATTTAAAAATCCCAATAATTTCATTTGGTGTTGTATAGTGATTGTATTGTTGTTGGTATTGTGATTGTATAATAGCAACAACCACATCACAACTATACAGACATAAACCAAACAATTTGAAAAGCCTACATTCACACACACACGCATACAAACAATTGATGTTTGCATATTGGTTGGTTTGTTTTTAGAGTATTTTGGATTTGATTTTCTAGTGCTTTCTTCATGTAGGTGTGTGTGGGTGTTTGTGTGTGATTTTGCTGTTGTTTTTGTCAATTGTATAGTTCGCTTGTTGGATTTGTATACCGGTTGTTGTATTGGTAACCCCCAATAGAGTAAACAAAAGCAACAACAACTAAAACGCTTTTGGCACAATATAATCAAAGCCACAGAGTCCAACAAAACACCGTAAAACACAATTCACTCAATCCACATGCATCCACATATCAGCCTAAAACTCCTTCATACTCTTACTCACTCTCTCTCCCTGTCTCTCTCTCTCTCCTCCTAGAATAACTCAGCAATCAATGTAGGAAATATATTGAAACATAAACATTCATTGTAACACAAATCGCACGGAAATCGTTTGCTTTATATTGTGAGCACACACGTGTGTATTAGTGTTTATGGATCTGCAACTATACGTGTGTGTGTATAATAATTGTGGTATATGGCTGAAAAACTGTTGTATTGATAAATGCAAGCGTGTGTGTATGGGAGAGAGTTTAGCGTAAATTTTGTGTTTAAAATCACATTCTGATCAAATTTTATGATTGTTTCACAATTGGAGACCAAAAATTTTATTAGATTGTCGAGTTTTTATTACGAAAATGAAAAATAGAAAAAAAAACAGACAAAAAAGGAAAAACAACAGCGAAACATTTCAAATAGTTTTTCATTTTGCATTGTGATAATAGAATTGATTATAAATAAATTTTAAATGACAGTTTATTGAAATAAAACGTTGAAGAGCACACTTTTATGCTGTACACAACGAAAAGCAAGTATTTATGTGCGTTTGTGTACAAACACATACATAATATTGGAAGAAAGAAAGGGAAAAATTGTTCCTTTTGTTCTCAATAAAATGTCATAAAAGTTTATTGATGAAACTCTTTCAAATCTTTTAAATATAACGAGATTTCATTTTCTATCGTTTCTTTTGAATTTAAATCAAAACAAAAAGCGTAAAGAAATAATAGGGACACTTTCATTAATTGGATTTCAATTAATATTAGAAGAAAAAATAGAAGGATGAAATGAGAAGAAAACAAATCTTCTGACTGAGAAACTTACCAAATTGAATACGCTTCAGCACAGTAAGCGATTTAATATGTACAGCACTACGCTGTGAAGAACAAGAATTATCACATTGAATATTGTTACGAAAATGAGAAATCTAGATTCTGGTGTTTTGCTTTTACATCGCTTAACAAATTATAAACAAAAGCTACAAAAATAAAACAAAGCAGTAAATAAACCTGTTTACAAATTATCGTACTGCTTAATATAACAACAGACACCAGCATAAAAAATGGTAAACAAGTAAACAAAAATACACAAACAACACTACAATAATAAATGTAAGCAACGATGTTTACATTTATAGAGATTTCGAGAAGGCGAAGTCATGAAGATTCGCCTTCAAGCACATTTATCAGACTGTTTACCTTGCCATATAAAACGCAAGGCATATCAGGTGACTGAGTGAAGTTCAGTCAGTCATGTGTGAAGGCGCGGTGCATTTGAAGAGAGTAATCGTGGTTTGAAGATCTCTGTTATAAAAACCTGTCGAACAATTGCTTAGTGATTGTTATAGTTTATCCATAGGGAACAAAGAAAAGCAATTGTTGTTTACATCAAGTTGTGTGCAGTGACAAACAGAATGGGCGATTAATAAAAAATTTTGATTAAAACTAAACATAAATTTATATATATTTTATTTGCAATCTACGAGCTCATATTTTAAATGTTTTTAAAAGGTAAACACGTAACAATATATTCATCTGTACGTTAACCTTTTTGGTGACTTCCTCTCAACTGATTTCTGCCAAAAACTCTGGGAGTAAATAAAAATTGCCATGAAAATATTCTCCAAAAATCTATCCTTTAAAGTCGACTTTAAACTATAGGTCCCGCCACACATGTATAATATTAACACACATAACGTAAGTGATGTATGAAGCTAGTAGCTTAAGAGCTTGATTTCTTGCTTTTTCAGTATTGATTAATAAGTGGTTATTTGTGATAAATTTGAACCAATATCGGTTAAGATTTTTTGCTTCAATTTTGCTGAATTTAAAGACTCACATCTTAAAGCAGCGTTGACTATATGGTAAATGATAGTATAATTTTCTTAATCTGGTTTTCCGTGATATTTTTTTTCGATTTCTAAACGAGTACACATATATTCCAATGACTTCCGGTCTTTTCGTGTGAGACCTCCGGAAAGTATTGTCATGTTCATTCGCCTAGAATAGGTTTTTTTTCCTCTTGATATTTATTCACAGAGACTTCTTGAATTTTTTTTCAATTTTAAAATTTTCGAGCTCCCTTTCTTTAAATTTTAGTTGAAAAATTTTTTGTGTGTGAGATATAATAGAAATTTTTCTTTGAAAGACCGATTGATGCAATTATATGTGGAGTATAACATTATTATATTCTTAACATTCCGTCAGTGATTCTTGAGGTGAAGGCATCCAAAATGTAAATTTTTTTAGAAATCTGGCGCATAAATCAGGCTGAACTTAACCAATGGAATGGGTTATGTTGGCTTTGAGGACCGCTGTCGTTTATGGCTTATGATCATACATCTACAACTTAAGAAAAACCCGTAGGAGATCGCATGATCTCGGTGGCAAGTTAACATCATCCCAATGCCCTCAAAACGTTAGTGCTGAATATCCAATGTTACATGAGCGCCGTATAGTTGAAAACTCAAGTCATAGTTGTCCAGATCATACATTTCAGGCTAAAAGAAGGTAGTAATTATTTACTTACATATATTAGTCGCCATTAACAGTGATGACATCGATCAAACAATGTAGACCGAAACGTGAACCGAACAACCCGAAATTCACGCCATAGAATAACTTTTTTGGAATGCATTCTACGCTCTTTGATCTCACTTGGATTGGTATTGTGCCAAATTCAACAATTTTGTTTATATACGTACGCATTCATCCAGAAATGGGTCTTATCTCTGAAGATGATTTTTCGACAAAAGTGAGAATCTCTTTCCAATTGCTTCAGCGACCATTCAGCGAACACACATCGTTGCTTATGATCGTCCATGGTGATTTATGCAGAACAGATTGAATAAATGACAACAAATTTGATAGTTGTAGCTTCAACAAGGTGCTTATTATCAATTGCCCAAGTTCGGAAGTACCTTTTGGAAGACCCTAAACAATATTAAACAACTTGATACTTGTTTCTATCATCCTATGCAGATCAATCATCTGGTTAACTGGAAAATTTTGCTTCGGAAATTTACAAATACTTCATGAAGTTTAGTTAGGAGTTCTAGTTACGTAGCTAGGTTGGTTTAAGTTAGGTTGGAATTTAATAAGTTAGGTGGACAAAGAGGAAGTAGAGTACATCAAATATTTATTGAATTTATTTTTATGGTCAGACTTTACTACTCACAGAATTAGGGACTTTACTACTTACTTTATTACTGTGTTTTTTCTCACCTGTTGTTATATTCACTAATTAGATTAGTCGCTGTAGTCTAGTAGTTATTGTGTTGGCTTATTAGATATGAGGCCACGGTCCAAACCCCAGCTCAGACATCTCCTACAAAACGAAATATTAAACAAATATGTATTTCTTCGGCGCATGCCTCTCAGCAGACTCTGAGAGTAAATAAAATTGCCATCAAAAGTTTCTCAAAAATCTATTGTTCGGAGACGACTTTAAACTGTAGGTCCAACCACTCATGTACACAATTAAAAAACAGAACATAAGTGGTGTGAGAAGCTAGGTCATAATCTTGATTGAAGGGTTTATAGTTCTTTTCATGGGCTGCTTTGTTGAAAGAAGAAATGAGGAATCTTGCTCATAGAGACCTGCTTTCTCCCGAAAGGTAGCTCGGCCTCACTTTTATACGGCCATCGTAAGAAAATATATAACCTGAGAATTTGATTGGAAGTCAAGCACTTTAACCACTACGCCCTTAAGCTCTATGAAACGTTATACCTTTCTTATCTTCTATTCAATGCGATTTGTCCACATTTTAACTGGCAGACACCCATTTTACTACCGAGAGATTTAATTGACTTTAGTATGGTAAGGGAATACAAGATCTTAGATATAATTTATTTGATTTGTTACTAGTGACAGTACCAGAGATCAGCAATGAGTATTCAAAAAAATGAGTGGAATTGAATCATACTCATCTTCTTATATAAAAATGAATGTGTGTTTATTTATTTGTGGGTTTTGTTTGTTTGTTTCAAGTCTATAGACGGCTAAACGGATGGACCGATTTTCTTGAAATTTTAATCGTACCTTCCTGTATGTCTGGGAGGAACTGTAGGCTACCGTTTATTTTAAAATTTCAAGTAGGTGAGGTGCCACGCCCTCGTACCTAGATAAAAATGAATGTTTGTTTGTATGTACCTGATAGAATCGTAAATTATGCATTTGATTATGATATGACCTTCAGCAAAGCTGTTGCCCATGAGCCGGGGAAGCTTGTTGGTGTGGCCAATATCCGATAGGTGGCGCCACTGAAAATAACTCAAAATGAATTAAATCGTAAACTGTGCATTCTTTAACAAAGATGTTGCGCATGAGTCGACGGAGATTGGTGAGATTAATTTCCGATTGATGGCGTCACTAAAAATTATTCAAAATGAATGACAAGCAATTAGTCGACCTACACCTCAAGCACGGAAGAAAATAGCATTACGAGCCTCAGAATCAGATGAGCATTGAGACTGAAAAATCTTCGAGTATATGCCGCTGAGACCCCTTCGCTTGAACCACTTGAACAACGAGAAGTGAGATTAGAAACTCATCGAATGCGTACTACTCAGGCCTGTTCATCTGAATCATCAGGACAACGGGAAACAAAATCAATAAAATGATTCAAAATTAATTGGACATTTGTGTAATGTTTTTCCTTCAAATTTATTTTAGTTGGTGGAGCAGCAAAACGCGCAGGGTACAGCTAATAACTATACATAACATAAATGAACGGGGTGTAGTGATCAAAGCACTTGGAGCTCTGGCAGCAATTAACTTCTGCTAAGACTATAATATTCTACAAGAACCTCATTCTACCCATGCTTCTTTATGGCGCTGAGACAGACAGTATTAAGCAACAGCCTTGGTAGTATTGTAAAGAAATGTCCTACATAAGATCTTCTTCCAGTCCGAGTTATACCACTGTTCGATCCAACAACGAGCTGTATGAGCTCCTCAACGACATGAACGTTGGGCAGTGCAAACTAAGTATGAATCGCTTACGAACACTACAATACTCACTAAAAAAAGTTGTGTGTTTGCTCTGCTTGCTGCTCTGTCTTTTTTGCTTATGTGTCTTTTTTCTTTTTTTGTAAATACAACAACAACTACATAACATACATAATTGGTCATTACAACCCTTCAGTCAGGATAACGACCTAGTTTCTCATGCCACTTATGTTCTGTGTGTTAATTTTATACATGAGTGGTGGGACCTACAGTTTAACGTCGACTCCGAACGACAGGTTTTTGAGAACCTTTTTCACGGCAATTTTAATTTACTCTCAGAGTTTTTGCCAGAAATCTGCTGAGAGGAAGTCGCCGAAAAAATACTTTTTGTATTTTATTTTGATGTCTGGCCTGGGGCTCGAACCCTGGCTTTTCGTCTAATAAGCCAACACACTACCTACTAGTCCACGACGACTTCAATACAACAACAACTAAGGCTGTAAATTTTGAGTGACTCGAATAATTTATAAGTATTATAAGTATTTTTTTTTATTATGAATCTAAATAAGTATGCTTATGAATCAAACATATTTCTATTGGTATGAGTTTCATGTCAACGTTGTACGCATACTCATTGCAATCTGTACTTATAAATCAACGTTTAAGTGAGTACGAATGAGTTAAATTTCAATATTGTTGACTAACTTATATTCAAAATTTCTTGAGTGCTTATGAGTAGCGAAAAAACGATTCATTGCTGACCTCTGCACTACACCCCTAAAGCTCTTTGAAGTGTTATACCCTTATTTTCTTCTATTCAATGAGTTTTGTTCATATTTTAACTGGCAGACACCCGTTTTATTACCGAGAAATTTAATTGACTTTAGTATGGCAAGACAATACAAGGTCTTAAACACAATCTATTCGATTTGTTACTAAGGGCAGTCTTAGATCCTTTACAGCTACTTTAAGCATTTAATTGATTAAATTTAAGTGTGAATTTTTCCAGTACTTAAGCGTATTTAATTAAAATTATGTAAAACAAATATCACAAGACTTTTTAATTTAAAATCAACCGAAAAATCACTTAAGTTCAGTGACGGAAATGCTACGAAAGTTCAAAAGTTATTAAGATCTCTAAAGTTGCGATATCCTTATGACCCTTGTATAAGCTGTACAATAAAATTTGGCGAGGGGGGCCATCAAAAAAGTGTTAAAAAAATCCACCCAAAGTCAACATAAATTTGGACCTTTTCCCAAGCAATGCATAATTATATCACGATACCATCTTGTTAAATTGCCACACACACACACACACACACATAGTTTTGGGCACAATTTCCTTTATTTGTTGCAGATACAAAGACGCGTTAGAAGTGTTTGACTGAAAATATTTATCTTTGAGGTTACAAAGAAGCAATAAGACACACACGTTACTTAATTTGTTTCGCTTATGTTGTTGGCGTTTTTGCGGCATCCACATGATGGTTTCAGTCATGTTGCGAAATGTTGTTGGTTTTCCTGTTTTACCCTCTTTTTTTGGTTTTTTTTCTTAGTTTATCTGACTGAGTTGAGGCCATTAAAAGAAATTATGTTTTCGAGAAAGTGTAAGAAAAACTAAAAATTGGAAACTCACATAAGCACCTCAGCAAGAGTGTGAAAGAGAGAGAGAGAGAGAGAGAGAGAGAGAGAAAGAGAGAGAGTGAGAGATTATACAGCAGACAGTTGTAGAAAGTGGCATTTAAAATGTGGCATTTGTAATGGGTTTTTGACGCTTCGTGTCTTTCGTTTTAGCGCAACAAACTTCCATTGAAATGAGAAACGATTACATTTCCTCTTGCTCTGTACGTGTATGTAAGTGTACGAGATGGGTTAGAAGAAATGAAACTAAATAAGTTTTTTTCCTAGTTGTTGTTGTTATTGCGTCTTGAAGTTATTTGTTTATATTTACAAGTCCTTTGGGATAATGACTGTTTATAGGATGAGCACCGTAACGTATAAGGCTATCAGAGACCAAAAAACTCTCTCTTTATTTAAAGGCGTCATATTTTTTTCTGTTTTTCCCTACGAAACTGTCTGTTATGGAAGAGGTTTCCACTACAGATTTTTTCTCCTTCTTCTTCTTCTATTCATTTCATTATGGAATCCCTATTTTCCGCATTGCTGTTATTTGCGTAAATTTGAACATTTTTTCTCCCTTGTTGTTGTTCTTGTTGTTATTTTCCATTTTGGTGTCTTAATTTGCTGTACGTTTTTCTTTTTTTGTTTGTCTTGTCTTGTTTTTTTCTTTTTTTTTTCTTTATGTCGTCCTTACGACTTGTTGTTATTGTTATTTATATGTGCCATTATCCTTTGGGTAAGGTAAGGTGAGTTTTTCAACTTTATTGTTACTATTGTTGTTAAGTTGACGTTTATTTGTTTTCTTCATTGTCATTGTTATTCCAAAAAGGGAAAATATTCTTATAAACGGCAGCCTTTCATTAGTTTGCAACCAAATGGTATGTTAGCGAAAAAAATTCTTCATTACAGAAGCGGTTTTCTTGTGATGGGATAAGGAATATAATCTTAGGTTAAGAATTTATAGGAGAATGTGATTTTTTGAAGTTAACTAATGATTCTTCTGTTTAACTATCAATTTCTTTCTTTTTTGCAATAAATAATTCTCATGTTCTAATACGATACTTACTTACTTACTTGCTTAATTGGTCATTAACAACTCAATTAGCAGATTTCGGTCTGACTTCACACATCCTTCCATGCTCTTCTGCTTCTCGAGCACCTTCGCCAGCTGGTCACACCAATCAGTCCTTTCAACGCGAACAAGGTCGTTCTCTTCGCCGACTTACGCGTATCGCTGCATCAAATACCCGTCTCGCCAGGGCATCCCCCTCCATTCGAACATCATGGCCGAGCCAGCGTAGCCGTTTGAGTTAATACTCTTCACAACGTTCATGTCGTTGAAGGGCTCATACAGCTCATTGTTGGATCGAATGTGGAAATCATTGCCAACTTGCACTGGAAGAAGATCTTATGTAGGACCCTTCTTTACAATACTACCAAGGCTGTTGCTTAATAGTGTCCTTGCCTCAGTGACATAAAGAAGTACGGATAGGATGAGGTTCTTGTAGAGTATTAGAGTCTACCCAGAAGTTAATTGCTGCCACAGCTCCAAGTGCTTTGATCACTACACCCCGTTCATTTATGTTTTGTATAGTTACTAGCTGTACCCTGCGCGTTTTGCTGCTCCACCAACTAAAATAAATTTGAAGGAAAGAAGACATTACACAAATGTCCAATTAATTTTGAATCATTTTATTGATTTTGTTTCCCGTTGTCCTGATGATTCAGATGAACGGGCCTGAGTAGTACGCATTCGATCAGTTTCTAATCTCACTTCTCGTTTTTCAAGTGGTTCAAGCGAACGGGTCTCAGCGGCATATATTCGAAGATTTTCCAGTCTCAATGCTCGTCTGATTCTGAGGCTCGTAATGGTCCGTGCTTGAGGTGTAGGTCGACCAATTGCTTGTCATCATTTTGAATAATTTTCGGAGACGCCATCCATCGAAAATTAATCGCACCAACCTCCGTCGACTCATGCCCAACAACTTTGTTAAAGAATGCACAGTTTACGATTTAATTCATTTTAAGTAATTTTCAGTGGCACCTCCTGTCGGAAATTGGTCATACCACCTCATGCGCAACAACTTTGCTAAAGATCATAACATGATCAAATGCCTAGTTTACGATTCTATAAGGTACATACAAACAAACATTCATTTTTATATATGTAGACTATGGGAGGTGACACGCCCACTATAGCCAATACGCCTATTTTGTTCATATATACGTCAAAGTCATCCATACAAAATTTGAGGACTCTAGCTGTTGCAGTTTATGAGATATGCGACATTAAATACTTATTGGGTATGTGGGCGTGGTACCTCGCCTACTTGAAATTTTAAAATAAAAAGTAGCCTATAACTCCTTCCAGACATACAGGAAGATACTGTTAAAATTTCAAGAAAATCGGTCCAGCCGTTTAACCGTCTATAGACTTCAAACGAACCCACAAACAAATAAACACACATTCATTTTTATATATAAAAAGATGTAATGTATGTAGTTATGTGAATGTAATACTTATTGGTGATAAAAAAGCTATATCGACATTTTTCAACCTCTTAGTCAGGATTATGATCTAGCATTGGACTTAAATTTGGATGGAGTCGATCAGTCTAATACAGTCTCCTCGAAACATTTCGTAGTCATTATTCAGCTGGAACACCCAACCCATTTAGGATATGTTCAGCTATTTGGAATAGAGGCCTTTAATGTAATTGAATTCTAGAAGGAGTTCAGAAAACACACACAAGGAATCTGAATTAAACAAAAAATTAAACAAAAATCGTAATCAAAAGAGCGAAATGATGAATATTCTATTTGCTGAAGGGGTAGTCACTGTAGTCTAGTAGCATTACTTACACGTGAGCCCTGGGTTGAAACCCCAGTTCAGGCATCTTCAATAAAACAAAATATGAAAAAAATATTTCTTCGCTGACAGTCTCAGTAGTTTTTTGGCAAAAACTCTGAGTATAAATAAGACTGCGTGAACAGTTTCACAAAAATCTGTCGTTCGAAGTCGACTTTTAGATTGTAGGTCCCGCCTCTCATATGAGAGGCTAAGTCGTAAGGTTTGAAATTATGAGATCTCTGCTAGTAAGCCAATATACTAGACAAAGGCGATACTATTAAATCTCTTAAACAAAGCTAATCCTCAACTCGTAATAGTGTACAGAGTGGGGTACTTCATGCTCAGCTTAAACCCACTAGCTTAGCTCTAAGCATCCTTATACTATGTTCAGACGTGCACTTACACGGTGTTCAGATATGCACCTTTATTGCGTATCACCATTATTGAGCTCAATATTTTATATAAAGTTTCAATTAATTATTGCGCAATAAATACGCAAATTGTTATAATATTGAGTAAAACATAAAATGCAACACTGTCATAAGTGTGTTTAGTAAGCATATTACAATTAACCGAAAACTTTCTGCTGATATTTGACAACTCAAATATAAACAACGACAAACAAAAAAAAAACAACAAAACAAAATAAAAACAATGTTGTTGATACAACCAGCTGTTTTGTTTACCAGCTGTCAAATGAATATTGAATAAACAGCTGAACTGCGTATATTATTATGTCTGATCACTTAAAATATTGTACTCAATAAACCGACTATTGACGCAATAAAAGTATATATCTGAATATAGTATTATATTGAGAAAATCGTAAACATCGTTCCACCAGTTCCCATTACCTACTACACGTGAGATGGTCGAAGCCCTCAAATCGTTAATGCAGAATCTCCTATACGGCATAAGCTGTGTAACTCGGACTGTTTAAGTCACATATCGTTGGTGTTTCAATCATATATGATGGACACTCTGAGGCTCCATTAAATATTTCAGTATAACGATTAATTATGTTCTTAACTTCAAGAGTCAAATGTGCTACGCTTATAGGAAGAAAGTAAAAATCCAAACGAGTTATTCGAAATGCAAAGGTTAGGATTTTATTCATTTAATTGTATCGTGAAAAATCCTATCTCCGGTTCCCAGCATGCAGGAAATCCAAGGGATGCATCCCAAGAATTATGCATTGTATGTAAAGTACAATGGGCAGACTTGAAGTAACCTAAGGTTAAATTAAAAAAAACAGACAGAATGAATTTGAAAATAGTTTAACTGGAGTTAGACTAGATAAAGAGACTAGTGTTATTCTTAAATCAATCGGGTTTAAAGCAATCAAAACCTTTGGTGGGAAATTACAATAAGAGGAGATCTGAGTCAAGCATGAGATATTCAAGAGATAACCTGAGGTTAAAAACCGGTCTTGCGACAGGGTGCTGAATACTCAGAGTACACTTATTTAGAATTACGGGATGGTTTTTCCTTCTGGGAAACACTCACACAGATTCGACGAATGTGTTCACAGGTTTTACGATTGTATTCCGTTGATTCATTCTCATTGTCGCAGAATCTGAAAGAAAAGCCTTAAAAAAACTTCATAATTCTAGTCTATGTATCACTTTTGATACATACTCGTAGTATGTACATGGAATTGTGACGATTATTGATAGATTTTGTTAAAAAATTTAAATATTATTATTTATTTTAAATAATTTGAATAAAACTATTTTATTATTAAATTTTATTATCACTTTTATGATATGTATAGTTTTTTACGTAAAAATCAAACACTTCATGCCAGCTTGGTTTTATTTTTTTCTAAATGGCACCAATTCTACACTCTTGCCTTGTGGCGAATTATAAGTTTCCAAATGTTTAGATGGGACAGCTTATTGACACTCGCATCGGTAACACTCTCAGTTGGGGGCTGGCTGAAACCTGATGGCACAAACCATTGTTATATATCGCTAGAAACATTTGTTGTCGACGTCATGTGAGGTAGAAAAGTTTCCTGTTGCAATAGAACATCGATTATGTCAATAACAATGTTCTCTCTATCATTCGTCTCTGGTGTCCCGCATACAAGTTTATCCAAATACGGCTATAAGTAGTTGCTACGCACGTAGCATGTCCTTGAATCTAACACTGCCAATTTGATTCCGTTGGACCACGAAATTTATATTGACCATAAAATTCAATCAGTAAATACTGATCTACAGTTACAATATTATTGAGATTATTAAAAGCTAAAAGACCTTCAGCTCAGTTTTCGAAAAGGCTTAATCGAAAAGGCACGTAATCAAAGCGAATAATCTCATACTTACATAGTTGACCGAAATATTATCATTTGTAATATCTATGAAGTAAAACATAGGACGAAACATTTTTTTCCAATGTTTGTCTGTCGCGGAAGATAAATATGAGAAGAGCAGTAAGAAATACTCGAAAATTGGTAATATTTTTTCTTCCCAAACTGCTAATACGGTTCTCTATTCCAAGTAGTACCATATCTTCTGTTTTCTTCTTCTCCAGAATCTTCAGTAGTAGTAATATTACATATATATGTACATATTTAATCGGTCATTACAACCTTTCTTTGTAAACTGGAAATGTCCGACCTGATAAGCTAACATAGTACATATTAGACTACGACTACTTCAATCAATATCAAGAACAGAAAATTCAACTTTTTCACTTTCATCAAACACTTAACTTTGAATTCCTTATCAAATATCATAAATAATGTATGTAATCTTTTGAAAATTTAAAAAAAAATTACAAACAAAACACAAAATAATCCTTAGGAAAGTCGTATGTATCAAAAATGATTCATAAGCTAGAATTATGAAGTTTTTGAATTTGAAATCCTGTTTGAAATTTTCTTTTTTTATTTGATTTAAAATAACGGCAATCACAATTCTAACGAATTCAAAAAATATCAGGCATCTAACTTTTTCTGAATTAAAGTTATATCGTCTCAAAAATTGAAATGTACCATTTTTGATACAAAGCTCCATCTACGGTTAAAGATAAAATGAGATGTGCATTTAAATGGGGGAACCATCACCTCCGTTGACATACTATGCACGTTATTACATGTGTGGTCAGTCTCCTGGCTGTTTTTCCAACCGGTATTCCACATCCATTCCATGTTCTCAAAGACTTTAGCATTTTCTGTTCATTTGAGCAATGTTCTGGCATCCTGACTGGATGCCATGCCCGAAACGAAATAATCATAATCTCCAGGTCCTGTTAGCAACTGTGTTGTTAGCTAACTTCGTAGGTCTTCATTAAACTATTTTTCAATATTTTCTGATGAATTTGTAGCTCCCTTAAACATAAAGGCTGTAATTGTGTGGCATGCTGCGCTAGATCAATCACCAACTTCGTATTTTATTGTTGATACTTGAACAAAGTAAAGAAAATAATACGAAGGGAATCTGTTTCTTTAAGGGCACAAAGAAAGAAATAAAGAAAAACAATATTTCCTTAACTAAATATTCTTATTCCTAGTTATTCTTGACACTTTCAATACTTAATTATAATTTTATTAATGATATGCCAACGAAAAAGTCTCTTAACCGCATGGAAAAAAGTCTTTGAAAGAATTCCTAAGGAATGGAAAAATGAACACACAACATTATTTTGCTGCTGTGTAGTGTGGTTTTTGAACTTGTCTCATAAATATTCAAAGTCAAATGACAAAATGATTTAAAAATCAACTCAGACTCAACAATAAATAACAAGAAAATTTCCAGCAACAGTGAAAATCGAGAAAAACAACTCAAGTGACAAAAGCGCCAGAAGATGACTAAATCCATCATCATTTGCATGCTATAACTGACATTCATTCACCATACCCAACAAAAAAAATCAGAAAAAAAGAGAAAATCCTCAAAATGCAAAACAGCTAAACAGCAAAAGAGGGTCGGATGTAAATTTCGGTGAAGGCGAAATTTGTTTGTAGAAAAAGGGTTGATTTATTCATGTTGTCGGCTTGTCAGCAATTAGAAAAGTTAAATACACAATATAAACTGACATGTACTCCACACTTACAAACCATACAACCATACAAACCAAACACATGTACACTTTTGCTTACAAAACAACAACAACAACAGCAACAACAATTTGTTGAATATATTTTCATTATTGTGTGTTATTGTTGTTATTGTTTTAGTGGTGCTAAAATTCACACGTTTAATACATCCTGTTTAGTGAATTGTATCTCTGCTGTCTCTATGTTGTGCGTTGTGCTTGTGTTTGTGTGCGTTTACATCCTTTCAAATTTCTAAATGGGTGCGTGTGAGAGTGTGTATGTATGTATGTATAGAAATCATGGTATGCTTGGCTTTTAGCGCTCTACTTGTGGTAAATGTGTCGTGAAATGCTTTAATTTGACGAAAGAGTGATGACGTCCTCATTAATATTCATTGTGGTTTTCTTGTGAATTTTGTTTAGTACACTGTAGTTGCTATTATTGTTATAGTTGTTGTTGTTGTTACCGGATTTGCCACCCATTAATCTTATGTTTGTTATCCTTGTTTCTAACATCACCATCAACAACAACAACAATAACAACAATAGCAACGGAAATAGTTTTTGGTTTTGTTGGTATTTGATTGTTGCTGTTGCTGTTGCTATTAACGTTGTTTTACGTATGCCAAGTATCACCGGATGTGTAGGTGTTAATGAAGCGTATAATGCGTGAACATTTATCAAGGAAACACTCTAAAAAGAGTTAAAGAATCTTTAACATTTTGATAAATACCAACAAAACAACCAACAAAAACATAAAGTGAATTATTAATAGAACACACATCTTATTCATACATATTCATTTAAGGACTAAATACGTCAGATTAAATCTAAATTACATGATTGATGTTACTGTAGAACAAAAAAAATTCTAAGTCAGCATTAATTTTGCGTAATGGAAAGCTTTTCAACTGAAAAAGTATTTAACAATTTAAATTTGAATGGAATATTTATTCAATTATTTTATTTAATATTCTATTATATTCTCTTTATATTTCGGGGTCAAAATTTTTAGTTTTTTATGTCGTTATTATGCTATAAAAAGTCATTTCATTTCATAAGATTGACACCAAGATGCGTGCAGATTCTATTAAATAATCTGATGGTAAATTAATGAAAATAATTTCGAGTCGTAGCTCTAAACTTAGACGTGAGGCCTCGGTTCAAACCCTAGGTCAGACATCTCCAACAAAACGAAATATAAAAAAATATATTCGCGGCGACTTCCTCTCAGCAGATTTCTGCCAAAAACTATGAGAGTAAATAAAATTACCATGAAAAGTTTCCCAAAAATCTGTCATTCGGAGTCGACATTAAACTGCAGGTCCCACCACGCAAGTATAAAATTAAAACACACAACATAAGTAGTGTGGGAAGTTAGGAAGAGCTGTAATGACAACTATGTATGTATGCATGTGTATGTAATTTCGAGTCAATGCAATGTATCTAGAAAGTGCTTACGTTGACCTAATTTTCCTTTATCAAATGAGTTTGTTTTAAGCGCTCTGAAAAGTTTTCAATTTAAGAGGCTGTCGGCTTTTATAAACTGCAAGTAATTTTATGAATCATTTTTTTTGGTGGATTTGATAAATTGTAATTTAAAATAACATATAATTGCTTATTCCTATTATTTATTTATTTAAAGAAATCTCTTACATAACACACCTAACCGGTCATACAGACCTTCAGTTATGATTACGACTTAGCTTCTCACAACACTTAAGAAGTGTGTTTTAATTCTATCCATACGTCGACTCCGAACTACAGATGTTTGAGAAACTTTTCATGGCAATTTTATTTACTCTCGGCGTTGTTGCTAAAAATTTGCTGAGAGGAAGTCAGCGAAGAAATATTTTTTTTTCATATTTCTTTTTGTTGGAGACGTCTGACCTGGGGTTTAAACCGTGGCCTCACGTCTAATATGCCAACACTCTGCTTACTAGTTTACGGCGACTAAATCTCTTAATTATTTATATTGTTACGCAAAGCGAAACGACCTAATATCGTTTAACAACAAAAACGATAAACAAAAGCCACACGATACAAATAGACGCTAACACTAACAATATAATGAACGTGTTGATGATCTAAAGCTGCACACACACATATGTACGATGAACCTGGTTGCGCTTTGTACCAACAACAATATGTATGTGACAAAAAGGGATAGACAACATATGCAAAGTACACAAACAACAATGTACTAGCACTAGAATTCTCGAGAAGGCGAGATCACGAACCTTCCACTTCAATAATGTTCGTTAGACTGGTTGTGTCGGACTATAAAAGGGCTGGACAAAGTAGGTAGCAGGCAGCAGTCAGTAAGAATTCAGTCAGCCTTGTGTGAAGTTGCGTGTGAACAAAATAAGTCGTGGTTGTAAAGATCCAGTGAATACTTGTGTGAACTAGTAAAGTGAATAAACAGATTATAATTGTATCGTTAAGTTGTATACGGTGGCACACAAAAGTAGTGTAAAGAATAAAGAGTTTAACTGAAATTAAATTAAACACATTTGTTTTTACTTTGTTTGCAATTAATGAACTCATATTTAAACGTTTTTAAAAAGGTAAAAACGTAACAATATTTATAACGATGCGCTATTACAATTATTATATGAACCTTTTTCTACAAATATCAGTATAACTGTACTTTATGTCCTCCAAACACTTTCGAACTACTAACTGACTATATACCTATATACGATTTCGTGTTATTTACATTTCATTTATTTAGTTCTGATACGTTCGTGAATTTACGATCGAGTTATTTCTCTTATTTTTCGTGGTCATTCTATATTGTGTTCTTTATTGTAATTTGATCTTATTTGGTTTTATTTGCAATTCGAATTGTAGTTTTTTAATGTAATTCCTTATACCGCCATTTTATATCATACATCGACGAAATGCAAAATCTCCTGAAAACATCACCGTTGCCAGTGGTAGTGTGCAGATGAGTCCGAGACAGTCGATTTCCCATCATTCACAAAAAATCGGCCTTCGCAGGCCATAACTTAGTGAAATTTGCGTCGTGACTTGGACGTGCACCCGAAAAAAAACTCAACTCAGCTAGGAACTGGAGATAAACTACCATAGACAACGATGTGTTTTCACTTGAATTTTCATTGAAAACTAATTTTCAGCGATGAGGCTCATTTTGGAATGAATTGGTAAGTGAACAAGCAAACTTGTTGAACTTAAGGTAATACAAATCAAAGCATGATCCAACTGCTTCGAATGCATCCCAAAAACTCACTGTTTGTTGAGGATTTTAGGCTGGCGGCACCATCGGTCCATCCTTCATTGAGAATTAGGTTGGACACGCTGTCACTGTCAATGAGCTCATCGTTATAACAACTCTATAGTGTGCCGTAGGCATCTACGTTTATGCTAATGTCCTCTTTATTGTATATGATGGAATATGTAAGGCTGTTTAAACGATTTATTTTCAGCAGCGTAATGCAATGCGTAATGCGAAATATGTTTGATTCATAAGTCTACTCATTTAGGTTCATAACTTTAGAAAAATACTTATAATACTTATAAAGGGTGATTTTTTAAGAGCTATAGGAAAAATTTTCAAAAAAGAAAAACATAAAATTCAGAAAAATGCATGAAATCTTTATTTGAATCGATAGCACGGTCCATATAATTTAATGTTCGAAGATTATTTCATGCAAACGTTGACGGCGACTGCGCCTCAAATGGTCCATCCGCAAAGTCCAGTTTTGGCATGCTCTTTACAATATTTCGGCCGGTATCTCACGAATAAATGCTTCAATGTTGTCTTCCAATGCGTCAATTGAAGCGGGCTTGTCTGTATAGACATGAGCTTTAACATAGCCCCACAAAAAATAGTCTAAAGGAGTTAAATCGCACGATCTAGGCGGCCAATTGACCGGTCCCGAACGTGAAATAAAATGTTCACCGAACTCGCCTCTCAATAAGTCCAGTGTTACGCGTGCTGTGTGGCACCGTCTTGTTGAAACCACATGTCATGCAAGTCAAGCTCTTGAATTTTGGGCAAAAAAGTTGTATATCATCTCACGGTAGCGCTCACCATTCACAGTTACGTTAGGATTCGCAGTATCTTTGAAGATGTACGGTCCAATGATGCCACCAGCCCATACACCGCACCAAACTGTGACTTTTTCTGGATGCATTGTTAGCTTTTGCAATGCTTCTGGCTGATCTTCACTCCAAAATCGATAATTCTGCTTATTTACGTATCCATTGAGCCAAAAATGAGCTTCGTCGCTGAACACAATTTTCCGATAAAGAAGTGGATCTTCGGCCAACTTTCCAAGAGCCCATTCACCAAAAATTCTGCGTTGCGGTAGGTCGTTCGGCTTCAATTCTTGCACCAGCTGTATTTTGAAAGGCTTCACACCGTAAAATGGAAGAAGCGCTCGATGAACTTTCTTAACAGAGCACGCATTTTGATAATAAAATTCAATGATTTGCAAGCGTTGTTCGTTTGTAAGACGATTCATGGTTAAATTATAGACCAAACTGAATATGTTTGACAGTGAAACAAAACACGAAACGTGAGTGAGCTGTTTAAACCAGTGTTGCCAAAAAGATAATGGCTAAAAAATCACCCGTTATAAACGGATTCGAGTAATTCGAATCATTAATCAAAACTGACAGTCTTAGTTGTTGTTGCATTTACAAAATATGAAAAAGACACATAAGTCAAAAAGGCAGAGCAGCAAGCAGAGCAAACACATAACCTTCTAGTGAGTATTGTAGTGTTCGTAAGCAAATCACACTTATTTTAAGAATCGTGTACATGTTGAATTATGGAGAGTGTCAAAATCAACAACATCATACATGTTGTTAAGTATGAACATGATGAGTACTTCAAACTTTGAATATAAGGAGAGGTTCCATGATATTAAAATAAGTATGAATGCGTATAAGCGTCAGAAATTATGAGTATGATTCGATTCTACTTATCTTTTTGAATACTCATTACCTATCTTTGTTACTTACATAGCCCCCGAGAAAGTAACGAATTAAGATCTAATTTGACGTGGACAAATCTTCGATAATGTAAGATTCAAAGTGTAAAAATTTAAAAATTTATGCGTATGGTTAAGCAAAGTGAGTTCAAGTAAATAAAACGATGTTTTATTTGTTAATAACGTTGCTTTTAATTTACTTTATGACCCAAAATAACTGTTTTAAGATATTTTAATGAAAAAAAATATATGAAAACCGCGGAGATTCAAAAACATTACGATGGGTTTTTGCTTGTATAATGGGTGTGTATGTGTGTGTGTAAGGGTGTGTGCAATTGTCATTATTATTTATTTCTTATGGCATAACGAATTATACTCGTATTTCCATATTCCATAAATATAAACAACGAAATAAATACTCGATTTTACAGATTCTAGCAAATTCTGTTTTTTTTTTTATTTTTTTTGAGTTAAAATTATGCGTCAAAATGAATTTTTAAAATTAATTTTCAAAACTGCAATTTGAGAAATTTTCTGCATTAATGCGCATTGTTGAGTAATAATTTTTCATGTACGACTATGACTGCCAGTACTGCTACTATTGCCATAACAACAACAACAGTTTCACTACGCTAATGTAGATTTGTGTGGTACGAGTGAGAAGTATATATGAGAATATAAGCATTTATTATTGTTGTTGTTGCCACTGTTGTTGTTGTTTGCATAAAAAGGATACAACAATCGCAAAAATGATTATGAATGAATGTGATGTTGTTGGTCTTCTATTCCTTGGTACACTCTCTCTCTCTCTTCATTATTTTTATGCACTTATTTTGCTGTTTTTTTAAGTTTTTTCGTAGTTGTTGTTGTTGTTGTTGTTGTTTTGCAATTAAGTAAAATATATTAGTCTCGCAACTGATTTAATTATTTAACATAGAAATGGTTATCGCAGTCTCTACGAATATGTATCCTAGTGCTGCTAAAATATCCTGACCAAAGAAATAAATGGTCATACGAGTATAGTTGCAATAAAGAGCGAGAGAAAGAGAGCGAAGGAGAGCGCAAGAGAGGGAGAAAGTTGCAATATTTATAGAAAATAACAAAAGGTTTTTAAGTTTTGTTGTTGTTGTTTGCTTTTTTTAATTTAGTTTTCTACTCTTTTCCTCACTCATATAAATGTGTATGAAATATGAATGAATGAGAAATATAAACAAAAAGTCATAAACAAAACATATTTATCCTGTGCCACATAGTAAGAGCGATGCCTGCCTGCCTGCCTGCCTGTATGGCATGAAGCAAAATGAGCCAATGTTGTACATTTTTCATACATACTAGAGAAGATGGGTGTTTATTGTTGTTCCATCAACTAATGTGTTCCGTATATGCAGAGTGAGAACTGAAAAAAAACCAAACCTAAAGAAGCATTGAAGTGTTTCAAGGGTTGCCATGTCCTTACTTTAATTTAACATCATCTCGAAAAGAAATCATCTTTCCTGTTATAACTTTATAACTTTCATTTGGCAATCTTTTTTAGTTGCCTGCATCCATCCATTATAGCTGTTCAGAGTAGCATCATGTAATTGCACAAAAATGCGCGCATAATTCATATCAAATGACCATTTTTGAAATCCTTTTATTTTCTATTCTAAAGCCACCGCTTCTACCATGGCACTAAAATATACGCAAAATACCTCTACACTCTATATTGGGTGGGGTAAAAAGTGATTTCTACAATAAAAAAGAGAGCAAATGTTAAGCAATCACAACGGAAGCTAGTAACTGAATGCCCTCTTTACAGATTACACAAAGGTAAAATAGGGTGAAGAGGTGCCTTAGTGCTATGACCATAATGTACTCCCCTCAAACTTTATAGAGTATGATATAATGTCTCCAAGCCCAATAAATTTCAGAATGCTGCTTAGTGGCAACAATGTCAATTCCCTATCACTTGATCCGCGCTCAGGTATTTCTCCTTTGATGCATTAATGCCTTTTAAGTTCCACGAATTTGATCCAACTATTTGTTGTCATCGCCATTGAATCTACATTTTGGGCTCGAGACAACAACCCCAATTCTGAATAGAGGTACCATGAATTTTAAACGTCTTTTCAAAAGACGGGCCACCAACCTCATCTAATTAGTGGATAGTTTGATGCATTACTCAGACCTCCTGTTAACATAATTTCCTAATAAAAGTATTGATTGCCTCTAACCCCTACGTTTTGAACAGAGTTTTTGCGTTTCTCTAGGTTCTCTTTCATGTTCTCATTAACAACTCACAGAAGAGTTCTGGTCCCATCAGCGGAGCTAAAGCTTCCCTACTCATAAACTAGCCCAATTGCTGAGTGACAAAAACTGCCACATGACCTGTGACACAGCAGAGGTTAACCTTAGTTTCCCTATCTAGACGATTCAACTTTTCCCGACAGTCTTACATTATCTTCGATCATATATCATAAGAGGCAAGTATAAGAATCGCGCCTGACTGTAAGTTCGTATTGCTTTGTTCTGTCTTTTTCATCTCCCATCCAAGTTGAATTGAGTACACCTTTCGTTGGTATAGAATTTCACTTGGAAGATATCCGCAAGTTTAAGTTCTAAGTGTACTTAAAACGTTTTTAATGTTCTTGCATTTTTAAATTCTACTTTCTCTAACTTAAATACTGTCAAAATTTGGTTAAGATCCGCCGATCCGTTTCGAAGTTATAGGGAAAAATCTTCTTAGAATACACATATAGTCGTATGTCGCGTGAAAACTTTGAGAGCTCATAACTCAAAACACACTTTTTCGACTTAGAATGTTATAGAACGGAGGCGTCGATATGTATACAACAAAATAGTCCCATTTTCAATGTATGTAGCTTCTGGATTACTCCATTAATTTTCGTTGCAAAACATTTCTTAAAATCAAGGAGTTTACTTGGTCTGTCTGGGGGACAATTAAGGAGAATGAAGACAGCCAATCAATTTCTTAGGTCGCGATTTCTCCTAAAGAATTTCAAGTTTGACATGGTCCCCTCAACCATATACTTAGACTTCAAAGCTTTGGTCTTCAGACGGACTAGCAATGTCTGTGGGGTTTAAGTCCTACAAAAGCTCTTGGGCAGCTGTAGGACAGGTTTTCATTAAGCCTGTTATGCCAGTACACCAGTGCACACTCAGGGCATACTTCTTGGGATGCATCCCCTAGATTTCCAGATACAGAAGCCTTGCAATTCTGTATATTATTGTGGCATATCTGGCCTTTACTGAGATGCTTCCCTGCATGTCAATTTACTATCCAATGTCATAAGCAGACATTCGCCCTCCATTTTCTCTGCTATTATCTCAGCCAGCATAGAATATTCTGTCTTTTGGGAAGTTTTCTTCTTCTTGTAAATGTCACTACTTAGGTCTTGCTGAGATTCACTCACACTCCCCTTCACATGCGCCATGGCCTCTTTAATTGATGTCTACGAAATGTATTTCCATATGAGTTCAATATTTTCATTCTTAATGAACGATTTTGAATGCTTGATAATCTTAAAATGTGTACAAGATGTCTGATTGTCTAAGAAGACTATATACCAACGTCTCCTAGTAATCTTACTAGGGCTGTCATAAAACATATCAGGTATCTTTCATCATTTTGTTGTATTGTTTTAGTTTCATTACTTGTTTACTTAATTGGTCGTTACAACCCTTCAGTAAAGATTTCGACCTAGGTTTTCATACCCCTTATATTGTGTGTGTTAATTTTATCTACAAGAGGTGGCAGCTACAATTTAAAGTCGACCACGAACAATAGATTTGGCATTACAACCCTTCAGTCAGGATTGCGGCCTAGCTTCTCACACCACTCATGTTATGTTCGTTAATTTTATACGTGAGTGGCGGAAGCTACAGTTTAACGTTGAGTCCGAACGTCAGATTTTTGAGAAATCATTCATGACAATTTTATTTACTCCCAGAGTTTTTACCAGAAATCTGCTGAGAGGAAGTCGTTCAGTGGGAGATGCCTGACCTGGGGTTTGAACCGAGGCCTCACGGCCAGTAAGTCAACACACAATCTACTAGACCCAGATATTTTGTCGGAAGCCTGCTAAGATATTTGATTTTATACGTTTATTTTTTTATTTTGATTAACTTAGAATGATAGGGTTCTGTCACTACGCACTCTGTTTAAATATACTCGATTGTAGTGTGAACTTTATATTTTCTTCTTGAGAGTGATGAGGTCTGACGAACCTTCATTGTTTATGTTATCGTCTCTCAAAGAGGCAGTGATTTCCGAACGAATTATCATAAGGCGATTGACGATTTTTTATTTTTAAAACTCAAACACCAACATAATTTCCCAGATTTCCCTCGGAATGTGGGCTGTCAACATATGTAGTCAAACACTACGGCATGCAACTAAAGTTGTTAATGATGCGGAATCGTTTATCCTTCCTCGAATGAGAAACCTAAAATTAATTAAAATTCTTAGTTTAAATAGTCAATTAAACGTGATTTAATAATTCGAATTAAATACCACCAATAGTGACTTCTCCCCCAACCAATATTGTTCATCTAGATACCCTTTTAGTGGTAAAATGTTATACCCGGACAACGTGCATTGAGAACGATTTTACGATTTTAGCCTTGTTTTCTTTAACAAAAAAAAAACGAAAAAATAAAGAAAATGCTCGACATTACATTAACCCTGACGTTTTACTGCGCTCCGTAAATAGTGGTGTGTCCGAAATTTGTTTGAAATAATAATTCTTCGAGATAAATTGCTCCAAAACAGGTGTGTATGTGCCCAGTTAAATTGCCATTTCTTTTCAAAAACGGCTAAAAATTGCAACACCAACAACAAAAGAGATGCACAAGAGATGCGAGAGCGAGAAAGAGAGGACGAGTGAAAAAGCAAGGAAACAGGACATAAAAAATACAAAACGCGTCGCATAATATTTCTGCACTAATGTAACACACTCTAGTGAGATACCAGTGATTCATTTGGTCATTCATTCTACCCCCCAGCTGCCGCTTACAAAGCTAAGCATGCAAGAGGAGGGAGAGGAGTGGCAATATGTACTAAGATTTTAGTGTTTGTCTCGTTAATATGTATGTATGTATGCATTTAATCTAAAATGGGGTAAAATGTTGTGCTCATTTATTTCTTGTTTACTTTTCGCGTGTGTCCCTATTATTTCATACACGAATGACCAGCAGATACTGGTGGATACTCCATTGTTGGCATGATTTCTCGTTGTTGTGGCATTTAACATCAGGAAATGATGCTGACATTGCCATCCAACATAAGTAGGCACTCAGGCACATACTCTCTCTCTCTCTCTCTCTCTCTCTCTCTCTAATGCTTAGCTAATGTGTATCCTATGTATCCTTTGTAGGTATTTAGTTTATCAGGTATTCCATCCAATCGGTGTTTGTTGTTCGTTTGTTTGGTGTTGCTGCTGATGCTTTACTATTTATATCCTGTATGCAGTTATCCTTTTTTGCTTTTGTTGTTCTCTTCGTTTTTATTAATAATTTTTATTGCTACTCATTGGTGTCACTTTGTATGCTCGTGCCTTAGTTCACATGGCGTATAAGAGTATATAAGTCAGTGTGTCCTTTTTCCATTCTGGCGTCTAATGAGTTGCAGATTTCTGTGTGTACCTTGAAAGGGTATGAGTATCGTATGTCCTTTTTTTATTGTTAGACTGTAATTGTACGTGTTTGAAGTCATTAGATTTAAAATGCCAGATAGAGTGAGTAAATGATTTAAATCACTATGAATCTAAATGAGGGAAAGGCAAATTGCTTGGCACTACAGCAGAGGCTTTAAAGCCGTTCATCAGTTTTAAAGTTTTCAATCCAAACTCAAGCATTAGTTTCTATCAATTAACCAATACATCTCTAAGGGCCGTTATTACAACTTCTCGTTAAAGTTGGGTTTAGTTAAAGGTAACTTTAGCTAAAGTGAACCTTAAAGTCTTGGCAAGTCAATTCAGAACATTTTTGGGGGAATACAATAAAGAGTTTGGCCTGCATTGATAAACTGGGGGCAGTTAGAACCTGTTCTATAACAGTTCGATATTTTAGACATGGAGACTATAGCTAGGACACTGGGAGGCATATCTAATGTAAGACTCGGTAAAAGGCATCGCGATCTGACATATCGATTAACTGCCAGCAATATCCATAATTTTTCTTCTCGACTACATAATAAATAAGATGGATCCACATATTCTTTTAAGAGAGAGAAAGACCATTTAGTCCTACACAGATGAGGCAAGGGGGCGTTCTGTCCCTGGGTGTCTTCCAAACAGCAGCTTTCACCATGAAATTAAATGAATTAAACAGACACTAAAGTTGTATGAGGTTGACACGAGATTAGCGTGAGACTGTCTGTCTGCTGGTTCCCATTTCATATGGGAAACCAAAGCAATGAATAAACCGAAAGAGTTCAATACTGGAACGGCGTACCGAATTGTCTGCAAGAAAATCGAAGCTCGCTAACAGCCTAAACTAGGTTGTCCAATTTTGCTACGGGAGCTTATTGGTACATTATTCCCAAAAGGCCAGCCCTACACTTTTATAAGTAGGGAGCTAGAGGCGGCTCATACCATACCCGACGTTACAGAAGAGGAGATACTTGCCGCATGAGCTAAAATAGGAGATGGGAAAACACCGGGGCCAGATGGAATCCAAACAGGGCACTTAAGGTGCCTACATGGGATAGGCCGGATATGTTCCCCAATGTGTTCCAGCAGTGTTTAGTGGAAGGTATTTTTCCACGTAGATGGAAGAAGCAGTAATTGGTTCTTATCCCAAAACCGGGTAAACGTCCAGGTAAACCATCGTACCGTCCCATCTGCCTACTTGACACGATGTGAAAAAAATATGGAGAGGATAATATACAATCGATTGCTGACATGCACAGAGGCAAGAGGAGCTCTCCCGCACCTGCAATATGGATTTAGGAAGGGACTGTCCACTGTTGATGCGATGAGGAGGGCGGTTGATATTGCAAGAGATGCAATAGAAGGCGAAAGATGGAGGTTTGGCACCAAGGAATACTGCAGGGTTATCACACTTGACATTAAAAACGCGTTTAACTCCGCGAATTCGTGGCAGATTATGACAGCCCCTTTCCAACAGGGCTACGCCGCCATACTTTATGGAGATTCTTAACGACTACTTTCAGGACAGGAGGGTAACAGTCTTAACGGATGATGGAGAAAAGGAATACGTAATGACGGCAAGCATCCCGCAGAGGTCTGTACTTGGAACACTATTGTGGAACATTATGTACGATGTAGTACTTCGACTACAATTACCAAACGGCAGTACAATTGTGGCCTTGCAGATGACTTTGCCATAGTCTCGGTCGCTAAGGCGAACATAGCGGTTCAAAAAGTTGAAGCAAGGCTTGGTGAGGTAGGACTGATACTTGCTGCACACAAAACGCAGGCCGTCTTAATAAGTCGTCGGAAAATAGTGGAGGAGATGGAAGTGACCGTTGGTGACACGAATACTTGGGAGTGATTATCGACAAAAAGTTGAACTTCAAGGAGTACGTAAAATACATCGGCGAAAATGCATCTTTAGCACGGGGAGCACTGTCCAGAATGATGGCAAATATTGGAGTACCAAATCCATTTAAGCGGAGAATAATATAAAGCGTTACAACATCGATAATGTTATGTGCTTGCCCAATATGGTCGGAAGCACTTTCCGAGGGGACGACAAGGAGGAAACTGTCCTCGGTGTATCGTCTAAGCGTGATCATACAGGACAGTGTTTGATGAAGCTTTATTGGCAAACACAATGCCGATTGACAGATTGGTGGATGAGATGAGGCCGATACAGTTTCACCTTCTCGAGTATCCAGGACAAACAGCCGCATGCACAAATGACAGTCACGATGGGAGAACAGTTTAAAGTGAATACGGACATTTCACCTTATCCCTAATATAACCCCTTGGATGAAGAACCAACATTGCGAGCTGAACTACTACGTGAGCTAGCTTCTAACTGGTCATGATGCTTCAGGAAGTACCTGCACAGATTTGGACATGACACCACCCTCGATATGCCCAAACTGTGTAGATAAGGAGGAAGATGTGGAGCATATTCTAATATGCTGCCCCAAAATTTAGATGACTCGGGGAAACGAGTTTTAGGAAGACCAGCTTATAGGGAAGATATTTAATTCTGGAATCTTATGGAGCCAATGTTGTCAGCGAATGGCTGAGATAATAGCTGGAACTCCGAACTCCTGACTGGTCATGGATGCTTCAGGAAATACCTGAACAGATTTGGACATGACACCTCCCCTAAACAAACTGTGTAGATAAGGATTAAGATGTGGAGCATATTCTAATATGCTGGGAAAACCGGCTCATAGGGGAGATGTTGAATTCTGGAATTCTAAGAAGCCAATACTGTTCGACAGTTTAACGTCGACTTTGAACAACAGATTTGAGAAACTTTTCAGGGCAATTTTATTTTACTCTCAGAGTTTTTGCAAGAAGGCTGCTGAGACAAAGTCGACTACAGTCCAACGTTTAATAAACCATACATCACATACTATAGCTTGTTATATTTCCTTTAAATAATTTTTTATTCTGAAATTTATTTATTTTAAATCAAATTTTATTTTTATTTGAATGGTAACTGTAACTGTAATTGTTATTTATTATTTGCCATTAAAATGTTAGTTTGACTATGAATAGCAAAATTGAACAGTTGCACAGTGCTCTCTCTCTCAAATTTACACTATTTTAACAAACACACTTACATCTGTAAACATGACATGACACTACACTTATGCACGCGCACTTACATTTACAATCAAATCTAAATCATAAATATTCCTCTGAGTTATTCTTTTTTGATGTCATTGACAAATTTCAAAGGCTCAACAATAGCAGCGACAGCGACAGGGACAGCATCAATAAAATGTTCAGCTGGAATCTAAAATAAACACGATCTTTCACACACAGAAAAACAATAAAAGAGGACATTGACTAATAATATCCTACTAAAAATTCAATACAAACATACGTACATACATACATAAAAATGACAATGACAGTGACAATGACTAACTGTGGTTGCGATGCATGTTGTAGATGTAGTTGTAGTTGTTATAATTGTTGTTATTGTTGCATGAATACGTACGTATGGTTTGCCTCGCTTGGTTGGTTGAATGGTTGGCTAACAGAATGGCATTCTTTGTGGCATATGAGTTGAGTTGAGGCACGTGTGATATTTTGATTTATTGTCACATGCAATTTTTGTTCTTCTTGTTTTTTCTTTTTTTTGGCAATGACAGAGGATACCCACAGATGAAATACAAACACACACACACACAAAATACATCACGCAAAAGGATATTTTTAGTGCATTTGTTTGGCAGTGAAAAACAAGAAAAAACAAGAAAAATTAAATATTTTTGGGAAAAACGTTGCTTTTAATGCCACAAATAAATTTCAATGACATTGCATTGCAGTTGTAAAATACATACATATGTATGTACATATGTGTGTATGTGTGCCTCTATATTTCTGAGAATATAAATGTATTTTCAATTTATGTTGCAAATAAAAATTGTTTTTGGCGACACTAACAAATACTGAAACGATGAATTATGACTTTTCAAAATGAATGCAAAAAATGTCATCGTTTGTTGCACATAAAAATTACACTCTAAATAAACACATTCACACTTACACGTACTACTCATAGAATTTAATATTTGTAAGTGATATATGTATATGTGTTTGCCTTAGTGTGGGTTAATAAATCAATTTCATTTCATATATTTATTGTTGAATTTGTTGTCGTATATTTATGACTGCAAAGGATCTAAACTGTATACGAATGGTGTTAATGGATTCGGTTATAATTAATAGCCCTAATCCGTGATGTTCTAGATATTCATGTAATACTTTCTAGCAATTTATTCCATTAACGATTTGGTTAGTCTTGATAAAAGAATAAAAGACTAACAGGCTTAATAACAGGCATTTTTTTAATACATTTTGTTTTAATTGTTTTACATATAGAAAATGGTAACAAAATTGTTTACAGATCGTGTTCAATTTAATTTTTATAACACACGTTGCCATAAAACGAATCGCACAGTGATTTTCTAAAAACCAGCTATTAGTTTCAAATTAAAATTTTAAACCCATTTTACGATAGCCAGGACGTAGAAACGCGAGATCTGGCGAAAACGTTCTAGCTGTCAGTAAGAGTGTGCAAGAGACTCCGACTGAGCAGATTCCGCGTCGCTTACAAGAACGCGGCATTTCTCATACCACGACTTGGGGAATATTGCACCATATAACGATTTTTTATTTACAAATACTTACAAAATAATTCTGCAACTGCAACAATAGAAAAAAGAGACACAAAAATTCTAAGTATTTGCGGCCACTATCGCGACCAACAACTACATAGGATTTGTCAACCAATTGCATCCACAAAATAAGCAACGACAACCATCGCTGTCACGAAGGTAAGCACCTGTAATTGGTGGCGCGACCTCCCTCACTAGCTTGCAGTAATTGAAAAAGCGAAAGGGACTGATTCCGTTGAGTGCACTGCTTTTATACCCTTTTCAATATAGGCTTTTTTTCATATAAATCTAAGCAAGCGCTGCTAATTCAAATTAAGTTTCAAATTCAACGAAAGAGTACTCCTCTATTGCAGTGTTGTATGAAACTAGTAACAGTGTTGTATCTTAAGAAAGTCACACATGCTAGTGACGTACAATCTAATGGTAATCGGTATAATATTACAAAATAGGATAGGGTTTAATTATATATAAAATATGCTACGCTACAATCATGAATTAAACCACTCTAGTCTAGTAGATAATGCGTTGACTTATTAGAAAAGAGCAAAACGAAATATAGAAACATATTCTTACATTTTTACCTTTTAAAAACGTTTAAAATATGAGCTCGTAGATTGCAAATAAAATAAAAATAAATTTGTGTTTAGTTTTAATTAAAATTTTTTATTATTCACACAATTCACAACTTGATGTTAACAACAACAACTGTTTTGTTTGTTATTATTCTTTACACTCTTTTGCGTAAACAATAACAATTGTTCGATAGATCTTTATAAAGAAGATCTTCAAACCACAATTGAGTGTGAAGAGTCACACATCGCGTATCCACACAAGCAGCGTTGCCGTTGTGACACTAAAGTATCACTTTTGAGCCTTTTTCATGCCAATGATACTTTTTATGACCCTTTTTTAATTTATCCCATTTTATCATTTTAACGAAATATATGGCACTTTTTGACCCTTTTTATTTATTTATTAATTACAATACAACTATAAATTATATTCTAATTATATACGAGCGGAGTAACTTGACCATATGCTCGGTGTAGTGTCAGGCCAGAGTCTCTGATGGGAATCGAACCCACGACCCTCACGCTAATAGTCTAGCACACTACCCACTAGACTACCAGGGCACTCTTGACTCTTTTTAAAAATGAATAAAAGTTCCAAAATTCTCCACGAAAGTTCTCAGTACACTTGAAAAAGAAGTAAAGGATATTGATTTTGAAAATATTTTATATGCAAAAGACCCTTTTGATATACATATATAGGTCATGATGCAGAGACTGATATATGTATTAATTTCTATCCAAGATGTGATGTTATAGAAATAAAAACTAACATTTTGAAATTTTATAAAAATTGTGTCACGATATGATATCAAGAATAGATATGACATATAAAAGACTTAATATTTTAAGATATTTTGACCCAGTTTTTATAAATTCCAAACAAGATATAAATTATTTTGCAATTGTATCTGAGTTTAAAGGCATAATTGTCGAACCAGAAACTTTTGTCAATCAGTTTAAATTGCTAGAAAGTAATATAAACAGCAAACAGTATGAAGATACACTTAAAATAACTAGCGCAGAAAAGTTTTGGTTCGAGATTGGAAATTTAAAAAATAGATTTGATGAAAATATATATTCAAATTTATATGAATTCGTTACATATGTATGTATATATTTACTTTGCCTCATAGTAGTGCTTCCGCTGAAAGAATTTTTTCAAAACAACTATCACTAATTAAAAATAAACTTACTAACAAACTTAAAATAGAAACTTGGAATCCATGCTTTCCTCTCTCGATTAGCTCGAATCGAAGCTGGAAGAATGGACTAAGTATTCCTAAAAAGTGATAAATATTGTCAAACGTTTTTGAAAATGGGACTAATATTTGAATGTACCTGTGAATTGTTTTTATGTAGAATTACTTTTATTTTAGTTTAATGTATCTAATGAACTGTTATAATTCGTTTTGTCTTTTTTTACTGAAATAAATCTTATTTACTTTAAAATACTCTTTTTTGACCCTTTTTTTCATTAAATACCCTTTTTATGACACTTTTTCGAAATTGTCAACAGTAACCCTGCACACAAGACTGTGCAGGGTGTGACTGAATTTTTACTCAGTCCGTTGGCAGCTTTGTCTTCCCTTTTATATCACTGGGTAAACAGTCTGATGAATGCTCTTGAAGGCAAATGACTTCGACTTCTCGAAATCTCTATAAATGTAAACATGTTGTTTAAAATATACTACGCTATATGTTGTTTACATTTATTCTTGTTTGTTGTCGTATTTCTGTTTACATTTATTCTTGTTGTTGGATTTTTATTTACTTGTTTATCACTTTTTACTATACTGTTGTTTTGTTGGTATATTTTTGTTTAATTGTTTATCATGTAAACTATTTCATTGTTTTTGTTTTTGTAGCTTTTGTTCACAATTTAAACGATGTCAAAGCAAAACACCATTTCCATTTTCGTAACAATATTTTGTCGGCGACATCCTCCCAGCAGTCTTCTGCCCAAAACTCTCAGCTGCTTCCTGGCATGAAACTCTGAAAGTAAATAAAATTTCCATGAAAAAGTTTTTCAAATCTACTGTTCGTAGTCGAACACCACTTATGGATAAAATTAACACAGACAGCATGGGTGGTATGAGAAACTATTTTGTGATACGCTGCTATAGGTTTGTGAAAAAAATTTCAAAAACTTCACGAATTGCTTTCTCACCAGGCCGATTTAGTTGACAATGAAATGGATGAAGTGTTTAACAAATTTCGCGAACATTCTTTTTTTGCAAAGTAAGCTTCCATAATTTGGAAGCGTTGTTTTGGACTTATTGAAAAGAAATTTCAACAGCTATCAAACCGTAGTTATCGATGTCGATATTTCTCATGTAGCAAGAAAACACCCAGTACTTGTAAGCATTTCAAACATTTTTAAATCCAGATGATCTATGCAGTTGTTTTCTTTTTTCTAATGCAAGTAAGTCGAAAGCACAAAATGTAACAAGTTTGAAGACTTGGGAGGAATGCTAGTCTTTATAAGTATTTGCGTGAACATCCCGCCCCCCTTGCAACATTGCAACAAGCGGACCGAGACGTCACCTGGCCAGAGATCAATGAGTTTACGTTTCAGGGTAATATACAATTACAATTCAATATATAAATTCAATAAAAATAAGAATAATAGAGTCATAACAAAGAAATTATCTGCCCAGAACGTTGATTACGATTGTAGCCTCTTGAGACGCATTCGATGCTACCATTATGGCCCAGGTTGACCAGCACACGCATATGGTTTTTACAGAGCTTGGTTGTGGGTTGTGCTCTTCTTCTTGGGCTGTGATCAACAATAATCATGTCGAGGTTGTCGTTAGTAGAGCGTTCGACAGATAGCTCACGGGGTGTTATATGATCTGTAAATGAAAACGACGAACACACAACAGAAAAAGAGAGAACGAATTAATACTGCCACGTGATTCAAATTATCGATGCCAATAGTATCCGGCACGAAGCACCAAAATGTGGGGGTGAGCAGGGAGAGAATAAAATAAAATAAATAATTTTGCGAGAAGTTTGGGAAATAAAATACAAAAGTATTAGTTCTAAATAATCAAGTATTATTTATTTATTCTGTACACAAACGTACCTTTTGGGTTAGGGGTTGATCGGGTATATTAATTCTTTATAATTCACAATTATTTCATATAAACACAGGGGTGGTTAATACACTTTTACAAAACTTAAATCTAAACTTAAAAGTAGGGTGGCCAGCGTGAACAAAACGAATTATACAGTAGTCTAGTATGTTGTTTTTTGGCTTATTAGACGTGAGGCCACGGTTCAAAGCCCAGGTCAGACATCAAATCAAAACGAAATATGAAAAAATTTCTCTTCGGCTAAATAAATAAAATTGCCAAAGCTGTAGTGCAGAGTCGACGTTGGTTAAGCTAGGTTGAAATTTTGACCACAGGGTTGTAATGAGCCATTAAGTAAGTTAGATATCTGATTGGAATTTAAAACTAAAACTGAAAAACCTATTGAAAAATAATTTATTTGCGATTGTTGGCCACTATTTTGTTACTTATTCAAATTAAAACATTTTGGTTTATTCACTTTTCTTCCCCGCGCGTTTCGCACGTCTTAGAATGAAAGTGCTAATAACTCAATGTATAAATTAGATATGTCTCCTGTTCCAAAAGGGACTCGTTGAAACTAAATCTTTAAAATTAGTTGTCATTTACTCAGTCTGATTTAGCAAATTACTATGGACAGTATTCAAATGGTCACATAGATCGTGTGATAAATAAAACATCGGTCCTCAAAACCACGCCATAAACAATTCGCAGCAGAAGTCGTTAGATGGCAGCTGCAGTCTTTTAGAGTGTCTTCCCATAATGCAATTTCCCGTATGCATGGGCTTTGTGATCGAGATGACATTACGATCAAGTCCAAGTAATCGGTTGCTGGGTCTTCTATTCATCAAGGGCAAACTGAGTCTGGCAGTGGAGGAAGCATAAGCAAAAGAAATAAAAAATTAACAATTCTTTCATTCTTCTTCAATTGTGCTACTAAAACGTTCTTTCGAGTTATATTTCATGTATTGACAGCATTAAAACTCGCATTGCTAGCACAAATTCTTACACTGTGAGCAGCAATTCATCAATGTCTATGTGCAAAGCATCAGAATCTTTGCTTGTTGTCGCGCTGCCTTTAGTAGAACCAATTCCATACACACATATATTCTATTTCCGAGAGATTGCTTATGACGTTGGCATAACCTGTTGTTGGTTTTTTAATCTTTATTACGACTATAACCCCTCCATGATCCGAATCAAAATCTGTGCAACATTCGGTGCGTATATCAATTAGTGAACTTGTTCCTCTTTGGATATGCAGACGGCGTCTACTATGCTTTAGGCGTTTTCATCAGGGAATTTTCACGACTGCCTGTTAAATGTTTGTGGAATCTTGAGCTTTAAATGCCTAGATTATACTCTTGGCGGAATGAAATAAGGTGTACACTGTTACTTTTCTTTACTTCTAAGCCTTACATTCCCATAATACTGTTACGAAAAAATCTATATACGGTTTTTTTTTGCTTTTACATCGTTTAACATTAAAATTATAAACAAAAGCTACAAAAACCAAAACAATGAACTTGTTTACAAATTACCACACTGCGAAATATACCAACAAACACCATCATAAAGAAAATGTAAACAAGTAGACAAAAATACAATTACAAACACTACAAGAACAAAAGAAAAAATACACAAATAACAATAATGAACGTAAACAACGATGTTTACATTTATAGAGATTTCGAGAAGCCGAAGCCAAGAACATTCGTCCTCAAGAACATTTATCAGACTATTTATGTTGCCATAAAAAAGCCAAGGTAAATCAGGCGAGTGAGTTAGTGAAGTTCAGTCAATCTTGTGTGAAGACGCGGTGTGTTTGAAGAGAATAATCGTGGTTTGAAGATCTCCGTTACAAAGAGCTGTCGAAAAATTGTCTAGTAATTGTTATTGTAAATGCAAAGGGTGTAAACAGATGAATAACAAACAAAGCAATTGTTGTTGTTACATCAAGTTGAGGACAGTGGCACACAGAATTGAACTACCCAGTGCGAAGAAATGTCCAAAATTATTAACAAATATTTATAACAAGTGAATTTTTATAGATTTGTTAGCTATTTTCGGCTGAACAAAGAAGCATTTTGTTATGTGCTGGATGAAATTAAGAACCACTTAAAGAAACCTGTGCGTATGGCAGCTATACCACCGATATTAAATCTGTGTGCTGTCCTTCGATTTTTGGCTGACGGAAGCTATCAGAATTGCGGTGCAAATAACTTCAATGTTGGAGTAGCTCAATCCATGTCCATGTCTCAAGGAAGTGTTACCAGCAAGAGAGGATCGCACTTGTAGAAAATGGATAAAAACACAAATGAGCGAAGACGAAATAAATGATGAAAAGGTATGGTTTTTTGAAAAATATGGATTTCCCGGCGTATTGGGCTGTGTTGATGTTACGCACGTTCGGATTGTGTCTCCACAAAAAAATATTCAGCAACTTTACCTGAATAGGAAAGGATATACAGCCTAAATGTTATAATCGTAAATACATATTCGTATACCGACATATTTACTAGTTTGATTCATTTGCTTTATAAAGATGTCTGACTACAAAATTAATGTTCGATATGTTGACGCACGGCACCCTGCAGCAAATCATGATTCCTTAATTTTCAATTTAAGTGATTTAAAAACTTATTTGCAATAAAACGCTCAAGAAAATTCTTGGATTTAAGGTAAATTTATTTTAAATTTTAAAGTCCCCATTAATTTTTTTATATTTAAGTTGATGCTGGGTAACCTCTAAGGACGTACTTGATGACACCATTTCGAATGGTAACGGAGGCTCTCCACAAGCCCGATACAATACGATACATGCGAAAGGACGCAATATCGTTGAAAGGGCGATTGGTATTGTCAAGAGCAAATTTCGCTGCCTGCTTTCTGTTAGAGGCTTACATTATTCTCCTGAAAAAGCAACACAAATTGTAAATGTGGTAAAGTAGACCCAAGCTATTCAATTCTGTAGAAAATCCTTCGCACGCTTCCCTGCACTGATTTTTGGTCATCCCAAATTTTGGCTTTCCTTTAAAAATTTCTGGATTGTTTTCCATCAACTTCACAAGTCGCTCAAATTGAGCTTTGGTTGCTTTTATTAATTTCCTGCGTATTAAATATTTAATTATTTATTTTAAGAAGAAAAAAGGAGTTTTGCATTTTTTATATTTTTTCTATTATTTTTAAAAAGAAAATGTATTAAATATATGTATAAGTGAAATCTATAACTGACAGAGACTCAAGTGCTAATTAGCAGCTGTCTATATATAACGTTTTTGTCAACAAAACTCATACAAAGTGGTGAACTACAATACCATAAAACACAAATAAAAAGCCGCCGCACAACCAAAAAGTCAACCTCATATTTAAGTTGAGAATGGCAATACCGATTTCTGAAAGACGACCAAACTACTAAAAAAAAAGTTGTCAACATAAAACTAAATACAAATTTATTTTTATTTTAATTGCAATCTACGAGCTCATATTTGAAATGTTTTTAAAAGGTAAAAACGTAACAGTACTTCCCACGGTGAAATTGACAATACGACTTTTACTAAGAGATTTTTTTAGATTTAAAGACATAACTGACTGATCCAAATCACATCATCATTGAAGTGTTGTCTGGAGTAGGAATTTTCTACAAAATGGCCAGCGAAGAACGCATTGATTATTAGAGAAAAATCGATTATCTTGTAGAGTAACACAGTGCAACTAACTCTTTTAGCCATTTTGATTGCGTATTTTAATGTGCATGTCCTTGATGGATACTTAAATTTAAGCTTTCGGCCATAAAACTAAAGCGTTTAATTTATAACATTGTAAACATGAGTTACAAGCATTTCCTTTGCAGCCTTTCTTCACAATAAACGATTGTTAAAATGTTTTTTTTTACAACAACAAACTTACATCAACATACTTACACCATTCGATTCATTCACACACAGCTGCAGTGCATAGAAGGAGGCGTGTAACGCCTGGTCATCATTCACATGCGGAACATTTCTTTAAGCAGAAAACGAAGAGTTCAAGTGAGTTTGGCCTTCAGAAATGAAATTATTTCAACAACAGCAACAACAATAACAATAAAACTAAGAAAGAAGAAGATGAAAAGCATACTGAAAATAAGACAATGAGTGAATGAATGAAGAGAATAAACGAACGAATTGAGAAAAAGTGCAGCAGTTTTCTTTTTCAAGAAAAAAAAATTAAAAAAAAAATAAAAATGATTTCATGTGAAATGGCGATTATTTTCAAACTGATTGTGAAATACTGCGCCGAGGGGGAGGCAAATGCACTGCTGCTGGAATAGCAGTAGTTGCGACAGCGACAGTACTACTACAATAGATGGTGAAGAAGTGTAGAAGTGTAGCAACAATATTTATGGCCAACAAGCGTGTTCCGTTGCTTAAATGCACATTTATTTTACGGTTTCATTGCTTTTCTTTTCATTCATTTTTTTCTTTCTTTCATTCTTTGTTTCTTTGAGCTTTATTTTTCAGTTTGAAAATGTTGTTTTTGTTATTTGTTGTTAAACATCTTTGACCACTATTTATTGGTTTGTTTTATGGCATGATTGGCAACTGGTCTTTACCTCCACTAAAAAAATACCCCTAAAATCTTGGTTAAATAATGAGCTGACAAGGAATGCGTTCTTAACATTTCGTTTAATTTATTTTGATTGATTTCTTCAAATCGGGTGGGACATCCATCGCTTCAAATTTACACCATTGGTTATGTCGAATCTGGCAATACTTTTGTCATTCTATTCTGTCACAAAATTCAGTATATTATCTCCACTGAACGTAATGAATCGATTTACGGTTGAGCAACGTTGGAATTTATTGGAAATTTATTTCCAAAACAAAGACAATTGATCGAAAATTGCACGAAAATTTCGTACAAAATTTTATCGCAGAGAAGGACCAACAGTGCCCAGTGTACGCAAGTTTATAGCTAAGGTGAGTGAAACTGGTTTCATTGTTGATGCGCTGTACGTGCACCCGAAATATCGAAGCTGTTCTTTTTTTTGTCTTGGGCCGGAGGTAGGCATCTTCGAAATAAACTTTTGTTCAAACAAAAGAGTGCACAATTCACCATCACTGGTGCCTACGTACTAAGCCCACCCCCTTTATTCGTCAACCACTCTCCTCCCGCGAGACTGCCGTAAGGTGTTACTTCACGCAGGGCTGGTTAGCTTTAAAGCTTTATCACAGTAAATCAAATTTCGCCTTCGTTCTTCCCGTCTTCGGAGTTCTAGCATAACTTCAGCCATTCTCTGGCTGTATTGGCTCCATAGAATTCAACACCTCTTCCATAAGCCGGTTTGCTCCAAAACTCGTTTCCCCGGGGCATCTTAATCTGGGGCAGCATGTTAGAATATCCTCCTTATCTACACAGTTCGGGCACATAGGGGAGGTGTCATGTCCAAATCTGTTCAGGTACTTCCTGAAGCATCCATAACCAGCTAGGAACTGGGTCATGAAGAAGTTCAGCTCGCAATGTTTGTTATTCATCCAAAGGGTTACATCAGGGACAAGGCGAAATGTCCATCTTCCTTTTAAACTGTTCTCTCATCGTGACTGCCATTTGTGCATGGAAATCCTTCGTTCCTCAGCTTTTATAGCTGCTGTTTGTCCTGCATTCTCGAGACGGCGAAAGCCGCCAATATGTCTATCGGTATTGTTTTGCCAATCCCACATCAGACACTGTTCTGAAGCCACTAATCGCGCTTAGACGATACACCGAGGACAGTTTCCTTCTTGTCGTCCCCACGGAGAGTGCCTCCGACCACACTGGGCAAGCATATAACATTATCGACGTTACAACCCTCTTATATAATATACATATTATTCTCCTCTTAAATGGACCTAGTCCTCCAATATTTGGCATCATCCTCGCCAGTGATCCCTGTGTTACAGATGCCTTTTCGCCGATGAATTTCACGTGCTCCTTGAAGTTCAACCTGTCGTTGATAATCACTTCAAAGTACTTTATGGCCCTCTTCGATTTGACTTTTGTGCTTCGAACGGTCACTTCCATCCACTCCAGTATCTTCCGGCCACTTGTCAAGACGGTCCCCGTTTTATGTGCAGCAAGTATCAAACCTGCCTCTTCAAGCCATGCTCCAACTGCATGTAATGTCATCTGCAAAGCCAACAATTGTAGTCCCATTTGGCAATTGTAGTCGAAGTACTACATCGTACATAATGTTGCACAGTAGTGGCCCAAGTACAGAGCCCTGCGGGACACCCGCCGTCACTACGTATTCCTGTTTCCACCATCCTGTCCTGAAAGTAATCGTTCAAAATCTCCATTAAGTATGGCGGTGGAGTCATGTTGAAGAGGGCTCTCATAATCCGCCCCCAATTCGCTGAGTTAAACGCGTTTCTAACGTCAAGTGTAACAACCGCAACATTTTTCTTTAACGGTGCCAAACAGATAATTGTCCAACGGTGCCCATAAACATCATCATTTCGGCTAATTAAACGGTCATCAAACGTTTGACACAATAAATCGATTGTGGCATGAGATGTGTGGCAAGCTGCATTATATTGAAGCCAAAAATCGTTGACATCAATACCATGAAGAACGGGTATACAAAAATCGATTATCATGGTGCGATAGGTGTCTCCATTGGCCACAATGGTTGCCATATGGGCCAATAATGACTCCGCTCCATAAGCAGCACCAAACAGTTACTGGCAAAGGGTGCATTGGCTTCTGTAAGAATACGTGTGGCTTTTCTGAGCCTCAAATACGGCAATTTTGCTCGTTAACGTACTACCCAAGATGAAAATGAGCTTCATCCGAAAAATGTATTTCTTTTTTTTTTTGGAAAAAAATTTCCGGCCAATTGTCTCAAGCGTAAATGGATTCTTTACGTTCAGTGGAGATAATATACTGAATTTTGTCACAGAACAAAATGGCAGAAGTATTGCCAGATTCGAAATAGCCGATGATTCAAATTTAAACCGATAGATGGCGCGCCCGATATTTGTAAAAACATTTTCTATAGTACATGTGTGTTATTAAATCAGTAATCATCGTCAGCAGTCATCATTGTAAATCTTTATTTTGATGACGTTAAAAATATTTTTATGGATTCAATAGTTCAACACTTAATAGTTGAAGTTTTCCTTCCTTTAAACATTTTGTTTTTCGACAATATTTCCGAAAAATATATTTTCTCTTTTACCTACATACATACGCCAAATATGTACACATACATACATTTACGCACACACATGCATGGTTAAATTTACCACACATACATAAATGGAAAACGATGTCTTTACGTCTATAAATCCATGTATTTTGTGCGGTAGCGGCGAATACACGTCTTTATGTCAAATATTAGATTTATAATATTTCTCTTGGTTTGGCAATAATGCTCGTTCAATGCCCCCACCCCCCTTTTCGCTTTAAACACCTCTCAATCATCATCTGCTGCTTTTGCTGCTGCTGATACCTCAATAGTCCTTTAAATGTTTTCAACGATATGCCAGCATTTGTTTCCCAAAAAACAAAAAAAACGAAGCAAATTTAAGCAGCAACATTTGAAAGAAATTAGCGATGACGATATTTTGAAAAACACGAAGAGAAAGAGAAACAAAAATATACAAACACGTTATCGCTTTAATGTTATGAGTCCTGTGCTTTATCCTTATTTAACTCAGTTTATTTAAGCAACGATTGCCGTCTTGTGGCGTGCCTAGTCAAACCTGTCAATGGCCAATGAATTATGATTTTTGATTGAAGTTGATTTACTGCCTCACAAGTATTTATTAGCGGCCATTGGGGTAGAATTTTTAGGAATTCTATTGAACACCTAATTTTGACTTAAGTTAAGGAATAAGGGGCTCCATTTAAGTGATAATCAATAAGTGACTACTAGTTCAAGGGTTTCAAAAATGTTCACGGAAAATTATTGCTTTCTTTCAAGCAATAAAGTTTGTAAAATGATAGAGACGACTGACTATCACGAATAAATATAAAAATAAATTTTTGTTTCACATCAAATTAAAACAATAAAATCTTTGGAAATGCTTTTATATACAGTGTTGGATAAAATAATAGCAAAAACTTTTTATTTTTTATTTGCATTAACTTGCCATTGATTTCAGCATCTATTGATGGAACTCATTGTAAAATTCCTTCAAATATTATGGGTTTTTATATATACTTATATAAATAACATGCTGCGAAAGTCAATAACATAGTGTAGGTTAATTGCAAAATTTTTTTTCCGAAAGTTTATTTGATAAGGTGACTTATATAAAATATATAACTCGACAGTTATACTCTTTAAATAATAGCTACGGTAATTTTTGTTCGATTTTATCAAACGAAGTGCCAGTCTCTTCACAAGAGAATGCCCTTTAAGAATGTCAGCACCTATTTTATATTTTTTAATTAAAGTTTGCTATGTCCATTCATAGGACAAACTTGAAAAATATGAAAATAATTCGCGGTTGTCAAGTTTACATCATCAAATCCCATACCATATTATGTCGAATTATATATATTGTTACGTTTCTACCTTTTTAAAAACGTTTAAAAATGAGTTCGTTAAATGCAAACAAAGTAAAAACAAATATGTGTTTAATATCAGTTAAACTCTCTTTATTCTTTACACTACTTTTGTGTGCCACCATACACAAATTAACGATACAACAATAACAATCTGTTTATTCACTTTACTAGTTCACATGCTTTACAACCACAAATTGTTTTATTCACACGCAACTTCACACAAGGCTGACTGCTGCCTGCTTTGTCCAGCCCTTTTATAGTCCGACACAACCAGTCAAACGAACATTCTTGAAGTGGAAGGTTCGTGATCTCGCTTTCTGGAGAGTTCTATTGCTAATACATTGTTGTTTGTGTACTTTGCTTATGTTGTCTATCCGTTTTTGTCACATACATGTTGTTATTGGTACCAGGCGCAACCAGATTCGTTGTACATATGTATGTGTGCAGCTTTAGATAATCAACACGTTCATTGTATTCTTAGTGTTAGTGTGTATTTGTATCGTGTGGTTTTTTTATCGTTTTTTTTTTGTTGTTAAACGATATTAGGTCGTTTCGATTTGTGTAACAATATATATACCGTTTTAAAGGGCCATCCCTACCCTTTCTAAAAAGTGTAAATTTGTGACATTGGATCAGAAATGTTTGTGTAATCAATAAACTTGTGCGTAAAGTAAAAAAATCAGTTTTTGTCAAATAAATCAAGTTTGGAGGGTTCAAGAAATATAAACAAAACTCACCTATTTGTCACATAGTGTAATTGTTCATTAGAACCCATCAGTCAGGCTTACAACCTTGCCTCTCACACCACTTTTATTGTGTTTTTTAATATTATACGTGAGCGGCGTGTTCTACACTTTAAAGTGAGCAATTTTGAGAAACTTTTTCGTGGCAATTTTATTTACTATCAGACTTTTTGCTAGAAATCTGCTGAGAGGAAGCCGCCGAAGAAATATTTTTTCGTTTTGTTGGAGATGTCTTGCCTGGGGTCAAAACAACTTTCAGCCTTAATTTGGTGTCTACAGTGCCTTGAGATAATTCCTGAATAGTCTCAGATTTTCTCTTACTGTAATCTCTCAACAGAAGTTGTGATTGTCTCAAAATCACTTTATAATTATTTTCGTTTCACTCCAAACAAATGTTCTGGTGTCGTCAGAGTCGTGGAGGGGTCCTCCGTTACAAGCTCGTCTGCTTGTTCATCCCAGAGGATCCCATATAATATGGGATCCAGCAGATGGTAGCCTATCTACCTAATTCATCTTCTCCAGAGAGTCCTATACAACCCCAAAAAAGCTCGAATGACGGCATGAGTGTAAGAAAGTATCGCCATGTTCTGTCTTTTGTAGTTCCCATCCACGTTGAATTCACCACATTTTTCGACGACATAGATTTTCACTTGGATAATAGCCGTGAATTTCACCATGAGCTAGAATTACTTAATTTAGAGACCAAAATTTCCTGTTCCTACATCCGTTCCTAAACCGTCTGTATACCACATAACAGACCCTCTTTTAAAAAAGTACTCAGTTTTTCAGATAAATCCATTCATTTTTGTTACTAAGTCTCGTCGTGAAGCATTTGCCAAAATCAGTCTACTGACACTAGGGGACAGTTATAGGTCAAGCTGTCAGTCAATCGATTCCTTAATTTCTTGTTGCAGGCAATTTAGTATCAGTTTTGTAATTTCGTGACTCAGAATTTTTTTGTAGAACGAGATATGATTTACATACAGTGTTTCTTCTACAAATGTATCGCATGCATCATACGCTTGCTACGAATCCTTGTAACACACTACAGCGCTAATTGTCGAAAATACTGAAAAATTAAGAGAAGCGTTTAGGTCGACTATGTACAAAAGTTTGATAAGATACTATAATTAAGACTGGATACCAAAAAAAAAACAGACAAGCGTTGGAACAAATCCGACTTAATTGTTAATTGTAGGGTGATAAAAGTGAATAAATTATAACAATGTGATATGATGAAAACGATCTTGTTCGTTCAAAGCCTAGTGCAAAAACGGACTCCAAGCTATTACTACCCAGCTCGACGAGACTATACTACTAGTAATTATAGTATCTGTAGTAAGAGTTTATCCACATAGTTTGTAGAATTATTGTGTTTTATTATGACAACGTGGCTGGTGGCCGTAGTCTAGTAGGCAGTATATTGGCTTATTAGATTTGATTCCTCGGTTCAAAACCCAAATCATGAAATATTAAATGTCTTCGGCGACTTCCTCTCAGTAGATTTCTGGCAAAAACTCTGAGAGTAAATAAAATTACTACGAATAGTTTCTCAAACATTTGTCGTTCGAAGTCGACTTTAAACTGTAGGTCACCCAACTCATACTTTAAATTAACACACAACATAAGTGGTGTTAGAAGCTAAATCGTAATCTTGACTGAAGGGTTGTAATGGCCAAATATATAGTGTTACGAAAAGGAAAAATCTAGAGACTGGTGTTTTGCTTTTATATCGTTTAACATTAAAATTATAAATAAAAGTTACAAAAACAAAAACAAGAAACTTATTTACATGATAAACAAGTAAACAAAAATATACCAGCAAACACCAGTATAAAAAAATAATAAGTAAACAAAAATACAATAACAAATACTACAAGAATAAATGTAAACAAATATGAACGTAAACAACGATGTTTACATTTATAGAGATCTAGAGAAGGCAAAGCCACGAACATTCGCCTTCAAGAACATGCATCAAACGTTGCCATATAAAAGGCAAGGTAAAGCAGGCAACCCGTCAGTAAAAGTTCAGTCAGTCTTGTGTGAAGACGCGGTGTGTTTGAAGAGCATAATCGTGGTTTGAAGATATGCGTTACAAAGATCTGTCGAACAATTATTATTGATTACGCAAAGGGTGTAAACAAAGGAAGAACAAACAAAGCAATTGTTGTTTACATCAAGTTGTGAATAGTGGCTCACAGAATTGTGCGAACAATAAAGAATTTTAATTAAAACTAAATACAAATTTATATCTTTATTTTATTTGCAATCTATGAGCTTATATTTTAAACGTTTTTTAAAGGAAAAACGTAACAATACTAAGTAATTGTCTACAAAGTTTGATGAAATTTTGTGGTTTATTAGAACAACGCCCGGTCACCAACTCACATCGATTTTGACATTCTAGACAGCGACATACTCATATGTGTACGTTTGTATAAATGTATCATGTGACTTCCTTCCTGTCTCTTTCCATGGCAACCGATAAAAAAGGTTTTAATTCGTTGGGTCTAGAAATCGTCGACTTAATTGAATTTATGGACGAAATTTTTTTAATAAAAATTCTACATGAACAAAATTATTACAATAGTTTAGGTGTGAAAATAAAAGGAAAAACGTAAACATACGCACACGCAACTTAATAGACATGCATATACGTACACATACATATACAAGCAAACAATTGAAGAATAACTGGAAAAAGGATCATAATAAAATACATTTTTTAACTCACTTTTCATTCGCATATTCAAACCGTATGTATGCGAGTGTGTGTTTTTAGCCTTTTTTCCTATTTTTTTTTTGGCGGAAACCAGTTGGGTTACATTAATTTTGTAAGCGAGTGTGTATGAGAGTGCGTTTTGCATTGTAATATAAACAACAAAATTGCAGGTCGTTCCTGATGTTGTTCTTCCTTTTTTTTAGCACAATTGTCCATTCGTCCTTTTTTTGCGTATATTGTTGCTGTTGTATTACAATATATTTACAATACAATACAATAGCTGTTGCTGCTGCTGTTGCTGTTGCTGTTGCTGCTGCATAAAGAAATATTTTAATGTTTATTTATTTATATTTTTATTCGTATTTTTTATTTCATTTTATTTCGTATCATTTTGTTAACAAAACCTAGCAGAAAAAAACGTTATTTTTATTTACATTTTGTGAATTGGCGAGAAAACAAAGCAAAGCAAAGGAAAGGAAAAAAGGACATTCTAAGAGATACTTAATGTGTTACATTGCAAAATACTAACGGATGTAAACGCGTAAGTCTACAATTTCTTTTTTTTTGTATTTTTTTTTTCATTTTTCAATTTCGTTTCTTTGTTTGTGGAAACGGTTTATAAAAAATAATATTTATTTTGTTTATAAACCAAAAAAAAAGGAAAACATGATATAGGAAAAGCGAATAAAGGAACAAAAAATATAAGAAACAAAAATTGCTTGACCAAAGGAACAAATGGATGATCAAGCGAAAGGAAAACATTGCACCTTTCTTTCATATTTAAATTGAGTACAAATACACTGAGAGAAAATCAAGAATAAATCTAAAAATAAATTTATAATTTCGAAGTTAATTTGGTAGGTATAATTATGTTATTTACATACATAGTTGGTCATTCCAACCCTTCCGTCAGGATTACGACCTAGCTTCTCACATCAGAGATCAGCAATGAATATTAAAAAAGATGAATAGAATCGAATCATACTCATAATTTCTGACAATTATACGCACTCGTACTTATTTTAACATCATGGAACCTCTACTCATATTCAAAGTTTGAAGTACTCATCATATTCGTACTTAACAACATGCGTGATGTCATTACTCGTACACGAATCACAAAATAAGTATGAATCGCATACGAACACTAGAATACTCACTAAAAGGTTGTGTGTTTGCTTTGCTTGCTGACTTTGTCTTTTTTTTTGCTTTTTTGTAAATGCAACAACAATTAGTTGTTGTTAAATTTTAATGAATGATTCGAATTACTCCAATCTGTTATAAGTATTTCTCTAAAGTTATGAATATAAAATGAGTAGGCTTATGAATCAAACATATTTCGAATGGTATGAGGTTGATGACAACGTTCTACTCAACATTGGAGTGAGCACATAGTTAAATTTCAATATTGTCGACTCACTTATATTCAAAATTTCATGAGTTCTTATGAGTAACGAAAAAAACGATTCATTGCTGATCTCTGTCTCGCACCATTCATGTTGCGTGTGATAATATCATTCATGAGTGGCAGGGCCTACAGTTTAAAGTCGATTTCGAACGAACGATTATGAAAAACTTTCCATGGCAATTTTATTTACTCTCAGAGTTTTTGCTGGAAATCTGAAGAGAAAAAGCCGCGGAAGAAATATTTGTTCATATTGTTACGTTTTTACCTTTTTAAAAAACGTTTAAATATGAGTTCATTAATTGCAAACCAAGTAAAAACAAATATGTGTTTAATTTCCCTTAAACTCTCTTTATTCTTTACACTACTTTTGTGTGCCACCGTATACAACTTAACAATACAACAATAATTTGCTTGTACACTATTCTATTTCACATTTCTGTCCGCGTTAACACTAACAACTGTACGTTAGATCTTCTCTGCTTACAACTTTTTTACAAGCAATACCACTTGTACGTTCAAACCGCAACGCGTCTTCACACAAGGCTGACTGAATTATAACTGACTGACTGCTGGCTTTGTCTTGCTCTTTTATATACGCACGTAATCAGTATGATGAACGTTCTCGATGCGGAAGGTTCTTGTTCTCGCCTTCTCGAGAGTTCTATAGCGACCACATTGTTGCTTGTGTATTTTGCACACTTGTCCATCCCTCATGCTTGTTGTAGTTGGTTTACTTGGAACGTGTTCGATGTATTCATTAGTGTGTATTGTATTGGTGTAGCCGGTAGCTTTTGTTTATCGTTTTTATTGTTAAACGATATTAGGTCGTTTCGATTTATGTAACAATATTTTCGCTTTGATGTCTGACCTGGGATGTGAGCCGTGGCCTTACACCTAGTAAGCCAAAACACTACCTACTAGACTACTCATGTTTTAACATTACATTAAAAAGTATTTTTCCTTTAATTTACAGCTGCTGTGAATCTGAATAGTATGTACTTTACGTACTTTCTCACAGCTTTCCATTTGATTTTGTATTTCAGCATACCATCTGGTGCAGTCGATGGACGAATGTTCTCCATCATCGCTCGTATCAAACTAGTACAACCGAAGTCGATAACATGCATATTTCTGAAAGTGTTCGTGTCGTGAGAGAAACTATGTCAGGAAGTAGTTAACTTTTTCAAAGACTCTCTGAATATTACGAAGGTCTCAAAGTTTAATTATAGTATCATAGCTTACACTTTGAACGCAAGACTTTCTTACAGGCTGAACTAAGGCAAGGTTAGTAAATTCTTCCATCAATCATTTGGCGTTCAATACTTTGTTTATTTTTCGTCGCTTTTGAGAAGATCTTTGACACATTATTACACAAAATACATACATAATTGGTCACTACAATCCTTCAGTCAGGACTACGACCTAGCTTACCGCACTTATGTTGTGTATGTTCACTTTATACATGAGTAGCTGGACCTACAGTTGAAAGTCGACTCTGAACGAGAGATTTTTAAGAAACTTTCCATGAAAATTTCTGCATACTCTCAGAGTTTTTCCCAGAAAGTCGCCGGAGAAATGTTTTGGCACTCTCGTTTTTTTGGAGATATCTGATCTGGGATTTGAACCGTGGCATCACATCTAATAGAATACGGCGAATTACACTAAATATTGTTACGTTTTTCAATTTGGAAAGACTGTTGTTTATCGTGGTTTCGATGATTGCGGGTACGATAAAAGAAGTTATTTGCTGCTGTTCGTTAATTGTTTATTTATTTAAATAATCCTTTATTTAGGATATCAATAACAACACATCTCAATTGATAACAATTCAATAGTATTCACTATTCTTATTACAACATTCGGTTATTAATCACAGCGAGAGAGACTCATGTTTCATTACTGAATGGTGGCCGCATGTTCTGGGCTCTATTTATACTCCCTTTATTTTATGTCTGGCCACTTCGTGATCTCTCCAAAGAATTGTTGTTGTTGTGGTTTTGATATTTGTGTTGTTTTCTTTTCGTAAATTCCTCGGTGATGCGGTTGCTGTAAACACAAACCATTGGCAGTTCTTAAACTGTTGTTGACAGTTTGATCAAAAAATGGGTTTACTTGCTGAAGATAATTTATCGATTTTTCGAATTCGACTTCGAGAATTATTCATAGCTTCTTTTCAATATAGTAGTCAGCGTAGTCTAGTAGTTGGTCCGTTGGCTTATTATACGTGAGGCTACAGTTCAAACCCCAGATCAGACTTCTCACACAAAACGAAATATGATAAATATTTCATCGGCGACTTCCTCTTAGCAGATTTCTGGCAAAAATTCTGATAATAATTAAAATTGACATTGGAAGTTTCTCAAAACTTATAGGTCCCGCCAATCATGCATAAAAGTAACACACACAACATAAGTGGTGTGACAAGCTAGGTCGTAATCCTGACTGACGGATATTAATGGCCAATGAAGTACGTATTGTTACGTTTTTGTCTACAGACGTTTAAAATATGAGCTCATAGATTGCAAATAAAATAAAAATAAGTTTGTGTTTAGTTAAAAAAATTAAAATTTTTACTATTCTCACAATCCTGTGTGCCACTGCTCACAACTTGATGTAACAACAACAATTGCTTTGTTTGTTATTCCTTTGTTTACACCCTTTGCATAAACAATAAGAATTAGTGGCTTCGCCTTCTCGAGATCTCTATAAATGTAAACATCGTTGTTTCATTATTGTTGTTTGTGTATTTTGTTTACATTTATTCTTGTAGTGTTTTTTCTACATTTTTGTTTACTTGTTTACCGACAGTATGTATGTTCCTTTCAAAACTGATAATTAAAATCGGTTACGACTTGAAAATTCTAGAGAAGTTAGGTCACAATCCTGACTAAAGGCCTTTAATGACCAGTTAAGTTAGTAATTCACAGCATTATGATAATTCACTGTTCTGTTTGTCATATACTATATACGAGCTGACTGTACGAGTTTTTTAAACGTTGTCTTTAAAAATATCTTTCTTACAGGACTTGCAATATTCAAAAGTCCTTAATGTCAGTCATTTTTGTTTAAGTGTACGCTGCCAACATAAAGTGGCAAACATTTTTCCTTTTTGAATAAATAAAAGTAAACAATTGTTGTGTACGATATTATAAAGCAAGCAAGTAACAAACCACAGGAAGTCATTAAATGTGAAAACAAACAATAACAAACAAATAAAATGCAGACTTTTTCTTTTTTAAAAAAGAATGTCTATTCTTCCCAAGCCAATGCAAAAATAAAATTCTATTTGAGAATTAACGATTTCGCCGTAATTGAAGAAAAAAGAACTTAAAATTATTAAAAAAAAAGGCAAACTTAACATTCATACAAATCAAATGAGATTTATTTCCAAAGCATTTTGATTAACATTTCTGATGATGGGCATTCATTATGATTTCAAAGCCATGTCTTGTATGTACTACAGACAGAAATTTTAAATGCGTTTTTTCTTTTGAGTTTTTTTTATTGCTTTTAATTAACAATAAATCAAATTTATGTAACATTTTCTGAAACCCTTAACCTATCATTTTGAATGGTGATGCAACCCTTAGTTTTTCATTTCAAATATCAAAAATAAATTCAATTCAAATCAAACAAAACTTGAACTATTTTCAATACTACCTTGGCACTGACATGCATTCGTGAACTGTGTGTGTGTGTGAGCTGAATATTATAAAAACAAACAAAAAAAAAAAAAACAAAAATATTATAAATTTGCTTGAAATTCACGGACATTCACACATTAAGTTGAAAACACGTCCAAAGAAGGGTAGGTTTTTATGAGCGAACGTATCTTTGTTCCCCTTCTATAGTCTGCCTATCTTTCTTATTCTTATTGTGTGTCTCGGTAATTTATGGGCCATTAAAAAACAGACTAACAGGACTAATGTGCAACAAAAAAAGCTTTGCAGTTATAAGTTCAAATAAATGTTACAGCACTTGCGTTTGTCATACAAGTATGAAAACATGTTCTACCTTTATCTGCGAACTTTTTCATTCTTTAGAAATGTTGACATTAGAATTCAATAATTCTCGACAAAGGTTCATCCAAAACCTACGGAATACATCAAGTTATACCATAATGATGTTACGTTTTTTCTCATCATCTCCTACCTAGTCTACCCATCATTCTATTGGGCATTCAGATTTGAAGTTTCCAAGTGAATAAGATGAAAATATTTTTTGAGCCACATATTGATTTAAAGAAAAATTTAATTTGAGAGATGGACGGGAATATATGTATTCTACTAAATATATCAGGTATTTTAATAAACGAATCTATGGAAAGATGTACTCCCCTGTATCAGGGATTTCAATATCATCACGATAATCAAGACATGAAATGCACTGAAGGTGTACCTTAGATAATAATTCGCAATATCATAGCTATGTGTATGAAGTCGCCGTGGTCTAGTTGGTAGTATGTTGGCTTATTAGACTAAAAGCCAGGGTTCGAGCCCCAGGCCAGATATCAAAATAAAATACAAAAAGTATTTCTTCGGCGACTTCCTCTCAGCAGATTTCTGGCAAAAACTCTAAATAAAAATTGCCATGAAAAGTTTCTCAAAAATCTGTCGTTCGGAGTCGACTTTAAACTGTAGGTCCTGCCACTCATGTATAAAATTAATACACACACAACATAAGTGGTGTGAGAAACTAGGTCGTAATCCTGACTGAAGGGTTGTAATGACCAATTATGTATGTATGTATCATAGCTATGTGGTTGGTGGCCGCATGTTCTTCGCTCTATTTATACTGCCTTCATTTAATGTTTGGCAAATTCGCGATCTATCTATGGAGTTGTTGTTGTTGGATTTTTGATTTTTCTTTTTTCCCTTCTCGTAAATTCCTCGGTAATACGGTTTCTTTAAAAGTGGTCATCAGAAAAAGTAATTTGTTATCACCTCTCTTATTTAAAGCCACATTGAACAGGCTATGGCAAGAGCTCGCAGTCGTATTTATGCAACAAATGATTTTTTAAGTTTTAAAAACTAAAAAAAATAACAAGAATTTTTGAAATGAAATATTTTATTTAGATCAGCAATGAACTCCTGCCATTTATTATGTGCTACAATGCAGAACTCTCAGTTGTTCATAACGGGATCTTCAATCATTCTTTGCATACCAATGTTTGTTTTGAATAAAACAAGAATATCCTCCTCATCAATTTAACTATTCATCGCCTTGGTGAATAACCTAAACGAAATCTGTTCAAAGAGAAGAGGAAATACAGGGATTGTCCTACATCCTACTCCAAAAATGTTTGATTTGAGATAGAGTTTAGGAATGAATACCTATGAGAAGTAACAATGCCTATTCAGAAGACATCATGACATAAGGCTAACTAGCGGGGTACGCAAGTAGCTGCTACAACTAGTCACTGGCTGCCTTCCAAAATGTATCAATACAAAGTTTGTATGCAGTTCTACTACGGTATATAAACTATGTAGATATGCAAAGTAACCAAACGACGCATCAAGTATAAATCCGATGCCTGATTGCTTTTTGACTGCGTTAAAAATACACATTGACGACGTTTTGAAATAGAATACATTGTATATATTTTGTACAGCGGCATTATTAAACACGATACTTTGATCAAACACAAAGCAAATAACATTTTGGAAGACAGCCACTGTGCGGAACGTAGATGACAATTTATTTCTGCATTGCATTCCGTTGCCTATTAATTGTACGCTATGGAATAAAGAGTTGCAACAACGCTCCACACTAGTTAAGAGCAATAACGACTATAAGAGAGCATCTTTTCTTTTTCAGAATTCTCTAATTAAAGTCTTCTAAAAAAGTAATCGAGTTCTTTCTGTAAACAATTCTAGTTAGCAATATATGTAAGTGTTATTATTTAGAGCAGAGTTTCAAAAAATACACCATACAAAGATCTCGCATAGGTCTTTGGACAGAGGTTGGCATACTTGGGCGTTGGCATACATTGTTGTCATCGATGACTGTGAGATAACAATCGATGACTCAGAAATGGAATGTGGAACTGGAACTGGGACAGCATATTTCAGACGAAGATTTTTGCTATTGAACAAGCTGCATGTATGATTAATATCAGTAATATAACTCCTTCAAACTTGATACTATGTGTGGACAGTCAACCAACAATCAAAGCTTTGGCATTCCACCTTGTCAAAGCAAAGGACGACAGGAGTTTCGTAGGCTCTCCACGCCGTATTGTCGACACAACACCTGCTTTTATTGGTTTTCGTGCCACTGTTACATAGAAGGAAACGAAATGTCTTACGAACTGGCACGAAACTGATCGGACTTGTCTGAGCAAGAGACGATATAATTCATATTTGTGTCCAAACAAGAATACTTTTTCAAATTGGAAAAAGTAGAATGGAAATCAACAAACCGTAGATGTCACAACAAACATGGTTACCGAATTTCAAAACTGCTGTGTCCAGCAGTGGACAGCAGGAAAACAAAAGTGCTAATTGAGTTCGATAAGAGAACTGTTCGCACTGTAACACGAATTCTAACGGAACTTTGCGCTATTGGCAGTTTCACTAACAAGCTCGGTCTGCTCCACCTGGATTACTGCTGCCATGATGTGGAGGAAACGGAATCGGTGCAACAGCTTTTATGCAAATGCACTTCACTTCAGAACAGATGTCATCGGATTTTTGGATGACAGAACGTTGGAAGATCTGAGCATGGTGGCGAACGTGTCACTAAGGGAACTGGCCGGTTTCATCTGGAGCACAAACCCACCTCTTACGGATTATAACAACGGGTTTCAACTCACACTGGGTAACATAATGGGCTTCCGAGTAAACTTACTTGTGAACGGAAAGCTACCCGCTAACTTAACTTAACCTTTACTAGAACAATAGTATTTCGCATTTGAGTGTTGGCACTTAAGTTTTCACGAATATGGTATCATAACGCCATGCATTGTCATGTAATAGAATCAATTTTCTCTTTCATTGGTTATGTTGCAGACTTTTTTCGTGCTGTACTCAACTCAGGCATATTAACATCGTTCCATCGTTTTGGTTTGGTTTTAATACCTTATATAGCCAATGATCGCATTTAATACCATACATCACGCGGCGCCATCATATTATCGCGTCGATCTGTGGCAATAAATGAAAAGTCTTCATCATTTCCGCTCCTCGTCAACTAAGTGGAAGTCAAACGGAAATCAATCGATTTTTAATAAAAATTTATTAATTCTAAAGCATTTGAAATGACTATTACTACTACTACTAGTACTATAGGGTGATTTTTTAGCTATATTATCTTTTTGGCAACACTGGTTTAAACAGCTCACGCACGTTTCGTGTTTTGTTTCACTGTCAAACATCTTCAGTTTGGTCAATAATTTAACCATGAACTTATGAACGAACAACGCTTGCAAATCATTGAATTTTATTATCAAAATGCGTGCTCTGTTAAGAAAGTTCATCGCGCGCTTCCTCCATTTTATGGTCAGTTTAATCGACTTACTGAAACGGCTATTCGGGCTATTGTGACTAAATTTCGCACCAAATTTACATTGTTGGACATTAAGCCACCAACATGCTTACATAGAGTGCGAACTGAAGAAAATATCACAGCTGTATCGGCCAGTGTTAATGATGACCATCAATTATCGATTCGTCGCCGTTCGCAGCAATTGGGCCTCTGTTACTCAACAACGTGAAAAATTTTGCGGAAGGATTTAGGTGTGTAGCCTTTCAAAATACAGCTGGTGCAAGAATTGAAGCCGAACGACCTACCGCAACGCAGAATTTTTGGTGAATGGGTTCTTGGAAAGTTGGCCGAAGATCCACTTCTTTATCGAAAAATTGTGTTCAGCGACGAAGCTCATTTTTGTCTCAATGGATACGTAAATAAGCAGAATTGTCGATTTTGGAGTGAAGATCAGCCAGAAGCATTGCAAAAGCTACCAATGCATACAGAAAAAGTCACAGTTTGGTGCGGTTTATGAGCTGGTGGCATCATTGGACCGTACTTCTTCAAAGATACTGCGAATCGTAACGTAACTGTGAATGGTGAGCGCTACCGTGACATGATATCAAACCTTTTTTTGCCCAAAATGCAAGAGCTTGACTTGCATGACATGTGGTTTCAACAAGACGGTGCCACATGTAACACAGCACGCGTAACAATGGACTTATTGAGACGAGAGTTCGGTGAACATTTTATTTCACGTTCGGGACCGGTCAATTGGCCGCCTAGATCGTGCGATTTAACGCCTTTAGACTATTTTTTGTGGGGCGCTTCAATTGGCGCATTGGAAGACAACATTGAAGCATTTATTCGTGAGATACCGGCCGAAATGTTGGAAAGAGTATGCCAAAATTGGATTAAGCGGATGGACCATTTGATACGCAGTCGCGGTCAACATTTGCATGAAATAATCTTCAAACATTAAATTATATGGACCGTACTATCGATTCAAATAAAGATTTCATGCATTTTTCTGAATTTTATGTGTTTTTTTTTTGAAAATTTTTTCATATAGCTCTTAAAAAATCACCCATTACTACTACTAAATTGCACATTACAACCCTTTAGTCATGATTACAGCCTAGTTTCTCACACCACCCTGGTTAAGTGTGTTAATTTTATTCATAAGTGGTGAGACCCACCAAAGTTGATATCGAACGACAGATTTTTGACTAACAATTTTAGTCAGAGTTTTTGTCAGAAAACTTCTGGGAGAGAGAGGAAATATTATTAAATTAATTAAAGACGGTACATATACAATGTCCATATGCATATGTATGTATGTAAATACAATTCGTTTTCTTGAAACTTCATTTCATTTAATGAATATATTTGGAAGAAACAAACGAATTTATTTTTAATGCCATTTCAATTCACAGCAGTAAAGTAATAAAAACCAATTGTGATCTCGGAATTACTGCCTCCTGGATGTCAGGATGTTTATAATGCGTTTAATATGTTGTTTTTAATATGACAAAATAAAGTTTCACTGGATGTTGCTATTTGTTTTGTGTATATGAGAGAATACAATTGTGTGTGTGTATGTATGTGTGTGTGTGATAATATTCTAATTAAAACATAATAAACATTATTTATATTTAATCTTTTCTATGTTTTTAGTGTTTTTGTTTATCAAAATCACATATTGGCGAAATGGGTTCATGGTTATTAAGAAAAGATATAAAGAAACGAAAACAAAAACAAACAAAAAGAGAAAAAACCTTATGTTGCGAATCCACCACACACACACATATGCAATGCCAACCAATATATTAAAATAATGATTGCAAAAGACAAACACAAAACAAAAGAAGAATTAAACAAAGACAGAAGGTTCAAAAAAAGGAAAAAACACACAGAGAGAGAGAGAGAAGACAGTTAACGAAATCCAACAGATTTTTTTAATGTCTCCATTCTATTGCCTCCCACATACATATGAGTTATACTTACATGTGTCAGACAAAAACGAATACAAAAACAAACAAAAACATTAAAACATTAAAACAATTAAAACAAAAAGACACATAAAAATGACTGAAGAAGGATAATGTGTTCGAGTTGTAATTGTGACATTGTGACATTGGGATTGGGAAAACATTTTACTGGGCTTCCAAATTATTACAAACAATATTTAAAACGAATAACAAAAACAAAGAAAAAAATTCTAATTACGTTTAGCAGTAAAGTGTGCAAATGGTGTACATACACATATTTATGGCAAAAGGATAAGAAGAAAAAGGACACGGAATAAATGGATTTTACATGTGTGTCTGTGTGTGAAATTCATTTAGAAACGACAGCCACCGTACGATAAATGTCATAAATTTCCAAAGGAAAGACATTCAAATAAATTACAACGTTGCCCTGCTTGCATATACATATTTATATGGAAGGAAGGATTGTGGAGATGTGCAACGAAAATTATTTAGTTTTCAAGCTATAATCTGCTAATCTGTTTAAGAAAATTTTATTATTAAAGATTTACTAACACAATCCTAAAATGCACCTTTGAAAGTATTCATGACAGATTTGAAAAACTTTTGATGGCAATTTTCCATTTCATGTTCAATAAAGTGAAACTGATGCCAAATTGATTTACAGCAGGTTATATACACCACTCCTCAACACCACTCATGTTGTGTATGTTAATTTTTATACATGAGTGGCGGGACCTCCAGTTTAAAGTCGACTCCGAACAACAGATTTCTTGAGAAACTTTTCATGGCATTTTTATTTACTCTCAGAGTTGTAGCCAGAAATCTGCTGAGAGGAAGTCGCTTCGCTTCTAATAAGTCAACACACTACCTACTTGACTACGGCGACTATGACAAGGTGGACTAAGGTTTATTTATTAAGGCTGCTAATATTAAATTTTCTTAGCCTGACAACTACAGTGTTTTCCGGGCGGATGTTATGTCCATTTTGACAAAATGTTTGTTGGATAAAGGGATTTTCTTTAAAAGTCTCTTCATTTACTATGACAGGCAGATTAAAATTGCAAGTTTTCTAAAAGAAATTTCGCATCATTCAAAAGTATCTCTTGTATGGATTCCGGGATATAGGAATATCAGTGACTGTCGCGAAGCTGATGAGCTGAACATGGCCAGTACGGTGGTTACAATCTTCGACATGCTACTGGGCATAGGTATTTCGTTTGTTTCAGTTAATTTGGATAAGATCTTCCCGTTTTACAGGTAGAATCAATCTCATTGAAAGCGGAAAAATACAGTAAAGTAAAGCAATATAGCTAGACACGTGGTTAAGGAAAGGACCGATTCATTTCGATACTCAATTGTACAATAGCAATTATCACGGGTCACTGGAATTTTCGTAGTCAAGCCGAAACACTAAGCATTCCGACAAAAAATTTCCGCAGGACCTGTGGATTTCAAGAGGAGGATTCGACTGTCTTTTACTTCATGTATCAATGTCCTGCTTCTGTTATAAAAAGATGCAGATTTTTGACCTTAAACTTGCTGATTACTGCAATAGCAAAATTTATATTTTATTCGGGTTGGTTTTCACTAACAAATGTTTGATGTCCGTCCGGATTAAATTTTTATTGTGGCATTGTGATCGCACGTTGTGATCTTAGTGGAACGCTTACATTCAACGAAAAAAACTGTATGAAATCCCTCTACGTTTAAAAACTTTTATATTGAGTTCCATCACTGTTAAGAAGTCAGCTCACAAATTTTAAGCTAATAAAGAAAATTAGGTAGGTAGGTAGAGCAGGCCGTCCCATCAAGGAATTCGGAAGGAAACACTTCGGCCACATGGCGCCGACTGCTATAACACAGTTTTCATAAATTATCCCCTAATCCTGGAACTACTTACATCTTCCAATGAAGCGACTCAAACTACTGATGCCAATTTACGATCTACCCCATCTACCTTTTTATCTCTGCAGCTTCTACAGAAATTAGCTGCGGGTTACCACATTCCAATGCGCCTCACGTGGGTACCCATAATGCAATGCTGCGTTACGATTCCTACAACTACACAGAGCATGCTTCTTTGGATTATTTAAGATTTAAATAGCCTTTTAGTGTGTCCGATATCAAGCCTTGATCAGATTTGCTGTGTCATTCCGTCCGTATCCGAAGCCGCCCACTTACAGCTTACAGATAGCGAGAATTCGTCAGAGAGTTCAATGGCCGTACTGTGACAGAAAATATTCCTTATATTTCTTTGAACAATTTAAATATTTGTTGAATTCATCTACAAAATAAAAAAGCGTCCACGAAACGCTTTATAAATTTCCTTATAAATGCTTGCAAACCAGATATCAGCAATGAATCGTTTTTTCGCTATTCATAAACACTCATGAAATTTTGCATTTAGGTGAGTCAACAATATTGAAATTTAACTACGTACTCTGATTCATTCATACCCACAACAACGTTGGTTTATAAGTACAGGTTGCAATGAGTGTGCGTACAACATTGACATCAAACTCATATTTTTCGAAATATGTTTGATTCATAAGCCTACTTCTTCACATTCATAGCTTGAGAAAAATACTTATAAATGATTAAAGTGACTCTAATTATTCATCAAAATTTACATTCTTAGTTGTTGTTACATTTACAAAGGAAAATACACATAAGCAAAAAAGACAGAACAGCAAGCCGAGCAAGTAGTGAGTATTTTAGTGTTCGTACGCGATTCATACTTATTTTGTGATTCGTGTATATGTTGAGTTATGGAGAGTCGAAATCAACAACAATCATGCGTGTTGGTAAGTATGAATATGATGGGTGCTTAAAACTTTGAACATGAGTAGAGGTTCCATGATATTAAAACAAGTATGAATGCGTACAAGTATCAGAAATTATGAGTATGATTCGATTCTAGTCATCTTTTTGAATACTCATTGCTGACCTCTGGTTCAAACATTAATGAGTCATTTATTCCACGCGATTTCTAAACAATAGAATTTACGGAATTTATTAATCTCTCTCTGCATAAATTTTTAGATCATTCACTAACGGTTTATTGGTTTTTAATCCTTCATATCCTATTGCCATTAAATGCACAAAAAGTCGTTAATAAATTATGAATAAATGAATGAATGAACGTATAAATATTACATTTAAATTTATGTTTTAAGTATTTAACTCCTAAAAAAGCTAAAAAACAACTGAAATTTTTGTTTAAAATCAAAACAAAGCAAACAAAACAAATACCCGTTATTTATCTATTCTATTTATAGAATTGAATCGCTTGTAAATAAAAAAATACAAACGAAAAAAAAAGAAACTAGAGAGCCCATTTTAACATTAATACCTCGGTATTACCTAAAGTAATTTATAGCAACGGATTACTTACATACATTATACATTATATGGTATGTATGTACATACATATATTACGTAGTTTCAATCAATTACCGAAATGTATGAGTCCAAAAAAAAAGTGAATGCAAAAACCCACAAAAAAAATCAGAATTCAATATATTACATCTCTGTGAGAGAGAGAGAGAGAGAAAGAGGGAGAAAAACGCAAAGTGCACAGCAATTTTACATACGGACAGTGTGAGTAGAACAAAAACCAGCAAAAAATTGATGCCATAATTTTAAAAAGAGCTTTTCTTTCTTGTTTTCCTCTCCTCTCTTCTTTTTTTTTGGACATTTTGCCAATTTTTACAATGTGATGCATAAGAATTTTTTTATTCGGTTAGTATTTGTAAATTTTACACTCCGCAGAATTTTAATAGCAATTTAAGTAAAAAAAAAATTAATTTTTATTTCTACTCTACATTGCTGGACATCCGTATTTACAAAAACAAATTCTAGTGAAGGTATAATTTAATTTAATTTTAATTTTTTGTTAGTTTATCCTTATATATAAACATAAAATAACTGATCATTACAATACTTCAGTCAGGAGAATGCCGTTGAATTGACAAATTCGGTTTCTTTTCACATTATCGGCCGAGTGGCCAATTTTATATCATCACTTACATATTTATTTACATATTTAATTATTTTTACGGGTTAATTGGTTGGTTAAATTCGTTCAGATTAGAATAATTAACCATGATATCTGATGTATGATATATGAAATCGCATAACTTTCGTTTGAATCCAGCAAACTTGCGATTGACAATGTAGCAATAATATAATTAATGCCGTGACTATTCAAAAAAAAAGGGCGTCATGGACTCTTTACTCCGTATTCGTCGACACAACACCCATCTCTACTGGCTTCCGGGCGACTGTGGTATAGAGGGAAACCATAAGGCGTAAGAACTGGTACTGAAGGATTGCGAGATGTCTGAGGAAAAGACGATAGAACAGATATATCTGTGCCTACAAAATACTTTTCCAAATTGGAAAAAGCAGCATGGAATTCAACAAACCGTGGGTGGTCGAACATACCTGGTCTTTGTCGATGGTTACGTGAACAAGCAAATTTATCTAGTTTGGGGGAGAACCCAAAAGTTATTGTGTCGTTGCAACGGAAACAAATTACAAATTATGGTCGTCAATAATTAGATTCAGATAATCTAAGCGTTTTCTTCATTGGCTCGAAATAGAGTCCTTTGTGTAAATGTATTTGTTCATGTTATACTCTTTGGATGGTCAGTTAGCTTCTTATTATACTACATACATGAATAATTAGTCATTACAATACTTCAGTCCAGATTACGACCTAGCTTCTCACACCACTTAAGTTGTGTGTGTTAGTTTTCTACATGAATAGTCAGCCCAACAGTTAAAAGTCGACTCCGTACGATAGATTTTTAAAAAGCTTTTCAATTTCAATTTTATTTGCTCCCAGAGTTTTTGCCAGAACTCTGTTGAGAGGAAGTCGCCGTAGAAATATTTGCTCATATTTAGATTTGTTAGAGATGTCTGACGTGGGGTTTGACCGAGACCTCACGTCTTATAAGCTAACATACTACCTACTAGACTATGGCGGCTTCTTTAATATAAAAATCATGCTTCCACAATCTTGAATGAAGAAATTGTGAAGGATTAAAAAATATAATTTTATGGTCAAATTTATAGCGCTCCACATTTGACAGTTGCTTTAAAGTTCTTTAACTGCAACGCAATGATTTCACTCCGACACACAAATCGTTTACCATCTGATCCCTAAAATACACTACAACGTTGATTTATAAGTACAAGTTGCAATGAGTATGCGTACAACGTTGACATCAAACTCATACCATTCGAAATGTGTTTGATTCATAAGCCTACTCTTTTCGAGTTATAACTTTAGAAAAATATATATAAATGATTCGAGTGACTCATTTTATTTTAGTTTTCGTAAGCGATTCATGCCTATTTTGTGATTCGTGAATATATTGAGTTATGGAGAGTCGAAATCAACAACATCATACGTGTTGTTAAATATGAATATGATGTTGAGTACTTCAAACTTTGAAAAGGAGTAGAGTTTCCATGATATTATATAAGTATGATTGAGTATAAGTATAAGATTGAGTATGAGTATAAGTGTCAGAAATTATGAGTATGATTCGATTCTACTCATCTTTTTGATTGCTGATCTCTGGTTCAAGATATAACAGATGTAATATCCTAACGAATGGTAACTATTGCGATAACCTTACAAACTCGTGAGTCTTCAATTCAAATGCTGTCTTTATTTGAAGGCAATTGCAGTGTTTGTACGTATATGTAAAGTGTGTTAGTATTTGTGTGTGCATGTACATATGTATGTACGTGCGCCTGTATGAATGTGTTTATATGCAATGTTAATAAAAATTTATGATTATTGTTTTCACATATTTCATGTTGTCAATATTTAAAACATTATTTTTCACACGATGCAACAACAACGGCAGCAACAAAAAAACGTCGTTCATTCTGTGACGACAACACAACGCATTGCATAGACAAAATGAAACAGAAAGACAGACAAACAAATGTCGATGCGATGCGATGCGATGCGTTTTATGGCGCAATGCTGACGACACCAAAACAGTAATTTTTTTGTTTTGCTTCTTCTTCTTCTTGCATTTGACTCATACAAATGCAAAAAAATGCATGAATGTTGCAAGCAACTCCTGCCGCCGTATACAGACACTGAAATACAAACGTCATGATGGAATTCTAGGCGTCATTTTGAACACACAAAAAAAAAAATTAATTTTTTTATGCTCACACACACACAATAAAAAATGATGATACATTCGTGGTGAGAGAGTAGGCTGGTGATATATTAAATGAAAATGAAAGAAACAAAAAAAAAAGAAACGAAATAAAATTGTTAGTTATTGATATTGCTGGCATTGCGTGATGGTATGATGGTATGAGAGAACAGCAATTGTCAAGCAATAAATCGATCTGTCTCATGTTGTAAATTGTCGCCTGTTATTGCCGTAACACAGTGCAGAAAAAAAGTGCATTTTATGCAATTTTATATGTCATGGCAGGCATGACAATGTAACGCAATCTGCCCACACACACACACACACATTTACGCACAACATGAAAAGACCATCATTCCCGGTGAATGTTTGCTGCAACGGAAACGGATGTTAACGAGTATTGCAATGAGAGGTCGATTGCTTGTCATTGTATTGTCTTGTGTCTCTCTCTCTCTCTCTCTATCATTTACATTTCATTTTTATTTCTCGGCTTTATTTTTACATTGCAGTTGTTCATCTCGTTGGCAGGCAGTATTTTGCATATCAATGAATAAAAATTGCATAAATTTTTTGGTAAGCAATTCTCACGCAGCTCGACTCTGCTCAAAATCCCATCTCCCATCTGAAAGTAGTTGCAATACAAATGCAAATTTCAATAAGAACACCTTTTTGCTCAGTTTTTTTGGTTTGTTTACAATGTTTGTTCATGCATGTGCTTTAAGCCTGAGTCCATCATACTCATAAATCAGCCGTAAGTCATAAGTTGGTTGTAGTATATGAAAAAACAGAAAAAAACCGTAGAAAGGATCATAAAAAGGGACACTGCACTAAAAATATAAACACAAACGGATGTCCATTTTTTGTTAAATTTTGAGCCAATTTTTTCACATTCATTGTCGTATTCGCATTTGCATTCAACGAATGCGTGTAGGTGGTATATTTGCAGTTTTAGCAACCACCCCTCCACTACTCCAAAAACCGTGGCCAAATAATGTCCAACAACGATGTTGACAAAATACGTATCCCCAAAAAATTATTGTGAAAAAAAATTTTGAAAGAAAAAACCAAAACAACACGCTCTCTCATTGTCATCATGCAATCGTGAAAAAAATAAAAGCTATCAGCGTATGAAAAGCAAAGGAAAAAAACAGAACGAAATGCAGGCCATAACTCTAAAGTAAATGCTGTAAAAACATTGAAAATCCATAAAAATGCATCATAATTTTTCAACGCATCCCCCTCATACATACTACATTGATATGCAAGGATGAAAAAAATATTCAGTGTCCTAGCAGAGTTGCCATTTCAGCTAGATAAACTAAACAGGATGTATAAGACTCTGTCACACACACTAAGCCAAATCCTACAACAAATTAATTCGAAGGTAATATCGAATAATAATAAAGGGTTATCCATATCTCGATTTCAAAAGTAATATTGAAAGTAATACACGCAAATGTTTATTTTTTAACAATTGTCAGTACGTACCAAAGTCTAGTAGGCACCTTAGTCTAGCAAGTACTGTGCTGGCCTATTAGACGTGAGGTCACCGTTCAAAACCTCAGGTCAGACATCTCCAACAAAATGAAATAAAAATAATATTTCTTCAGCGACTTCCTAGATTTCTGGCATAGATCCTGAGGTAAATAAAATTATCATGAAAAGGTTTCTCAAAAATCTGTCGTTCCGAGTCGGTTTTAAAATGTAGACCTCGCCACCCATGTATAAAATCAACACGCACAACATAATTGGTGTGAGAAGCCAGGTCGTAATCCTGACTGAAGGGTTGTAATGGCCAATTATGTATGTATGTATGTAAACATACGTAATACACCATTTAAGTAACCATCTCTAGATTGATTACCACCGTCGATCTCTTTAGATAGTTTTCGACCACTTTTTAACACATTCCAAAGGGTATATCCATGATAACTTGACAAATATTGGTTTTCAAATGTTCCTATGCTAGGAGATTATTAACGTTGATAAGGTTTTTGATGTCGCCTCACAAAAAATGTCTAATGAGAGTTCGTTTCCATATCTTACAGGTCATTACGATTCCATTGAAATAATCGCATAAACTTTTTCATATTTGGAAAATTATTGAATAAGCAATTCTATTATTCAAGATTTCAAGAATTTCTGGATTGTGTAGGATTTTATTTAAAATGTTAGTCTCAGTCGCCATAGTCTAGTGGGCAGTGTGCCGGCTTTTTTGAAATGATACCATGGTTGAAACGGCAGGTCAAGCATCTCCATGAAAAGGAAATTTGAAAAAATATTTCATCGGCGACTACCTTTCATCAGTTTTCTAGCAAAAACTCTGAGAGTAAATAAAACGGCCATGAAAAAGTTTCTCAAAAACCTGAACCTCTCGGAAACCTTCTCGGAATCGACATTAAACTGTAGGTTCCGCCTAGGGGTATATCGTGATCCTGACTGAAGGGTTGTAATGAACAATTATATATGTGTATGTAATTTTAATTTTTGTTGTTCTTTTATTTTTATTCTTTTCGTCGTATTCTAATTCCTTGTTTTGAAGTTTTTATTCGGAAATTATCCTACAAGTTGAAGTTGAAGTTGTTCGAGTTAAAAGTTAATTGAATCGGGAGGACTATAAATAACTTCTAATTATACTTTCGGCCAAGTACCCTTGATTGAAGTAAAGAGTCTCTCTGAGTCTCACCCTCATTCCATTGATTTTTTGATTTACTACTTCTCAAAGATTTTCTATAGAAAAGATCTAATGTTGTGTCAACTAATTTTTTGAAAATTGCGTTTGATATTCTGTGAAATATCAATGTGTCCATCTTATCCTTTCTCTGAAGATAACGGGCATGTTCTGAAAAACACAAATCGCCTAAATTTTGCGTTTTCGTTTTAAAAATGCCAAGAGGATGTTCTGGCGAACGGAAATCGCTAAAAAAATTTATACGATTCGAAATCGCCAAATAGGTGTTTTGGAAAACGCTTAACGCTAAAAATTTGCGATTTCAAACCACAAGAGGATATTATAGTGAACTGATGAAAATATGTTCAAGCAAACCTTCTTAACAAAAAATTATAAAAATTTTACACTTTTCTAAATAAAAATACCCAGATAAAAACTTGCTTTATTTTTAACCAATTTTCTGTGTCATTTGTTTATTTAAAACTGGCGATTTAAACGAACGTACTAAACATACGGCTGTAGGGCATATGCTCAATCTTCCAGCTACCAGTAACCGCGGTGTCCATTAGAATATTTTTATAAGTAAAATTCATTGGAGTTACTTAAATTCCACACAAAACCATCATGACATGAACCAGGTCTAGATGCGTCAAAAGCTCGTATATTCATTTGGTGGTTACAAATCTACATTCACAGTAATCACTTTGATTGTTTCCATTTTAGATACTTTCGTTTCTTCATCTGTAATGCCCAACTTGATCCAAAGAAGGCATAGTCTTTCTTCAAAAACATTAAGTACATCCCATAACATTTTACACAATGTAGAACGTCCTCCACTGAGATTTATGTTCCTTGGAAGGAACCGACCGCCAGATATCTTAAAGTGCTCAGCAAATGTATCGTGTCTGGAATAGTACTTTTACATACATGCCCAGCAGTTTCTTCATAAACCATCCTAAATGCAGTTTTATTCAGCCGGTAAAGCGTTATAAAAATTACCACAAATTCCTCATATGCATTACTTCTTTATATGTAGATATGTTTATACTTACGCCTGCTCCGGAACATCTAATGAGGGTTAGAATAATCCCTCGGTACATGTCTTTTTAATTTTTCTTTTCTGGTTTCAAGTTGTTTTAAACAAATTATGCTTAAAAAGAAAAATGCAGGCATTTTTGCTATTTATTTTTTTAGTTTTGATGTTTTGATTTTTATTTGTAATACTAAAACATAAGTATGTTTTATTTTTTTTTTTTTTTTGTAAACGACTACGAAAAATCGAAGATCGCAAGTAAAACGCGTGAGTTTCAGAACGTCCTGAAATAAATTTGGCTTTTTTAAAATCACTTGCGATTTCAAATCGAATCATACTCATCGAATCATACTCATAATTTCTGATACTTATACGCATTCATACTAATTTTAATATCATGGAACCTCTATTCATACTGAATGTTTGAAGTACTCATCATATTTATACTTAACAACACGTGTGATGTTGATTTCGACTGTCCATAACTCAATATATACACGAATCACAAAATAAGTATGAATCGTGTACGAACACTAAAATACTTACTAGAAGGTTGTATGTTTGCTCTGCTTGCTGCTCTGTCTTTTTGCTCATGTGTCTTTTTCTTTTTCTTTAAATGCAACAACAACTAAGACTGTAAATTTTGATGAATGATTCGAAACATTCGAATCATTTATAAGTATTATAAGTATTTTTCTAAATTTATGAATCTGAATGGGTAGGCTTGTGAATCAAACATATTTCGAATGCTATGAGTTTGATGTCAACGTTGTACTCATACTCATTGCAACTTGTACTTATAAATCAACGTTGTAGTGATTACGAGTGAATCAGAGTACATAGTTAAATTTTAATATTGTTGACTCACTTATATTCAAAATTTCATGAGTGCTTATGAGTAGCGAAAAAACGAATTATTGCTGGTCTCTGATGCATATAAACGAGTTTATTTTAAATAAATTTAGAGTATGGAGCACAATTTTTCACGTTCATAAGCGAGGAATGCTTAGATCGATATATTTTCAGTAAATTTAGAAGTAAATATCAAGTTTCAGTGCCATTAGGCGAGGAATTATTACATCCGGGGTACTTAAATCCGGGAATACTGTATATGGTTTCCTTTATTATGGCTTTGGAGGACTTTAATCCTTCTGCTTATATGCTTTTTACTAAAGTGATTGACGCTTAAAATAAGAACTATTAGTTTGGTTTTGATTAAGACTGTAAAATTTGAGTAAACAAGCGGAATCAGAGTTCAGTAATGAATTGTTTTTTCGCTACTCATAAGCACTCATGAAATTGTGAATATAAATGAGTCAACAATATTGAAATTTTACTATGTACTCTGATTCATTCATACTCACTGCAACGTTGATTTATAAGTACAGGTTGCAATGAGCATACAACATTGACATCAAACTCATACCATTCGAAATATGTATGATTCAGGAGCCTACTAATTTAGATTCAAAACTTTTGAAAAATATTTATGAATGATTCGAGTGACTTGAATCATTCATCAAAATTTACAGTCTTAGTTGTTGTTGCATTTACAAAAAAAGAAAAAAGGCACATAAGCAAAAAAGACAGAGCAGCAAGCAGACCAAACACACAACCTTCTACTGAGTAGTTTAGTGTTCGAACGCGATTCTTGTATATGTTGAGGAGAGTCGAAATCAACATCATACGCGTTGTTAACTATGAATATGATGATCAAACTTTGATTATGAGTAGAGGTTCCATGATATTAAAATAAGTATGAATGCGTATAAGTATCAGAAATTATGATTATGATTCGATTCTACTATCTTTTTGAATACTCATTGCTGATCGCTGAATCTTATTTCAGCCCTGGTATAAAATTCCACCAAATTATGCTCAACATTTTCCTTATAGTTCGGCAACTCTTGTTAAGAAACAGATCATATCCTCTCCCACCATCTATAGTCATATCCTTTGTCAAAAATTGTTACTTTTATGGCATAAAACAAAAGCAAACGAAAAGTATTGAAACGCAGTATTTACGTTTTACCAGCATAAATATGCAACAGCACACGGTGGCTTAACTAGAACGACATCTATCTTTTGGTCACTATTTTTTTTCTCTCTCTCCCGCTATAGCCAAAAACAAAAGCCTGATCCATTCCCCCCTGCCCCCCGGCATTAACCATGTTACCATGCATTCTTTTGCACTTCCTCAAAGAATTGTTTGTCAATGTTTATAATCGTCCGAACGAAATTTTTTTTCTTGCTTTTTCGGGAATAATTTTCATTCGTTTTTCTTTTTGTTTGCTTTCAGTTTCGTCTCCCATTGTTTGTTGTTGTTGTTGATGCTAAAAGGTATTGGCAGTGTATCCTTTACATGCTGACGCATGTACTCGTTTGTTTGGCTGTGCTTTCTTCTCGTTTGTGTGTGTGTTGTTGTTTTCTGTGTCCTTTTTTTTTAGGAGATTTAATGTGTGGTTTTGTATGTGCAGTCTGACAGTGCGACAGTGCTTTGTGTATTGTGAGTGCATGATAATAGATTTGCAATGTTACTGTGTTTGCACCCGTTCCCCAAAAAATTTTCCACAGCTATTTACAGAGTTGCATTTAATGTAAGGCAACGTTTTGTTGTATCCCCGCCCCCCGCCCACCTATACACCGTTTTGTTTTTCTTGTACCTTTTGCTGTCATAAATTTCACTTCATATATTGTTTTTTCATTTCGTTGTTGTTGCACGAAAAAAATTTGCCATCAAAAAAAAAAAAAAAACAAAAAATAGAACGTAAAGCGGGTGTATCACCGAATGCACTTTCCGATAGGCTTTGTCATCATGTCAACCTAGTGATTATTTATTGAAATTTAAGCCTTTATGCAGATGAAACTATAAATGGAGAACAAAAAAATCAAAAACCAAAAACGTTTTATTTGGTGTGTGGCTTGTGATTTTTATACCCTTAAATACTCGTAAAGCCTAGCCAGCCGTAGATTTTTATCTTTTTATTCACATCGCTTGCTTTCGCTTGCTTGATTTAATGGTTTATAAACATTTAATTGAATTTACCAAAAACAAAAACAAAACAAAAAAACTCCCGAAAAGAAATGAAAAATTAAAAGATCGCTTTTCCGTTCGTTGACAATTGATTCGCTGAAATTGATGGCTGTCATTCATTCACTGGAGTGCAACCCCCGGCTTCACTACAACTGTATGGCTGCAGTTTGTTTTTCTTAATGACAATTATTAATTATTCGCCTTGCGGTGACAAATATGCATGTATGGTTTGTAATCCAGTGCACGTTATTGCCTTGACTTGAAGTTCAATTCATATTTTTTTTATTACATTGACTCTGTTGACTTTGACGTGTGTTTGTGGTGGTTTGAGTCTGTTTGATACATCTTTTGTTCAATAATTAAAGATTAATGACCAGGAAAATGTGTTGTCAATAAAACAAATTATTTCATCAATTCATGTCCCTTTTTTCTCATGTCTACATGGGGTTGTTAATGTTTTCGTTTGATGTTACAGTTTAAGTCGTTGCTTACGATGGCCCAAAAACAGATGTTGTGGCAATTTCAAAAGTGTTGCTTAGTTTTTGCAGATTTCCAAGAAATTCATGCACACACAGTTAATGTTTGATATTCTTCTAATGATTATTGAATAGACAGAGAGATACTGTCTGTCTATTTGATATTAAGACTGTCACATTTGAAGAATTAAAAAAAAAATAACAACAAAGGCTTTCTGTCGTAGTCCCTACAAACATTTCCGTTATTCAAATAGGAGCCTGTAAAGTTTCGTTAAATGTATAACATATTATGCATTGGAAACAGGAAGATGTGAATATATTCCATTACTACAATCCTTAACATCCCAGGTGGTCGTAATTTTGGTTCACAGATGTTATTATTTTCACCCATATACAGTCCAGGGTTAAGAAATGGTCCTTCGGATTTTGGAACCTTTTAAATGTTTCCTTTACAGCTATTAAAGCAACAGTTACAACAGAAATCACACAATTTGCAATAAGTTTTTTCAGTCCATGTCCACTTAGAAGCGACCTGACTTACTCAGAATCATAATATCAACAGCGAACATCAAGGCATCAACAGATCAGATAAAGTCACAACTTAGAAATGTTTGAATAGTTCCTTTTCACTACACCTACTGCACAGAAGGCGTTGTTAAACAACGATGCTTCAAAGGATCAATTACGTGAATAGCGTAACTAAAAAAGATAAACAAAATATTTTTGTTTTTCTAAAAGTCATTATTGTAATGAATTTTATCTAAAACTGCCGTGGGATTATTTGTGTTATAAGGGCGGCTTTAGAAACAGAATCGATTCAAAACTTTTTATGCGAGTGCCCCTTACTTCGGAACAAACGTCATCCGTTTTTGAGTGACAGAACGTCACCGGTTTCACCTGAAGCTAGGGGTGGTTCACCAGCGACTGACTCATGGAAAGGGGACTTACTTCACACTGGGTAACACCGTGGGCCATATGGGCCATCGAATGAACTTTTAAGCTACCCGCTAACCTAACATAACTCAGGCGACTTTAATGTTTTCCTCCATTATAAGAATTTTAAAATCGGTGTAGTCTAGTACTGGAACAAAACGAAATATGAAAAAAAGTATTAATTTCAGTGAATTGCCCTCAGCAGTCTTCCCAAAAAACTCTCATGAATAAAATTATCACATACAACATAAGCGGCATGAAGATGATATGAACATATAAAGGTAGATTGTAATGGTGACTAAAGGAATCTAATGACCAATTGGTCGATTATATGGTTCTTCGTAACTTTCCGAATATGACATTTGATTTTACAATTCTTATTAGGGGCTTTTGGTTTGAAGATCTAGAGGTTTACCAGTGGCATTCTTGACCGCTGTAGTTTTTTCAATCAAAAGTTTTGGCCATATTGAAAGCGTCGCAATGCGTACGGTATTGAGTGGTTAGACGTTGCATTCGAACGTCACCTCGGTCATAAATGTCCACGAATGTCGTAGAAAATTGTCTGAAATGGCATATGAAACTCATAATCTCTGACATATTGTGGGGCATAGTTGTTGCGATTGCTGCAGTTAAAAAGATATTATTCGCCCGATTTATGGGGAAGTCGAACTTCTTTTACTGAAATTGACAATATTGCTAGACTCTACTGGTTTTGAATAAGGTCTTCTCACTTTAACTTTTGTGGCCAACTTTTTTGAACCAATGAACTTGGTATTCATTCTGGTAACTTATGCAGTAGCTGTGGGTTTTGCGAAGAGGAGGTGACTATCTTCCATCCCATGTGTCAGCACTTCATAAATTTCTATTAGCCTTGGCTGAGCTCTCCAATATAGAGATTACAATTCATCATCATAATTCATCTGTACCCCTATGGAGGGTCTTCCATCTAACCTAATCTATGCAAATTTATTCTGTTTGATAGAAAAATTGTTTAAAATCGCTTTAACTGCCAGTCTTATTACACATCTTACACGTCAACTCGAGTATGACATTTATTAATCAATGGTCGATACGATATTTATTAATGGTGCTCGAAATATTTTCCTTTTATGACTTTGAAAACATGAATTAAAAATTGTTATGTACTATAGCCCAGCGTATTATGTGGCAGGTGGAAACACAATTATTATTACATGATGAAAACGGAATGCTCAATTTGACTTACATATTTATTTCTTACGTATTAGCTTATTAGACGTAAGGCCACAGTTCAAACCTCCGGTCAGACATCAAAACGAAATATGAAAAAATATTTCTTTGGTGACATTTTTTTATTAAAATTCATAAAATTCCTCCTGCAGTAAGGAAAAATATTCTTGAATTAATGTGGTGTTTATCAGCAGGCTTTGAAAACAATTCAATCATAAAACATAAACAATTCAATCATGACGACAAAATTAAATAGCGATGGATTAGAAAGATCTTAATAAAGTCATTAGACGACATCAAAAGAAATGCGATGAACTGCATCATGCAAGGTAGCCGAAGAAGAGGATACACGCATGAGAAAAAAATGCTGGGGTACAGTGAAAGCGTTGGTACAGCACATCGTTATGCTTAATATTCTGTAGAAGGTCTGTGTTCCTTATAGGTTCGTTGGAAATAAATACATACATACATACATAATTGGCCATTACAATCCTTCAGCCCGGATTACGGCCTAGCTTCTCACGCCACTCATGTTGTGTGTGTTAATTTTGTGTTGGGACCTACAGTTTAAAGTCGACTCCGAATGACAGATTTTTGCACTTTTCATGGCAATTTTTATTTACTCTCAGAGTATTTGCCAGAAATCTGTAGAGAGACATCCGCCGAAGAAATATTTTTTCGTATTTTCGTTTTGTTGGAAATGTCTGACCTGGGGTTTGATCTGTTGTCCAATACACTACTACAAACATTCCTTTAGAAAAAAAATAATTTTTTTCAATATTTTTTTTTTAATCATTATTGGCTATAAATTCAAATAAGTGGGGCTTAGAATCAAAATTCTTTAACAAACATAAATAAAAAAAGAAGTCGAAAAACAACGCATTAATAACTCAATCTTAAAAAAGAAATATTTTATGCCGACAGGCAATAATATTTGGGCGATCTATGCAATCAAATTCTAACAAATCTTACTTCCAATAACATTTCTTAGCTCAATGTAGAGAAATTCAATTCAATTTTAGGCATGCGAATCAATATCATAAATTATCCGCAAAGATTCCTGAAAAATCTCCTAAGCAATCTTTCTCACACTCAATCTACAGGATAGATTAACATAAATTGTTCGGCTTGTTCTGCTTTGTATTGTGGTTGATTTTTCGTTTTCCTTTTTTTTTTCTCTCGCGCAGATTTTTTGTTGCGATTTTTCATATTCCATGCTTGTGTGTCTGACAAGCAGCCGTAAAAGAATATTTAAAGTATTTATGTATACGTACACTGCCATTTGTAGCAATAGCTTAAAGCAAAATCAATGCAAAAGAAGAAAAAAAAAGAAGAGGAGAATAAAAATAAGAAAAGCAGGAGATAAATTAAAGAAACGGGCGAAACGAAAATTGATTTGTGTGCCACAATGACCACCGACACATCAACGACATACCTCGATGGACTTAAAGGCCGCTTTAAAAACAAAAAAAACAAGGACTTAAAAAAGAAAAGAAACATTTATAATTACACACACACACTTACACATACGCATACTTGCAATTACTCGCATATACCAACTGGCAATAGTAACAACATAAACAACAACTACAAGAGCATTAGCAGAAAAAGAAAAGAAAAGAGTAGAGAAACTGCTTATTGATCGAAATCGATTTCATTCAAGATGATATTTCAACAACGATTTATGGCAGCCAATCCCAACTGGCACTCGTACTCGCACTGGCCATACCATAAAGAGAAACAGAATCAGAAACAGTTCCACCAATAATGCCAACCAAAAAAAAAGAAAAAAACACGAAGTTAAGAGACTCAAAACTACATGGAATCTGTGCATGTCATTGAGGCATTTTGACATATGGACTGTCTGTATTGTTTGTCTGTCTGTCTGTCTGCATGTCTGTGTTTCTATACACCAAGTCGTCTTATTCTGTCTGTCCATTGCACTGGCAAGACACGCTTAATGGAATTCAATTTTTTTAAAGTTTTTGGCACATCTTGGAAAACAACGCAGAGATGAGATTTGAGAAACAAGTATCGCAACTTTTCACAATTTATTGAATCTTCATCTTATTTTTCTCTGCCATTTTTTTGTGTTTTTTTGTTTAGAAATTGAAGGAGGTTTTCTGATCTTGTCATACAATAAATTAAAATTATATTCACTTCATGGAATTTTATTTTTCCATTCGAATTGATTTTTCTACCAATACAACCATAATGAATAACGAACTGTGAACACTTGACTTTTAAAATATCGTGTGTAATTCTTGGTGTTTAAACATACATTTCTAGGGTCTGGTGTGAGAATATTTAATAATTCTAATAATCACTAAATAGTCATCACAATACTGGTCCTAAACATTTCACTCCGACTGCCGAATTACTGTAGCGTGTTTCAGGCCGAGGTAATAGTCATTTACCGGTGCGCTCAATGGATCCTCGTCAACGGTGCTCCTTTCACCCGCGTCTTTTGGGTTCTCTGATAGTCAGGCCGCCATAAGATCTCTGGCGAGCATGGCGAATAACTCCAGGATGTCGCCGCAGTCTCTCTGAGCGCTTCAGTGTCTCACTGGCCTGGTCGCCTGGTCACAGTATTATTCCAGGACACTGCAGGACCGACGAGCTCGTCAGGGCAGGTGCACTCCTTCCGGAAACCTCTTCAATCGACTTGGTTACGCCATTTACCTCGGTCAAGTCAGCCACTGCGCAGAAATTCTTTCGATGCGCGAACCTATCCGGGGTTAATGAGGATTCCTGCTCCACAGCTAAACTCACTTGATGGATAGAAGGCACACCAACCAGTTACTCGGACGTGGTTGTGGCATCATCTCAATCACTGTGGCCATGCTTACAGGTCATTGTAGTATGAGCAGACACGAGAAAAGGATGCGGTTCCCATTTAACTTCTTCTGCCGTGGGTGCAGACCTGCTGAGGCAGAGGAAACTGTTAATGCCCATCTCTTGCGAGAATTTGGCTCTCAAATTCTTGCCAGCTTGACAGAGCTATAATCTATTGATGTCAAGGATATAGCTTCGTTTATCAAACTTTCGGGCTGGTTTTCCAGCGTAGGGGTGTCGTGCTTTTAATGTGCAGCCCTTGCGCTGACCAACTTCTGCTTCTTCTCCCCTAGTTTGGTAGAACTTGGTCAGTACAGGGGCCGCTATGCGGCTCAAGCGAGCTTTTGGTATCAAAGCTACCACTCCAACCTAACTTAACCTAAACTGGGGGTTGAACCACGGGCTCTCATCTTCTAGACAACACACTGCCTGCTAGACTGCGGGTTGATCAATTGTCATCAGCATATTTTTTCAACAAATTACAGTACGATCTCCTCATTTGATTTTTTTCCTCATAATAGTGTTTCCATTGTGACGCATTGTAAAGAAAAACAAATCGATTCTCTTATTGAATGTAAAAATCAAATTATAATGATCACATACAGTAAAGGCCAGAAGTAGTCGGCCACCTCTTCGGCCTTATATACAAAATCAGTTTTATGATTTTAGTATTCAATTTAGTTATCCAGGATACATGATGTCCGTGACAAGTGAATTAAAACAACAAATTTTCACCATCACTATCGTGCCTTGAAAACTCCTTCGCTAGTCACAATGCGGAAATATAAGACTTCCTGCATTAATACCTACAGTACACAGACCCCTCACAGTACTATGAGTGGACAAGCAGTACCAACATTCAGGCACTGCTCTTAAATTCGTCGCCTCATTATTCAAGTCCAATAGAAGTTTTGAATTCTTGATTAATATAATGGCTTCGTTTAGATACAGTATTGATAATTTATTTAAATTTTAATTTCATCCTTGATTCCGTAGTTCTTATAAGGCCCGTAAATTTTACACCCTAAATAACAGGTAACACGTATACATTAATTTGTTCTTAGTTCCTGACCGATCCCAATAAAACCTCATATTGCACAAGTGTTCTCACCAAATTGTATGAAGGCAACATAAAGTTGAAATCTTCTAGACCAAAATGCGATAGTTGGTTTTGTGTGAAAATACCAAGGCACTGGACCAGCCTCTTCAACGGCAGTGTTAATACATTCTGTTCATGGAGTATTAATATGTTCTAGGGCCCTAGAACATATGATCAAGCCTTTCATCAAATTCCCTTCCTCACAATCGGAGCTGCAAGTATTTGTGTTGTATAATATCTTTTAGGTACTGGCGTTATTTGGATGTAGTAACCTTCAAACAAAATCATCACTCTAAGCCTCATAGAACTGAGAAACTTTTTAGAGAGGTCTCTTGCAATATCATAATTTCAATATTTCTTCACGACTGACACTGACGATTTCCTTAATCTCCTATCAAAATTTAAGAGTATGATTAGAACAAGTGAAAGTCGAGCAGGCTTTTGTTTGGCATAGATGTCCATCAGCTTATTTTCTCGTTTTATGCTCTGGAGCTCGCTCTTACATTACACTAATACTTTGGATCCCTCTACTAATACCCGTGACTGTTTTTATCCTCGCCCTATGTGTTTCCTTTCGTTTAAGCATATGATAGTCCTGTAAAAGACTCACTGACGTGAGACAAGAAAAGTACTCTCATATTCCATCCAAAAACGTAAAAAACTCTGTTAAGCTACCTGCCTTAAGTCTTTAATTTTTACGAATGGAAATTGTACAAAAGTCTTCTCACTTAGTGTTGCACTACGCTTAGTTAGATTCCTTCTTATCTCTTAGGATCTATTTCAAAAGTATATTCTACGAACCCTCGACATAGCCGTCTTTCGTTTGATTCCCACCACTCTTTAGTGGTATATATAGGGGATCTTTTTAAACGAAATATCTGAGATTGATAATGGAAATTTTTTATTCGTTTGAAAGAGCTTTTGATGGCATTAGAGTACGTATGGAATTTAATCTTTTTTAATTAATATAGGATCTTCTGATAGGAGCTTCCGAAAGTTGACTTCTGATAAGAGGCATTTTGTTGGAGCTATATTTGTCAAATTAGATGTAATTTATGCAGTTTGCTTTGACAAACCATGGAGCACCATAGACATTGACATGAGTTCGCTGAATAAGTTTTGGAGCAATTGGCTATTGATGTTAATTTTTTATCGAAAAATCATCGTAAGCGATGAGGTCCATTTCTGGACCTATGGGTACGAAAACAAATAAAATTGTTGGCTTTTGACATGATATCAATTCATATGAGATATAAGAGCATCGTGTGAATTTTGAAAAAGGTACTGTTTGGAATGGATTTTCGGTTGGCGGCGCCATCGGTACATATTTCTTTGAGAACGCCGTTGACCATGATCTGGAGAAAGACATGTGATTTCAACATTTCGGCACCACCTACACAACATAATTGGTCATTATAACCCTTTAGTCAGGATTACGACACAGTTTCTCACACCACTTATGTTCTGTATGTTAATTTTATAAACGAGTGGCGAGACCCAAAGATTAAAGTCGAATCTGAACGACAATTTCTTTACAGATACTTTTCATGGCAATTTTATTTACTCTCACAGTTTTTGCCAGAAATGTGTTGAGACAAAATCCTCAGAAAAATATTTTTTCAGTATTTTGTTCGTGATGTTTGACCTGGGGTTTGAACGTCTTATGAGTCACATAGTGTGGCGATTTACACCACTTGCCACACAGTTAATGCTCATTGGATATTCTGTATGAGTGATTTAAGGGTTTGGTTATCTTACGTGAGTGTGATCTGATCTCGCTATGGAGTATATGCGATTTGACCGTGTTAGACTTCTTCTACTGGGGTTTTCTTAAGTCGCAGGCGTATGCGAATAGGCGGTCCTTAGAGCTCGCATAACAAATTTCATCGTTCGAGTTCGAAATGATTTATTCGTCAGAGGCATGGATGCACTGCACCCCGATAAGTCGTAAAAGAGATTTTACACATATATTTCACACATAATGTCGTCAGAAGTCTTTCGAATGAATAAAAAAAGTGCGCGTCATAAATTTTAAAATAGAAAGGTCTTAAATAAGACCCTATATACGAGTAAATGCAAGTGCATGCATTGAAATTAATAAGGTTTTGACAGCAATCATAATGTTAAAATGTTTGTATAAGTATTTGTATCGATAGTGTCAAATCTAAAGTGCTCAAGATTATAAATAGATTACTTGGTATTAGAAGAAGGAACTTTAGATTTGGAATTCTGGTAGGAATTGAACAATAAATGTTGGATTCTGCAAGGCGACAATTACTTATTCAGCTGCTCTCCATATCGACTCGTAAAAAATGTAAAAACGTTTACAAGTAATTTAAAAAACCATATCTGATACAGGAAAAGGATATACGCTGTTTTGAAAAAACATTTAAAAAAAATTACCATTAAAACGCTGACATTTTTACTCCCAAAAGAAACAGAAAAAACCAAACATAGAGTGGAAATAATTTCTGTCTCAACATAAATTGTATGCACTTAAATTGTAGTAAAATTGTTTTAAAAACACATACAAACAAACAAACATACAAACAAAAACAAAAAGTAAAGCAAAAGGAATTAAAACACCATTTGATTTGTTAGTTCACGCTTAATGATTATCGATGGCAATAAATCTCATGCAGCAGCATGTTTTCTTCCAACAAAAACAAACAACCAACAAAATTTACAACAACAACAAAACAAACTTGTAAAATAAGAACAAAATATACTAAACAAACAATAACAACAACAACAACTATAGTAACAAACGATAACAACAACAACACGAAACAGAAACAAAAATAGTTACAAAACAAAATGTTTAAACAAGATGACAAAAATGTTAACGACCGTCCAAAAAAAATTAAAAAAAATAAAAAAGGAAGGAATATAAAGGACCAAAAACGATGACAATGTGGTTGTACAACAACTCAGCCAGCAGTAAATGTAAAAGTAAAAAACGAAAAAAAAAATTATAAAATAAAGGCTGAATACGGGGAAAATGTTTTTAATTGATATCTCAGTGTGTGTGCAATAGTGTGCAACAAATCTAAGTAGCAGTAGCACGAATTAAGAAAAATCATTAGTGATGATGATGGATTTTGTCGACTATAAGACAGCCTTCAATAGCCACAAAAGGGATCAGTGTACCTGCGAAGCTGATAAGGCTATGCAGAATCATGTTGAGAAATTCCTGCAGCTCCGTCAAGGTAGGAATGGACCTCTCCGAACCTTTCAATATCGTGCGAGGTTTCAGACAAGGCGATCCTTTATCATGCGACCTCTTCAACTTCGTCATGGAGAGTGTTGTGCGAATGGCGGGAGTGCATCGTGTGGGAGTGCAAATAGTGTCAAAAAAGCGTCCAGTTGCTTCGGTACGCCGACGACATTGACACCATAGGGCGTATCAAGCGAGATGTTACTGCTGCCTTTAGTGCTATTGAATGGGAGTCTATTAAGATGGGTCTGGCAGTAAATAAGGGCAAAACGCAGTCCATACACACATATATGTTATCGGGAAGTAGAGACGTGCGGCCTATTGGATCTCAGATGACGGCCGATAACTATACTTTCGATAGAGTCAAGAAATTTATTTATATTAGCTTCACCGTTACCACCAAAAATGATGTCAGTCTGGAGATCAAGCGTAGGATCACTCTTGCCAGCAGGTGCTACAATAGCCTCAATAGGCAATTGAGTAGCAGACACCTCTCTCGTACGGTTAAACTAATATTCTACAAGTCGCTCATCCTCACCGTTCTTCTTTACGGCGCAGAGGCATGGAATCTATTAAGCACTGATGCAACAGCCTTGAGAGTATTCGAGGGAAAAGTCCTACATAAGATCTTCGGTCCAGTTCGAGTTGGCGATGATTTCCGCATCCGATGCAACAGTGAGCTGCATGAGCTCCTTAACGATATAGATGTAGTGCAGCGTATTAACATCCAACGGCTGCGCTGGCTCGGCCATGTCCTTCGAATGGAGGGGGATGCTCCTACGAGACGGATATTTGATACGGGGGATCTGCTGACGACCTTGTTTGCATTAGAACGACCAAATCGAGGAAGCCCTGTAAGCGATTGTTGTGACCAACTGGCGTAGGTGCGCAAGAAGTAAAGACGCCTGGAAGGATGTTTTACGTCAGGCCGAAATCCGTTAATCGGATTAAGTAAGCAAGTAAGTAGTGATAGTAATGCTGATAACAGAGAAATCTGTTGTTTGGTGTCGACTTTACACTCTAGGTCCTGCCACGCCTGGATAAAATAAATACTCACAAAATGGGTGAGGTGAGGTTTTAATCCTGACTGAAGGGTTATAATGATTAATTATGACATTTCAGAAGTTTAAAAATTACTGAAATGTCTGCAAAATTTACTCTCAATAAACTACAAGCTTTCGATCGCAACTTCTATCATTTCAGCCGTCAGAATTGAGCTGGCACTGCCACCACCACTTTGAATATTCGCTTTTGAGTTATCTTTTCGAAACTTCGTATTTGTCATACAACAGGTGAATGTTTAACCAGGCTCAATTTGCTCGCATCAGTAAAATGGCATGTTTTCGAAAGCTAAAGTCTTTGTTTTCCTCAGCGAATTTTAATTGGTTTTTCCTATGAACAAAGGGTATTTTTCCATGATATTCTAAAATACATTATAGTTTTCAAGTAAACGGAAAATTGTTTCGATTCTGTTCGTATGTTTTGAACTTCGACTCTTCGTTTTGGAAGTCATAACACCAGGCAACATCCTAAAGTTTGCAGGGCAATTTGTTTGGAGCCGACACTATGAGAATACCCTATATAGGTTGAGTGCAGTACAATACATCATAACTTAGCTAAAGGATAAAAATTAATTGTGATAAGTCCCTACTACACATTACAACAATGAATTTTATTTCATTTTTCCTTGAAAAGCCACTTACAAAGCAGATCGACTGACTATGAGCCAATCCATCCATGCTTAAGTATTTCATTTCTTATCACTTCTGTCTTTATTTTGATTATGAGCATTCTATATAAGTTTATGCTCCGCTATTTTGTTATGTTATGGTGTGGGATTTGTACCCGTATTATATGCATAAGTCGTGATATCGAAGTCGCCGTTGACTAGTAGGTAATGTGTTGGCTTATTAGGTCACGGTTCAAACTCCAGGTCAGACATCTCCAATAAAATGAAATACGAAAAATTATTTCATTCAGACACTTCCTTTCACCAGATTTCAGGCAAGAACTCAGAGAATAAGTAAAATTGTCAAGAAAAGTTTCTCAAAAATCTGTCGTTTGAAGTCAACTTTAAGCTGTAGGTACCGCCACTCATGTTTAAAATTAAAATTAAGCGTACATTGAATAGACCCCTTTAATAACAGCTATATTTGAATTCTTTTAATTTAAATGTGAGCTCTTTTTTATTCAACCAACTTTCGTCAGATGCTGGTCTTTTTCGTTATCACCGTTATCGTACTTTGGATATTATCGCAACCCTTTCTTTTATTTCTCTTTTATACTTTATCATCTAATATGGTGTTACTGTATATATGTCGGGTGCCCTGGTAGTCTAGTGGGAAGTGCGCTAGACTGTTAGCGTGAGGGTCGCGGATTCGATTCCCACCAGAGCTCAGCTCGTAATAATTAGATATAATTTGTAATTGTATTGTAATCAATAAATAAATAAAAAATACTGTATGTACATATTGTTACGCAAATCGAAACGACCTAATATTGTTTAACAACAAAAACGATAAACAAAAATCACACGATACAAATACACACTAACACTAAGAACACAATGAACGTGTTGATTATCTAAAGCTGCACACAAACATATGTACAACGAACCTGGTTGCGCTTGGAACCAACAACAACATGTATGTGACAAAAAGGGATAGACAACATAAGCAAAGTACACAAACAACAATGTATTAGCAATAGAGCTCTCAATAAGGCGAGATCACGAACCATCCACTTCAATAATGTTCGTTAGACTGGTTGTGTCGGACTATAAAAGGGCTGGACAAAGCAGGCAGCAGTCAGCGTTAATTCAGTCAGCCTTGTGTGAAGTTGCGTGTGAACAAAATAAGTCGTGGTTGTAAAGATCTAGCGAATAGTTGTGTGGACTAGTAAAGTGAATAAGCAGATTATTATTGTTGTATCGTTAAGTTGTATACGGTGGCACACAAAAGTAGTGTAAAGAATAAAGAGAGTTTAACTGAAATTAAACACATATTTGTTTTTACTTTGTTTGCAATTAACGAACTCATATTTAAACGTTTTTAAAAAGGTAAAAACGTAACAATATGTTAGTGATGTATTAATTTTTTAAGATATTTGGCCAATTTGTATTGCGTATGTTGTCTTGAATACACTTTTTGTTTATGAACGCTCAAAGCTATGTGTATTTCGTATTCCAAACGTCGAAAAACGATAAGAAGAAAAATACCAGTTTTCATAATTTGATTTTCAAGCAACAGAATGAAAAATAATACGGAAAAAAGTAAATTAATTAATTATCAGTGCGAACAATTATAATTTTGAAATGTTAATTGTTGACTCAAATTACATAGAAAATGTTTTTTATTTTTATTCTTTTTCTTGATTACTGACATTTACATAAATTGATAGCACGAAACCAATACAACTTCCAAAAACATATGAAAAAAATGTGTATAAGGGTAACGGATTTTTATATGAAAATTATCAACAACAAGCATACACTGTTGAATAATCGTCCAACAATACACTCAATACAACGATACAAGGGCTTGTATGAATTGCCCAATTATGTCAGTACATTCATTGTACTGTTAAATGCATGTACTGTTAAATAAATTGGGGCAATGGTCTTCATATATTTCTGTTACATTATCTACGTATACACCGGTCATCCAGACCTTAAGCAATATTAATACTAATGTATCGCATACATTTCTTTATTTATCCTTTCGATCACAGTTATGTATGTATAATTTCTTTGATGTATTATTATTGCTTAGCATTGCAATAAGAAAATCTAGTTACACTGTTATGCATTTGATTTGTTAAAATTATTCAAAATTGTTTTTCGTGTACAATCTGTATTGCAGCATTGACTAGTCATAGTATGTAATGGCATTAACGAAATACGCGTAATCTTATAAATTTTATTTTAACAAAATATCTAGATTTGTCGTCGTTGTCGTCGTCGTCGTTTTCTCGTTTCCATTTGTAATTTTCGTATTCTAAAGACTAGAAGCCTTTTTCCTTTTGGCAAAAAAAAAACAGCAGAGTGGAAATAAAATTGAGCTGACTTTTGCTATCAATACACAATACATGAATACATGCGACGACGACTTGTTATTTGCTGCTGCTATAACGTACAATAGATCTGGTATTTTCGACAGAGTCAAATACCAAAACCAAACGTCACTGCCTCTCTATACACTCTGAATCCTTAATGATGATCGTGCACAACAAATAACATTTAATTTGTGTATCAACAACAAAATATCTTCTCTGCAGTTTCTTTTTCTTTTTTTCTCGTTTTCAACTCATTTTACAATTGGTAACCACAAACAGAATAAAAAAAAAATACGAAAAGAAAAGAAGAAAAAAAATGCCTAAAAATACTGGCAAAAAGAAAATGACAATTTGGAAAATGGCAAACGAAAATGTTTCAAATGATCTCATCTTACGATATTTCGTAAGACGACATAGTTTGTGGCAGTCTAAACGACAAAAGTAGTGAACCAAAAAAAAAAAATTCGATTTCAGAAGTAAAATTAAATGGTGGACCCTTTTTTTTGGAACTTCAGTACTTTTTCTTACGTTTGTTGTGTAATTGTTTTGTTTTTTTTTTGTAGTCAATGCGCTCGTAAATTTAATTTTATTACTTTTTTATACGTACGTATATGTGTGTGTGTGTTGTTACGCTCGTAAGGGTCAAGTCTTCTTCTATGATCAGTTCCATCTCATTTGCTTTTGGCCTTAAAAGTTGTAGTAACAAAGCATTTAACCAATTGTGACTACCAGTAAAACATGCCTATGCTGTGTGCCTACGATGATGATGATGATGATGACCTGTGTTCTATGATGATGGGTTGCCAACGTGCAGTAGCTCACGCAGTAATTTGTAAACAGGATACGATCTTAACAAGTCTTAAAAGTTTCAAGAAAAACGTGAATTTTATTTGGTTGTATGAAAATGTTTAATTAGTTCTCATTGCCATCCTGTGCAGTACAATTATAAACGATAGAAATCATTGGCATGGTGACTGTAGTCAGAGGCAGGCATAATTTGAAAAAGATTAAACCTTAAAAAGTATTATAATTCATGCAAAAGCATTGCAATATTGTTAAATTTGTTTTAAAAACGTTTAAAATATGAGCTCATAGCTTGCAAATAAAATAAAAATAAATTTTGTGTTTAATTTTAATTAAAATTCTTTATTATTCGCACAATTATGTGTGCCACTGTCCACATCTTGATGTAAACAACAACAATTGCTCTTCTTTGTTGTTCCTCTGTTTATAACCTTTGCATAAACAATAACAATCACTGGACAAATATCCGACAGATCTTAGTAACGGAGATCTTCAAACCACGATTACTCTCTTCAAACGCACCGCGTCTTTACACAAGACTGACTGAACTTCACTAACACCGTCACCTGCTTTGCCTTGCCTTCTGTATGGCAGGGTAAACAGTCGCCTCTTCGAAATCTCTATAAATGTAAACATCTTTGTTTCATTATTGTTGTTGTATATTTTGTTTACATTTATTCTTGTAGTGTTTGTTGTATTTTTGTTTACTTATTTACCCTTTTTTTGTGCTGGTGTGTGTTGTTGTATTTCTGTTTATTTGTTTACCAGTATCTAGATTCTTCATTTTCGAAACAATATCAGAAGCTTTCAGTTACCTTGGGCAACTTGAATAAGGTATACCCTTTCGAGACTCTTATTTGGTCATCTTGTTAGAGTTCTTAAGCCCACTAACCAGTAACTTGAATAAAAATGATACATAGCTCGTGCTTTCTTGCATCTTTCGATACATAATCTGCACGATTGTTTAAAAGATGTATCCAGGAAGAAAGCACGCTTCTTGTGTGCAGAATAGTGTGGCCTCTTTCTATTCAGCACACATACGAAAATAGTTCTCAGCTACAGCCTATTTATCCCAGTTTATTGCCAAGTTTGTACACATTTACTAACAGGTGTAGTAATGCTTGAAGTCGCCGTAGTGTAGTAGGTAGTGTGTTGGCTTATTAGACGTAAAGCCAGGGTTCGAGCCGCAGGCCAGACATCAAAACAAAATACAAAACGTATTTCTTCGGCGACTTCCTCTCAGCAGATTTATGGCAGAAACTCTTAGTGTAAATAAACATTGCCATGAAAAGTTTCTCAAAAATCTGTCGTTCGGAGTCGACTTTAAACTGTAGGTCCCTCCACTAATGTATAAAGTTAACACACACAACATAAGTGGTTTAATCCAGACTGAAGGGTTGTAATGACCAATTATGTATTAAGTATGTAGTAATGCTTCTATTAGGAACTGCTCTTCTATTCTTCGACACTCAAACCCACCCAAAAATTTAGGTAATCTCTGCATCTCTCCGTCCCTATCTTTCCTTTTTTTCATGTATATCTTTCTAAACTATTCCTTCAACCCAACAAGGTTGCTATCTGCCCTTATGTCATGAATTCCAATGATCTTATTTCCACTGTCTAGCGGATTCAGCTTACTAATACCAATCTCGAGTTAGGAGCTAAGTTTTCGTGAGGTGGACTGACGCTCAGATAACATATTACATACTGACCTCCCTACTTCCAGTTCAAGTTGGATTGACCACGTTTTCGATGGCGTAATATAGTACCCGCGAGTTTCACCATTATATGCCTGATACTTTCATCGTAGTGGTCAAAACCATTTCGAAATCTGTTAAATAGCGTAGTGAATGCTATTTTATAGAAATTATGTACAAATCAATTTCTTCTTTACAGAGAACAACGTTAAAGGCCACTGTGAGACATTGATTAAGAACGTGCCACTAATTTCAGGAGATATTTTTAAAAGTTCTGAGATCTATTATTGTATTTCTCAAGTAGTTTATGGCTTCAATTCGAACAGATTTTTAGTCGATAAAAGCGGAATGTGAAATTGCACACATATTTCCTTTTCTGGTTTTGTGGAGGAGTACCTATTCTCGATTAAATTTGCAGCATGGTTTGGCTCTCGCATAGTTTTTGTTGGAAGGTTGTTTTGCGGTTATGCTAAGATCCTTCATATTGTTGCGCGCACGTGGTTACTTCTGATTAACTTGTGAAGTTTCTTTTAGGCTTTTGGCCCGAAATATTGGGCACGTTTAAAAATTAATCAATTAGCAGTTCTAGTTCTTTTTATTTTCTCCTATATTAAGTCGGAAATCCTCAGTTTCGTCTTTGTATTTTAGAAGGGCGTTGGCAACTTTTAGGACTCAATGTTTAATCATGTCTTAGACTTGAGGAAAATGTTGACTGGTTAGTGTCTGCAGATACGGCTATAAAGCACCAACATATGCGGAGTTAATGGTTAGATCAACAAAGAATCTTCTCTGGATTGTATCTTCTTTATGAATAATCTCAACTTTAGGATGGATAGTTGGTATGAGTAGGTGCTGGTCACTTGAGCAATTTGCTGCACGTTTGCTGCGCACCCGCATTGAATATACTCGCGACTTATTGCTTATGGCTCTGTGGCCGATTTGATGTTGTCTGGAGACATTACCTAACCTATATTTTTATGTGACGGTTTTGATAGACATTTCACCATTCTCGTAGCACTGCCCTTTCCTTTGCAATTTGTATGGTTAAAATTGTATGTGGTTTAAAGCAGGGGTATGTACAGTGGGCCAACTTGACCTCCGGGAGCCATACTTGTCTCAATTGACAAGTACACGTCCTCTAGCCTAAAGCGGGAGCATTTTTTGCGGATTTAGATGAAAAGATTACGGCAAGAGAAAGGTTCACATTCTAACAAGAATTCTAACGGGACACTACGCTATTGGCAGTTTCGTTGGCAAGACTGTCCCACCAGAAACTGCCATGATGTGAAGGAAATGGAATCCATTCAACACCTTTTTTGCGAGTGCTCTATACTTCCAAACAGACGTTACGGGTTTTTGGATGACAAAACGTTTGAAGATCTGGGCATGGTGGCGAATGTGCCACATAGGCAACTGGTCGGTTTCATCCGGAGCTTGGGGTTGTTCAAGCCCACCACTAAGGAATCATGACACATGTAACACAATGGGCTACAGAGTGCATTGAACTGTGAACGGCTAGCTAACCTAAACTAACGAAACAATAATGTCATTCCATTCAGCCCATACTTGGCTATCCAGAGGGTACAGAACAATTGTTTAGTCATCCATTATGAGCTCTCCGTTTTGTGTTGCGTACAAACTCATTCATGACACGTAGGATTTTCCAAAACATATGCATTTCTTGGATCTAAACATCATCAATTAGTTACAACTATCGTGTCCGCCATCTAACCTTTTTTTTTCAACTAGTGCTTATTTCGTGAATGATAACAATTAGCTCATGTCTGATTTGACAGATAATTAGTTTTATCCTTCCGCTGCACTGGGAAATATTGCGACATTACTTTCAAAATCATTGTAATGTTGCAGAATGTGTGCGAAAATTGCGTACGGATTTTGGAAGAAGAGAGGCACCGTCAGCTCCGTATGTTCGTTATCTTGTGAAAAAAGTGAAAGAAACTGGCATCCTCATCGATAAACCAAAGCGTGAAAAGCCAAAAACAGTGCGTACACCCGAGAATATTGCTCCTGTGGCAGAAAGTGTGCGTGAAGCGCTATCAACATCAATTCACCGTCATTCTCAACAATTGAACATTTCGAAGACATCATTGAGACGAATTTTGCATAAAGACCATGGTATGACGCCATACAAAGTCCAATTGGTTCAGGAGTTGAAGCCAATTGACCATCCAATGCGTTTTCGCTTCGCTAAGTGGGCCTGCGATCGACTTACAGAAGATGCCGATTTTGGCAAAAAATATCATCTTTTCATATGAAGCTCATTTTGATCTTGGCGGGTATGTAAACAAGCAAAATTGTCGCATTTGGGTCACAGAAAACCCGCACGCATACATTGAAAGCAGACGCACCCAAAACGAGTCACTGTTTGGTGCGGATTTTGGTCCAGAGGCTATTTTTTATATATAATTATATTGGGCTATTTTTCTTCGAAAATGAGCAAGGAGTGTCCGTTACAGTCAATGGCGATCGTTATCGGGCCATGTTGAACCAATTTTTATTCACAGAAATTGAAGAGGAGGATATTGGCAACATTTGGTTTCAACAGGACGGCGCTATGTGCCACACAGCCGAAGCTACACTCGATGTTTTGCGCCCTGTTTTTGAAGATCGCATTATCAGCCGCAGAGCTGAAGTCGTTTGGCCACCTCGTAGCTGCGATTTGACACCGTTGGACTATTATTTGTGGGGTGCCGTCAAAGATAAGTGTTACGCCGACAAGCCAGAGACAATTGGCGCTTTAAAGGACAATATTCGTGAAGCCATTGGTGAAATACAGCTGCACTCAATCGATAATGTGCTTAAAAATTGGACAGATCGTGTAGGCTACTGCATGGCCAGCCGAGGCAGCCATTTGAATGAAATTATTTTCCATTATTAACCTGAAGGATTGTACTTTCAAATAAAAAAAGAAATTTGAGAAAATATTCAGTAGTTTTTTTTTAAAGTATTTTCAAAAAAAAAAGTTATTTGGCGGACCCTATATAATATGCTCAGATTTTTGTCATCATTTTATTTAACTTGGACCAGATACAGCATCCTATACAGGAGGTGGAGCTGCTAGCAATGTCCCCAGTTTAGCCAATAAATTTTGTCACTGAGCGTAGTTAGACATACCCCTCCTAAGTTCGGACATCAGAGCTTTGTTTGTTGGAGTAGTACCGCGTACAAATGCAGAGACTTTCAACGCAAATAGTTGTTCAACTTATACTTCTTGGAATTGTTGTTGTAAGCAAATCTTCGTTTAAGATATTTTGAGCTTAATTTACACAAGTCCATTGGGTCACGGTCCTGCTTCTAATGCATTAAATGCTGTCGACAATAACAAGCATTTTCAAGCGTTGATTTTCCGTTTTAAGTTGCAATTTTCAATATCAGTGCAAGTGTAGCAGTGGCTTATACATCCACATATCAGAGGGATTTGCTTGTTTAATGATTTCTTTTGAATTCAATTTTCAATGCCCATAAACCATGTTTAATTTAAACTCATCAGTTTCAGAGATTGCCAAAGAAACTTTGCGTATTGCATACAAAAAATCAATTTAATTAAATGATTCCTATCGCTCATAAAGACTTAATACCGAACACATACGAACATAAATGCATACATACAAAGCAGACGATATACACTAGTGTGTGCAACATGATAGGAAATGGAAGACGAAAAGAATGTCCACACAGCATAACCACATATGGAACGAAGTAAAGATGCCCAACAGAAACGAAAATGCGAGAGAAGCAAATAATGAACAGCAGAACCTTAAAAGACATTCTTTATGCCGAGTACATATTGAATTGGCATTGGCAAATGGCAAACGGCAATGCCAATGGCGATGGCATTGTGAACATTTGACGCAATTAATTGTTGCATCGACACTTGTTTCATGTTGTTCGTGTGCGCGCGAAACTTAAATGTTGCGTAGACGTTAAAAAATATGTAATTCCCGCATTGTTCTTCTTCTTGGGCTGCACTCTGCTAAAGTGGAAGTGGAAGGGATTGAATCATTCCCTAATCTCTGTGGCCATGGATTGAAGTTGACAATACAATGCCGAATTGCGTTTGGCAGTTGCTTCATTTAAATTGTAATTTTTCTTAGGATCTTATTTGTTGTACGAATATTATACCCAACTCTACCCATTTGCTGTTTTTTCTTTTTTGTTTAATTTTAAGATTCTTTACGTGAAAAAAGGGGGATCTGGAGCATTTATCAATGTTTTGTATCGCAAAAATCACAATACTTTTGTCTGCACTTGGTCCCTTTTTCGTTATTGATGGCCAGTTTTGCATTTAAACCAAGCAGGACGGTGTGATTTCATGTGACTGAGTTAACCATCGTTTTCCCTTTATTGTGGAGACGATTTTCTGCATTGCATTGCAGTGCCATCGTATTGGTCTTATCATCATTGTTGAGTTCATAAATCAGAAGCTTTATTCATTGAGATATTTATCAGTGATCATTTGCTTGTGAAATTTAATGTCGTCTTCCCTATATTTGAGTTACTTAAATGGCATGAGTATTTACTTTTTCTACTCTTCTCTTTTTTCTTTCATTTTTTTTTTGTTTTTTCTTTAGCATGTCAACCGAAAGGCACTTATAAAATTATATCATTCATACAACAGTTATAAAAATATTAATCTATAATCCGAAAATTTTGAATTGGAAAATATTGTTACGTTTTACCTTTTCAAAAACCTTTAAAATATGATCTCGTAGATTGCAAATAAAATAAAAATAAATTTGTGTCGAATTTTAATAAAAATTCCTTATTATTCGCACAATTTTATGTGCCACGGTTTACAACTTGATGTAAACAACAACAATTGCTTTGTTTGTTATTCCTCTGTTTACAACCTTTGAATAAACAACAACAATTACTAGACAATTATTCGACAGATCTTTGTAACGGGGATCTTCAAATCACGAATACTCTCTTCAAATGCACCGCGTCTTCACACAAAACTGACTGAACTTTACTCACTCACTCGCTTTGCCTTGCCTTTTATAAACAGCCTGATGAATGCTCCTAAAGGCGAATGACTTCGACTTCTCGAAATTTCTATAAATGTAAATAATTTAATCGCACCAACCTCCGTCAACTCATGCGCAACAACTTTGTTAAAGAATGCACAGTTTACGATTTAATTCATTTTGAGTAATTTTCAGTGGCGCAACCTATCGGATATTGGCCACACCAACTTAGAAACCTTTCCCGGCTCATGCGCAACAACTTTGATCATAACATGATCAAATGCATACATAGTTTACGATTCTATAAGGTGCATACAAACAAACATTCATTTTTATATATATAGACTATGGGAGGTGACACACCAATCCGCCCATTTTGTTCATATATACGTCAAAGTCATCCATACAAAATTTGAGGACTCTAGTTGTTGCAGTTTATGAGATATGCGACATTAAATACTTATTGGGTATGTGGGCGTGGCACCTCGCCTATTTCAAATGTTAAGATAAAAATAGCGTATAGTTCCTTCCAGCATACAGGCAGATACTGTTAAAATTTCAAGAAAATCGGTCCAGCCGTTTAGCGGTCTATAGACTTCAAACAAACAAACCCACAAACAAATAAACACACATTCATTTTTATATATAAGATATTAAGATAAAATTGAGGTTTCCATTGTAAAAAGAAAATCTAATGACTTAACATTCTATCAGGTGGACCATCTATCGTTTTAAATTTGAACTACCGCTTATTTTCTATTCTATTATATTTTATTATATTTTGTCAGAAAATCCAGTATATAATCTCCACTGAACGTAATGAATCGACCGAAATTTATGTCCAAAACAAAGATAATTGCTTGGAAATGGCATGAAATGTCGTTCAAAATTTGGTCGCAGAGAAGAACCAACAGTGCCCGGTATATGCAGGATTATTGCTAAAGTTTGTGAAACTGGTTTCATTCCAACATATGAGCGTGTTCGTACAGTGCGTACACTCGAAAATATCGAAGTTGTGGCTGGGAGTGTGCGTTGGAATCCATCAACATCAACTCGTCATCGTTCTCAAGAATTAAACATTTCACGTAGCAGTTTATGTCAAAAACTGTTTTGCGAAAATATCTTGGTATGTCGCCCTACAAAGTTCGATTGCTTCAAGAGATGAACCCGCATGAACATCCGCTTCGTTTTCGCTTCGATAGATAGGGCAACAAAGAATTGAACGATGATGTCGACTTTACCAAAAAAAAATCATCTTTTCTGATGAAGCTTATTTTCATCTTGGTGGGTACCTTAATAAGCAAAATTTCCATTTTTGGGTTTCAGAAAACTAACACGTGGTCTTATAGAAGCCAATAAGAATTATGAGTGATTGTTTGAAGCGTAGCCATCATTGTCGCATATTTCTTTACAAATGAGGACGGCGCAACCATTACGGTCAATGGAGACACCTATCGCACCTTGATACATAATTTTTTTTACATACATAATTGGCCACTACAACCTTTCAGTAAGGATTACGACTGATTACGATGAAGAGCGGGTAGAAAAAAATCGGTGCAATAGGTGCCTCCGTTGGCCGTAATGGTTGCGTCGCCCTCATTTGCAGAGACTCAATAATAACTCCGTTCCACAAGCTGCATCCAACATACATACAGACATACATAATTGGTCATTACAACCCTTCAGTCAGGATTACGACCTATTTTCTCACACCACTTATATTGTATACGTTAATTTTATACATGAGTGGCGGGACCTACAGTTTAAAGTCGACCCCGAACGACAGATTTTTTGAAAAACTTTTCATGGCTATTTTATTTACTCTCAGAGCGTTTGCCAGAAATCTGCTGAGAGGAAGTCGCCGAAGAAAATACTTTTTGTATTTTGTCTTGATGCCTGGCCTGGGGCTCGAACCCTGGCTTTACGTCTAATAAACCAACACACTACCTACTAGTCTACGGCGACTTCATAGTACCCAATTTTTTTTCACCCGCTCGATATGGTATTGATGTGAAGGATGTTTGGCTTCAATACGAGTGTGAAACTTGCCACACATCTCACACTACATTCGATTTATTGCATCAAACGTTTGACGGCAGTTTAATTAGTCGAAATAATTATGTGAATTGGCCGTCAAGAAGCTGCGATTTGACACCGTTGGACTGTTTTCTGTGGAGCGCCGTTAAAGAAAAGTGTTATGCCGATAAACCAGAGACAAATGTTCATTTGAAGGCAAACATTCGTGATGCCATTACCGAGACTCGAAAATTTTACGAAAATTGGTCTGAACGAAAGAGGTACTGTGAGGCGAGTCGCGACAGCCATATGAGTGAAATGATATTCCATTTCTAATCGGGAACATTGTGCTTTACAGCAAAAAAATAAATTTGGCAAAATTTCAAACAGTTTTTGTTTTATTGCAATTTCTAAATTTTAACTTTTAAATGGCCCACCCTATATAACGGGATTAGGCAAACTTCTTGAATTAAGATGAACAGTGACTAGGCATTCCTTACTATAATCTTTAATAACTGAAGTGATTCTTGAAGTTCCATAATTGTGTTAATGTTAGATGTTAATCATTTTAAGAATTTCATTATTGTATCGGGTCCCCCATCTAACGTTTTTTTTCAACTAGTGCTTATTTCGTGAATGGTAACACTTAGCTCATGTCTGATTTGCCAGATGATTAGTTTTATCATTCCGCTGAACGAATATGGACCATCCAATGCGTTTTAGCTTCGCTAAGTGGGTCCGCGATCGACTTACAGAAGATGCCGATTTTGGCAAAAAAAATCAGCTTTTCAGATGAAGTTCATTTTGATCTTGGCGGGTATGTAAACAAGCAAAATTGTCGCATTTGGGCACAGAAAACCCGCACGCATATATTGAAAAAGCCGACGTACCCAAAACGACTCACTGTTTGGTGTGGATTTTGGTCCAGAGGCATAATTGTGCCATTTTTCTTCGAAAATGAGCAAGGAGTGGCCGTTACAGTCAATGGCGATCGTTATCGGGCCATGTTGAACGAATTTTTGTTCACAAAAATTGAAGAGGAGGATATTGGCAACATTTGGTTTCAACAGGACGGCGCTACGTGCCACACAGCTGAAGCTACACTCGATGTTTTGCGCCCTGTTATTGAAGATCGCATTATCAGCCGCAGAGCTGATGTCGTTTGGCCACCTCGGACCTGCGATTTGACACCGTTTGACTGTTATTTGTGGGGTGCCGTCAAAGATAAGTGTTATGCCGACAATTGACGCTTTAAAGGACAATATTCGTGAAGCCATTGGTGAAATACAGCTGCACACAATCGATAATGTGCTTAAAAATTGGACCGATCGTGTAGGCTACTGCATGGCCAGCCGCGTCAGCCATTTGAATGAAATTATTTTCCATTACTAACCGAAAGGATTGTACTTTCAAATAAAAATAGAAATTTGAGAAAATATTCAGTAGTTTTTTTTTAAAACATTTTCAAAAAAATAAAAAGTTATTTGGCGGACCCTTTAGTTGGGGAATGGTGGTAGTAGTAAAAAGTTTATTAATTTAAAATAATTTCGAATAATAATTTCCCATCATTGAAAGACTATTAAATATATACTCAGAGAGAGAGAGAGAGAGACTTGAATTTCATTCACTAACAAAACATACTTCCATCTAAGCAAACTGTGATTGTGATTGTGGAATGCAGGAGTAAGATTTTGTTTAAATACTCGTAACAAAAATAACTGTAAACACCTTGTACCAAATGTCGTACTTACTTAGTTTCAGTATTATAACACACACGAATACTAACAGACACACGAATACTTATATATTTATATGCAGTATTTATCCATCTTAATGTATGTATATAAGTAGATACGTATGTATGCATGTGTGAGTGTGTTTTGTGTGTTTGTATGTGGAACACATTGAGTAAATTACCATATTTTACAACTTGTGCCTTGAAACATGGCCAATAAGATATGAAAGTGCGTATAAAACCAACATAATTATTAACACACAGGTACAATACAATACATACATACACATCTCACATATGTATGTAGTGCACATATTTTCTATGTATTCGTATATAATTTACAGAGAAACTTACATCTCGAACTGTGGCGTAAGCATTGTGTTATTACCGTTGTTTTTGCGTTGTTCTGTTCTATTCTGTAGTGTGGCTGTTGAACGAGTATGGATGGCGGTGGTATGAACGTAATTCTTGTTGTTGCATGTTGTTTGTGTCTGTGCTAATATTCCTGTTAATATGATTAAATATTATTTATGGATTTGTTTAATTTGTATTTAGTGGCCGGTTTTTGCAAACACAGACCACACTGCATACACATGCAAACATATGCCAGAGTGTATGTATTTGTATGATTGCACTTGAGGCCATTGGGGTGGCAGTAGAATTTGCAAACATGATGAAAAACCAATGAAATGGGAAAATATTTACACAGTTTTGAGGAAAAGTTCTGTCTGTGGTGGGAAGAAATTCTATTTTTTTTTATTTGATTTTAAGAACAGAAAAGCAAAGTCAAATAAACTGTTTGATTATGGTGGCAGTGCAACATGTGATATTCTGTTACTGGAATATTATTCTGGTCTTTCGTCGTTAAGGAAATCTATAAAGTTTTAGAGATGATAAACTCAAGCTGTAACTCTTGAAGAAGTTGGATCAAACAATTTGAAATTTGTTTGCTAAAACGAAGAAAAATTATATTAAATGTCAACAGAATATGGATTATGAGTTTAAATCATATCGAAAATTAGTTAACAAAGCAGAAGAAAATTACCAAAAAAGTGTAACATCTACCACATTTATTTCGTGATCAGTTGCTTTTTCCTAATCTGTATTATCGTTGCATAGCTTTCAAGTAAGTATTCTGTTCAATATGTATGTTGGATTTAAAAGGATGCAGTCCGTAAATAGTCTGATATAATAGTCTAATAATAGTCTTCACACAAAACTGAGAACACTTCACCTCACCTTGCCTTTTATATAGCAGAGTAAACAGTCTGATGAATCTTCTTGAATCTTCTTTGTTTATATTTATTATTATAGTATTGTTTGTGTATTTTTGTTAACTTGTTTACAATTTTTTTATGCTGGTGTTTGTTGTTGTACTATGCAGTGTGATAATTTGTAAACAAGTAATTTTAATGTTAAACGATGTAAAAGGAAAACACCAGTATCTAGATTTTTCATTTTCGTAACAGTACCTCTTCATATTGTTGTTCTTATAATAAACACAATCTATACGTCTTAGGGCCATTATTACAACTTGCCGTTAAACTTGGGTTTTGTTAAAGGTAGCTTTAGCTAAAGGGAACTGTAAAGTTACCTTTAACTTATTTTCATTATTACAACTTACAGATAAAATTTTTAAAAAATATGGCAGTGCCGGAGCAATGTCGATAAAACGCTCAATTATACAAGTTCTTTTTTAAGGCAGTGGCAACCGCGGGCTTCGTTTTTTTTTGTTGTAAATGCTCATTTTGTTTAAATTTGAAGTTGCCATAATGAAAATAATATATAATATGGCAAGTTTAAACATATAGTGACCTTTAAAAGTTACCATTAGGATGATCCTCCATTTAGCTTAACGCTCACTCCTACCATATTGTCCACTTATAATAATGAAAAACAATTTATCTGCCCGTTAAAATCCTCCCTTTAGTTAAAGGCAAGTTGTAATAATGGCCCTTAAACCTTTTAGTCCAGTAGGTAGTATTACACGCCAGGCTTCAGTTCAAACTCCAGGTTAGATATCTCCAACAGAACGAAATATGAAAAAAAATATTTCTTCGGTGACTTCCTCTCAGCAGATTTCTGGCAAAAACTCTGAGAGTGAATAAAATTGCCATGAGAAGTTTCTCAAAAATCTGTAGTTCGGAGTCGACTTTAAACTGTAGGTTCCACCACTCATGTATAAAATTAACACACACAACATAAGTGGTGTGACAAACTAGGTCGTAATCCTGAAGGGTCGTAATGACCGATTATGTATATGTATGTATGTAACCTGTCTAGCATTATGCAAGTCTTCGCCTCTTCTCATCTTTCCCTCTTCATCCTCTTAACTTATAGGATTTGTGTCTATCAATGATGTAGACGCTCCTTTCCTAGCAAGTTCATTTAACAGTATTTTCTGGACTTAGCAGCTTATTAAGGCAATTTCGTTTTAATTTTGAATCAAGGCTTGACTATCGAATGGAATTACATGTCGTGTTCTTTGTCTTTCCTATGTAAATTGAATTGGGCACGTTGTGGATAATTACCATCGAACTCCTCATACTTAAGGCCCGAGCACCCCTGCTTGCAGACCACTATATATCTTTAAATCATCTGTGCTGCATAACATCCCTTAAATCAGCCTCAAAATTGATTCATTCACTGTTATTGTTTAGTCTTGTAACTGAGCGTTGCTGCTGTAGTTTAGTAGGCCTATAAGACGCAAGCCGGTGGTTCAAACCCTGTCTCAGACATCTTGAAATATGCAAACAAATAATTTTTTCCGCCAACTTCCTCTCAGCAATCTTTTGGCCAAAACTCCTTCGTTAGCAGTCGATATTAAATTGTAAAGTCCGCCACACATAACATGCCTAGTATTAGAAAGTTTTAATCCTGAGTAAAGGGTTGGAATGACCAAGTGAGTAAGTTACAAAATATTCCTCGAAATCATGCAACAATGGGAAAAGGATATTTAATATAATCTCCTACATCCGTTGAATAATCCTCTAAAACAACTATAATGGGAAGACCTCTTAAAAAACTCTGCAGAAACCATGAGAAATTACTACAATTCATAGAAAGAACGAACTGTTTTTGAAGTGGAAGTAGTACTAATCTTTATAGTTTTGAATTCTGATCGACTAACACTATCTCATTGAAAGTGCATTATTGCATGGTGTGATCAGTCTTCTGGCTGCTCTTCCATTAGTCGCCCTTTCTCATAAAGACTGTGTTACTCTGTGTCATGCGGACTTTTTGTGTTTTTGCAGTACTACGTCGACTCATTTTGCAAATTTCTGAGTCGAGCTTCAGCAGTATCGCCCCCATTGCATGGTTTAACATCAGAATCGGATCGAGAACAGATCCCATTTACATTAGATGTTCGCGATATAGCTGTAAATTAGGTAATGTGGTGGCTTACTAGACGTGAGGCCACGGTTCAAACCCCAGGTCAAACATCTCCAACAAAACAAAATATTAAAATAAATTTTATTCATCTCAGCAGCAGAGATCAGCAATGAGTATTCAAACAGATGAGTAGAATCGAATCATACTCATAATTTTTGATACTTATACGCATTCATACTTATTTTAATATTATTGAACCTCTACTCACACGTATGATGTTATTGATTTCGACTCCCCATAACTCAACATTTACAAGCAGCACATAATAAATATCAATCGCATACGAACACTAAAATACTTACTAAAAGGTTGTGTGTTTGCTCTGCTTGCTGCTCTGTCTTCTTTGCTTATGTGTCTTTTTTCTTTTTTTGTAAATGCAACAACAACTAAGACTGTCAATTTTGATGTATGATTCGAGTCACTTGAATAATTTCTAAGTATTATAAGAATTTTTCTAAAGTTATGAATCTAAATGAGTAGACTTATGAATCCAACATATTTCGAATGGTATGAGTTTTATCTCAACGTTGTATGCATACTCATTGCAACCTATACTTATAATTTAACGTTGTAGTGAAGTATGAATGAATCAGAGTACGCAGTTAAATTCCAATATTGTTGACTCACTTATATTCAAAATTTCACGAGTGCTTATGAGTAGGGAAAAATGATTCCAGCAATGAATGAATCTCTGAGCGAGACAATTCCGGAACGTCAAGAATCACTTCAGTTATTAAAGATTATAGTAAGGAATGCCTAATCACTGCCCATCTTAATTCAAGAAGTTTGCCTAATCCCGTTATATAGGGTGGGTGCTTAAAAGTTTAAATTAAAAAATGCAGTAAAACAAAAACGGTTCGAAATTTTGCCAAATTTATTCTTTTTTGTTGTGAAGTATAATTTGTCCGTTTAGAAATGGAATATTATTTCATTCATATGGCTGCCGCGGCAAGCCTCACAGTACCTCATTCGATGGGACCAATTTGTGTGCACTGTCTCGAGTGCATGAGTTAATCTCTCAGCAATGGCATCACTAATATTGGCCCTCAAATGCTCAATTGTCTCTGGTTTGTCGGCAGAACACTTTTCTTTAACGCTGCCCTAAGGAAATAGTTCAACGGTGTCAAAACTAAATTGACATCAATATTTTGGCTAATTAAACGGTCATCAAACGTTTGACGCAATAAATCGATTGTAGCATGAGATGTGTGGCAAGTTGCACTATCCTGTTGAAACCAAACATCGTTCACGTCAATACCATGAAGAACGGGTACAAACAGTTATCTTGGTGCGATAGGTGTTTCCATTGACTGTAATGGTTGCGCCGTCTTCATTTTCAAAGAAATATGGGCCAATGATGCCTCCGCTCCACAAGCCGCACCATGCAATCACTCGTAATGGGTAATTTGGTAAGACCACGTGTGGGTTTTCTGAGCTCCAAATATGGCAATTTTGCTTATTAACGTACCCACCAAGATGAAAATGTGGTTCATACGAAAAGATAATTTTTTTTCAAAATAAATTCGACGTCATCTTGGTCGCATAAATCCACAAGCACACATAAACTAAAATGCCTCTCATACAGAATATCCAATGTGTGAGACGTAGAGTTGCTCTGTTGAAGCTAAATGTGCTCGCTTTCCAAATCGTACAGACTAGTCCGCGTCGTAGGTAAAAACTTAACAGTGCTTTTTTGGGACGCTCTTAAATTATGTGAGGATTGGTATCGTTCCAAATTCGACAATTTTTATTGCTTCCGTTCGTATTCATACAGAAGTGAGCCTCATGAAGATAATTTTTTAATGAAAATTATGGTCAGACACACACATTGTTCAACTCTAAATCTAGGAAATTTGAATTAATGAATGAGACTTTATCTTGTGAAGATAAACTAAGAGATATAAAGTACCACTATACACAGATTGTTTAGCTCTAAATGTATCATGAAGTGATAGTCAAACATGCTTATAATAACTATTCAGAGATCGGAAAAAACTGTTTTTTATGGGGCAGTTTTCATTTAGGAATTGACGTTACATTATTAACCAGCTTAATGCCATCTCGCTGTGTAAAAATCGTTTCTTAAAAAAAATTCAGATAATACATCCAACGGGTACTGAAAAATACAAGACCTAATTGAGATTCATCTAACGAATCTTGTCGTAAATTAGGACAGAATAAGTCAAAGCTGACCGCATAGCAATGTGAAATGCGAAACACAAAAAGATTAAAAAACGATGCTAATAACCAGTCCATGTAAGAATTTCTACTTCATATTTATGAGCCTGAAAAATGGAAAAGAGATAGAGGGCACAAAACTATACATGTACTAAACACATGTACGATTGTGTGGGTTGTAAGCTATTGAATAGTTTGCAGGTAAATTACACGTTTTAATTTGAAATTATTGTAATCAATTTTATTAAATCGGCCATCCAAACTTGGCAAACAAAATTGTTTAGAAATTCTTTCGTTAATTATTTCAACATTTTATAAAAATTGTTTTCATTCACTTTAAATCCATTTTCTCTCTCTATCTCTCTCTCTCTCTCTTTCTCTGTATAGATAGGTATGGTAACTCAAATTGCGAACATAAATTGTTGGCATCTTTTTGGTCATATATTTTCACAGATATATCCTGATTGTCTGTCCTATAGGAACAATTATACGGTTTTGCTTAATGAATTTATCTGCTCATCAGTTTATAAAAATCTACAACCAAATACGGACTCATGCAAAACAAAAACAAAAAACAGAAACAAAAATGGTCACACACTTACGCATCTAAGTGTATACTCACTCACACACACAAGCGCGGCCGTATCATAACTTCTAACCAGGCTCTAAACACATACACACATAGACACTCGCACACCGCTCCCATTAGTTATTGTTACGTGAATGCACATTACAAGTTAAAGTTTTTACTCATTTTGAGGGAGACAGAGATGGAGATGGAGACAGAGATGGAGGAGACACTGAGTAAATTTTATGTAGATTTGCTAATACGAATTATGTTCATTTGTTGTGCCACAGAGTAGCAGATGTAACAACACAGCTACTGTTTTTTGTTGCTACCACAAAACATAAACCCACATATCCACACAAATACTAATACTCGCACACAAACGCATAAAAGCTAACCCTCACACACGTTAACATTTGCCCGTTTACATGGCATACATGGGGCTATGCATGGAAACATAATGAACGTAGAAACATACGAGCACATATTCATGTTGTTTTATGTGCAACTACGTAAGTAATGGTCGTATGTCTGTCTATTGGTTTGTGTCTTGTAATTACACTTGAGTCATTATTAACGGCGTTCAGCAAAAAACATTTCAAATTCGGTATAAAAAATGGAAAAATTTCTGATTATATTACAATCACAACGGGTCAAAAATAAAAGGATTGGATCTTTCAAATAATAAAGTACTAATCTGAGGCGTCTAAGGAATTTCTTGTATGTTCCATTCTTAACTAAACTAAAACTAAATACGTAGTCCCCGGATATAAACACACCAGATATAATAATTCCCCGCTTAGTAGCATTGAAACTTATGCAGTATTGATATTTGCTTCAAAATGTACTTCAAAATTTGTCGATATATGTTTCCCGCTTTTAAGAATTCCCCGCTTATAAATGCAAAAAATTGTACTTCATACTCTTAATTTTCTTTAAAAAGATTCGTTTATATGCCACCACTTTGTGACAACTTTCAAGTCCTGTTCACTATGGGGATATGCTGATAAAATACCAACTTAGCCAATATTCACCATTAACGCGATATGGCAGATTTATTAAAAAAAAGTAGCAAGAAGTTGAACAGCGCAATGTAATTCCATAGAATGTTCTTTATTGTTTTGTTCTTTACGAGGCATAGGCTGCTCTCTATCCCATCCAGAAGTAACTGACTAACACAATCTTAGATAATTGATTCCTGATAGAAAACCTACAATGAATTGTATTGCGAGTGTTGACTCGCCGTTCGTAATTTGTAAAGCTTTTCTTCCACTAATCTAACCTGGTACAAGTCTCGGGCGAGTCAACGACCTAATTCTCTGCTACAATAGGACTCCCAATTTCTATAAAGTCTGCAGCGGATGCATTTCCTTCAGCAATTTCACCGTAAAGATGCCAATGTGACACAAATTACAACTTTGTTCACTACACCGAATTGTAGAAGATGATCAAGCGGGCATTCCATCAAATACGAAGCAAGTGATGTCGATAAGACAAATAGAATTCTATCAGCTGAAATGACACGAGGATTATTGTTTTCCCCTCTTGTCTAGCAATCCTTTTTGAAAGTGCTTTTATCTGGGGAATACTGTATATTAAAGAGAGAAAATTGCAACCAATTTCAATACAAAAAAGGCAAAAGAGACAACGAATGATAAGAGAAAAGAAATCAGAAATATTAAGACAAAAATAGAGTCTTTTAATTTCTACGAGCCAAATGAATCTTATGCCAAATTTTCGCCCTCTGGACTTCCTTATTTATGGAATAGGAGAGTACTGAATTAATTTTCTTCTAAAACTTTTTCAATAATCCCAATATCATTACATGCATATTTACGTAGAAAAATTTAAGCTATCACTTTCATCATAATAATAACCATTGACCTTTCGTTGCCGTACTTACTTTCTCAATTAGTCATTACAATCATTTAGTCAGAATTACAACGCAGCTTCACACTTTATTATTTTATTATAATTCTACTGAAGAAGTATCTTAGTACTGCAACAAACGATCTATAGTACTGTCCTTAACCTACACAGGGTACCCAAATAATCTCTCCGCCAAACCTATTGCTCTGACAAATTTCAAGATGTTGCTCAATGTTAACAATGGGAAGTCTCTGTCTAGAACTAGATATGCACTGAGTGTTTTTTTTCCTGTATGCATTAGTGCTCCACACGTGTCAAGAACGTAAACCGAATCTATAGTGCGATGTCAAAAGATAAGTTGCCAACCTTAGGCTATTGCTGGATAGTCTGATGCATAACTCAGACCTACTTCTTAATATTTTCTTTAGTTGAGTATACTTTTCGAAATATTCGCTTCCAATCCACAGAAGGATTTTGGCCCTATTAGCAGCTCTTTCCTAATAAGCTCGTCTGCTTGCTAACCAACCCACATATGTCATGACTGGTGGAACTCAGAACGTCGATTTCGTACGATATTTAAGGAAAAAAAGAATTCGGAATTCATTCATCTCTTAAGACAAATTTGTGAAATTTTATTCAAAATAACAAACAAACTTAAATCGTTTACAGATCAAGGCATTAAAGTTGTTCTTATCACAAGGCCTCAGTGTATTTACAATTTTACATACGTTCAGTTTTGATTTTTATTCGTGTTATGGTATTCGTACTGTTTTTTGTTATTGTTGTATGTTTTTATGCAATGCCGACTGTTTTTTTTTTTTGCCTTGCGAACAAACTTCATCTCTAAACGTAGGAGTCGTAGTTTGTTTTTGGTTTCAAATATTTTTATTTCGTTTCGGAATCAAAAGAAAAACTCTTCGAATAAAATTAAAAAAAAAAACGAAAACAAACTTGAAACTATTTTGATTGGGAGTTAAGAAATTGAAAAAATAAAATAAAATAACAACAACAACTACAACAATACTAAGCTATACCCAAAAAACATAAACATTTTTATTAACATTTTCAGTTTTAATGGTGATTTGTTAGTGTTTTGCAAGTGAATATAAAATATGAGTGTGAGTGAGTATTTGTTTTTGTTGTTTTTGTTTACGTTAAGAAACTATAAATTTTTAGATTAAGTTCTTCTCTTTTATTATATTTTTGGACCAATTAATAAGATTTATTGGACTTTGTTTATCCTCAAAAAACAAAACAAAAACAGAAAACAAAAAAACATACAACTGAGAGTAGAAACTGATTTCATTTGAGTACAAAAAAAAAATATAAAAAAAAGTTAAGTGCTAAAGAAACGATATGAGAGGTGTTTGCATTTGATTTTATTTTACAGTGAAAAATAATTAAATTTTCTAAAGGGATTTATAAAACAAAATCAGAAAAAACTTTTTTTAGATTTTATGACACCCACGCCAACAAATGTGCTTTGGAAGCGCTTCGTTTTGCCGCGGTATAAGATCTTTAGGTTACCCATAGTATATGGAATCAAAATTTTAACGTGCATCGATCAACCTCCGACCAACACCTTGATTTCAAAAACAACAATCGAAAGGAATGGATTAGCGATACTACGTGGAATTTAATTCAGGAAAGAAAAGGAGTTAAAGCTGCCCTAAACTCGAGCAAAACTAGTTCGAATAAAATCAAACACCAGGAAATGTACAACCGATTTAACCGAGATGTTAAGAGTAATGCGAGGCGAGATAAGCGGAATTGGGTCAGCAATATCGCAAACGAGTTACAAGCAGCAACCCATCGCAGCAGCAACCCATCGCAGCAGCAACCCATCGCACAAGAGACCTATATCTTGCTGTGAACAAGCTCACTAACAGAACATTCTCGACTGGCAGACACCTGAAAAATGACGTTGGCGAACTTATAACATCAAAAACACAGCAACTCAGCTTGTGGGAAAATTTTACGCCAATATGCTGAATACAACGTCTGCTCCACAAGATTCAATCTGCACTTGTACCTCGCACGTGTCGAATCAGAACATATCTACTGAGTGCCCAGGAATGAATGAGATCAGCGGAGCAATTGGGTCAATTAAAAACAACAAATCTCCAGGCTTGGACAATATTTCCCCAGAACTCCTTACAGCCGACCGCGCTACTAGTGCTCGCTTATTGGAACCCGTCATAAGGGCATTCTGGAATAACGAATCTATACCAGACGAAATCACCGCCGGCTCAATTATAAATCTTCCCAAAAAAGGCGACTTGACCGACAGGAAGAATTGGAGAAGCATAACTTTATTGAGCATGGTCAACAAATTTATAGCGAATATAATAAACAAAAGACTGTCAAAAGCAATTTTTCTCAGAGGGGAACAAGCTGGCTTCCGTTCCAACAAATCTTGCGTCGACCAGGTCAATAGTCTCAGGATTATTGTGGAACAGTCAGCTGAATGGAGATCGCCTCTTTATCTCGTATTTATTGACTTTGATACGCTCAACCATACGGCCATATGGAACGCACTGGCTTGCAAGGGTGTCCCTACTAAAATAATAAACTTGATAAAGACATTGTACAACAACGCAACATGCCGCGTACTACATGAGAAACAACTAGGAAAGAGCATCAAATTAAAAACCGGAGTCCGTCAAGGTTGTGTACTGTCACCACTCCTCTTTAACTGTGTCCTCGATGTAGTGATGCAAAAGTCGACAAATCATAGGAGAGGGATTACATGGGGTCTACAAGAGAGATTAGAAGACCTGAACTATGCGGATTACATATGTTTATTAAGCCATTCTTTCTCCGACATGCAGTCGAAACTGGATCTAGTTAGCGAAACCGCAAAGTTAGCTGGATTAAAGATGAGTATCCACAAAACTAAATCACTCAGAATGAATTCTGACGCAACGGGGAAATTCCTAATATACGGCAAGGAAATTGATGAAGTGGAGTCCTTCTGCTTTCCAGGCAGTATAATCGATAAATCCGGCGGTTCAACAGCAGATATCGCCAGCCGCATTAATAAGGCACGCAAAGCTTTTGCCCAACTTAACCCCGTTTGGAAATCATCTAATATATCGAGACGCACCAAAATTAAAATTTTCAACTCCAGCGTCAAATCCACATTACTTTACGGTTGCGAAACGTGGAATATGGCACCCCAAGATTCCCAGTCTATTCAAGTATTTGTGAACAAATGCCTGCGTAGAATCTTGCGTGTTTACTGGCCCTCCTAATATCCAATGCCCAACTCTGGTCAGATACAAACCAACAACCAATAGAGATGGAAATAAGAAGACGCAAGCGGGGCTGGCTTGGGCACACTCTTCGCAAGCCAATACATGACATCACAAGGAAAGTCATTGATTGGAACTCCCAGGGAAGCAGGCGCATCGGACGACCATCACACACCTGGAAACGCCAAATCACAATCGAATTATCCAAACTACATCTACAGTGGAACGAAGTGAAACACCGCGCTGACGATCGGGTTCATTGGAACCAACTTGTTGCGGCCCTATACTCCCTAGAGGAATAAGAGGAACATATATATATATATATATATATATATCAACCTCCGATTGCCTAAATTTTACTGCTTGCGAAGACTATAAAGTACTTCAAATGTAAAGTGAGGAATGCAACCCACTAAAATGAGACTACAGAAATTAGAGGAAGAACATGTACAAATTAATAGGTACCCCTGTATCTGGACTTATCTGGATACTGGACTTATCACTATACCAAACGCAACGTACGCAAAAGATTAGAGTTTGCCAAGCAATATCAGCGTTGTAATAACTGAAGCATGGTCCATCAAAATGGCAATTAATTTGTTTGAGTGGAATAGAAAATTCTCCAAAGTATGCTCACGTTCCATTGATGATTTGGAATGTAACTGTTCATTATCTGGATATTCTAAAGATCAACCTACTTCACTTAGTCAGGAGCGAAATGCCAGTGATTACAATCTATTCAGGAGCTAGCCCAAGGTTAGGTAAGATTAGCGGGTAGCTTACCGTTCTCAGGAAAGTTTACTCGGAGGCCCATATGGCCCATTGTGTTACCTCATATGAGGTAATCCATCCGTCATGATTCGTTAGTGAACCACCCCGAGCTCCGGATGAAACCGGTCAGATCCCTTAGTGACACGTCCTCCACCATGCCCAAATCTTCAAACGTTCTGTCACCCAAAAACCGGTGACGCATGTTCGACTTCTTTTCTTCCACATCATGGCAGCTTCTTGAGTAATCCTAATGGGACAGACCAAGCTTGTCAACATAATTGCCAATAGAGCAGTGTCCTGTTAGAATTCCTGTTAGTGTGTGATTCATTTTCTTGTCAAACTCAAATAGTTCCTTCATTTTCCTGTTGTCCCCTGTTGGACACAGTAGTTTTCAAATTCGGCAACCAGGTATGTTGAACCACCTACGGTTTGCTGAATTTCATGCTGCTTTTGCCAATTCGGAAAAGTACACATACGTATGTATATTGTAGAGGCACATATATCCTCTCTATCGTCTCTTCCTCCACTTCGTCTGCATTTTCGTTTCCATTAAAACTGTAAAATCATATTGTGATGATCTGTCAATATTCCCAATGGAGTGGCATACGTTTAATGAGATTATAGCTCTAATGAGATAGCAACACCTTTGTAAATTTACTGAAGATACCCGAAGCAATGCAAAGAAATAATTTCGGACATTTTGCTGTCACCAAATTGCCGTATTAACAACGTTGTATGTATTAAGCAAGATATATCCCAAACCGCTCATCCTTGCTAAAATTTCTAAGGAGCCAAACAAATTACTCGGTTGTTTGCTGTTCACAATTATTCTTGTGTTCCATAATTTTTAGAAAATTATGTCGAGAGCGTGGCCAAAAATGGTTAAAGTAAATGTGGAAAATTCATTATTTTTTTACCTTTATCTTATAGAAAACACTTCTATTAGTTGATATGTAAAATTTTTTTAAAACCTTTTTCGTAGTTGTTTAGTTTTTGTATCTCAAAGTTAAGAATTCCCATGCAATATGGAAAATTTGTGCGAAAACTTGAAATTTGACATATTTTTTCATAGTTAAAATTCAAAAATTCTTTTGGTAACGGCTAAATTATTTGTAATAGAATTGTAAGCCAGGTATGTAATTGTAATTACAACGCTGTAACTGTTTACAAATATTAATCATATCGACGCCTGCGTTCTACAACATTCTAAGTCGAAGTGTGTTTTGAGTTATGAGCTCTCAAAGTTTTCACGCGACATACGACAATATGTGTATTCTAAGGAGATTTTTCCCTATAACTTCGGAACGGATCGGCGCATCTTTACCAAATTTTGACAGTATTTAAGTTAGAGAACGTAGAATTTGAAAATGCAAGAACAGAGAATGGAGGCGTCGATATGTGAAATACCGTTAGCCAAAATACAGGTTTTCAAAAAATTAGGATTTTCATACATTTCTTAATTTCAGTAGTGAATTAAAAAAAACACCCAATATTACTTTTGAAATTTTTTGATATTTTATTACCACAAGTTTGTACTTTAACATACATATGTAAATTTCAGCAGCTTCTGACTGCTTTTGTGAGCGTTATAAATGTTTTTTAGTGTCAACATCATTGCAGATTCGTGATATTTTTGAGCAATGGGTGCAACTTAAGAAAAATAATACAACAAATGTGTTGCATCATATTGAACAATTTGTGGAAAGTCGTATTCAAAGATTTCTCGCAGATATAGAGAAGGACAAACTAAAATTCATTCTTTTAAAAATTAGTAATAATTGGACAAAATATAGACACGGTAAAATTAGGTTTGAAACTGAGTTGAGTACCTGGCTAGATAATGAGCTATTTTGTAAAAATATTTGTGATGTAAGATTTTCCAGATCATCGATTTTTTATATTTAAACATAAATAAATAAATAAAGCACAAGTAGCGGTAGGTGGTAGAGTCAATTCTAATAAGTAGCTAATGGTGTATCTAATATTACAGCCAAAACCATGTATATCAATCTATAGTCAAAAACACTTCTGAAAAAATATGATATGGATGATTTAAGGATGTATATAATTGAAAGAGAGGATTGTGCAATAGCAAATGAATTGATACAGGATTCTCAGAGTGATGACACTAGCGATAATGAGTAAAATATTTATAATATGCCTGTATGTAATATGTATTAAAGTATGTTTATTCATCTAAATAATGTCTTTTCACTTATATGTATAAATTTAAATATTTTAATATATATAAACAAATTTTAAATTGTTTAATAAAACATTGTTTAATTATTATTTCAGCTGTGGTACAAATGTATCCTTAAAATTTTCTAAGGATATACGGAATGTGAGAAAATTAAATTTTAATGAGTTACAACATTTAAATCATAATTTGCGATTCGAAAAAAGTATGTATACAATTTTTTTATGTCTTTTTGATACTTTTTTGAAAAAGGTCATTTTTAAGGTAGGCGTATCCTTGCTCCAAATTGAACGAAATTTGGAGGAAGTGTTAAGCATATTAAAACAAATAAGTGTACCAAATTTTATTAACATATATTTTTTCCTTCCAGTTATAGCAATTTTTAATTTCAGGATATATTGGAGGACCACGAATCCTTTGACTTTAAATGACCAAATTGTAGGTATGATTATGATTTACCAATTAATATAGGTGTGCCAAATTTTATTACTCTACTATTACTCCTTCTATTTTTGGCCACTCGTTATATAAAATCGCGACAGTGTGTGCCACATGGAACTGCTACATAAAGGTTCCAGTCCTGCTAACACGAAAGAAGCCTCGTAACCGTTACAATTTGTTCAGTGACAAACACTGACAAAGGCGGAATCTACGATCAGTAGTGTTTCCTGCGTGGTAAGCAAGATTGGCTGGGAATCATATACCAAGAGTTACTCTCAAGAGCCAAGCTTACATCATTACTTTACATTTAAACTTACTTGAGAACTCGATATAACACATCATCCCTGATATTCTAAAAAAAATTAAGAAAAAAATTGTTGATGTCCCTTCTATCTAATTGCCATGGAAAAGTTTCTGTTTATGGATAAAATTAACACACTCAACATAGGTGGTGTATGAAACAGAACCGTAATCCAAACTAAATAAATTCAACTTCGAATTTGGGGAAAAGGCAATCAATCTTGAAGTCCCCAAAACATGCACGGCAGCTTGCTTAAAAATCACGCCGTAACTGTTACAAAAACATTTATCTTCAATACAAGGTATTGTAAACTACTACAGAAACAGGCAATATGACTGCAACTCAATACTCGTATGCTCAAGTCACAATAATCGTCTGTAAACAGATGCACAGGATAGTATAGTAGAGTGTATGAGTGTGCAGTAGAACTTTATATGAACACACATCGAAAATAGACAACAATTGTTGGCCTCAAGAAAATAACAATCAACAACAAACAGCCGTGCTCCAACAGTTGCATCAGCAATAGCATCAGTAGCAGCATATTATGAGGAACCATCTGCTTTTTTTTCTGATACACTTGGACATGCCCCCCAACGGTAGTGGTGCCAACAACAACAAATACAATATAAAACAAAAAACGTTTTAACTTTATGACTGAAAAGAAAAGCATTTTTCAAGATTTTTCTTTTCTTTCGCAGGAAACAAAAACAAAAATGAAATCCAGTAAATACTAAAATTGTATATGGGCTGGAAGATAAAATGTGATTGTGACACACACGAAGAATACAATGATAAAAGAAACTCAGTGAGGAACAAACATTTTATGAAGCAATTCTTCACAGTACATGGTTCACGGCTAAAGTTTCGGATAAAGCCTGTAACATTGTTTAGTGGCAGATGCAATGTCTGCCTTCGATTTAGTACAACAGAACTCAGTGCTTTATCTCCACAACAATTGAAGTCAGTAGCAGGTAATTTTTTTTCTATTTGGTTTGTCAGTGTAAACTTCTTCGGTATGAAAAAATGATTCGTAACTTGTTATAATGCTAAAAAGGTTGAGTACAGGGCGGCTGATATGTATTGCAACCAACTTCAGGTTGTTATCATTTGTAAAACCGCTCGTCTGACAGTTGACAGATTTATTTCAGTGACAGTTAATTTTATTATTTACAAGCTTACGAAAGCATTTTGATCTATTGCATTCAGAAAAAAGTTATTCGTGATGGAATTCAAGCGTGATAGTGTGATTGCTTTATATTTGGCTGGAAAACCACAGGTGGCTATCGTTAGAGCCCTCCAACATTTAAACGTGAATAAATCTTTTGTTTCTCGTACCATTGCTCGTTACCGTGATACTGGCAGTGTTGCATCGCATCCAAAAAGTGGTCGTAAAAAACGGTAACAACACCAGAAATGATCCGAAAAGTGAAGGCCAGATTTGATCGAAATTCACGCCGCTGTGATAGAAAAATTGCTCGCGAGCTGAACATATCGCGAGAACGGATGCAACACATATTGAAAAATGAGCTTGGACTAAAGCCATTGAGTTGCAAAAAGTGCAAGATCTCACCGGTTTAGACTGGAAAGAGCCAAGGAGTTACTTCGCTTGCACGAAAGTGGCCAGTTACCGAATTTGGTTTTCTCCGATGAGAAGCCATTCCAAATTGAGCAGTTTTTGAACAAACAAAATGATCGGGTTTACCTGCCAAAGAGGTCAGCTGAAAATTTACACCTGCGATTAGCCACCAGAACTCAAGCGCCGCCGATGGTAATGGTGTGGGCTGCCGTAACGGCCGATGGTCGCTCCCCGCTCGTATTCATCGACCGTGGGGTCAAAATAAATGCCGAATATTATCGGGAAAATGTCTTAAAAACAGTATTGAAGCCCTGGGCGGACAAACATTTCGGCCGCAAACCATGGACATTCCAACAGGACTCAGCACCACAGCACTCAGCACGCGTCAACCAAGAATGGCTTAAAAAGGTGGTTCCTCGCTTCATTTCTACCGCACAAAGACCACAAAATCTCCGAATCTCAATCCGTTGGACTTTTGCGCCTGGGGCATTTTGGAGAGTAAGGTTCTCACTAAAAAATACCAAAGTGTCGATCATCTCAAGACGGCGCTTCGCCGGGAATGGGACAAAATACCGCAGAGCCACTTTCGTGCAGCCTGTGATGGCTTTGTCGGCCGTTTGAAGGCCATAATTCGTACCAAAGGTGGCCAATTCAAACAAATCTAAACTGATTCTAAAATTTGATTTTATTTCCAACATTTTTTGTTGAGCAATAAAATTAAAAAAAAAAAAATTAAAAAAATATAGCGCTTTACTTTGTTGCATTATATATCAGCCACCCTGTAGGGTGTAAAATTTTTATAAGAATAGATTTTTTCCGTTGAATTTTATTAACAAATTTAATTCTGTGCTTGAAATCTGTTACTATTGAAAATTAACTTCAGCCGCGAATTTTATTTTTAAATTAAAGATAGTTCAAGTGCTAGGAATGCACTCTGAAATATGCAAAGTTAGTTGAGGTTTGTAGACATCACTGGAACGTACTTCAGCAATAAAAATTACTACGATACAGTAAATGGTTGATATGTAGAGCTGGAGTCACATGCCACACGGTACCATGAACCAATCGTGAATCCAGTTTGGTGAGCAAGTAAACTCACATATTTGGAGTATCCAAGATTATGTAATTGGACTTAACTAGACTGTATTTTATGACAATACATCAAGTCTCTCATGTATTGGAACAAGCCAGCCACAATTATAGCCCTAGAAGACAATATTCCATTTGTCATTGTTTGGAAAAAGTATACCAAAATTGGAGTTCACCCAATTGCTTATTTCTGCTTAATTTTTTGCCAATTAACTCCGTTTTTTTAAATTCGACAAAAAGCCAACGGGAAAAATAACTCGTTTAAAACATTTAATATGAATAACATTATCTCTGCATATCGAACGTAGATCGATGCCAACGAAGACTGGTCTGAAGAGCAAAGAAGTGACCCAATATTGGTGAAGATTAAAGCAGCTAAGGAAGAGGGCAAACGGCCTACCAGAAATGAGATTTCCGCAGAAGGTTCTCTTACAAAAGCATATTTGGCACAATGGGACAGTTTAAAATTGATAAACGGGTGTTTATATCGTCATTGGGAAAGCGCTGATGACAAGACCTCATCCAACTTAATAGTATTGCCTTCCTCTAAAATGAAGGAAGTTTTAAATTAGTTCCATAACAGAGCTAGCGGAGGATAAATTGGGGTGACAAAGACGCTGGAAAGACTAAAACAACGTTTTTATTGGGTTGGATGTCAGCAAGCAGTAGCGGATTGGTTAACAAACTGTACCCAGTGTATTGCAGCTAAAGGTCCAGTAAGAAGAAGTTGAGGTCAAATGCAACAATATAACTCGGGCGCACCTTATTATCCATCATCCAAGATCTAAAAAATATACAAATTGCTTACACTCCTCCACAAAATTACACCATCGGTAGATAAAGCTGTCAAAAATGTTAGTCTTAGTAGACTGGTATTTCCCACGGTTATTTAGAATCAATGAGTAGTGTGTGGGCTCAAGACTTCAAACTTTATTTTAAAAAAGAAAGAAATGCAAAAAATATTATTTTTATATTATATTTTGACAAACCCCTGCCAGCTGTCTTCTTGCGTTTCGCATCTCTCTTTTAAGTTCGGTAGTAAATTGAAGGCCTTAACATTCTCTGTTAAAATTAAAAAGCATAACGTCTATGGTAAGGGAGGGCAAGCCTATATCTGACTAAAGGCTGATAACGGTAAGTAAATCGCTGTAGTCTAGTAGGTAGTATGTTGGCTTGTTAGACGTGAGGCCAAGGTTCAATCCCCCGGTCAGACATTTCGAACGAAACGATATATGAAAAAATATTTCTTCGGCGACTGCCTCTCAGCAGATTTCAGGCAAAAACTCTGAGGCAAATAAAATTGCCATGAAAAGTTTCTCAATAATCTGTCGTTCGGAGTCGACTTTAAACTGTATGTCCCGCCACTCATGTATAAAATTAACAAACACAACATAAGTGGTGTGAGAAACTAGTTCGTTATCTTGACTCAAGGATTGTAATGACCAATCATGTATGAATGTATGTATAGTATATGGTGCTTTTATAACTTTGAAAACATCAAGTGGCTTCAAGTAATATATCCAGACGAAGGGAATAATATTAACAGCGATTATTATAAAAAAATCCTTTGGGAAAAGGGCAATGTCTTTTAGGTATACACATAATGTCACTGGATTGTTACTGTGTTTTAGAACTTCAATGTGCCCTGGTATCCGTGTGATATGTGGATCATACCTCATTGATATACCTGCAACAGCTACACACCGTTTTTAGAGTTTATTACGTTGGAATTTAATGCTTTGATAGCTGCCTCACAACAGCCATACACCGCTTTTAGAGTTTATTACGTTACAATTAAGTTCTTTGATAGCCGGCTGGGTATGGGGAAAGTATGCGTTCTTTCTGCGGATAGTCCGTTTGAAAGCATCTACAGTGATTCTTCAGTCTTATAGGGTCAAATCCAAGCGATTCAGAAAAAATTCCGCAACCGCAGCTGCTTTAAATTCGAGACATCAGCGAAGATTTCCACGGGAATACTTTACGAGATGCTCTGCACCATTTTTCCCGACCTCAATACTTGGAATGGATGCCCTAAATCTCATTGAGAAGACGTATTGTCACTACACCCGATAGTTCCAAATTCTTTCAGGATTCTTAATTGACTAGTATTTGATTCATGCCTCTGTCTGGTTGCGCAGAGGCTTCTAGTCGCAAAGCTCTTACAGATATTACAGTAATTCAAATAGACTATTGAATGACGTGGATGCCTTGACAGTAAAAGATAAAAGCAGATTTAATTCGATAGAGCCGGTATGACCCCTTTAAAGTTGCAAATCTTCAATATAACAACCGTACACATACAGAATAGAATAACAAGCGTTTGCATCACAAGGAAAGAATACTGAAATCTTCAGTCACAACGATTGTGCTATCGATTTGGAAATCCTAAGGAAAGTTTTCCTGTGTGCAGGTGGAAAATGTCAAGACGACGGAAAACCAAATCTAATGGTTACCGTTTATTAGGTGTGTATAAAGGTATAATTCAAAACAACATGGAAATGAGTTGTAACCGAATGCGATGACTGACACGACATGATAATTAGTTAGACAGAGAGTTCACACAAAAGTGCCGTAGTGTTCCTAAGGATGGCGAGTCTTGCTATGTCATAATGTGCAATGCACCTGATAGTGTATAGGGATCGAATCACAGCGATAATTAGCCCCTAGGCAGTTCTGAAGAGTGTGGTATAGATGATTATGGTTCAATAATTTTCGAGACTTAGACTACTTAAGCTATTGTTACGAAAATGAAACACATTAACATTAAAAACATTAACATTAACATTAAATTTATAAACAAAAACTTTAAAAACAAAACAATGCAGTAAACAAACCTGTTTACAAATTATCGTACGGCTTAGTGTAACAACAAACACCAGCATAAAAAATGGTAAACACTACAAGAATAAACGTAAACAACGATGTTTACATTTATAGAGATTTCGAGAAGGCAAAGTTATGAACATTCGTCTTCAAGGACATTCATCAGACTGTTTACGTTGCGATATAAAAGGCAAAGCAAATGAGGCAACTGAGTTAGTGAAAGTTCAGTCAGTCCTGTGTGAAGACGCTTTGCGTTTGTAATCTCCGTTACAAAGATCAGTCGAACAATTGTCTAGTAGTTGTTATTGTTTAAGCAAAGGGTGTAAACAGAGGAATAACAAAGAAAAGCAATTGTTGTTGTTTACATCAAGTTGTGAACAGTGGCACACAGAATTGTGCGAATAATAAAGAATTTTAATTAAAACAATTTATATATATTTATAACAAATTTATTTTTATTTTATTTGCAATCTACGAGATCATATTTTAAATGTTTTTTAAAGGTAAAAACGTAACACTATGTATTAAAAAAACAATGAATTTCTTTTTACTACACCTGGTATTACATGAACTAATTGGAATAAAAGAAAACGTTTCAACAAAAGTTGGTCGCCTCAGACAAATTCCCAGCAATACTATCGTTAGTGCCAGCAGCACTTTTAATACCAAGTCAAACACAAGGAATATATGTTCTAAAGAGAAGCAAGAAGAAGAAAAAGATAGAAAATCGAAAAAAAGAAGAATGTTAAAGAAGAAGAAGAAGAGAGCAGTCACAACAACCAACGAGAATGCAATACATTTTCTCAGTTGATGCGTTGTGATGTGTTTCAACATTCCATTACAGTTTTCATGTCCAGGCTCTGTTTTTTATCTACCATTTGTTGTTGGTTTTTATTCCTTCCAATGGTCAAAGCGAGTGAAATGTTACAAACCCTTGGGTTGTTTTCTTTCTACAACATTGAATAGAGTTTTCAATACAATTCACAGTCACTATGTGTACGTGTACGTGTGTATCATTGTGTCATGCATTTGAGTAGAAAAAATATTCGTCAGACTTGCAGATGTCAAGCATTTTCATGATGCGCATCAACAACAGATTGTCATGGTAGAGAAATAAAGTTGCTGGTACATCTATGATATCCCTGGATGTATGAATGTATGTGTGTATTTGTACAGCTACTTGTATACATGAGATTGGATTTTCTTTTTGTTGTTTTTCTTGGGTTTTTTTCTTGTCTTTTTTGTGAAATTTTTCTCCAATGTGAACACACTCTTCAAATAGAATGAACGAATGGGAAAACTGAAAACTTGATGACTTTGTATGACTTGAGTTGATAGGAATAATCACAGAGTTGTTGTGTGGAAGCTCAACAATAACAGCAACAACAACAAAGCAAGCAACTGCAATACCAATAACAAAAACAATCGAAAAGAATGTGCAACAAGAAAAAATAAATTCTCATTGCTGTACCATGATAGGAAATCTGTCCGTCTGCAATAACAGTATATACTACAAGAGAAAAATCGTTATGGTGTCTATCATTAAATGTACGAGGGTAGATTGTATTATATAAACATTGAAAATGCTTTATCGTACACGATAGCCTGTGTTACGTATTGAATTTAGTGAGTCTTTTACGTTTTACACACAACTTGTGCTATTACGTATGCGAGGAGAACGCGACTTATGAACAATGGACACTTCCTGGGCTTCTGTATTTCGGATTGAAGTACATAAACTTTCTTTTTAAGAACACTCCACAGAAGTCAATTAGTTTAAATCATTGTGTTTTTGCTCGCCCAGTGCTTTCTCCCAGAAAACACTGCTGTTTTTCGCGATAGTGTGACAGAATCTCGTCAACGTCGACTCGTCGTCGTGCCCAATGATTAAACCCCACCCGAAAGGCAATACTTATGTAATTCTATTCTTTCACCAAATTCAGTATATTATCCCCACTGAAGTCGGAAGGAAGTGTGTTGACTTATTAGACGCAAGGCCACGGTTCAAACCCCAGGTCAGACATCAAAACGAAATATGAAAAATCTCTTCGGGAGACTTCCTCCCAGCAGATTTCTGAGAGCAAATAAAATTGCCGTGAAAAGTTTCTCAAAAATCTGTCGTTCGGAGTCGACTTTAAACTCATGTATAAAATTAACACACACAGCATAAGTGGTGTGAGAAGCTAGGTCGTTATCCTGATTGAAGGGTTGTAATGGCCAATTATGTATGTATCCCCACTGAATCGTAATGAATCGATTTACCCTTGAGCATTGTTGGAATTTATTGGAAATTTATTTCCCAAACAAAAACAATTGGTCGGAAAATGTCGTATAAAATTTGTTGGCATAGAAGGACCAACAGTGCCTGGTATAGGCAAGCTAGTTACTAAAGTTCGTGAAACTGGTTTCATTGTTGATGCGCCAAGACGTAAGCGTGTTCGTTCAGTGCGTGCACCCGAAAATATCGAAGCTGTGGCTGAGAGTTTGCGTGAGAATACATCAACATCAACTCGTCATCATTCTCAATAAATGAATATTTCACGCCCTAGTTTCCGTCGAATTTTACGAAAAGAGTTGAAGCCGCATGACCATCCGCTTCGCTAGATGGACCAACGAGAAACTGCGCAGTGATGATTTTGCCAGAAAAATTATGTTTTCGTCACCTTATGCATGATTGGCCCATATTTCTTTGAATATGAGGATGGCGCAACCATTGCGAACGATGGAGTTGCCTAACGCATCATGATAGCAGATTTTTGTACCCGCTCTTTATGGTATGGATGTGAACGATGTTTGGTTTCATTAGGATGGTGTAACTTGCCACACATCTTATGCCACAATCCATTTAGTGAGTCAAACGTTTTATGGCCATTTAATTATCCGAAATGGTGCGATTTGACACCGTTGGACAATTTTCTGTGGCCGCCGTTAAAGAAAAGTGTTCTGCCGACAAACCAGAGAAAATTGAGCATTTGAAAACCAATATTCGTGATGGCATTGCCGAGATACGACCACTTACACCCGAAAAAGTGCACGAAAATTAGTCAGGTTGAATGAAGTAAAATATTCCACTTCTAACCGGAACAATTGTACTTCACAGAAAAACATTAATTCGGCAAAATATCAAACCGTTTTTGTTTTATTGCAATTTTTAAATTTTAACTTTTAAATGGCCCGCTCTATATGGTGAAAAACCGAAGAAACCCCAAACAAAAATAAAATAAATGAAAAATAAATAAATGAAACCAAATAAAATAAATGAATGATTATAAGCAAGTTCATCGAAATTATTTCAAGTGCTGCACTAAACTAACATACTGAATACTATAAGTTTACTTCGACCATATAACGTCGGCTTATCAAAATGTTTATGGTGTTCTCGAACGACGTTATAAACTACTAGAGTTTTAACTTTGGCATCGTTGATCAGGTTCATCTCTAGAGATTGAGATTTACGCTGTGGATTTAATAAGGAAACTCTGCATTTCGCCAACAATATTTACTTACCATCAAAACAAAATATATCCTCGAGTGCAGTAGACCATTGTAGTGACTTGAAAAATATGTCATTTATCCCCTAACAATTAAATTCTAGACTATTGTTGAAAAAATAATATTGTCAGGAGTATGATTTGAAATGTATTTTAACATTTCAGTTAATATTTCTTTTATTAATGCTTAAGGTTTTAAAGTTCTTATTACAAGAAAAAATTAAGAGCTTACCCTCGTTTTGTACACATATACCCACCTATAAACCAATATTAACAAAGAGGTACGAATGTACATAAACCAATCCACTGCATGCATGTATTTGATGGTCTCCTCATTCAACTCATTTTGTTGCTTTCGTATCTATTTTACATGCCTCGTAATGTTGTCATGAGTGTATTTTATTCTACACACTACCGTTTTCCGCTTCAATATGTATACCCTACAAAACTATGGTTATGCAACTAATAATATAACCTTTCGGTATATCAAGCGTTATAAAATCAGTTTCTGAGACGAGTGAAGCATATTTGTTGGCCATATTTGTGCCTCAAAACTACGAAGCCAAACTTAACGCTTACGACCAACACTCGGGATGTTGTGCATTGCGTTATAATTGGGAAAATCGATTACGGGATAAAGAAGAAAGGCATTAGTGCTAGGAAAGCTCTCTACAGGAAAAGAGTTCCACATACGTATAGTTCGGCTGCCCGTAAAAAGTGAGTGATCCATTGGCTAATTAACGATATACCGATATGGTCCACATGATAGACGTTATTAAAAGTCTAAGTAGAGCGTTGGCTTATTGGACTTGAGGCCACGAAACAAATTCCAGGTCAGACATCTCGATCAAAACGAAATATGTAAATAAAATAACCATGAAAAGTTTCTGAAAAATCTGCCGTTCGGAGTCGACTTTAAACTTGTATAAAAGTTAACGCACACAACATAAGTGGTGTGAGAAACTAGGTCGTAATCCTGGCTGCAGGGTTGTAACAACCAATTATGTATGCTATGTATGACAGGAAAGACTTCTGCAGGAAAGGAGTATAGTTCCACAAGCGAATAGTTCTGCTAAAGAACAAATTCTGTCTCTAAAGTAGTGTGTGAACTACAGGCCAATGAACAACGAACCGATATGTTCTCCATGATAGACGTTATTACGTGAAAATAACTGTTTTCAGGCGCAATACACCTTAATTCTCGAGCACTTATCGTTCTAGTAACGATATAGCAGTGAAATAGAAGCAACATTGCAAGGGTACTCCTATAAATGCATATAGTTGGATACCCTACTATCATTAGCATGTACCTTGGCCCTCTACTTTACGTCGTCGAGAAGCCTCAAACCCAAGGCCCAAACGTGAGAATTGTATTCCATGTTCGCGAGAATATAAGTGCATCAGGTGGAAGTATTTCTAAAACGATCTGAAGAAACCGAAGCCCTTGGCACGCTTCTTTCGACGCCTGAAAACTGTGCTGGTTCCAGCGAACATCACATGAAATTTTTATGCCCAGAACATCAAGGGCTTCTGACTTCCTCACGTGTACACCACCCATAGGTACAGATGACGTAATATTAGTGCTTATCATTAAAAGAACATGCGTGACAAATAGCACTGTCATCTGCAAAGAAGCACCCCATTGTTCTAGTTGGTAGTGAGCTAAACTTCAAGTGCCGAAGCCGTGGGTTCGATTCTCACTAGAGACTCTGGGTGCCTGACATATTTGCCTGACAATATATGTGATTATTCACAATTGAAAAGAGAAAGTGAGAATTATTACTAAAAAATATTAAAAAAAATTGTCGCACACCCCCTATAAACTATCTTTACAACGCACTGCACAGCATGGGGAGTGTTGGTTTAAAAAAAAGTAGTGCATAGGATTTCAAGTTAGAGAATCGTTGTTAAAAATAAGAAATAGAGTTGGAGAAAGAACTAAACGTTACCGTATCCCTTATTTAAACCTGAACTCATCAACCCGTGCTGGTTAATATCTGAGAAAGCTCGATATAAATCACGAAAAGCGACTACCAACACTAAAAACAATAAGTCTCGATAGAAGTACAGCGTGACATAGCCTGGCAAATGCTTTGGAAATATCTGAGAGTAGGTCGACAGGTCATCAGAAACACAAACCTTGTGTAACACTGTTTGACTCTACATACTTTAGAAGTTGATGGTTTATAATATTTTCCATAACTTTGAAAAATGCGGCACATAATGCTATTAATTGGTAGTTTTCAGTGTTATTATCGTCACACTTTCTGAGGAATGGCGTTACATTACCAATCGTCAAACAAAATTGCAAAAAATACCGGCACTGATATGAGGGACTGAAAAGTTTACCAAATAGATGAGTGAGCATCGAAAAACACGATCATCCTGCCCAGAACACTTGTTTACATTGAGATGCCAGTAGGACACCACATAGCCGTGTTTGAATGACTAAAAATTTTCAAATTTTTTTCGCTCAACTTCTGGAATTTGTTGCATTTGCCTCTGATTATTTTACTTTTATTTTGTAAAGGGTACTCCATTGTTTCTCATCTTCTTTTTTGATTTAAAAATAAAAAGAGAATCACTTTAGATGAGTTGATTTTGAAATGTCTTGTCATTTTCAAAGAGCCTTTTGCATTTGACAGTGTGTGTGTGTAAGTATCTTCCTTATATTGATCCACATACACACAAACAAATCGGGCACAGAAGTTTGATTTTCTCCTTGATTTCCATGACCATGTCTGTATTTTATGATGCCAATTGCAATTTACTATTATTGGATTTTTTCAGGATAAATATGTGACTTCTTTTTCGTCCTTTTTGCTCTCATTCTCTCTTTCTCTCTCTCTCTATTTCTATAAAAAGATATCGAAAAAAAATCAAAATATTTGCAGAATTTACAAAATGTGTCAGTATCTTGTTTCTCTTACGTTTTCTATTAAATTAGGAATTTAAGCAATTTATGGAAATAATCTCGCACAGATTGCAGAGATGCAAACTGAGATTCTTTCCTTTTAAATGCACACAATATTTCATAAAAAAAATTTATTTTAATAATAAAACTCTAGTTTTAATAGTCAAGGGTGGGCCATTTAAAGGTTTAAATTTAAAAATGCAATAAAACTAAAATTTTCGTGCACTTATTCGCGTGTATGGGGTCGCACCTCGGCAATGACATCACTAGTGTTGACCTTCAAACGCTCAATTGTCAGTGGGTTGTCGGCATAACACTTTTCTTTAACGGCGCCTCATAGAAAATAGTCCAACGGTATCAAATAGCAGCTTCTTAAACGACCATCAAACGTTTGACCCAATAAGTCGATTGCGGCATGAGATGTGTGGCAAGTTGCACTATCCTGTTGAAACCAAACATCGTTCATATCAATACCATGAAGAGCGGGTACAAAAGTGTGCTATCATGGTGCAATAGGTGTTTCCATTGACCGTTCTCATTTTTAAAGAAATATGGGCCAATAGTGACTCCACTCCACAAGCCGCAGCAACCAATCACTCGTAATGGATGCATTGGCTTATATGAGACCACGTGTGGGTTTTCTGAGACCCAAATACAACAATTTTATTTATTAACGTACCCATCAATATGAAAATGAGCTTTTTGTGCAATTTTCAACCAATTTGTCTTTGTTTTGGAAATAAATTTCCTGCTTGGCAGACCGAAGAAGGCCTAATAACGCCGCCAGCCTATAAACCGCACCAAACAGTCAGTCTTTGTAAATGTATCATGAAGGAATTGTATCTCTCGTGAATTATCATTTGCCCAAAAGCAAGTATTTAACCGCGATAAAATTATTTCTTGAGAACCGCATACATTTGCATTTTTTAATATTCAGCTCCATCATGTTGTACTCGCACCATAAAAAGAAATTATTGAGATCACTTTGAAGATAAATATGTTCGATGAAAAATATGTTCGAAGAAAAACTTTTACATCGTCAGCATACATCAAGATATTGGCAAAATTAATCATGTTGGGAAGATCGTTTATAAACAGCGAAAAAAGAAGTTGACCAAGATGGATGCCCTGGAGAACACCAGATAGCACATATATATACTTAGATAAGCTATTGTTCACACATACAGTCTGCTTTCTACCAAGCAAATACGACTCTAGCCATCTTAAACTCCTATGATTTACACCAATTAAATCCAATTTAGTTAACAGGAGTTTGTGATTCACTTTATCGAACGCCTTACTAAAATCCGTAAAAATTACATCAGTTTGCTTCCGTTGAGAGAAGGCCGCATTTATCGTGGATGTTAACTGAAGCACGTTAGTTGTTGTTGAACAGCCCTTTCGGAACACCATGTTGATAATGTTGACTGAATTTTGGTCACCCTGTATGTATTTAAATCTTTTATTATTTTAAGTATGTGGCTATCTAATGTCGGCATAAGTTAAAATGAATAAAATGTAAACAATGACACAACTAATTTAAACAAATTTCAAAGTGAAATTTAACAGCTTATTTAAGGTTCTTGGGGTTTACAATGAGCTTTTCGTTCCTAATATTTGCGCTCATTAACAGTGAAACAAATGAAATCTTTTGATAGACGGTAGTTCCTCTAAAGAGCAATTTTTATTTGAGAATGATAAAAACGAAAATAACACAGCAACTGTAACAATTGATAAAAACCGCCCTCAGAGATGTAATTAAACAAAAAAATATCAAATCAAACAACACTCCCCCTCCATACGAATAAAAATTTTAATCTTAAAAAAAATGAAACAATTATGCCGACAAAATCAACAGGTTTCGTAATGAAACAGCAAAATTAACAATTAAAAGAAAAAAGCCGATATTCTAATAAAAAAAACAAACAAAAATAAATAAAAGAAAATTAAACAAAAAAAGTCAACAGAAATTGTTTTTACAACAAATTAACAACTGCACAGAATACAGGGTATTGTTTGCACACCAAAAATGGAGCAACGACAGACAGACAGACAGACAATAATCATGTTCCCGATTTAAGTTTTCCTTTTTAATTTTCCAATAACAACAAGAAGCAACAGATGTACTCGTATACTGAGACTGCTGGCCAACCAAGCTATTTCACCAGTTGACAGATTTCGAAACCATGTGCGTTTGGTGTTTGCGAATATTTAAAACCACCCAACAGTTACAAGAGAGTACGCAAATAAAACAAAGATTTGAACCAATAAAGCACCTTCAATTTTTAACGTGTTCATATAAAGGGTCCGCCAAATAACTTTTGTTTTTTTTAAAGTACAATCCTTCCGGTTAATAATGAAAAATAATTTCATTCAAATGGCTGCCTCGGCTGGCCATGCAGTAGCCTACACCAGAAGATGCCGATTTTGGCAAAAAAAATCATATTTTCAGATGAAGCTCATTTTGGTCTTGGCGGGTATGTAAACAAGCAAAATTGTCGCATTTGGGGCACAGAAAACCCGCACGCATACATTGAAAAGCCGACGCACCCAAAACGAGTCACTGTTTGGTGCGGATTTTGGTCCAGAGACATAATTGGGCCATTTTTATTCGAAAATGAGCAAGGAGTGGCCGTTACAGTTAATGGCGATCGTTATCGGGCCATGTTGAACGAATTTTTGTTCACAAATATTGTTTCAACAGGACGGCGCTACGTGCCACACAGCCGAAGCTCCATTCGATGTTTTGCGCCCTGTTTTTGAAGATCGCATTATCAGCCGCAGAGCTGATGTCGTTTGGCCACCTCGTAGCTGCGATTTGACACCTTTGGACTAATATTTGTGGGGTGCCGTCAAAGATGAGTGTTACGCCGACAAGCCAGAGACAATTAACGCTTTAAAGGACAATACAGCTGCACTCAATCGATAATGTCCTTAAAAATTGGACCTATCGTGTAGGCTACTGCATGGCCAGCCGAGGCAGCCATTTGAATAAAATTATTTTCCGTTATTAACCGGAAGGATTGTACTTTCAAATAAAAAAAGAAATTTGAGAAAATATTCAGTAGTTTTTTTTAAAGCATTTGCAAAACAAAAAAGTTATATGGCGGACCCTTTACATGCTTTGGCTTTACAAAATAGTGCAAGGCTTGCCATGGTATTGTATTAATTTCTGTAAATTTCATGCATACATATATAATCGGTGATTACAACCCTTTAGACAGGATTACGACCTTGTTTCTCACACTGTGGCGGGGCCTACAGTTTAACGTCGACTTCGAATGGCAAATTTGAAAATTTTCTAATGGCAATTCGGTTACTTGAGAGGAAGCCGTGGAAGGAAATATTTTTCCGAATTTCTTTTAATCGAAATGTCTGTGCTGTGGTTTGAACTACGGTCACCCGACTTAAGTCTACTGTACGAGAACTTCAATATACATATACATGTGTACCTATTTTAATTACCTCTTTCAGTCTTCACAACATTTCAGGTATGGATAGAGAAAGAGAAATAATCCTTCCCATATTCCAAAGACTGCTAACAGGTGCCTTAAGGTGGCTTCGGGAGGTTTTAAGGCAAATTATTGCAATTTCATATAACTTTATACTCATATTTCTTCTGCTATAATGAAGATACATTTTTAGAATACAAATTCAAAACTTTATTTCATTAAATTTATGTATCAAAAAATTCAAAACTTTATTTCATTAAATTTATGTATCAAAAAATTCAAAACTTTATTTCATTAAATTTATGTATCAAAAAATTGCCAAAATCTCAAAAAACTGCCGTTCGGTGTCGAATTTGAACTGTAGATCCCGCCATTCATGTATAAAATTAACAGACACAACATAAGAAGTCTTGTAATAAGCAATAAAGTATGTATGTATCACCAAACCAATGGATTCCTCTTTTTTATTTCATACCCTCCTTGGAACACCATCCAAATACCACTTTAATCATTTGCAAACAGCCTTTGGCAACCCTTGTGATAGCAAAAGAACATGAAAATATTTGCATCTGAATCTTAATTAATTAACTCAACGCATTTTCATGTTAAAATACCAAAAAAAAATGAGAATCTTTGAGATATTTTCTGCAATGCCAACGTTAAAACACAAACGAACAGACGGACAAAGAGAGTCAGACAGACAGCTGAGCATCACCATATAAAGAGTGTTCACGAAAAGGAAAAAATTAAAAAAATGGGAATTGAATGAGAATGAGTTGATGTTATTTATTGGAATGCGTGTATTTGTATTATAATTATGTGAGTGTATGGATGTGTTGTTGTTGTTGTTATATTTGATGTGCAGCGATTTCGAAATGCATTCCTCTGCGCACTTATTACCTGACAAGGTAAATACGAGCAAGAACAAGAGCTCAATAACAAGAACACAAATATAGAATTGCTGGCATACACTCAAAAAATTAAATTAGTTGGGTTGCAGAAAAAAGAATTTCAATTTGAAATAATTATGAAGTAACGACTGGTACACTGATGGTTAAAAATTCTCGAGTCCATAGGAATTGGAAAAATGTGTTATTCTGCTTGTTACTCGCGATGTGTAAAGATTTCCTTTACGATTTTTAACAGTTTTGTTCAAATGAAATTTCTCATGAAAATCTGGGCGTGGAGAAGATATTCGGGTTGATCAATTGTGGTTTCATATTCCTTCAAAGTTAGCATGGCGATAAGTGCTTTCGAAAACCTTTCAAAAAAATTCTGTTCCGCATTACTGCCGATCTTTGTCAAAGGCATAGAAACTCCAAGGCCCTTAAGGTAACATTCACTTCCCCTTACAGTATAACTTACATTAACCAAAAAGTGTGAAAGAAGAACAGCGGTCCTAAAAACCCTTGTGGGTAAATCATGAGGTATGGGCAAGAATACATTTTTCACGACATTAATTATACCGATCGCCTTTCTCTAGTGATACCCAGTAGCGTGTGTTACATATAACACAGAACAACGCACTCACACTGCAACGGAGAGTATGAAAAAGACAAATGTCGATCATTTACATGAGGAGGCTAGGTGCTGTCAGTCAAATAACACAACGAACTAGTGACGATACAATATATGGTTGCATGACATCTCTCCTATCATACCAACCATCATATTATACCCATGTCGCATTTGTCATTTCTGTAGTGACGTTTCTGTACTGATTTATTGAATATCATATCAACTCTCGTATCAGACGGACGATGTGCATTATATCAGTCGGTGGTAGAAGTAACTATAAATTGTCATACACATAATAGAGTTCTCAATTATCACTTACTTGCGATTTCTGACAGTGAGGGAACGCTACCCATTAAAACTTAATCCAACCTAGCTCCGCTTAAATCTGGTTGGTCAAACATCCAAAATTGTTATCGAGGAAGGATTGTTGACGGGACCTTGAACCATTGTCCAGCATACTATCAAAGCCAACAAGAGACAGCTCTCCTTTTTAATTGTGAAGCCAAGTCCACTGCCTCATGTCCTGTGGACTTAAAGTGAAACCAACTGATGTGGAGATTTTGCAATAACTACCTACTTCTATCCATAGTGGAAGTCGCCGTAGTCTAGCAGGTAGTGTGTTGGCTTATTAGACGCAAAAGCCTGGGTTCGAGCCCCAGGCCAGGCATCAAAGACAAAATACAAAAAGGATTTTTTTTGGCGACTTCCTCTCAGTAGATTTTTGGCAAAAACCCTGAGAGTAAATAAAAATTGCCATGAAAAGTTTCTCAATAAATAAAAATCTGTCGTTCGGAGTCGACTTTAAACTGTAGGTCCCACCACTCATGTATAAAATTAACACACACAACATAAGTGGTGTGAGAAAGTAGGACGTTGTACAATGGGTCAATTCGACCTCCGGGTACTGTACTTGTCTTAATTGACAAGTACACGTCCCCTAAACTAACCTAACCTAACCTCTATCCATAGTGTACAGTTCCTTTTGACGCTCACTGTACATCTATGCCATCGGGTCTTGGGAAAACTGTATCGTAGATGTATTTCCTCACACTTGGATGCTCTTGGATGAGCTGATAAAGTAAATGATTTGGATCTCATTCAAAAGCTGGATATAGATCTAGGAAGTGTTCCATCGCTTCGATGTCCACTCTAATGCCAAATATGTTCTAGTAAGTTTGCCTACAGTGTTGCTATTCCATACAGTCAGAAATGAAATTAGAGCCCATACCTGTAAGTCGATTTCTGACTGGGCAATTTTTTACCAACAAAATTATTTGCCATATGCAGGAACATAATTTATTACTTCTTTACAAGGTCCGGCCTATTATAACACAGATGTCAAAAAATTTTGTTTTTCTCTTGCAACTTTAGACGAGATGCTTTCCAAATAGTCTGGACTGTATAGTGGAAAATCGCTCTTCTTCTGCTACCTAAATGTCTGTAGATAATTACTTTCTTTAGTTAATGGTAGAGCTCTTCATAAAGAGATCTAAACGTAGATGCATCGTGTAGATTATTTTCTGTCATTGCTTTAAATAAACATCAAAACTTTGCTGACCGAAGATACGGCTTTCTTGAGCATCCAGGCTAATATAATATGTTCATACGCTGAAATTGGGGTAGTCTAGTTGGTAATGCGCTAGCTTATAGGACATAAGGTTATGTTCAAACCTTAGGTCAGACATCTCCAACAAAACAAAATTTGAATGCTTTTTCGGCGACTTCCTCTTAACAGATTCTGGCAAAAACTGTGAGAGTAAATAGAATTTCCATGACAAGTTTCTCAAAAATCTGTCGTTCGAAATCGAGTTTAAACTATAGGTTCTGCCTCTTATGTATAAAATTAACACACACAGCATAAATGGTGTGAGAAACTAGGTCGTAATCCTGACTACAGGGTTGTTATGACTAATTGAGGGAGTAAGTATCAGAGATCAGCAATGAGTATTCAAAAATATGAGTAGAATCGAATCATACTCATAATTTCAGATACTTATACGCGTTCATACTTATTTTAATATCATGTAAGCTCTACTCATATTTGAAAGTTTAAAGTACTCATCGTATTCATCCTTAACAACACGTGTGATTTTTTTGATTTCAACTCTCCAAAATTCAACACGCAGCACAAAATAAGTATGAGTCGCGTACAAACACTAAAATACTCACTAGAAGATTGTGTGCTTGCTCTGCTTGCTGCTCTCTCTTTTTCTGCTTATGTGTCTTTTTTTGCAAATGCAACAATAACTAAGACTGTAAATTTTGATGAATGATTCGAGTCACTCGAATTATATGTTTAAGTATTATAAATATTTTTCTAAAGTTATGAATCTAAATGAGTAGGCTTATGAATCAAACATATTTCGAATGGTATGAGTTTGATGCCAACGTTGTACGCATACTCATTGCAACCTGTACTTATAAGTCAATGTTCTAGTGAATATGAATGAATCAGAGTACGCAGTTAAATTCCAATATTGTTGACTCACTTATATTCATGATTTCATGAGTGCTTATGAGGAGCGATAAAACGATTCATTGCTGATGTCTGGTAAGTATGCTAAAATTGAAGAGTTTAACTCAATCTCCATGTAATTTCCGACATTTATTCCGCTTATTTCCGAACCGAACGATTAAATTTTTCTCAGTGTGCGTTGAAAACAGCAGTGGAAATAAAAAGTCCGAATACAAATATTCATTACAAGTAATTTTTTTGTTAAATATTCACAAACAAACATGCACACAAACATTGAGCCCAAAAACGTGCAACAACACAAATAAGGTAATTTTGTACAAAAGAAATCAAACCGATTGCATACACTACAAAACACGGTGGCGGTAAGCACCAGCAATACCATGCAGCGGAAAGATCTATTTAAGGAGGAGGAATGAGTTCGAAAGCAAAACAAAACGAAAAAAAGAGAGATGGTTTGTGCATGGCAGCGTGTTTGATGTTGCCACTTTATATGTTACGTAAATGTTTGATGTTGACAGCGTTTGTCAACGTACGATGATAACACAGAAAACATTACGAACATATGCTGCATTTACCATAATATCTGAGCATATACGATACGAACCGATTGCATGTGTGAGTGTAAGTGTGTTTGTATAATCCTGTGTGTTCATTATGTGGCTGTTTGAGCGTAAAATGCATTTTTGCGCTTGTGATTCTGTTAAGATTTGTTTGTTTAACAGCGTTTTTCTTCTTCTTTTTCTTTTTCTGTTATTTTGTTTTATTTTATTGTCGCTTTTGTTGTTGTTGCTGTTGTTGTTCTGTAACGCGTTTAAAGTGTTTGTTCATGTAACATTTCCAGTTCTGTTCAGATCAGTTCAGTTCAGATTCAGGTGTTGTTGGTTAATTGTAACAAAGCATCTTTCGCCCCCACAACACAGCAATGACAACAACAACAACAAACAACAACAATTTGGAAAGACACAAGGGGACAGACAGACAAAAATATGTAAATCTACAGAGGAGTTACAAAATTAACAAACACGGCAAGATTACAAACAAAAAAAAAAAAAAAACACAAAAAAAGACAAGAAAAAGAACAAAAAAAAAGCGATGTTGAAACAACAAATGAAATTAAATTTACTTGGGCGGCAGGTGTCTTTTACTGGATTGTGTCAACAAAATGTTGAAATTACCAGTAATTAGTAGCTGCCGCATACCGCCCCTTCATTCATGTCTGCCGTCAAACATTACAAGTGTAAATATTTACAATTGAAAATTGTTGGTTACATTCATTCATACATAAGACAGTTTTTTTCTTTCTTTGTTTTTGTTTTTCTGTTCTTTGTTTATGCCACATTAGCTATTCAGCTGAAAAGCGGCAAAAGAGTTTCATAAGAAATTTCCATATTTTTAGTTGTGTCAACAGCAACATATTTGCTCCAAATAAATTGTAATTGGAATACGTAACATAAAGAAAAGGTTTTAACTGGAATTCATTACACAGGATGTTCCAATATCTACGGTTAGAAAATGTCGGTAAGCAATACAAGAATTACTAGGAACTAGAAATGCATATATTCTGTGGGAAATTTTGAGCATTTTAGAGTTCCAGGAAATATACGTTTTAGAAGAATACTTGAATCAATCTTGACTGACAAGTTACGGCTACATTTAAATGAGTATAGTCTTCTTAGTGAGATTTTCTCCTTCTTATGTTGTGTAAGTGCAACAGAGGCCACGCAATACGTTAAAATTTGGTTTCCAGTCAGAGATCAGCAATTAATCGTTTTTTCGCTACTCATAAGCACTCATGAAATTTTGAATATAACTGAGTCAACAATAATGAAATTTAACTACGTACTCTGATTCATTCATACTCACTAAAACGTTGATTTATAAGTACAGGTTGCGATGAGTTTGCGTACAACGTTGACATCAAACTCATACCATTCGAAATATGTTTGATTCATCCTACTCATTCGAATTCATAACTTTAGAAAAATACTGATAATACTTAGAAATGATTCGAGTGGCTCGAATCATTCAACAAAATTTAGTTGTTGTTGCATTTACAACAAAATAAAAAACACACATAAACAAAAAAGGAGAGAGCAGCAGAGCAAACACACAACCCTACAGTGAGTATTTTAGTGTTCGTACGCAATTCATACTCATTTTGTACTTCGTGTATTTGTTGAGTTGTGGAGAGTCGAAATCAACAACATCATAAGTGTTGTTAAGTATGAGTATGATGAGTACTTCAAACTTTGAATATGAGTAGAGGTTGCATGGTATTAAAATAAGTATGAATGCTTATAAATATCAGAAATTATGAGTATGATTCGTTTCTACTCATCTTTTTGAATACTCATTGCAGATCTCTTTTCCAGTACACCTCTTGAGAGAATATGTCTTCCACAAAGCATTTCTGCTTTGTTTCCATTTATTTAATCTATTTTTTCTGTTCCAGCTTAGTAGGTCATTGGTCTGCTGTTCCCCGTCCTAGGATAAAGGGATGCCTAGAAAAAATGTTGTCTAGACATACGCCTTACCATATGGCAAAAAAGTCTCTAGAAAATAATAATATCTGCAAAGATTTCCTTGGAATCTGCTGGCTTAGCCACCAGTTGGATGCATGTGTTGCAGATACGCCAAAAAAAACCACCGGTGCAATAGACCCGTTGCTGTTACAAATGGAACTATGCGGACAAGGAAAGAAAGACAAAATAATGAAATGTAATGAGCCACGATGTAAGAATATTTCCTTGGAGCCATTAACTCTTTATAGAGAAACATATATAATTGGTCATTCCAACTCAACAGTCAGGATTACAAACTAGCTTCTCACACCACTTATGTTGTTTGTGTTAATTTTATATATGAGTGTCGGGGGAGAGAGAGGCCTTGTACGCCTCGCCCAAAAGTTGAAACGGTTTTCAGAAGTAAGAACATCTACCACGAACGAAGTTCTGAGTTACCAACTGCTGCACGGACCTTATAGGCAGCGTGATGATGAATATGATAAAAACAAATCTTAGTTAATTTGCATTCAAAATAAGGACGACATTTTACTACATAATTAATAAAAATCGGGTAATTCCCATGAAGTTGCCATGAGAAAACTAAACTGCTAAAAGCGCAATAGACATATTTTTTTTTTTTTTTTGTACAACATTGAACTCTTTGAACCCAGATGTACAAGCACTATAAGTATTTGTGAACCAACACAAAACTCTAAGGATTCAATAATCGAACAACTTGGACAATCTACGTTTATTGGACATTACAGGCTATAGTTCAACAAACTAAGGAACCAAATTTATATTTTATTCCTCAATGGTAAAAAAGGTGCTTTTAACGAAGAATAAGAGAATTCTTCATTAAAGAAGAGAATTTTTTAGAGGATTTGTTAATCAGCAAATTCAGTAATCAGTAAGAAGTTTTTACTAATCTTTTTGAATTTTTAAAATTTTAAAAGACATCAATCCCTCTCTAAATAAACTAACCAATAAGCCTTTTTAAAAATCAGATCTTGAGGAAATCAGTTCCTTGCTACTACACCCAATACAACAGTCCAAAACATTTTTCAATGTAACCACATATGAAAACCCCAAATTCTAAAAGTGGTTATGTCTGGCCAGACACCTGTTCCTCTGAACAAACTTTATTAATGAAACTGAAAGAAAACAAATAAATAATAAAAGTATGTTGGCGATCCACAAATGATATCGATAATATGAAAATCGATCTCTAAACTCTATACATTTCTTATGTTCTTTGGGAAATATAATAATAACCAGATGGACGGCCCTCATTTACAACCATTCATAATAGTACAGAAGCAAACATTGTCTTCGAATGTTTAATTATTCCTTTAAATAAGTCGCTGGGTTAAATTATTAAAAAAAAACAATATAAGATCCCAGAGATTTCATTAAGCCTTTAGGCGCGTAGAACTGTTACAGCTCCATCGTCTTGTTCGCTTTAAATTTCATTGTGCAAATTCTTCCAGCTAAACACATACATGATAAGCAATGACATAAATGAATAAGGGGTGCCATCTCTCTTTGAAAAGAAAGCAGGCCTTTTAGTTTTTTTAATTAAGAAAAGCGTGATCAAAAATTATTTTCCTTCTGTTGTATTCGAACTTGTAATGCTTGGAATTATAATCATATCCTGTTACCACCACAACACTCAGAGATGGTTTGTTGTGTTATTAATGATTATCGGTTGAATGGTTCCAATATGCTAAATCAAGCTTAACTTTGTCTAAACGTACCTCGCTCATGTAGCAATTGCACACTTTTACCGGATTTGCGCGGTTAATATTATCGCACACCTCAAATTATCGAATGTGGGAGGATGCGTACCTTTTTCAAGGTACGCGTACCTTGTTTGAAGTAAACAACGCTATAGAAAGCTGGATCATGGTACAATGCCACCCGTGTCAATGTTCAGTCTGCTAGCCAACCCCATAAAAAAAAATATTCGCGAACAGAGCTTCATCAATACATGGCCATCTCAGTGAATAACTTTTTGTCTTGTCTGGTTAGCGGGGCTGTGACCCGATCGACTTCCTTCTCCCTTATATTCACGGCAATCGAATGGAATCCAATAATAAGTAAACTATAAATAAAGAAATTTATGGGAACGAAAAATTCAACTCTCAAGAAGGGCTAACGTGGAGTAATCCAAACTGAATAAAAAGTTGAACCCTCAAGGGGATCATTCCGGGAAGGAAAAAGTAACCATCATACATAATTGGCCATTACAACCCTTCAGTCAGGATTACGGCCTAGCTTCTCACACCACTCATGTTGTGTGCGTTAATTTTATACGTGAGTGGCGGGACCTACAGTTTAACGTCGACTCCGAACGACAGAATTTTGAGAAACTTTTTCATGGCAATTTTCTATTTACTTTCAGAGTTTTTGCCAGAAATCTGCTGAGAGGAAGTCGCCGAAGAAATATTTTTTTTTTTCATACTTCATTTTTGATGTCTGACCTGGGATACGAACCCGGGCTTTACGAATAGTAACACACTACCTACTACACCACGGCGACTTCTTCTGAAAAAGTAACCATCCCTTTTACAAAACCTCTTCTTAACAGAGTAATGATAACCAAAATTCGTCAATTTCCCAGAACGGTGGACTTCTCAAGGTGAAAACAGGCAATAAAACCGCTGCCGTCAAAGATCTCCCATCTTCTGCCAGGTCAGAGTCTACGAGGTGTTATAGAACTCAGATGAGTGCTGCAGCCAAGAAAGCCTTGATTTCCACTGTAGTATATCATTCCAGCCAGTTGGAAGGTGGTTGAATCGATCCTTCAAGAAAATAATTGCGCCATTCCTGGTTCCTATCGACGTGTCCATGACGAAGGCGGATATCAGGTTCAAGTTAAATGAATAGCTTGTAAGGAAAAACGCTCATGCAACCTCTACAATCTCGCCAACGAGGAACTAGTGTAATTATGAACAGGGAACAACTTTGTGTCTTCCCCAAGGACCCAAGCCCTCATTGACCTAGATCATGGTACCAAATTACATACCAGAACCTAATGAGATCCTTGACTTCGGTTGGCAAGGTTGAAGAACCTTCTAATGGATACAGAATGGCGATCATATCCTTAATGATGAATGCCTTCCCCTACATAAATCCTAAACGGATTGTATCTTCTACGGGTTTAGCCATATATGTCACAAGGTGTACAAAACTGACAGAAAAAGCTAAGGCTACCCATGATATAGTAGATGTGGAAGATACTTCCATGCAGGCATTTACTACCGACGACACTGCTTCGGCGAGCCATACTTAATGGAGATACTGAACAATTACTTTCAGGACAGGAAGGTAATATACCTAACGGATGAAGGAGAGCAGGAATACGTAGTCCCAAAGGGCTCTGTACTTGGGCCACTACTATGGAACATTATGTACGATGGAGTACTTCGACTGCGATTGCCAAGCGGGACTACAATTGTGGGCTTTGCAGATGACATTGCCATAGTCTCGGTAGCTAAAACGGTAGGAGAAATAGAGGAGAAAACGAACACAGCGATTCGAAATGTTGGAGCATGGCTGGATGATGACACTTGCTGCACATAAAACGGAGGCCGTCTTGATAAGCGGCCGGAAGATAGTGGAGAAGATGGAATTGACCATTGGAGGCACAACGATCGAATCTAAGAGGGCGATAAAATACCTGGGAGTGATTATCGACGACAGGTTGAACTTCAAGGAGCACGTGAAATAGATCGGTGAAAAAGCATCTGTAACACAGGGAGCACTGGCGAGGATGATGCCAAATATTGGAGGACCAGGTCCATTTAAAAGGAGAATAATTTCGGCGGTAGTAACGTCGATAATTCTGTATGCTTGCCCAATATGGTCGGAGGCACTCTCAGTGGGGACGACGAGGAGAATACTGTCGTCGGTGTATCGTCTAAGCGCGATTAGACGGATAAGTGGCTTCAGGACAGTGTCTGATGAAGCAGTTTTGGTATTGGCAAAGACAATACCAATAGATATACTGGCGGATGAGATGAGAAGGATATACCATCGCCGTCTCGAGTACCCGGGACAAACAGCAGCTATAAAAGCGGAGGAACGAAGGACTTCCATGCACAAATGGCAGTCACGATTGGAGAGCAGTCTAAAGGGAAGATGGACATTTCTTCTTGTCCCTGATGTAACCCTTTGGATGAAGAACGAACATTGCGAGTTGAACTACTACGTGACCCAGTTCCTAACTGGTCATGGGTGCTTCAGGAAGCACCTGCACAGATTTGGTCATGACACTTCTCCTATATGCCCAAACTTTGTAAATGAGGAGGAAGATACGGAGCATATTCTAAGATGCTGTCACAGATTTATATGGCCGGGAGAAACGAATTTAGGACCAAACCGGCTAATGGAAGAGCTGTTGAACTGTAGAATTCTATGGAGTCAATTTAGCCAGAGAATGGCTGAAGTTATGATAGTACTCCGAAGACTGGAGGAACGGAGGCGAAATTTGAATTAATGTTATAAAGCTTTTAAGCTAACCAGCCCTCCGCGAAGTAATACCTTACAGCAGTTCCGGGGGGAGAGTGGTTGAAGTGTGTAGGGGGTGGGTTTAGTACGTAGGCACCAGTGATGGTGAATCGTGCACTCTTTTGTTGGAACAAAAGTGTCTTTCGAAGATTCCCCCCATTCTCAAGACAAAAAAAAAACACTGCTTCGGCGAGGTCTTCAGACTTTTACCTGGACTTTACAGCCAACACAGAGAAACATCTGAATGAACGCTTTCTGTCGGCTGAAAAGATTGGCACCACAGTAGTTGCAGCAAAGGGGATGAAGGTAATCTAGATTAACCTTCATCACTACAAAGCAATTTTGACTGTACTTCTTATCCGACTCCATAATAAGGGGGCAGTTATCGTTCTGGTTGAAGAACCATGGTCTAACTGATCATTCCTCCAGATACGAGTAAAAAGAGAGTTTGAATCCAAATCTAAAATTTCAATTCCTCGGCATAACTTACGTCTAACGAACTGCTTTTCTCAAACAGAATTCAACTCATTAGGATTACATTTACAAGCAGAATAGCTTTTTAGTTAGGAATAGCACCTCGAAGATAGAATGCGGTAGATTAATAAAAATTAACTGTAATTCTGTTAAAACGAACCGATTTACCGTACTCAAAACCGTTTCTTTGAAACGGTATTTACTTTGTGTCTGTATGTAATCCTTTTGTTTGTTTTTACTTATCCTGTATGCGTATAAGTGTTAGTAAGTAATACGGTACATGTACATACATATGTATCTGTATGCGAGATGAGAATGTATTTGTTAAAATACATACATAATACTACATATATATATACTTACTTACATACATACTATATATTATTTTATTATTTTATTTCAACTTTACGATCATAAATGTCCAAAAAGGGTTTGATTTATTTAACAAACTTTTGTACTTTATTGCCGAGTATGATGGTAAAAATGTGGTTGAATTTTACGTTTTACTTGTTCTCGTATCCATACGTACTCTCTTCAACGGTATCATCCTTCTAGCAGCTACACGTTGTTTTTGTTACTTCATGTTATTTTTTTCTGTTGCCCGATTTCATACGCTCATAAGTCGTAAGTAACACAAAAGCAGATTTTTCGACAGTAGACAGTAGACAAAGATTTAAGATGACACAAGGACACCACTGTCGAGGATAAATGGGAGTTTACGGTTTTCGTTTGCAGTTACAATATTTTCGTTTCGTTTTTTTCTATTTTTTTTCTTAATTTTTTAATTTTTCTTTCTTTCTTTTTTTTCCAGTAGATTTTAGTGTCTTCTTCTTCTTCTTCTTCTTCTTTTTCTATGTACATCTACTACGTATTTTGTTATAAACCATTCATAAGCTGTTATGGCAGCAACAGAAGCATCAGCAGCAGTAGCAGTAACGAGTAGAAGTAGAAGATGTGCTAGTAGTTGATGCGGTTATAACCGAAAAGGACTTTTGTAAGAAAACTGTTCCAAAAAAAAAAAACAACGTGTCTCGTATTGTTTTTGAAATTTAAGAATTCTTTAGTTTTGGTAGAGTGTGGTGTATTATTATGTAGGTTTCTTAGAAATTCTTTTAATTGTTATTAAAAAAGTGTGAGGATGTATCGCATTAAAATTAAAGAAAACAATGGGAGCAGCAACTTGAAGTCACCGTAGTCTAGTAGAAGGAAGTGTGTTGGCTTATAAGACCTTAAGTCAAGGTTCAAACCGTAGTTCAGACATCTGGAACAAAACGAAATATAATTCCTTCGGCGACTACCTCTTTCACTTTCTGGCAAAAACTCTAAAAATCTGTTGTTCGGTGTCGACTTTAAACTGTAGGTCCTGACACTCATGTATAAAACTAATATACACAACGTTAGTGATTTGGGAAGCCTGATCGCAGTCCTGTCTGAAGGCTTGTAATGACCAGTTATATATGTATGTATGTATGGACTTGCATGTGAAATAAAATTGTATCTAATTGTACCACACACTTGAGTTATTCGATGAGGAAAAAATTCTTGAAAACTCTTTATTTGGTGAGATGAATCCTCTTTTTTCAAATGGCTTAAGTCGAAGTCGCAGTAGGCTAGTAGGTAGTGTGTCGGCGTAAGGCCACGATTCAAACCCCATGTCAAACATTTCGAACCAAAACGAAAATACGAAAAATATATCTTCGGCGACTCGGAGAGTAAATAAAATAAAATTGAAATCAATAGGTTTCTCAAAAATAGGCAGTTCGAATTCGACTTTAAAGTGTAGGTCCCGCCACTCACGTATATAATTAACACACACAACATACATAAGTGATGTGAGAAGCTAGGTCGTAATACTGACAGAAGGGTTGCAATGACCAGTTATGTATGGAACTGCATATGAAATAAAATTTAGTATAATTGCACCACACACTTGAATTTTTCAATGAGAAAAAAAGACTCCTTAAAGACTCCTTATTTGGTTCAAGTGAAATCTCTATTGCTTAACACGATGAAGTCGCCGTAGTCTAGTAGGTAGTGTGTTGGCTTATTAGACGTAAAGCCAGGTTTCAAACTCCAGGCCAGACATCAAAACAAAATACAAAAATTATTTCTTCGGCAACATCCTCTCAGCAGATTTCTGGCAAAAACTCCGAGAGTAAATAAAATTACCATGAAATGTTTCTCAAAAATCTGTCGTTCGGAGTCGACTTTAAACTGTATGTCCCACCACTCATGTATAAAAAGTAACACACACAACATAAGTGGTGTGAGAAACTAGGTAGGTTGTAATGACCTATTATGTGTACCACGATTTCATATTGGATTTATGGGGTGCAATAAGTCCACTGGAAAATAAAAACTATATTACAGTGATAAACACTAGGTAAGTAAACGACTTTACTCATTATCGTAAATTTTAACCTCATCTTCCACAAGAATTGTATACGATTACAATATCAGGGAATCTATCACAACACTAGTCCGTTTCACAAAAAGCATAAATACCAAATTATATGCCAAATTACATAGAGTTTTAGAACTCCGAAAAGTTACGGTACATTATTGAAATCAAATTTATACTACAAGTATTTTACAATAGATATCTATGCAACTCCCTGAAGATTTTATAGTATAGTAGATAACATACTGAGAGTAAAACAATCTTAGTCTGACGTTTAAAATGCCGTAGCTAAAGTTTTTCTCACTAAGACATCTTTCACAAGGATATCAATGTGTGTTGCGTGGACCAAATCCACGACCCTTTTTATGACATATTTTTTCGCCTAATAAACTGATTAACTTAATAATTAATTGATCATTATAACCCTTTAGCTAGGACAACGACTTAGTTTCTAACACCACCAATTCTGTGTGTGTTAATTTTATCCATGAGTAGTGGAAACTACAGTTTAAACCATATGCGCTTATCACCCCATTTTTAAAACGGTAAGATATTGATCAGCTGTGTGGTTAAAAAATTGCTTATTCTTTTTTTTTAGTGTGTGTTTACCGTTATCTGTATTGTATCAACATAGAGAATAAGAACAATAAAATTCCAGCAGTTTATTTTCTGTCAAAAGATTTGAATTTTTGTTGTAAAAGATTTGAATCATTTATCGGGAAACCAGCTCCGGGCTGAGGCAGAACTCCAGTGTGTGCGGAAATCAGGTCCTGGTTTACATTTAGAAATAATTGGATAAGACGACTCAAGTGATGATAACCTGCCTCTATCGCATACCGCATCCAGTACTACGGCTAGATAGCATTTGAAAAAAAAAGAAGGTTGTAGAGAAAAGAAAGTGGCAAAGAATTGACTTGCCAGTTCATCAGAGAAGAGAATGGAATCGACTTGAGTTTTTAAATACTAATAAGTCTTCGAGTTGTTTTATGATGAAGACATATTAGGTATGTTCGTAGAATGTTCAATACGGTAACGAACGGTGATGTAACGAAAGAAGAAATTCGCCTAGTGTTTGCGATACTTTTTCTAAGTGAATATAATATTCAAGCTAGGAATCGTATGTATTGGGATACTGGAGCTGATACGTATCACCCTGGGGTAGCTAATGATATTCGCGATTTGAAAAAATAATGCGATTTTTGCGTGTTTCTGATAATGCGACTGTAGATGCCCAAGATAAGTTCACTAAAGTACTACCTCTATGGGAGAAACTAAATGAAAAATGGATAGAATATTGGCCTCAGTTTTCTGAAGTAAGTATTGATGAATCCATGATTCCATATTACGGTCATCACAGTACAAAACAACATATTCACGGCAAACCAATACGTTTTGCATTCAAATGCTGGTGTATGGCAACACTCTTAGGATATCTGGTACAAGCTATACTTTACCAAGGTGCAAGCACAGGTAAGACTAATCCAGAGCTAGGGGTTGGAGGTTCTGTCGTTACTAACTTAGTGTCCAAATTGCCTCTAGGAGCCCAAGTGCACGTTTATACAGACAATTTTTTTACGTCTTTTAGATTGCTTACAGCTTTGAGAGAATTAGGTCATCAAGGCACAGGCACAATACGCACAAATCGTGTTGAGCATTCACAGTTGAAATCTGTTGCAGAAATGAAGAAAAAGGAGCGTGGAAGCTACCACCAAATTACTGACGAAAAGTCACACTTAACTTTGGTTCGGTACAACGATAATAACGTAGTCACCGTAGCATCAACCTGCGAAGGCACATCACCAATTGGGTTTGCACAACGTTGGTCAAGTATTTTATTACTTATTCTCAGAGTTTTTGCACACTGCCTGATATCGGGTCCGCCATCTAACGTTTTTTTTTCAACTAGTGCTTATTTCGTGAATGGTAACACTTAGCTCATGTCTGAACGAATGAATATGGACAACACAATGCGTTTTCGCTTTGCTAAGTGATCGACTTACAGAAGATGCCGATTTTGGCAAAAAAAAATCATCTTTTCAGATGAAGCTCATTTTGATCTTGGCGGGTATGTAAACAAGCAAAATTGTCGCATTTGGGGCACAGAAAACCCACACACATACATTGAAAAGCCGACGCACCCAAAACGAGTCACTGTTTGGTGCGGATTTTGGTCCAGAGGCATAATTGGGCCATTTTTGTTCGAAAATGAGCAAGGAGTGGCCGTTACAGTCAATGGCGATCGTTATCGGGCCATGTTGAACGAATTTTTGTTCACAAAAATTGAAGAGGATGATATTGGCAACATTTGGTTTCAACAGGACGGTGCTACGTGCCACACAGCCGAAGCTACACTCGATGTTTTGCGCCCTGTTTTTGAAGATCGCATTATCAGCCGCAGAGCTGATGTCGTTTGGCCACGTCAGAGCTGCGATTTGACACCGTTGGACTATTATTTGTGGGGTATCGCATCATGACAACCCATATTTTTATACCCGTTCTTCATGTTATTGATGTGAACTATGTTTGGTTTCAAAAGGATGGTGCAACTTGGCACACATCTCATGCCACAATCGATTTATTGCGTCAAACGTTTGACGGCCATTTAATTAGCCGAAATGGTGATGTCAATTGACTGCCAAGAAGCTGCGATTTGACACCGTTGGACTATTTTCTGTAAGGAGGAGTTATAGAAAGGTGTTATGCTGACAAAACAGAGACAATTGAGCATTCGAAGGCCAACATTCGTGATGCCGTTGCAGAGATACGACCCCATACACTCGAAAATTGCACGAAGAGGCAATCGAATCGAATGAGGTACTATGAGGCTAGCCTCGGCAGCCATTTGAATGAAATAATATTCCATGTCAAATCGAAACAATTGTACTTCACAGCAATAAAATAATTTCGGCAAAATTTCAAACCGTTTTTGTTTTATTGTATTTTTAAATTTAAACTTTTATATTTCCCACCCTATATATGAGATATTACGTGACCAAAGGGCTTGTATGCTTCTCACACACATAATTGGTCATTACAACTCTTCAGTCAGGATTATGACCTAGTTTGTCGCTTTACGTTGTGTGTGTGTTAATTTTATACATGAGTGGCGGGACCTACAGTTTAAAGTCGACACCGAACGACATATTTTTGAGAAACTTTTCATGGCAATTTTCATTTACTCTCAGAGTTTTTGCCAGAAATCTGCTGAGAGGAAGTCACCGAAGAAATATTTTTTTCATATTTTAATTTTGATGTCTGACCTGGGGTTTGAACCGTGGTCTTACGTCTAATAAGCCAACACACGAATTTACTAGACTACAGCGACTTCACTGTCCAATACAAGAAATCTAAAGAATACTGGCGTTCAGAAACAATTATTGTGGCCAAAAACCAATACTAGGTCAACAAAAATTAGATATGTATCGTCAAAAAATATGTGGTGCAATCGAATTCTGAAAAAGTCAACGAAAAACGTTTCCAAAGCAGCAACCTGCAACAATATCTAGTATCAGAAATCATCGAAGCAGCCTGAAGCCAAGTATGTCGAAAAATTGACAATTTACATGGAATAGTATTGAAATTATTTAAATAAAATTAAGTTTCTTATTAAATAATTATAAAGATTTAAAAAAAATATGTATTCAATAATTTTGTCCAGCAAAGAGCCTGTCGTATGGCAGGACATAATCGTAAATACCCCAGCTAAAGGTCCCCATTACATGAATGAGTTGCTTTAACCAATTTTTGAAACAATTTATAGACGGACGTTAAAAGTTGTACATCGTAGACGATATATGTAAATGTGTCGCTATAAATTAAAATAATTACTTCTATACAATCACAGACATTCATACTCATAAACACAAACACACACACACACACACACACACACTCACTTGAATGTATACTAATTTATTAATTCAGTTGTAATGGTAAATGTAGCGTATAGGAATATGCTTACTCATACACACCCATATCCTTCAAATCATTTACAATTACATTCACATTTACACAATTTTCGACTCATTCATTCATTCATTCATTCATACGTTCATACATTCATTCGCTCATTCATTTATACATTCATGTAAATTATTTTATTCACAAACATTCCAACATACATGCGTGTTATCCACATGCATGACATTGTATAAGCATCGTATCCCATAACATCATATCCATACGTAATGGTATGAGTTTGTTGGTATAATGACATAAATTAGCTTTTTAAACAGGGTGATTTGTCATTTGTTTAAATAGTATGTGCCCTGTAATAACAATCCTTAAAGCAGAGCAACGTTAATTCTTTATTTTTTAAATGCATTTCATCAAATGCAATTTATTCTTATGAGCAAACAATGCATATTAGTTAGTTAGTGGGCACCCTGTTCTATTATTTCTCCTACTCGTATTTTTTCTCTCTCCATCTCTTCCTCTCTCTCTCTCTCTCTCTTCAATAAACATAAAAGAATTATTTTTCGGTGTAACATCTCATGGGGTAATAATAAAAATATGAAATATACTCCACACATACAACGTATGTATGTATGTATGTATGTGCATATGTATAGTGGAGTATGTAAACTGCCATTGAATAGCAACAAACCTTTAATGGAAAAAAGCTTGAAGCAATTGGCGAATAAGGTAAAGGGTAGCAGGAGTTTGACAGTGGGAGTAATTAATCGTATGATTTACAACTTCTTGCGTAAGCGTAAAAATGAAAACGTTTGTCTGCTCAAACTTTGGCTATAAAAATAATAAATTTTTTTTTAAACATTTTTAATACGCATTATTTTTATGTTTTTTTTTTGGGACATAAAAAAATTAAATCAAAGATTTCATATGAAATGAACGACAAGTTATTTTTATTGTAATGAAACGCACCACGTTTTCTTTTTCATTCTTAATCAAATTGGTGTTGGTAACTAAAAGCCTCAAATGACTTGTATTCGATATTCTTCCTTCATCTAATTAGTGTGTACAACGCTTTAGTTAGAATTATAAATCAGAGATCAGCAATGAATCGTTTTTCGCTGCTCATAAGCACTCATGAAATATTTTGTGTTTTGAATATACGTGAGTCAACAATTTTGAAACTTAACTATGTACTCTGATTCATCCATACTCACTACAACGTTGATTTATGAGTACAGGTTGCAATGAGTATGCGTACAACGTTGACATCAAACTCATACCAATCGAAATACTTTTGATTCATGAGCCTACTCATTTAGATTCATAACTTTAGAAAAATACTTATAAATAATTCGAGTGGCTCGAATCATTCATCAAAATAAACAGTCTTTGTTGTTGTTGCATTTACAAAAAAAAAAAAAAAAAAAGAATAAAGACACAAAAAAAAGTCAGACCAGCAAGCAGAGCAAACACATAACCCTCTACTGAATATTTTAGTGTTCCGACGCAATTCATACTTATTTTGTGCTTCATGTAAATGTTGAGACATGGAGAGTCGAAATCAACAACATCATACATGTTGTGTTAAGTATGAATATGATTAGTACTTTAAACTTTGAATATGAGTAGAGGTTCCATGATATTAAAATAAGTATGAATGCGTATACGTATCAGAAATTATGAGTATAATTCGATTCTTCTCATCGTTCTGAATAGTCATTGCTGATCTCTGGTCAGTACAACGCTTTAGACAGGATTCGAACCCAACTTCCCACGTCAATTACATTGTGTGTGTTAATTTTATTCATGCCTAGCGGGACCTAGCGTTTAACGTCGATTCCAAACGAGAAATTTTACATGTCAATTTTGTTTGCTCTTACAGTTTTTTCCAGAAAACTGCTGAGAGAGAAAGACGGTGAAAGATATGTTGCTTTTTTCGGGCTATCATTTAAAATATTACCCGTAAAACGCTGGGCACATATCCAGGCGCATGATATGCTCTTTTCTTAAGTTTCACACGATGTTGAAAATAATCAAGTTTCCATTGCTTCAAGTTCTCCCAGAATATTGCAAAACAAAGAAAGCATTTGTGCCTGATTAACATTTCAAAGGTCACTTAATGAATATACCGAGTATTTGGGGCAACTCGTGGGTATCGTCTAAGCGGAAGTCTATGTAATCGAAAGATGTGCTCAATACAACTTAAATATGGGGTACAAAAGGCAGAACATGGCAATATTATCTGACAGTTCGACAGCCAAACGAGCAATCGGCTCTTATGAGTTTAAGTCGAACATAGTATTGGGCTACCTCAACAAACTGAACCGTTATGTTACCCTCGCTTGGTCCCAGGTCGCATGAAAATTTTCGACATTAAGCAAGCAGACGAATTTGTCGATTCCAAGGCATTCTAAAAATTTGGGCTTATCTTACGGCATTTTATTTTTTGTTCAAGATGTTTGAACTGGCGGTTTGAACCACGGACTCTTGTCTAATAGGCTAATGCACACTACTATAGTAAATTAAACAGTAAAAGTTTACAATTTAATCTCAACCAGGAGTTTCTAGCACTTAATTGAATTTGTATACATTCTACTTCAATGTGTAATTTATAAATCAGGCGTCTATCAAGATCAGAGCCAAGGTATTTAAAATGTGATTGTTGAAACACTACTTGGTTATCCAAGGACAAGAAATTTTCTCTTCGTAACTTAAAAATCACATGAATTCATTTATGTTCATTCACCTTAATTTTCCAACGATGTAACCATTTCTCTAGATGCAAAATGTGTTTCTGATAATGCCGAAACGCATCGTGGGGCTCCTCATGCGTGCTAAGAAAAGCAGAAGTATGCATAGGAATGCTCAAAGGCATGGTAGAAGTGTATATACATATATCAAAATTAAAACTGGTCCCAGTGCACTGCCCTATTACACGCTGACAACTGTACTCTAGGAATCATTCACAAGGTCGGCTTTCTTAAAAAAAATTAACGATCACTTCTATCTTGTTGGGTACTCATAATAACGAAAAACAATTTATCTGCCCATTAAAAAACTCCCTTTAGTTAACGGCAAGTTGTAATAATGGCCCTAAGAGTAAATGAAATTGCCATGAAAAGTTTCACAAAATTCTGTCGTTTGGAGTCGACTTTAAACTGAGTCAAACCATTGACCTTAGAATGACAATATTTTTTATTAGAAATAAAGGAAACATATTTGCCGTGTTTAATACATTTAAAGCCTGAGCTTTTTACGGTGTACGTACGTATGTCCATATTAAATTCTATGATAAGCATAATAAAAGATGTTTTGAAAACATTTTTTTTTAACAACCTGGATTAAATAAGTTTATATTGCATCAACCAGCAATGTTGGTTGCATGAGCAACATGTCTAATTACAAATTCACCACAACATTTAGTCATGTTTACACAACAAAACATACAATACTGCAGCATCAACAATGACAACAACACAGCAACAACACTTTCCACACCTCAAGCAAACTCAACTCAACGATACACATACACACTCCTCATACAAAAATTCAGTTTATTTATGGATAAGTAAAGGAAGGAATAAAAGGAAAAAGAAAAAAAATAAGAACAACATTTAGCTGTAGCATTTAAATCAGCAACAACAACAACAACAACACCAGCAGTTAAAATAGTAGCATCAAAGAGACTAAAATATATAAAAAGATGCACACAAACAATCATCCCAGGGCAGGATAACTACGACACGAAAATTTAAGGAAAAACCTCAGAATTTTTGAAAAGTATCAACAGCAACAGCAACAGTAGTAACAACAACAACAACGACAACAACAGAAAATAAATAAATATATAAGCATGAAAGAGATAAATAAAAAAAGGAGAAAAAGAAATAATAAAAGAGATGCAAACAACAACGACAACAACAGCGGCAATAGCAACAAAAGAAAATAGCTCAGCTTGCAACATTTTATGCTGATCCCTGTCAGGATACAAAATACACATAATCTTCAAAAATAACAAACAAAATAAATTTCCATTCACAAATAGCAACAGTAATGGCAGCAGCATCAACAGCAGCAGCAGCATTACAAACAACATCAGCAAAACAACTACAACAACATTGTGGTGACTACAGCCATCACTTAGCCAAAGTTGGGCGAAAAGAAAAAAACGAGCACACAGAATTGCTGCACGAAACCATCAGTTTCATAAAGGTATGCTCGCTCGGCTACAGTTCAGCAACAACATCAAGTTGTGCCAACAAAACATCAACCAATATTGCAGGCGCGATTATGTCCAAACAGGACAGTACAGGACACGACAGAACAATACCGTATACCTCTCTACATTATGGCAGTCTACCTCGTCTATGGTGCTGTGAGTTTGAGCTCAGAATTCTTTTGTTACACGAGATGTTCTACTCATACCATGGCATTTTTTGTAAACTGTGTACGTAAAATAAAAAATAATGGAAGAGAATTTATTCTTGTGTTTGGTTTAACAAAAAAAAACAAGTGTTTGTTTGTGCTTTTCTATATTTTTAAAGGACATTTGCGCAAAAGGACAACCTGCCATCATTTCGAAAAGACAAAAAAAGTTTAAAACAACAACAAAATATCAAATAAATTTTAAAACAAACAACAGGCATAAGAAATCCATGACTAGATGTTGTAGAGCACCTGAAAGAGGTTTAATTTCATTGTAGAAAATCCGAAAATATAAAAAGGATATTTTAACTTCTATTAGTCGGAGGTATTCTAAACAAAAAAAAGGAGAGAAAAAGTCCTTTTTGTTCTCTAAACATTTTAAAATGTCTTGTGATTTATATTTAAAATAAGTGGATCCGAATATTTTGCACACACACGCAAGTCATATGAGCATAATCAATGTCATTATGTGGTGATGATTTCTTTTTTAAAAATTTTTTTTTTAAATTGGAAAATAAATTTATGCCCTCAAGACTATCTTCAGCAGGGCTTTTTTCATAAGCTGGCGATGCTTTTCACAAATAGGTGCAGGCATAAGATCCGCAGATTAGAACTAAACTAAAACTATCTAAACTATCCTGTAAACACAACGATACTCTAACTTTTTAGCGATGTTTTCAAGTAAAAATTATAAGAATCAGGCATTATATGGAGTAGTACTTAAGAGCTTAACCCTGGACGGTTACTCTTTATTTTTGTACATTAAGGTTACTCTTCGTTGAATCGACGAACAATTTAACCCTGAATGGTTACTGTTCGTCGAATCGACGTAGCTCATTTACTCTTTATCATAAAGGGTGCGCCAAATAACTTTTTTTTTTGAAAATGCTTTAATAAAAACTACTGAATATCTTCTCAAATTTCTTTTTTAATTGAAAGTACAATCCTTCCGGTTAATAATGGAAAATAATTTCATTCAAATGGCTGCCTCGGCTGGCCATGCAGTAGCCTACACGATCGGTCCAATTTTTAAGCACATTATCGATTGTGTGCAGCTGTATTTCACCAATGGCTTCACGAATATTGCCGAGGTGGTCAAACGACATCAGCTCTGCGGCTGATAATGCGATCTTCAAAAACAGAGCGCAAAACATCGAGTGTAATTTCGGCTGTGTGGCACGTAGCGCCATCCTGTTGAAACCAAATGTTGCCAATATCCTCCTCTTCAATTTTTGTAAACAAAAATTCGTTCAACATGGCCCGATAACGATCGGGCCATTGACTGTAACGGCCACTCCTTGCTTATTTTCGAAGACCAATTATGCCTCTGGACCAAAATCCGCACCAAAACTGTGACTCGTTTTGGGTACGTCGGCTTTTCAATGTATGCGTGCGGGTTTTCTGTGACCCAAATGCGACAATTTTGCTTGTTACATACCCGCCAAGATCAAAATAAGCTTCATCTGAAAAGATGATTTTTATGCCAAAATCGGCATCTTCTGTAAGTCGATCGCAGGCCCACTTAGCGAAGCGAAAACGCATTGAATGGTCAATTGGCTTCAACTCCTGAACCAATTGGACTTTGTATGACGTCATACCAAGGTCTTTATGCAAAATTCGTCTCAATGATGTCTCCAAAAAGTTCAATTGTTGAGAACGATGGTTAATTGATGTTGATGGCGCTTCACGCGCACTTTTTGCCACAGCAGCAATATTCTCGGGTGTACGCACTGTTTTTGGCTTTTCACGCTTTGGTTTATCGATGAGGTTGCCAGTTTCTTTCACTTTTTTCGCAAGATAACGAACATATGGAGCTGACAGTGCTTCTCGTCTTCCAAAATCCGTACGCAATTTTCGCACACATTCTGCAACATTACCATGATTTTCAAAGTAATGTTGCAATATTTCCCAGCATTGTTCAAGCGTATACACAACCATATTCGTTCAGGGGAAGGATAAAACTAATTATCTGTCAAATCAGACATCAGCTAAGTTCAGTCAAAATCACTGTCAAATCACTGTCAACGGTGACCAACGAACCAACTTCTTTTAGACTAAATTGGATGATCTCGACACCAACGACGTATGGCTACAACAGTTCGGCTGAACGAGACACATAGCTCATGTCACATTAAATATTCTGCACGGCCGATTTAAAGACGTAGAGATCTCATATAGAGACACAGTAATCCCTCGATTTACGTCGCCCTTTTTTGGAACCAAATGCTACGTAAATCGAGTTATTACTGTGTCTCCACATGAGATCTCTTTAAATCGGTCGTGCAGAATATTTAATGTTTGGATGACGACGCAAATTGAAGTAAGAGGGAACAAAAAAATTTGACGACGTAAATCGAAACAACGTTAATCGAGACGACGTAAGTCGAAGAATTACTGTAATGCGAACTTGCCACCAAGATGGTACAATTAAACTCCATAAAATCTTTCTTGTGGGGTTTCGTTAAGTTGCAGCTAAATGCGAACAAGCCGCAATCTGCATTGGTATTCAATGCCAGCATAACCCATGCCATCGGCTTAATTCAATCTAATTGGTATATATCAATAGGACTTGCGCTCCACTGTGCCGGACATTTGAACGATGTTATATTCCACTCATAATGGCATCAATAGGTCTTTGAAGTGACGATTACAACTCACATACATTTTGTTTTATTTAAATTCACGAATAGGAAGTGTTTAAAAAATCCTATAATTTTACACTTTCAACAGCTACTGTTGTCGTATATATCGTTAATGCCACGTATACGACGTTTACGCTATTCTCTCGTCCCCATTCTGTGGTTGCCTGTAGATCGGACTTGGCTAACTTATTCATAGTAATCTTTTTCGTCTCAATCTCCAAAAAAGCGTCACTAATATGATAAATGTTGCTGTCATCTCAAAAAGACTTGATAAACTTAGAAGTAAAGGACAGGATGTTGCTAAAAATAACAAGAAATACAGCTAAAAATAATGCGGTAAGTTAGGGGTAAATTGTCAAATAAACGGGCACCATAACACACCTATGTCGAAAACCTTTTAAAAATATGTGAAACAGTTTTCTTAATTATAAATTGGAGGATAATTTCATGGCATCTATTTTTAACGTATGATTTCTTCCGCAGCAGTCCATTCTATTATTCAAATTTCTGAACTACCTCTCTGATTGTATGGCAACAATGGTGGATATTTCCTTCAATTTCTTCAAGAGTTCAAGGTTTGTGAGCATAAACCAATGACTTAACATAGCTCCAGAAAAAGTAATCCAATGGCGTTAAATCACTCGAACGATGTGACAAGTGCACAGGTCCACTTATGGAAGGACAATTGTTAACAAATTGATTTTGCAATAAATCGTTTATTAAGCGTGCTGTCTTTTGCAAATGTTGATGCTGTTTAGATGTTGACTAATTTTGGGAAATAAATTAGCCAGGCGATATCACTCGCCATTCACTGCCCTTATGGAAAAAAATGCCGATATTGCCGCCGATATTTAAAAAGTACCAAGCAGACAACTTTAAAAAATGCACTTCAAAGTAGACAATGTTCCTTACGACATTGTTATTTAAATTCAAATTGCCGTAGTCTAATAGCTAGTGTGTTGGCTTATTAGTCGAGATCCATTTTTCAAAACCCAGCTCAGATATTTTAAACAAAATGTAATATGAAAAAAATTTTCTTTCAGCGATTTCCTCTCAGCAGTGTTCTTTCAAAAACTCTGAGAGTGAATAAAAGTAGCATTCGGATTAGGCTCCGACACTCGTGAATAAAACGATACACAAAACATGCGTAGTGTAAGCAAATGGGTTGTGATCCTAACTAAAAAATTACCTGAAGTGACCAATAAACAACTATTTAAGAGAAAGCAGCATCATCACCAAACACAATTTTTTGACAAAAATGTTCATCTTAGGCCAGTCATAAGAGAGCCCAATCAGCAAAAACAATGATTATTTGGTTTCAATTTTAATACAGTAGCTGTGTCTTATAGACATGTAGACCAAGATTCTTAGGTAAAATGTTAACCTAAAATGAACGTGAGTGAACGTAAAAGTAAGGGCTCTATGGACTGCACAAAAACATTTGTTTTAAATAAAAATTTTCTCAATTTGGGATCAATGTTCTAGCGTTGATAACTTTTCAAACCTAACTGAATCGATTCTCTTATGGAAAGTCACGCGGTTAATAATTCCTTGAGCTCTTGTACTTTATCTACAACTCGAGTCTGATCCTGGAGCAACTTTTTTAAACTCACATTATTTATTGAAACTTTGAATGAAAACTGAAGCTAAAAAACTTAACCAAATTTAAATGAGAGGAAATCTTTGTATACCTTACCATCTTACTTGCATAGTCCCTGCGCTGACCGATTTTTTCGATCTGTTTGATGAAATTCGGTCAGTACAGAGATTGCGCTTACTTTTGGTATCACAAATAGCCGCTTCTCAAGTGAGCTTTGGTATCAAAGCTACCACTTCAGCCTAACTACCTATCAACTTACTTACTTAAGTGATCATTATAAACCTTGAGTCAGGTTTACAACGCAGCTTCTCACGCCACCCATGTAGAGTGTGTTAATTTAATGCATGAGTGGCGGGACTTACAGTTTTATGTTTTATGTATCTTCTGAAGGGAAGATTTAAGAAAGTTTTCATGGCAATTTTATTCTACTCTGAGAGTTTGGGCCTGAAGACTGCTTAGATGTCTAAACTAGGGTTTGAGTCAAGGGATCTCATCAACACACTACCCACTAGACTACAACGACATTCTTATGTTGGTCGGTTTAAAATAAAAATACTACTTTGAAGTTTGAAGTTTTCCTTTTCGTTAGTATAACACTAGCAGAGACCTCTCTCGTACAACAAAACTAACACTCTACAAGAGGCTCATCCTACCCGTGCTTCTTTATGGCGGAGAGGCATGAAACTATTAAGCACTGATGCAGCAGCCCTGAGAGTATTCGAGAGAAAAGTCTTACGTAAGATCTTCGGTCCAGTACGAGTTGGCAATGATCCGATCCAACAGTGAGCTGTATGAGCTCCTCAACGACATATGCGTTGTGCAACGTATTAAAATCCATGTCGTTCGAATGGAAGAGGATGCTCCTGCGAGACGGGTATTTGATGCGGGAATCGACGGAAGTTGGCGAAGAGAACGACTTCGTTTGCGTTGGAAGGACCAAAACGAGGAAACCATGTCATCGATTGGTGTGACCAACTGGCGTAGACGCGCAAGAATCCGAGAAGTCTGGAAGGATGTGTTAAGACAGGCCGGAATCCGTTAATCGGGTTGTTAATGGCCAATTAAGTAAGTTAGTATAATGGGTGCCCTGGTAGTCTAGTGGGTAGTGTGCTAGACTGTTAGAGAGAGGGTTGTGGGTTCGATTCACACCGGAGACTCTAGTCTGTGACTCAGGTCGTATATAATTAAATACAATTTGTAATTGTTTTGTAATAAATAAATATATAAATAAATAAGTATAACACTGACACTACATTCATAATCTAACCCTGAGTATCAATCCCAGATAAATAACACTTAGGGCTAAATTTGGAGCCTTTAACCGGCTCGTAAAAGGCATCAGTGGAAACTGTCATAAAAACTACTTTAAAAAATTATTTATTTGTACACGTAAATTCAAGATGAATATCATCATTGCATCTGGCAACACAATACATTCTACGTCCAAAGAGGTAAAGAAGTTAAGCAAACCTGTGTGTATTCCGAAACAAGAGAAAAACATTTCCGTTCGCCATTTCTATTGTTGGATTTACATTTGTTGTTGTCCCATTCTTTTTTGCGATTCTTTTGTGTATTTATTTATTATTTAAGAATTATTTTGACACAATATGGGCTTGCAATACGTAGCAACAAAATTTTAAAAAAAAATTTAACTCCAATCCAAGAGCACACACAGCACCATCGCATTCACACTCTCAGTGCAATGAGATTCTCGTACAGGACCAGCAATCAAGTGTTGTTTTGAAGTTGCGTTTAAAATTTGGATCTATTATACTGGACACATTTTTATAGTAAATTTACACACACAAACGCAAACATACATACACTGATATCCTTTCATTATATCACACACACACACACACACAAACGTTGCATTGCAGAAATATAATTTCTTGTACAAAATTTCTTCTCGAGATTTTTGGCAGGAGTACGAGTACGAGCATGAGTTTGAGTGCATAAACGATACGTAAGCGTGGAGAGACAGAATTTATGTTGTGACATTTTAAATTGCGCAATTTTTATGAAATCCTTATGTTTTGTTATTGTTCTTGTTGTTGTTATTATTTGACTGGCCTGTTATTTTTTTTTTTGTTTGCAAATTTAAATTTTTTTTATTCTTCTTTGGTCTTCTCGTTTTCTTCATTTCTCGTTTCATTTCGTTTTTTGTTTTGAATTTTTCTACAATTCTTTTTTCTGTTGTCTGTAATGTCAAGTGTTGTTTTTGGTGTTGCTCTTATTATTTTTGGGTCCAAATCGTATCAAGTCGCACATCCTTAGAACAATTTATAACAGTATTCTGAGAGCACATCTCAAAACAGAATTGTAACTGAAAGGACAAGAGAAGCGAAATAGAAAACAAAACAAACAAAAAAAATCATGTCCAAGCAAACACTTGGTATTTGTATAAGTGGGTAGATTGAAAATTCTTTTAATATAAATTGCAAAATGTAGAACACACTAGAATATCTGTAAGTTTTGAAACGGCGGTCAGCAACTTCCTTCTTCTTCCCCAGAATTGTCCTAGAGATATGAGCTTTAAGAAAAATAATGATTCGAAATCCAAGTCATCGCTTGCCCATATCCTTTTCGTTTTTCTTTAACTCCACAAGACCACAACAATTTTAAATATTTGCTGATGACAATAACTATCCATGACACCTCTTCTTAATATATTGTGCGCGGAACACGCACTAGTACGTTTTGTGACGATTGATACTTGAAGGCATTTTCCGATATGCCTAGTCCTCCCACAGGTGTACCAAAAGAACAGTCGATCCTCTTCTCTTTTATACATATGTATGTGTCGTGCAGAGTCTAGGAAAATTATACGCATCTTCACTACATCTGCACCTCCTTGTTCAGCGAGCGGACAATATCCCATTGAACTGTATATGGTGATTGTTCTAAGTACTTTGATCTTGCTACGGTTCTTTGGCAGCTGTAAAGCGCTATTGTCCCCACTAGTTCATGAGCTAAGTGCAAGACAAACTTGATTTGACCTCAAATCAAGGTTTAAAAAACCACTCGAAAATATTCCAACAACCAAAACTATATCTTACTGTACTCTGCTTATAACGCAACTTAAATTAAATATTATCCCCGGAGATATATTAACCGTGATTTCAATTCGTCTAAATCCCTTAAAATAGTATCAGACCAATTTACTTAATTGATCATTACAACCCTTTAATCAGAATTACAACCTAGCTCATCACTTGTTGCGCTAATTTCTTTCATAAGTGGGGCAATTAAGTCGCCAAAAAAATATTATATTTTCCGTGGACTCCACAAGACAGTACCTACCAGAGATCAGTAATGAATCGTTTTTTCGTTACTAATAGGCACTCATGAAATTTTGAATATAAGTGAGTCGACAATATTGAAATTTAACTACGTACTCTGATTCATTCATACTCACAACAACGTTGATTTATAAGTACAAGTTGCAATGAGTATGCATACAACGTTGACATCAAAATCATATCATTCGAAATGTTTGATTCATAAGTCTACTCATTCAAATTCATAATTTTAGAAAAATACTTATAATTCACTCGATTCACTCGAATCATTTATAAGAATTATTTATATCTATGAGTATGAATTTATAATTATGAATATGATTCTAATATCAATTCCGCATTTTTGTCAATTTCGCTGATCTCAAACCCGAGAGTAAAAAATCAGTCAAAAATACTCAAACAACCCTAACCAACCCTTACTGTACACTATTTATAACGAAACTTCAATTAAATATTATCCTTGGAGATGTATTAACCGTGATTACATCCAAATTCAATTCGTCCAAATCCTTTAAATAGTTTCGTGTCCAAATTAACTGTACCAGCTCAAGTTATTTTATTGGTCATTAAAACCCTTTAGTCAGGATTACAACCTAGCTTCTCACTTACACATGTTGCTTGTGTTAATTTCTTTCATGAGTGAAGTGAATTACGCCGCCGAAAAATATATTATTTTTCGTACTACCGCGGGCTCTCGTCTAAAAAACTAACACAGTACCTACTGGACTTCGATGTATTTTCCCAAAAATTCATTACATTTTGAACATCGTAAAATTCCTATTACCCACCTTTTCCTACCAATATCTTAAAAATTATAAAGGGCTATTGTCAGCCTAGTTTCAATAATACACTCGTTGCATAGAAAATTATACAATACTTCACCTCATAGCAGCAATATATATTTTTTTCAATTATCCATTTCCGCTGTCTTACATGATGTCATGAAAAAAAAGAAAAAACTTGAGCTCGAATTCCTGCAGACAATTTCACTTTAGAAAAATCTTTAGAGATGAATTTCTAAGACTACTAAAGACCTGTAGAAACTCATCGCACACCAAGCCAAACATGTTGTCCTTCATAACTTTGTAATGTAATTCAAAAAATATTTTCTTCATAACATAATGGAACCTTCTACATCCCATCATCCCTATCCATCCAGAAATGACCTCGCCTAGCCCAATGTATATTAGAGAATTAACTATTGTAGAATGCTTGGCATTGAATGTATAAAAGATGTCTTTAAGAACAAAATTTCTGCACATAACCTCGTGGTCTTAAATATCGTTTCTACAAACTATCACTCTAGTAGAGGCATTACGGTCTGCGCTGGCTGGCTCAGAAACGTTTTTAAAGTGAGCGAAGCTTCAACTAAATCATATTCATTTTTATCTTTAAAAGTCGAACTAACCTTTTGAATTTAGTCATACTTCGGAGTTTTCATGAACCGAAAGTGGAGTACTTGAAGAGCGTAAGCTTACACACAGACAGTCTGAAAGATAAAACCAATTGGAGTGTGAAAAGAGAAAACTACTTAAGATATTATCTTAAAAATTGCACCATAAGTTTGAAGATCTTAGGCAAAAGGGAACCAATCGAAAGAAAAATATATATATTTATATCTTAATGGCCGCTAAATTTACAAACTTATTCTAGATTTTGTTAGGTGAATTAATGGATAGATTTGAAGAAGTTAAATACAAGGTGGTTATAAGAGTTACCATTTCGTTTTTGGGCACGATATCTCCCTAAGCTATTCTCAATACCCAAGTGAAGACGAAACTTCGAATTCTGTTGTGTTCAGAGCGATATTTCTCGAAAATCTAATAGAATATTTATTACTTAAAAAATGTTTCCACCTGAAATGCAAAAATGACTGCCGTTCCAATCATGCAACTGTTTTAAGGCTACTTAAACTGGCTTTAATTAATGACTATGAAATGAAAAGAGTCGCCGTAGTCCAGTGTTGGTGTGCCGCCGTTATTTAAATCCTAATCCACACATATCGAACAAACGGAAATATGAAAAAATATTTCTTAGACGATTTCCTTTCAGCAGTCTGCTGGCAAAAATTCGGAGAGCAAACGAAATTTCTACGAAAAGTTTCTCAAGAATCTGTCGTTCGGAATCAACGTTAAACTCTAGGTCCCACCAGTCATGACTATAATTAACACACACAATATGGATGGTGTGAGAATTTAAGTCGCAATCCTAACAATTGACGATGTGGTTAGTAGGCCGATCAAGTTCCGGCTGTCTGCAGTGATTGCCGTCATCCAGAGCCTAAAGCCGAACAAATCACCTGGTTGTGACAAAATAACTGCGACAATGATTAAAAATTTGCCTACATCGGCCGTGCGTTTTATATTGTTCATATTTAACTCTATGTTGCGAATAGGCTACTTTCCTGCATCTTGGAAATTATCTGATTTAGTGATGATACCTAAACCAGGCAAGGACATAACGCAAGTATCATCATATCGCCCAATAAGTTTACTCCCAATACTTTCTAAGATGTTCGAAAAAATGCTGCTTAATAGTTTAATACCGCATATTGATGCCAACGCCATAGTTCCCGACCATCAGTTTGGTTTTAGGCGAAAACATAGCACGATTCAGCAAGTGCACAGAATTACCAATTTAATTAGACGTGCTTTTGAGAACAAGCAGTATTGCTCTGCGCTGTTTATTGATATATCTCAAGCCTTCGATAAGGTCTGGCACGAAGGACTTCTTTTTAAGATCACACAGTTTTTACCAAAGAATGTGCATAAATTGCTAAAAAGTTACTTATGGGATAGATATTTCCAAATAAAATCAAAAGATGTCACCTCTTCCCGCAGAAAGATATCTGCTGGCGTACCACAAGGAAGTATTCTAGGGCCGTTCCTTTACTTATTGTTCACTGCAGATATGCCTACAAGTTTAGTGACTCACACGTCTACTTTTGATGATACGGATGATACGGCGTTTTTAAGTATTCATAGAAATTCTACAGTTGCGTCACAAAGACTTCAATCTCATATTAGTGATTTGGAAAGTTGGATGCTGAAATGGAAGATAAAAGTCAATGTTTCTAAATGCATGCACATCACGTTTACACTGAGAAGGGGAAATTGTCCGCCCATCAAGATTAATGGTGTGACAGTACCAGAACATAGTAGTGTAAAATATCTGGGCATCCATCTCGACCGTCGCCTTACCTGGGCTCACCATATAGCTGCCAAAATTACCCAGATCAAACTCAGAACAGCACAGCTTTACTGGCTTATTGGACCTAAGTCAGCCCTTGATTTAGAACTAAAACTGCTTTTGTATAAGTCAGTATTGAAACCTATTTGGCTTTATGGTATCCAACTGTGGGAAACAGCCTCACCATCCAATATAGAGAAGCTTCAAAGGCGGCAATCTAGACTTCTTAGAATATTAACAGGTGCTCCTTGGTATATGAGAAACAGTAACATCCACAAAGATCTGAAGGTGCCCTTAGTTCGAGAGGAAATAAAAATAGCAAGTGTCAATTACATCTCTAGGATTACAGAACATCCCAACCGCCTTGTAAGAGACTTACTTGTATTCGAGGGTCACAGACGTCTCAAAAGGGTTCAAACAAATGATCTGATCAGATAAATTTACTTTTGCTGTGCACTTTTAGTTGTACGTTGCAGTGGCAATAACAACTTTTATTATTGTATTTTAGGTTAAGATTTGAATACGTATTGTAAATTCTGAAAGGAAAGATTCAATAAATAATATACGAAAAAAAAAAAAAAATCCTAACTAAAGGGTTGTAGTGAGTATTTTAGTTAGTAAGTAAATACACTAAGCCGGAATCAATAAAAATCAAACTGAATCAGTTCATTATGTCTTTAATCTCTTTGAGACGTCTTCCAGATGGAATTTTTATACAAAGATCATAGTAAAAGATGATTAAAGTCTTTGGTCACTGATCTATTGAATGGATTGTGTACCGTATGCAAGCCCTTTCATTCTAATGAACCCAAAGAAGCTCCCAAAGAATACAAAAATAAGAGAAATTTTGTAGCCCGTACAGCATACTAATATAGTATAGAGTAGAAAAATATAACACAAGTAGTGTTCTTACAAAATATCGCAACTAAGAAAAAATGCTTAAAAATAATAGAAAATACTAGAGCCTCTACAAGGGTTATAATAAAGGTGCATAGGCGACTGTCCTTACATCTGTATGCACTGTTGACAAAAGATTTTAACTGCAGAATTCATAATTACTGTAAGTACTTAGCCTCAATCATAACAAATTGCCATTAAAAGACCTGTAAAGGGTGTCGAGAAAGAGGACAAAAGATCATTTAAATCTTCTTAAATATAATACTAAACACTACTATTGTGATCTGGCAACAGGGCAGTTGCTAAAAAGCAGTAGTCACCTAAGTCTAGTAGGTAGTGTGTCGGCCTATTAGATATGAGGCCTCAGTTCAAACCCCAGAACAGACATCAAAACGAAAATATGAAAAAAAATATTTCTTCTGTGACTTACTCTCAGAAGAAACTCTGAGAGTAAATAAAATTGCCATGGAAAGTTTCTCAAAAAATTTGTCGTTCGGAATCGACTTTAAACTGTTGGTACCACTGCTCGTGTATAAAATTAATGCACACAACATAAGTGGTGTGAGAAGCTAGGTCGTAATCCTGACTGAAGGGTTGTAATGACCAATTACGTACGTATCCATCTATATGTACTGATTATATACAGTGTATGTTATCCTGCGGAGACTCACTTCAACGCACAATCTGCCCACAGAACAGTAGCTCGTTCACCAACCATAGAAAATGAGTACCTACAAAAAAAGTACTTTTGATAACTTTCCGAACGTACCCACTTTAATTTGTTTGCATTTTTTAGCAGTTTGAATGCCCCTACTCACCCTTTTCACTCACTTATGTAATTTTGTTGCTGTGACCTGGTCCTCTTCTTGATTTTTATACGTTCTTTTTTTGTTTTTTTGGAAATCGTATAAAAACGCAAAGAATTTTTAGCACTGTCGCTGTCAAGTCATTTATTTATTTTAATGTTTACTTAAAACCTAAAGTCCAACAAAATTTCCAAAAAAAAAAACAACAACAAAAGCAACGTAAACTCTTTCACAAAAAAACACAAAAAGGAGTACAGCTCCAACAACCGACCAGTAGCACCACTATGATTTACCGTTTTATGTCCTTGGGTTTGTTTTTGTTTTTTTTTTTGTTTTCAACGAATACGTTGCATTGTACTTAAACGTGAATGTGTGTGTATGTGTGTGAGTATATGTAGAAGAGATAGAACTCACACACACACTCGAATTCATATATCTTCTCTGTAAGTTTCGGTTTATGGTACTTTTGGTTAATATTTTACACAAAATTCAAGGATTTTTATAAAATATTTTATGATTTTTTCCTCTATTTTGTTCATTTTATTTGTTTGTTATTGTTGTTGTTGTAATTTATTAACAAAAACAAACTCGCATATGCATCTGCGTGTGCATGTATGCGTATGTATGCATGTGATTGACTGAGTAAATGTATATTAAGTGCGATACAGTTTATTTTCAGCGAATTGTTTTAAGTCAGTTGCCCTTTCTTTTTTTCTTTTGTTTTTTCTTTGGTTTATTACTTCTTTTGGACTCAGGTACAATGAATCTCTCTCTCCATATGCACATGCATACATAGATATGTACATATATTTGTTCATGAACTTTAAATACAGTTAATTGTTTCAAAATTTCTTTATGAATACCTTTCAATTTTGTGTAGAGGGATATACAATTTTGATTTTTTCTTCCGAAATAGAAGCAGCTTTGCCATAAACTGGTCAAAAACTAATGCTTTCTCCAACGGTTTTTTACTAAAGGGTTATCCATTTTTCGGGAATAAAAGCAAAGTAAAATAAAATGCGAATAAAGCGGTAAAATTTTTATTTCATTTGTATCTTGCCATTATGTATGACATACAACGTCATTTACATAACGGCCTCTGAATTATTTGCGGCAGTCACTACTTTCGAGGTAGTTTTCTATAAATATTTCACTTTTCTGGCAGGATATTGGCGATAACACGACGAATATTGGTATTCAAATGAGTTGAGATTATCAACGGACAGTCTTTGACGTAGCCCCATGCTAAAGTTTAACGGCGTCAAATTGCATTATTGTGGTTGTCAATAGACCTTTCTGAAAACTTCTCATGAAATAAGGCAAAAATCAGTCCAGTTTTGTGGGTTCTGGCGTCGTCTTGTTGAAACTACATACAGCTAAATTATAGACCAAAAACTAAATAATCCAGCGGATATAGCAGTCCGAATCGGTTCCTTTTAAATATTTTTCGCAAAATACGGTGCAGTAACACGCCTTGCGCGCCAAACAGTTATTTTATCTAAAAGCGAAGGCTTTTCCATAGTAGTATGTAGTATGTTGGCTTATTACACGTGAAGCCACGGGTCAGATCCCTGGTCAGACATCTCCAGCAAAACGAAATATAAAAGAAATATTCGTAGACGACTTCCTCTCAGTAGATTTCTGTAAAAAAAACTCTCTTCTTAAAATTCTGTCATTCGGAGTCGACTTTAAACAGTTAGTCCTGCCACTCATGTGTAAAATTAACAAACACAATAAAAGTGGTGTTTGAAACTAAGCTGTAATACTGACTGAAGGTTTGTAAAGACCAACTTTGTATGTGAACGTTTTTCCATAATCATTTAATGACATATCCATGGAGTGAAAAGTCAGCTTCATCGCTAGGAAAACCTGAATGTCAGTTGCTGTAAATTCTACAGTAATCAGCACATTAACGGAGCCCAGTGGTATTGTGGTGGAAAAAAGCAGCTTTTTTACAATTGCTTTTAAAAACTCTGGTAATAAAGTTTTATAGAAAAGTTTTTTTTTATCCAAAACAATTCACCGACTTTCACCATTTACTTGTAACTTTTTTGAAGGGCTTTCACATGGATTTTATGCAAACAATCCAATTGATTTATATGGGCGTTGGGCATGTCAAAATTTGATTAAATTTTAAGTGCTTCTTCTGTTTGTTTTGGAAAGAGTATGTAGCAAACGTGAAAATGCGAATGTCAAATTGGATGATGCATTTTTTCTTTAATTTAATTTAATTTTAGCACCACTCCTTTTATTTTTTGCACCAAATCTGGTAATGGTCAACCTGCCATATTGAATCAAAAGATGGGCCCAACATCGGTAAATATGTGAGATTTTATAATATTTTAATGAATACATACATTGGCCATTACAACCCTTCAGACAAGACTAAGACCTAGAACTAGACCACATAATTCACGTTCTTTTTGGAAAATGTGGAATATTTCAATTAATTTTAACACTTCACAAAACAACACCTTCTATCGATCTCTATTTTGAGTTAAGTTAGAGGACGTGTACTTGTCAATTAAGACAAGTACAGTACCCGGAGGTCGAATTGACCCATTATACAACGTCCTAGTTTCTCACACCACTTACGTTGTGTGTGTTAATTTTATACATGAGTGACGGGACTTAAAGTTTAAAGTCGACTCCGAACGACAGATTTTTGAGAAACTTTTTCATGGCAATTTTATTTATTTGCCAGAAATCTGCTGAGAGGAAGTGGCCGAAGAAATACTTTTTGTATTTTATTTTGATGTCTGGCCTGGGGCTCGAATCCTGGCTTTACGTCTAATAAGCCAACACACTACCTACTAGACTACGGCGACTTCATGCATAGAGGTTCCAATAAATCTGATGTTACAAATTATAGGGGCATTGCAAAACTGAGTGCTATTCCAAAAATGTTCGAGAAACTGATTGCCGATTTTTTGGTTCATCATACTTCATCGTTATTATCACCTTATCAACATGGTTTCCGAAAGGGATGTTCAACAACAACTAACTTGCTTCAGTTAACATCCATTTTCCTCAACGGAAGCAAACTGATGTAATTTTTACGGATTTTAGTGAGACGTTTGATAAAGTGAATCACAAACTCCTGTTAACTAAATTGGATTTAATGGGTGTAAATCATCGAAGTTTAAGATGTCTAGATTCGTATTTGATTGGTTGAAAGCAGACTGTATGTGTGAACAATAGCTTATCTAAGTATATTTATGTGCTATCTGGTGTTCCTCAAGGCAGCCATCTTGGTCCACTTCTTTTTTCGCTGTTTATAAATGATCTTCCCAACTTGATTAATTTTGCCAATATCTTGATGTATGCTGACGATGTAAAAGTTTTTCTCTCCTTTAATAATTTCATCGAGCATATTTATCTTCAAAGTGATCTCAATAATTTCTTTTTATGGTGCGAGTACAACATGATTAAAAAATGCAAATGTATGCGGTTCTCAAGAAATAATTTTATCAAGGTTAATTATTTGCTTGGAGGTCATCAACTGGAAATAGTGGACTCTTTTATTGATCTTGGGGTCCTATTAGACACAAAATGAAACTTTAATGATCATATCACTTTGACTGTAAATAAGGCAAGAAGCACTCTTGGCTTCATAAAACGTTGGGCAAAGGAATTTTCTGATCCATATATTACGAAACAGCTATATGGATTGCTTGTCAGACCAATTGTGGAGTATGGATCCATTGTATGGGATCCATACTATAATGTTTACAGCGAACACATCGAATCTGTGCAGAAACAATTTTTACTCTTCTGTTTGCGTGGCCTTGGATGGAATTATTTGGATATGCCTTCATATACTAGCAGACTGGCTGTAATAAAACTGCCTACCCTTACGAGTCGTCGAACAATGTTAAATGTATCCTTCATGATTAATCTGATCAATGGTAATATTTGCTGTGAATTTCTGTTAAGATCTGTTTTTCAATATTCAATATTCCTCGTCGTAACTTCCGCTGTTATAATCTTATTTATATTCAATTCTGCAGAACTAATTATGCTGTTGCTGATCCGTTAACTAGAATTTGCTGTCAATTTAATTATTTGCCAGACTTTGGTAATTTTTCTTTAAATTCTTGCGTTATAAAACGGAACATTATTGTTTTTCTCAATTCGTAATTTTTCATATTTTTATTGTAACTATTACTTATATTTTTGAAGAAATTGATTGTAATCCTATTTAATTTTATTCGATTTGTGTTATTAGTCAGTAAGGAATTTGTCCATTGACTTAAATAAATAAATAAAAAAAAAATAAATAAATATTAAAATAAGTATGAATACGTATAGGTATCAGAAATTATGAGTATGATTCGATTCTACTCATCTTTTTGAATACTCATTGCTGATCTCTGGTTCCAACTCTATTTTTTTCTTTTTACACAAATTGACAGCTTTAAAGTCCGCTTTTATCGATCTCTGCTTCGCTGCAGTATTTCAGTAGAACACACTGTAGACAAAGATTCTTTCATTGTCGCTTTATTTTTAACTTTCGGTATCGGCAATCTATTACTACTTCAAGTATTCATTGGACTTGTAGAAGCTAGTCAGACGTATAAGCGAGCTATATGTGGTTGTCAAATCCTTCATAAACTTTCCTCAGCAGCAACTTTCAGGTTGGTTTGCTATTCAGTATTTGGGTCATCGAGAAAATTACGGTCTTATACCCTTACTTTACACCGTCTAATAAAAGTTTGCGATTCCAATTTCCCCGATTTTCAGCCAAGACCTAATTTTTAGGACGAGTTTAATTACAAAAAACGAGTTCCAAATTTCTTCGATTAGTTTCACTGTTATTAACCATGAAAAACATTTCGCTCACACATGCAAAGCCTATGAAGAAAACGAAAATCAAATGCATGCGATATTGGATTGTAACGTATAAAATTGCACCATCCTTCTCACGACAACCCATACAAACAAGTGAATAAATTCACTTCACCTGACTGAAATTTTATATTTTATGATGGCGACGAATGTCAGTGAGTACAGGTAAAATATAACAGTAGTTTCTTAATACTAAAAACCCCACTAACCCCACCTATTTTTGGTGCATCTGCTCCTCAGTTAAAAACCCCTAAAACTAGACTATGGAATGTTTATGGTATTTCAAGACATTGGCGATGATACTTCATCCACTACTGTGTGCCAGTATGCACAAGGAGAAGTGAATGAAGCCAAAAGATGTACGAAATAATGTTGTTTGTTGTTGTTGTCTCTAGTTTTGTGTTGCCATATATTTTTGATGTATGGACTAAACGAATGAACATTTTGTTATGTTTTCTTTGCATTTTTCTCTGTCTTTTCTTCTTTGCCGTTTATTTATTTTATTTTACATTTTTTTTCTTTTCATTTGTTGTTGGGATTTATGGCAGTTTCTTTCAAACTCTTCTATTTGCAACGATTCTTTTGCTGTCGTTGCCACCAATCCGTTTTAAATATACATAAAGTGTGCATGTATGTACGAGTATATGTGTATTTGTATGTGTTAGTGTTTATGATGGAATTTTTGTGTTGTTTTGTTGCAATATTTACGGATTTTCATTGGAACACCAGCCAAAGAATATGGTGGCTTCAAATGGCAACATCATCATACTCGTAATCATCATCATCATCATCACCAGCAACATCACCAGCATCATAATCATTATGATGGTGTTCACAATAATTTTTTTCTTTCTTTTTCCTTTTCTGTGTTGTGTGCAAATGTTTAAGTATTTTTGCTTAAACGTTTATATAATTTGCAAGTGTGTTCGAGTATGTATGTATGTGTAGAGATGCTGGTAACAAGAAAATCTACAAAGTAAGGAGGTGGCAGGCAATAGCATTGAAGCGTTGTTGTGTCAAAACGCAAATGATTTATTGAACTGACAGAACAGAATTTTTGTCGAGTCGACTCGAACCTCCGATACGCAAGTCACACGACAACTTGCTATAGTTTTTGCATTGTTAGTTTTTTTTTCAGGCCCCTACAAGAGGCTTAATATTGTATTTGGTAGAGCGCTACTGCTAAATTCATTTTTAATCGTATTTAATTTCGATTGAAACTTTATTACTTTAACGATTACGGTATAACAAAAAAATTCAAATTTACAGAAAATAATTTCAATTCCAGCAATGCTCTAAGTTTCGTGGGATTAGTAGATAAGTGAGTCACACATTATTTGGATCTAGTGTCCATACACTCGTTTACAATCAATCGAATGGAGGAGAAATTGTCCATCAGTAGCTTGCTAGACATTCCAAAAGCTTGAATAAGAAATTCTACTCTTTGAAGAGTGCAAATTGTCTAAACCTAGCACCATGGTATTATCATTTGTTCTTGTCTTTACGAAGAATTGTTTTGAAAAGGAGATGAGTAGAATGGGACTGGATTTTGGATAGGTTAAGTTAGGTTAGCGGGTGGCTTACAGTTTAGCGGCAAGTACCTTCGGTGGCCCATATGGACCATTGGGTCACCCAGTGTGAGGATAGCCCCTTGTCATGATCCGTTAGTGATAGTTTTGAGCCATCCCAGGCTCCGGATCTAACCAGCCAGTTCCCTTAGTGGAATGTTCGCCATCATACCCACATCTTCAAACTTTCTGTCACTCAAAAACCGATGACGTCTGTTCTAAAGTGGAGGGTATTCGCATAAAAGGTGTTGCACCGATTTCTTTTTCTTCTCATCATAGCAACTTCTGGAATAATCCTGATTAGGCGGACCGAACTTGTCGCCGAAACTGCCAATATTGCAACAGTGTCCTGTTAGAATTCCTGTTAGAATGTGAGTTGTTCTCTTGTCGAACTCAAGTAGTTCGGATTTTGGATAAGACATACATACTATTTATTTTTTTCGACTTTGTATCGTTTGTGCTCCACGAATATATACGATACAATAGAATATTTTCCAAATTTCTTTATCTCTGAACAAAAAAAGTTAAATAAGAAATAAAATCTCAACTAGGTCACGTAAATAGATTTACTTTCTAAAGGATTTCATCGCTAGACTCATATATCTCTTCGCCAAACGAGAAATAGTCACTCGATCCTAAATCTGCTAATAAATCTGACGGGAACTGCACGTGTAAGTTCTCTCTTATTTTTCTTGTGCAAATTTTCTTTTTAATTCCCATTAAATCGATGTAATGGTTTGACTCCTTAATTGCTTAATTCATTGGATCTTAACGCGTACATTTTAAATAACAGTCCCCTTGACTTTATCGGATAAGCAATCCTCTTTTTGGGTGCCTCGTTGACACCAGATACTCTGGGTGTTTGTTATTATCTGACTGTTTGTCGGGCAATATACGTGATTACTCATAAAACAAATAAGAAAGTGAGAATTATTACTAAAAAATCAATTCTGGAAAAAAAGTGACGAAGTTATATACTTACTTAACTGGTCGTTACAACCGTTCAGTCAGGATTACGACATAGCTTCTCACATCACTTACATATGTTGTGAGTGTTAATTTGTATACATGAGTCGTGGGACCTTACAGATTAAAGCCGACTCCGAACGACGGATTTTTGAGAAACTTTTTCACAGGAAATTTATTTACTCCCGGAGTTTTTTCCAGAAATCTACTGAGTGGAAGACTCCGACTTCGTTTTGTTGGAGATGTCTGATCTGGGGTTTGAGTCGTGGCCTCACGTCTAATAAGCCAACACTCCATCCACTCGACTACGGCGACTTCAAACGAAGGTACACACAGTTACTAAATTATACATACGGTTAAAAAATTTGTTTCCGTTTTCGTTGAAAATCTTTATAGTTTCCTTGAATTTAAGACGCTCTTTTGCATTGGTTAAAAAATTTCTGAAATTGAACTGAATTGTGGCCCTGCACAGGCCCGATTTACAAATCTCACAAATCTCTGAACTCTGCTGAGAGGAAAAGACCGTCTTAAAATCGAAGAAAGATGTCAGACAATTATAAATATAATCAACGAAAACGGATTGGTTAAAAAATTTCTTAAATTTGTTAACTTTTGTGTGCCTGTGCAGACCCACAAAAGTGTACATCAGGCCCACAAAAGTTAACAAATTTCAGAAATTTTTTAACCAAGACCGTCTTAAAATCGAGGAAAGTTGTCAGACAATTATAAAGATTTTCAACGAAAACGGATTAGTTAAGAAATTTCTGAAATTTGTTATCCGTATGTATACTTTTGTGGCTGAGTGTATATATGTATGCACACTGCTTGCTAAAACAAAATAATTGTCGCACACTACCCCCTCTTTACTTTCTCCTATAAACTAACTTTCCTGTATGCCAACACAATACACTGCTTGAATAGGGGTCATCCCCTGAATGTTGGTTAAAACAATTATAAGAAAACATGGATAAAGGAATGAGAATTTTCATTGATCTACAAAATCTCCAACCTGAAATCAAAACCAGAAGATCTAGAAGCTTAGCAGGTATTATTGGACTTGAGATAAAAATCAAGCAGTGATCAGGGGCAGTCAGTTAAATTTTACCAATCAGAACCTTGCAGCGAATTCTCTTAACGCTCTTATAACCTAGATTTTTCTGTTACTGAGTATCACCAGGGAATGCAGTCCCTGTAGTAAGAATTGTTCAAAGCAGGCATTCTTGACATTTCAGACATGATCGTGCCATATCTACAAAATCTATCCATAGAATCAAACGGCTCTTTAAAATCTTAAAACAGCGTTTGTAATACATAGAGTTCATTGGCCTGTTTAACGATTGTTTTTAATTATGTTGATCTGCATAATGCATGATTTTTAGGGTCTGATATCTAACCAGCATAGCTACACTGAGCGACAACGCAGAATCGGACGTAAATATCACTTTCAAAAATATGGAATCGAATACAATCTCCTGTGATTTGTTTATAAATGTGAAGCACAGATAGTTCAGCATAATAGCATAGCTTCGGTTTTGACCGTGAATTGTAAAAGAGATTTTCCAATTTCACTATTTTTGTTCTTTCTTTCTCATTTTACAGAGCTTTAATCATTTCTCCAGAGGAAAAATGTGATCCTAAAGTAAAGTTCGCGTGGATTCTTATGTCTTCAGGGGAAGGTAACGCCGTTAGCGAAAATTGAAATGAGTGTATGAGTGCTCAGTGACGTGTCCGATGTATATATCAAGTATAAATTGGATCCTAAAATACAATACAATCTGCTGAGAAGCATTGACGAAATCGCCCTCATTAATGAAAAACACTGTGCCATGATGTAGTTCTTTAAGAGCACGGCAATATTGAAAGGAAAATCTAGTTTCAGCTTATGAAACCGAGCATCGAATCATACCTTGCCGAATGGTTTGATAAAAACTAAGGAACAGCACATTCTCCTTTTCGAGAACTCGACTTAATGAATTCGGCTTTCGTGTGACTTTGGCTTGGGTATCGTTTTAACCAGATCAACCTTTCACTCCTGTGGATAACACTCAAGTTGAGTTGAAAGTGAGCAGAAGTATGCTTATCTCTACATGAATCCCGTTCTTGATTTTATCAATTCGAAGAACTTTCTTTTAATTGAGTTGAGGAGTAGAATTCAAAATCTCTCGATTCTCAAACTTTAGTTGAGCAATTAGTAAATCAATCCCAGGTGCCAATTATATTACCTTTTGTAGCATCTTTCCAACTACCAATGGAGTTTCGCAAAGGACGCATAAATGTTACAGGCCTAGGCCAGCGCGTTACTATGAATAATGTGACTCTGTTATGGCAACAATACATACATTATTGGTCATTACAACCCTTAAATCAGGATTACAACCTAACTTCTCACACCACTTATGTTGGGTGTGTTAATTTTATAAACGAGTGGTGGGACCTCGCCGTGGGAAGTCGCCGTAGTCTAGTAGGTAGTGTGTTGGCTTATTAGACGTAAAGCCAGGGTTCGAGCCACAGGCCAGGCATCAAAATGAAAACAAAAAGTATTTCTTCGGCGACTTCCTCTCAGCAGATTTCTGGCAAAAACTCTGAGAGTAAATAAAATTGCCATGAAAAGTTTCTCAAAAATCTGTCGTTCGGAGTCGACTTTAAACTGTAGGTCCCGCCACTCATGTATAAAATTAACACACACAACATGAGTGATGTGAGAAACTAGGTCGTAATCCTGACTGAAGGGTTGTAATGACCAATTACGTACGTACGTGGTGGGACCTAGAGTTTAAAGTCGACTCCGAACCACAGAGTTTTTTGAGAAGCTTTTCAAGGAAAATTTTACTTACAAGCTCAGAGTTTTGCCAGAAATCTGCTGAGAGGCAGTCACCGAAGAAATATTTTTTCAGACTTCGTTTTGTTGGAGGTATCTGATCTGGGGTTTGAACCATGACCTCGCGTCTAATAAGTCAACGTACTCACTAGACTACGGGGTCTACAACATGGCATCAATACCTACGAAATATTTTATTACATTAGCTAAGTCTACCACTACGCTACTCACTGTCTTAAAAAAATTCTTTGAATTTAAGATCCAACATGTGATTAGCTAGCTGCCTTTAAACTATTTCCTCTCAAGCCTTTTACCGTTAATACATTATCGTTTCGCGCAACCAGCATTTGTATTGTTGTTGTTTCTATTTTGTGTTCGCTTGCTGTATATGGTAGTGTGTTATGCAACATTTGTTGCAACTGTCTCTCTGGGTTATGCCATATCATATACAGTAAATTCAATGTAGTGTGTGTATTGTGTAGAGTATATTTATAACAGCTATTATAGCTGCTGTCTTGTTGTTATTTTTCGTTGTTGTTCTTGTTGTCGTTGTTGTTTTATATAATAAAACATTGGTTGAAGCAAGAAATGGCACCGATGTGAAATGAAGTTTTGATTTAGTTCGAAAAATTTTTATCAAAGAAATGTTGCATTTTTTTCCAATGTTGTTGCCACTACCACTACTGCTACTACTGTACGTTAACTAATACTATAACAACAACTATGTATACTTTTGCTCTCTTCAATAAATCACGGCATGGGATGTCTTTGATACGACGACGACGACGACGATGAGCAGAGCGCAAACACTTGCACTTGCATACAAATCATAGCGAGGAACCATCATTTTCTTTGCTTCTCTCTCTCTCTCCATTTCTTTTTCTTTCTTCCACACACACACACACACACACACACACAGTAAGCTTTCTCTAGTTTATGTTTTGGGTTTTGGGTACCCGTTTATAACTTTTATTTGTGATGATAGTTTGAGCTGTAGTTTTGAAGATGGTTTGGTTTGGAGTTCTTGCTTTGGGGTGGTCAACCCTTTAACATGCCAAGCAGTTGATGCCTCCATTTGCAGGCCCCAAAATGTTTTGTTATGGTTCATCTTTCTTATTCGCTTGTAATGGAAATTTTGATTTATGTTTCGTATCGTTTCTTATAATTTTTTTCTTTTTCTTTTTTTTAAACAGTTTTTGTCGTTTTCATTTTCTTTTGCACATTTTAGCCAGTCAGTGTTAAAGTCGGGTAATGCAAAAGTTCACACCGCCATACAAAATATATATGAAATATTGTATATCATAAGAAATGGAATTTATTTGAAGTTTTAATAACGTTTTACGTTACATATTGAAGGGTGCATATACATACATACATACATACATAGATACATTCTATGACTATGAAATATACGAGCTCACACCATACCCATACACATACAATACATACATACATATATACAGAGAATATCTGTGTATATTCATGGAGTATAGATTTATGTGGTGACATTTGTTATTGAACCGGAAGTGATATTATAGAAAATGGTTGAGTTAAATAAAATATTTCCTCTTTCCCCATAGAAAACTAAATATGAAGAAGTAGAAGAAGAAGAAGTAGGTAAAGTTTGTTTTGTGAAATGGCGTGCATTTCATATTTTTGATATTTCCAATAAGAATTGTTCATAAAGGAATGCAAATTGTATTTCAAGCCATTCGAATACTTTCTAAAAGAAAATTAAACTCTGTTGTCTTCAAGTATGATGATAAATATTTCATTTATCATTAAAGAGAAGGAAAAAATCAATTTGCTTGGAACTAATAATATAATCAATAAACAAAATAAATAATAATAACAATCATTAGAAGTTAAAAAATAAAAAAATTACGCGGAAAATAGTTCCAAGGATGCAGAGAGTGAACGATTTCAAAATAATGTTGAAGTGCAACAAATATGACATCCATCACCTCTACACTTCACCATCATGCTGGATGATATCATGAGCCAAGTTCGCTTAGAGAGAAGAGGAATAACAGGAAGCCTGTTATATCAAATCGAGGATTTGGCTTTGAGAAGTTTAGGGCGTAGTGGTGGACTTAAGAAAAATAACTAGAAAATCAAAGCCTTTAGAATAAACAAAACAAGATTCCAGAACAACATTCTACAAGATAAGCCAATATTATAATTAATAGGCTTCTGTTGGCTACATTGTGTATATACGACATTCGAACGACTAGAGACAATACGGACTAAGTTTAGAATGTTATTACGAAAAGGAAAATGGTAGATGTTTTGGTTTTACATCGCTTAAAATTAAAATTATAAACAAAAGATGCAAAAACAAACACCAGCATAAAAAAATGGTAAACAAGTAAACAAAAAAGCAACAACAAACGCCAACATAAAAAAATTGTAAACAAGAAAAACAAAACTGCAACAACCAACACCAGCAGAAAATGGTAAACAAGTAAACAAAAATATACCAACAGCACTACAAAAATAAACGCGACCAACGATATTACTACTATGGAAATTGCTATAAAAATTAAACTTATTGTTAAAATTGATAAAATTATCCATACTATTAATAATAGATTGGAAGGAAAATATACTTCTTATACTATATAGATAATTAACCTCCTCATCAACATCCTCATTGATACATAGAGGAATAATCATACAATATCAATAAAGTGTCAGTATCAGGCAGCATCTTCAAATTGAAAGTGGTGATTTTTTGAAAAACGATTATTAAGTGTCGAATTAAACAAATTTTAAACGTTTTTAAAAGGTGAAAACGCAACAGTATATTAAAAATATATGAAGTCTATGCTTTTTTAATAATAATGGTGAACGTCGGTGTGTCATAAACAATCACTTTAACTAATCGAAACATCGCAACAATATTTTTTTATTGATCACTTTTTTCCTTTTTAGCAATACTATACATACATATATACAAATTAGAATGAAAAGCTGAATCAGTTAGGCAGGGCTGTATCCTAGGTCATGTGGCAATTTGCATTAAAAAGCAGACTCATCAGCTTGCTAGGAGGGTAGCTGCCATGCCACTGATAAAACGAAAAGATTTCTGTGTGGTATGAAAAGGAGCGGAAAGAATGGTGTAGCGAGGAGAGCAACTAAGTACGAGGCAATATAAATTTTTGTTGGATAATTGCAAATAGAAGTGATTTGAGTTATGCATCAGACTATCGATTAGTAGCCATAGGAAATTATAGAAAATTAAAAGAACACTTGTTTTTGAATTGGAATGTTCAATATTTTGACTCTGTGATAAGGCCAACAAATCGCCAGATTAAAAATTGTTATCACTGGTCAGTCCAATACTTATGAGCATAATTTCGCATTGAGCTAGTAGAACTAGATCTGATTAATGACAATTGTTATTTATTTTAACGCATAAATTTATTTCGTAAACGAAAATTTAAAATTATGCTGAATTCAATTTGGATAGATGGTACAAAAGACACTACAAAGTAATATTATTTGACAGTTTGGCATTTGGCTCTTATGAGGTTAGATCGAAAATAATATGGGACTGTCTAGGGAGCTTCCACTCCGATGAAGGAGCCAATAACAGAAGGAACTGCAGATGCAGGGTACATTTCTTCAGAATGTCGATTCTGTGACGATGATATCGTCATCGGAACACAATCTTAGAGCCTGCGGGACATTAATGCATCCCAGAACGAAACACTAGGGGGCAAGTTATGTGCAAAGAATTGTCATTATTGGCACCGAACAGCATCTAGAAGGACTGAAAGAGACATTATAGGTGTACCCCATAAAGTGAGAAGGGAGCTCAATAGATCTTATGGTGGCAGTATTAAATCACCTCTTCACGACAGTCCGTTGAAGTCTTAGAGTATTTGAAATAATAATTAAATAATCAATTGTTCAAAAATCTAGTCCATGTGCATAAAATGCCAGAAATACAAAGCTACATCGTCTGGCACTTGAAGAAATATTAAAATTTAATTATATCTGTGCCCTACAACTGGAGCCTCCGTGACTGAATAAAACAGGCATTTGGAACTCATGTGGGATTAAACGTAGCACCAAAGTGCGCAAGTTCAGCTCCAACGTAAAGTTCTGGAGACAACAGCTTCAGGAAAAAATACGAAATTCACTTACATTGTGACATGAAATTAAAACGTTTGCACTCAGAAGAAATACATATTTGAAGAAATTCCTAGTAGTGGTCTTATATTCCATTTAAGAGCTTCTGCGTTAAGAATTATAATTTATTTATACCATTAGACTCCGAGAATGATAAGCGATTCTATTAAAAAAAAATTTAAGAAAATAAAAAATCAAGATACTGGTCTTTTGCTTAACATTAATATTATAAACAAAAGCTAAAAAAAACAATGTAGTAAACAAACCTGTTTACAAATAATCGTACTGCGTACAATAGTAAACAAACAAAACATCGTTGTTTACATTTATAGAGCTTTCGAGAAAGCGAAGTCACGAAACTTCGCCTTGAAGAACATTTACTGTTTAGTCTACCATAAAAAAGGGAGTGGGGTTCAGTCAGCCTTGTGTGAAGACGCGGCGCGTTTGAAGAGAGTAATCGTGGTTTGAAGATCTCCGTTACAAAGATCTGTCGAACAATTGTCTAGTAATTGTTACTGTTCATCCAAAGGGTTTAGACAGAGGAATAACAAAGAAGAGCAATTGTTGTTGTTACATCTAGTTGTGAACAGTGGCATACAGAATTGTGCGAATAATAACGAATTTTAATTAAAACTAAACACAAATTAATTTTTTTTATTTCCAATCTACGAGCTTATATTTTAAAAGCTTTTAAAAAGGTTAAAACGTAACAGTATTGTACAGTAAAATAAAAAGGTGAAGATGATATGTTCAATATGGAATATGAAAATGTACGCATTCAAGAGAAATATTTGAAAGCAGTTTGTAGTGGGACCCTACATACCATTCGGAAAATTGTATGAAAATAATTATAATATATTTGCACTGTCGGACTTCAAGACTGAGAGGTTTGAGAATGTATGTATACATTGAATTATTCTTATCAACTAGATTTCAGTATATAAGCGATTCAATTAATAAGAAGAACTGATTTCAATTGAAATCATTGAAAATCTTTCGCTTCAAAAAACCAAAGTATTTCATAGTATAGTGGGATATTGCGTCGTCAAGCGAAAAATTATCTTTTTCCACACGAGCAGCATCAATTATAATAAAACTGTCGCTTGTTCTTGTTTTGCGCTTAATTTTAAAGACTTCATGCAGTGGACCAAAAATAAAAGTACTCGCGTATATATTTTCATAACCGAAAACTAACACGGGCTAATGATGTTGTTTTAATAAATATGTACGTATTTTAAATAATAATTTATAAATTAGTTATTGCAACGCCATTAAATAACTGTATTTTGTGGAAGACTTTGTTGTTATTATTATTGTTGGTGTTGTTGTACGTACATATTATGGCTAAATAAACATGTCCCGTGTAATGTAGTCGATAATAATGATACATAAACACCGCAATGATCATAAAATTTATAGACTTACACATACACATGCAAATAAACATAGATGTTGTTGTTGGTATTGTTGTTTGTGTGTTGTAAATGTATTTGTATACCTTTACAAAGATCTCCTCCATACACACATATACGAGTATATACAGCATACGCGTACACACAATCACATGCATGTTTTGGTTGATTTGCAGTAACATGCCCATCATCTTGTAAACTAATATTTGCCTAATAAACGAGTTAATTAAAGCTGAATTATGGCCATGTTTTTAGTATGAACGTATTTTGTAAATCTATGTTCTATTTACACACACGTGTGTATGTATATGTATTTGGGATACGTTATGCTATAAATACTATGAGTTACGCTGATTTATGAGCACCAAAGGATTAAGACTCAAAATGTACGACACGTAAAACATAAGCACGCAAAACAACAACTACAATAACACACAACAAACAGGTCGTACTAATAAACACACCTTTACAAAAACATACTGATTTATGTAACTTTTCATATACAAAAAAAATTTCTTAAAATATTTTCAAAAATAATAAAATTACTCTTTGAAATTAAAAAAAAAGAAAATCAGTTTAATTATCAAAAACAAAATAATTGGTAGTGTACAGTGGCTGCAGTCAAAAACATTTTTTTATCCAAGGTAACGTGAACGTTCATCTTAAAATCTTATTTATTTCGGCAAGAACTATCGGTTGATAGACAATTACGAATAAATAAAAATAAATTATGTTTAGTTTTAGTTTTCACAACTTTATGTACCAAACAACAATTGCTTTGTTTGTTATTCCTCTGTTTACACCCTTCACATAAACAATAACAATTACTAGACAATTGTTCAACAGATCTTTGTAACGGAGTTCTTCAAACCACGATTACTCTCTTCAAACGCACCGCGTCTTCACACAAAACTGACTGAACTTTTACTAACACACTCTCCTGCTTTGCCTTGTCTTTTATATAGCAGGGTATACAGTCTGATAAATATTCTTGAAAGCGAATGTTCGTGGCTTCGCCTTCTCGAGACCTTTATAAATGTGATTATGTTTGTTATGGTTGTTATGAATCTTGTTTACATTTATTCTTGTAGTGTTTGTTGTTGTATTTTTTTTACTTGTTTACCATTTTTTATGCCGATGTTTGTTAAGCTAATTTCTATTTTTACTCGCTGCAATGAAAGAATTAGTGCTCAGTGGCAATGTGTAGACAAGTGCTGTCAATACAATAACATATATGAAATTGAGGTTTTAAAAACGCGATGTCTGAAATATAACGTGAAAGAAGGTTTTAGTGGCACAATTTATAAGGAATCGTTGTTTGTTGTCGTGCTGCCTTTAAAATAATCACTTCCATATACACCCATGTATTCTATTTTTGAGAGATTGCTGCGCTTGCGGCGTTGCGTTTATTGTGTTTATAGCATTATGTTGATGACCGTGCGCAATATCTACTTACGTTAACCATTCGAAACGATAAGACAATATACTGATTAGGGGTACACCGGAGAATACGAATACATTTGCTTTGATTAAGAATAGGTCCTACCTTATGGCGATTATTTTGGCATGTTGCTTTCTTAGTAAATAGTTCCGAACTTACGGTTTCACGAAAGAGGGAAGCTACTCCTGTTGGGAGAACATATCGCTATTTGTGGAGATTTCTGTGGCCCAGTGTCAAAATTTATTTTGTATTATATCAGATAAGTGGAGTGTATTATTTTAAGTATTATTACCCACTCTCATTATTAAATAATCTCGCTCATGGTATTCGTCATGTATTGATCAAAACATGTTCTGTATCGAGAGATTTCTCAATCTAGTGGAATCTGTCATTTTACTATTGCAATACATTTGTAAATGACATTGAGCAGGATGACCCCCTGCCATATATCGAATTTTAGACAAATATTGTACGTAGATTTATTAAGATTTCACAATCATGCCTCGTGTATGTGCGATTTAGTATTCCTTGCTGATATTGTAGCATTCGCTTGAAGTAATTATCGTGGTGTCATACCACATTCCCCTGAATCCTTATTCTTTTAATTTCGTAGCCCTCCCGTTAGTCTCGCTAATGTAATAAATATAATCGAGACGATAATTAGAAACACAGCTTTACATGCCAGACATAGCGGAGTGATAAGTCAACCTATCAGTAGGAAGATTTGAGTGAAACAAATGTGTTTTCTTTTCCATTATAATGGGCAATATCAGGTTCTTATTCAAATAAAGACATTGGTTGCGAGATCAATGCACAGAAGACGTAAAGTTTTAGACAAATAGTTGAGGATTACCAAATAATAGAAAATGAGCACCTAAAATATGTCGAACAATTTACATTTTGGAGTGTTTTATTGCAATAAAGAGGACCCTGAAAACGCAACATCAATATTTAGATCAGGTTAGGTTGAATTGACAGCCGCTTCATCGGGCATAGCTCACTTGTGTTCGAACCCCGGACCGTCATACAATTACAACTTTAGGTAGGTTTATCTCAGTCACCCCAAAAGTTTTATTAAAGTGTGAATTGCAATCAAATCTGTCTATAAATTCAGGTTGCGCAAATATCCTTCTTCTTAGGTTCTCAAGCGTCGAACAATGACTGAGAATATGTTCTATGGTTTTAAATAAACATCACAAGGGCCCTAACAAAGATAAACAAAAGACGCTGAAAGTCATTTACAAAATTTAGGAGTGTATGACTAGAGGGACGAGTACAAATTACGAACGCTATGAGGCTCCTGCAATGAATTCTGGGTAGATTTAATGCGAATTGGATCGTTCACATATTCATAAAGAACCATGTTTGTTTGGTCTCTATACAAGTGGGTTTCCATTTTTCCATCTTTTCTTTGCAAACAAACGACGTGAGAGATCAGTTTTTAGTCATTCAGGGTAAAGAAAGAATGGTAACACATTATGCCTAAAGTAATCGTTTTTCCAGCTGTTCTTCAACTATATTGTCTTATATGTCAGTACAACCATTATCTCAGTCTGTACCATATTAACGTAGTCGGGAACTATGAACTTCAACTGATCCAACTTTGTCGCGTAATCTTTTGCTAGTGAATACTTGAATGATATTTCTGTTATGAAACCAAAATCGAAAGTGGGTTCAGGTACTGTGGTTAGATATCTTCAAGACTTCTTGAGGCTTCTTGAGCCTTGAGCATTCCTCTTAAGTGCCATTCAAGTTATACTCCCACCATTCTTTCTGAGAGCATGGCCATCTCAATTATCCACGTTTTATTTGCGTTATTATGGGTTCCTGGTTGGTAAGGTTATAGAAATCCATGTTGCTGATTTTATTAGGCCAGAATATTTTGTTTATCATTCTGAGGCACTTGTTGATAAATATCTGTAGATTTTGTGTGGTGATGTTCGATACCCACCAGATTTCACTTCCGTACAACAAATTCGATTTTTCACATGTTTTGAATATCCTGAACTTGGTTCGTCTGGATATTTGCGAGATTCTCCATATTGGCTGTAGTTGTCCAAATGCCGCTCTCGTTTCATTGAGTCTAATGATTACATCCGTTTCTGCGCCACCATTTGTTATCACTATACTGCCAAGATAGCAAAAGTTTCATTGAGTCTAATGATTACATCCGTTTCTGCGCCGCCATTTGTTGTCACTATACTGCCAAGATAGCAAAAGTTGTCTACGTATTCGGCTGGTTGCATTTGTAGCACGATGTTGTCGGTGCTTTCGTTGTTAATCCTCATGGCTTTGGTTTTCTTAATATTTATTTCAAGTCCAATATTACGCTTTATTCTTCCTAAATCGTCTAGCTTTGTTTGCATGTAAGAGACTTTGTGCGAGAGCAGACAAATATCATCCGCATAATCCAAGCTTTCGAATTGGTGTGAGAGACTCCATGATATTCCTCTTCTATCAGAGCAAACTTCGCTTATGATGTCATCCACCATGATGGTGAATAGCTGGGGAGTTTGGAGGCATACTTCTTTTATTTCAGCATTTTTATGAAATGGTTGACATACACTCAGCCACAAAAGTATACATACGGTTAACAAATTTCAGAAATATTTTAACAAATCCGTTTTCGTTGGAAATCTTTATAATTGTCTGACAACTTTCCTCGATTTTAAGACGGTCTTGGTTAAAAAATTTCTAAAATTTGTTAATTTGATTAAAAAATTTCTAAAATTTGTTAACCAATCCGTTTTTTTTTGAAAATATTTATAATTGTCTGACATCTTTCTTCGATTTTAAGACGGTCTTTTGCATTGGTTCAGAAATTTGTAAAATTTGTTAATCGGATGCATGCCTTTGTGGGCCACAATTCAGTTCAATTTCAGAAATTTTTGAACCAATGCAAAAGACCGTCTTAAAATCGAGGAAACTATAAAGATTTTCAACGAAAACGGATTGGTTAAAATATTCCTGAAATTTGTTAACCGTATGTATACTTTAGTAACTGTGTGTATATCGCAGTTTGAAAGAACTGAGATTTCTAGATCCTCGTACAAAGCTCAGATGATTCGTATTATGTGTTGGGGTTTGATGGTATCGAGTGCTTTCTTGAAATCTACAAGCAGTGGGTATTAGGGCGTACGCCATTCAAGAGATTGTTTTATTATAATGCGTAGAGTATTGGCTTGTCCTACGCAGCTGCTATTTAGCCGGAAACCTGCCTGTTCGTCATGTAATTTTCCTCTATCTTGCTTTGAATCCTTCCCTGTATGATGATTGACAGTTTCTTGCATATGATGTTAAGCAGAGTAATACCTCTCCAGTTGTTGAAATCTCTCAAGTCGCCACTTTTCGGTAATTTAAATATGATGATGCCTTTCTTCTAGGTTGAAAGTAGCCTTTCTTTCTCCCGGACTGATGTGATGAGGGGCCGTAAAAGTTCAGTTGTGACTTCGATGTCTACCCATAGAAGTTCTACTGGTATTCCATTAGATCTTCAATTTTGATCCTTACAACCCACTGTGCAAAAGTGCATTCAGACTTTAAGTCGTTTATTGGAAATTTCTTTTCTAAATATTCTCAACGATATGTGATGTTTGTGTAGAGGTGAAGTGTTTACAATACTTAAGAACTTTCTGCCTGATAAGTTCACAAAAAAATTTTCGAGCTTTTTCATCTTGAGAGTAAAATTTTTTCTACGATATAGTCCAACCACAACTGTATTGTTGATGATTTCATATGTGTGTGTGGGTGATATTTCCTTTCCTCTCTCTCTCTCTTTCCTACATTTATGATATGACTGAGAGAGAGTTAATTTAACTCTTGTGATAGTAAAACCAGTGTTTCTTTTTTCGGTTTTTGCTTCAGTTGCCATTTGGTTTTTTTTTTTGTTTAATGCGCGTATGTTTGTGTGCGTGTGTGTGCATTAATGTCCTTGTTGTTGCTGTTATTATTGCTACTTTAGCTTCGTCTCTTAATGAGATACAAAACACATAAATTCTCAAATGTGTCATGTATCGCACATTATGTTTTTGTTGCTGTTGCTGTTGTTGCTCTGTTTATTTTTGTTTTCTCTTTTAATTTTTTGATAAGCCAAAGAACTCTTCGTGAACTTTTGGGAAAGAAACATACATACACATACATATGGAGAATGTATGTGTATTTCTTACGGTTGAATTTTATAAATTTTTGCTTAAGGCGATGACGGCGTAATCAAATTTATTAACAAAAAATGTCACAATAATTTGAAAAACAGTGGCAATTAAAAATTGGAAATTAAAGGACATAGTGAAAATACATTTATGGTCCAAAGTAGAGATCAGCAATGAATCGATTTTTCGCTACTCATAAGCACTCATGAAATTTTGGATATAAGTAAGTCAACAATATTGAAATTTAACTATGTACTCTGATTCATTCGTACTCACTACAACGTTAATTTATAAGTACAGGTTGCAATTATTATGCGTACAACGTTGCAATCAAACTCATAACATTCGAAATATGTTTGATTCATAGGACTACTCATTTAGATTCATTACTTTAGAAAAATACTTGTAATACTCGAGTGATTGTGAAAGAAAGAAACAGAGCTTCTTATACAATAATATGGCATCACAGGAAAAAACATAATAATAAGGTACATTAAATATATTCAATAAATACGATATGTTTTCATCATCACTGTGTTATACTGTCACCAATTTCTAAAATTCATCTGAAATGAAATGGGTTAAACAGTTTACCAAACATTTTTCAAACAATACCACGCAAAAAACATAAAACAAAAACCAAATGCTCGTAATTCATTTGCTTAGAAGTATATGACAAACAGATAAGGTAACAAAATGGCATTCAATGGTTGTTGTTGGTTTATATTCAGAGCGTGAGGGGAAATATATTTTTGAAATGTGACTTTGAAAAGGTAATAAAGTTTAAGGACACTGGAGTCAATGCTTACTTACAGTCTAAAAGATCGAACATATAAGGTGGGCCATACTACCAGTTTAAATTTGAAACATGGGTTATTTCGAACCTTTCACAAAAATTAGTATATTATCTCCGCTTAACGTAATAAATCGATTTACGCTTAACGTTGAGGTTAAAAGTGTTCGTTTTTGTTTTTTTTTTTTTGCTTAAACACCTCTTTGAATGGATTCATCTATCAAGAAGCTTGCTCATGCCAAAGTAAACATTTAAATTCATACCTTTTCCAGTTTCATCTGCATTCTTTAACTTCCGATCAGCCAACACTATCTTCCTAATTTTTTCAGTTGTTTCGTGTGTGGAGAACTCAACTCAACTAGGCGTCCTCCAGGCTCACAATCTTCCGTGGTTACCAGCACTTTACTCTTTTTCCATTTTCAAACAACGTGGTAGCTAATTACATACATACATTACAACCCTTCAGTCAGGATTACGACCTAGCTTTCTCCCACCACATATGCATTTTATAGTCGACTGATTGATTTGGCTTACTAGACGTAAAGCCAGGGTTCGAGCCCCAGGTCATCGAAACAAAATACAAAAAGTATTTCTTCGGCGACTTCCTCTCAGCAGATTTCTGGCAAAAACTGTGAGAGTCAATAAAATTGCCATGAAAAGTTTCTCAAAAATCTGTCGTTCGGAGTCGACTTTAAACTGTAGGTCCCACCACTCATGCATAAAATTAACACATACAACATAAGTGGTGTGAGAAACTAGGTCGTAATCCTGACTGAAGGGTTGTAATGACCAATTATGTATGTGATTGTTTTAAGAAACTTTTCATTGGAATTTTATTTACTCTCACAGTTTTCGCCAGAAATCTTCTGTTGGACATGTCTGGCCTGGGGTTGATCCTTGGCCTCACATCTAATAAGCCAACACTCCACCTACTAGAATAAGCCGACATCAGATTAAACATTCATTTGCAAAAATTTTAACTGTTAACAAAATAATGAGAGTGATCATATACGACCATTTGTTATAGTAACCTGCGGTATAAATATTGCAAAATGAAAGTCAGTTTAATTGAAGAAGGGATCCTAGAGCATTATATTAAAAATTTACCAATCTGGAATTACCCCCTCATTAGAAATTATTTTACTCAATACATATCCAATTCAAATTCATTTTTTTAGAAAAAACATCACAACAAGAGCTAGGCTATAATCTCAATTTCTTGACGTTTGGTTTTATTTCGTCCATAATAATAGTGGAACATAATTTTGGACAAACTTTTCTAGGTCACCCACAATTATTCTTAATTTATGACCAGGGCATTGCCCAATTTCAACCAAAATTTTTGAAGGATTAATGATCAATTCTTCATCGGTGCTCTTGCCTCTTCAACAGCATGATTTTAAATTCGTCTGCAATAACGTGAAACAGGTTAAGATTGTCAATTAATTCATTTGTCAAGATGGTTCCCTGATATCTACTTTTGAGATACCTTAGATGACCTGGCATTTATTAACCCTTTCATGCCCGATGTTGCCTATAGGCAACATTGTACATTTTTGTTCATAAATTCCGTAATTTTTAATTTTTTTTAAAGAATTTTTTTTGCTAACAATCTTGGTTAAAAACGTGTAAAACCAGAATACGCAAGACTCTGAATTTAATATCACTTCATATTTAGGCCATGACTAACAAACACATGCCCTTAAAAAATTTTAGCTCCGGCCCAAAAAATTCGGGCATGAAAGGGTTAATAAAAATGGTTTCAATTTGATTACATTTTGTTCTATAGTGATTTCGATTTTATTGAACCTAGAATAAGTTTTCAGTAAAGATTTCGTACGAGTCATCTACCCGGATTTTGCAGTTTCAGACGGTATCAATTGATATTTTGTAGCACCCTATTGTACATCACTTCTGTAAAATATAGCTTGTCTTGGCTATGCGTTATGCTATAAACAGAATAGACGCAACGCAGCATGGTACAAAAATTTTGCAATTGATGCAATAAAAGTAGCGGCAGCAAAGCATAAACAAAACAAATAAAAATAAACACTTCATTAATTCTATATCAATGGTGCCACCAAAACGTTCTTTAGAGTTATAAAGGGTGTTTTTTATAGAGGTATAGAAATTTAAGTTGCAATAAAACAACGATGGATTATTTGATTGACATGAAAGATAATCTTGTGGTATTACATTTTAAATATGATTTCTGGCATATGACCGCCACGGTTGGCGCGGATGTAGTCCAATCTGGACGTCCAATATTCGATGACTTTTTCCAACATTTGTGGCCGTATATCGGCAATAATACGGTGAATGTTGTCTTCCAAATGGTCAAGCGTTTGTGGCTTTACCGCATAGACCAATGACTTTACATAGCCCCACAGAAAGTAGTCTAGCGGTGTTAAATCACAAGATCTTGGAGGCCAATTCACAGACCCAAAACGTGAAATTAGGCGGTCACCAAACGTGTCTTTCAATAAATCTATTGTGGCACGAGCTGTGTGACATGTTGCGCCGTCTTGTTGAAACCACATCTCCTGGACATCATGGTTATTCAATTCAGGAATGAAAAAGTTAGTAATCATGGCTCTATACCGATCACCATTGACTGTAACGTTCTGGCCACCATCGTTTTTGAAAAAGTACGGACCAATGATTCCACCAGCCCATAAAGCGCACCAAACAGTCAGTTTTTCTGGATGTAACGGTGTTTCCACATACACTTGAGCATTACCTTCACTCCAAATGCGGCAGTTTTGTTTGTTGACGTAGCCATTCAACCAGAAGTGCGCTTCATCGCTAAACAAAATTCGCTTATGAAAATCGAGAACAACGGTAATCTCGTTTTGGGCCCATTCGACGAATCTACGCCTTACTTGATGATCGTTTGGCTTCAAATCTTGCACGAGTTGGATTTTGTAAGCACGCAAACCAAGATCCTTCCGCAAAATCTTCCATAAAGTGGATGGACACAGATCCAATTCCTGTGCTCGATGGCGGATGGACTCATTCGGGTCTTCCTCAATGATACGCTCTACAGCAGCAATAGCTTCTTCTGTACGCACCGTACAGCGTCTCTGGGGATGCGAGTTATCAATAAGAGTAAACGTGGTGCGAAAACGTTCCATGGTTAATCGAATTAACTGCTCTGATGGACGATTTTGTCGACGACAAAATGGACGTAGTGCGCGATACGTTTTCCGCACAGAACCATTATTTTCGAAATAAAATTGCACTATTTGCAAGCGTTGTTCAGCGTTGAGTCTATTCATGATAAATTGCCAAACCAAACTGAGAATAAATCACTTGACGGCTGTTAAATCGGTCGCCATCTTGAAAAGTAATGCCAACTTAAAGTTCTATAACTCTGTAAAAAACACCCTTTATTTCACACATCGCGTTTTTAAAACGTCAATTTCATGCATGTTGTATTGCCAGCACAAATTTTCTCACTGTGAGCGTTAATTCTCTCATAAAGTGTGCGAATAAAAGTAGAAATTAGCTTAAATACAAAGCAGCAGAATCGTTTCTTATTGTAGCGCTACCTTTAAAATAATCACTTTCAGATACACCCATGTATTCTTTTTTTGAGAGATTGCTGCGCTTCGTTTATTGTGTTTATACTAATACGTGTGTCATTATTATCACTGCTTTAGACACGAATGAGATGAGAAATTTATTTTTTTGTACCTAAACTAACTTATGCTTCATTGAACGTTTTCAGAGTTATATTCTTGTCCCTCTGCTAATATACTCACTACTTTCTTCTTCAGTGTTTGAGGTGCTTGAGGTTCATTATTTCTAAATTACTTTCCTTCTTAAAAGTGCATATATCAGGTGAATGTTACGACTAATACGGCTCCTAGAAGCACTATATTCAATCTAGAATTTACTGATTATAACAGAGAGCAACAACTGAGAACGACAACTCAAAAAATCAATCTTTTTTATTTTTGTATCTCCGCTTAACTCTTCAACACAACACTCTTCATATCACTTCAACATTTCTGAAACTCTCAGCACAACACCTACCAAGTGTCCTCGCCACAATTTTACTCCAATGAAAGTTATGCACTTGTTTTTCCTCATATAAAATAAACAGATTTTCATTAGCAAATCCGATTATTTTCTTTTGCCCAGTATAAATCAAGCGGACACTTTATGTGTTAGAAAATAAAACATATCACACATGCAGCCATCCTTGACATGTTTTACGAAAACTTTCTTTCTTTACTTTCCTTTCCTTGTTTTTTCTCGTTCATCTTGTATGCTTTTTGCTTGTCTTACTTTTCAAAATGAACACTGAACAGATCCCTAAGCGGGCCATTATTAGGAGAATATATTTCCCGAAGTATGGGATTGTAAAACCATAAACAATCCAACACACAACGCAACACAACACAAGACTTCACATCATCATACATACTCGACTTCAATTATTTATTTTTATACGGTATTGTGCATGTGTTGTCTCCTTATGGTGCAAGAGGTACTCATTGCTATGAATGTATGTGTGTGCATAGGTGTGTGTGTGCCTGTTATCTACTCCTATAACTTTAACATTTTCTAAGGTTGGGATGTGTTGCTGTTGCTGTTGTTGTTATCCTTGAAAATAAAAAGCAAAAAGAAGAAAAAAAATCCCAACGAAATCATGAAAAAGTTCCCAGCAAGTGTGGGCGGTAAAGAAAGAACAAAGTGAAGTGAATTGAAATGAAATGAAGAAATGAATGAAGGGTGGGAAGACACATACATACATACAGCAACAGCAACAGCAAACCAAAGATGGATGTGATATGTAAACGTACCGACAAAACAATGATGATGCATGGCATGGTATGGCGCGCGCATAAACTTTGGGCGGCAAAAACAATACATGCAACGCAAACACTTACAGAAGCCCACCAACTGCACATGTTTTCAAAATGATGAATCCTTTCTTCTTTTCTTTTTGTTCTCCTGCAAATGGGTTGTTTTCTGTTTTTCTATTTTCGTACAATTGAAGCAGCACCATATATTTATGCTCCTCGTCCATGTCATGATAAGTGTATGCCAGTGCTGCATACTCACTTCGTTTTGATTGCAAATTTTGTATGGAAGAAAAGAAAGAAAAATAACAATAAAAAAGAAGAATCTCTCATAAAATAGTTGCAACACCACGTGCAACATGCAACAAACATACAGTCATACATAACTACTGACAAATGTTAAAGAATATTGTGTTGTGTTATAATTTCTATATTATTTTAGTCCTGTAAAAACTTTTCTTCTGACTTCCTTCTCACCACTACAGCATGCCTCGTCACTACGATAATTACAATCACATACCAGCGCTATGGAACAGCAAATATGAAGATACAAACTAGGGGCACAGTGGTAAGAAAGGAAAAAATACAAAAAGTACGAATGCTTACAACCGACAGTCCGATCAGTTGTCTTCTTCTATCTGTCAATCATAACGTTGTAATCAAACCAGTGATCAGCAATGTGTATTCAAAAAGATGAGTAGAATCGAATCATACTCATAATTTCTGATACTACATATTCATACTTAACAACACGTATGATGTTGTTGATTTCAACTCTCCATGTCTCAACATTTACATGAAGCACAAAATAAGTATGATTCGCATACGAACTCACTAGAAGGTTGTGTGTTTGCTGTGGTTGCTGCTCTGCCTCTTTTCTTTTTTTCTAAATGCAACAACAACTAAGACGGTAAATTTTGATTAATGATTCCAGTGACTCGAATCATTTTTCTAAAGTTACAAATCTAAATGAGTAGGCTTATGATTCAAACATATTTCGAATGGTATGAGTTTGATGTCAACGTTCTACGCATACTCATTACAACCTGTAGTTATAAATCAACGTTATAATGAGTATGAATGAATCAGAGTACGTAGCTAAATTTCAATATTGTTGACTCACTTATATTCAAAATTTCATGAGTGCTTATGAGTAGCGAAAAAACGATTCATTGCTGATCTCTGAATCAAACTTCTAAACACATAGAGTCTAGCGTGTGTTGGCTCTGCTAGAGTCCGATGCACGTGGTAGTGAAGACCAAAGCTTTGAAGTCTATATTAAAATTGATGAGAGAGAAGTCTCTTTAGGGGAAATCTGAGGTGTTAGTTCACTGAGAGCTCCCTTCTTAACTGTCCTATGGACAGAAGCAGTGGACTCCATGATTTTGGAAAAATACAGGAAAGCGAATTAGTAATAAAAATGAATGTAGTAATCTGGAAGCTGTATATTCTTTTAAAAGAGGCACTATTTTGTGGTCTGCAGATGGGTCAAGAACGGATCTCTGAAATGTTCCGAGACACCCACGGATATTTTTTAAGCGGACATCTATGCCATCGAAAGATGTGCTCAATTTTACTTGGATAAAAGGTTAAAAGACAAGATAGTAGGCCAACATTCAAGCGATAGGCTCTTACGCGGTTAAAACGAATTGGCTTCGTAGGGAAAATAAGATTGCCCTCCCTCTCATATGTCATGTGGAAATTCTCGACAATAGGCAGACAGACGAACATGTGAAAACAGGAGTTTGTATGCCGTTGATGGAGTCAAAACTCTTTTGTGAAGTGAAAGCGGATGTTTGGAAAGGTATGCTCAAGTAAAGAGAAGATAAAGAATGGCAAAGGTTCTTCTCAAACCAAGGTAATTAAAATAGGAAATCCGTGTTATGCATCATAGTATCCAGAAAAACCTGAAGTTGGGTACTGTAAAAGTAGCGTCCACTTATTCAGAATGAGGGTTGACTTAAGCGCAACATGTAGATTCTGTGATGATGAGAATGAATCATCTGAACATATTTATGCATCCCACGGTGAAACACCTGGGCTCATATCAATGATGGGCAGGGAATTGACGTGGAGCATCATTCTGAAAATTGTCAAGGCTTAAAGCAGATATTGTAGAAGTACTTAATAAAGTTTGAGAAGAGTACAATAGATGATCTCTAATGGGCTCAAATTCTTTTATTTTGTACAGGCACGACTAATACGGATAACAATAGGAATTCCTGCCGTCAATAAATTGGGAAACGTATAATTTCAATCAGACTTGCCAAAAACAGTTAAGTCTTATGCTGCGACTGCAGAGCTAAAACAAATTCTAAGAGGAAATTTTTAAATACTAATTGGTACAGATAATATAAGCCGCTAGTAGAATTACTGAAAGCAGTATTCGTCGGACAACAATGCCGGACAAGGCAATTCATAAAGCCACAAGGACCACCTAAATCAATTGGCATATAGTAGCGAACAACAGAAAGGATACAGACGTAGCTACTGATTACAGAAAGTTGGTTAAGCAAAAGAGAATCGAATTTGAATAAAAAACTTAATACACAGAGGCTAAAAGATAAATTACAAGAGGAAATTTGTTCATTGTGCTGACATTTCAGTTCAGCAAGGTTGGGCAAGTCATCATTATACGTTTAAGGGGGATTTAGACGGTCACACAAGTTGTACGTCATGTCAAGCTTTTGTATGAAAGAGAGCTGGTAATATCATTTCAAGTCAATATGTAATGAGTGTGTACGATATTGAGAGAAAAAAACGATGAAAATTTGTCAGCTCGATTAATCTTTTGAAATTTTTCCAAAAACACCACACTTTGTTAGATCAGCAATGCATTCATTTTACTTTGTTTTGGTATTTCTTAAAATCGAAATTTTACTCTCATTTTTAAAATACGAATGGTTTTCTGGAATATTTTCTCCCTGACTTTACGTACGTAAACCCCTGTTGCGTAAATGGGTCTTTAGCGCCAGAACAATAGCTTGTTGGAATGCATGATCAGTGATGGGATTTTCCCTGAAACTCTCATGATTTACTTGTACACACAAGCATTCCATTAATTATGCCGATATACTCCACGTTCATGCACGACGGGGAATGGTGACCCGATTGAATCATTTAAACTGGATATCCTTCAGTCCTCAAAGTCGTCGTAATCTATTTCTTAGGCGACTTCCTCTCAGCAGATTTCTGGCAAAAATTCCGAGTTTAAATAAAACTACCAAGAAAAGTTTTTCAAAAATCTGTCGTTCGGAGTCAACTTTAAACTGTAGAACCCGACACTCGTATATAAAATTAACACAAACGAAATAAGTGGCGTGAGAAGATAGATCGTAATCCTTACTAAAGGATTGTAATGACCAATTACGAATGTTTGTCTGTATCCCCCGGTCGTTGCAGAATGAGATTGAATATCGTTTGCAGCATTAGGGAACACATAGTTTCGCTAGTCTTTATTGAACTAACATGGAGAAAGCAATTCGAGCTCTTATTGATCGAAAGTGCATACTAAAGAAAGTGTATACCAAAGATAATATTACTGTAGTAGCTTTAGAAAAGTCTTGAGGAAGACTTCAAAATGTCGAATATTTTGGTGAATTTGAATTTGGAAAATTTAAAACGAGAACTTTAATCGCGTGTTTATACATGAATGTATTTAGCGATGAACCTTATTTCATTTCATTTATTAAATGGCTACGTCAACAAGAAAAATGTACGTATTCGTAGAGAAGACAATACTCTTTAACGAGTCACCATTACATCCATGAAAATTGACTTATTGGTGCGGTTTATAGGCTCTTTACGTGACCGTTCCTTATTTCTTTGTGCTGGGCTTACGGTTCACATAGAGCACTCTCGAGATATGTACGGCTGCGTCTTAGCTTTTAAAGCTCAGGTTTTGTTTTCCAACAATTTTTTAAGAAATCCTTCTTAAGTCCTCAAGATTTTATCAGTTTTTAAATGTTCCACGAATAATTTCTATAGAAATTCCACACCACCTTTCAAAGAAACTCTTCTTGTTGTCAATTGGAACTGCAAAAAGAGAAAATTGTTTACTTTTCTCACACACTATTCACACACAAATCTACTGTACAGTGTCATCATCATGATTATGATGATCACCAAACATTACTCATACGCCCAGTTGGTCGTCATTGCCATATGAAATATGCTTTTGCCTGTTAGTAGGAACCGTTGTTTATATGAGCATGTCGTCTCTTGTTTTCTCTCTCTCTCTGTTAGTATCATATGAAGCACTAATACACTCACATGTACCCCAATTGCCACCACCACCATCACTTTACTCACACTTTAGTTTAAACAGACACCTACACAATGAAACCAAACAAATACACACATTTATACGCTGCTGCTTAAAAAGAAATCAAAAAAAAGAAGAAGAAAAAACAAGAATATATATGTACATATAGAAAAACAAAAACAACAACAGAAACAACAAGAACAACAATAGTAAAAGAGACGAACAAACTTCCAGTAGAACATCCTGCTCGAATCTTGTCTACAATAAATCAAATTTTATTACACTTTTCTTTATTCATGCCATTGGATACGTTGGATGTATTGTATTTATGAGAATAACTGTGTATGTATGTATATATGTATGTGCTTATATGTGTATGATTTATATGTACATATACATACATACATACATACATACATAGAAATATTCATATATAAATATACATTGTAATTCGCTTCTCATCTTCTCTCTTTCTCTCTTCATGTTGCACCCCGTTATCCTTGTTCGATTCTTCGTTTTTTTTTTGTACTTTTTCACTCACATAAATAATACAATATAATATATGTTTGTATGCATGTGTGTGTGTGTGTGAGTAGAGGGATGTGTAATTAGTGCTCTTTTTTGAAATTGTGAAAAAAAATTTAACTAAAAACAGCAACAACAACAACAATTCCTTTTAAATAGCAACCCACCTAAAAGCAAAAAAAAACACAACGAAAAACTATTTTAAATAAATTTCTTATGATTACGAGAACGAAACTTTTGTAAAGGTAAACATATGGATGGATTTATTCGTAAAATAGAAGGCAGAGTAACAAGACAAAAACAAGTGTTTATGTGAGTTGTGTTTAATTTTTTTTTTTATGTAAATATCCTTTGTATGAATGGCCGATAACCTCTGCAATGTTTTTTGTGATACTTCTGCAGTTGTACGAATAAATAAAATTTTAAATTCGTTGCATAAATTAATATCAACGGCATTAAATTAAAATTAACGATTTTTTTTTAAAATATTGAAAAGGATTGCCACAAATAAGCGCTAACCACAATTTACCGAATTCCACAAAGCTTATCGATCAACATATTGCTTGTTGTAGCGCTGCCATTAAAATAATCACTCCCACTCTCTTCAGCGACTTCCTCTCAATAGATTTTTGGCAAAAACTCTGAGAGTAAATAAAAAAATTTATATGATATGAGAAATAGCACCGAGATCTCAAAACTTAGAGAAAGGTTTTTCTCACGCATGCATAACTAGATAGGTTACAGAGGACCATGAATTACTATCGCAAGGATAGTATATCTCACATCAAAGTAGGCGCCTCATAACCAACCACATTTGTTATTTTCATCTTCTTTAAGAGACTATAACGGTTAATCTCCAAACAACACGGACAACCTAAGTGGTGTGAGAAACTAGGTCGTCATCTTGACTAAAAGGGCTGTAGTGACCAATTATGGTATGTATGCAGTAGAATTCTGAATCTCTCGACTCTCAAACTTTAGTAGAGCAATTAGTATACCAACCACAGGTGCCAATAAGATTATCTCTGGCAGCATCATTTCTCATACAATTACAAATGGAGTTTCACAAAGAACGCATACTTGTTACTGGCCTAGCTAAGCGTCACTATGAATACTTTGAGTCTATTAAAAAATTTACATGAAAAGTTTCTCAAAAAATCTATCGTTCGGAGCGACTATAACTGTAAGTCCCGCCATTCATTCATAAAATTAACACACACAAGTGGTGGTAATCCTGACTACAAGGGCTGTAGGTACGTATGTTATCGATGAAGAAGAAGACAAAGGGAATTGAGGAAATGATAAGCCTTCATTGCTCCTTCAAACAATTCTTTTACTCATTATTGCAGCACCGCAATTTGGCAATTTTCCCACGTATCCAAATTCATTTTAAATACCGGGTTGTAGTGTTCTTGTACATTATACTCTATGTCATTCAACCTTTTCTTTACGTCGTAGATGCTATTCGCATGGATCTGTATCAGAGATCAGCAATGAATCGTGTTCTAGCTACTCATAAGTACTCATGAAATTTTTAATAAATTGAGCCAACAATATTGAAACTTAACTATGTACTCTGTTTAATTCATACTCACTACAACGTTGACTTATAAGTACAGGTTGCAATGTGGATACGTACAACGTTGACATCAAACTCATACCACTCGAGTGACTCGAATCATCCATCAAAATTTACAGTCTTAGTTATTGTTGCATTTACAAAAAAAGAAAAAAGACTCATAAACAAAAAAGACAGAGCAGCAAGCAGAGCAAACACGCAACCCACGACAATCGGATCTTCGCTCCGGAACGGCGCGTTGTGAGGTCACAAGTAAGCGCAGTTCCTTTACAGATCCGATTCCATCAAGCTTATCGGTGAAGTTGGTTGTATGAATCAATAAAAATTTTGGTTATGCTTAAGTAATGAATAGTAAAAATGACCACAAATCCAAACCTACTAGATTCGTAAATAGCAGAAGACAAAAAATTTATAATTTTTCGAATTTTAACAATGATAGGCCTCCATTCATCCCCTTACAAGTTATTCCGAACACCCACATTATTGTTAGCAACGTAATTTGGCAATTTGTCATTTAATTTAATTTATAAGACTGTAATGTTCTCGTACCCTACACTCCTTTTTATTCAACCTTCTATTTGCTGCGTAGGTGCTATTCCAATGGGTCTGTAACTCGCAAGATAATCACTTCTTTTGTTGTGGGCTACTCAGTAAGTCGAGTTGATCTTTTTGAACCCTTTAGACCTGGCAGTTTGATTATAACTTGATTGCATTTTGTCACCGACCGGCTTATACACATTTTCCAATTTTTCTCCGCTTGGCACCGTAGTTTATTGTCAGGGTCAATGTTGACAAACTTGTTATAGTTAAATGGCGTGAAGCTGACCGGTATGAAACCAAGAACCGTGGAATATATTTGACCCTTTGCCACATTTCGCTGATTAAATCGTCCTACTACACCGTGTCTTCTAGTTACTGTGGAAAATCGAAATTTTTAAACCGACAACAGAGACATACATACATAATTGGTCATTAGGTTAGAGGTCGTGCTGATAATGGGTCATTATAACTTTTCAATCTGAATTACAACCTAGGTTCCACACATTTTAAAGTCGACTCCGAACCACAGATTTTTGAGAAAGTTTACATGGCACAAATCTGCTGAGAGGAAGTCGCCGAAAAATATTTTTTTATTTTTCGTTTTGTTGGAGATATCTGACCAAGCCTTACGTCTAATGAGCCAACACATTTCGTACTAGACTACGGCGACTATATGACAACAGAGATATACTACCACCGAAACAAGGCTTTCTTATCTGTTAGAATTCCTGATTTAATGATTAAGTTGGTGGCAATAATATTCAATGGTGTTAAATCCTTGCCTAACTTTGACTACAGGCATTGACGCATTGTTGCCGATTATATGATGCCTTAGAATTTTAACAAGTTCTTCTGGTTTAAAGATCCGGAGGTTGCCAATGGTACCCTTCAGGTTTATACCGATGACTCAAAGATGAGTGACAGGGTATTTGGACTCAACAGAGTTTTCGAGATCATGGCCATTATGAAAACGGCACAATGCTTGTTAGGTTGCGGTATTTTCCCTGAAAATCTCTTGATTTATTCGGCTCTGATTACGTTTCTAACGAACGTATTTTCAATATTCATTCATTCTTGTCATGAATGCGGAGGATTTCTCAGGAAAATTTTGGATCATTCAAAGATATATGTGTTCCGTGACATGAGCATATCGTTGGAAATTGCGATGTGTTAGAGAGCGTCAGTATTCCGATTGCATCAGATAAATTGGTTGACAGAAAAACGGGTTATCGTTGGCAGGAAGAGGTTACGTTCAATATTGCTAGAAGAGTACCGACAAAACAAACATCTGCCATTAAATTTGACGGGAGGCAATTGTTGATGTATGAGCACGCCCATATGTTTGTTGTCCACTGAAAACTACGTTTAATGTTGAGAATAAATTAATCGATATCGCCAAATAATTTCCGATGCGGAAGTGCCGAGGAAATATTTTTTCATATTTGGTTTTGTTGGAAATGTCTGACCGTGGTCTCGCGTCTAATAAACCAACGCACTACCTACTAGACTACGGCGAGTTCAAGAAAAAGTGCATTTAATAAATCCAGTTTGAATTCTACAGATTATGGAGATTAGTGTTCAGATGAACTTCTTGCAAAAACACATCGTGCGGCAGTATCACGCCCACAACAGGAAAAGAACTGAATAATGCATATCACCTACTGCGACGTGTATATAGCAGGTTTGGATTTAAATGTCGACATCGCTTGTGTTCTTAACGTGTCCGTACCAGAGATCAGCAATGCGAATTCAAAAAGATCAGTAGAATCGAATCATATTCATAATTTTTAATACTCATAATACTCGTACTTATTTTAATATCATGGAACATCTAGTCATATTCAAAGTTTGAAGTACTCATCATACTCAAACTTAACAATACGTATGATGTTGTTGATTTCGATTCTCCATAACTCAACCTATACACGAAGCGCTAAAATTCTTACTAAAAGGTTGTGTGTTTGCTCTGCTACTGCTCTGTCTTACCTGCTTACGTGTCTTTTTTCTTTTTTTGTAAATGCAACAACAACTAAGACTGTAAATTTTGATGAATGATTCGAGTCACTCGAATCATTTATAAGTATTTTTCTAAATTTATGAATCTAAATGAGTAGGATTATGAATCAAACATATTTCGAATGGTATGAGTTTGATGTCAACGTTGTACGCATACTAATTGCAACATGTACTTACTTATCAACGTTGTAGTGAGTATGAATGAATCAGAGTACGTAGTTAAATTTCAATATTGTTGACTCACTTATATTCAAAATTTGATGAGTGCTTATGAGTAGTGAAAAAACGATTCATTGCTGATCTCTGGCCCCTAACATTCAATATACCATGAAACCTACCATACTTTCTGGCTTTTAAACCCAAGGTACACATTATTTTTTTTTACTTTCAATTAAAGTTCAAAGTAAAACAACACATGAATGAATATTTTATTTGTATCACAAAATGTGTGGAATAAATTGTGCACAACCATTTGTTCCAAAACCAATTGGTTTACGTTCAGATCGTAAGAGGCTTAGGCGCATTCAAAGTACTGCAAATTAATTCATATGCTTGTTACTATTCCAGTAATAGCTTGAACTTAAACTAATTAATTAAAACAATAGTTTTTTTTTGTAATATTTGCAATTTATATTTTTTAAAACATACAACTTTATTTAGTTTTTTTTATGGATTTCTTCTTTCTTTTAATCTTCTTTTTTTAATCATTATTTTGAGCCTTGTTGAGAGATTTTTTATTTCTATAATTAAATTTTATTTGGAATTTTTTTGTTTGTCATTATTTGTTGTTGTTGTTGTTTTTTGTCTAATTAAATTTAAATGTTAATTGTTTAAACAAAATATTTTATTTTATTGCCACTACATGACTAAAATTTATAATTTAATTTCACATTCCTTTTTAACTTTTTTTTGTTTTGGTTTGATTAAAAATAAAAAAAAATTAATTTATTTTTATATTTAATCATAATAAATAATTACTTAGAAATAGTTTAAATTGTACACTGTATACATACATATACATGATGTTTTATTTATTTATTTATAATATTATTTGTTTTTATTGTTATTAATTAGAAATTCAATAAAACTAAGTAGCTTATATAACTAATTTAAAAGAAATATAATTAAAAATTAATATCACAAATAAATAAAGGAAATAAAAAATTATTACAAAAAATCTTATAATTTTAAGAGAATATTTTAAATAATAATGAATGAAAGTTAAGAGATTCATTTTTTTAATTATTTTACGATTTATGTTAAACATTATTAGTATTGCTACAAGTTTTATTTGATTTTCTTATAAAATAATACATATAAGTATGTAGTATACTTAATGAATAATTAGTTGGTTTGCTACTTAAAAATGTTTTACTATTTATATCGTATTTAAAAATTTTAATTTTATTTAATTTCTTATATCGTATACTTTATATGTATGTCAGTATACTCATATATATTTTAAATATTTATTTGTATTTTTATATTAAATTTGTATTTTGTTATGCGTATACATGGGTTTCATTTTGTTTGTAGTAGAGTTTCCTTTAAATTTATTTTTCTTATTAAAATATTTTTATTTTTTTATATTTTTAAGTAATCGTCTAATTAATTTTGATTTTGAAAATGTTGATTTCTTTCTAGAATAAATAAATATCGAAAAAGCCATTAACAAAGTTATTGGAAAGAAATTTTACATTACTTGTCCTTTCAACAATAATTTTTCATCGAATCAATCTATCAAATCAATTAATGTTTTAATTAAAAAAAAGACAACATAACTACGAATAAACCCAAGTTTGAACAAATTTCAAAACAATATATTTTATCTGTCAATATTATAAATCGAAAAAAATATATAACTTCCCAGAGGTAAACATTTCATGCTAAATTAAATCAAAACAATTAAAATCGTGTTCAATTAAATTAAGAAATAATTTTCAATGTTTAAAAATCAAAATTATAAAGGAACCTTATCCATTGTAGTTGGGAAAATATGAGAAATAGCATCGAGATTTTAAAACTTAGGAAGAGGTATTTTTCACGCACTACAGCAAGGCTAGTATGTCTCACATCAAAGTAGACGTCTCATACTCATATCCCAACCAACATCGTAACTCATAACTGTCAAAGTACAATATTCCGCCTTCAAAAATGCTTGCAGGACAGTGCTTATAAGCGGCGAATACTTATATCGAAATAGTGCAACTGAGAGCAAATAATCTCGTATCATTCAAGCTGTTAAAATTCTATTTGTCTTAGTGACGGCCCCTGGACTACGTGACCACTACAAAGAAATGTCTGAAGGATAAGGTTCCGCAGCAGACTTTATAGGCATAATCAAGGATTTACGGATGGGAAACATTGTGGTGGATTGTAGATTTTCCATCAGGAATCAATTGTCTTAGATTGCGTTCCCTCAGTTGGTTACATCTTCTGGATGGGACAGAATGCAGCCTCTGACCTGAGGAGAATCAGGCTGCCTTCCAAAATGTATCAATACAAAGTTTATATACAGTTCTACTACGGTATATAAACTATGTAGATATGCAAAGTAACCAAACAATGCATAAACTATAAATCCGATGCCTGATTGCTTTTTGACTGCGTTAAAAATACACATTGACGACGTTTTGAAATAGAATACATTGTATATATTTTGTACAGCGGCATTATGAAACACGATACTTTGTTCAAACACAAAGCAACTAACATTTTGGAAGGCAGCCTCAATTCCATCGCACTGAGCATTTTCTACGACTCAATATTGGTTTTCAATGGCTGAAGATTTACTATTCTATCAGCATAATCCAATGACTTAACATAGAAAGAAATCTGGAGGCGTTTAATCACGCGAACGTGGGAGCTAGTGAACAGGACCAATTTTAGAAAGAAAGTTGTCACAAAGCGTGCGCATTTAAACGAAGTTTTTTTAATGTAAACTTTAAGTATGAAGTACAATTTTTCGCGTTTATAGGCGGAGAATATTTAAATGCGTACTTTTTGAAACAAAAATCAAGATTACATAAGTTGCAGTGCTACTAAGGAGGAAATTATTATATCCGGGGTGCTTATATCCGGGGGATACTGCATGAAGCTTAACGAACTCTATGTGACTCGGTTTTTAGTGTATATTACTATATATATACTCTAGTGTACTAGAGCGATTGGAGAGCATTCTTTCACCAACACTCTTTAACGTCTTATTAGACATTGTTATGCAAGACTTATTCGAAAAACAAAGGGTCATATAAGACGATCACCATGATATCTGTCTGCTTGCTCACAACTACGAAAATATTGCTCGCACACTTTATTCGGTTAATATATTCGCCTTTAAATGATAGCTTGGCTTAAACGTTAGCAGAAAAAGAAAATTCTTATTGCGAATGAATACAAATTACAGCCAATCATTATATGGCGCTGCCAAAATACTATCTCAAATGCTAGACTATGGGACTCTGCCAAATCAAACAGCCATTCATTTCAATATTTTGAAACAAAAGTGGAACTGGATAGCTCAAACGGTAAGGAATGTAAACAACGATGTTTACATTTATAGAGATTTCGAGAAGGCGAAGTCATGAACGTTCGCCTTCAATAACATTCATCAGACTGTTTACTTTGCCATATAAAAGGCAAGGCAAAGCAAGTGAGTGAGTTAGTGAACTTCAGTCAGTCTTATGTGAAGCCGCGGTGCGTTTAAAGAGAGTAATCGTGGTTTGAAGATCTCCGTTATAAAGATCTGTCCAACAATTGTCTAGTAATTGTTATTGTTTATGCCAAGGATCTAAATAAAGGAATAACAAATAAAGCAATTGTTGTTGTTTACATCAAGTTGTGAACAGTGGCACACAGACTTGTGCGAATAATAAAGAATTTTAATTAAAATTAAACACAAAATTTATTTTTATTTTATTTGCAATCTACGTGCTCTTATTTTAAACGTTTTTAAAAGGTAAAAAACGTAACAATATACTGATTAGCGAATAAATTTTTGAAACTAGTCAACCAACTAACTATAGAGTTACGTTACAGTCAAATTCTTTAAAGAATTTTGTTGAATTGCAACGCGAAAATTCCTTCCATAAATTTCTTATTGGCTTTTAAGTTATTTTTCTTCTGCTCTGCGTATCTTAATTAAAATGTTTTTTAAATATTTTTAATATTTTCACATTTTTCTTAAATTGTATTTTAAAAATTAAATTTTGAATTTATTTCATAATTATTTACATTGCTTGGTAGAGTATTCAAAAACCAAAACAATTTTTGAAATTAAAAAGTGTAGTAAAAATAAATACAATGAAGGTCAGATGACTTTTGTACAAAAAAATCGTTTTTCGTGACAATGGGTATAATACAGAAATGGTTAAAATAAAGAACATCTAGTTGGGGAGCGTTTAGTGAAGACATTGAAGTGTGATCAATAAGTCCGTGCATTTTAAATAAAAAAAGGATTTTCAGTTTCCTTTGCGCTCTGAACATTTGTCTAGTGGCGGAAAGTTATAATTTACGTCATCGATAGATATGCTCAATTCTAATTGAACAGGAAGTAGAGAGGACTGGACATAGCAGCACCATCTAACAGTCAGGCCGCCATCCCCACAGCGCCTTTGAAATTGACTCGATATTAGAATGTAAAAACTGAACAAGATGGGCAATGGTGCATCCCGTGAAAAGCAACAGGTAGGTAGATAGGTATCTGACTTTGTGCAGGGTAGATTTCACACCGCCTTTATGTGGTGTAATAAGAGGGAAAAGCAAAGATGAAGAGAGACGGACACTCTTGTCAACTAGATAGACGTTCTGCACAAAACTATTGAGCATAGAATAGTAACCGGTGTTTTATCGGGTATTGTAGAACACTCGTTTTAAAATAGGGATCGATTTCAGCCCAGGATTCGAAAAGACATTACAGGGTTATCTGTAATCGATGTCTTTTGCGATAAATCGATAACATCGATGCATTTTCATTGAATTAATAAATTCTTGCAATTTCATTTTCTCTTCAAATTAAAATTCTGTTTGCTACGCATCAAAGTAAGAACTGGAAAATTAAAAAAGCTGAAGGACTTATTCACCAAGCCTCTTCCTATTAATTTCGCATTATAAGTACTAGCGTTAGTTTCCAAGATGCATTTTTTTACGATCAACACTAAGGGAATGTGTCCTACTTATGCAGTGCATGGCGACGGAATTAGGAAAATAGATTATGGGAAGAAGGAAAAAGGGTAACATTATTTGGTGACATTAATTTGAATCTCTTTATATTTTAAGTGCGCAACGCACTGATCAATTAAGAGTGAACGGATTTTCTGTACGTGACAGACGTACATATATTATGTAAAAATGTGCGTTTTTCGGCCACAAGACTACTTGATTCTCTCGAGCAAAATCCGTTGAATCCTTTAATTTGGATACCGTACTGTCATTCGCCCTCTCCTGTAAGTAGTCGAGAAGCGTCAAAGTAGACTTCCCATATATGAGAGTTTTAGTCCATTTTCGAAGGGATAACGGTAATGTACATGTATGTATAGTAAAGGCTGCATATACCGCCTCTCATGTACAAAGTTAACATACACAACATGGGCTGTGTGAGTAGCTAGATCCTAATCCTAACTGAAGGATTTTGATGAATAATTATGTATGTATATAGTAAGGACGTTAGAAGGAATGAAGAATTTCTTACTTATTTAGTTGTTCATTGCAGGATAACAACCTAGTGTGTGTACAGTAGAGTGTGTTAATTTTAGCCATGAGTGACGAGATCCACAGCTTAAAGTCGACTTTGGACGATAAATTTTTGTAGAACTTTTCATGGCAATTTTATTTACTCTTCAGGGCTTTTGCTAGAAGACTGCTGAGAGGATGTTGTCGAAGAAATATTTTGGTTCGAGAAGTCTAAGCTGGAATTTGAATCACTGGCTCGCATTTAATTAGCCAACACACTACCTACTAGACAACGGCGTCTTCTTACACCGGCTTAGGAAACTGAGAGATTTGAATGCATCTTTCGATGCGTGAAAAATGCGTTGGTTCCACCGAACATCACGTTGAAATTACATGCTCAGAACATCGAGTTTTGGAATCCCTAATATTAACATCGCCCATAGCTACTGGTAACAGAATATTATTGCTGCGTTAATGCATCAAAGGGTGTCAAAGCGACTTGACATGAATGACAAATATCACTGTCATCTGCAAAAGAGTAGATGGGCTTAGAAGTTAAAGAAGAAAATATAATTTTTATGCACAATAATTTGTATGCAACAGTTTTTAAATACTCAATTTAAATATTTTTCTTTTTTAATTTTTGGTTTTTTAATTTCTGTTATTTATTCTACTGATTTTTTATTTAAGTTTGCAATAGCATTATTATCATTATTATTTATTTTTTTTTTGTTTTTTGTTTCTAAAATTAATTTTTTCTTTTAATTTAAATTCTATAGAAGACATTACATTTCATAATTTGTTTTATTGAAATAGTTTTTCTTTTTTCTTTCCTTTCTTTTAAGGATTAAATTTATTGTATCTGAATATGTATTTTTAATTTTAATTTTTAAATTTAATTTTGTTTTATTAATTAATGCTTAAAAATGAGGTTTTCTTTTTTAAATTAAATTTCAAAAATTTAATTTTATTACGTATACTTTAATTTCGTACTTTTGTTAATAAATTGTTTTTGTGTTTATTGTTGTTGTTTTTTTTTTTTTTTTTTGTTATTTATTACTAATTTATTTCTAATATTTTATAATAATTTTGGTATACTAAGTGGAGTTTCTTTTTTATTCTCTTCGAAATGAAAAAGTTTTGGCACAAATTTTTCTTTTTTTAATTTTAAATTTTATAAATTTTATATTTTAATACAATAGTAAGTAAATAAATAGTAAATGAAAGAATTTCTTAAAAAATTAATACTTTTTAATGTTTTGATTTAAAAGCTGCTTTAGTTTGCATAAAACAAGATTTCTTTAATTTTAAGAAATATGGTTCAAGTGTTAGGATGAATACATATGTACCAGAGATCGGCAATGAGTATTGAAAAAGATGAGTAGAATCGAATCATACTCATAATTTCTGATACTTATACGCATTCATGCTTCTTTTAATATCATGGAACCTCTACTCATATTCAAAGTTTTGAAATACTCATCATATTCATACTAAACAACACGTATGATGTTGTTGATGTCGACTCTCAATAACTCAATATTTACACGAAGCACAAAATAAGTATGAATCGCACACGAACACTAAAATACTTACAAGAAGGTTGTGTGTTTGCTCTGCTCGAGTCACTCGAATTGTTTATAAGTATTGTCAGTATTTTTCTAAAGTTATGAATCTAAATGTGTAGGCTTATGAATCAAGCATATTTGGAATGGTATGAGTTTGATGTCAACGTTGTACGCATATTCATTGCAAACTTTACTTACTTATCAACGTTATTTACTCTCAGAAATTTTTTCGAAATGTCTGGGCTGGAGATTGTACAACGGCCTCATGTTTAATAAACCAGTACACTATCTACTCGTTAAAGTCATTGCTTTATTTTTATTTTTGCTTATTTTAAATACATAATTTTTTTAACTTTTTTAACTTCAATTTATTTGTATTAACAACCGTTTAGTCAGTATTAGGTCCCAGCTTCTCGTATGTTGTGAAAGTTCATTTTATCCATGAGTGGCGTTTAAAAATTAAATTAAAAATTAATTAAGTTTAAAATTGACTCTGAACGACAGATTTTTTAGAAATTTTTCAAGGCAATTTTATTTACTCTAAGGGTTTTTGCAAAAGACTGCTGAGAGGAAGTAGCAAAAGATATATTTTTTCATATTCGGTTTTGTTCGAAACGCTAGACTCCAGCGAATTAAATATAAGCTCTCAAATGCTAAAGTCATTGCTGTAACGTATTTATTATAAGTAATAACCGTTTAGTCAGTATTATGACCTTAGCTTCTCATACCATAACCCATGTTGTTTGTGTTAATTTTAACCATGAGTGGCGAGCCTACAGCAAGCGTAGACTCCAAACGATAGATTCGAAAATCTTTCTTCATGATAATTACTTAAACTAATTCTTCGATTTACGTCGCCTCGATTAACGTTATTTTGATTTACGTCGTCAAATTTCTGTTCCCTCTGACTTCAATTTGCGTCCTTATTCGATTTACGTCGTTTTTTTTTTTTGAACCAACTTCGACGTAAATCGAGGGATTACTGTAGTCTCAAAGCTTTTGCCGTAAGATTACTTAGAAGTACTCGCAGAAAGAAATTCTCTTTTTTCGGAATGTCAAAACCGATGTTTAAAATCATGTAGTAAGCCAACGCACTACCTACTGAACCACAATGATCAGGTCTACAATCGTCGTCAATTATAAAAATCTGGTTCAAATAAAGCAGAGAATGCATGTTTTTCTTTACTTAATTAAAAAAAATATTTTAAAATTTAATTGCTTGAATAGCAGTGACTTAAAGGCCAATTCACTAACATTATAATAATCTAAAAGTTCTGTAAACAAAATATGATATGTAAACTCCAAATTTAATTGTTTATTAATTCTTCCAGAATTATTAGCACTTTGATATGATCGATTGAAAGAAAAATGCAAAAACTAAACAATTGACGACGAATTCCTTAAGTCGTCAAAACCTTAATTCCTGCGGCAAGCAACACAAGTATATGAACTGAGAAAACAAGACTTATGGGTCGTAGTTCTCGAACGCTATGCACGAAATGCATCTGCGTTGTAATAACTGGAACAAAATGCTATGATTTGACGAAACGGAGGTTGATTTGTTCTGATCAGATGTATATGTAAGACCTTATGTACGAGGCCAGTGAAGAAAGTGTATGATCCAAAGAACTTAGAAAAAAAAAACAATTATGTACCTACGCCACCAAGTTTTTTATAATTTAGGAAAGCTTCTAATATCTAAATATTTAGATTAAGGGAAAAATTATCGCTTTCAACAATCTCAAACGTCCCACTAAAATAGTAAAATCGTTGTTTTAGGAAAATCAGGTACCAATAACCTAGAGTTGTATTACTACTCGTCGGACAAAAGTTCTGTCACCCACCACCAGTGAGTCGCCGGGATAAAAAAAATTAATTATGTAATTAAAATAAAAAAGTATATAAAAAATATTTAATAAAAAAAAAACTAAATACCCCAAGAATTTAAAAACACTTGCAAAAAATAAAAATTTCACCATTTCGCTTGTAGACGACACCTACAACGTAATTATTTTTCATTCATTATTAATATTTATTATCCATCTCTGGATAATTAATATATCACTCAACGATGTTACACATGCCGCTCATAAATTATCACACACAACAAAGAAATGAAAAAAGAAGAAAAACAAAAAACAAAAGAAAAAAGAAAAAAAATTCACTCACACACATACACAGAAACTCTTATAAAAAATAATAACTTTCTTCCTTTAAAACATACTCATACACACCAAGCTTAACAGCTGTGGAATTCACAGTCACAGCAACAGAAAGCAACAAAGAAAAGAAACGGCAAAAAAAATTGTTTGTTTTTTTTTCTTGTCTTCTTTGTTGCTGCAAATTTTTCTTTACTTTTTTGTTTTGTTTTGTTTCGTTGCTCTTAAACCCACACCCCTTTTTTATTTTGTATTCTTTGTATGTCTAACTGTTGCTGTTGTTGTTATTGTTTTTGAACAAGTTGTCGTTGTTGTTTATTATAACGGGTTGAAACTTTATAAACAAAAAAAGAAAAAACACAACATATTGTTTGATTGTTTGTGTATTGGTAGCAACGACTAACATGATTTGGCATTTCATCACTCTACACTTTTCACAAAATGCATGTTAAAGTTGTCTCTTTCGTGCAATTGCTTGCTCTCTCTCTCTTTCGCTCTCTCGCCAGCATAAACACAAGGTTGTGCCAAATGATGGACAGCAGTTCATCAAAAAATAGGAAAAACACAAACAAACAATTCAACCATTCATGTTAAATATTGAGAGAGAAGAGTATGAGTGCTCAAACTCTCTGCCAAAAATCGAGAAAGGAGAGCACAATTTGCGCAGAACATTGAAAAAACACACTGGGGAACCAACACACAAACCCAAGTGTTTATCAGAAATTGATGCACAAATTGATGCACATTGCTTTGAAGGCTTGAATCTTATGAATAAGAAAGAGACAACTATATCAACTTGAAGTAGAAACAAAACAGTTCTTTTTGGCTGATATTTATTGAGAATAAAACTTTAAGTTGAAAAGCTTTTTTCCTTCAAAAGGAAATGAAATGAAATGGTAAATTGAACTTTTATTTCATAACCAATATTCCTGTAAACTGTTAAGGAATGAAACAAAAGTCTCAAAGGGAATTTATGCATAAGAAAAGCTTTTCAAAGGGGAAATACAATTTCAACATACAAGAGTAAAAGGAAATTATCTCTTCGAATTTATTTAAGAGTTAATAATAATTCCAATTCCTATCGTATACTCTTTCAAGTATTTAAAAGCTCTTAAAATACTTCTCGTTTGTTTTTACAGAGAAATTATTTGTTTTTCTTAAATTGTTTTGCCTTTGGCAGAGAGTGTTCCTCTATTGCATGTGTATTTGCAAATGTTTCTTCAAAGTCATTGCAATTGATTAATTGCTGGAGGGTGTAAATTTAAATTTTAAAATAAAAAGAAATTCTTATTAAACAAATGCGTTGTAAATTATTATTTTTTAATATGTTTCCTTTAAATATTTTCTTTTTTTTAATTCATATTTCTGTGCCAAATATTAGTTGTTTTGAATTATTTTTTTTAACCACTGAATGCAAAGTTTTTAAAGCGTAGTGCACGACTTGAAGCACATGTTCTTGTTTGTGTTTTTATTTTTAAATGTAAATAGCTGCGAGCAGTCAAATAAACTGACTTTGAAAAAGAGTTGCCGCGTTAAGAGAAAAAATTAAATGATCATGAATGGCAGACATTTTTTAACATTAACGACGGCATTCGTAATTTTTTTATTGGAAATTTGTCTTTCAATAAATTTTTTGTTTTCAACGTAACTTGTTTTTTTATACGATACCACAGAGAAGATGGTCTTTACGTACCTTGTTGACTGTTACATACATATGTACATACATAATTGGTCATTACAACCCTTCAGTCAGAATTACGACTTACTTTCTCACACCACCTATGTTGTGTGCGTTTATACTTTTGTGGCAGGACCTACAGTTTAAAATCGACAACGAAGGACAGATTTTCATGGCAATATTTACTTACTGTCAGAATTTTTGCCAAAATTTTGTGAAAGGAAGTCGGTGAATAAATGCTAAAATTTCGTTTTGTTGAAGATATCTGCCTGTGGTTTGAACCTTGGCCTCTCGTCTAATAAGCCAACAAACTACCTACTAGACTGCGGCGACTTCATGTTGCCTGTTGCCTATTATTAATCCGACTGTTAGCCTTGAGATACTGTATCAAGTTGGTTGGAGTTCCATAGCCTTGGAAAGTGTAGGACATATTGGACATTAGGTTTTAGAGTTATTACCCTCACATCTTTTCTTTGGTTTTTATCGCGATATTAGCAAGTTTGTAACACAGAAAAATACCGACATGCATTGAGGTATTGAAAGCGTTAGGTTAGGTTAGGGAAGACTCGGTGTCAAATATCGCCGCTTCACTGTAATAACTGGAATACCATTCGACCCAGCAGATTTGTTTAGTTTGTGATACGTAAAAACTTTTTATAGACGAAACATAATTAAAGTAGGCATTGGAAATTCTTTTAACGAAATTTCTTCAAACAAATAATGCTTATCACCCACTGTTGTTACTTAAAAATGCGCAACAAAGTGAGCTGAGTGAGCATTAATTAAGGGTTCTAATATTAAAATGTCTTATAGGCTGCCTGACCACGGCAGTGTCTTTCAGGCGGAAGTCATGACTAATTTGAAGGCGGTGCAAAACTTGCGGGATTTTCCCTGAAAGTGCCGCGGTTTACTTGAACAGCCACGCCGAGTTTAAATTCCATACGTCTCCAGAGAAACTAGCAATATTATACCTGTCCTTCTGCTGTCAAGGAGATTAAGCCTTCCTGTAAAACGGGTAAATAATATCCAATATAACTGAGGCAACCGAAATACCAATGCCCTGTAACTAGTCAGAGATTCCGAACTCCGTACCGTCTCTAGTCAGCTACAGCTACCGCTACAATTTGCGGTATTCCTACTTACTGGAATCAATATTCCTGAGAAAACCCCGGCATTCAAGGATAATAACGGTCTTTGAAAATGCGTTCGTTATCGTTCTTATATCCTGTGGTCACTCATCGCATACCAGCGATTCTCACAACCACTGTCCTTTTGGAATGCATTCCGCAAAACTTAGTATTCCGTCAAATGACTTTTGCAGCATCTATGCCAGAAGGAATACCCTTTTACCTCATGCTGAAGTGTCTTTTTCTTGTCACAAAAAGAAGGAGATTTTTGGCCTCTTATTTTTTGACATTCAAATTATTGCTACAATAGCAAGAATGTAGGCTTAGGTTGGGTTCCTCTAGGGAATCTTTGATCCCCGTTTTTAATGTTGATTGTGGTATCACAATGGCCCTAAATGATGATCTTCTTTTCTTTCAAGGAGGTTCCATCAACTTACCTAACCTAACCTAAAGAATAGTAAAAGTAAGGGCTAGTAGTGACATTATGCTCCTAACTGTCCTCTCCCAATTGGCCTAGTTTCTTTGAACTGGAGAGAGTATAATGAAGAATCACCCAGAACTTCTCGTTTCGTATGTGTGGCAATTTAAATTAAAATACCTAACATATCAGCCTCATCATACTACAACTGATAGAAATAGCGAGATTTATCAAAAGTATGGTCTCTGCTTAGGCGATACGAAGTACAAAATCTCTGGACAACTCTTTCATGCGTAGTACGTTGTACCAAAGAATATGGGTATAAAGAATGCGCATCATGAAGTAAAATTTCTTATGGCGGGTCGTAACATCACGACCCGCTCTCACCAAATTTTTTTTAAAAATCATTTCTGGGTGAGGGGAGAGGAAGGCAGAAGGAAAATGAACACAAACAAAGAGCGTAACAATGTGTTGCTCTCATCGTACGTATGTACATGTGTATGTATTCTTGTGTTTTTTGATTTAGTTGTCGATCAGACTGCGACAAGAATACATGTGCTGCGGATGCTTCATCATTTTATTTCAAAATAACACTCGAAGAATATTTTGTGTTAAAAATGTTCTATGTCATTAGCTGGGCGTATTTTATTTTATCCCATAGTATAATTTTTTTTTTAATTCTTTGGAATGCTCGTTTTTTTCTTTTAATAAAAAATGTTTTTTTATTCTTTTTATTTTTATTTATCTAAAAAACATGGCCTAATTTTTAAGCCAAAGCTTTTAAGCTTTATGTTTTTTTAATAATAAAATCGATGTTGTATTTTATTTTTATTTATCCAAAATTATTAAGCCAAAGATAGACAGCTTTACATATGTATGTTGATGAAATGAAAATAAAAATAGCGTATATTACTAACACTTTTATATGGCTGTAAATAAATAAATTCTCTCAACTTATTTTCTCTCTCTCACTCACTAATCCATAACCATAGGCATGTGTTAACCTAGAGGAAAATTGTTAGTAATAATGTCAAGTCTACTTAGTAACCAAATGATATGTATATATGATCGGAAAATATAGAAAAATTGTACTGCACTAAGACACTATGACACCGTATTTAACTTGGCAAGTATTCTTCCAAAAATCGAAATCATTTCTCATCGATATTAGTGAATACTATTGTGATATTTCTTTGGGTGTATCATTGAAGTCTGAAAAAAGCGACATGAACCTTCTTCTTTAAAAACTGGCAAGATTTTTACGCTCTTTTTAACGAACATTCTTGATGTTCGTGTCCTATGTGTGTAAAAAGCCGAAGATGTTCTTACCCTGAGGGTCATTGGTGCCGACGTCTGTTTTTAACACCAGGAAAATAAATAAAAAAGTGGTCAAACAACAAAAACGCACGATGAGAACAACGCATGATGAGAACAACGCATTGTTACGCTCTTGGTTTCTGTAACCTTCCCTTCTGTCTTTCCCCCGCGTCATGAAATATTTTTGAAAAATATTCCAAAATATGTTCAAATGCACATTCTTTATACTTTATTTTCTTTGGTTTTACACAACAACTGGAATTTAGACCAGAGATAGACAATGCATCGACAAGCTGAAGAGTAGACAACTATTTTCTCATTGTCCATTGCATATCGAAACTTGATATGAAACTTGGGCACCTAGGTTCGCATAAAATCCATAACTTCATAAAATTTCCAGCCTCGTAAAATAAGCTAAAAACTTATCGAAGTTAAGAATAAAAATAGACTCTCAGATTATTATAGCCACAACCGGGAGACCACGCGAATACATTATAAAATATTCACTTGGAGTACCAGAAAAACTAAACAAATATGCGTTTGGGAATCCCGGAATATGCAAAGAACCAGCTCACAGCACAAAAGTAGAGCTACATCGACAATGTTTTGAAAAGACTCCAAAATGGAAACCGAATCAAGCCCTAAAGGCAGCAAAAGAAAGATAATACTTAGGTCATCCAAGGACAGTGTACCAACAGAATTCAACACCCTTGCCATAAGTTGCTTATCACGTACATTGATGATGTGACTGATGATGTCCCTTTCTCCTTGCTATAAAAATTAGCGCACGCTGAATGGCCAAGTGAGCTGTCTAGGCTGTAATGCTCTAAAAAAGGTCGCTCCATTAGCATAATAGACATCCTTGCTGCAACAAGAATTGCGGTGATAACTAGCCAATGTCTTAACGGTGTCCATATGAGCTAACTACGTCTTCCTCATCACTGTCTTTGAAGAGGCTTGTAATTATAATAAGGTTGAGGCTATAATTCACTTCCGCTATCGTTTTCCAGCGTTGTCTATAAGTTTCTGAGCAGCTTAGCTAAACTGAAGCCTGTGAACGTTTGTAGGAACTTGAATCGATCGAAAAACTCAAAGTAGTTAGAAAATGTGACGAGAATTTTTTGCATATTTGGCTCCTTATGATACTCCAGGTAAGCTATCTTCCCAGAGATTTAGTTCATAGGACAGTATCGACAGTATTTATATTGTTTTGGAAGTCATGGCCTTAAAGCAAGGAAAAAATGTATAAGTTTTGCTGCACAAAAAAATTGCGCTAATTTCAACGGCATATCCTTAAACCCGTAAAACAATTTACAAAATAATGGCAACTCTAATAAATAAGTAAGGCCATGCCTGCATGATTTGCATTAAAAAATGCTTACGTTCTGCTCTGCTCTACACTCAGCGGCATTCTGTTGAGAAAATTGAAAATGAATTTCAATTAATTTGTGTTGTTCGTCTCCGATATGTTGGTAAATCGGTTGATTGTTCAATTCTACACACAATTGTTGTTCTGGCTCGCTGGCTAGCTAAGCTGGCTGAATGACTGGTTGCCAGACCAGACCAGACCAAGCAGGTCGCTGTCAATTTTAAAAGTGGCCAAACAACAGGCTGTACACACACACACTCTTATACACTTTGAAGCATACATTAAAGAGTGCCATTGTTGCCATTAAAAGAACAAAAAAAAAACGAAACAAAAAAGAAATGAATCGGTGAGGAGGAGCTTGTCTGGGAGAGTACCTGTTTAGTTGTTTGTTTGATATAGTTGGTGTTGTTGTTGTTGTTATTGTTGTATTTCCTATATTTGTTTACATATCTTTTCATAACAAAAAAAAAATACTCATTTCAGTACTCTTTCTTATACAGGCTCATAATGTACGCGTGTGTATGGAGTGAGCGACATACACAAGTACTTTTTGCCTAAGAATACTTTGTTGTTTTTTTTTTCAATTTTCCTCATAAAGGTGAGCCAGCCAGTAGTTTAAGTGTGGCAATTAATTGTAGAAGAACGTTTATAATCATATTTCTTGCTTTGATTTCATTCTTTGTAGTCTTTTTTTGCCTTTTTTTGTATAAATGATACACGTTTCTGTTATTTCCATTTCCATATGTTAGAAAAATATTTCATTTATTCATGTGGGAGTGTTAAAAAATTATGAATTTTTTTGTTTTGGTCTACAAATTATGGTTTTTCAATTAGATGTGCTGTTTGAATTAGGGCGCACACATTTTATTTGGGTTAAATAAGTTAGAGGCAGAGAAGAAGCAAAAATACGGAATAAAAGCCATGGAAATTGACTCATAGGGTTACAAAAGAAACTACAGTAATCCCTCGATTTACGTCGCAGTTGGTTCCAAAAAAAGCGACGTGAATCGAATGGCGATGCAAATTAAAGTTAGAGGGAACAAAAAATTCGACGACGTAAATCGATACAACGTTAATCGAGGAATTACTGTACTCGTACAAGGGGAATGTCATTCAAGAGAATGTGTTCAAAAGAAGTCGAGTGCACATTACATTAGACACCGTGACCGAGCACAAAATATTTAAGATCTTATCTTATCTTATACTTGAAGTCTCTTTATACTGAACCTTACTTGCGTACATACGTAACTGGTCATTACCATACATTCAGTCAGGATTACGACCTAGTTTCTCACACCATTTATGTTGTGTGCGTTAATTTTTATACATGAGTGGTGGGACCTACAGTTTAAAGTCGACAGATTTTTGATAAACTTTTCATGGCAAAAAATTATTCACTCTCAGAGTTTTTGCCAGAAATCTGCTGAGGGGAAGTCACCGAAAAAATATATTTTCTCTTCATATTTACTACTGAACCTTACTTAATTACAGTAATCCCTCGAATTACATCGCAGCTGGTTCGAAACGACGTAAATCGAATTTCATATTGCTCACACTACAAAGTATTATGTTTTAAACAAGGAACTTATAAAGTTACAGTAATACCTCGTTTTACGTTGCAGTTGGTTCCAAAAAAAGGTGACGTAAATCAAATGACGACGCACATTAAAGTTAGAGTGAACGAAAAAATTTGACGTCGTAAATCGTAATAACGTTAATCGAGGCGACGTAAATCGAAGGATTACTGTACTTAATTGCTCAACACAACCCTTTAGTCGGGATTACAACCTATCTTCCAACATCATGCATGTTGTGTGCGTTAATTTTATCCAAGAGTGGTAGAACCTACAGTTTAACGTCGAACGACAGATTTTTGAAAAACTTTTCACGGCGTTTTTTTTGCTCTCAGAGTTTTTGTAAGAAAGCTGCTGAGAAGAAGTCGCCGAAAGATATATTTCATCCATAATTGGTTTTGTTCGCCGGGGTTTGGCTTGCGTTTAATAAGCCAATACACTACCTACTGGACTGCGGTGACTTTACTGAATCTTAAAATACGTTTGGAATACCATGGAGATTTAAAGTCTCATTTTATTCCTTAGACATTTTTTAAACTCTACGGTACTTTGAAAAATACCGGGCACTAATACAATTCAATTCCTTGGTGTTCTCGGTTTATTTGCAACTCACTTGCAAATTATACACAGTGCTGGAAGAAAGAATAGGGACACATTCTGTTTTTCTCCATAACATGTCACAGAATTTCGTGTACTGACCTCTTTTTTTGATGAAACCCACTGTAAAATTCTTTCAAATATCACAGGAATTCATATTCTGTTTTAATTTGTGCGCAGCTTTTTTTATATTCAAATTTATTTGGACGACAGTAAACGACAAAAAACATTGGGACAGGGACTTTCTCATTTATTGTGATTAAATTTTAAAGTGGACCTAACATGATTAAACCAATTTTCTGTTAAACTATTCTGTTTACTATAATCTAAGAATTGTAGATTGAGTTTGGGCTGCCTTCCAAAATGTATCAATACAAAGTTTGTATGCAATTCTACTACTATATATAAACTATGTAGATATGTAAAGTTACCAAACAATGCATCAACTATTAATCCGATGCCTGATTGCTTTTTGACTGCGTTAAAAATACACATTGACGACGTTTTGAAATAGAATACATTGTATATATTTTGTACAGCGGCATTATTAAACACGATACTTTGTTCAAACACAAAGCAACTAACATTTTGGAAGGCAGCCGTGCTGTTCATTCAACAGATGCTGAAAAAAACTATGAATTTATATTACAAATCAAAGGGTTTATCTATGAGCCAAATTACTAGGACCATGAGCCCCTTCATGAGCCCCAAAAGTAAAGCATTTAATCCATTAATCCATAATTTGCAATCCACAACTATAGAGCCTAGAGGGAAGAAATTGTGCAACAATAAGGGTTCTGTGCTTCCGTTTGAAGGTGCACAATAAGAAAATGACTTGACGAAGCGAAACTTATGAAAAAGTATTGGAATTTAGCAAGGAACCCTCATGTCATAATATCTTGAACAATATCCAGTAGTCGGACAAAACAAAGATCAATTGGACTGAATGGACAACTTTTGGTACACAGAATATGAACTCAAATCTGTTGATAATATGTGGATGCTGCTGCTTAACTGATGTTGATAAAAAAAATTTCTTTTGTCAGGAAATATTTTCTGCTGTTGGTCAGCACGACATTCTACAGAATATTCCTCCTATATCCCTTAGGCGAGGACTAAATGCGATTGAAGTGGCAATTTATGTAGAAGAGCAATTCCAAATATTCCATCAGAACTGTAAAGTACTTAACGAAAGTATACCTTGTGGAAAATGCCACAAATTTATTTAAAACTGAAAAAATACTCGAAAAATTAGTCGCCAAGCTATTTAAGCCTTCTGGATGAATACAGTTTTAAAACGAAATCACATCTTAGGTTAGGATAGCGGATAGTTTACCATTCACAGGCATTGTGTTATTCAAAGTGAAATCACAGCTTAGCATTAACATTTACAGTTATGGACATCGAAAAGTTTTTAAATTTAAAAAACTCCTTCTATTTATAAGCATGGCAAGAGGTTGCAGAATTCTCAATTCATTACCACGGGCCAATTAACCATTCCAATGCAACGGTAGATTAAAACAAGAATGCCCTCAGTCTGTACTGTCAATAATTAAATGGTTGTCGATTTGAATTATTTTTCTACTTCTGATCTTCAATATGCAAGTAGAACTTGAATCGAAATAGCATTGCAACGAATACCTAGACTGCTGTACTAACTGCTATTTAGAGAATATATTGACAGCGAGTGGCGTTGTAGAAATAGATGCAAATAACAGACTCAAAAAAAAAAGAACGGCCTTCAGACGATAACATTCAGTATGGCGTAGCTCATACATATGTAAACTAACCAAGTTTAAAATATTAAAAGCATATGCAACGTCTACTCTGTTATACGGAAATGAAACTTGACTAGTTTCGAATACATTTACTTCATGTTTTCAGCAATAAGTGCTTTAGAGGAAGATATTATAAGCCAGCACCACCATTTGTAAGCTTTTCTGGAATATAAGCAAACAAAATAAAGCTGGGATTAGCCAAACGTAATGGAATTTACATTTATTCTTAGCTTATGAAAAACAATGCAAATGCTTAACGAAATTACATTACGTTTCGATAATCGCTCTCATTGCTTTTCGTATTCTAAAAAATAACGTACGTTACGTTACATTCCGTGAACGTTTGGCTAATCGGGGCTTAAGTCAAATCAAACGTTAGTCAAATCAAAATGTTAGTGCAGAAAACTCGAGCGCATTCCAGGTTGAGGCCTTAATGGATACCTTAAGATTTAAAAGTCGAAAGCGACCGAAGAACAACTGGTAGGTACCTTATCTAAAGAATTGCGACCAACCAGGCACCAAATTATGTAAAAAAATCTTGAATATAACTTTTGTGAATATTTTGAAATAAAACTGTACTCAGTAAAGGATCAATCGTAAACTGAGACTAGTTGGATATAGTTAGGTTCTTATAATAATGAAGTGATCGATAAATATAACAGAAGTCGAATAGCTCAGGAAAAACTGAATGCGTAAAATAGAATCTGGAACCTCTGTCATGATTACCCATAGAATATATAAGAGCCGTCGCGACATTATGCAGCTCGTATGATTTAAAAATATGTCCTTGAATAACCTTATAAGTTATCTCACACGTCTAGCTGGCATTTTAAAGCTTCCAAGTGAGACCTTATTTATATAAAATCGCTTTCAAATTAAAATCCAGTGAAGTTGACATCCGCTTAGTCAATCAAAACTTCTTAAGAAATCTTTTTTCAGAAAACAAATTAAAGCAGCCTTTAACGAATCTTTCTAACGATATTCAGTTCCCTTAACACTCTTAAAAATTCTTAATTCTACACTTAATCTCCTAACTATACATTCAAGTTCATACCTTTACTCGTTCTAGCTTCTCTTCAAGCATTTTTACTCGATAGCTGCTTGGCCAACTCTGTGTACTTAAAGAATTTCGATTGTGGACTTTCATCGTAAGGATTGATGGTGGGTGTTGTGGCCACACTGGACGGCGGTGTCGCTTCTAAACGTTGTTGCTGGACAGCTGGACTTTTTGACGACGTTACACTCTTGGGTGAGGTCAAGGATTTTGGTGAAATAGCGGCCAGGCTGGCAGGTGACTTCATATTGTTCATCTCATGGCCATGTTCATCTTTGACAAAGTGTACCTTGGAGAGATGATGACGATAAGCACCCTTAGAGCTGAATGGTGTATCACAGAAGGAACATTTAATAATGGAATCTGCTGTCACAACAGCATCATTGCAAGCCCAGCTAAAGGCCAACATGCTGGCATTGCTACCGGCACCACCACCGCCACTGACATTTGATGAAGTGCTTACTGCAGTATTGGAGTGTGTTAACACGTTGTGGCTGGCTGATGAGCTACGCGTATTCGTTGCAGGCGTGTCAGTAGTGTCGCACAGTTTTTGCAAAGCAGCCAAGGGATTGGCATTCATTTTCTTAGGCATCATGGGGACCGTATTGTTATTGTTGGTTTCAATGTTTGCAGAGCTGTTCAGTGTTGTGTTAGTCATGTTATTGAGATTGTTAAACATGCTTGACAAAGCGTTAAGACTACTGCTTTCCGTCAAACCCAAAGTGGATGACTTTTTCTCTCCTGTGGAACATGTGGACTTTGGCGTTATGGATCGTTCACTGATACTGGGACTTAGGGCTCGGGAACTTGGTGTTAGAGAGCTAAGCCTCATGTCACACGCTTCTTTTATTTTGTTGCGCTCGTAATCCTCTAGCTCCTCGGGTATGTTGAATTCCTTTTTAACCGATATTTTCTTTGGCATTTCGTAAATGGCTATGTTATCATTGTCCGGTATCTGCTGATCACTGCAATCAATTGGCTCGGATTTGATTTTTGTGCCATACATTGAATCCCGCGGCTCCTTGGGCATTTGGATATTTTTGTCGGGCGTCAAACGTGGTGTTGGTTGCCGAGAGAGATCATGACAGCGATCCGGTGTAAACGATTCCAAACGGCTGCTGCATCTTTCAGATACCGAACTGGACTCACTAGCACTACGATCACGATGTGAGGGATAATTTGAATAGGAACGTAGAAATTGCATGGTTTGTTGATCCATTAATGGCTTGGTGTAGTCAATATTATCATCAATACCCAAACGTTTGAGGATGCTTGAACCCAGAGGAGTACCGGCTGATGAACCGTCTCCATAGTTTGAGGAATGCCGTGGCCTAGAATCGAAACTTTTTTCTATCAACTGTTCTAGAGCACTTAAGACCGAAGTACTACTTGTAGTTTTGTCTGCATCCGGTGGCAAGGGACATAAAATATCTGCTCGTGTGTTGGTGGTCGTCGACAGTGGCGATATATTGCCATCCGAAGTTTTACGGCCATCACTACGACTATGCGGTGTTTGAGGGCTATTTAAGCGTTCTTGCGGTGTCGAAGGACCATAAGGTGTTTTAATGGTATTGTTGTTGTTGTTGTTGTTATTTTGGGATCTTGGCGATAGCATTAAACTCTTGTCTATGCACTGGCGTATATGATCTACAAACAAGGCAGTCTCCACTTTATCGCCACATGTTTCGCATGTCAATTTCGTGGAAACGGCAAAATCTCTTAAGGGCTTTAGAGCCTGATCCAGGCCCGCTGACTTGAAATCATGCTGGGCTCTTTCCATCTCCAGTAGTTTTCTTACTGGCAATGATTTTTTACGTTTTTCACGTGTTTGCCTGCCCCTGCCTCTTATCATGGTGGGCACATTTTCAGTTACTGTTGCCGTACGTATCATGTGCTCTTTGTAGTGATTATTCTTTACCATGTGATTGCTTAACTCTTTGAGTGTAGAAAAGGCCTGATCACACACTTTGCATGTCAGTACTGCACTTACTGTGGAGTTAGCATTTGCTGCATGTGCATTGGGAGAAACGGAGTGGTTGCCATCGTTTTCCGGAACATTGTTGCTGGTTACAATTGCGGCTGCATTGGCAGACAATTCTCTGTTGCCCCTACTGCTGCTGCTGCTGCTGTTATCTCGTGAAGTTTTCTCATCGCTTGACTTCCAAGAAATGATTTGCTCCTGCGATATTATGTTGGTATAATGTTGAGTCTCTTGCATGTGACTTGTCATTTCGGCCAGAGAACGGAAACTTTGTCCACACCACATACATTTCAATATTTGGCGCGTTTGTTCGGCTCCTTTGCCCAGCCACACATCTTGTCCTCGCACTAGTTTGCGTGGCAATGGCATCGTTTCTTTGATTAGCATGTTTAGATCAGATTTGCTGCCGCCAGATGATGTTGCAGCATTATTGGCAGCAATTTGAGCTGATGCAGTAGCATTGCTTTGCGTGGTTGAATGACGGGAATGATGGGAAGATTGTGTCGTTTGATTGCCGCCACTATTAGATGATGTGCCACTATTCGCTGTTACACTTGGAGGAACATTAACACCACAATGTTGGGTTTCCTTCATGTGCGTGGTAAGCGAAGCCAAAGTGGCAAAACTCTGTTTGCACCAGACACATTTAAACACATCCTTAACAGCATCGGCACCCTTATTCAACCAGTGCGATTGCCAGGCACTGTGTCTGCCATTTGAAGTTGTACTTGTCGTCGTCGTCGACAAAGAACTGCTAGAGCTGCTTGTGTTTCTATTGGAGGCTTCTGTATGATCAGATTTTGATGAACCGCCAAGTCTTGTCATTTCAGTCATTTTCTCTAAAGCTTTGGTGGCTTCATTTGGTGCTATTTTTGCCTTCGTATTCCAATCCATGGACAAAGAAGTCTTTGGTGACATATTGGCTGCAGCAACAGCTGCCAAATATGGATTTATAGGAGGTACCCATGTGCTGGATGCTGGCAATGATTTGTAATCATTGGATCTTGCCAATTTCCGATTGCTTATTATAACAGGTTCTTCTTCATCCGACTGACGTTTACGTCCATGATTTACTGATAAATCTAATGGACTATTCAAATCTTCCGCTTCATTGTCATTAACATTATCAGCCTCATTATCATTACGTTCACCATCATCGGCACCATCCTCTTCATCTTCACTGCCAACGTTAGCATCATCATCATCATCAGATTGCCGTCGGCTACGTTTTGTGCTAAAATCTAAAGCTGAAGCATCCACCAGGTCAGCACGGTTTGGTGGAGTTGGCGTCAGTGTTTGTGGTGTGTTTGGGGAATGTGCTGCTTGTTGTGTTGCCTGTTGTACAAGCGATGCTGCGGCAGCCAAGGGATTTGTTAAAAGCAAATGATTTTGCTGTGCAGCTGCGGCTGCCGCTGCATTAAAGTATGCTGCCATAGCAGCTGATTGTGGTGGCAATAGTGCTGCAGCTGCTGCTGGTGCCAACGTGGCCGGCAATGGCAGACCCACTGGCGGTGATGTAGGTGTGGGTGTCTGGGCGGGTGTGGTATGGCCATCGTTGCCAGAATAATGCGATTCATTTGACGGACAACGTGCGTCATTGTTGGCTGATGCTGAGGCTGTTGATTCACGTGATTGACAACGAGGGCTGGCAAGTTCGCTGAAATAAAAAAAAAACGAAAGAAACGTAAATGAATGATAAATTAGAAACACGTACGAGTATTATTAAAAAAGAAAAGACAAGTTATTCAACATATTTTCATTTTTAATAATTTGTTGCCAAATTCTTGAAATTTTAAACAATTTTTGAGTTTCTTTAATTGTTCCTAGGGCGTCAAAATTTAAAGAATCGCAATTTATTTTAAATTATTTTCTTTATTTTCTAATTTGTACATGAGTTTCTAAACAATCTACAGAATCTGATTTGTTCTATCTGAAGTTCAAATGAAAGTCAGTGCAAGTATGAGTTGCGTTCAGCCGACTTTTCTATCGACTGACGTTGATGTGCTTGTATGCCATTCGAAAAAGCTCGTATACAAAAAGAAGTTCGATGTATGGATTCCAGACGAACAAAAATTTCCAGAATGTTTCGAGGGAATTAACTGTTGTTCCTATATGTGAAGAGAATGATGTTTAATAACGAAAGTCGATTACTTTCAATAACATCGTACGAAAATAGTACGCGGGGAACATTTGAAAATGAATTTTAGGTTGGGATTAACGTTCAATAATAGTTTGCTTTAAGTTTAGTGTTATTAACAGGTAACCATTTACAGTGGACAGCAAGTCTTAGTACGGCAATATATTTTTGGCAATTTCATGAATTTCGGCCAAATGTTTGTATAAAAATTTATAGTTTATATATTTATTTCATTAATTTATTTCTATTTTATTATAAAACAAACAGTTTTTTAATGTTTTTCATAAAACAATTGAAAAATAAGGAAAAGTTTCAAATGACTCCATAGGTACCCCCAAGGAAAACCCTGAGTAAATTTTAAATTCAAAGGCCTAATATATGAAAATGTTTTCCCTTGTATTTAGTAGTATATCCCTTAAGGTCAAGCACTCCATTTAACCCATTTGGAATTGAATGTACAAGTTTTGTTTAGTGTTTTCTGGTGGCAAGATGAGCAAGTTTTTCGGTTAACTTTTGTTTGAGGTTTAGCGATTACGTAATCGTTCTTTCAATTGATCTCCTAAATACTCTCTTGAAGTCATATCGGGAATTTATGCAAGAGTATTAAGCCTGTGGGGACATTTTTTAGCTGATCATCTGCTACTGCCAACGATTGAAGCATCTAAATGAAGCAATCAACCACTAGCGGCCAATTATGGGAAATAGAAGAGAGAATGCGTCCAATAGTCGTCATATTTTCGTTAGTATAAATCGATTACCTGTGGTTTTTGCTCAACAGCGATAAAAATATCTAAAAGAGATGCATGAGGAAACTACTGCAAATTATCGAACAATAGGGTGTAGGTTGATCTGAATGACACCTTTGTAACTGTACTATGTAAAGTCCTCCATTACGGGTAAGTAGTCAATTTTTCCTTAAAAGGAATTTTTATACAACTTGACCTAGAAATTTGATATACATACATACATAACTGGTCATTGCAACCCTTCAATCAGAACTACGATCTAGCTTCTCACATCACTTATGTTGTGTGGGTTACACAATTTAAATACGACTCCGAACGACAGATTTTTGAGAAAATTTTCACGGCGATTTTTTTTTCTCTCAGAATTTTTGCCTGAAATCTGATGAAATGAAGCCGCTTAAGAAATATTTCGTTTGTTGGATGTGTCTGACCTGGAGTTTGAAGCGTGGTCTCACGTCTAATAAGCCAACACACTGCCTACTGGACTATGGCTCCTTCAAAATCTTCATACTTTTTCATATCATTTAATGAAATTAGGCGATTTCTTTTTCTCGGAACATTAGAACTAAAATGTAGGATTAATGTGTATTGAAACATTTAGAGATACAGTTAATCCAGGACGTGACAGTATTAATTAGAAGATTAATGAAACACTACTTTATTTCTCCATGAACATCTCCGTTTTACAAATTATATTCTAAGTATATACGAGCTGAGTAACTTAGACCATATGCTCGGTGTAGTGTCACAGACCAGAGTCTCTGATGGGAATCGAACCCACGACCCTCACGCTAATAGTCTAGCACACTACCCTCTAGACTATCAGGGCACCCAGTTTTGTTAATAACTTAATATTAATGTATTAATTTCTCGCTGTTTGACCGACTTTTAAAATGCGAACAAAAGAAGTTTGAAAATATTTTATGCCTCTTTTTGAAACTAAAAAATAAGCCCACCTTACATTATCTGGGTATCGGAATTAAATTTTTGCATCGTTTCTTTTAAATTTAAATTTTATGGGAGAAAAGTTTGCAAACAAGCGTTTGAAACAAATAATAGGGACACTTTTAAACAGTTGTTAAAAACTGTGAAGACTTCATGTGGATCAAATAATTTTCTAATGATGAGGAACATAGGCTGCCTTCCAAAATGTATCAATACAAAGTTTATATGCAGTTCTACTACGGTATATAAACTATGTAGATATGCAAAGTAACCAAACAATGCATCAACTATAAATCCGATGCCTGATTGCTTTCTGGCTGCGTTAAAAATACACATTGACGACGTTTTGAAATATAATACATTGTAAACATTTTGTACAGCGGCATTATGAAACACGATACTTTGTTGAAACACAAAGCAAAATGTTAGTTGCTGGAAGGCAGCCATAGTAAGACGCCGTGTCTTGTAAGTATGTAGTGCGTTGGCTTGCTAGAAATGAGGCCTCGGTTCAAACCAGGCTTTTAATGACGAATTATGTATGTTATGTATGAGTAATATTTCTAATTCATCTAAAAATAGGTTGTGTTGTTCAAAAAACAGAAGCAAATAAATTAAATTAAATAACAAAAAAAAAAATAAAATTAAAATGTTTAAAGTGAACTATTTAAAGAAACGGGTCCACTGGTAGCTTAGTGAGTAGTGAGCTAGACTTTTAGCGTGGAGATCGTGGGTCGTTGATTCCCACCAGAGGCTCTGGTCTGTGACCCCACACCGAGTATATGGTCTAAGCTAATCAGCTCGTAATAATTAAATATAATTTGTAATTGTATTGTAATTAACAAATAAATAAAAATAAAAATTCTAAGAGAAACCTGCAGGGACTAGAAAGAATGTAACAACCACTATCGTTTTGGTAAACTTTTAATTCGGGCTAAAATTATTCATGCCTTGCCATTTTGTTAAGACACACAATAAAAGGAGCCTCGAACAAATGGTCAAAAACCAAAGCAAATGATCACAATATATTTCACAACCGTTCAGTCTGACTTAGTCTGACTTCGTTATACAAATTATTGTGGAAATTAGAATAGCAAAACTTGTACAACTGGGCCTCTAACAGCTAACTTAACCTGACTGAAAAAATTCTGAATATCCAAATGAGTAGCAGCGTGCATAGATTTAAATATAGTTCTATATAAACCAAATCCTAATGCTAGTTTAAATAAATACATTAAAATTTCTTTACATGGTGTATTTCAAACTTAGTTATTGTGTTGTAGGGTTCCAATGTAGAGCATAATATAGTCTACGAAAATATATTTAAAAAGTAAGTAACTATTACACAGCTCTACACTGACAATTATCACAAATTTCGAATTGTCGCCCGGAAAATTGAGTTGTAGGAGATTGAAATTAATAAAAAAGAGTAAAAGATGGTAAAAGGAGGAGGAAACTTGATTTTAGTGCACAATAAAAATCAAGAGTTTTTTCAGCACAATATTTAATTGATGTAACCGTAGTCTAGTAAGTAATGTGTTGGCTTATTAGACATGGGGTCCCTGCTCAAACTCCAGGTCAAGCGTCTTCAATGAAACGTAATGTGAAAAAGCATTTCTTCGGCGAAAAGCACTTCCTCTCAGCAATTTTTTGGTAAAAATTCTGACTTTAAACTGTATGCCCCGCCACTCATATATGAAATTAGCACACACAACATAAGTAAGAAGCTAGGTCGTAATCCTGGCTGAAGTGTTGTAATGATCAATTATGTATGTATGTATGTATTTATTTATTTCGTTCCATAATTTAAAGGTTTTTCATTTTACATATTTGAAATTTCCAATCTGCATTTGTGATTTGCGGACTTGCTTACAGAGTATGTACAGCACTTAGTGGCGTCTGTATTGTTACAACATCCTCCGGGAAAACATTATTTGCACTCCCCACTTCTAAGAAATATTACTCAGATGTAATATTTTGTTATATTTGGCAACATTCTTTCACAAACGACTTCGTCTTAATCTGTAGTATATTGTAAATAATGTATTTTTTTAATGTATTTTTTGAAAACTTTTTTGAACTTATTTGTGAAACATTTTTTTTTATTTTAAACTTTCAAATCGAAGCCTAAATATAATTTTTCCTAAGATCTCTGATTGATGCTTCGCTCACATTTATAAAAAGTTTGTAAATGATCTGGAATATAACTTAAAAAATAGGTGAGCTGCATGAAAATATTCTGATCCATGGGTATTAAAAACTTCCTAAAAAATCTGTCGTTCGAAGTCGACTTTAAACTGTAGGTCTCGCCACTTGCGTATAAATTTAACACACACAACGTGGTATGAGAAACTAGGCCGTAATTCTGATTGAAAGGATGTAATGGCCAATATTTACCAATTATGGCTCTTTAAACCAGTCCGCATTTAATTTTTTTTAACACTACCAAGACACTACTAAGGCAACCTTTACTTGAAGCACAGTAAAATAAAAATTCCTTCATCATTTCGGGACTCAATCACGCTGTATTCAAATCTAAACCGAAATAAATGATAATTCAAATTAATTCATCAACTGTATGTAAAGTATACGTACATATGTAGGTACTGAACACAATGCAAATATAAATTCTAAAATATTTTTTAAATAATTTGTTTAAAAATTTTTAGATTTTTTGATTTCCTTGAGAATAGAATTAAAAAATAATAATAAAAAATCAAAATTATAATCCGGCTTATAGTCACCTTGCATTTAATGCCTGACGATAGATTTCCAGCATAACAGCCTCGTGCAGCATCATAATGTTGAATGTTTTTTTTTGTTTTAACACTTAAAACGCACTGTAGTAATTTTTGGAAAAAAAGAATCGCGTATTAAAGGGTCTGTTATTGTTATGCAGCTAACACACAACAAATAAACAAAAACAACAACACATGGTAGCCAAGAGAAAAATAAACGCACACGCGAAAAAACCACCTCTTCGCACAATGCTGCTGCTTGCGGCTGCGGCTATTTTAATGTTTACAATGAAGAAACGGCAAACGGCATACGCACCAAAGACAACACAAATCAACAAGCATTTAAGAGTGTGTAACGCATTACACAGCAATACAAACACATGCACAAAAAAAACAACAAGGAAACACTTGTTAATTCAACAGGAGGTTTGGTTTTATTAGAGGTTACATTAGAAGAGAGTGGTGGGTGGTAGAGTGATTGAAAAATAAAAAATTTTTTCTTATTTTTTTGGTTTGTAAAACAGTTTCACTTGTTTTGAATGTGACACTTTTCTTGTGTTGTTGTTATTTTTGTATTTAAAAATATTTTGTTTTGTTTTCAGTGTCACTCATTTGTTTTATTTGTATTTTAAAGCTTTCATTCAAAAACACTCATTATTTATTTATTCTTATTTTTTTTATTTTATTGCACTCTCTCTTACACACACATGCATACACTGAGGCACATACTCTTGGCTACGCACACTTAAAGCAAATAAATCACTTGTCACAGTGGTCATGTTATGTTTGAAGTAAGAACAAATATAGGGTTTGACATTTTTCAATGTTTCTCTGGTATTTTTTTTTCTTAATGTTTTCAAATGTTTTTCATCTTTTTTTTAAATTTTTCTTCTTTTGCTGGGTGGGTGTATATTTATTTCGTAGAATTCTAGTTGATTTATTAGATTTTATTAAAATTAGAAATAAAAACACTTTAAAATTATAATTCTTAGTTTGTTTTTAATTTTTTGTTTGTTTTTTTTTGTGTTATATTTTTTGATATGCTTGTTTCAATGTTTATTTATTTTTGAAATGATTGATTTGTTTGGTTAAATTTTGAAATAAAATTAAAATAACAAATAAATCACAGAGCAGAATTTTATTTTATTTTTTCGATTTTTTAAATTAAATTTATTTTTATTTTTTTTACTTCTATGCTTGACTAGTTTTTCTTTATTTCGTTATTTTTAAATTTTGTTACGTTCTATTGCCGCAAATTTACGTATTTTTTGTTGTTGTTTTGAATTCTAACGTTTGTTCTTGATGTGCTGTTTGTTAATCAGTTTGTTTGTTGTGTCCTTTTGATGTCGCCTTTACCAAGTCGTTTTTGCGACTGATTTAGCATTTTCAGTTCCTTTAGAAAAACCTTTAGTTAAAGAAATTTTTTTCATTTGAAATCCTGCGCACTGAGGCAAGAGCCTTTTTAATGTTTTTTTTTGTTGTTTTCTTTTTTAAGAGAGTAACTTTAGAGAGTTAAGTTAACACTATTACTCACACTTTTACATTTTATAAGCCACAACAACATTGAATAGTTTTATTTAAACAAATGCAGTTTTGTTGAAGTAGCAAGTCAATCATATTGACATATGACAGCTTTAAAGAAAAAAGTTTCTTTTTTTTGACATTTGATGGACACATTTTTTAATAAACCATACAACCCAACACTTTTCATTTATATTTTTTATGTATTAAATTTAAATGTTTTTTCAATATTTATTTTTCCTTAATTTAAATTTAATTATTTTTTCTTTAATAAACAATATATTTTCCAAAAACAAAATAAATTTAATCGACATGATCCCGTTGAAGCGTTATGTTGTCGACTAAAACATCTTTTTGACACTGACAACGTTGAGAGTCTGACAGCAGCCCACAAAAAAAAATCATACACTCATGCACATACACACACACACGTTTTTATGCCATACAAATAATAACAACAAATCTCCCTGAGACGATTTTTGGTCTTGTTTGTATTGTTGTGTTAAAAGGCAACAGCAACAGCAGCAACAACAACTACCATAACAAAATATACTACACACAACTATAACAGTAGAATTATTTATAAAATAACTATAGCAGAGCAATAACAACAATACAACACGAAGCCCAGCTACAGAACTATATTCCCCGTAACTCGTACTCATCAAAAACACAGTCTGAAAGAAAAAAAACCAACAACAAAAAGAACACGTTAAAACTCACCATCATAATAATGAGGGATTTCTTTTGTCGTTGGAAGTATAAAAACCCATGGCTTCAGTATTTTACAAACACTTATAAAATGAAACATTAACTCTCTTTAGAACAACAACAGCAGCAGCAGCAGCAATAGTAGCAGACCTTTAAAAGAGATTGTGCTTGTGTTTTATTATTTCAATAACATTAACTTGATTAATGGCTTTCAGTGCTCAATAAACAAGCGCACTTTATTTATTCTGCACAACTCAACTACTCTTCTAAGAGGCATACATACATGCTCTCTGCATTATTATATTATTACTCTGTACAACTGTAGCTCTCTCTTGTAACATGCGCCTTTCGCTTTATGGCAAAACAATAACAATAAAATTCTCTGTTTTGATTTATTGTTTTGATGCGTTTTTTTTCGTTTGGTTTTCGCACCATTCAACTGAAAACAATAACAATAAAATCAAACAGAGAAAATCCAATTAAGAAATAAAACTCTCTTTGGTACTTGAAATAAATGACATTCTGCTCTTAAAACAATAAAACAACATAATAAATGTTGCCGAAAGCTTGATTTTTAAGCACTCTTTGTATATTAGAAATCATCTGACTACTCTCTTAGACTCTTTAAAACTCATTAATCACTTGAACAAAAACATCAATTCTCTATTTTATCCTTTTTCGAAAAGCCATTAACTGCTCATAAACAAAAATACAGAAACTGTTTTCGCTCTCTCTCTCTCTCATTCTGTCTTCTTTGAAAGCAAAGACAATGATTCTTATGTTCTGCAAAATTTATTTTTCTTGCTAGCTTTACTTTCCTACCTTTTTAAATAACATAATCTCTGCTAGTTAACATTCCCATGTTATTTAACATTTTCCTTAAAAAATCAAGTTGTGGGTGAGTTTGTTGCCTTGGCAAAAACAAACGTTTGACTGTTAAGCTTTACTCTGTTAAAATTTTTTACTTTTCCTTAAATAAGAAAACAGAAAGACAGAAAAAAATTTCTGTTACTGGTTTAAACTTCTTTAAAGACTGTTAAACTTTAATATTTATTTTCTTTTCTTCTTCTTTTTAATGGCATATTTTAAAATCAAGGTTATTTATGTTGTTTGTTTGCATATAAAGAAGGATATCAAAAGTAGGGGTGAAAAAATGGCACACATACTTTGGTACTTACATATTGCAAGAAGAATTTTAAAGGTTGAACAAATTTAAACTTGAACAGAATGAAAACTGTAATTGGTATTCCACAATGTAACTTTAATTTGTAATTGATTTCGTGATTTCTGGAATTGATGCAAATATTGAGCAACAAAATTCTTTTAAGGATTATGCTGAATCCATAAAATAAAATGTTTTTCTTAATTGCTTCAGTTTTGTGTTGACTTCCTTATTACAGTTATGCTCTTTTGTCATTAAAAATTCACCGTAGTCTAGTAGGTAGTGTGTGGGCTTATTAGACGTAAGGCCACGCTTTAAACAGAGGCTAGACATCACCAGCAATATGAAAAAAACTATTTCTGGCAAAACTCTGAGATTAATTAAAATTGCCATGAAAATGTTTCTCAAAAATCTATCATTTGGAGTTGACTTTAAACTGTAGGTCCCGCCATTCATGTATAAAATTAACAAACACACATACATAACTGGCGTGAGAGGCTAGATCGTAATTCTGACTGAAAGGTTGCAATGACCAATTAAGTAAGTAAGTGCGTGAGATATCTTCGAAATTTTATTTTTTTTCTACGTTTTCAAGACCGATTAATACTATTATTTGTGGAATATAATGTTACGAAAATGGAGAGATCTAGTTGGTGTGTTTTGATCTTACATCGTTTAACATTAAAATTATAAACAAAAGCTACAAAAAATAAAACAAGTAAATAGAAATATGCCAGCAAACACCAGCCTAAGAAAAGATAAACAAGTAAACAAAACGCCTTCAAGAACATTCATCAGACTGTTTACGTTGCCATATAAAAGTCAAGGCAAAGCAGGCAACGGAGTTAGTAAAAGTTCAGTCAGTCTTGTGTGAAGACGCGATGTGTTTGAAGTGAATAATCGTGGTTTGAAGATCTCCGTTATAAAGATCGACGAACAATTGTCTAGTAATTGTTTTTGTTTATGCGAAGGGTATAAACAGAGAAATAACAAAGAAATGCAATTGTTGTTGTTAAATAAAGTTGTGAACAGTGACACACAGAATTGTACGAATAATAAAAAAGTTTAATTAAAACTAAACACAAATTTATTTTTACTTTATTTGCAATCTACGAGCTCATATTTTAAACGTTATTAAAAAGTAAAAACGTAACAATAATATTGTCTGCAATGTCTGAAATGTTAAATTTCTACGGCTTGGATACGAATGTGTGCATTAACATTGCTTGAGGTTATGAGCTTTCCTTTATAGATTTAAAATTTTTTGCACATTTTTGCAGGCACTACGAGGTTCTTATTGGCGACTTTCATGACTTTGTAAATAACAAGACTTTTTTTTTAGTAAAATTTAGCAAAGTTTCTTTATTGAATTCATTATATTTTTATAAAAATTGAATTTCTCTATCTGCACTAGTATTACTTATTTGAGTCTTCATATCTCTTCAAATAATTAAGTTGCGCCAATTGTATTTTATGACTTATTTTAAAATGTTTATCTTTCCAAAAGCTTTGTATGTGTTAGTAGCGAGTGTGTCACAAGGAAAAACTCAGTATTTTAGGTTAGGTTAGGTTAGAGGACGTGTACTTGTCAATTAAGACAAGTACAGTAGCCGGAGGTCGAATTGACCTCCACTTATGTTGTGTGTGTTAAATTTATACATGAGTGGCGCCACCTACAGTTTAAAGTCGACTCCGAATGACAGATTTTTTGAGAAACTTTTTTCATGGCAATTTTATTTACTCTCAGAGTTTTTGCCAGAAATCTGTTGAGCGGATTTTAAAAAAAATTAAAAAAATTTGCTGACTCTACCGACACTTATGTAAAAAAAAATACGCTTAGGAACCACAGACAATTGCAAACCGATTTGCACAGCGAGTTCGTTAAATTCTTCTATCGTTCGTCGAATGTCCAAATTTCATGTTGATTTCGAAGAGCTTCATTATTTGCTTTAATGAATTCGCTATCGGGTCGCTGATGTTCTCGGACAGTAGCATCACATCACATGCATTACATTGGTTATCATCGAAATTAGACCACAAAATTTTACTTAGTTCGTCTTCAGTAGGGAATTCAGAACATCTGGGTAAAATGTAGTGTCTGAGGCGTTAGCCTAGGTTATGTTAGAATTACCCATAAATTCTAGTTTGTAAGCCCAGCGACCATTAGGGCACGTTGCCATTTTCGCGGAAATGATTTTCACTTTCTTCGTTGCCATATACTCTGCACACAGTCTCATGAAAGCAATGCAACGATATCCACTATATCCACTGAAGCACCTGCCTCTACAAGTTGCTCTTCTTAGCTTCGAAAACATAGAATCCGACTACAGTTACTCTCCTTAGGTTTTCCTACATTTCAGATCATTTGGGGCAGTGCATTTGGAACTTTCCTTACGTTTCTGAATGCATAGTATTCGTGTCTTTTTTTTGAAGTTAAAACGACAGTTAATCATTACGGCCAAGACATACATATTTGATGCACCTTGAATAATGTAGGCCACTGTCATCAATTCAAATCTTAAGCGTTCCCTTCTAATGTCACTTTTTATGGTTTCTCAAATTTCAGTTCAAGGGCCTCATGTGATTTAGTTGATAAAGACTGAAAGAGCTCAGTCTATACCAGTTGACACACGCTTTATTTTTTATAAAATAAAAATTTTAGATAATAAATCTTAGGTAACTTTGTAATTTATATACCCAGGTTGTTTAGTAATTGGAAAAATGGAGACTAGCCATCATAGCATTCATAGTCTTTCAAAGGGCCTTTGGCAACTTCAGTAAAATCCTATGTGACTAGCAAAAGCTTTGCTCATACTGCTCACAAAATTCTATCGCTTCCAATACTACTCATCACATACAATATGACATCAAAACGGCAGAAGTTGCCGTATATTAGTAGGTAGTATGTTAGCTTATTTGACACTAGCTTGTAGTTCAAACTACAGGTCTCAGCAGCCTTCTGGCAACAACACTGTGAGTAAATAAAATTTCCATGAAATGTTTCTCAAAAATCTGTCGTTCGGAGTCGGCTTTAAAGTATAGGTGCCGCCATCCATGATTTAAGTTAACACACACAACAGAGTGACGTGAGAAGCTTGGTCGGAATCCTGATTGAAGGGTCGTAATGATCAATCTTTACTCAACCAAGTGATGCAAACAATCAACATTTAGAGATGAGGGTTGTTGTGATGACTGCTTGATCACACATTTATGGCTACAGACTGCTACCTATGTGGGTTTAAGGATAAAAATAAGAAAAACTGAGTTTATGAGGATAATTTGGAGAAATACTTGCAGAGTATCCATAACAAACCTATTTAAGTAAGAAGTCGACTTGTTGTCCTATCTGGGAAACATAATATATTACAGATAGGAGTTAAAAGCGGATATGACCACAGAATAAACCATTATGCAAAGGCTCTCGGCATCCTAAATTGCCAGCAATTAATATGGGTAAAAGCTGTTTTAAACATCTTTTTGGTCCATAATTAAACCTAATTCAAGCACAAATTTTTAGTCATTAATTATACATGTTAGTAGCCAAAAGCATTTCTTTGTGTAGAGAATGGAAACATGAAGACAGAAAAATACGATAACAAAACAACGAGGAATTTTCGGGAGCAATGTCACTTTGCCGTAGTCCAATAGGTTGTGTGCTGGATTATTAGACATGACGTCTAGATTCAAACCAAAGGTCAGGCATCTCCTACAAAACGAATATGAAAAAAATATTTCTTCGGCGACATAACATAAGTGGTGTGAGAAGCTAGGTCGTAATCCTGACTGAAGGGTTGATAATGACCAATTATGTATATATTATATTAGCAATGAGTATACAAAAAAATGAGTAGAATCGAATCATACTCATACTCATAATTTCTGATACTTATACGCATTCATATTTATTTTAATATCATACTCATATTCAAAGTTTGAGGTACTCATCATAGGTATTCATAATTAACAACACGTATGATGTTGTTGATTTCGACTCTCCATAACTCAACATTTACACGAAGCACAAAATAATTATGAATAGCATACGAACACTAATTTACTTACCAGAAGGTTGTGTGTTTGCTCTGCTTGCTGCTCTGTTTTTTTGCTTATGTGTCTTTTTATTTTTTTGGAAATACAATAACAACTAAGACTGTAAAATTTGATGAATGACTCGAGTCACTTGATTTATTTATAAGTATTGTGACATATATCGAAACGATCTAATATCGTTAAATAATAAAAACGATAAACAAAAGCTACCAGCTACACCAACACAATACACACGATACAAATGCACACTATCACTAAGAATACAATGAATGTGTTGATTATCTAAAGCTGCACACACACACATATTTACGACGAACATGGTTACGCCTGGTACCAACAACAACATGTATGTGACAAAAAGGGATATACAACATAAGCAAAGTGCACAAACAGCAATGTATTAGCAACAGAGCTCTCGAGAAGGCGAGATCACGAACATTGCACTTCAAGAATGTTAGTTAGACTGGTTGTGTCGGACTATAAAAGGGCAAGACAAAGCAGGCAGCAGTCAGTAAGAATTCAGTCAGTCTTGTGTGAAGTTGCATGTGAACAAAATAAGACGTGGTTGTAAAGATCCAGCGAATACTTGTGTGAACTAATAAAGTGAATAAACAGATTATTATTGTTGTATCGTTAAGTTGTATACGGTGGCAAACAAAAGTAGTGTAAACAATAAAGAGAGTTTAACTGAAATTAAACACATATTTGTTTTTACTTTGTTTGCAATTAACGAACTCATATTTAAACGTTTTAAAAAGGTAAAAACGTAACAGTATTTTTCTAAAGTTAAGAATCTAATATGAATCAAACATATTTCGAATGGTATGAGTTTGATGTCAACGTTGTACGCATACTCACTGCAACCTATACTTATAGATCAACGTTGTAGTGAGTACGAATGAATCAGAGTACATAGTTAAATTTCAATATTGTTGACTCACTTATATTAAAAATTTTATGAGTGCTTATGAGTAGCGAAAAACGATTCACTGCTGATCTCTGGAATGTATGCAATTTATGCAAAATAACAAAACTACATAGTAAGACCACGAAATATGGGAAACAATAACAAACAGTAAGTTCTAGAAGTTGTATACCTAAAATAAATGAAGTTTAAATAGAGAGAAAGGTAACGTCGACATATAAACTCAGCAGTACTGTACACAGTGAAGTTTGATCTCTTTAGAAAAATGATTTTATAGTAGAATTTAATTTAGAATTTAATCTTTGTTAAAAAAAATTATTACAAAAACTATAATTTTAGTTCTCAATAGTAAAGATTTAAATTACCGATTACTTATTCTTTTCCTTTCCTCTCTTTATCACCTTCCTCTTCCACTCTTTCATTAATAAATGCATTCAAATGTAATTCTTTATGAAATATTTTGAATTTCTACAACACCTTCCGTCTTGATAGGAAGTTTTCTTGAATCATATGGACATGCTTATACAATATTACACTCAACAACTACAACCACAAAACACAAACAAAATATGAAAAAAACAAACAAGTAACACACACATATACATACATATATGCAAAAGGAGATCAACATAAACAACGTGGAAAATGTGAGTGATACGTACCGTCAGGGGAGCAATAAGGGTTGATTTAGATTTTCTTTATGTTCCTTAATTTTTCTCGCATGAGAGTTTAACTCACACACCAACACTGAGCATAAACACTTGCACGTTCATGCAGTTTGTTGTACCCTACATGGGCGTAAATGATTCTGTTGGTGTTGGCAATACGTTGGTTGTGTATCATGCTAGATGATGTAGTAAAACTTTATGATTGTTTGAATTAGACATACTGTTTTAAGAAATAATAGGTACAGTTTGTTTATTTTTATTTTCTTGTCAATTATCATGTCATAAAATTTAGTGTGTGGGCCTATATTGATGAAATAAATATGCAATGTTTTCACATATAATTGGATTTCAGATTCGATATTAATTTTTGTGCTGTTTCTCTCTCACAGAAAAGTAGTAGGTAGGTTTGTTATGTTGAAGGACAGAAGACCAAGCGATGGTCTATGCTTGTTGGCGACAAGTAGTGTGTTTAGCATTCAGGCATACCCTGAACAACCTTCCTTAATTTTTTCCAGTCAATCCCCTCAAAAGAGTTATGTGTGGTATGATGTCATTCCTAAAATATTGGATCCTCTAGCTTACGAAAGGAGACGAACGGTTCGCGTGTGTATATAGAGCGAAGTATCCCATGATTATGCTTATTAGTGTAATCGAGTCCATACCTGAAGTAATTGTTATCGACTTTTTGCATTTCAGAACCATTCTTGATCCTGTTACCCCGGAAGACATTGTCTTAATTGTCATTTGACTATCAATAAAGATATTTAAACTCCCGTATGTCGAGATTACGAAATTATCACTTGCCCAGACCATATATTCCCTAAACCTGTGGTCGTGTAAACGGAGACAAATTGTAGGTTTGGGTTCTACTACATAGAGGTACAGTTTAGTCTTATCTCTATGTTTAGAGTCATCAGCATAGCAACAATTAGGACATCTGTCCCATAAATCCGTTTCGCAAAGAAAGTTGATCAGGAATTAGAGCGAAGCATCCTTTCGGGTAAGAATCAATACTAGCCATTGTTAATGTAACTAAACCGTTGTGATTTTGAAATAATCCAACAATGGGTCATAGTGTTCTTACAACGGATGGTGGAAAATGCAATTTTAAAATTAAAATACATACATAATTGGTCAGTCAGGATTACAACCTAGTTTCTCACACCGCTTACACACAGTTACTAAAGTATACATACGGTTAAAATATTTCAAAAATTTTTTAACTAATCCGTTTTCGTTGAAAATCTTTATAGTTTCCTTGATGTTAAGAGGTCTTTTGCATTAGTTAAAAAATTTCTGAAATTGAACTGAATTGTGGCCCTGCACAGGCTCACAAAGGTATACATCCGATTTACAAATTTCACAAATTTCTGAACCAAAGCAAAAGACCGTCTTAAAATCGAGGAAAGTTGTCAGACAATTAGAAAGATTTTCAACGAAAACGGATTAGATAAAAAATTTCTGAAATATTTTAACCGTATATATACTTTTGTGGCTGTGTGTATATCATGTGTGTGAATTTTTATACATGAGTGGCGGGACCTACAATTTAAACCCGACTACAAACGACAGATTTTTGAGAAATTTTTCATGGCAATTTTATTTTCTCTCAGAGGTTTTGCCAGAAATTTGCTAAGAGAAATTCGCCGAAGTAATATTTTTTCATATTTCGTTTAGTTGGAAATTTTTGATCTGGGGTTGGAACCGCGGCCTCACGTCTTATAAGCCAACACACTACCTACTAGATTACGGCGACTTTTAAAAATAAATTATTTTAAAAATAAAAGCAGAGGGTTTATCTACGTGGAAAATTTTTCGTACAATAGAGGGGACCTCTAAAGGACAGTTTTTAAGCGAACTCTGGAGACTAGTGGACAAAAGTTTACATCTTTTTTGATTTTCAATTCGGAAAAGTTGCTGAGGCGAGGAGGAGTAAGAAGCTATTGTTCATCTAATGGGTATATGGTTTGCTTTATATCGCAGGAGAAAGAAGCATTTGAGCATTAATGTGCAGATAATTTCACTGATCTGTTGGGAATGATCGTTGGGAGCATAAGAGAATTCAATAACTGGTTTAAGGATTAAGGGAGATAATGTTTGATGTCTCACAATAAGTCATAGTTAGCCTAAATGTGTTTCTTTTCTCCGATTCAGGGCTATTTCTAGTTGCATACCCAACTCATATGGACATCAAAGTTTCAAGCCATCAAATAATAACACAAATTAAATCATTTGCCCCTAATTCAAGCCATGCAATAAGAAAAATCTCCGGACATATGCGTGAAAGTCTTTGGAAAAATTGAAGTTCACCAACAATAACTGCCAGAATGTGATATAGTTTGACAAAACGAAGATTAATTTGTTTGGTTCAAATAGAAAATCGTACGGATTCCCACCCCTTATAAGGTGTTTGACCCAAAACACATAAAAAAGACAATTAATTACTGCTCCTGATTATTGATCGTTAACTTTCTGGCTTTAGTCTAATTGTTGTCGCCGTAGTCTCGTAGGTAGTGTGCTGGCGTTTTAGATTGAGGATTGAGATGTGAAAAAATATTTCATCGGCGACTTCCTCTCAGCAAATTTCTTGCATAAACTTTGAGAATAAATAAAATTGCCATGAAGAAGCTTCTCACAAATCTGTCGATCGGAGTCGAACTTAAACTGTAGGTCCCGCCACTCGTGTATACAATTAGCACACACAGCATAGGTCGTAATTCTGACTCACCAATATGTATGCATGTAGCCCAATTGTCTGGATTTAAGAAAAATTATTCCTTCTATTATATGGATATTGTACAGAACAACATGCTTCCCTCTGATGACGGCGAAATGCAATTGAGGTGGCAATTATGCGGGATAATAACCGCAAACATTCCCCTAGAATTGTAAAGTCATGGTTTCAGCAAAATGAAATATCCTAAATGAGCGTTTATCTTTGATTAAGACGAAATTTGAAACCACGTTAATGAAGCACCACAAAGAGGTATAAACTCTGGACAAGTCATGATTGAAGTTCGGGTGTATGATTGTATAAATTGGAATTAGGGACAACAATTGAAGTTGTCGTAGACAAGAAGTTATTAGTGTCGTATTATTGCTGTATTAGACGAAAACCCGTGGTTAAAACCCGGCTCTGACATTTCGAACTGTTCTAAATATGCAAAAATATTTCTTTTGCAACTTCCTGGCAGTAGTCTGCTGGCAAAAACTCTGAGATTAAATAAAGTAACAATGAAAAGTTTCTAAAAAATCTGTCCTTCGGGGTCGACTTTAAACTGTAGGTTCTGGTGTAAGAAGTTGGGTTGTAATCCTAACTAAGTGGCTGTAAAAACCAATTAAGTAAGCAAGTCAGCGTCAAAATTAGCATACGAACTACACTGATTTGGGAAGTCTATCGCAACAATTTTTGTGGCGACAATTTCAACTTAGTAGAAGAGAAAGTTTCTTTGGAATTTTAACAGGGAAGGCATAGGCCTTGCACTCACATTTTGAGAACCTAGCAAATATCAGAATGATGGTGTAGCTTATCAAATAGTCGTGGCCTACTTTCAATTCACTTTACATAACAAAGAAAAAAACAAGAAGAAATCATAAAATAAAGACAAAAAAGAGAGAAATAATAATAAAACAAAAACAAAAATACAAATACAAATGCAATACACACACACACACACAATAAACAAGAGGCAAAGAAATATTAAAAATTATGTTTGTCGCACTGGGTGTATTTCAAATTTAGTACGGGTGAGATTACGAACGAAGAACGATTCATAATGCCCCAACTAAAAAAACACGAAAACATTTTTGCTTCATATGCGTGTATGTTCATATGTATGTGTACGATTATGTATTTTTTATTTGAATGGAAGTGTGTTTGTAGTGTTATTGTTGCAGACATACGTACATACATATGTACATACATAAATACGTAAATTTACTGTTTATTTTATGATTTCTTTTGCTTTGCATATGAATATTTGTGTGTGTGTATGTGTGTGTGTCTTTCTTTATTTTGCGTTTTTCTTGTTTTTTTGTCTCACAGCAAAGAAGGCAAGCAAAAACGCATAAAAATAAATATGAATGAATGAATGAATGAAATGTTAAACTATTGCTGCAAGAGCGAAAAAACAGCGAAAAAGAATGTAGGATTCGGATATACTGCACAGTGGTTACAAGGCAGAAAAAAGTGAATTCTTTTTTTAAGAAATAATGTTTAGAGGCAGACATATTAGATTTAAAATGAATTAAAAAAAGAGTGGCAACAGAAGGCTCTGGACTACGTAATGTTGGACAGTAAGCCCCTTGTTTGGCGGCTGCAAAAATAAATACTAGAACGGTTTTTAACATTTGAAGGATTCCTTGAAACGGACTGTTCCCTTAAAACTGTATATTCCCTTCAATTTGGTTTTTTATTATCGAAAATATTTGCATTACTTCCACCCAATTTGCAGTATAATTCTTTGCTTTTATGACACACAGTTGAATTCACAACTGGCGTCTTAGGCCGCAACATTCCTCTCTGGAGAATTATTCATATTCAATATGGCGCTAAAGGCATATGCCAAATAGTATTCGAGCTTGATTTTTTTTTTTTTTTTGTTTGATTTCTACTCTAATACTGCTGTTACTCATTATTATTGTGTTATAAATAATACTCTAATCAGACTTAACGAATTAGATCAAAGCCAAAGGACAGAGAACTTATCAGTCATTATCTCATAATTCCAGAAGCCAAAACATATTCATCGACCCGTTATATGTTGGATGGGGTAAATCTCTACAGTGTCTTGGCTAATCGTAGATAAGACTTTATTTTGTTTTCATTTAATGGACAGGATCAAGAGGCATGGATATTATGATTAAGTTAATGCGAGACAAGTCCAACGCGTGATTCATTAAGGGACATCGTAACTTGACAAGTGGATTGGTTAAGAGTTTTATCCTTAGTTATCCCCTAGACAGTACCCGTACATTTTTTGTTTTTTGGAAAAACTTCACAACTACATGCTCTTTAAAGTGAGGACTCATTCTACAATATATGGATGGGTCAGGGCGGAGTCTGACAAAAGTTCGGTATTCGGTCTGCTCTAGTGGCTGAGTACAATATTGTAATGTTTATGAGGGGATTGCCTTAGAACTCGCCGTAATCTAGTATGTAGTGTGTTGGCTTAATAGACATGAGGCCACGGTTCAAAGCCCAGGTCAGACATCTCTAATAAAACGAAATATTCAAAAATATTACTTCGGTGACATGGCAAAATCTCAGACAGTAAATAAACTTGCTATGAAAAGTTTCTCAAAAAAAATATGTCGTTCGGAGTCAACTTTAAACTGTAGGTGTTCCCACTCCTGTATAAAATTAAAACGCTCAACATGGGTAGTGTGAGGAGCTGGGTTGTAAACCTGACTGAAGGGTTGTAATGGCCAATTATGTATCATAAGGGTTACCTTACCTATCCCAGGCCAGACATCAAAACAAAAATACAAAAAAATATTTTTCGGCGATATCCTCTCAGCAGATTTCTGGCAAAAACTCTTAGAGGAAATAAAATTGCCATGAAAAGTTTCTCAAAAATCTGTCGTTCGTAGTCGACTTTAAACTCTAGGTCCCGCCACTCTAGTATAAAACTAACTCACACAACACGGGTTGTGTGTGAAGCTTGAGTGTAATCCGGACTAAAGGGTTGTAAGAACCAATCATGAATGTTTCGTCGAGCTCATTCTGTAATAAAGAGAATGAATTATTGGAACCCATTCTTGGAGTCTGTGTGGCATTAATGTAGTATTCTGCAATTTGTCAGGGCAATAGGCTTGAAGGAGACATTATTACTTCAGTGTAGTTAATTGCGTTGCTATTCTGCCTTAAGTGAAGAATGTCTTGATCTTTCACTGTAAACTTAATAACTTTCAAAGATGAAGAACGTCCAGAACAGCCAAAAAAGTTTGAAGATCATAAATTGGAAACATTACTCGATTAAGATTCGTTTCAGATGCAAGAAGAGTTTGATCAATTATTAGGCGTGACTCAAGCAAGCATTTTAAAGCGTTTACAAACTGTAGGATTCATTGAAAAGCAATGAAAATTGAGTGCCATATGTACTGAAGTCGAGAGACATTGTAAGATGACTTTGGATGTCTGAAATGGTATCTAATCGTGAAAAGCGGAAGGTGAGAAAAATCTACAGCCAAGCAGATTATTCATTTCAAGTCGTCATAGTCTAGTAGGTAGTGTGTTGGCTTATTAGACGTAAGGCTACGGTTCAAACCACTGATCAGACATCTCTTCGTTTTGTTGGAGAAGAAAAAATGTTTCTTCGGCGGCTTGCCTCTAAAAAAACTGTCGTTTCGAGTCGACTATAAACTCTTGATCCTGCCACTCATGTTTACAAATTTACACACACATTATAAGTGGCGTGAGAAGCAAGGTCGAAATCCAGACTGAAGGATTGTAATAAACAATTACGTATGTATGTATTTGGGGGACTCAGAAGAGTGTGATACCGGACCTAATTATTACGGGAGAAACGCACTGAATACACAATCAGACACAAGGCCGTAATTTTCCATCATGACAACGTTTGGCTACATGTTTTGGGTGCCGATCAAGAACTATTTTGAAATTTTACCTCACCAGCCGTGTGGCGCAGATCTTACCCCTTCTGACTACCATTTGTTTTGATCAAAGCAGAACCTCTCATTGAAATGCACTTAATTTTGGAGCAGGGTTCGAGTCATTCATTACCACAAAAGTAGTGTTGGGATGGAAATCAAAATTTTTTCAAAAAGACTGGAAAAAGTGGTAGCTATCAATTGACAATAGTTTGATTGACATGTTCTTTCAAAAGACTATAGCAATGAAGCATTTATACTACGAATATGTATATCCCTAATATCAATCAAAAAGTATCGTCTGTATTTTACTGTAAAAATTTTAATAAAAATTAACATTTCCAAACCAGAGTGCATTTGTTTGCTTGTGTTAATGATAGCGGGTGCAGAGGACTTGTGTTTGCATTTGTTGATAATGTGGTGTTTGCAGAGTTTAAGAGTATAACAGTGTGACCAGCACCCCATTACAGTCATAATCCATTTTCATACTCGTTTTATTCATTCATTTATATGATAAACAAACACACACATACATATACACTCTTATGCAAGGCACATAATAATAATAAGAGTGTTGATATAGTGCTGGTAATGCAGTGTGAAATGTTATTTTTTGTTTTTTTTTTATTTTTCCTTCTCTTTAATGGTCTACGCAAATTCATAACAAAAACAAACATTTACATACACATGTCTATGCATGCATATTTACATGTATTTACAATGTAATTTTTGTAATTTTTTGCCTTCTGTTGAATATAAATTTTTGTTCAAATTTTGTTCTTGTTGTTGTTGTTTATAATTTTTAACGGTAATTGCAGTCCCTGCATAACATTCATACATACATATGTATGTACATTCACAGACATACTATATTTTCTAACATTTCATTTTGTGTACAACAGTTTGTGTGTTAATGTATATATGTGTGTTTGTAGCTTGTAGTAGAAGCACTGACGGATCTTAATGTTTGATTATATCAATTTGTTGTTATGTTTCTTAATAAAATAAATTTTAATGTTTTCATTCTCCGTTTTTTCTTTTTGTGCTCTTTCTGTTATTGTTTCCTGCCAAAGAGAATGTTTTCCTTATTTCTTTAGGCGATACTGTGTTGTGTTGTGCGCATTGTGTGTGTTTTCTCTGTAACATTTAACATGTTGTTGTAAATTCATTTAACGGTATATTCCGTTGTACCTTTGGTGGGTAATAAAATATAAAATTTTAATGATTTTTTATTTTCTAAATTAAATTCAAAGCGGAGAGAATAATTGAATATTTTCTCTTTGCATAATTGAAACTAGTTGTTGCACTAATACACATTATTATTTAAAGGTTTTTGAGTTGGTTATATATACTACTACGGTCTTTGGTGTTGTAGATAATAATTAATTCCTTCAGTTAATTACACAAAATCCCAGAGAACATCGTACAAGCATTTACTGATGAATACCGATCACTCGACTATGTCGAATGTACAATCTTTTCAGAACATTTGAACCTTAGATTAGGCCTTGCACTACCCGATACTGTAGTACTATTTAGGCTGAAAGACTTGCGCTGTGCGACTCTGGTATATCGTGTTAATCGAACAGAGATGTGCTCATATTTATTAACAGTAAATCAGCCACGAGATCGCATGAGTGGCGGAACTTACAGTTTAAAAATTTTTTAAGAATTCATGACAATTTTTTATATACTCTCAGAGTATTAGCAAAAAATCTGATGAGCGGATGTCGCCGGAGAAGTATTTTTCATATTCCGTTTTGTTGGAGATGTCTGGCCTGTGCCTTGAACCGTGGCTTCACGTCTTCGACGATGCTAGAGCGTGTTCAAGAATGCTGGGTATCTCTGGAGAAGATAGGGAGACATTTGATGGTCAGTCTTATATGTGTTCTTGGATACGTGGTGCACATTGAAGTATGAACAATGAAGTCGTTGCACTTGCAAAGGCTGAGTCAACTAAAAATGCAATTGATTTCATAATCCGGATTGGCATTTCTCTTCAAAGGAGTAAACAAATGGTCACACAATAACTTCACTCATTTTGAAAGGAAGAATAAAATAATTGATCTAACTGCAGAGAGATCGGACAGACCTGGTCCATTATGGATTCTTGCAGAACAAAATTTGCTTCAGATTCCATATTAGGAACTTGATACGGGAATAGCCTGAGGCTGGGAATACATCACAACGACTTTTGCCTGTTATGGATACTTGCAGAACAAAACTTGCTTCAGATTCCATACTAAAAACTACATACGATAACGCCCGGAGGCTAGGTGCATTGGCTACAACTCTTGAAGCAATTGATCATTTCACATAATCCGACGTAAATTGCCGCGTGAAATGTTCAATTCTTGAGAACGATGACGAGTTAATGATGTTGATATTTTCGGGGGTACGCACTGAATGAGCATACTCACGTCTTGACGCATAACAACGAAACCAGTTTCATGAACTTTAGCAATAAACTTGCTTATATCGGGCACTGTTGGTCCTTCTCTGCAACCAAATTTTGTACGACATTTTCGTGCAATTTCCGACCAATTGTCTTTATTTGGGAAATAAATTTCCAATAAATGCCAACGTTGCTCATACATAAATCGCTTCATTATATTCAGTGGAGATAATATATTGAATTTTGTGACAGAATAGAATGACATAAGTATTGCCAAATTCGAGATATGGCTCACCCTATACGATTCGAAATGTAGAAAGTCGAATGTTACACAAGTCTAGCAGACGTCAAGTGTAGATAAACAGTATTTCCTTCACAGTAAATATAAAGTCGTCCTAGTCTAGTAGGTAGTGTGTCGGCTTATTGGACGTAAGACCACGGTTCAAACACCAGGTCAGACATCAAAACGAAAATATGAAAAAAATATTTCCTCAGCGACTTCCTCTCAGCAGATTTCTGGCAAAAACTCTGAGAGTAAATAAAATTGCCATGAAAAGTTTCCCAAAAATCTGTCGTTCGGTGCCGACTTTAAGCTGTAGGTTCCGCTACTAATATATAAAATATATAACGCACACAACATAAGTGGTGTGAGAAGCTTGGTCGTAATCCTGACTGAAGGGTTGTAATGACTAATTATTGTTACGTTCTTACCTTTTTAAAAGCGTTTAAATATGAGTTCGTTAATTGCAAACAAAGTAAAAACAAATATGTGCTTAATTTCAGTTGAACTTTTACACTACTTTTGTGTGCCACCGTATACAACTTAACGATACAACAATAATAATCTGTTTATTCACTTTACTAGTTCTTATCACACAACTATTCGCTTTAGAACCACGACTTGTTTTGTTTACGCGCAACTTCGCACAAGGCTGACTGAATTCTTACTGACTGCTGCCTGCTTTGTCCAGCCCTTTTATAGTCCGACACAACCAGTCTAACGAACATTCTTGAAGTGGTAGGTTCGTGATCTCGCCTTCTCGAGGGCTCTATTGCTAATACATTATTGTTTGTGTACTTTGCTTATGTTGGCTATTCCTTTTTGTTACATACATGTTGTTGTTGGTACCAGGCGCAACCAGGTTCGTTGTACATATGTGTGTGTGCAGCTTTATATAATCAACACGTTCATTGTATTCTTAGTGTTAGTGTGTATTTGTATCGTGTGGCTTTTGTTTATCGTTTTTGTTGTTAAACGATATTAGGTCGTTTCGATTTGCGTAACATTATGTTATGTAAGTATAAAGCGATTGGAAAATATTTTTTGCATCTCAACCAAATTAGAAAGAAAATTTCTTATCATTTGTAAAACTAAACAAATTTAAGCCAACTCAAGTGTTACCAACATTGTTTATAATCATTTAAACCATACATACGGAGACTATGAATGTATGCATGATGTTATAATAAAACCTCATGAATGCAAAAACATCAACCAAAGCAACCCACTCAAAAAATTTGGAAAAAATATGTTAAAAAAACAGTCGGTCATGCTTCATTTTTGTTGAGCATGTCATACGATTTATCTGACACATTTCCTCAAAATAACATTCGCATAACATTTGTATGTGATATGCCATCAGGAAAACCGAAAAACAAAAGCAATGAAAAAAAATTACGAGATGTTTTTCATATGCAACCAAAATATGCACTCAAACCACACGCATCTAAATCTCCAATACAGCAAAAGTATTTTGCACTGGCCATAGCATTTGGCTGTCTGTCCGTCCGTCTGTGCCTGTCTGTCATTCAATGTACCGCAAAAAGGTGTCAAAAATTGTTTGAAGTCTTTGCGATAATAACGTCATTTCTAAGCGAATATTCCAAATGAAACTCACATTCACATCACGAAAATAACTGAAAATAAAAAATAAATTGTAGCAGCAGGAGAAGACAAAAAACAAAAAAAGAAGGAAAAACGTTGCAGCAAATTTGTTGGTTGCGTTGCGTTGAATGAAGCCTGCAAATATTTGTTGTTTGTTTGTTTGAATGTTGCAATACAAGTGAATGGACATGACAGTTATGGCGCGTTAGGAAACGCATTGCTTACAATAACAACAGCAATTGCAACAACAGCAACAACAATAAGAAATATCATAACAAATAGAAAACAACAAAAAAAACAACCAAGAAGTTATAACACAAACAACAATAGCAACAAACAAATGAACGTTTGAACGATCAATATGAACGAAAGAACGTACGAACGTATGTATGGATGGACGAAAGAAAGAAAGACAGAAAAAAAAACGAAACATTTTCCGCGTGAAACTTTTGGTCAGACGGTCTACAAATGTCACTTGCATACATATGCAGTTTGACAAGTCAACGTGACAGTTATGCATTCACACATACACATACACACACTTGCATGTAGAAATACTTACACACTTGCACATCAAAACACCAAAAAAAGCTTTAAATTTTTTTCCCCCAAATGTTGGCTTTTTTATTTCGTCCACAAGCCGCTAAATCCATTCGCAGACCACTGCTTATAATTTGTGGTTCTACTATCGTTCAGTCTGTGAAAGAGTTTATTCTATCAACGCGTTTTTTCTACCATTAAAAGTAAACATGATGGAGATCTCAGACATCAGTCTTCTCCTTTTTCTTTATCTTGGTTCTATTCCATTCTGCATCTCTTTCATGTCGCTAAGAAGCAGTGTTCTTTAAAAATGAAAAATCTGCGAAGTATTCACCACTCCACCTCCAATTATATGTCCGAAAGTGTACAAAACTTCAAAGAAAAATTCATGGAATTAAGTTAGGTTCCCATATAAAATTCTCGAATAGGCCACTGTAGTGTGGTCTAGGCAGAGGTCATGGTCATTTTTAAATCGGCGCAATGCTTGTTGTGTGGCGGCATATTTTCCGAAAATCTCTTGATTTACTCAGGCAGCCATATTGCTATTAACTTCCTAACGAACGTTGTTTCAACGTTTGGCCTTGTCCATGAATGCCGAGATATTTCTCACGGAAATTTCGGATCATCCAAAGGTAACTTATATATGTGCTCCGGGGTATCGTTGAAACTTGTATTGCTGATGAACTGGATATAAAACAATCTTTATATATACATACATGCATAATTGGTCATTGGAATCCTTTAGTCACGATTACGAACTAGCCTCTTGTACCGCTTATGTTGTGTATGAGAATTTTATACATGAGTGGTTGGACATCGACTCTGAACGACAGATTTTTGAGAAACTTTTCTTGGTAATTTTATTTATCCTCAGAGAGAAATCTGCTAAGAGGAAGTCGCCGAAGAAATATTTTTTCGTATTTCGTTTTGTTGGAGATGTGTGACCTGGGTTTTGAACTACACTACGGCGAGTTCAGTGTTGCAATAACAAAGTTTATTTTGCACTCGATGACATAGGAAAAGTTTGATTCCCGGATTAATTGTGGTATCATAATGGTCTTAAATCTTGGCCTAAGTGGGCCGTGAGATTTTCAAAAAATAAAAGACATAAATTGGACAAATAATTATCCCTATAGCGTTAAGGCTTTTTAATCAAAGAGAAATGCAAAGTAATGTTCTTTAATTTAACATCAGTGATATAAAAAATTTGTCAAACGAGTAGCAACTTCTGTAGAATTCCCATCTTGCTGCCTGATATGCCGCCCTGTTAGGCAGCATTCCGTTAAGACCAAGTAGTATATGTTCCCCCATAAAGAAAAATTAATTGTTTCGTTCTTGCCGGATTATGATCTGCCCAGCTCAACGACATAGCTCTGGAACCCATTTCTAATATCCTGAGATTCCTATGAAGTCGCCGTATTCTAGTAGGTAATGTGTTGGCGTATTAGACGTGAGGTTACGGTTTAAATCCCAACTCAGATATCTCGATCAAAACGAAAAATTAAAAAAAATATTTCTTCGGCGACTTTCTCTCAACAAATTTCGGGCAAAAACTCTGAGAGCAACAAAAAATTGCCATGAAAAGTTTCTCGAAAAAAATTTGCAGTTCGGAGTTGACTTAAACTGTAGTTTTCGGCACTTATAGATGAAATTAACACACACAACTTCTGGTGTGAGAAGCTAGGTCGAAGTTCTGACTGAAGGGTTGTAATGATAACGAATATAAATGCACTGGTTACATACAAGGTGGTTGTCTAATCCGGTAGCTGTTCTAATCGATTTGCCTCGAATACCATTTCAAGATAAGAGGCCCGAGCGTTTCATACGAGTTACGATTGGTATTACCGAACTGTAGATTCTTAATACCAATTGCCCACGGTTTATATGTCTTTGATTATGGTTAAATTTCCCCTTAAAAATTAATATATTCCGATATCTATCATAAGGAACAATGTCTCATAAGAAATGAGATTTAAAATCTGGCTATCCGATTCTTTTTCTGCTTTCTGCAGGAAAATGCAAAAGGAAAGAAGAATTTGATCTGCATAGAATGTATGGATGGTCCATCTATCGATATAAATTCGTTTATTTCGAAAATGACAATACTTATGTCTTCCTATTCTGTCATAAAATTCAGTGTATTATCTCCACTGAACGTAATGACTCTATTTGACTAATATTGGGATTTATTGGGCAAACGGGAACTGTTCGATGATGTAAATTTTGCCAAAAAAAAATCATTTCTTCTGATGAAGTTCATTTTCATCTTGGTGGGTACGTTGTTAATAAGCAAAATTGCCGTATTAGGGGCTCAGAAAACCCACACGCGGTCTTATAGAAGCCAATGCATCAATTACGGGTGACTGCTTGGAGGGGATTGTACAGCGGAGGCATCATTTGCCCATATTTCATTGAAAATGAGAACGGCGTTACCATTACGGTCAATGGAGACACAGATTGCACCATGATAACCAATTTTTTGTAGTCGATCTTCATGTTATATTAATAACGATGTTTGGTTTCAACAGGATGGTGCTACTTAACACATATCTCATGTCACAGTCGATTTATTACGTCAATCGTTTGATGGCCGTTTAATTAGCCGAAATGGTGAAGTTAATTGGCCGCCAAGAAGATGTAATTTCACACTGATGGACTAATTTCTATGGGGCGCCGTTAAAGAAAAGTGTTAAGCCGACAAACCCGAGACAATTGAGCATTTGACGGCCAATATTCGTGATGTCATTGCGGAGATACGACCTTATATACTTGAAAAAGTGCACGAAAAGTGGTCCGATCGATTGAAGTACTGTGAGGCCATCCGCGGCAGCCATATGAATGAAATAATATTCCGTTTCTAATCGGAATAATTGTACTTTACAAAAAAAAAAAAATAAATTTGAACAAATTTCAAACCGTTTTCATTTAATTGCATTTCTAAATTTAAACTTTTAAATGACCCACCCTTTAGAATACATTAATGCCTCACAGGTTCTAGGAATGATTCATTTCATCGTCACAAAATTCAAATGTTCGATTCGATATGATCCCCATTCTAAAGAAGTGTACTTTAAGATTACAGTACCCTGTCAGAACGTTTTGATTTCTGAAGCCTGTTTAGTCTCAGAAGAGTCTTTGTCTCAATTTGTTTTCCCTTTTGCTGAGTATACTTTTCCAAATATAGCCCCGTCAGTCACGTGGAAGCTTCGATCAACACAAGCTCATCTGCCCCGTATCGCCACTTTACATGGGACCGAGCAGAGTTCTTCCTTTTCTTCTTATCCAGTTTCTGCTTCAGTTTCTTTAAACAGTTCCCTGCTATCTTCGATTTAACATCATTGGATCATTGCGTTCGAATGGTGGCCTGACTGTCAAAAAGTTTTGTCATGTCTCTACTTTTGTATCTTCTATCCGCGTTGAATTGTGCACATTTTTCCATGGCATAGACTTCCACTTTGAAAATACCTGCGAATTTCTTCATGGATTCGGAAAAGTTTATTTTGTGAGCAAAAGTTTTCTTACCTTTCTAAAGATCTGTTCTGACCTGTTTGTATAACACAAAATGCTCTCTCTTTTACAATAACATGTAGCTTCTGGATTGCACCATCCGCTGCGAAGCATTTACCAAAATCATAGGGTTCTGTCCAGGGGTCAGTTAGTGACGACAAAATAAATTTGCATTTGTGAATTTAAACTTGTAAATTTCCCACCCTATATATTCTTTAGGTATTCCTATGTTTCTGGACATAGAGAACAACATTGATTGTAAGTACAAGACTTCAGCATTCTCTTGCTTGTCCCTCTAAGTGAAGTCTGACATTTTGTCGCTTGTTTTCAAAGCCATTATGTGTTTCCATATACCTGTCGCATTCTGCATTTATATGTGACCGATTAACACGCTGTGAGCGGGTTCAATAAAATGTTCTCCGCTCTGTCATAAGCATGTCATTGATCATGTCATCAACATTAACTGGCGCATAATTTCTTCTAAATAAGTTTCTCCTGCAATCAATGCATTCTTTTAAGGTTCCTGCTAATATTTCTCCACATATTCAAATGTTTGTATGGTGGTGTGTGATTTTTTTCTAGCAAGTGGTTCAAATTTACGATTTTTATGTTTCTGTTTTTTTTTTTGGTTTCTGTTGCTGTTGATGTTGTTGTTTGTTGGACGAAAATTTATGGCGGTTTTTTATATTACGAATCAATAGCCTGTAGGTTGGCAGGCTTACATATCAAACATGGTGATTTTTTGACAATCGTTTTCATAGCAATTGTCATTTAAACATGTTAAGCAACCATGTGTCAAGTGGATTTAGGTGGGCATTTTTTTCTTCTCTGTTTGTCTTTCTACTTATTTGTTGTTTGTGTTGTTGTTATATGAAAATGCATTTATTCTCTCGCTCCTCTATTGATTGTATTTATTTATCTTTCTATGTATCTGTCTATATATTGTACGGGAATGTGTCTCTTGAATGTGTCTTTCAATTCCAACACCCGTCCAACTGTTCCAACTGTTCAGTCTGTCCGCTTGAACGCCCGTCTGGACGCCTGTTTGCCCGTTTGGCTAAAAAACAAGTGTTTGGGAATAAAAATGAACGAAAATTATGTTCGTGTATTTTAGGTGTGAGAAAATGCAAAATGAAAACCGTCCAGATTTGCAGAGCAAGAAATACAAAAAAAGATAAGAAGAAAAAAAAACCGAAGCACAGGGAATTTATTTTGAAGTCTTTGGAATTTGACAAGAGTTTATTATTGTGATGTGGAGATTTAAAAAATTTAAAACACACACAGTCACACACGTCCAAAATTTGTTTCATAAACCAACACTGCTAAACGCAACTCAATCGGTTTCAATCTAAAGCTTGGTGGCAATAAAAAGAAGAAAACGTCCTGAACAGAATGAAAAACTATACATAGATACGAGATACGAGAGAAGAAAAAATATTTTTGCAAAACCCATAAACATGCGTAATGGCAGACTGCGCACAAGTATTGGAAAATCATTACGAATATATACACAACAGCAAAGAAAAATCATAATTTCTTGCGTTTCATTTCATTTCATTTCTCTTTGCTCTTCTCTACTCATTTATTTGCCTTTTTTTCTACACTTTAAGCCTTACGTATGGTTAGATATGTATGTATACAATATAAATAGCGGTTGGCAAATAGAAAAAAATCTCATGATTTAAATTTGTAGAGCACAGACTACACAAGAAATAATAAAAATACAGGAATAGTTTCAATTTAACAGGGTTAACTTTAAAGACATCCGGAGAACATACACTTACAAAATGATTAAGACCTTAAAGTTCTTATTTGTAGTCGCCGTAGTCTAGTAGGCAGCGTGTTGGCTTATTAGACGTGACGCCTCGGTTCAAATCTCAGGTCCGACATCTCCAATAAAACGAAATCTGAAAAAATATTTCTTTGGCAACTTTCTCTCAGCAGATTTCTGACAAAAACTCTGAGACTAAATAAAATTGTTATGAAAAGTTTCTCAAAAATCTGTCATTCGGAGTTCACTTTAAACTGTAAGTCCCGTCACTAAAGTATAAAATTAACACACACAACATTATAGTGTTTTTATTTCAGACCTGCCATGTAAAGTATCCTCTGCAGTGGTATCAATGAGAGGAACACGATCCGAACTTAATGATGGCGAGTTAAAGTTGGTTCACCATCTTTTTTGTCTGTCGTGTTGTCATCTTTAGTTGGTGAATTATTAAGACTTTTCGATTCTGCAGAACTGTGACTTTCGGTGGTGAAACGACGACGATTTAAGCCATGCATATGAAAGTTACGATTACTAAAATTACGTTCGCGAAGAAATCCTTCAGGACTAGAATCTTCATCGGCCATATTGAGCTTATATTCCTGAATTTATAATTACTTGAGCAAAACCGTCGATAGAAGTAAGCAATTTAACACTGTCTTACACAAAAAATTCCTATGGCACTAGCTTTGGTTATGCAAATAATTTACAAGCACAACACTTCTTCAGTTTAACAATTATATAATTGTTTTGCTTTGAAATAATTTCAAGTTTTAACTTAATACCGATAGTTTAGTGAGGCTGGCATCTTCGTTTCGATATGTGGATACAACTGAGCATTAAATACTCCTTTAAATGTCTTTCAATTTACATTAATAAAGTTTCTTTCTAGATATTCTTAATCAATTTGTCTCATCACTTTAATTGCGCGACGCAATTAAAATATGCCACACACCCCACTATAAGCAAGTGAGGGTATTTCATTGAAAGATGCGAATATATTAAAAACTAATTGATCAAAAGGTAGGCTGCCTTCCGAAATGTATCAATACAAAGTTTGTATGCAGTTCTATTACGGTATATAAACTATGAGATATGCAATGCATTAACTATAAATCCGATGCCTGATTGCTTTTTGACTGCGTTAAATATACACATTGACGACGTTTTGAAATAGAAAACATTGTATATATTTTTTACAGCGGCATTATGAAATACGATACTCTGTTCAAACACAAAGCAACTAACATTTTGGAAGGCAGCCGTACAGTTAAGTTTTCTATCAAGTGTTGTTACGTTCGGGAAATAACTCTCTCGTAAATTTGTGTGTTGTACAACAAGCCCAGGTCAGATCTCTACAACAAAACGAAATATGTAAAAAGAATTTCTTCGGCGACTTCCTCTCTGCAGATTTCTGGCAAAAGTTCGGTGAGTAGAAAAAATTGCTGTGAAAAATTTACTCAAAAATATGTCGTTCAAAGATGACATTAAACTGTAGGTCCCCGCCACTTATGTATAAAATTAACACACACTATACATATAAGTGGTGTGAGAAGCTAGGTAGTAATCCTAACTGAAGGATTGTAATGACCAATTATGTACGTAAGTGTGTGTGCAACACTTATTTATCATTAGAATAGAAGAACCGATAGTAGGAGAAACAACATGTTAAAGCAATAAAATAAATAGGGCCACGTGAAGCACTCTATACAGGTTGTAGTAAATGGAATTCTCTTCGCATTGAGAAAGAAGGTATAAGGCAATTCCAAGATTGATTTGATCTAACGAAGAAATCTTAACAAAGTTTGGAGAGCAGTTTTTAATGGCACCACTTGCTTATGCGTTGTTTTATATCAATGACGTAGACGTCATTTGAAAGAGCAATTCTTGATCTGTCAAAATCCATCAAGATTCTAAAATTTGCTTGTGCGATGAAACATCGTTCAGACTGCTGAAAAACAGCATTTGTTGAACGACTTTTCTGCGCAGAAAACTGCATGTGAGAGTTAACGTTTTCTTGTGGAATTATACAATAAAAACGCTCTATCGAAAACACAATGCATCCAGTGGTTAAAGCATAATTTAAAGCATAAATGCAGATTTTCACATCGAAGATAAAGTTCCGGATAGTCAAAAAAGTTTAAAGACCATAAATTGGAAACATTGGTCGATCAATGTTCGTGTCAGATGCAAGAAGAGCTTGCATTTCAAAGCATTTAAAACCAACAGTATTCACTTGTAAGTTAGGAAATTATTTGTCTCATGATCGGAAGTCTAGTGACGTTGAGGACCGATTTTGTATGTCGGAAATGCTATTTGCTCGCTTCAAAGAGAAACCGGCAACAAAAAAAAGATTCATTACGACAACCCCAAGCGCACGAAATCAAATGTGAAGCACGGACAACGTGCAACACCTACGTCCAAGCGGAATATCCACCGTGCCAAGGTAATGTTCTGTATTTGGTGTGATTGAAATGCTGTGATCCATTATGAGTGGCTAAAACTGAACCAGACTATGAAGGGTAATCTGTGCACACAACAATTAACTCGTTTGAATCGAGCATTGGCCGAACAACGCTCTCAATATGCAACCAAATACGGGGCATAATTTTCCACCCGGACAACCCTCAGCCACATATAGTGGTGCCGGTTAGAAACTATTCTGACAATCATTTGCTTCGATCGATGCAGAACGCCTTCACTGGGATTCTTTTCGCTGGAAAAGTTATGCCGATATTGGATTTTTAAAAACAATGCAACTTTTGATAACCAAAGAAGATTTTGGGGATTCCTTTAACACTGTTATTGGCTTTTGTGATGCTATTATTTGTCATCATGAGGATAACGAAAAGAGATTAAAAAATTTTTGAAAACTTTTATTAAATAGTGTTGATTAGGATTTCGATTGATAACACATTTCTATATACACGTCTGTATATGACAGCTATTCGATTTCTACTTTCTTTTTCGTATCCCATTAGAAACTGTCTTTACCCAACCAATTGAGATATGGGTTCGACATGAAGCAGCACTTTCATCTTCCGGAGAGCCATAGAGCCACAAATCGTAACACTAGCGTTTAATTAGCAAACTGGATGAATTTGTCCAACTAGATGCCTAACATTAGTCACAACCAATTACTTCACTTTGATACCAGACTGTGTTTGTTGGTCAAATGAATCCAGATGTACAGATGCTATTTAGTACTTGTTGTTGGTAGTCGAATGGCTATAAAGATGGGGATCAGTGTGAATTGGATCGTTAAATAGAAGGATCAGAAATCAAAGTAGGCTTTCAATAAGCAATCCTAGGTACTTGCGAACCTTATTCGCTTTCTTTCTCGAGAAATTCTTTGTAATACTCTCACTTTGTTTTTTTTTATTGTGGATAATCATATGTAATGTCATACAATCAGAATCAAAACAACCCAGAGGCTCTTGTGGGCTTCTGTACTTGAAGTTTATCTCACTACCAAGTAGTCCATCGGTATTCCGTTAATTGATAATTTGGTAAACTTGAAATATTGAGTTTAAATCACTGATATTTGGATCAACTAATCTAACTGCATTTCTTTTCTAAGAGCTTGAATGTTATTATCAAGACTAAAGAAATTTTCTGATTGTGTGCCCATTCTTATTAGGCCCTTCAACAGGCGTTTGGCGTGCTATTGTGGCTTAAATCTGATCTGAGGTCTGTATACCTGTGAAGCTGATAAGGCTATGCAGAATGACCTTGAGCAATTCTAGCTGCTCCGTCAAGGTAGGAATGGACCTCTCCGAACCTTTTGATACTGTACGAGGTTTCAGACAAGGCGATTCCTTATCATGCGACCTCTTCAACTTCGTCATGGTGAGTGTTCTGTGGAAGGCGGGAGTGGTGTCGCAATGGCACTACTTTTCAAAAAAGCGTTCAGTTGCTTGCGTACGCCGACGACATTGACATCATAGGGCGTACCAAGCGAGATGTTACTGCTGCCTTTAGTGCTATTGAACGGGAGTCTACTAAGATGGGTCTGGCAGTAAATAAGGGCAAAACAAAGTATATGTTATCGACAAATAGAGACGTGCGGCGTATTGGATCTTAGATTACGGCCGATAACTTTGAGCTATAGTCAAGGAATTTATTTACTTCGCCGTTACCACCAAAAATGATGTAAGTCTGGAGATCAAGCGCAGGATTACTCTTGCCAACAGGTGCTACTATGGTCTCAATAGGCAATTGAAGAGCAGAGACCTCTCTCGTGCGATAAAACTAACACTCTACAAGACACTAATCCTACCCGTGCTTCTTTATGGCGCAGAGGCATGGACCCTATTAAGTACTGATGCAGCAGCCTTGAGAGCATTCAAGAGAAAAGTACCACGTATGATCTTCGGTCCAGTGCGAGATGGCGATGATTTCCGCATTCGATTCAACAATGAGCTGTAGACGTAGGCGTTGTACAGCGTATTAATATCTAGCGGCTGCGCTGGCTCGGCGAATGGAGGAGCATGCTCCGGTGAGACGGTATTTGATGCGGTGATCCGCAGAAGTCGGCGAAGAGAACGACCTTGTTTGCGATGGAAGGACCAAATCGAGGAAACCCTGTCATTGATTTATATGACCAACTCGTGTAGGCGCGGTAGAAGCAAGGGCGCCTGGAAGGATGTGTTACGGCAGGCCGAAATCCGTTAATCGGGTTGCTAATGGCCAATTTAGTAAGTAAGTAAGATCACCCTAGCGACTGCCGCTAATAGTATAGTGCGTATGGCAAATAACAAACGCAACTAACTTAGAGGCGATAATTTTCGAAATCCAAATCCAACCATAAATAGAATATTTGAAAACCATTGTTGGTCTAGATGGCAAAATCGAGAAGAAATTAAAAACTTCTGAAGGGAAGTACTATTTTCCCGCATGAAACTTTCTGTTTAGAGGAATAATTAATGTTTTGTTTTGTTATGAAATGTTCATTTGAAATCAACGACAATAATTTCTCCTTCACCTTCGATTTTTAATAAACTTAATATGAGATTGTATGTGTGTATGGGAGTGAGCTGAATTTCTGTTCCAATAAATTTTATCCTTTTGAGTTTTTAAAAACATACAAAACTTAAATAGAAAAACACAACAACAACAACAAACAAACCCAAAAAAAATTAAAATAAAACTATGGAAGAGGAATAAAGTATTAACCCGGTTTATTATAATCAGCGTTAAAAATTTTATGAAATTTTAAATATTAAAAGCTGTCAGTTTCAATTCATTTGCCTTTAGCGATTTTTTCTTTTCTTTCCTCTGATTTTATTTTAATTTAGTTTCGTTTTCGTATTTGTTTTTTATTTATTTATTTATTTATTATTTCTTTTATTTTTCTCGTTTTTATTTTATAATAGAAAATAATTGCAGACCCCCGAAAAAACAAAAAAAAAAACGAAAACAAAGTAAAACAAACAAAATATTGTAGTTTTGACTCATGACATTTCGAAATGAAAATTCACTTGTTTTAGTCGGGCGGTGAAATGTTCGTATATTCTCTCATTGTTTTTTGCTTCACCTTTTTTACATCCTTTTTAGATAAAGAACACGAAAAAAAGGAAAAAAACAAAAAGTAATTGCGTGCAATACACATTTAGAATTCAGAAAGAATACGACTTTATTGCGAAAAATAGAATTTCCTACTGGACTGGTAAATAACTGAACTTTAAACCAAGTTCTTGGGAAATCGGTCTCAACCAGAAGTACTATGAAACACTCTAGAAAGATTTGAGGTACAGACCCGAGATCAGTCATGAGTATTCAAAAAGATGAGTAGAATCGAATCATACTCATAATTTCTGATACTTATACGCATTCAGACTTATTTTAATATCATGGAACCTCTACTCATAATCGAAGTTTCATGTACTAATCATCATAGCTGCCAGGTAAATGAGGCACCAAATCGTCAAATATTTGAGAAAAAAATCGTCAAAATCGTCAAACACGTTTATTGAAATCGTAGAAAAATCCAGAAAAAGTAAATAAATAAATTATTTTTAAAATCCAAAATTATTTCTATTGTAGTAAAATATATAAAGTCCATACATGTACATATCTGAGTTCAAAAATAAAACATTTAAAAAAAATTTTTTAGAAATTAAAAGCTAGCGTCCCTCATCTTCATTTATTAATTTTTTTCCAAAAATGCAGAAATTTTATATCATTTTCAGGAAAAAATTGTTTAATGTTTAAACAATCTATCCCAGTGTTGTTTATTGACACATAAGCGCAGCAATAATAATGCATCATCTTAAACTATGGGTGGAAGCTCTTGACATTCTAAGCATGAAAATTCAGTCTATGTTGGCTGGAACCGAAATATTTTTCAGTTACTTCTTGAGATCTTATCATCTGATCTTACTATTTACACCATTTATAACCGACCGAGAATGGAATACAACTCTCATGTATCTATGTATACAGGACCGTGTACAGGAGAGGCCATAGTAGCTCGTTAATGACGTAGTGTGTCCAACTCCATTGAATCATTGGAGAATCGTTGCAATGTTCTATTGCTTCGACAAAAGAAATTTGCTCGAGCGAAGTAAATCACATATTCCTACGTAACGCCTACTTTTGTTGGCCAGCACATCCGTATGTGGTCGATTGGCCAGTGGATCGCATCGAATCGAACGAATTCGTATGCGGAACTCAATTCCTGCAGAGGTCTTTCCTGTTACTTATGGTATAAAAATATACAAACCTAGTGTCCCCAAACACTATTTTCTCTTTCCTTTTTCCCATAACATACTTTCATAGTTCAAAACACAATGCCATCCATCCTCTCAGTGTTGGTCGTACGAAACAAAATAACGGTGCTTGCCTTTGGTCTTCCGATGGTAATATTAGAAACTATACTCGAATTCTTAAAATTGTCTGCAACGACAAGTGATAAATTATTCTCAATTACGAGGTTATTTAGGAGTTTTTTTTGGCTTTTAAGGGGTTAAACATGAAAGTATGTGATAACTTATAATATAATACTCCTTGTTTTTAATAACATAAATTTCCAATAGTAACAATTGCAAAGTAAATACAAAGCTTAAAGTGGCTTTTAATGTATTAAAGTAAAGAATATGTTGTAAATTTTTAATTTTTAAAAATCGTCAAAATAAGGGCATAAATCGTCAAATAGTCAATATGATATTTTTGGAGCTCAAAATCGTCAAAATGACGATAAACCGTCAAATCTTGCCGCTATGCTTATCATATTCACACTTAACAACACGTATGATGTTATTAACTTCGACGAAGCACAAAATCAGCATGAATCTCGTACGAACACTAAAATACTTAATAGAAGGTTGAGTGTTTTCTATGCTTGCTGCTTTGTCTTTTTTGCTTATGTGTCTTCTTTCTTTTTTTGTAAATGCAACAACAACTAAGACTGTAAATTTTGCAATTTTGATTCGAGTCACTCGAATCATTTCTAAGTATTATAAGTATTTTTCTAAAGTTATGAATCTAAATGAGTAGGCTTATGAATCAAACATATTTCGAATGGTATGAGTTTGATGTAAACGTTGTACGCATACTCATTGCAACCTGTACTTATAAATCAACGTTGTAGTGATAATGAATGAATCAGGGTAGTTACATTTCAATATTGTTGACTCGCTTAGATTCAAAATTTCATGAGCGCTTATGAGTAGCGAAAAAACGATTCATTGCTGATCTCTGGTACAAACGATTGAGTTCAATACCAGTTGTATCCTTTACAAATGAGACCGAAGTTCTTTTTAGGAGTGAGTAATGGAATCGTTAAGAAGCTGACCGTATGGCTATGTGTTATGCTTAGAAGCGATATAAATTACTTATAATCTCATTCACTGCCGGTGTTCCATAATAGTTTCCTTGTATTTGACCCAACATCTAAATTCATTTAGATTGACAAAAAGCGTACATTACTGTGTTGGCCATTACAACACTTTAGCCCGGATTACAGCGTATTTCTTTACACCCATGTTGTTCGTGTTTATTTTTGACCCATAAATGACGTTGACAACGAATGAGAGATTTAAGAACATTTTTAGGCATTTCTATTCATACTTTAAGAGCTTTTTTTCAGAATACTTCCAAGGGGAGGTTGTCGAAGGAAATATTCTCTTCATATTTTTATTTTTTCGAGGTCTTAGAGCCGAGATTTGAACTCTTCTTCTAATAATCGGCCACACATTACTTACTACACTACAGCGATTACCAGTTTAAATGTGTTTTTCGTTTAAATCAAACAAGGAAGTCTTAGTCATTCAAGATAGTACCATGCCAAGAGCAATTTTTTATTGTACTATTGTTAGTAGCATTCTTTGGAGAGTACACCGTAGTCTCGGGTCTCGTGGCTATCTTCAATTGAGAACTTAGTAGAACTGAATTTGTGTCTTATTCAGTGTCGATTAACGTTCTGCTAAATCTAAGTAGTTGTCACCGTAGTCTGGTAGGTAGTGTGCGAGCTTATTAGACATGACATCACCGTTCAAACCCCCCAGCTCAGACAACTCCATCAAAATTAAATTTAAAAAAATATTTTTTTATTTTTTCTGGCAAAAACTCTGATAGTAAATAAAATTGTCATGAAACGTTTCTCAAAAATCTGTTGTTCTGTCATGTATAAAAATTATCACACACAACTTAAGAAACGTCTGAGAAACTGATTCGTAATCCCGATTATAGGTTTGTAATGACCAATTATATATGTATGCACGAGTATATACATATGTATGTAAACCTAAGCTGCCTAAGTTAGTATTAATTTTATGAAAGCTATCATGTTAAGAAAACCATATCAGGCCGCATTAAAAACCCAAAGAATTTACTAACGCGTATATTTTAATAAGCACCTCTTGCTCTTAGCTCTTTGTCTAATATTTCCACGAGTTGGGGTAATCTCTTCTTCTTCTCTTTGCTGTCCGTCCATTACAGAGGAGTACGAGACATAAAAGACGTGTTTTAGTTTTATACTGTGCTTCATCTTGACAATTAAACCATTTGACGCCCTAAAGGCATTCTTTAGGAATGCTCACACTGTTGTGTCTTGACTAACATGACTACAAAATATTTTTTAGCAGGTAATGATGCTTCATTTGATGATCCATTTCTTTATATCAGGTATAATACTGTCCCACAATGACTTTGTCACACATTTATCAATACATATATTCAATTTTTGCCTTCTCACTTTCAGTTATAAACCGACTTTGTTTATGTTTGTACAATTCGTCTGCTAGATGTCATATATACATATATGCATACATAATTGATCATTACAACGCTCCAGTCAGGATTACGACCTAGTTTTTAACACCACTTACGTTATGTGTGTTAATTTTATACATGAGTTTTGAGACCGACAGTTTAAAGTCGAGTCCGAACGACAACTATTTTAGAAACATTTCATGGCAATTTTATTTACTCTCAGAGTTTTTGCCAGAAATCTGCTGAGAGGAAGTCTCCGAGGAAATATTTTTTAAATTTCTGTTTGATGTCTGCCTGGAGTTTGAACCGTCACCTCACGTCTAATAAGCCAACACACTACCTACTACACAACGATAAGTTCTGACCAGCTCATCAGCAATGCAAGTTCGAACGATATCCTCATGTCTCAAGTGCAGTTCTTGCGCTGTCTAACTTTTTCCTCTTCCCTGGTTTTTTTTGGGTCGAACTCGGTCAGTACAGGGACTGTGTTCACCTCGTGGCATCACAACGGGCCGCTATGTGTGCTCAAGGGAGCTTTTTGATATCAAAGCTACCACTCCGACCTAACCTAACCTAACCTCATGTCTCAAAACCCATATAAAAGTTACATTTGAATGATCCGAAATTGAGTGAGAAATTCTCCGCATTTATAGACAATAACAGAAATACGTTCGTTAGGGACTTAAGAGATTTTCAGGAAAAATTCCGCCATTCTGCAAGCACTGAGCCACTTTCAAAATGGCCATAACCTACTCCTTGAATGGTTAGGCAACTATATAAGAAGGTTCAAATGAAAACTTTTAATAAATACTACCACAGTCTACCCCATCAGATCAAAGTTGTGTAAATAGTCAATGAATAATATACTATGACGCCATAATTTTGCCAGCCGACTGTTACGTCTTTGTACGTACTACGTGCTGTCCGCTCGGATGAAAACAGTTTCAATTTTGTATGAAATAATGGAGCCATTCTCATAAATCGACAAATGAAACAGCTTCAAATACTGTTCGGAATTATTAGTTCGTTGTTATTTTTGGTAGACTGTGTACACGCTCAAACAGAGCTTCCGCATACCCAAATATTTATCTCCGATATATTCAGCATGAAGTCGCCGTGGTCTAGTAGGTAGTCAATGGCTTATTAGACGAGAAGCCACGGTTCGAGCCCCAGGCCAGACATCAAAATAAAAATACAAAAAGTTTTTCTTCAGCGACTTTCTCTCAGCAGATTTCTGAAAAAAACTCTGTGAATAAATAAAATTGCAATGAAAAGTTTCTCAAAAATCTGTAGTTCGGAGTCGACATTAAACTATAGGTCCCACCACTCATGTATAAAATTAACACACACAACATAAGTGGTGTGAGAAACTAGGTCGTAATCCTGACTGAAGGGTTGTAATGACCAATTTAGTAAGTAAGTAAAATATTCAGCATGGACCTCTGATGTCTTTAGAGCCTCAGCTATATCGATTAACTGTACTTTGTGGTCAACTAAAATTATTTTGTCGACGTTTTTGATGTTTATGTCGGTAACAGCTGCTTAGGATACTTAAAAATTTTACAATAACGACAACAAAATATGATGAATTTCAATCAAATATTTTTAAACTAAAAAAAAAAAACTTAAAAAAAAATAAAAAATAAATGAGATTGAAAACATAGTAAGAATCAAGCAAAATTTATTTTGATAAAACTATGAGAAAATTAAAATGATACACCCACTCACTTACAGTCATGGGCAAGTGAACGTATTTATGAGAAGAATTTGAAATGAAAGCGTCGCCAACTACAAAACATAGCATTTGGCCAATAACAGATGGATGACATTCATTAAAACAAAAGGCATTCAAACATAAAATTCATATACAACTACAGGGACTCGGTAAGAAGAAGGATCAACGATAAATAAAAACGTTCACTCGTGCTGGATGCTAAACAATATTGGCTAATACGAGTACAACTTGATGGTGCATGTGTGTTTGTAAGTTTACTATGCTTGTATAGAAGATAACGTTTTTTGTTTGTTAAGCAAGAAGATAAACTAAATGAATGAATGAATGAGTGAATGAATGTAAAGAATGAGTGATGAATTTTTATCACATGCACATATGCCTGTATGCATTTGTTTCATGGCAATTGTTAACTAACTTTTATCTGTCTTATCCTTTATATTCATGTATTCATCTATGTACTCATGTGCATATGTGTGTGCGTTTGTGTTTTTTAGTTCATTTTATGTAAATGAATGTCAACACAAAGTGTAAAATAGTTGACATACCAACAGTTTAGTGTTGTAGTCTGTTTCTCTTTTTTTTTTTGTGTGATTGTTAAGAGTGATAAATGCACCACAAAATAAACAATAAAACAAACAAAATATTCATGCACAATTGAAAGGACAACAACAGCTTTGAGAGTCTAAAACATGATAGTGATGATTGTTAAATCATGTTGAGGAACATGTGATGAATTTGAGAGACTAAAAAACAAAACTGACTGTATTAGTGGCCACTTTATATACCGTGGTGGACAACCTTGGCCAAGAAACAATTACAAGTAAAAATTTTTGACTACAAATTCAAGCATTTAAGGTTCGAATACAACAGCAAACAAATTTGGATTTCATTTCTCCTCTCGATAATAATTAAAGAAGTCCCTTACAACAGAGAGGATTGAACAAAGTAACAAGATGTGTAAGTGCCACCTGCTGAGTCAAAGCAAAGGTCCTCACCACTGCATTGAATTTAGCAACCATTTTTAATACATTTTCATTTTATTTTTATTCCTAAGCAACCACAGATGATACCTAGAACCTGATTTAGTAGACAAATATCTCATTTAGCTGACAAGAACTCAGACTTCTTCGGCGGCTTTCTCTCGGCAGTTGTTCGGCAAAAGGTTTCTTAAATTTGTCGTTCGGAGTCAATGTTAGACTGTAGGTCCTGTCACTCTTAAATTAAATTAACACACACAAAACATGACTAGGTTTTAATCCTGACTAGGTTTTAATCCTGACTAAATGGTTCTCAAGACCAGTTAGCGATCTAAGTGTACTAAAAAAAAGAAAAATATGACTACCAAACGAATTAACTCCGGTCATCAACGGAGTATCAGGCAGATTTCAAGACCACTTGGAATTCCTGTCACTCCAACACAACTATATATTGATTCTAAGAAATTTAGCATGAACGATTAGGCAATGCTTTTTGAATGCTACTTCGATTCTAAAAACAGTCATCTACTTATACATCTTTATTTCGTCTAATAACGTAACGATCCTTCTATTCTATGGCTATGTTTATTCGCTTTTTACCGTATGATATGTGTATTTTGTTTTTGTCTCGTTTGCTTATTTCCTAATTATTTTTGTCCGCGTAATAATATCAATGTGGCCTGACTGTATCTCCATCTTAACTTGCTGCAAAATAGCAGCTGACATTGCCTAATGCATTGCCTGCATTAAATGCGCATTGCTTAATTTTTGAATGCTACTTCAATTCTAAAAAGAATTATCTGCTGTTAAGCATTATTTTATTTTGGATTGCGTGTTGGGACGTTGACTTAAGTTTGAGTTTTTTTGCTCAGTCATGAGAAAATTTCGGATTTTGTTTTTAAATCTCAATAGACTTCCTTATCGGTTCCTTTAAAAATTAAGTGTAAATATGTCTAAAGGGTGTCTCAAAAAAGGTGTGACTTTTAAATTTAATTCCATTTCTCTTTGAGCAAGTGGCAACACTGAAATTTGACAGCTGTCTTATTTATTTATTCCGATTTTTAGAAATGGAATGGAACGCCCACAAACTATGAAACATGTTCAGTCGAGAAAATGCATCTAATATGAAACCATTCGACGGTCGGTCAACATACACTCAGCCACAAAAGTATACATACGGATAACAAATTTCAGAAATTTCTTAACTAATCCGTTTTCGTTGAAAATCTTTATAATTGTCTTTCCTCGATTTTAAGACGGTCTTGGTTAAAAAATTACTGAAATTTGTTATCCGTATGTATACTTTTGTGACTGTGTGTATATTAACACACCTGTTTGGTTATGAACAATTAGACTTCTAAGCGCCGACATACCGGTGGGTGTATTGAAGAAATTGCTGCTGTACACTAGAGAATGTCGCTGTAAAATGTAAACTGCCAATCATGTATAAAATTAACGCACACAATATAAGTGGAGTGGGAAACTTGGTCGTAATCCTGACTGAAGGGTTGTAATGATTAATTAAGTTTGAGTTTATTGCTCAGTCATAAGAAAATTTCGGATGTCGTTTTTAAATCTTAATAGACGGAAGTCTATGGGTTCCTTTAAAAATGAAGTGTAAACATTTGGCTCTCGGACTAAAGGGCATCTCAGTAATGGTGAGCTTTTTTAATTTAGTGTCATTTCTCTTTGAGCTAGTGGCAACTCTGATTATTTATCCGATTATTAGCAATGGAGTAAAAGTTATACTGAGATCGCTCGCACACCATACAAAATGTTTAGTCAACACAGGGCACCTAATATGTCAATTTTCGGTTATGAATAGTGAGACTTCTGAGCGTCAATGTACCGGTGGGTCCCTGGCAAAATTGTAAACTAGAGCGCTGGCGAAAATATGAAAACATCAATTGGGTATCGTTCTTTGGCAAATTGAAATTTTATAAATCTTTACCCAACAAATTTTCACAAAAGGCCTCCTCTACCTTCATGTGTACAAAGTTCAGAACACAAACTAGCAGACCAAAGTTCACTGAAGTCAATGGCAATTTTTCGAGAAAAGTCACCTTGAAGTATCTATCCAGCAGAATGGATTTGTGAATACACGAAATACGTGAGACACAAGTGCAATCACAATGTATAACTTTCGTGATTGGATCTTTTTTTTTAAGATGAGGTCGAAATTAAAGTAATAGCGGACAATACTCGTTACAGGAACATAACCATGGCCGCTGCACGATCAGAATTGGCACGACATTTGTTTTCAGCAAGATATAGTCACCTGCCTGCAGCAACGATTTTCAGATTATCTTAAGAAATTCTGATGCCTATTGGCCACGGTTTTCTGAAATCTCAAGTTTATGTGAAAATCCGGGAAATAATTCTTCAGTTTAAGTGTGAGATTAAATGTGTAGTCGTTGATATTGTATTGTTGCTGACAATCGAACACAGAGCCCTTTCTTTGGTCTGGATATCTTAACTGAATGTACACGATTTGCACCTTTTCAGAATCTATATTTGCTCTGTTGTTGTGTTTCTGAGGTTACGCAGAGAAAAGTTTTGGTGCTTAACACAGTCTAAAACTGGCTTGAACGAGCTAAACGAGAAGCCGATGTTTCTCTACAGTCGCTGTTAAATTTTATACTGCAAGGGTGAATACATAATATTTGTAGATTTTAGATCCAAAAACTACCACAATGTGTTCACTGGGTGCCAAAGTTAGTTCACTTTCTCTAATGTCATCAACAAATTTTCAAAACGAAAAAGAAACAGAAAAAAACGTACTTTAAACTAAACAATCGAAAAAAATGAAAACAGAAAAAAGAAATGTTGGGTAGATAAGCTCAACAACAATGCAATTAATTTCACTTACCATTTGGACAATGAATTCGTTGTTGTTGTTGCTGTTGCTGCTGATGTTGTTGATTCTCTATAACCAGTTGAGTTTTGGTCATAATTTATTTTGACTTTATAATTCGAAACGAAAGTGTCCAGCTGCTGTACGATGGAATTCTGAATGTGACCATTTTCATGTGTTGATGATGATGACTGTGGCTGGTGATGAACAACAGTTTCACAGTTTTTGATTTTATGATTTTCACAACTTTCATGCCACGTCGCCGTAGTCATAGTCATAGCTGGCCAAGTGGAGCTGCTATTCACGGTAGACGTTAAAGAAGACATTGTTGGTAGAGAAGAAATTTCATTCGCATGCTCTGGTTTCATATGAAGTGGCATATGTGTTGTAGACTGTACGAGTCTGGAGTCATGTGTTGTGATGGTTGTTGTTGTTGTTGTTGTCTGTAGGATTTTAGAAGTTTTATGATGTTTATTGTATTTAACATTGTCAACGTTACAGTTGTCAACAACATCATTGTTGTCATCATCATGGTTTCCATCAGTGTCATTGGTTTTATTGGAAAGTTTATGATGATGTTGCTGTTGCTGCTTCTCCTCATTGTTGTTGTTGCTGTTGCTGTTGTTACCATTTAACTTTCCATAAGACTTTGTATTGCTTCGGTTGCTGTTGTTTTCATTTGAGGCCACATTGGTATTGTTGTCATTTATAACTCTTGTCGTTTTATTATTTCCGTTGTTGTTCGAGTGATTATTGGTATCATCACAACAATCATCAGCATCCTTCAAGCCATCATCAGCAACAACACAGGCATTGAAGGCATCAACTTTGCCTTTGCTTTGGCTTTTATTAGTTGAAATTGAGGCATAACAACATTTCTTATTTGCAACACTTTGCTTATTGCCACCATCAATGTTGTCGTTGCCATTGTCATCATCATCTTCATCTTTGACGTTATCATCACATGTAGTTGACATTGTGGTCTCTTTAGTATTCATCACTTTGAAATAATCGAAACCATTATCGTTTCAGTGCCAGTACCAATGCCTTTTGTCTGCAAACGGATTTGTTTGGTTTTCTCAATAAATTTTTTGAAATTTTTCGTTTTCTTATATATCACTGGTGATAGTTTTCGCTTTGGCATTTTTTTCTTTCTATTCTTTGCTTAGCTTTTTATTTTTCTCTACAGTTTACTTAGTTTACTTGGGGAGACGAAAGGGAAGGAATAGTAGGTACTGGGTGACCTGCAATTAAAAGATTAAAAAATAAAAGTTAAGTATGAAATTGAATACGTTGTGTAGTTAATTAGAAAAGTAGTTGAAAGTCAATGGAAAATTTAAAAATTATAGGATTTATTTGGTCAATTTAAAGTCTATTATTAACCGGTTTGAAGTTTGCAATTAAAATTAAAAAAATTTATTTATTTCCGATCGTCATTCGTTTCTTTATTTAAATAAATCTTTTATTTACTGACAACACTTTTACTTTTATCCACAATCCTTATTAAGAAAGATTACGCTTTCAGAGTTCAATGCCACACTCGTATTCGTTTGTGCAGTTCTTTTTTTTACCATATGATGTGTGTATTATGTTGTTGTCTGTTTGTCTTGTTTGCCTATTTTTTTTCGTTTATTTTTGTCCACGTAACAATATTAATGTGATGATGATGATGACCTAGGTAACTATTTTTACATTTGTCCGCTGCAAAAGTTTGAAATTGAATACGTTGTGTAGTTAATTAGAAAACTAGTTTAAAGCCAAAGGAAAATTCAAAAATGATGCGATTTATTTGGTCAAATTAAAGTCTATTATGGACCGAGGAATATATTGTTAACTGCGTTTGAAGTTTGCAATTAAAATTAAAAAAAAATTATTTATTTCCGTTCGGCATTCGTTTCTTTATTTAAATAAATCTTTTATTTACTGACAACAGTTTTACTTTTATCCACAATCCTTATTAAGAAAGATCACGCTTTCAGAGTTCAATGCCACTCTAGTAAATGCCTACGTATTCGTTTGTGCAGTTCTTTTTTACCATATGATGTGTGTATTATGTTGTTGTCCGTTTATCTTGTTTGCTTATTTTATTTTATTTTATTTTTGTCCGCGTAACAATATTAATTTGATGATTATGATGATCTAGGTAACTATTTTTATATTCATCCGCTGTAAAAGTTTGAAATTGAATACGTTGTGTAGTTAATTAGAAAAGTAGTTGAAAGTCAATGGAAAATTTAAAAATTATAGGATTTATTTCGTCAAATTAAAGTCTAATAAAGGGTGTTTTTTATAGAACTTTAAGTTGCAATAAAACAACGATGGATTATTCGATTGACATGCATTTTATTTATCCGAAAGATAATCTTGTGGCATTACATTTTAAATATGATTTCTGGCATATGACTGCCACGGCTGGCGCGGATGTAGTCCAATCTGGACGTTTTCGATGACTTTTTCCAACATTTGTGGCCGTATATCGGCAATAATACGGCGAATGTTGTCTTCCAAATGGACAAGCGTTTGTGGCTTTACCGCATAGACCAATGACTTTACATAGCCCCACAGAAAGTAGTCTAGCGGTGTTAAATCACAAGATCTTGGAGGCCAATTCACAGGTCCAAAACGTGAAATTAGGCGGTCACCAAACGTGTCTTTCAATAAATCTATTGTGGCACGAGCTGTGTGACATGTTGCATGTTGTTGTGACATGTCTTGTTGAAACCACATCTCCTGGACATCATGGTTATTCAATTCAGGAATGAAAAAGTTTGTAATCATGGCTCTATACCGATCACCATTGACTGTAACGTTCTGGCCACCATCATTTTTGAAAAAGTACGGACCAATGATTCCACCAGCCCATAAAGCGCACCAAACAGTCAGTTTTTCTGGATGTAACGGTGTTTCCACATACACTTGAGGATTACCTTCACTCCAAATGCGGCAGTTTTGTTTGTTGACGTAGCCATTCAACCAGAAGTGCACTTCATCGCTAAACAAAATTCGCTTATGAAAATCGGGAACAACGCCTTACTTGATGATCGTTTGGCTTCAAATCTTGCACGAGTTGGATTTTGTAAGCACGCAAACCAAGATCCTTCCTCAAAATCTTCCATAAAGTGGATGGACACAGATCCAATTCCTGTGCTCGATGGTGGATGGACTCATACGGGTCTTCCTCAATGCTACGCTCTACAGCAGCAATAGCTTCTTCTGTACGCACCGTACAGCGTCTCTGGGGATGCGAGTTATCAATAAGAGTAAACGTGTTGCGAAAACGTTCCATGGTTAATCGAATTAACTGCTCTGATGGACGATTTTGTCGACGATAAAATGTCTGATAACTTCACTATCCTTCAATGCAGTGATTATATTAAATTTTTAATTTGTTTCCTTCTCTTACATTCCTACTTCATCGTTTATGTAATTCTGTTTACCGTATGATGTGTGTATTTTGTTGTTGTCTGTTTGTCTTGTTTGCTTATTTTTGTTTAGTTTATTTTTGTCCGCTTAACATTATCAATGTGGCCTGAATGTATCTCCTTCTTAACTTGCTGCAAAATAACGGCTAATGTTGCATAACATATTTGAATTTTCCGATCTGATTTTATTTCTGAAACCAGCGTAATTTATGGCTAAGAGGCCTGATTGTGCAAAAAGCTATTCTATGTCGAGTGATATTTTTAATGCCGTTAAGGCTGCCTTATGGTTGAAATGGTGTGGTACAGTGGAGTGCTTGGGTACAAATCCGTGCAATCCGTTTTCCTATCCTTATCCTGATTATAAGCATCTACCGGAGCTTCAGACGACCCACCGGTGGATTTATCGTGACGAAATATAATTCATCTTCACTTGGATTAAGCTACATGTATTGACGGCGGTGAGCTTGAGGATAAATTCGGGCAAGACCACATTAGTAGCAAGAAGAAAGAAAATTCTGGGCAGTAAATTGCATGGATTCATGTAAGTTAGAGAGCATAATAGGAAAAGCCAGATATGCTAGTTGGCAGCTTCCTAACTAACTGTCTCCTCAACAGAACTCTATGAGTTGAGCAAATGCTTTGCAAAGAGACATAATAATAAAAGTAAATGGAGCAATCTAGAAGCTTTTAAAAAACGAGACAAGGACAGATCTTTAGACAGGAGCGGAAGTTTTTGTTTTAAGATGAAATTTTCCGAATTCATGAAGAAATTAGGGGGTATTTCTCAAGCGGGGGAAAAATTTGCACAATTCAACAGTTCACCAACCGAACACAAGGATCATATGACATAATCAACTAGGAAGGATGAATAGGGTTACCATCTGATGGATTTCAGGTAAAGTGGGATTTCGCGGCATTGAGAATGCAGAGGAGTTTGCGATGAGGGAAGCATCCACGTGACTCATGGGCCTTTAATTGGTTTGGAGTCATACATTTGGCAATGATAAGAGTTATGCATCAAACTATTCAGGAATAGTCTCAGTTAACCAGTATTTTGACAGACTCTTTAAACTCAAAGTAACCTTCGGAATGGGAATCGTATCGAATCCAACATGTTTATCCTGTGGTGATGAGAATGAATTATCAGAACACATTCTTGGAACCTGTGATGCACTATACATCCCAGAAATAACGCCTGAAGTCCTGAAATTTGCCAGCGCTATAGGCTTGAAAGAGACATTATAGGGATACTCCATAAAGCTTAAGGGCTGTATGATCGTATCTGTGGTAGCAGTGCTATGCAATCTCCTTTCGACAATTTAAAGCTGGATGCTTGTGTGTGGAACTTTTTTTGTTAAGGCATTATAATCATAGGGAGTGCTAAACGCTCTCGAGAGGAGTCCAAGTGAATCTCATCTATATACAAACATTTCTAGCAGATAAATAAACAAATCAAATCACGTTTTCTTTATTGCGATGCGGTTCTAAGTGGTTTTATATCATGATCAATCAAAAAAAGTGCTCCAACGTCGTTAAAATAAACTACGTAGTGGAAACTTAAAATGAAAATATATACGTAGGAGCATAAAAATAATTTCGTTCCACACTTGACATTTGACAACAGGATCCGAGAAGACATGAACTTTTTCTGTGTTACAAATTATTTCTTAAATACCATGTTGGTGTTCAAAATTAAATACATGAGGTTGTGTGTTTCTAATGCACAGTGATTAAAAATGGAAACGTTGTCATAGAAGTTGTACTCATCAGTGATTCTCAATTTAAAATTATTTATTTTGAACGACAAATCAATTTCGTTCACATTTACTGTGCCATATAATTTCCACTCGTCTAATTACTGGCCTGGCTTTTAAACGTCCACTACAAATGAATACTTCTGACTACAAAACATGGATTGTCATCGAAATAAAATGAAAAAAGCAGAAGAAACAGAAGAAATTGCAGAGAAATACACACATTTTCGTTGAGACAAAACCAATCATAAGAAGACATTATTTTGTCTACGAATGCAACATCAGCAACAAAATTTTATTTTCTTTCCTTTGGTTTCCATTACAAGACAATCAAATGAAGGAAACACAAGAAAAGTAATTTTCTCTCCTCACTACGAGTATTGCACTCGAAATATATGTACTTTCGATGGAATTTTTGACAAAGCATTTTACCCATTGGACGAACGGACGAATGGACGAGGGGGACCCAAATTAGAAAATATTTCGTATATTTTTTTTCCAATAGATTGTGGTGGTGAAAATAGATTTTGATTGTTGAGATATTTGCACTCATACTTGCCCAGACCACAGTTGTTGTTTGCAGTCAGCGTACATTAGTACGACCATTAATTGCTACCATTTGATGTTTTCAAGAAACAATTGAAGTGAAAATTGATTTCGTTGCATGTGACATGTTTAGCAAACATTTTATTTCATTTCACCAAACACTTGAATTTAAAAGTGTTGAGATGTACTTTGAAATTAAATTGAAACAATTTTTTTTGGGTAATTAAAGCTTAAACTTTGAAGTAAAATATTGAACAAGTATTGTATAATACTCTTGAATGAAGATAGTCTTAACCTGTGTGCTACACTGCTGTAACAGTTCTTTTAAACCTACGGTGTTGTCTCTTCCTCTGCCCCGTTAACTTTTAGCTGGCCTAGACCATCGACCAAGTTAACAGATTTAGCAATAGCAGTTCTTTAAATCAGTTATTAAAGGCATGGAAGTGCTTTCATCTGTGTCACTGGCTCGTTCGATTAAATCTGTACCATATAAAGTTGATACTGCTTGACGCTCTTGATACTGCAAAAACTTTGTGGCGGTTCCTTATGAGATAAAACCTATATGGGTGTCTCTTCCTTTGTGATTTTATTTCTATTTTTTTATTGAATTTCTAATAAATTTTAAAATTCTTTCAAACACTTTAAGTGCCTCGAATCCAATAAACCGAAGGAGTATAGATTACTACAATTGTTACGAACCATAACCATCAGCTAAATTTCTTAAATTAAACAAGGCACTGTCAATAAATATTTGATTTGTTATTGAACACAGGCTTTTTAATTTTATTTATCAAAATAGTTCGCTGCCTCAGGTTTGTTTATACCTTCTAAAAAAAATTTGTCGAGGCCATCAAAATTGATTTGTTTACGAATCGATTTCTACACTGGTGTCAAATTTATTTCCTGCAAGCAATTAATTCAGGCTTTGAAAAATGAAATATGCGAAGTAATTGATTCAGCGCGGACAAATTTTAAGAGAAGTCTATTGATTGGAACAGTGCTATCCTCTCAATTAAGATCTAGGAAATTTATGAAGTAAAAAGCATATTGGTACTATCTTGTATTACCACTCTATATGATAGCATATATTGTATATTTTTACAATACATAATGTGATCTCCATAATCCATTCGCAATAAATATGTTTTATTGTCTGTTTATCAGTTCTTCTCAAATTGGAGTACAATAATCTTATTAGATCATTGACATCAACAATTTATAATCAACCGAAATACATGAAGGCCATAAAAAATTTCACGAAGTTCTTAAAAGAAAATCATGTTACTTTATATCATGAAGTGAAATACAGAGCTCGTAAAGATAAACGTATAGGTTAAAAGGTTTAGACATCGACTGAAGCAAACAAGTGATTCATTAAGAATGAAACAAACAACATTTCATCATGCTGGCACATTTAGCACGTTGTAGGAAGAACTACTTGAATATTGGGCTGAATACTATTCGAAAAGTTTTTCTTTACCCTTAAAAATAAATCCATACATGTGGTATGCGATTGCATTTTTCGCAGTACATAAATCAGAATTTCCCCTACAGCTCTAACTGAGATCATTTCAGGCATTTAATCACTCAATGACAATAAAATATAGACAATGATAACATATCATCTGTGCTTCTTCATTGATAAAAGTGTAGAACTTATATTTCCTATAACTGAAGAAATTTGGTCAACGTTCAATTAATTTTACTTCACTGGCACACTCATTGAAGTGGCATATTTTTATTCGACATAATGTAGCATGAAATTTCGAAGTATTACAACAGAATTAATTACTTTCTAAATACCCTGTATACTATGACCCAACACCATAAAAGCAAAATATCTCCAAACAACAACGTTAACACTACCATGCTCTATCCTGTTAATTTATGTAATACAAGTCGAGGTTTTCATACGTTAAAAAATTATGGCTTACTTTAACTTTTTTAACCAAATGCCTACGAAGAGTTGCACTATGTGGCATTTTGCCTGAAAACCTGGCTAAAATTAATAGAAGTGTTTTATGAGTTAATGGCTGGTATTTTTTGATGTGTTAGTGATAATTAGGCCCAAGGTTGAACCCAACTGATTTTGGTTCAAATCGATCCGTGATTTCGCCTAGCCCCCATACAAATTGCACTTATTTACACATTATGCAACAATCATGATAAAATTTAGCATGGATAAGTTCTGTGTACTAAGAAATCATGGTGTAAAGTGTGGTGAAAATCGTATCACATTTGACCCTAGTCCCCATATAAAGTCCCCTTTAGAAATTCACGTTTGCGCTTATAAATAGCTTAAAAACATCGGTATCGTGATGAACGTGTATTTTGTAAATCTAAATCATATTACCAAATTTTGTTATGGTCGGTCTATAATTGCCCCTAGGTCCAAAATAGGGCCCCTTTAGAAAATATGTTTAGCAATTATAATTGGCTTAAAAATTTTATTACCTCAATGAAATTCGACATGAACATGTTTAAAATGAATATGAATCATTTTACCAGATTTTGTTGTGATCAGATCATAAGTGCCCCTAGGTACCACTACTACGGTCCATTAAGAAAATCAAACATACATCTCATATTGTTATAATAGACGATATACATATGTAATTAAGTTTTTAAACTTCTTTGACAATTAATATTTATTCATAATATTTATTTTACATTATTTAATACTTAACTTAAAAACACTTAAAAAGTGAAAATAACTACAATCGTTAAAATCGTTACCATTTTCATCATCAATGTCAGGAAGGAGTAACTTCATGGTATCTGATGAAAATGCTTTTTTACTCCTTCGCGATTTTTGTATACTGCAGCTTATAAAAGGGTCACTGCTTAAAAGTAACCTATTCAAGACATCTCGATTGGTATCGCTTCTACTGAATTTCCTCGCATAATTCGTACGCCATATGGCTTTATTACACTGCGTCTAATTTTTTTAATTTTTCAAAAAAAAGTAAGATTTTCAAAAAATTGCCAAAAATAATTGCACAAATTTGCGCAAACTTTTCTTTTTGTTCCTGAATGTAGAGAGTTCATATTTTCTTGTGGTATATAAAATTAAACTACTAAAAACTACTTTCACCTTTAAAATCCTTATCTTTTTTTTAGGAAGGGTAAAAAGATGTGAAATTTTTATTATTTTTAAATTTTGAACGAATAATTTTAACATTAATATATGAGATATATATATATATATATTGAAGTCTCCGTGGTCTAGTAGTGTGTTGGCTTATTAGACAAAAAGCCAGGGTTCGCGCCCCAGGCCAGACATCAAAATAAAATACAAAAAGTATTTCTTCGGCGACTTCCTCTCAGCAGATTTCTGGCAAAAACTCTGAGAGTAAATAAAATTGCCATGAAAAGTTTCTCAAAAATCTGTCGTTCGGAGTCGACTTTAAACTGTAGGTCCCGCCACTCATGTATAAAATTAACACATACAACATAAGTGGTGTGAGAAACTAGGTCGTAATCCTGACTGAAGGGTTGTAATGACCAATTATGTATATATATATATATATATATATATATATATATATATATATATATAATGACCAATTATATATATATATATATATATATATATATATATATATATATATATATATAAACTGAAAGTAGCAGTTGCTCATACCTTTCATATAAAAAAATCAATATAAAACCTCTATTCGTTTAGCCACAAAAAAATATCATATAAACCTATTAAAATTTCAAAAATACACCAAAAACGCATTTAATTTTCTTCACTTTCCTGACTTTGACATCGTCTCAAATCTACAAATCTCAACTTAAGGTCGTAACTATGTAATGCAGAATTTAGTTGTCTATCGAACTGCGTACTCAGTTTCTTAAATTTCTTTAAATTCATTTTTGCGTTTTTGGCCAGCTTTTCAGTGTAAATGCCACATATTGAGTTGTATGAATCATTTCAAATATCAAAATATGGCGTGAAAAATATCAATATATAGAGAAAAATGAGAATCGGACACAAAATCTTCGAAATGTTATTGAATTTTAATAGCACTGAAGTTTGTAGATGTTTTATACTCTCTATATGTAAGTATATGTATAGAGTCTTTCAACAGGAACTTTCGAATTGTGAAAGTTGATAACAGTTACACCTGTCAAATTAATTGTCATTTATTCAGGATATGTTGCCAAATCACCAAGGACGAATATAGCGTGTTTTTATCAAAATCGGTGTTCTGTTCAGGCAACGTAACGCCCTCGTGTCATATATAAGCCATATTCGGCTAAGAGGCCTATTTCTGCATAAATAGCAAACATAATTGTCGAATTTGAAACAATACCAGTACATGACATCCAAGAGCTTTCAATGCATCCCGAAAAAATTACTGTGTGGTGTGGATTTTACGTTGGCGGTGTCATCGATCCATATTTCATTAAGATGGACGTTGCAACGCGTTGGTCGAATACTTCTTTTCATCTGAATTGAATTATCTGCACATCAACAACATGCCACATTGGCCGTTCTTCACAAGTGATTTCAGGATAATGGTCATCTCGCGTATAGGTGATGTGAAATGACTATTCAGATCGTATTATTTGACCCTGTTACAATTTTTCTTAAAAATCTGTCGTTCGGAGTCGATTTTGAACTACAGGCTCCGCCACTCATGTAAAATATTAACACACACAACATAAATGGTGTGAGAAGTTAGGTAGTAATCCAGACTGAAGGGTTGTAATGACCAATTACGTGTGTATGTAAATGTATTTATTGGAGGTGAAGTTAATAAAAGTATTTTGAAATATGAAAATACATTGAATGCGGCTTATTTTATTTAAGGTTACCGTAATCAGTTAATGCATTACGACTTCGAATGTATAATATATTGTGTTGTTTTTCTTCTTACCTACTTATGTAAGTAAGTATTCATAAGCTTCAAATTTCCTACATTACCAACTTTAAGGATCATAATCAAGTAATAAGAAATGGCAACAAATTTAACATCACGTCTCATAATCCTTAACGCTACAATAAATCGTTTATGCGTTAAAGTTGTGGTATAAGACTAAGTCTTTCCAAGCATTTTTAGGTTTTAATACAAAAATTCTAAATGACAAATGGCCTTCTCACTTATAAGTAATTACTTTCAATTAAGGTTTCCGCCAAAAAGTTATTGCGCAGGCGTCTTTTGCTACAGCAACAACAACGACAACGACAACACTAACATTTTATTCATTTGTTGGCGTTGACATTGACATAGCGAGCTTTCGCACCACTCTTATTCTTTTTCTTTCCTTTTTTTGGATTGGAGGTGAACAACAACAACAACAACAACAACTATTTGCCAATATCACATTTGTTGAGAAAAAACGTTTAAAAATGTGTCTCTGTGCGATCCTCTAGTTTTGCCAATGATGGCTAGCAAATGGCCATTACCATGATGTATATTTCTTCTTACAGTTAGTGGCTGTAGAGTTTATGAACAACAACACTTAGGACAGGGACATATGGAAGCTGTGAAGACGTGTAACTCTCTCTTACACGATCTCACTATGTACTCGAATACTTGCATGTATACATGTGAGATGGTCACTGCGCTTGCTTGCCAGCATCAGCACCAACATTCTTCTTCTTCGCTTCGTCTCGTTTCGTGTTGTTTGCTGCAAATGATGAACGAATGAATGTACGAATCAAATTGAAGGCATGTCAGTTATTAATGTTGCACATTTTGCAGCTTAAATGTTTAATTCAAAAGGTTGACAGATGTGCGTAATTTATTTGCAACGTTTTCTTCTTCTTATTTTTAGGCTCTCCACCACCACCACCATCACCATTTCAATTTTGTTTCTTTCATTTTTTACCTCCAATATATTCTTTATGTTTTCCGTATTGTCATCCATAAAATCCATATAAAAAGAGAAGAGAAGAATAAGACATTTATAACTCTTAGGTGCTGTTAGTGGTCCTGAACCTGGTATATACATAGGTATGGTGGTAAATGGTGTTGTATAGTTTCATTATAGCTGTTGTTGTACGTTGAAAAATAGTTGGCAAGAAGAAGGAGAAAAAAGAGTTAAAAATATGATGAGGCTATCACGCATTTCATGATGGCGGCAAAAGATAAGCCCCTTAGTGTTACAATAATAATAAATGATATTTATCCGGTATATGAATTACAGGTTTAGTGTACTCCGAGGACAATGTCAGCCATTGAAGAAAAGAAGGCATTCACAGATTTCGGTTTTTTTCTTCTTTTTTGTCTCCTTTGGAGACAATGATAGATGACAATATTTGTTGAGGTAAATAAGCTTTTAAAAGACTAATAAATGTGTGAATTGTATGAAATATGGCCCCGATATGGACGATTTGGAATGTAAAAAAAAATAAAATTTTTTAATCATCATGTCAGATGACAATTTTCTGTATCGTTAATTGAATAATTATTCCTTTCCATTTTCTTCGAGTTTTAAATTTGATTGCAATAGGTGAACATGTTGGTCGTCGAACACTTATCGTAGTTCAGGTGAAAGATTTTTAATGACTTCTGAAGTATGTGTACAATTTTAAGCGGCCTTATCATCAACGTTCGTATCTAGGAATTGAATGTTAATCGAGGGATTGCACCTTAACCAAATTTGTTTGTCGATAGACAAACCGATAGACATATTGGTGTTGTACTGCTAAAGACCAATGTACACGATAAGAGTTTACGTGCGTAAATTCAGAAAGAAAATATTGTTACGTTTTTACATTTTTAAAAATGTATAAAATATGAGCTGGTAGATTACAAATAAACCAAAAAATAAATTTGTGTTTATTATTCTCACGATTCTATGTGCCTCTGTTCACTACTTTACGTAAACAACAACAATTGCTTTGTTTGTTAGTCCTCTGTTTACACCAGTGTTGCCAGAAAATGAATTTCAAAATATGCTAAAACATGAAAAACGTAATGCGAAAATGTTCTATGGAATAAAAAAACATGCAAAATTTTTTAAATGTAACAAAACTATTTATTGCATATACACATGTATATGTTTTTGTTTTATTCCGAAAATAAAACTTTTTTACATCAGTATATTATATTTGAGTTAACAATATGTATACATATATTAATTCATAAAAATTTCTGAAAATGAATGGGAAATAAAAAGTTGTAAATTATTTCAAAAGATATAGTTTGAAAGATTTATTTTTTAATATTTTTTTAATATTCATACATACACATAGCCACAAAAATATACATACGGATAACAAATTTCAGAATTTTTTTTTAACTAATCCGTTTTCGTTGAAAATCTTTGTAATTGTCTGAAAACTTTCCTCGATTTTAAGACGGTCTTGGTTAAAAAATTCTGTATTTTGTTAACTTTTGTGGGCCTGATGTACACAGGGCCACAATTCAGTTCAATTTCAGAAATTTTTTAACCAATGCAAAAGACCGTCTTAACATCAAGGAAACTATAAAAATTTTCAACGAAAACGGATTAGTTAAAAAATTTCGCCAATTTTTTAACCGTACGTATAATTTAGTAACTGTGGGTATATGAATATTACTGTATACATATTGTAAATATTACATTTTATAGTCTTTATTTTAAAAATTTAAATATTTAATTTGTTAAATAAGATTTTCATTTCAATAAATATAATATAAGAAAATTTTGTAAAAAATTATTCGAAATACATTTTACTAAAATACTGATTATAAAAAATGATTAATAGACTCTAATATTTCTGATATATCTTCATATTTATCATCATCTTTATCTTCATTTTGATATTTTTCAGATGATCTAATTTTTTTTAACAATTTTGTTTGGTATTTTGTAAGTGTAACAGCACGCATTTTCGAATTTTAATCCTTCTCGAATTTGTATTATTGAACATAACAACTCAGGTTTAATTCGATTTCGAATTTTATTTTTCATTAAAGCCATTAAACTGAAAAGCCTTTCAACTTCGGCATTAGAAAATGGTAAAACGATTAATAACAATACAACGATGGACAATACTTTAAATGTATTTCCTTGATAAAAAAATTTTTTTTTACTCCAAAAATGCTAAATGCTTTTTAGCATAATTTGCTTGATTAAAAAATTTTTTTTGGAGTAAAAAGCATTTAGCATAATTTACAAAAAAATAAATACATTTTCAAGAAACATAATGCTAAATCTAGCACTGAAAGTGCTAAAATGGCAACACTGGTTTACACTCTTTGCATAAACAATAACTATTACTAGATAATTGTTCGACAGCCTTTTGTAACGGAGATCTTCAAACGCACCGCGTCCTCACACAAGACTAACTGTACCTTACTAACCCACTCGCCTGCTTTGCCTTGCTTTTTGTATGGCAGGGTAAACAGTCTGATCAATGTTATTGAAGGCGAATGTTCGTGGCTTCGCCTTCTCGAAATCTCTACAAATGTAAGCATCGTTGTTTACATTACAACGATTATAGTGTTGTTTGTTTATTTTGTTTACATTTATTCTTGTAGTATTGTTGGTGTATTTTTGTTTACACATTTTGTACCATTTTTTATGCTGGTGTTTGTTGTTATATTCAGCAGTACGATAATTTGTAAACAGGTTTGTTTACGGCATTGTTTTGTTTTTGTAGTTTTTGTTTATAATTTAAATGTTAACCGATGTAAAAGCATAACAACAGTATCTAGATTTTTCATTGTCATAACAGTATATACAAATTTTACCAAACCGAAGAGTTAGAATGTATTAGATTAAGGAAAATGTATGTGATCACATAAGGCGAACATTTATAAAATTTTGCGTAAACAAGATGGATAGAAGTAGGGTGGTACATACTTGTCTTGTATGGAGTTATTACAACTGTGGTAAATATGGCCTCTGCTATTTACGTACGGTGAGGTGCACAAATGAGTACATGTTTGTATTTTGGAAGCTTTGCTAAAGATGTAAAGACACTGTTAAAGTTTGCCAGAGAAATTGGACAGTAGATGACTGGAAACATGTGATCTGGACAGACGAATCAAAATTCAACCGCTTTCAGTCCAATGATAAGCAATATTGCTGGCGCCGCCATGTGGAAAGAATTTAAAGACACCATGTTAAGGAAACGGTGAAACAAGGTGGAGGAAATGTCATGGTATGGTGTTGCTTTCATGGTGGCACCTCGTACCACTGCAAAGAATCAATAACATTATGAAAAAAGGAGTTTATTTGAGAATTTTCCAGACCCATCTTCCCGATTTTGTCGACAAGATCGCCTATCCAGCGCAAGTAGTACATTTCCTGTTGGATGGAAATCCTCCAAAATCGTTAAAGAGTAACTTAGTGAGTAAAATTTTTAATTAGTGCAGTGGCCAGCACAAAGTCCCAACCTCAATCCGATTTAGAATGTGTGGTCAATCGCGAAGAGACGGTTGGGACAGTAGTGATCTGCCTTAACCAATTTGGTTGAGCTGTTGAGCTTCGGATTCATCAGGAATGGACAAATATTCCGAAAGAAATTATAGAGAATTTGGTAGAGAGTATGCCAAGTCGCGTAAATGAGGTTTTACATAATAAGGTTCTTTGGACTAAGTATTAAAAATACTCGTATTCCCTAACATTTTAGAAGGGTGCAAAATTAAGTACATCCGAGTTATTTTCCTCTTGATTGTTTTTTTCTTAGAATTTGATCATTTTAGTTTTGAAATTTATATTGTTTTGTTAAGTACTAAATACTAAATTAAAAAAGAAAAAAAATTTTTAATTTCTTTAACAATTTTTTTTTATGCAATTAAAATTGCTCAGAGTACAAACATATACTCATTTGTGCACCCCACTGTATGTATTATTAATAATAATTAATTAAGATTTTATAATATTTATAATTTTATTTTAATATTTATTCAAATATCAAATTGAAATGTATTTTCATTTCGTCAATTCCAGCTGTAATGTTAATGTGCCACTTCCTTTCATTGTTTGGTAACAAAATAATTTTTTTCTGAATACTTCTCTACAGGAAGGTTAACAAATTTATTCTTATTTTGAATAGTCATCGGCCAAAGTGAGGTCTTTTAACTTCAAACACATAACAACACAACAGAAGTGCTATTTTCTCATATAAATTCCTTCTGTTGAAATATATGAATCCTAGCGGAATTAAAAAGAAATTTTAAAAAGAACATTATTTTCAGGTTATTAATTTCAGCAGTTATTTAACAAAAGAGTGATTGACATTAATTTCATATAAATTTGATGTGTTTTTCGTATGGTCCAAAACAAACAAACCATAACCTCGAGGTTGGAGCTTCCAAATAATCATAATAATGTTGCCCCCTTTTTTTTTGATCATAAAATGATGAAAGAACAGGAAGAAAGAAAAAAAAAAGAAGGATGAGGAGGAGGAGGACAAGGAATTAATTTCATATTTAAGCGGAAAAATAGCACTTAATATGCACAAATATTTTATTCATTTCATTTCAGTATGAATGACGTTGATGTTGATTCGCATCAAATGCTGCTACGGTTGTAAACAGTGGCGAGGTCGGAACCGGCGATATGTCGCGTCCTTCTCATGTTAATTTGAGAAACACTTTTAATAGACAAAACATAGAGAGAGAGAGAGACAGTGTTTGCTGGAGATGAAGATGTCGTTCATAATAAAAGTGTGGCACATTTTATTTTAATTTTTGAATATTTTTCATATAAAAAAATTTTCTATTTTGTACAAATGAGAGATAAAAATGCAATTTCCCTCTCCAAGAACAAAAAAAAAAAAAAACGAAAAACTAAAAACAAGTGAGCAAAACTTAGCCCCTTTTCGCCATTGGATCCTTTAATCATCCTCCAAAGATGATAACGATGATGGGATTGTTACTTTTTTTTCTTTTTTTGGTTTTGTTTTGTTTGATGCGGACGTTTTGCTATGATGATGATGTGAATGGACTTGATGTCTGTTGAAATGGCAGAAACAAAACTAACAACAACAACAACAACAGTACCAACAACAAAAAACTAAAATGTAACAAATAATACAAGAAATAGAAAGAGAAGGAAATGAAAATGAATGTAGAAAAAAAAGGTTGCTTTTGCTGTAGCATCATTCCTACTTAAGCATCATATTTTGTACTTGAAAAACGTAATTACTTTAGAAAATAACCGTTAAAAGTAATGGTCTGTATCAAATATATTTAAATTATATACGTACATACATACATACGGACTATGACTGCGACTATGACTGGCACTGACACTAACACTGCTACTGCCACTAACGGGGTGATGGTATGGTATGTGACCTACCCAAACCCTACACATTGCCATCACCGTGCCGTATACAAACATATTAAGATGGAAATGCAAAAAAGGATGAATAAAATAAAATAATGTGATGTTAAGTTTAAATATATTTTAATGAAAAATAGAAAAAGAAGAAGAAAAAACACATACAGAGATACGCATGTATAGCAATAACTATATTTTTGGAGTGACCAGCTAAATATATGCAACATGAAAAGGTAAGTATCGTTTTAAATCAGAAATTATTCTTGGGGATTTTCTAGTTCTGCGCGGGTTTTCTAACACGTCCTTGAACATCCTCATATTCTTGAATTAGTTTATAGTATGTGCTATTCAACGCCTTTGATTGGCACCGATTTATGATATGTCCTGATTTTGTTCGAAAAATTGAGTCCTACCACCTCTTTTTGAAATGACAGAGATCAGATATATTCACGGGTATTAATGCCTTCAGGAGAGAATACAAATGGATCGTAGTCCATCATTTTTAACCCATTATTTTTTGTTTTACTGGCATTTATTTTAAATCTCGCCTAAGCAGTTGTTAATGAATTAAATGTCCATGACTTTTTCTTAATGTCTTTAAAATTATATCCTCGTAATACATGTCACCCATAACGGTTATGGAGACCACAAAAAATACCTCTACTAATTCTTTGGGCTGACGCCCGCTTGTTATAATGATGTACAGATGCAATAGCTAGAAGTCGCCGTAGTCTAGTAGGTAGTGTGTTGGCTAATTACACGTGAGGTCTCCGATCAAATCCCTGGTTAGATACATAAACCCAACAAAACGGAATATGAAACAATATTTTTTCGACGACTTCCTCTCGGCACTAACTAACTAACTAACTTCCTACTCTGGGACTTAGTTAAAAAAATTTCATAAAAAAGTTTCTCAAAAATCTGTCGTTCGAAATCGGCTTTAAACTGTAGGTCTCGCCACTCATGTAAAAAATTAACACACACAACATAAGCTTTGTGGAAAGCTAAGTCGTAATTCTGACTGAGGCATTGTAATGTATGCAGCTAGCAAACCTGCCATCGAATTGGCTTCCTGGTAGTGTGTTAAAGCTTAAGTGTCGAGGCAGTGTGTTCGATTCCCACCAGAGACCCTGGGTATTTTGCGATTGTCTGATTGTTTACATTATAGAAGTTTAATCGCAATAGAAAAAGAAAGTGAGAATTATTACTAAGAAACAATTTTGTCACACACTACCTCTCTTTCCTTTCTCCTGTAACTATTACTGTTAGTCCTATACAACGCACTGCAGAAGTAGGAGTCATATTCAGAGCGTTGCAGAATATGAAAGTCCAATCTAGTTGGAAAAAAGGCAATTTTTTATGTTTCAAACTTCACATAATTAGTTTGGTAATTCTTAAATAACTATCCACTGTTCATAACTGTATATCAGGTTTTTTATATTTTTTCTTATTTGTTTTGTTATGATGTTTGAAAAATGATCAATTGCATTGTCTCTGTTGATATAAGAGGCCAGTCGATTCACAGCATTACTTTTGAACTGATCGTAACATCAAACAATAGCATATTTTGACTTTTTTTTATACTGCATTATGTCAGGTATGTTCTAGCTATATTATAAATAAATGTCGAATTTAAATGTTCTGTGTGTAAAATAATATGTATATAAGAACAAATATGTTGTTAGTGTAGTAAATATTAAGCATTTTATAGTTTTTAGAGTAACTTTTAAATAGGATTCCAGTAGATTCTCGTGAAATGAATTGTTCCCTATTTATGTGTGTAATGTCCACTTTAGATGGAAAAAAATTAGCTTCAATTATTTACCGGTACACTTTTTATATACATATATAGATAACATACCCATAACACGGAGAGAACTATATAATGTGTGGATTGCCGAAATGAAAAGCAAAGACAGTGCAAAGGCTGTCATTAGCTATTTTTTTGCAGGCCGATTAAACTAATTTTAGAAAAGGAAACAAAATCTTTGATTCAAGGTGAAACTAATTACATACAAAATCAAATTGATGCAATATTGTCAACAGCTACCAACATTGAAGCTAATACAGTTATGGTTGAACATGGTTTTTATTTGACAATGATTGATAGCAAGGTTTTCCCAATCCTTAGCGATACCATCATGAATAAATTACACAAAATTAAAGCCTTGAATATAAACGCCAAACTTTACAAATATGGGTTATCGACATTGCATGCGTGGATAAGGTGCCTGGAATGTGTATTGCATATATCTTATAAAATTGAAATTAAAAAATGGCTAGTTCGTAGTGAGACCGATAAAGCTTCACAAAAGAAAAATATGAAATAATTAACGCTTTGAAATCAGAAATGAATTTGCTTATTGATATTCCTAAGCCGGGAGAGGGAAGCACAAATGACGGTAATACCGCTAGAAAGTTTTTTAAACAACCATCCTTAGATTATCAAATAACAGTAGTAAATGAAAGTTTAATAAAAAGACTAGGAATAATCTTGAGAACCATGTCATCTGGTTATGCAATTAATGTGGAAGCCTTTCGCAAGTATGCGATGGATACTGCGGAACTATACGTGGAATTGTATGAATTGTACTATATGCCATCGAGTGTCCACAAAATTTTGATTCACGGCGCAGACACAAGTCAAAATGTTTCACTTCCGATAGGAATGATGTCGAAAGCAGCGCTTGAGTCTCGAAACAAAGATTTCAGATTTATTCGCGAACATCACACTAGAAAAATGTCAATGGAAATTATTTTCAAATACTTGCTTTTGTCATCAGATCCATTAATTTCGCCTTTTTCAAAAAGCAATTTCTTAGCCCTCGAAATGAAGAACTATTAGGTGATGAAGAGATTTCGTTACTTTTAGATCCTTTCATAATTTAAATAAAAGATTATTATTTTATATATTAATATTCTTATGTTGTTTTGTATGTTAGTGCAATATATCTGTTCGAACCTAGTGGAGTACCCAAGGGAGCATATTAATAGTGGTGGTGGTGAAAATTTCGTAATTTTCACAAAGAATTTGTTATTTAAAAAATTTTTATATTTACCTCTTTACCTACAACGCCACGCCCATTTTACCTACAACGCCCACTTTGCAAAGAACGCCTTCAATGGGAACTACATAACTCCAATTTCATACTTCTAGCTGCTTCCGAAGAGAAGTTATGACTTTTTTCCAGCTAGATTGACCTCTTGAACCACTGTGCGTTGGTCTAAAAAAACCCGATTACAAATAATTAGTCTGAGTTATATATTAGCACTCTTTATCAGACACTTTACTATAACATCGTAGTACGATCCTGACAGTGCCTCAAGGCGGAATTGGCCTATCATTAGTACAGAAATGCAAAATAGGGTGTTGAAAGGCATTCAATAGATTTATTTTTTAATCATTAATGTGGTCTACGCATGACCTTGTATGTCAAATCACTGTCTACGAAGTTTACTGGTTGAGACTGAATCATGAATGAGGCTTAAATAATGTCAAGTTCATAACAATTCCACATTTTTCGGAGACATTGTGTAGATCCCACGGTTCCATTAAAGCAGGTCGAAAAAGAATCGGTTTCTGAATAGTTGACAAGTACCTCCATAGCCTCCCTTTCGGCAACAGATTTGCTGTCTAAATCCATTATGATCCCTCGTGGTTAAACTCCGACCTATAGGATAAACACTATTTATGAGATAGACATCATGAGATAGAGGGCTTTGAATTCCGTTTAGGTCGCCATAGTCTAGTAGGCGTGAAGCCACGGTTCAAGCCCCAACAAAACGAAATATGAAAAAATATTTCTTCGGCGACTTCCTCTCATCAGATTTCTGGCAAAAACTCTGAGAGTTAATAAAAAATTGCAAGGAAAACTGATTTTAAACTGTAGGATACCGCCACTCATGTACACAATTAACACGCACAATATAATTGGCGTGAGAAGCTAGTTCGTAATCGTGACTGAAGAGTAGTAATAACCAATAATGTATGTATGTAAGAGTATGTTATCTATCTAACAAACATTTATAATTGTGTTGCCTTAATTAATAAACTTGGTCACCTCCTTTTTGCTGATGATATTTGAGATGTGTTCGCGTTGGGTTGATGTTTCTTTCTCTTTTTTTTTGTTTTCTGTTTTTCATTTTACGTTTCTTTTTGAAAAAAAATAAAAGTTGATGCACGAAGCTGTCCTGCCAATGCGTCAAAAGCAACGTTTATTTTTAACAAAAAAAAAAAAAAAAACATCAGTGACGAGCCAAGAACGTACATACGCCACATTCTCCTACTCTTGCAACTCATGCCGGATCTTTATTCTGCATTTGTAGTTGATTATGTGACTGATTGAGTGCACTGATGTGTGTGTGTGTGTTTGTGTTTGTGTGCCTGAGTGATGGAAAAGCGTAGTAGTGTAGTAGTGGGTAGAGGTTGAAAATTGGAAGGATGACAATATCATCGTTAAGGGTTATTTGCTTGCTCTTTTGCAAAATAGTCGTACTTTGTCCTCCGTTACACAATAAAATAATGATGACCGACAGTTAGAAAATTTGTTGTGAAACGTCAGTTCGTAAAACTTTCTGTCAACATGCTGGACGAAATGTCATTATTTTATACTTTAATGTTGATGACAGTATACCCAATGCACACATACACTGTTTACCAATACAAATGGGCCACTAAATGAAGGTACATACATACATACACATAGAAGGCAGCACAGTGCAAATGAGTATGTATGTATATAAGTTGCAGGAATATGTCAGCCTGATTTTGTTGCTGCTGCTTTTCAATTCTCCTCTTCTTCTTCTTCTTCTGTTTTTTTTTGTATCTGTCTGCACTTCCGTCCGGCCATTAGTTGAGGAAATTTTATTGCACCTCTGTTTCATTTATTCTTATTATTTTGCTTGTTTTTATTTTTATTATTTTTCATTCCTTCATTCATTCATTCATTCAGTCATTTATTCCGTTCGAATGTATAAATTTTTATTCATTTTAGACTTTTTATTTCCTCTTCATTTGCTTTTAAACTTGTGATGATAGTGATGTGCTGGCCTTTTTATCATTTTTTTATTTGTTTTTATTTAAAAAAAATATAATTTTTTTGTTGTTATTGTTTTTGTTGTATTTTAGCTGGCCTTTTACATTCTGTTTATGAGCACTTGAAAGGCGATATCATGTGTATCGTAAATTTTTCTTCTTCCCTTTTTTTGCTTTTTGCACATACCAGAAATCAACAAAAAAAAAAAGAAAATGCTGGAAAAGTGTTCGGGGGGAGAGTAGTGGCATGCCAAGGGAATAGAGGCAAATAAGAATGAAATAATAGAGTATGGAAATGTCATAACGACAGCAATTTCTTTATAATTTATAAAGTAAATTCTGAACATGTTAAGTAAAAGGAGAAAAAAGTAAAAAAACCAAACCAAAGAGAGAGAGAGAGAGAGAGAGATCAAACCACTACAAATATTTTCAGTTTTTGTTTTTATCATATTCACTCTAGACAACAATTTAACTTAAATGGGGAAGTAAACCCATATAAAGTCTTAGTTAAGCAGTACAAATGCAATCATGCGATAGTATGGAGTGTAGAACATGTTATAATTGAACATATGCCTGCATATGCCTTCAGCATACCTGCATACATATTGGTCATTACAACCCTTCAGCCGGGATTACGACCTAATTTCTCACACAACTTATTGTTTGTGTTAATTTTATCCAAGAGTGGCAGGACCTACAGCTTAAAATCGACTCGGAACAACAGATTTTTGGGAAACTCTCAGAGTTTTTGCCAGAAATCTGCTGAGTGGAAGTCGCCTAAGAAATATTTTTTCATATTTCTTTTGTTTGAGATGTCTGACCTGGGTTTTGAACAGTGGTCTCAAGTTTAATGAGCTAAAACACTACCTACTAGACTACGACGACTTCCAATGAAGCGGTCAAGTATTTACATAATTAGATGAGATTTTTCAACGACGTCTGAAAAACTGCCTCTGGAGTAAGCATGATCATGACTTCTAATCGTTTCAAACCGGGAAACACAGGGTAATATTTATCCATTACATTCCAGGTCGTCTCATAAATATGCAAGCGGTATACCCTAGGCGATGATCTTAACGACCCAGCAGCAGGTATTTCTCTAGTTGGTGCGGCCACTAGAGAGCGTCACTCATAAAAAAAGCTTCGCTATATAAATGTGATACACACCTTTGCAGCCTGTTGGCTTATATGACTCCCCATTTTTCCAATACCTCTCTTGGGAGCAAACGGCTTCCAGAAAGTATTTCTGTCTTCTTTCCATTTATATATATATAATCTATTTTTGTTCCAGCTAAGTAAGTCTGCTGTAGCAAGTAATAGGTTGATTTGGCAGCCATCTCTCGTTGTCTAGAAACAACGCCCTCCGAGTATTTGGTGTAGAGGTGTGGTTGCTGATTATTGATTCCTAACTCTTTGCTCACTAAGTGGCAGCACTGCCCAACATTCCTGTGATGTTATCCTTTATTGATTTACATGTGGTGAAGGGGCTTCTTAGATGGATTATATTGGAAGAGGGAAGCCACTTAATTTGAAATTTCTTAAGTAATGGTGAACTCCATTGAGATTCGAACCTGGACTTTAAGAAAAGGACTTTGTAGCAAAGCTGTTTTGACCACTACACCACGCAGCCACAGTAGAATAGAATACTGTAGGCTAATCAAAGCTGAATCAGTAATATAATTGAACAACCCGATAATATGTTGACGACCTTTAGCATGGAAAATAGGACTCGATTTGTATCATGGAATACTAGTTCGTTTCGCAACCATTTTGTCTAAAACCAACGCTGTCACATTATGACATTAATATCATAATGTGATTGTCTTATGACAATGAGTGCAAAAGAACCCACATAAACCTTTTTATACAAGGTCAAATTCAGCTAACCTTGGTATAAAGTAATTGCAAATATTCGTGAACAAATAATACATTCTAGGAAAGAACAGTCCAACAAATCCCATCTCCTGAAATAAACAAAAGAAAATGGCGTAGCATCGCACATAGACTTAGAAGTCAAACTAACGACATCACTAGAATTGCCATAGACTGAAACCCACAAGGAAACCGAAGAAGGTAACGTCCAGGTCATAAGTGCAGAAGGCAGAATGAGGCTTAAGTAAGCAGCGGTGGCAAGACTTAGGGTGAAGTGAAATAGACATATTATCTGAATTTAGTACAGAGTGCCTATTTCTTGTATATAAATCTTTTGAGAAGGATTGGTGGAAAAAGATTTTATTCCTCACAAACATATCCTTTTCGATATATATGTATATATACACGAAAAATTCGATTTTTGGAAAAAAATAAAACTTTATTCATTCATTTCGCTTGCTATCTCACCAATGTAATGTATCTCAGCATTTTGTATAATATTTTAAATAAAAACAGTAAAATCACATGATCTTGGAGGCCCATGGACTCCACTAAACGATGAGATATTTTCTTATCAAATCTACCCCTCAATAGATTAACAGAATCGTGTGCCATGCTTAAAGCATATAGTTAAAATCATAAGTCAACACAAGTTTTCGAATATTTTGCTGCTTCGACTGGAAGGTTGGAGTTTTTGAAAAAAAGATGGCGCTGATCCACAAATCATAATAAATAGTATATAATTCTGGGCGCATTGGCAGTCCCGTACACAAAATTCGGCAATTCTGTTTTTTGGCACACCAGATGTGACTGTAAAGATCAACGTCGTTGAAAATGATTTACCGATTTGCATTTCTCACACTTCACGAATTTTGATAACTCAATTCTTTTTATAAAATATAATTTTTTGGTATTACCGAATGTCGATAAGGAATTATCAGGCAGAAAATATTACAGTGTGCCGACCGTTTTTTAAATATGAGAGCGAATATTTTACGATTGATTCTGGCATTTTCCCCATTAGTGAAGTACAAAAACAGAGTAAAATGAATACATCCCTGATCTAAAGAAGTGTGATGGTTTTTGAAAAATTTCAGAAAACGAAGAGAGGCGCACAACTGACAACTTTCCATTCATATTGTTGCGAAAATGGAAAAATCTAGATACTGGTGTTTAACTTTTACATCGTTTTACATTAGAATTATATACAAAAGCTACAGAAACAATAAACTTGTTTACAAATTATCGCACTGCGTAATATAAAAACAAACACCAGCATAAGAAAAATGATAAACAAGTAAACAAAAATATTCCAACAAACACCAGAATAAAAAATGATTATTAAGTAAACAAAAATCAGCAAACAACAAACACTACAAGAATAAATGTAAACAAAATACCCAAACAGCAATAATGAAACAACCATGTTTACATTTATAGAAATCTCGAGAAGGCGAAGTCACGAACATTCGCCTTCAAGATGATCATACTGTTTACGTTGCTATATAAAAGGGCAAGGCAAAGCAGACAACTGAGTTAGTAAAAGTTCAGTCAGTCTTGTATGAAGACGCGGTGTGTTTGAAGAGAGTAATTGTGGTTTGAAGATCTCCGTTACAAAGATCTGTCGAATAACTGTCTAGTAATTGTTATTGTTTATGTGAAGGTTTTTAAACAGAGAAATAACAAACAAAGCAATTGTTGTTATTTACATAAGGTGACACACAGAATTGTGCGAATAATAAAGAATTTTAATTTTTTTTTTAAATTAAAAAACGTAACAATATTTTCACTCAATGTCGTACACTGTTATTGAGTTTACACGATACTATTCTATCTCTTCTACCTAAACACTTGCCTGATCGTCCAAGTCCATCCTTAGTAGACAAAACTTATTTTGTTTTTGTTTTCTGTCAAGAATGTTTTGTTTTCATAATTATTATTTTCGTGGTATACTTCCCCATTGATTATCTTTTAAACAAGAGATATTCATGTGTTTCTTTTTTTGGGGGATAAGTGTTAATAACAGCTACAATAATACACAAAAATTATGAAAAGAAATGAACTTAAAAAGCAACAAAATATTAAAAAGAAAAAAAATTAAAATTATTATGAAAAAGGAAAAGAAAAAAATTAAAAACTCAACAACATCTTTTAACATCTACTGCATACTGTAAGAGTATGAGAGAGAATGTATCTATAAATGCTTACCGTATAAATATGTATGTTTGTATGTCTTGTGTACTGATATCTCTTCTACAAGTGTATTATGTATGTATGTTTGTAAGTTTTTATGTTAAAATTTTTACGAGCCTTTTGTTATGTAACTTGCATGTCATTTGCAAAATGAAATTATTAAATAAACGTACACCTGCCCCCCAACCTTTCTTTCACCCCCTTCCATTAGCTTAAACATTCCTTTAAAAAGAGAAAAAAAAGCAGAAAAGATGAGCAAAATAAAAAGGAAAATTCCAAACGAAAATTATAAGAAACACTTTCTGCTTTCTTTTCTCGCCCTCTTATTCTTTACTACAACGGTTATAAAGCTCAGGGGCATATCAACAAGGCGCGTCTTTGTTTTTAGGTTTTTTAATTTTTTTTTTCTTAAGATTTCTTATTTCATTACAAGTTTGGGATATGAATGAAGGATAAGAAAAAAAGTATGCTTTTCAGTTTCTTTTAATTCTTGGATGATGAAAAAGATCACAGGTTTTAAAAGAATATTTCCATCTGTTAACTGTTTACCAGTTATATTGAAAATCTTCAGGCCACACATCTAACTTGTTGCAACACAGTCGTTGGTCTATTCATTACCAAAAAGTGAAGACGTTGATGAAAAGTAAACGTAATCGTTTTAATCTTAGTGTTAGACCTACGTTAAAGGTCTAAAATTGAAAGAGTACTTTTTTGCATCAAATGGTACTTTTTTAAAAAAAATACATACATACTTGCATACATCTATACATACATAATTGGCCATTACAACCCTTTAATCAGGATTATGATCTAACTTCTCATACCACATATGTTGTGTGTGTTAATTTTATAGATGAGTGGCGTTAGCTACAATTTAAACTTTAAATTCAACTCCAGACGACAGATTTTTGAGAAACTTTATCATGGTAATTTTATTTACTATCAGAGTTTTTGCTAGAAGGAAGTCGCCGGAGAAATATTTTATCATATTTCGTTTGGATGTTATGATGTGGTTTGAACCGTGTGCTCACGTCTAGTAATCTAGCACACTACCTACTTTAATTATTTATTTATATTTAATACACATGGGGCACGGAACAGAAAAACTAACGACTTATTCGTGTTTCTCACATACAAGACGAAAACATCTGATTCGGAACGTAACAAAACGTAAAAGCCCCCGTTTAGTCAAACGTAATGAAGCATAGTCAAACGTAATGAAACATACGTAATGAAACATACGTTCGTTTTTCGTATATGATGAGCAATGCAAATGCTTACCGATAATATATTACGGTAGCGCTTTCATTGCTTTTCGTATTCTAAAAACGAACGTACGTTCTGTGTACGTTTGGCTAACCGGGGCTAAAACCTGATTCTACCTTTAGCATTACATTGAACATATTGCTAATGTCTTAGTAGTGGAAAATAGCACAAAAGTACTGAATTTTTCAACTCTAATTTTCAACAAGACTCTAGACTAGAGTTTAGAGATCAGTCCACATATCTGACATTTTCGAAAAGAGCAATATTTAAAAATATTTTTTCGATATCACCCTCTCATTGCTATCCTGACAACAGCTTCGATACTTGCCAGGCAAGAGAGTTTCAAATCTGTATTTCAGAGTCATCGTTTGATTATAGATTTTGCCACTCTTCGATACAACTAGCACACACTAGGGGTACTTGCTTACTAATTTATTTGCTTTAACATCATCAAGTCATCCGATTTCATTCTGCCTTGACAAATCCCTCTAGGCGCGTCTCTTCCGCGCGGGCTTTAGTCAATTGCTTACATCCTTCATCTTAACATCCTCTTCCATTTGAACGACATGACCGAGTCAGCTCAGTCGCTGGATGTAAATGAGCTGCACAACATCCATGTCCTCCCTCATACAGCTTTTTGTTGGATCGGATGTTGAATATTCGCCAAAATTTATTGGACCAAAGATCTTACATAGGACTTTTCTCTAGAATACCCTCAAGCCTGCTCCATCGGTGCATAAGAGCGTCTTGTAGAAAAAACATATGCACCCATACGTCGCTTTAAGTCGTTTTGTTTTGCGTTTTTTCGAATTTGCGTCGCTGCTGAATTAGTACTTTTTTTCTAACTACGATGCAAGGTGAGGTATGGATCTACTTGGTTTTGCTCTCATTTACTGTAAGACCAACATTGGCGTACTCTCATTTAATAGCGCAAAAGGCAGCAGTAGCTAGGTACAGCTAATGATGTAAATATCGTAAGCGTGGAAAATGTCAATGCGATGCACTCCCGCCATTCCTAAAAAGACTCTCCATGACGAAGTTGAAGGGTCATATGTTAAGATATCGCCTGGTCTGAAAGTTCGCTCAGTTTCAAAAGGTTCGGAGAGGTCTTTTCCTACCTTTGCGGAGTTGCTCAACGTTATTTTATCCAGCTGTATGAGATTTTCATGAATAAAGCTCAATATAATACGGTGGTATGACTAAAAGTTGAAAACCTTAAAGCTACTGTCAAAAAAAGAATCGCACTCTTAGGCCAGCATACCATTGTGGTCAGTGATACGTCAGTACTTTGTTCTATCTGAGATTTCCACTGTCTGTCTTTTACACGTTATTGAATTCACTTGCTCGATTAAAGACATGCTAACATATGTATATTCAGCATGTATCCAATATGTAACGAAAAGCACAGTCGCCGTGTTCTAGAAGGTAGCATATTGGCTTATTAGACGCGAAGCCGTAGTCAGATATTTCGGAAAAATCGACATAGGAAAACATATTTCTTCGGCGACTTCCTCTCAGCAGACACCTGGCAAAAACTCTAACTAAAATTGCCATGAAAAGTTTCTGAGAAATCTATCGTTTGGAATCGATTTTAAACTATAGGTTTCGCCACCCATGGATAAAATTACTAAATTGGTGTGAGAAGCTAGGATGTAACCCTCACCAATTAATAAGTGAGAAACTTCTACAAATAGGCTGCCTTCCAAAAAGTATCAAGACAAAGTTTGTATGCAGTTCTACTATTGTATATAAACTATGTAGATATGCAAAGTAACCAAACAATGCATCAACTATAAATCCGATGCCTGATTGCTTTTTGACTGCGTAAAAATACACATTGACGACGTTTTGAAATAGAATACATTGTATATATTTTGTACAGCGGCATTATGAAACACGATACTTTGTTCAAACACAAAGCATCTAACATTTTGGAAGGCAGCCATATTGTGATGCAGAGTGTACCATGATAAAGTCTCCTTTGGCGTTCGAACAGGCTCTCCATGAGCCCATTACACAGTTTTAAACATATTTTTTCCACTATGAAGTGGTTAACCAAGTGATTAGAAAATTTTCCAACGGAAACAAAATGGAAAACTGCGGACAACTTTGTAATAAACATGAAAAGAACCTGTATGAACCTAAAAACTACACATGTGACATTTCCATTTCTCATTTAGAGGACAAGATGAACACCGGCTGTTGCCTTTGCATTGTGCACAAACTCGTACAGAGAGGTGACCATACTTAAGTGTTTCAGGATTGTAAATAGTAACAGCATTATATTAAGCTAATCACTCATATGAATGCATTCCTTTAGTTTTATATTCGAATTTCTTAATAATTTTCAAATATTATTGTCTAATTTATATACGATACTATTTTTTTTATTCATAAGTTTTCTTCTTATTATTGTTGTTTTCCTTCTTCTCGAATTTTTTTTTTGAATTTTTTATTTTTGTAAGGCTGTGCGTCTGTTCAACACTTCACTTTATAATCTCAAATATGGAATTTTGTTTTGGAATTGTTTGTTTGTTTGTTTGTTTCTTTCCTTTCTTCATTCATTTGGTTTGGTTTGGTTTGGTTTGGTCTGTTTGGTGATTTTAACTGGTCCTTGTGGTATTATTTTCCTTTTCAACACAATTCATACCCAATTAAGATCAAGAGGAACAAAAAAGAAATTCAGCATCATTCAAAAGAAATTTCACATACAAACAATGAAATATTCAAGAAAAAACCACAAAAACAATAAAAAAATAAGAAAAAAAAATTAAAAGAAAAACCGAATTGTAATTCAGTAGAAGAGAATGTACGGAGAAGACTATGCCAAAAAGAAATGAAAAATAAAATGAAATGAAATTAAAAAAAAAATAAAAGCAAATGCGACAAAGGAAAGGGAATTGCATGAATATTCATGGAAATTAGCTTTTCTGTCTGTTTAGTTGTATGTTTGTTTGTTTGTTTGGCTTTGTTTTAGTTAAAATTAGTCAAATAATCTACTTTAGACTGACACTTAAAACCAAAGAAAAACACACCAAAAAAACTGGAGATTGTCTTCTTCGAATTGCACACACATTTGCTTGAAATTGTTTAGGGACGTGATAAGGACAACACTAAAGAAGAGAAATTATGAAATTTCTTTTTGAGTATGATTGCTAGATTTTCTGTAATAGTGATTGGTTTTGGAAAGTTATTTATTTAGAAAGTTATTTCTTTCTTGTAAATTCATATGCAATTATACTGAATGGTTAAAAGTGCTTTCAAAAACAAATGGTGAATATAATTTCATGCATTACATATTCGAAATCTCACCCCGTGAGCCTTAGTACCAGAGATCAGTAATGAATCGTTTTTTCGCTACTCATAAGCACTCATGAAATTTTGAATATAATTGTGTCCACAATATTGAAATTTAACTATATGTATACTCTGATTCATTTATACTCTTTACAACGTTGATATATAACGTTGACATCAAACTCATACCATTCGCAACATGTTTGATTCGAGTGACTCGAATCATTCATCAAAATTTACAGTCTTATACTATGTTCATATATGCACTTTTATTGAGTCAATATTCGATTTATTGAGTACAATATTTTGAGTGTTCAGGCATAATAATATACGCAGTTCAACTGCTTATTCAATATTCATTTGACAGTTGGTAAACAAACAGTTTATTTAACATTGTTTTTAATTAGTTTTTTGTTTTCTTTGTCGTTGTTGACATTTGAGTTGTTAAATATCAACAGAAATTGTTCGGTTAATTGTAATATGCTCACTAAACACACTTATGACAGTGATGCATTTTAAGTTTTACTCAATACTATAACAGTTTTCCTATTTATTGCGCAATAATTTATTGAAACTTTATATGAAATATTGAGCTCAATAACGGCGTTTATTACGATTTATGCAATAAAGGTGCATATCTGAACACCGCATAAGTTATTGTTGCATTTACAACAAAAGAACAAGACACATAGGCAAAAAAGACAGAACAGCAAACAGGGCCAACACACAACCTTCTAGTGAGTCATACTTCGTACGCGAATCATACTTATTTTGTGGTTCGTGTATACATATGTTGAGTTATGGAGAGTTGAAATCAACATCATATGATGAGTACTTCAAACTTTGAATATGAGTAGGGGTTCAACAATATTAAAATAAGTACGAATGCGTGTAAGTATCAGAAATTATGAGTATGATTCTATTCTACTCATCTTTTTGAATGTTCATTGCTGATCTCTGCTCAGTACTATGACCAAATAAAGCCCTATATGAACAACGTCTCCATGCTTTCAGAACATAAATAACTGTTTCATGCTGGATGGTGCGCCAGCAATGATCCTGCAGCAGTGTTTCATTCTAAATCTCTGCAATAAGTGGTCATGATTTGACGATATTTTCCTATCATGATGTTGCTGATAATATGCAAATCTTTACAAAAGGATATGATTAGTTACCATGAAAATAACTGTTCAATAGAATTATTTTCTGCCTTTTACAGTAAGTATCGTAACCGCTATTTTAAAAAATATTTTTTTTTAGACCAACACTCTGTGGATAGTCTCGCTGTTCTTGAATTAGAAAACTAGCTCTTGGGAGAGAGGAAAAAGGGAGTAGTATAGAGGAGTTGAAGCAGCAATAGAGGTGAATCAATTTATAAGAGACAGGAAAACTTCACAAGGAAGAGAGTTCCACATACGGGTAGTGCAGCTGAGAATGAATTCTATCGGTGAAGCATTGTGCGATTCACTAGCATTGTGCGATTCGACCACATCAAACGTGATAGACGTGTATTAAGTAAAAATATGCGATTATCGAGAATGAGTTCCATTATTTCACTCGGGCACATTCCGTTGAAGTAGCGGTAGAACAGCTAAATACAAGCCACATTGCAACGGTGTTCCAATGGATTTGGATACCCTATCGTCATTAATAAGCACGTTTACCGTCTGCTGTACGCGGCAGCCTAGACTTCAAAAAACATATCCAAACATACATGAAAGTTGTATTTCATTCTCAGTCAGATGTACATACATACATAATTGGTCACTACAACCCTTCAGTCAGGATTATCAGCTGGCTTCTCACACCACTTATATTGTGTGTGTTAATTTTATCTGTAAGTGGTAGGACCTACAATTTAAATTCCACTCCGAACGATAGAGTTTTAAGAAACTTTTTATTTTATTCTCAGAGTTTTTGCCAGAAGTCTGCTGAAAGGCAATCGCCGAAGAATTATATTTTCATACGTAGTTTTGGTGGAGATGCCTGACCTAGGGTTTGAATCTTACTACGTTTAATAAGCCAACACGCTACTCATTAGACTACTTTCATAAGTGGCTTAAATAGTAAGTAAAACAGTTGGAATGAAATATTTCTTGAATTTCCATGCCGACATTGAACTTTTATGACCACAACATCAAGATATTAGGTCTCCAACATATTTTCAAAACACAAACTTACGGATGATATAATATTAATTCCAGTTTTGTGTGTCAATAAACCGCATTCGGGTTATTAGTTCGGTAAGAACTAATTCGGAGATTGACTGTAGGTCGTAAGTCAGTGCATCATTCAAATAAAGCTTCGAATAAATCTCCAAAGTGTTCGGCTTACGATCAAAAGAATATGAATGCTAAATAAACCTATCTTCTGCAGAAGAGTAAATAGCGTTAGAAGAGAGAAATGTATTAATAAAAATAAAAATAGAGTTGGAGAGTGAATAGAACCTTTCGGTATCTATGACTGCCCGTATAACGCTATCCTTAAGGAAGATCGAAATAAATCAAGAATGCACCGTGCCACACTGTGTCAAATGGTTTGGAAATATTTAGGGTCTCAAAATTGCTCTCAGAAAATTGTCACTAAATAAACTGGTTTCACATTTCCGAGAACAATGCCAACAAGTTACCAGACGAACGTTGCCGCTGTTGTTTTTTAAAATCTAGATATTTCACAAGATGATGGTTTATTAGCCTAGAAAAGTACGAAGCTTATTGCTATTGCTCGGTAGTTTTCAGAGCCACACCTTTTTTTATGGATTGGCATTCTATTAGCAAACTTCTAAAAAGATAAAAAAATTCGCTTCGTAATGAGGCACTGAAAAGGTTAGTTAGTGGGCGAGCGGGCATTAAAAAACACTACTTTAGAACCAGTGCTGGAATAACATCCGGCTCAGAAGATATGAAAATTTTGAGATGCGTTAGAATCATGTTAACCGCTTAAGGGTGTAACTCCTTCACGCTCTAGCACAGGTTGATTGCTTTCCGGCAGGTTTAAACAATTTGCGAATTCTTCAGCTTAACGGCTATAACGGTCAATTGGATTAGTAAACGGAATAAGATTCGCCGCAAGAGAAAGTACATTTTCCGTAGAACTTACATTATCGGCTGGTATTGCTTCCTTTAAAAGCTGACAGCATTTTCTTAAGATGTGATGAGAGTATCTGAAGAATTTGACTTATTGTGGTGTTGAGGGTCACATCTTTAAACACCTGTGTTTGCTCATGTATAGTACAATACATCTTATTAAGGCTAAAGGCATCAAAGTGTGCTTAACAGTGAATAGTGCCACAAAGTGAGATTTTTAATTTTATTTTTTGTGCTCCTTGTTTCTAACTTCTTTCAAAAATTTGATCACTCATTTTCCACTTGCCATAATCTGAACTCTTTCGATATTGAGATAAACATACTCAATGTTAATAACTTACTTACTGGCAGTCGTGTGAAAAATAATCACCCAAAATAAATTTTAAAACAGATAACACGTTTTGTAATAATATTTCAGCATGATTTTAGATGGATTTTCTAGTCGTCCGACACCAACTGGTCAAACACTACGGTGCCCAGTAGTATTCTGGTAGCAAAAACATAATTTTTTGATAATTACTGTTTGTAAATCTAATGATATCTTTTATAGAGAACGTTTCGTTTAGAAAAACTCTTAATTTGTTTTAATTGTTTTCTTTTCAATGGAAAAAAGTTAGCTCCTTCTGAAACCAAATAGTAGGGAGAACTTGGCAAAAAATTCGAATTGTGTATTGAAATTTTTTTCCAAGAAATCAATTTTTATAGAATGGGCATTAGCAATGGTTTTGGTCAATTTGAAAGAAATTAAATTGAAAATTTTTAACAGTAAAATGTTTTAATGATCTAGCTCCATTTCTTGTATTATTTGCACAAAAATGTATGAAGCTGAACTTGTGCGGCATTTCGAGATGCTGTCAGGTCTGGGCGGCCCCGAAAAACAGTCGTTATGCTGAGGATATCGCAATATCGACCGGACGTTGTGCAACGTAATTGATTTTTATTCAGTGATCTATACAGATACCTTTGTTTACAGACGTAAGGATATTCCCGTAAAAAGAGAACAATAATAAAAAGAAAATTTTTTTAACTGCATGAATAAGGAGAATTCTCACTTTTGGTTGCTGCGAATTATATACAAAGAGCTGTTTCATCCGCTCTAAAGTTATTTTTCCTAAAAAAGTTTGAAGCTACAGTGCCCTGTTCAAAGATTTTCTCCTATCGTTTCTAGAATAGTTGAGTAGTTCTTGAAGTCATGAGACTTTAATCCCGCAGACTTCCAAGCAGAATTTTTCCCGCCGATTTTTACCAAATTGAAAAAATGTTATAGCATTGTTAAAGGCATTTTTAATTCAGAACGTTAGAAGAAAAACCAATTTAAAAATATAAGGTATGGGAAAAAAACATAAAAATTAGCAGGAAAAAAGTCTACATACAACGGTGTATGTGGAGCTCGTTCTTTGACTGTACATCAGGAAGTGAAGACAAATGTTTGGCCGAAAATATTTTTTTTAAAAGAGTTAAAAAAAATTTGATATCAAAAAACGAAATTCAAGAGCTTACACTCAAAGCATATTGTTACGTTTTTACCTTTTTAAAAACGTTTAAATATGAGTTCGGTAATTGCAAGCCAAGTAAAAACAAATATGTGTTTATTTTCTCTTAAACTCTCTTTATTCTTTAGACTACTTTTGTGAGCCACCGTATACAACTTAACAATACAACAATAATTTGCTTGTACATTATTCTATTTCACACTTCTGTCCGCGCTAACACTAACAACTGTTAGTTAGATCTTCTCTGCTTACAAGCAAGCTTTGCAAGCAATACCACTTGTACGATCAAACCGCAACGCGTCTTCACACAAGGCTGACTGAATTACAAATGACTGCTGCCTGCTTTGTCCAGCGCTTTTATAGTCCAACACAACCAGTCTAACGAACATTCTTGAAGTGGAAGGTTCGTGATCTCGCCTTCTCGAGTGCTCTATTGCTAATACATTGTTGTTTGTGTACTTTGCTTATGTTGTCTATCCCCTTTTGTCACATACATGTTGTTGTTGGTACCAGACGCAACCAGGTTTGTTGTGCATATATGTGTATTTGTGTTGTGTGTATTGTGTTGGTGTAGCTGGTAGCTTTGGTTTATTGTTTTTATTGTTAAACGATATTTATTAGGTCGTTTCGATTTATGTAACAATATTAAGTGACGAACTATGCGCCACAATACGTTTTACAACCGCGGCTATGTAAGGCGACAAATTTTGTTCATCGAAATTTAATTCATTATTTATTAAATACATTTCGGTTTATTTTAAGATTTGATATGGAAATCAATTCATATTTTCATATGTGCATACTTAAGTAGAGGGCTTTCAGTACTTTCATATATGGCATCACAAAGATAATTTCATAAATTTTTTTACCAAAAACTATAAACTATTTATCATAAGTTATCAGCCAGAAATACCCAATTTTTTGTTTTTTTTTTTTGTAAAACTTGGTTGATAATGATTTGGGGGCCACCAACATTGCCAAATTGCATACCACACAATACATTTAAATTTTCGTCAGTCACATTGGCAAAGTATGTCAGGCAGACCATAAGAAGAATGACCAGGCATGATAAAGAAGAAGAAGATAGACAAAAATATGTAACCAACATGATGACAATTCTCCAAGGAAGTAATTCATTTATTAGAGGACAATTTTTTTTAAACATAAATAAATAACATCCATCTCTGAAGAGTTTTTTTTTGTTGTTTTTCTCCTTTTTTTGTTTTTATTTCATCAGAAATTTTGAATAATGAGTCTTTGAATCTTTAAACCCAAGGCAACAACAGCAACGGAATGAAAAATAAAAAATTGCAGTCAAAACTTAAAAAAATATGTCCTGCTTAAGATGAAATATTATTCACTTTGAATGTTTTTCGGCATTGAGTTGTGGTTCCTTTCACATTTTTTTTGTTGGTTTTTTTTTGGTTTTCAAAATTTTGGCCTTTACATAAGCAATTGCGTACATTCCATTCAACTTTCTATTCATTCCGGCATTAGCCGGGTACAGTGAAGTGTGTAAAGCTTAGCACACAGTGTTGTGTCACTTTGACCAGTAGTCGGCCATGTAATCACTTCAAATTACCACCAGATTAGTCTCGAGGGGGTTTGCTCAACAACAGCAACAACATCGATATCAAACACTATAAGACTATCAGACGAAAGTGTTGTGGATTTTGTATTTGTATTCAAGTTTTCTTTTGTTGGCTGTTTGACGTTTCATATGATTAGCTGGGGAAATACGGGAAGAACCTTTTCTCTGGCATGATTTTTAGTTTTTGCCACACGTTCTGTTTTTTTTCTTCTTTTTATTTGTTTCATTTGAACAATTGTTGGCGACACATTTCGCTTTGTTTTCTTAATCAGCAGCATCTTTTTTTCCATTCTTGTGTAATTTTTTTCACCCTTTTTTCTCTCAAATCATCTTAGATTTCATTTTTAAGACACTTTTTTCTTTTCGTTTTTTGTTTTTGTAATTCATTGCGAAAACGCTAATTCTTCGTGTTATTTTGAGTTTTGTTTTGCTTTTCCTCCGGTGGTTTTTTTTCGCTTTTTTCTTTCCTATAAAACCGTGTTATCAACCATTGTTGGAGTGGAAATGCTAGCCAGAATGTGTTGGTTTTCTTATAATTTTCTTCAGATGAAACAAAAGAAAAGAATCTTTTTTTTTATTTCATTTCTTTTTGCCTTTTTTTTAATTTCTTTTGTTTGTCTGTCTGTTACTGTCTTGTCGCATCTTGTCCTATCTTGTCTTTAATTAGAAAAACAAAAAACTGACCACAGTAATTAGCCCTTAGGTTCTTAAAATAAGTCCATACAATGGCAAAAAAAAAACATAATTGTTATTAAGAAAACGTTGCCACGGATGATGACATTTTGTTCTTGGTTGTCATGTCCTGTTTTATTGTTTTCTTAACTTGTATAATAATTTTGAAATTGGTGCTTAAAATTCTCTTTAAACTTTAAGGTATGAAATATTGGGGTAAATATATGGATTTGTCTTTTAAAATTCCATAATTTTTAGATACATGTATGTCGCTACTCATAACACTCATGTGGCCCTGCACAGGCCCACAAGGGTATTACAAATTTCAAAAATTTCTGAACCAAAGCAAAAGACCGTCTTAAAATCGAAGAAAGATGTCAGACAAAATATAAATATTTTCAAAAAAAAAAAAACGGATTGGTTAAAAAATTTCTGAAATTTGTTAAGACCGTCTTAAAATCGAGGAAAGTTGTAAGAGAATTACAAAGATTTTCAACGAAAACGGATTAGTTAAAAAAATTTCTGAAATTTGTTATCCGTATGTATGGCTATGTGTAACTGAGTCAACAATAATGAAATTTAACTATGTACTGTGATTCATTCATACTCTTTACAACGTTGATTTATAAGTACAGGTTGCAATGAATATGTGTACAACGTTGATATCAAACTCATACCGTTCGAAATAATTTTGATTCATAAGCCTACTCATTTAGACTTATAACTTTAGAAAAATACTTATAAATGGAGAGATTCGAATCATTCATCGAAATTTACAGTCTTATTTGCTGTTGCATTTACAAAAAAAGAAAAAAGACACATAAGGACAAAAAGACAGAGCAGCAAGCAGAGCAAACACATAACCTTTTAGTGAGTATCTTAGTGTTCGTACGCGAATCATACTTACTTTGTGATTCGTGTGTATGTTGAGTTATAACAATAAACGCAACGCAGCAAGCACAACAATTTCTCAATTGCAGGCTTAGGTAAGCTACATGCCTCTTAATTATAATAAATTACGCAGTTTGCTGCGTTGCGTTTATTGTGTTTATAGCATTACTCCGGGTTTTAGTAAAGTACTTTAACCACTACGCCACATCAGCTGTATTTTTGGTATATTAAAGCACCAGAAAACGAACATTTGATTTTCGGACAGACTAGTCTTATTTAAATTTAATACGGATTTTACAAACTAAAGGCCGTAGAATAATGGGCAGAAAAATATGAAATAAATATTTCAGTCTGCTAGAAAAGGCTCGAAGACTAAATAAAATTGCCATGAAGATTTTCTTAAAAATCTACAGGTCCCGCCACAAAATTAGTACCCAAAACAAAATAAAATAAAACAAAATAATTATATAATTATATATTTCCAAAATATTACCCCCATAGTCCAGATAATTTTCTTTTTTTGTCACAGTTTGAATTTATTCCTTATCATGGACATAAGCGGTGCAGGTGCCGCCACTTATGAATAAAATTAGAACACATAACATGGGTGATGTGAGAAACTAGGTTGTAATCCTGACTGAAGGGTTGTAATGACCAAATTATGTATGTAAATACTTCCTGAATTTAGAAAATTTCTAATTTTTGTCAAAAAATTATTTATAAAACGTTGGATATATTAGTGAGTTAAAATGGGGTAGAAATTTTATAAACTTTCAGCCAGAAATATAATTTATATGAACTCAAAAAAATAAGCGAAAAGTTTCCGACCTTGTTTGCTACAATTTTCCAAAAGTAATCCTTTAGTAGAAATCATAGAACCTGCATCAATACCATAAAAAATTTTATAACAAAACAAAATGCGGCTTAAGGTTTTATTCAATCTCTAAAGTAAAAATGTGGGAAAAAAGAGTACTTTTTCCCTTTTTTAACTTTCGTACAAAATTATACCTTTGAGAATAATTAAAATACTTTTTTCTGATTGTATTGCTCTCTCTCAAACAAAATCAGTCTATGTAAGGTTTCGAATTTTTCAAACAATTACTTTCACTCTCTACACCCCATCATCAACGAACTGAGGAAAATCTGTTTGAGATGAATTTCGTAGAAAAAATGTTGTTGTTGTTGATGTATTCTACAATTCTATTTCTACACACAACATTTTCACAAACATTTCTCAAAACAGTAAAAATGTTTTCATATTTTAAAGATTTTTTGTCTTTATTTCGTTTGTAACAATAACCCCTTTGTTTACCCCTTATGTCCATTTGAAAGATTAAGAGAGGGAGAGAGAGAGAGAGAGAGAAGCAAAAATCTAACATAACCTCAAAAACTTTGATAATCTATTTTTTCATCATCAGTTGATTCGTAGTCGTACATTTATCATTCCATTTAATATTCCTTTTTCCTCTTCTTTTCTTTTGTTTTTTTGGTTTTGGTTTTTTACATTATGTGAGCTTTGTGTCCCATTTCGTTTTGGGAAACTCTTAAGTTCAAATCCCTTAAGGGACTGTGAATCCATCAATGATCTGTAGTTTTTGTTTTTTTTATTTTGACTTTGGTCAGAAGGTCATTTAAGGTGTTTGCTTAAGTCCTTAAATGGTAACACTGTTCAGCTGTCAGCTACACTGGTCAGTGTATTTGGAGGTCGAGCATTAAGACAACTCGAGTTTCTTTGACAAGGAGATTGAATTATGCATCCTGGCGAAATACTCATTTGTTGCTTTGGATGATAAGACTGAAATGAAAACAACACCTGAAGGAAAGGGCGGGAAGATAATGGGTGATTTTTTAAGAGCTATAGGAAAATTTTTCAAAAAAAAAAACACATAAAATTTAGAAAAGTGCATGAAATCTTTATTTGAATCGATAGTACGCTCCATATAATTTGACGTTTGAAGATTATTTCATGCAAATGTTGACCGCGACTGCACCTCAAATGGTCCATCCGCTTAGTCCAATTTTGGCATACTCTTTCCAACATTTCGGCCGGTATCTCACGAATAAATGCTACAATGTTGTCTTCCAATGCGTCAATTGAAGCGGTCTGTACACTATACAGACAAGTGTATAGTGTGTATAGACATGAGCTTTAACATAGCCCCACAAAAAATAGTCTAAATGCGTTAAATCGCACAATCTAGGCGGCCAATTGGCCGGTCCCGAACGTGAAATAAAATATTCACCGTACTCGATTCTCAATAAGTCCATTGTTACGCGCGCTGTGTGGCATGTGGCACCGTCTTGTTGAAACCACATGTCATGCAAGTCAAGCTCTTGCATTTTGGGCAAAAAAAATTGGATATCATCTCACGGTAGCGCTCACCATTCACAGTTACGTTACGATTCGCAGCATCTTTGAAGAAGTACGGTCCAATGATGCCACCAGTCCATAAACCGTACCAAACTGTGACTTTTTCTGGATGAATTGGCAGCTTTTGCAATGCTTCTGGCTGATCTTCACTCCAAAATCGACAATTCCGCTTATCTACGTATTCATTGAGCCAAAAATGAGCTTCGCCGCTGAACACAATTTTTCGATAAAGAAGTGGATCTTCGGCCAACTTTCCAAGAGCCCATTCACCAAAAATTCTGCGTTGCAGTAGGTCGTTCGGCTTCAATTCTTGCACCAGCTGTATTTTGAAAGGCTTCACACCTAAATCCTTCCGCAAAATTTTCCACGTTGTTGAGTAACAGAGGCAGTAACACTGGCCGATACAGCTGCGATATTTTCTTCAGTTCGCACTCTACGTAAGCGTGTCGGTATTTTAATGCCCAACAATGTAAATTTGGTGCGAAATTTAGTCACAATAGCCCGAATAGCCGCTTCAGTGGGTCGATTAAACTGACCATAAAATGGAAGAAGCGCGCGATGAACTTTCTTAACAGAGCACGCATTTTGATAAGAAAATTCAATGATTTGCAAGCGTTGTTCGTTTGTAAGACGATTCATGGTTAAATTATAGACCAAACTGAAGATGTTTGACAGTGAAACAAAACACGAAACGTGCGTGAGCTGTTTAGACCAGTGTTGCCAAAAAGATAATAGCTAAAAAATCAGCCGTTAGAAGATAGAAGGTCCATAATTGTCCCAATCCAATAATGATACAATAGGTTCTACAGTGGTTTGATTAGACCCTTGGTAACATAAGTTTTAGCGGTATGGTGGATATTATTGGATAGAATTTACAACATTGGAATACTTGCTCCTTGGATATAAGCTACGCAACAGAGAAAACTAACTAACTAACTAAGAAGGATCTTAGAGACAACGCTATTTGTCCAACGAATTAAGATACGTGCTGCTCTTATCTCCTGTTGGCTACAAACTATGGGGCCTGTTGGTTGCGATTCAGCTAAATTCAAAGTATGCCACCCCAATAAATATTTGGAAATATCTGAATTGTTTTACGCATAATGTGATGATCTTGTGTGCCCCGTTGGCCTAGTTGGTAGTATTCTACACATCAAGTGTCAAAGTCGTGGATTCGATTCCCACTAGAGACTCTGGGTATTTGTGTTTGATTACACAGCCCTGCATGAGTTTTGCAAATAAGATGGCTCCAGGTATTTCCGAAGGCATTTTGCGCACTGAACTCGAATCTGGTTTCAAAAACTAAACTTTCCATCACGTCAGGTTTTCGAGAAAAACGGGGTTGAAACCCCTAAAAACAGCGTTTTTGGCCATTTTTGAAAATTGGTAGAGCTAAACACTGACGTGCTAGAACCATTGCTATTGTCAGAAATTGACAATTGATTTTTGCTCTTTAAAATGAGGGGGTGTTTAAAGTAGGGGGTGGGTTTATGTCAAGGGGTGCAATAGAAAAAGAAACACATTACGGAGGTCCTTAAAAATTAATCAGATTTACTTGAAAATTGTTACTCAGGGGTTTTTGGGGTCGCTGATTACAGATCTTCATTCAGATTTAAAAAATTAAAAATGGCGGATCCAATATGGCGGTCGAGGTTTATAAAAATTAATCAGATTTACTTGAAAATTTTTACTCGGGGGTTTTTGGCGTCGCTGATTACAGATCTTCATTCAGATTTATAAAATTCAAGTCGACTTCGAAAGACTTCATGGAATTTTTGTTTACTCTCAGAGTTTTTCGAAAACCTGACGTGATGGAAAGTTTTTGAAACCAGATTCGTGTTCAGCGCCTTTCAGCCTTTGGAAACACCTGGAGCCATCTTATTTGCACAAAAAAGTCCAAATTTGCAGGGCTGTGTTATTTGATTGTTTGACTGACATTATATGTGATTACTTACAATTCCAAAAAGAAAGTGAGAATTATTATTAAAAAAAAGTAATTTTCTCTTAGTTGGCTTAGTTGGTAGTGTGCTAATGTGGGTTCGATTCACATGAGAGACACTGGGTGTTAGTAATTGTTTATCTGACATTACATCATTCACAATAGAAAAAAAGAAAACAAGAATTGTTACTAAAAAGCACTGGACATTAAAAAAATTTATGGCTCGTTACCTTCACTTTCCTATCCTGTCTTTCCTGTATTCCAACACAATGTACTGCATGAATAGGGGTCATTCCCTGTCTCAAAAAAAAAGGATACCAGATGTACGACCGATTAAATTACTAAAACACTGAAAAGATGATCTCAATCAAACAGAAACCAGGCATAGCTGTCTGTGGGGTCTAGTAACTGTATGTGAGGATAGAACTGGACTTAATTCCTATAGGGTCCGCCAAATAACTTTTTTTTTGAGAATGCTTTAAAAAAAACTACTGAATATTTTCTCAAATTTCTTTTTTTATTCGAAAGTACAATCCTTCCGGTTAATAATGGAAAATAATTTCATTCAAATGGCTGCCTCGGCTGGCCATGCAGTAGCCTACACGATCGGTCCAATTTTTAAGCACATTATCGATTGTGTGCAGCTGTATTTCGCCAATGGCTTCACGAATATTGTCCTTTAAAGCGTCAAATGTCTCTGGCTTGTCGGCGTAGCACTTATGTTGGACGGCACCCCACAAATAATAGCCCAAAGGTGTCAAATCGCAGCTCCGAGGTGGCCAAACGACATCAGCTCTGCGGCTGATAATGCGATCTTCAAAAACAGGGCGCAAAACATCGAGCGTAGCTTCGGCTGTGTGGCACGTAGCGCCGTCCAAATGTTGCCAATGTCCTCCTCTTCAATTTTTGTGAACAAAAATTCGTTCAACATGGCCCGATAACGATCGCCATTGACTGTAACGGACACTCCTTGCTCATTTTCGAAGAAAAATGGCTCAATTATGACTCTGGACCAAACTCGTTTTGGGTGCGTCGGCTTTTCAATGTATGTGTGCGGGTTTTCTGTGCCCCAAATGCGACAATTTTGCTTGTTTACATACCCGCCAAGATCAAAATGAGCTTCATTTTGACTTTGTATGGCGTCATACCAAGGTCTTTATGCAATATACGTCTCAATGATGTCTCCGAAATGTTAAATTGTTGAGAACGACGGTGAATTGATGTTGATGGCGCTTCACGCACACTTTCTGCCACAGCAGCAATATTCTCGGGTGTACACACTATTTTTGGCTTTTCACTCTTTGGTTTATCGATGAGGATGCCAGTTTCTTTCACTATTTTCAGAAGATAACGAACATACGGAGCTGACGGTGCTTCTCTTCTTCCAAAATCCGTACGCAATTTTTGCACACATTCTGCAACATTACCATGATTTTCAAAGTAATGTCGCAATATTTCCCAGCGTTGTTCAAGCGTATACACAATCATATTCGTTCAGCGGAAGGATAAAACTAATTATCTATCAAATCAGACATGAGTTAAGTGTTACCATTCACGAAATAAGTTGAAAAATAAAACGTTAGATGGCGGACCCGATATATCGTAAAATCAGAAACCAAACTATGCTCTAGTCTGCCCAACCATGACATTCTAGGCGGTGGTATGTGTGATCAGGAACGTGTAAGTTGGACTAACTAACTAACTAATTTGGTTAGAAATCGTAGTAACTGACAGCCAAATGGCAGTTAGAGCTAGGGCGACCTGAGATAAAAAGGCTAACGTTGTTTTGATTTCTTCGAGTATACTACCATTTACCTTATTTGTATACCTAACCACCAGGGAGAGGATTGAAAAGAAGAGACAAAAAGTTAAGCTAACATACAGATGACAATTATATCATCTTAAGGTTTGCTAAGGCATATCCATTGTCTGCTTAGTTGTAAAATGTTGAATGAAACTCAAGAAAAGTGAAGAAATAATAAATTGAGTGATTAAATGAAATTTAAGGTCACTGGACATATATGGAAGGAATGAACAAACAATTTAACATAGCTCGTTGTCTTTTTACAGATGTCTGGAGTCTAAATAAAACCTGGGATTGGATGCATTTTATCGTATTTGGTGGGTGTAGCTTACTCCATAAGCCTATCACACCATTGCATCACTAGGCGAAAGTATCAGCAATGCAGACAGATGGGATCAAAATTGGAAAGACGATATCACATAATACAACACATAATAAATCTATCTTTCCGCTGGCTAACTAGTACATAATAATAGCATGTAGTTGAGTCGCATCATTTGGATAGATGTATACCGCGGTCATAAATTCTATCAATGTCAGCTATGGCACTTTTGTTTGGTGATAAACACCAGGTTGTACTTCGCCATTCTAAAGAAAGTTCAAAGACTATCCTTCCTTGTTATTACTGCACCCATGATTTCCTTTCCTCAGGCTTCTCTGACTTCACTGACTTCTCATCGCAATTTGCTTTGATCCACCATTTTATTGACGAAAGTTTCCTGTCTGATAGTTCCGTGAGATGTATTCAAGAACTAAATCACGATTTTCGATTAATTCTCTCCTCTCCAATGTAGCGAGATGGATTGTATCAAATGCATCCGTTCACTGAATCAATGGCGTCAACAATATCATTTCTAATTGGTAATGGACCTAGAGTTATTCAGGCATCCAAGATGATGATATTGTGAATTCCCCACTTCTAAGGGATAACCCCTTGGTGTAGGTCTTCAGCAGGATAGATGAATGGACGTTAAGAATAATAAACTAATAATATCCTCTTGCCTCGATTAGACTTCCTTTTGACATAAGTACTGACTACAGTTGTGCTGCTATAGAAGGCAGAAGAGTAATCGGGAAACTAGGCTCATGCTATAAACACAATAAAAGCAACGCAGCAATCTCTCAAAAATAGAATTCAAGGGTTATATGGAGTGATTCTTATAAAGGCAGCGCGACAACAAGCGAGATTTCTGGAGCTTTCCTTTTAGGCAAATTTTTATTTTTATTCGCAGCAACGAGAGAATTAGTACTCACAGTGAAAGGATTTGTGCTGCCAATGCAATAACATGCATGAAATAGAGGCTTTAAAAACGCGATGTGAGAAATATAACGCGAAAGAACATTTTAATAGCACCATTAATAAAGAATTAATGAACTGCTTATTTGTTTTACTTATGCTTTGCTGCCGCTGTCTTTATTATAATTAATACGTATGCAGCTCTAATTCGGCTGGAACGGCAAAATTGTTGTTCTTGCTGCATCGCGTTTATTGTGTTTGCTGCATTTTGGTGTATGATCTGAACTGCCTCTAGGACATGCCGCTGACAAGTTTGGTAAATTTCGTGACGGGTATCCGTTAGCCATGTGGGTTTAACGTTTCTTTTTAGGAAGAGCTTTTTGAATAATTATCTCAAGTCTATCATTTGAAGTTTTTATTGATTTTTTATTATACGGCCTCTGGCTATAAGAGCATCAAGTCGAATTCAAATTACTTGAAATTTCTTGATTTTAAATCGCCGTAGCCTAGTAGGTGGTGTGTTGAAACTTCCAGGTCAGACATCAAAGCGAAATACAAAAAGTATTTCTTCGGTGACTTCCTCTCAGCAGATTTCTGGCAAAAACTCTGAGAGTAAATTAAATTGCCATGAAAAATTTCTCAAAAATCTGTCGTTCGGAGTCGACTTTAAACTGTTGGTCCCGCCACTCATGTGCAAAATGAACACACACAACATAAGTGATGTGAGGAACTAGGTCCATAATCCTGACTGAAAGGTTGTAATGAGCAATTATGTACACATAGTTACTAAAGTATACATACGGTTAAAAAATTGCCGAAATTTTTTAACTAATCCGTTTTCGTTGAAAATCTTTATAGTTTCCTTGATGTTAAGACGGTCTTTTGTATTGGTTAAAAAATTACTGAAATTGAACTGAATTGTGACCCTGCACAGGCCCACAAAAGTATGCATCCGATTTACAAATTTCACAAATTTCTTAACCAAAGCAAAAGACCGTCTTAAAATCGAAGAAAGATGTCAGACAATTATAAATATAATCAACGAAAACGGATTGGTTAAAGAATTTCTGAAATTTGTTAACCAATTTGTTTCTTAACCATTTGTTTGTGGGCCTGCACAGGCCATACATACACTCAGCCACAAAAGCATACATACGGATAACAAATTTCAGAAATTTTTTAACCAAGACCGTCTTAAAATCGAGGAAAGTTTTCAGACAATTACAAAGATTTTCAACGAAAACTGATTTGTTAAAAAATTTCTGAAATTTGTTATCCGTATGTATACTTTTGTGGCTGAGTGTATGTATGAACTTTCTTGATTTATTAACTATGGTAACGTGTAGTGTGTATACAAGTCGACAATTACCTACCCAGCTGGTAAATTTTCAAAAGTCTTGCTTATTGGTTCGAATTGTAAGTAAGAAAATTGAATTTAACATACCCTCAGTGGAATGAAAACAATATGATCATGTATCAATGTCAACGAAAAACCAAAAGATCCCACCTCTTGCTGCAACAAAATTAAATACAATTGGCTGGTGTTGGCAAAATAACCACAAACTTGCAAAACCGATTGACAGCTGAATATAAAAATCAAGACTTTTAAGGCAATGTGAAGCAACAAAAAAAAAAACGACTTTTGATGGACAAGACAATGAAATGCCTTTCAGTTGCAAATACTGCAATAACAACAAGAAATAAAACAAGAAAAAAAAATTAAAGTAGCCATTAAAGTGACCACAACAGAGAACGCCTCTTCCAAGTTTTTCCAAGAGAATTTTAAATGATCATTTAGATGCGTTGTAACGTAATACAGAACATTTTCCGTTTCAGACATTTTGTCTGGAGTTTCTATTTCGAAATAAGAATGAAATTTACTTATGAATTCCAAATAGATTTCCACTGATTGTATAATAATTTGTTGTTTTTGTTTATTTAATAAATTTTTTTTCAATTTCAATAAATTTCAAATGAAATGTTTATGCTGCAACCCACTGTGTATGACAACAAATTTACGATACTTGTTTCAAGATTCTTTCTATGCATCACACTCAATAAGTATGTGTGTGTGTGTGCGAGTCTTTATACACAATATATGTATGTACGGATGTGGTATGTAATGAAATGGCCATTTACCACTCATCCCATCTCTGGGAAAACATACTTCATCAAGAAAAATAAACAGAACAGCGTTGAACAACTCATGAGTCCGTCATGTAACAAGTCATTGAAGGATTGATCACACATTCTTCCCATGCGCGAACGTATTCATAACACAACAACAATACACATGCACAACGTGATTAATGCTATAACGTTGCCCTGTTAATTGTTGGGCTGGTTGATATTTTGATTTCCAGATAATACCCGTATTGGTATTATAGTCTTATTATTCTTCTTCTTCTACGTCTTCTTCTTCTTTTTATGGATTTTTATGATCTTGTAAATATTCTAAATCAGACGTCAAGTTCCATTTCAAACAGAATTTATTTCATTGGAAACGAAACGTTAAACTTAACCTCAATACTCATGTAATTACGGCTGTCTATGCTATTTGATTTGTTTGAATGGTTTCTCCACATCTTTGTTATTGTTGCTGTTTTCTTCATTTGTGGTATTTTTATTTGCATTGATATTTTGTTGCCATTTTTTTTTGTTGTTGTTGTTGTCCATGTGTCAGTTGCAACGTCAATCTTTCCACCAAATGTGTGTTACAGATTTTATCCGAAAAAGTTTTTTTCTTTGAAATTTCTTTCTTTTTTTATCCGATTGATTGAAATGAAAGCATCAGAGCCTTAAAATATGAATTCATTTACCAGCACATGATAAAATATCACTAAAAGATTGGATGACAGTCGCCAAAGTCTGGTACGTATAATGTTGACTTATGACACGGTTCAAACCAGAGATCAGTGAGTGATTTTTTCGCTACTCATAAGCATTCATGAAATTTTTAATATATGTGAGTCAACAATATTGAAATTAAACTATGTACTCTGATTCATTCATTCTCACTACAATGTTGATTTATTAGTACAGGTTGCAATGAGTATACAATACAACGTTGACATCAAACTCATACCATTCCAAATATGTTTGATTCATAAGCCAAATCATTTAGATTCATAACTTTTGAAAACTGCTTATAATACTTATAAATGATTTGAGTGACTAGAATCATTCATCAAAATTAACAGTCTTAGTTGTTGTAGCATTTACAACAAAAGAAAAAGGACACATGAGCAAAAAAGACAGAGCAGCAAGCAGAGCAAACTCACAAACTTCTAGTGAGTATTTTAGTGTTCGTACGCGAATCATAATTTCTTTGTGCTTCGTGTATATGTTGAATTATGGAGAGTCGAAATAAACAACATCATACGTGTTGTGTGAAGTATGAATGTGATGATGAATACTTCATACTTTGAATATGAGTAGAGGTACCATGATATTCAAATAAGTATGAATCCGTATAAGTATCAAAAATTATGAGTATGATTCGATTCTACTCTTTTTTTTTGAATACTCATTGCTGATCTGTGGCACGTAATATATTGACTTATTGGACATGAGGCCACGTTTCAAACTCGAAGGCAGACATCTCCAACTAAACGAAATATGAAAACAACATTTCTTCAGTGACTTCAAGATTCTGACGTTTGGAGTCGACTTTAAACTGAAGGTGCCGCCACCCATGTATGAAATTAAGCCACACAACATGGGATGAGAAGTTAGGTCATAATCCTAACTGAAGGGTTGTGATGACCAATTATGTATGTATTTATATAAAGTGTGTCTCTATAATAATTTCCAATTAAGGACTTCAAACTGATAACACATTCAATAATAAATTCACAATGTTAAATAGCATGACTTTATTGGACATATGCTATCAAAATTTCCCTCGAGACTAGGCCAATAAGGCCATCACTTTTTTAAATTCGTGCCTCTTGTAAGGACAATACTGCATCCGTCCAAAAGCATCTGCGCTAGATGACTTGAAAACTTGGAATATAAAACATTCAGCGCTAAACAAATTATTTCATGAGCAGTGAAAACATATGTCGTCAGATCTAAACCGATTTCACAAGCTTTCCATAAAGTAGTTAGTAGGCTTTTTAGACTGGAGTATATTATTCAAATTCCGGTTCAGACATTTCGAACAAAACGAAATATGTGACGATTTCCTCTCAGCTAACGTCTGGCAAGAAACTCTGTACGTAAATAACATTGTCATAAAAAGTTTCCCAAATCTGTCGTTCGGGGTCTATTCACATATGGATAAAATTAACACATACATTTCAGTGAAATTCTCGTTTAGTGTAAGAAAGTTTTAGAAAGATTTGGTCAGGCGGAGCTGTATTAACCCCTAATCAATTACTAGCCTTCAAGTTTTTTGGAGTCTTAAGGTACTGTAGGGCTTGTCTCTGAAGCAAGTATTTAATTTCTACTAATCGGTGAATTCACGACTGTCAAATATAAAAGTTGCAACTTGTGGGAAGAATCACTATTGAGTTAATATGCTTCCTGGCGTTTAAACGACAGAAAATAGAATTAACAACGTGACAGTTTACACACAGTTTCTATCAGGTTCGATAGATATTTGAATGCATATGTATCATATACAGTTGTAGGTTGGTTTTAATACCGTTGCGGACACAGAATGAACACTAAATATTGAATAGCAAAAGAACCAGAGAAATACGTGGCTATTAAATTGCAATAGGTACACTATATAGAAGAACAAATGAAAAATAACAATAACAAATCAACAGTTAGGTTCTAGAAGTTGCCATACATAAAAAGGCTGTATAAATAAAACGAAAGGTAAGATTTTTAGTAAGTAGGTTTGCACAACGAATGTTCTCAAACCAAATTGGTTGGAGGCAATCAAGACTTTTATGTATTAATTAGCACAAGAAGAGATCTGTTTTATTCATCAGACAATCAAGAAATAACCAAATGTTGATAAACGGTCTTTTAGCAGGACACTGTACACTCCGAGTACATTTAGTTAGAATGGGAGTGGTAGATGTAGATTGTATGACAATGAGAATGAATTATCGGAAGATATACTTGGAATCTACATAACATAATTTGTTATTACAATCCTTTAGTTAGAATTACGACCTAGCTTCTCACACCACTCATGTTGTGTGCGTTAATTTTATAAATGAATGGCGGGACCTAGAGTTTAAAGTCAACTCACAACGACAGATTTTTGAGAAACTTTACATGAGAATTTTATTTACTCTCAGAGTTTTTGCAAGAAATCTGCTGAGAAGAAGTCGCCGAAGATATAGTTTTTGTATTTTTTTTTTGATGTCTGGCCTAGGACTCGAACCTTGGCTTTACCTCTAATAAGCCAACACACTACCTACTAGACTACGGCAACTTGGAATCTGTTAGACTTTAATGCATCCCAGAAGGAACTACCAGATGTTTGGCATTCTGGAGCCTGTCAATGTAATAGGTTTGTAGAAGATATTATAGGGATATCCCATAAAGATGGAGGAGAGCACAATAGATCGTGTGGCCACATTCACAGTTCAGCAGAAGAAAAAAAAAAAAAAATTCACAGAATATTGAGCAAGTCAATGATTGATGAAAGAGTGGATCGCATCTATATCACTTGGGATCATATACCATTATGGACTAAACATTACAGCCTGTTGAGAAAATACACATGCGTTGCCTTTCCGGGTCCGTTCTTGATATTCTCTCAGGGCAAAAATTTGAAATAATAGAGTTGATGATAGTGAAAGGCCAAGAAACTTTCGGTAAGTATAAGTTGTGTGTTACCCGTATAAATGACATATAACAGGATTATGTATACTCCTAATGAAGTATCAGGGAGTATGAAACAAATTTTAAGCAATAAATCCCGCAACTTTTATGTATTCGCCGTCCTTTGCAATTCAATCTCTGTTCCTTTACTTCGCTGCGGTTGTTGTTTGCTTAAGTGCATAGGATTCTTTAATATTTTTCCATATTTATGGGATTTATTTATTTTCTGGAATTTATTATTATTGTTGCAATATTTTTATGATGAAAAATTCCAGCAAAAAAGAAATAAATTTCAAAATCATTCATTCATTCATTCACTCATTCATTGATTTGATGATTTGTGCGTTTGTTTTGATCGCCATCAACATTACGATCAACACTGCAGCAGCTACAACAACAGCCAACATCCTCTTCATCATTCGCGAGCACTTTTGATTTGTTGTCGAATCGAGAACTGAGTGCGAATGAAGATCTGTGCTTGAATTATTTCAAGAGATCCGCGTGGATTTTTTTTTTTTCGAATAACAAAAAATATTTTGAAAAAAAAAACCACAAAAAAATTGCAAAGAGCAACATAAGTACGTAAATACGTATTGAATCTATGATGATTAATTATTTGTTTGTTTATTTAGATTTCAGTGATTAAAATAAACAACAGCAGATGATTGCAATTAAAATTTTGCCAACGAGCGTACGAGTGATGAATATCGGGAATGAAAGATTTGTTGGATGAATGAAGGCAACACTATAGGAAATTAAATTAAATGCGTTGATTATTGCTAAGGTCAGAATTAACTATGTGAAGTTCAATATAATGCGTTACACATTGTTTCGATCGATATAAAGTCAATGCATACAGACATACAGGAGGCTCGATTTGTAATCAGCTTTCATACTTTTCTTTCAGTGTGTCTGGAATGAATCTTTGCTTATTGTAATTTCTCAATGAAAGTTTTGAGTGCCTCCAACCCTATCTCTAATCCAATCTGCTAGGTCATTGCCGAGAATTTCTTGTTCATTGTTTCATCTTCTACTACACAGTACAGGATAATCTTATTCTGACAGCTTCCCTAAACCATTCCATACTATCATAAGTATCGTTATATCCTGTATTCTATACTTTCTATCCAAGTTGAATTAAACACATCTTTCGATGGCGTAAACTTCCGCTTCGAAGATACACGCGAGTTTCCCTCCGCGTTCTAAATATTTCATCCAAAAAACCAAAAACGTTTGCTGCTAGTCCAAGAACCGTGCTTGTGTTACAATATAGTGCCACTTATAAAAGATTTTAAAATAGATTACTCCATACATTTTTGTAACTTAGACTCGTTGGGAAGCATTTTTCAATATCAAAGACTCTAATTCTGTGCAGGGGACAGTTAAGGATCTTAGCAAGAGGTATTCTGGATTCATAAGCACCAATCTCTTGTGAGAACTAAAATCTGTAAACTTTACTGACATAGGCAAGCCCTAAAACTATAACTGCCCTAGATTGAAGACCTAAAGTTGAAAGATGTGTTCTCGGTTATCCCTGACAGTGTTTCTAAACACGGACACGTAGAAGGTAACAACATAAAACTTGCGAAAGCTGTTAGTAACAAATAGTTTAAGCAAATTCAGTCGTGAGATTGGCTATTCCCATGTCAGCATCAAACTAATGATTTCACACAGACTTTTATGGGTTATACGGTAGACACGATTTTCATTAACTCTATTAAGAATACTTCTTTGGAATTTTATAGCAATCATAACAGAACACGCAAAATATCCTGCAACGACTTTAGCCGAAGCTGAATAACGAGGATGATCTAAATGTCTTCACGCTCATAGTCGACGATTAGGAAACTGAGGCGAACAATTTTTGATATTTATAAACTCATTATCTATTGAATACTCTGTTGACAATTTTAATTTCTTCTCAATCCTTCAAATCTCCCTGTTTAATCAAATACGCTTACACAGATACTTTAGCGACTGCCTCTCAGCAGATATCTGACAAAAACTCTAAGAGTAAATAAATATTGCCAAGAAAAGCTGCTCGAAAAAATTCGGAGTCGACTTTAACCCGTAGGTTCGACACTCATATATAAAATTAGCATTCACAACATAAGAGATGTGAGAAGCTAGGTCGTAATCCTACTACTACTAATACTTTGATTCCAACAGCGTTCAGGAAGCTAATTTCTTGGCATTTGGAAAACGATCAAATACTCTAAGTAACGGAGGAAAACAATAATTTTATTAACACTTGGATACCAATTTTAAATGTCTAGAAGGGAACGTAATGAAAAACAGTGAGGTAATGAATGAAAACAAATAAATAGAAAGGCAGGAAAATTATACCGCCTTCATCTGTTATGCGCACTGCTACAATCCACAGAATAAAGGTGCTCCTATCAATCTTTCATCCTCAGTTCGCTTTTCACATTCACAATGAAAATTACAAATTGTATCCTTCTCAGAAGTGGCGTTACGGCTTAGCTACCCATTTTTCAACACTCGAGAGCATAGATGTAAGTTTAGAAATAGACTAGCAGAGAATCTTTTAACCCCCTAATCTTACTGACAGGAGCCTGTGAGGCTAATTTTCATGATCAAATCAATGTAACGAGAGATTTATCTAACAAGCCGCAAACAAATTTCATGGCTTTTATTTTACGTAGGTTTTTCAAAATTCTGTAAAAAGAATTGAGAATTCTTAAATATTTCCAACTGCTAGAGACCGAAATTTAAAATAGTAACGTTAACTACTGACATGAGTCCCAGAGGCTCTTATAAAGTAGTTCATATTTGTTTTATGTTTTTGACTGAATAAATCATTCTTCATATCCTTACAAAAATGAGGATAAAAATGTTTATCTTTTATATACTAAAGAACCTTTCCTTCGCAAAAACTGATTTTTATGTTCTGCTTACTTTAATGTTAGGAAATAGCTTTTTATTTAAATTACATATGAGTTAAAGACATCAATTCCGTTTAGATTTTCTAAGGTGTGGAACTGTTTGTTAAAAAAAATATGCTAAAAGGTATTTCGTTAGAAGAAACACGTAGTTTTTATATATGAGCCTCATGTCAGTAAGATTTTTTACATTTTTATGGCAGCAAGATAAGGGTTAAAGTTTCTTGCTCTTGTCATGCAAATGATAACAACATGCTTAAAATAGGAACAATTGGTCCATGATCTTATTAAACAAACGTCCAATTGGAAACTATCTTCCTTGGCGTTTTCTCCAAATTGCAAATTAAACTGGGATTCTAATCTGTTTAAATATATTTCCATGAGTTTATTGTATTCAAACTCGAATATCACGTTTAAAAGACCAACAGATTTTGTGTAAAAAATCATACATCTCGAATTAGAATCCTGAGCATAGATTTCAGGCACATGTTGCCTTTTGTAGCCATTCCAAAGAAGCAAATCGAATCAAACCGATACCGTAATACGGAAGGATGATGCCAGTGACAGTTAGGGCCATTATTACAACTTACCGTTAAAGTTTGGTTTAGTTAAAGGTGACTTTAAAGTTCACTTTAGCTAAAGTTACCTTTAACTTCTTTTCGTTATTACAACCTAATGATAAAATAAAGTTAACTTTTTCAAAAATATGGCAATGCCGGTGAAATGTCGATAACGCTGTTAAATTAAACAATTTCTTTTTAAACTAAGTGACAACGAGCTTCATTTTTTGTTGCGTTTACTCACTTTGTTTATATTTGAAGTTGCCGTATTGAAAATAATATATACACTCAGCGCCAAAAGTGAGTAAACACCACTGAAATAATTCATTTTCTTAGGATAGCGAGAAAAGTAATTAAGAATAGTCGAATAAATTTCCAAAAATAAAAACGTTTATTTATTACTTATAAAATGTTAAAACAAAAACAACAATTCATGATAAAGGAACTTTTTTTATACTTAAGGACAAAACTATTTTATACTTAAGAACAAAAGTGTTGACTCACTTATGGCGCTCAGTGTATGTATGGCAATTTCAAACATAAACATAACTTTCAAATTTAAACGTAGGATGATCCTCCCTTTAGCTTAGCGCTCACTTCTACCATATTGTCCACTTATAATAATGAAACACAATTCTCCTCCCTTTAGTTAACGGTAAGTTGTAATAATGGCTCTTAGAGTGTAATGTAGGACTCAAAAGGTGGTGGTCTAGAGGTCGAACTTGTTTTTCAGACTTTAAAAAATTAATGCACAATTCAAAATTACAATTACATGCACAATATAAAAAATTATACTTTTCTTTGTTTGAGTTCTTAGTCCAAGTTACACTTTGAACACCACCAATTTATCTTCAAATCTGACCATTTGTGTTTCGCATAGCATAGCGACACAAGTACGCAGCAGGAAGTAAAATGCAACACGAATGATGTCCTAATTTTTAGAAATTTTTTAAATATATTTGAAGACGTGTCAAATGCATATATTTAACTACATTATCAATACTTTCATCAATCTTTGCATCTGACAGATAAACAGATAACGCATTCTGCCCCAACCGGCTAAGAAATTAAGATTTGTATCTTAAAGAATACAAATACAAATATAATCGCCAGCAGATCGTAAAATTTGGCAATGGGCAGCCAAAAGTAAATAAACCTTCTAGCCCAAAAAGTGCCGCAAAACCACAGTAATACCACACAAAAGTAGGAGGATACTTCATAAATAAAATAATCTTGGAGGTACAAACCAAAAATATTTTTTCTAATATGAAGCTTGGTCTAAGATGCAGATGTTATCGTTCTCAAAATTTTAAGAGACTCTTTCAGTAAGGATTTAAATTAGCTTCTCACTCCACCCATGTTGTGTATCTTAATTTTATTTGTGAGTAGTGAGACTTACAGTTTAACTATGACTACTATTTGCGAGAAGGGTAAAAACTTCTTCAGCGAAAAAATATTTAGAGCATGGGCGATGTAATATATCCAATTCTGGTGGATATAAAATTGACATCGAGGCCTAAAAAGAGAGTGTTTCAGCAAGGGACAGAATGTCATAATGATATGCAGAGGGCTTGCAAGAATTTTCTGAAGATTTAATATACATATGACGATCATATATGTTGTTGACCATTATCTGGGTAAATAAAACAAATCTAGGAGTGGGACAAGATATAGTGGCGTGTGCTGTTATAATTGTGGCAATCGGAGCCTATACTATAACGGTACAAGACGATAATGGAAGACAGGTTTAGGTTAGGTTAGGTTAGGTTAGAGGACGTGTACTTGTCAATTAAGACAAGTACAGTACCCGGAGGTCGAATTGACCCATTGTACAACGTCCTAGTTTCTCACACCACTTATGTTGTGTGTGTTAATTTTATACATGAGTGGTGGGACCTACAGTTTAAAGTCGACTCCGAACGACAGATTTTTGAGAAACTTTTTCATGGCAATTTTATTTGCTCTCAGAGTTTTTGCCAGAAATCTACTGAGAGGAAGTCACCGAAAAAATACTTTTTGTATTTTGTCTTTGATGCCTGGCCTGGGGCTCGAACCCAGGCTTTTGCGTCTAATAAGCCAACACACTACCTACTAGACTACGGCGACTTCAAGACAGGTTTAACACGAGGTTCAAAAGATGATATGGTGACCTGCCAAATTAAACTAGGTACCTGGAGTTAATCAATAAACACTGTAATTTTGGGAAATGCTTTGCAATGAGACCAAGTCAATACATAATTGTTCATTACAACACTACAACAGTCAGGATTACGAACTAGCTTCTTACTGCATGTATGTTGTGTGTGTTAATTTTATAGATGAGTGAAGGAACCTACTGTTTAACTACTCCGTACTAAAGATTTTTGGGAAACTAATTCATTACCTACTAGATTACGGCGACGGAGACCAAGTAATAAAAGTGAATGTTGGGATTAGAACTCTACTATAAGTTTCGAATAAAGATCGCATTTACTTTAGTACGTATTCCATCATTGCACACATTGTATATAAAATACTGCCATTGAAAGTAATTGTAATCATAACTTATGACTCTAACGATTTTTGATAGTGTTTCACTAACCAATATTGGTCATCGAAATTAATCATTCTATTATTTTTTATTTCGTAGTTTCTTTCAAAAATATTACCATTTCACTTGAAAGTCTGTTTAAGTCATATTTCCTCATTAGATTCGTTTCGCTGAAATAGTGAAATTTTGAATTTTTTTTTTTGTTTTCGGTACCACATAATCTCATATGCGAATTGTTAACCAAATTGTTAAAACACGTGTTCTATTTTAATGGTTCGAATGCCTTTTTTTACCTTAAAGGTTTTTTGCAATTTACATGCGATTTCTTGTTTTTTCTTTTCTTTTTCAAACCCGTATTCATCCCTACTTGGTGGAATATATTTGTTGCAGAAGTATTTTCACGTTAATTACATTGATTTATGGATCCATTGTTTTGCATTTAGTCGTTCAGTATTTTTACATGGTAATACGAAACGAATTGTAAATGCTACTGCCATACTGCTTTACCATACGACGATATACATATGTATGTACATACGATGCAATGATATTTACTGCACTTACTGCAGACGAAAAATGTAAATGTGAATGTAAATGTGAATGTAAATGTGAATGTAAATGTAAATGTATAGGTATGGCAATATGGCATTTGTAATGCTAATGTAATGTAATGTAATGAAATGTAATGCACTGTTAAGTAAATTCATTGTAATGTATTGTAATTTAGTGTTAAAATAAGTTAATGTCATGCTCAATAGCTGTTGCAACAATGCAGTATGAAAAGAAATCTCCTTAAACGGCCAATATGCAGAATATGTTTACGCATGTTTCAAAACATTTTCTGTTTTGAAAATTTTTTATTCAACTTTTCTTTGGTAAAAATTGTATTTAATCATCAAAAGAGAAGGTTATATTAGAATATTTATTTCAAACGTAGTATTGCATATAAACTACAGGGTAGGATATTTAAAATTTTAAAAAGCAACAAAACAAAAACTGTTTAAAATTTAACCCTCACAGTACCTCATTCCATCGGACTAATTTTCATTAATTTTTCGAGCGTATAGGGTCGTATCACGGCTATGGCGTCCCAAATGTTTGCTTTCAGATGCTGAATTGTCTCTGGTTTGTCGGCATAACTCTTTTCTTTAATGGCGTGTCACAGAAAATAGTCCAACGGTTTTAAATTGCAGCTTCTTGCCGGCCAATTACATCACCATTTCGGCTAATTAAACGGCCATCAAACGTTTGACGCAATAAATTGATTGTGGCAAGTTGCAACATCTTGTTGATACTAAACATCGTTCACATGAATACCATGGAGAGCGGGTACAAAAAAATCGGTTGTCATGGTGCGATAGGTGTCTCCATTGACCGTAATGCCTAAGTTGTCCTCCTTTTCAAAGAAATATGAGCCAATGATGTCTTCAAACTGCACAAGCCGCACCAAACAGTCACTCGTATTGGATGCATTGACTTCTGTAAGACCACGTGCTGGTTTTCTGAGCCCCAAGTATGACAATTTTGCATATTATTATTAAGGTTTCATCCAAAAAGACGATTTTTTTTGGCAAAATCGACATCATCGTGCAGTATCTCATCTTGTCCCAAGAGTAAAATCGATTTATTACGTTCATTGGAGATAATATACTGAATATTGTGAGAGAATAGAATGACATAAGTATTTCCAGATTCGAAATATCCAATTATTCAAATTAAAACCGATAAATGGCACACCCTATACAAGTAATAGAAAAGAAAGAGTGAAACTAAAAGTATGTAGCATATGTAGCCTCATTCTGTTCACATATTATTATCCATTAAAGTCTACAGTCAGGATTATGGCTTAGTTTCTGACACAATTTACGTTGTATGTGTTAATTTTATCCCTTAGTTGTGGGATACGTAGATTAGCGTCGTCAGAACAACATATGTTTGACAAGCTTATTCACTGCAATTACTCTTAAAGCTTTTGCCAGAACATTGCTGGAATATGTCGTCGAGAAAAATGTTTTCTTCATACATATTTTCTTTTTTTTCTAAGTTGTCAGAGCTGTGATTTTGAAATCGGAGGTGTTGTTTAGTACGATAATACTCTACTCATTAGACTTCGGCTACCATTTGTTTTGTATATAACAACCTGTTTGAAATCTAACATATTAGGTCGTCTTATGGAAAACATTGGTGAGAAACTTTTTTTATTGAGTTCTAATTTTTCTCCAAATGTCGCTCTGCCTGACCTTTCGGCAGAATTAGGCCTCAGAACGATTACTCCGTTATTCATTTATCACCCACCATGACACCACTTACAACAAAGTTACAAATTACGGTCATTATTTAGGTTACAAGACTTGAAAGCAAGATTCAGACTTTCTATTGTGAATCGAAAAAAAAACCTGCAGTCTCACATTTTAAAAGGACGGACTCCAAAAGCACACTTTGTATACTATAGAGCAACTGCGTTTGTTTCTTTGGTTTTAAATCTTTGCAAAAGCCTCCTTTTGCTGCTCCCTTGCGGATTTCTTTCCATATTATAGATGATAGCACCATCTAATTGTTTTCTAAGCATATGGTCTACGGTTTATTTATCTCAATAGATAAAGGCTATTGGTCTATGTTATGTGAGAGTCTCTGAATTGATATTTGCCATACACGAACTATCTTACAGAGACAGCAACTTAAGAACACTTCTACCTTTAGTATATCACGAGCGGTAGCGCTCGATGTTTCGCAACCACACAAGACTGTCGATTATATATTCTATATGGTGAGTTCCAAACGATTCTAAGGCGATGGTAAATTTCATTGACAGCGTTATTCTACACAAGTTCCGAGAAACTATGTGCAAAAGGCATACATACATATATTGTCTGCATAGTCAACGCCGTCTATTCACATTATCCCCATGCGGTTTTTGAGGGATGTTTCAAGGATCGTACACAAAAAAAAACTTCTGTTTTAACTTCCACCATCCTACTTAGTAGTTAGCGATGTTTAATTTTGTCATATATGTATACGGACGCCACTCCGCAGACTTCTGGGATAACCATCAACTTCGGCTGCAAAACTAGATCGATTCTAAGGAAGACAATCCTGTAACCAATAAGATGTGGTATACTACCAGCTTCTAAACCCTGGTTAAAACGCTAATACAGATTGCTATCGACAAAAAATTACCAATTTGGACCCTGAATTATACAAAAAAATGACCAGAATGGGCCACAATATATGTCAACATGCTAATGCAAAACCGGGCCATTGTTTTCATTGATGAGACTCGCGCTGGCAGAGCAGCTCTCAGAATCCAACGAGGAGGTGTAAAGTTGGGTGAGTAATCATTTTGCTTCAAAAAACGAACAGATTTATTGTATGAAAGGTAAAAAATGAGAAGTAGTAGTATTTTATCTTCACAAAAAACGCTCATTTCATTCCGGTATCTTCTTACTTAACTGGTCATTACAACTCTTTTGTCCGGATTACAACCGGATTACAACCTAGCTTTTCACACATCTAGTCATAAGTGGCGGGACCTACAGTTTAAAGTCGACCCCGAACAACAGATTCGAGAAGCTTTTCATGGCAATTGTATATACTCTGAGAGTTTTTGCCAGAAGATTGCTGGAAGGAAGACGCCGAAAGATATTTTTTCTCATATTTCGTTATATTTGAGATATTTAGGTCAGGGGTTGAACCTTAGTCTTTTGTCTAATAAGTCAACACACTACTTATAATCATCATGATAATCATTTTGTTAATAACAAGGAGCAGAGTAATACCGCTCCAGTTTTTAAAATCTCTGTAGTTGCCCTTTTGTTGTATCTTTGAAATACCATAGTTTATTAGTCAAATTTTTCTTCTCTAAAAAGCCTAAATTACACTCACTGACTTATTCTTAGATTTCTTAGATTCTCGCACCACCGATGTTGTTTACAGTTTAAGGCGACTCCGAACTACAGATTTTTGAGAAACTTTTCATTGCAATTTTATTTTGCTTTCACAGTTTTTACCAGAAATCTGCTGAAAGGAAGTCGTACAAGAAATACTTTTCCATATTTTCGATTTGATGTCTGACCTGGGGTTTGAGCCGTGGCCTCACGTCTAATAAGCCAACATACTACCTACTAGACTACGGCGACAAGATTGACAATACAAATTCTATTAATTAACGAACAGTGGATGTTTAATTAAAATAGAGAATAATTCTGCATCGAGTAAATTTCTTAAGAATAAATATCCATTCCGTCACGATGTGTGGTCGTTCGATTTGTTCACCACCTTTTACCAAACGTTATAGTACAACTCTTAGTTACAAAGTAGCCCATCTACGTACATAAATAATTGACCCTTCAGTCAGGATAACGACCTAGTTTCTCATACTACTTATGCTGTATGTGTCAATTTTATGACAATTTTAAGGCAGTTTAAAGTCCTTTCCGAACGACAGATTTTTGAGAAACTTTTCATGACGATTTTATTTACTCTCAGAGAAAGAAATATTTCTTCGTATTTCATTTTATTGGAGATGTCTGATCTGTGATACTGTGGCCTCACATCTAATAAGCCAAAACACTATCTACCAGGTAACGGCAACTTTATAGCCTCTAGCACATAGGTAGCCCATCCATTTTCACCAAAAGTGCTATTTTCACAGCACCATTATCATTACCATACAAAACACAACTATGAGTTCAGAGACTGTCACCATAGACCCGTCCTATTGCTTATTAGACCATTACATGTGTTTTAGGGAAGACCAAATTAATAATTGAATTCAAAATACATATCGTGGTATTGAAATTTAAATGACATATTTTGCGTTTTCTAAAAATTTTTTTTTATACTACGAAACTATTTAATTGTAGTCTAATCAATTAGAGAAGAATTCCCGCTAATTAATGGCACATAAATCCATCAATTTGTGGAAGATTTATTGTGTTTTGATTTCAACAATTAACACTTCAAACTCTCAGGGTTAATCAAAATAATACCAGAAACTCAAATGCAATTAAACTGTAACGAACAACAACACATTCATTTAGAATGCGATTAACATTTAAAAATCATTTGAATTCGATTTATATAAAACACTTACGTACGAGTACTTATTATTTGATACAAAATTAGAAAAAAAGAATAAACAAAACAAAACAAAAGAATTGAAAAGCTTTCAACTAAAACTCATTCACCGGTGGTACCACCAGTCAAAACAAAACGTATTGTATATACCAACAAGAGGTCACACACCGTGTTAAGTGTGAACGGATGACTTCAAAACTCTTCAAAATAGTTTCAGAATAAATGAAAGTGTTAAAATATATGTATGTGTAGAGGAGGAGGCCACCACCACCACCTGTTGTTGTTGTCAGTTGTTATTTTAGGCTGCAGCCAAGCATCATTCAAAAATCATTCGATAATCATTCACGTGGTGTTAAACAGTGTTGATGGATGCCACCCTAAATCATGACCACACAACATGTCCGACAACATGACTGAATATAATCGCAACGAGATTGAAAAAAAAAACTCTTCGCATATGCGAATATTTTTGGTTGCGATTTAACAGAGTGAGTGTATTGTGTTGATCAGATATACGCTATGGTTGGTCTCCTTCCTTTACCTATCTAACATATATGGAAGCTACTTTTATTGCTACGTAAGCGAATATATACAACAGTAGAGCAACATAATGTTTTATGGATGCTTTATGGAAGCCATATGCTTTGCAAGACAGCTGATGGAAAAAATTTCCGAATGCCATTGAGTTAAGATTTTAAATTAATGAGGGAAAGGTAACGGAACTGATCCTATTTCGCTTGATAAATCCTAAACAACGAACTCACTTATGTTCCTACAGTCTTGTGAGCGATAAACATCAGACTCTCTCTCTCTCGCTTTCATTTTGTGGTGTTCTTATTTGGGGTCGGCCCCAATTGCTTTCATATGTCAGTATGCCCTCTCCAAGGTCATCATATTTTACACTTATTGTGTCTTCATATCCCTTTGGATTATCTTCAGCCAGGTCTGTCGGATGAAGTCACCGTAGTCTAGTAGGTAGTGTGTTGGCTTATTAGACATGAGGCCAGGGTTCGAACACCAGGTCAGACTCTAAAAAAAATATGAAAAAATGTTTCTTCAGCGACTTCCTCTCAGCAGCTTTATGGCAAAAACTCTGAAAGTAAATAAAATAGCCATGAAAAGTTTCTCAAAAATCTGTCGTTCGGAATCGAATTTAAACTGAAGGTACTGCCACTCATGTAAAAAAGTTAATAAACGCAACATAAGTGGGGTAAGAAACTATGTCGTAATCCTGACTAAATGGTTGTAATGACCAATTACAGGTCTGTGGGATATTATTACTCCTATCGTTCTTCTAAACTCTATTATGTTTCTTATCAATGTGGAAGTCGTCTCATCATTAACTCAGCTTACTTAATTTCCTTTTTTCAAGATTAATGCGACATATCTTCCTAACTTCTGTAAATTGCTCCTCTTTTTAAATATGAATGTTCCAGGTAACAAAATCGACGTCCTTTATGGCCTTCTCCATAAGATAAAATAGTGAAGAACCAGGCTAGTTAAAACTCACTAGTTTTGTCTTGTTGCCATTGACTGGTAAACCAGCTGTAGAGGAGCATTTCAGAAAGATTGTTCGAATAGATAATGTTTTCAAGAATGTCATAAAGCCTTTATGTAATGCTATATTCTCTGGTCATAGAATGACTCATGATAATTATGTTTTTAGAACACTTATTTAACACACTTCAATAATTCTTTTAATCTCAAAGTTTTCCAAATCGCTTAATTTTGGATTGTATCAAAGGTGGATAGGTGGAAGTCAGCAAACAAACAGTGGGTATACAGGGATGCAGATAAAACATTTTTCTGGACTGCTCAACGATAACTTATTAGAAATATGATCAACACAGATGATTTTCAGCTAAAACTAGGTTGCTCTCGTCTAAATTGTGGTTCCTGAATAGTGTGATATGCTCATGCAGCATATTTAGCAAGGTGATGGTTCACTAGTTTCAGTTGGCAATTACCCTCTTTTACTATCCTAATAACATGTAGCTATTTAGAAGGTATGCGAATTTAAAACAGGTAACTCGTGTTTAAAAGAGACTTCAGAGTAAAACTAGAATATGCCAAACGTTCACTGAACGTACGTTTGTTTATAGCATACGAAAATAAAGAAAATTCTTAGGCGTGAGAGGTGTCTTAGTAGTGAGACCATATAATTTATTGCCAACCACTAAAACTTTATAGTACTTTATGGTACTATTATAATGTCTTCTCCAAGCCTATTGACAAGACAAATTTTAGAATGCTGTTCGGAGTTACCAATAAGAATTCCCTACTCAGAACCCAGTATACAGCCATGTGTTTTCTTCAGCTATGAATCAATGTCCCACAGGTGTCAAGAATGTTTTACGATGATCTTTTACCATCGTAACACAATCTATATAATGGGCTCGACACAACCCCCATTCTAAACAAGTGTATTCTGGCTGTACAGCGCTCTGTCAAGAGACCGGTTATCAGCCCCTCAAATTCCCTTTTATTTATATTTTCCAATAAAAGTTTTGATACCCTCTTTATACTTCCTTTCCAATATTCGACACAGCAGAAGAGTTCTGGCCCTATCAATTCATATTGCTGAGAATGGAATGACATGGACATGGGAATCAGCATAAGGTAACCCAATTTTTCTATTTAACAGTTTCAGTTTCACCAGACAATGTCATACAATCTCTAATTTCGTCTTATAAGAGCCGGTTGCTAGAATATTCTGTCCGATAGTATTACTATGTCCTGTCTTTTGTATCTCTTATCCAGGTTGAGTTGAGCATATCAGTCGATAACATGGACTTCCGCTGGGAATATACTAGAGTTTCATTCGGTATATCTCATTGTGATCAAAAACTCCTGCTCCTGTTCCAAGTTTAGTTCTTGATCTACAAATAGTTCCTTCTTTAAAACAGGATGGGGAGTCTTGATTACTCCATTCATTTTTATAACTAAGTCTCGTTGCGAAGTACTTTTCAAAATCACAGAGTTTACTGGTTTTGTTCAAAGCATAGTTAGTCTTTTGGTTCCTTAGATCACGAAGTTCGCTATGAATTCCACAGTCGTCCTGTTTCCCATCAATCTGGCCACAGTCTCTAAAACTTTGGCGTTCACTACCATGTGCGGTGGACTTAAAGCCAACAGAGCATTCAGAGCCGGTGTAGAAAGGTTCTCATTGCCCTTGTTATAACCTCTGTGTCTCGTCTAATTCCAATTGAGCCGTTTCGCAGATTCGTTTTGCCTAATGGGAAAAAGTTTCTCAAGACTTTAAACTGTAGGTCCCGCCACTCATGTATAAAAAACTCCTGGCTGAAGGGTTATAATGACCATTTATGTATGTATGCATGTACATATGTGTTAATAGGTAAGGTGCTTAAGTACATTTGGAGGAGTTAATTAGAATTTTTTATCATTGCGCTGACCTAACGGTAGTCATAACTAAGAATTTCTACTTTAGCATTTGCTGCGGTAGTAGATGTAATTTAATTAAACGTCAGAAATCTTCGCGATTATGTCCACTCCTCGTTAACATTATAAGTACTGTTGTTTACGTTATCGGCATAAATTCTGTTGTCCCTGACAAAAGTCCCCTAAAATACTCACATATTTCTCTGAAAAAGAAAACACATCAGATATCAGCAATGAGTATTCAAAAAGATGAGTAGAATCGAATCATACTCTTAATTTCTGATACTTATAACGATTCATACTTATTTTAATATTATGGAATCTCTACTCATATTCAAAGTTTAAAGTACACATCACATTTATACTTTACACAACACTTATGATGTTGTTGATTATCTAAAATACTCACTAGAACACACAACTGTTTGGTCTGCTTGCTGTTCTGTCTTTTTGTGCTTATGTGTCTTTTTTCTTTTGTTCGAAATGCAACAACAACTAAGACTGTAAATTTTGAAGAATGTTTCGAGTCACTCGAAAGTTATGAATCAAACAGATTTCGAATGGTATGAGTTTCATGTCAAGGCTGTACGCATACTCATTGCAATCTGTACTTATAAATCAACGTTGTGGTGAGTATGAATGAATCAGGGTAGTTAAATTTCAATATTGTTGACTCACTTATATACAAAATGTCATGAGTGCTTATGAGTAGCGAAAAAACGATTCTTTGCTGATCTCTGATACACGTGTTAACCTATCTAACATTTAATTTAAATACCAAACTTTCTAAACCTTGTACATTAAAGTTGAATAAAAAGAGGTGCAGATCTAGTACCATCCATATTTCAATTGTAATTCAGAATATAGGACCTTAACGTAGATCTCTGGCCGTACATGTGTGTTGCATAACTATGAAACAGTGTCGTGAACGAAGTATTTCTTAAATTGCCCGTAATGATCAGCGATGCATACCACTTCATGTTGTTCCTTTTTCATGTCTATCATGTTGCTTTTCTGTTTCCGTAATGCATTTTTAAAGTAAGAAATGTATCGTAATGTTCGAAAATAATTTCAAAATTATTATTTATTTGTGGTTAATTTTTCGCGTTTAGCTCATCCATAACACCGTTGGAGAACAATTCATAAAGTATTGTGCGCGCCTAATAATTCATGTCAAAATATACGTACAACATTTCGACTCATAAATACTGGCTGGAATTATGGTATAATGCTGCGAATCGTATTATTCAATGGAATAAATCTCTATTCTTCGTGGGCAAATGGAACAGATGAGGCAGACGAGGGGTACGATGTGGTGTGTAAGGTGTACACTTGATACGCATGTGAATTGTGAGTAGATTTCAGAAGAAGAAGAAAAAAAACGAATACATTTCCTCGCCTGTTGATTGAACATTTTTCCGTTGTGTGAACATATAAATTCCCCCTTAACATTCCACGCAAAACCAAATAAATCTGTCTGTATGGCTAAGAGTTTTGAGATCTTGCATGTGTATGAGCCAGTCTAGCGAATGAAGAATTTTCAAATAATTTTTGCTTTTCTTTTTCGCTGCTCGTTTAATTATTTTTTGCACAGAACGGAATGGAAATACGCACAAAATCATCATCATTATTGCTGTTTTCAATAAATATTTTTGCTTTTACACGTTCCTTCAATTATTTCGATTTCATTACAATACGTAGCTCAATCGATGTGAGTATTTGCAACAAAATTTTTTTTATATTGGATTTTCATTATTGTTGGATTTTTTGCATTTTTTTCGGGTTGCAGTTTATTTTCATACTTTATGAAGAATTTGTTATAAAACACGATACATTTTGACAGGCTGCATAGACATGGAGACAGATAGACAGACAGACAGACACCACCACCAAATATGTGGTGGCATCAACCAACTAATTGCAGATGTTTAAACTTCCGTTTTAGAAATGAAACATTTTTTTCTGTTACAAAAACTATTCTGATCACAAATAAGTAAATTTATTAAGCATTGTACTTACCATATACATACATACATACATACATATGTATATACATACATACGCTATCTCTGCGTATATACGTATGTGTAAGTGTGTGTTGTATGAGTTTTGAAAATTTCAATCTGAAAATGTTTGAAATTCACAAATCATCAACATCCGTAACAGATTTGAATAAAAAAGAGAAAAAAACAAAAAAAAAATATAATTTTTATTTATTTTTTGTATGAAGAATTTCATCAATTTTTGTTTTCTTAATTTCATTTAATTTATTTGTATTTTAATAACAATATTCGGTGAGGGAAAAAGTAGTGGCGGTTAAGAAATAATAAAGTATTTGTAATCAGTAATTTTAGTTATAGTCGCCGTAGTCTAGTAGGTACTGTGCTGGCTTATGAGACGTGAGACCTGGGTTCAGACCCCAGGTCAAACAGCTCCAACAAATCGAAATACGAAAACATATTTCTTCAGCGACTTCCTCTCAGCAAATGACTTCAGCAAAAACTCTGAGAGTAAATAAAATTTCCGTGAAAAGTTTTTCAAAAATATGTCGTTCCGAATCAACTTTAATCTGCAGGCCTAGCCACTCATGCTTAAAATTAACACACAAAATATAAGTAGTATGAGAAGCTATATCGTAATCCTGACTGAAGGGTTGTAATGATCAATTATGTTTGTAAGGAGGTTTTCCAATCAAAGTCACAAGCTGAATACGGCCCAATATACCCTCCAGACAATACTGCATAGCAAATTATGAGTTCTTTGAGTCCCATACGCAACAAATTTTTCTAGTTGACGTAACCACCGGGTAAGAATTCAGATAAATTACAGAAAAAACTACTTACTTAATTGATCATTACAGCGCTTTAGTCAGAATTTCAACCTAGCTTCTCACACTACGCCTGTTGTGTGTATTATTCGAACGGCAGATCTGAAAAACTTTTGACGTTAATTTTATTTACCTTTAAGCTGGATTCACCCATTGCTTCGGAACAAAATACTTGTTTCGGAACAAATTCAGTTTTTTGAGAGTTTGTTCCGAAACGATTCACCCACTTCGAACAATTGTTCTGTAAAAACAAGGCTACCATATGAAATATTTTTGTAAACGATGCGTGTTAGTTTTACAATTAGGCAGCACAGTAACAGATGATTGCAATTCGTTTGTTTTCTGGGCTTGAGTGTGATCATATTTTTTATTGTGTTACAAAGAAATTGTAAATTAAAACAAATCTGAAATTGTTGAAGTGAAAAAAAATGGATAACAATGGATATTATACATACATAAATAGATATATACAAATGTACATATAATATGATGTGGCAGCTCAGTTCAACTTTACTTAAAAAGTTAAAGTAGCTGGCAGCACAGTTCGATTGTTACGAAACAAAAATTAAAATTAAACCAATCCGAGCTGAAAATGTTCCGAAGCAAGCTTACTCTCTTTCGCTCTCTCTCTCAAAGAGAGAAAATTCAGACTACATATAAAAAAATTGTTTCAGAACAAAATTTTAGTTCCGAAACAATGGGTGAATCCAGCTTTCTGCCAGAAGATTGATAAGAAAATGTCGACGAAAGATATATTTTCTTCATATTTTATTCTGTTCGATGTGTCTGAGTTGGATTTTGAACCACAGGCTCTCGTCTAATATGCCAACACTCTAACTATTAGACTATGGCAACTCCAAGTTAAAAATGCTGTTCGAAAAATACAGCTGCTTACTTCTCGGTGATTATTAAGTTTACAAATTTGCCGCGGCTTGTCTCACAGTACCTCATTCGATCAGTCCAATTTTCGGGCACTTTTTCGAGTGTATGGGGTTGTATCTAGGAATGGCATCACGAATGCTCAATTGTCTACGGTTTGTCGGAATAACACTTTTCTTTAATAGCGCCCCATATAAAATAGTCCAAGGGTGTCAAATCGCAACTTCTTGGCGGTCATCACCATTTCGGCTCATTAAACGGCCATCAAACGTTTGAGCCAATAAATCGATTGTGGCATGAGATGTGTGATAAGTTGAGAATACCACGAAGAGCGGGCACATAAAAATCTGGGTACGTCTGCATTGACGTTATGGTTGTGCCGTCCTCATTTTCAAAGAAATATGGCCCAATGATGTCTCCACTCCTCAAGCTACATCAAACATTCACTCGTAACGGGTGCGTTGGCTTCTGTAAGAGCACATGTAGGTTTGCTGAGCCCCAAATACGGCAATTTTGCTTATTAACGTACCCACCAAGATGAAAATGAGCTTCATCCGAAAATATGATTTTTTTCGGCCAAATCGACTTCATCGTACAGTTTCTCGTTGTCCCAATAAATCCCAACGTTGCTCAAGCATAAATCGATTCATTACGTTCAGAGGAGATAATTTTGAGACAGAAAAGAATGGCATAAGTATTGTCAGATCCGAAATAACTGATTGTTTAAATTTAAACTAATAGATGGCCCACCCTACATAAGATCAGAAGATTTATTTTCTCACTATTACTGACTGTTGCAGTAACGTTCAGAAATTATAACTGCGTGAGATAACATAAGCTGCGAAAGACTTAGTGGGGTCCAGTGGTTTTGTAATTAAAAGTGAATGTGCTACTGAGTAAACTTTTGTCTCGTCAACCAAAACTTATGAGTTTTAGGGCAGAGGACTATAATTCTTACATTATAAGTGACTCGTATGTACTGCTTTTCTGTAGTCCATAGCTCTTGGCTGCCAACCATAGGATATGTTGCCTCCAAAGGTGGCGGGTGTATGAAAGTATAGAAGCTGAGATCATGCCAAAATCTTGGATATAGTTGATCTGGATACGTTATACAGAAAATTCGTGTTGGATTCTTTTACGATAATGGTTGGCATCTCCTAAAGAACGTCATGCAAATATTTACTGTCATATCCAAATCGTGCAATGAAGTTGGATGTGGAATCTTTTCAGAACAGTCGAACCATAGGTTGTCCGATTACTGTAGTACTAATCAGACTGGAATAATTACCGACGCTGTGCGAAATCGGTTACAAAGTGTATCCAGAGTCCATCAAACTTAACCAGAAATTTATTGCAGTTATATCCGAACTCTGGCCTCTAGATAAGAGCGCTCGGATGTTGGGGATACCACAAGCCGAGTTTTACGGAAACTGTAGGGAGAGGAAGAAAATAAAGAGGAGACTTCAAACGGTGTTCTCTGTTAGTGATCGGCACTTGAGAACTTCAGACAAAGTATTTTTGGCACACGAAATTTATTTAAATAATGTGTATAGCCAGAGATTACTTGGATAGACTTCATAAAACTATCGGAGTGGTGGAGAAAAGCTAGCCAGAAGTTTTAGTTGAATGGTTGGATAATATTGATATTACAACGGGATTTTATAACCGTAGTCTAGTAGGTAGAGTGCTGGCCTATTAGATGGAAGGCCGTATTTTAAGCCCCAGCCTAGACACTAACAAATCGAAATATAAAAAATGTTTCTTCGGCAACTTCCTCGCAGCTGTTTTCCGGCAAAAAATTCTGAAAGTAAATAAAATTGCTTTGAAAAGTTTCTCAAAAATCTGTCGTACGTAGTCGATTTTAAACAAGAGGTCCCTCCACTCATTCATAGAAATACCGTACACAACATAGGTAGTGAGAGAAGCTAAGTCGTAATCCTGACTTAAAGATTGTAATGACCAATTAAGTAAGTAAGTGAGTAGGGGAGGAAAGGGAAGACCTCAAATGGTCTTCTTCTGTTATTGGCCGGGACTTGAGATCTCGAGACAAATTATTTTTAGGCACTTGGAATTTATTGACAGAATATGACTATTCATCCAAAAACTATTGTATGACATACTGAAGTTATAGTTGAATCACGCAATAGGTACTATCGGTATTACAATGAGACCTTGTTACACCCATGTAATCTGTGGCTACTATGAAGACTGCCAGTTTAATCTAACCTAACCACAAGTCTTACAACTTAACGGCACCAGTGGATTATATTCAACCATCAACTCTAATTGGGTGGACCTTAAGAAGAATTTTTGAAATAAAATCTCTATAGTATCACACAGAATGACTTCGGTAACTCGGACTTGGTCGTAACATCATCTGGATCACTGTGGCCGTGCTTACAGGTCATTGTGTTATAGGAAGATACCCGGAAAGGATGTAGCTTCCATTAAACGACTTCTGCCGACTTCTTTCTTTGTCAATGCCCATCTCTTGCCGAGGTGCAGATATAGGTTATTTGGTTCTTCAATTCTTGCCACATTGACAGATCTAATATCTATTGACGTCAAGAATATATGTAGCATCGTTTATCAAACTTTCGGGCTGGTTTTCCAGCGTAGGGTAGTCGTGCTTTTAATGTGCAGCCTTTGCTCTGACCAAATTCTTCTTCTTATTAATTTTGTTTTTCGCAAAAGGAGCAATATTATACAAAGGCTCCGTTTAGTATTTTTCTTCAAAAAGAAAATAGTTTTTCACTTAAAATCGTATTCTATATGATCTATCAGAAGCCAGAAATTACTGTTAAAGACAATCCACTCGTGCAAGGGAGAATGATCGTGCCATGGAATATTTATGCAGAAACTTTTCTTTAGACATACGAAACAAACAAACAAATCAAATCAAATGAAATCGAATCGAACATTTTCATATCGAACACAAATACTTCTCCATCCTGCCATCACTTAATAATAAACACTTTCCAACTCTGCACATTGAAACATATTGGAACTGACTTGTTTGTACGCATTTCAAAAACAATAACAAAAAACCAAAAACATCTCCTTTCTCATCCCTCTCCTATTGTGTATTTGTTGTTATTTGTATATGTCAGTAATTTATCTCGCTGTTTGATGCAAATATATAAATCCTTCAACACTCTCCGCAATACAACAACTACAATCAATTAATGAAGTGAACATTTTTTCTCTGTCTGAGGTTATTCTTCTGCTCTGCTGCTGTTATCTTTTCTTAGAGTGAAGTGGTGGGATGTAAAAGAAATTTTGAAATTATTTTCAATACGATCGTCGATACATTTCGATATCAGTTTAAAGAGAGAGAGAAAAAGCAAAATAAAAACAACAGAATTGAATTGAAATTTCTAAAATAAATATTTAAAATATTTATTTGTGAAGAGATATTTCGGTACTTAATGTAGGAAAGAAAAACAATCTTAAACGTAAGTAATTTATTTTATTTGGTTAAATTAAATTAATTGTTGTTTTAGTAAATGCAATAAAATTTATATGAATTTCAATAGTACTAACGTACCAAACAATATCAAATAAATATATGAACGTATGTGTGTAGTACGTATGTATGTAATCGAATATATGGTAAAATAATATTTTTAAATGGAAATTTATTGTTGAGGTAATGGGCATGAGATTTCCTGTTGGGCATTTGAATGATGCTTAATTAATTATTGATTATAAATTCCGATTTTAAAGTCAATACTTTATAAATTTAATTTCGATAAATTTTATGAAAACTGGCCTATTTTTTCTTCACTAAACATAGAGAAGGTAATAATACTGAACATAATTGGCTAAATTTCTAATGTACGTACTTTGCTGAAGATTGATAACACATTAACAAAAGCGAAGGTCTTTAGAGACAGTTCGGGGAAAGACTTTTTTCGAATCGTACGTCTCGAAGACTGATATCGGTAACACAGAACCCTATTACACTTAAATGAAAACAGTGAATATTCTTTAAGGATCTAAATATAATTAACATCAACTTTCGCATCTTGATTTATAATAACAATCTTTTGAATGAAATTAAAGTACACCCATGTCACGGTATTTTATAAGCATGGTAGTGCAGAAGGTGGAAGTAATAATGGATTAGTGATTAAAGATGTTGATTGCAAATTCACGCAAATAATATTCAAAAATCGGAAGAAGCAAAGTAATTTCATTTTTGTGGTCTTATTTAAAAAATTAATAGACTTCAATTTTCTTCCTATAACTCCTTCAGGAATAACAATAACGAACTTCTTTGGAATATCGGTCATGTCACGAGAATGAGATAGGCTTCAAAGAGCATTCAACACTATACTTAATTAGCTACTCAATACATATTTCCTAAGGTAGTTGATTTTCTAGGCAGTATTATGTCCTGCAGTTGTTGTCCCATAAAGCGATACATTCTGAGAGGAATAGACATTGAGATCGACGAAGAGATAATATTCCTTAAGATATTAGGAAATTGTCTACTAGTAACATATGAGTCGAGGTTAAATTATGGGTACTGTAGATAGGGCGTACATGACTGCAACGCAATTTAGCTGTCTAACTGCAAACACAGACGACTTGAAGTGGAATCGTGTATCAGCATACTGTGAACAAGTACTACGAAAACACTGACTTAGATTTATCAAATTAGGCATTGGTGCGGGGTGTATAAAAATCCTGATTTAATAATTTTAGAACAGTTAAGTATTAAATGGTCTCTTGAGATAACTAGAGGCTAAAGTAGGTTGAAACAATGCATAGGATGGCACTGCGCGCATCCAGTACAAGATAATTTATAGTAGCGATATACATGTATTCACTGGCAGTAAAGCGACAATTAGCTGCCAAGAAACTATGTACACCACATACAATATAATTCAACAATTCTGGATATCTGTAGAGAACCTACAAAAACAAATTAGTACATGTGACTGGCCTGTCTGAGAGATGAAAAAACAAATAATAACATAACGCTTATATGAGTTACAAGCTCTAAATTTGGGATGCCTTTGGGGCATCTCAATTTATTATTATAGCCAGAAGCGACCTAAATAAAATGTTCACTTTTATAAGACAATCAGGATAATTGAGAAATGCCAACCTAGACTTATGGATAAATGGCGGGATATTATCAGTCAATATTACAACGAGAATTTCTAGGAACCTAGTATAAGTGGCTGCCAATATAACCTGACTTAATCTAAGAGAATTCTAAGGTTAGGTTAGGTTAGGTTAGAGGACGTGTACTTGTCAAATTATGACAAGTACAATACCCGGAGGTCGAATTGATCCATTGTACAAAGTCCTAGTTTCTCACACCACTTATGTTGTGTGTGTTAATTTTATACATGAGGGTTGGGACCTGCAGTTTAAAGTCGACTCCGAACGACAGATTTTTGAGAAACTTTTTCATGGCAATTTTATTTAGTCTCAGAGTTTTTGCTAGATGTTTGCTGAGAGGAAGACGCCGAAGAAATACTTTTTGCATTTTGTCTTGATGTCTAGCCTGGGGCTCGACCCTTGGCTTTACGTCTAATAAGCCAACACCCTACCTACTAGACTACGGTGACTTCAAAAAGAATTCGAAAATAAAGTTCCTTTTGAAGGTAACAGCTGTCAAATTAGATGTGATTTATTCAGTCTGTTACTTTAAATCACTATGGTGTGTTCCTTGAATGGAGTCCGGAGCAAGATGGCAACTGACCATAATTTTCATCGAAAAATTATCTTCAGCATTGAGACTCATTTGTCGATGAAAAAACATAATTGTCGAATTTGGGACGATACTAATCCATATGAGATGTAAAAACGCCCAATTATGAAAAAGCTACCTTTTGGTGTCGATTTTGGGCTGGTCTATATTTCTTTAAGACGAACGTTGACCAGGCAATAACTACAAATGGAAAACAATATATGTTTATGATTACCTACTTATTTTGACTTGAATTAGAAGATTTAGACAAAAACGACATGGGGTTTTAACATACCATACAGCTCATGTAACATTCGAAGTTCAGCACGAGTGAATGAGAGCAAGGAAATGACGTTAACTAACCACCGGAATCGTGAGACCTTTTGTCAGTTTTTCTTAAGTCGTAAATGTATGCAGACAGCTCTGGCCACATTTATTAGATATCGAGCGATTTGAGGGCATGGTCATCTCATGTGAAGGTGAAGTGAACTGGACATCGAGAACGTGCTATTTTATACTTTGCCTTGTGGGGTTTTCATAAGTCGCACATATATGCAAATATGCCATAAGCCCCACCTGTTCTCAAAGCCAACCTAACTATTGCTGTCGATCATATTCAGTCCGATTTATATGCCAGAATCAAGGAAAATTTAACATTTCGAAGGTGCTTCAGCCACAGAAGCCGTGGCAGCCAATCGAACGGTATTATGTTCCACACAAATTGACATCCTTTGGTCTTTGAAATGAATAGAAAATTTTTATGTTATCTTACACACATACATACGTACATAATTGGTCATTATAACACTTCAGTTAGGATTACGACCTAGTTTCATACACCACTCATGTTGTGTTACTTTTATGCATGAGTGGCGAGACCTACAGTTTAAAGTCGGTTCCGAATGACAGATTTTTGGGAAACATTTCGTGGCAATTTTTTTTAGCTCAGAGCGTTTGTCAGAAATCTACAGAGAGAAAGTCGCCGAAGAAATTTATTTATTTATTTATTAATTACAATACAATTACAAATTAGATTCTAATATATACGAACTGAGTAACTTGACCACATGCTCGGTGTAGCGTCACAGACCAGAGTCTCTGGTGGGAATCGAACCCACGACTCTCACGCTAATAGTCTAGCACACTACCCACAAGACTACCAGGGCACCCTCGCCGAAGACATATTTTTTGTAAATTTCGTTTTGTTGAAGTTGTCTGACCTGGGGTTTGAACAGTGGCCTCACGTCTAACAAGCTAACAAACTTTCGCACACTATGTTGCAATTAAATTTAAAGGAAATATTTAATAAATTCTCAAATGAAGACCCTATAGTACAATAATCTATAAACTAAAGAAAACAGGGCGTGAAGTATATTCAATTATTTTCTTCTCTCCCATTTCAGCTCTTCGCAATATTTTCTAATTTTCTTTAACATTCTATCAAAATTAATTGTGGTCATTAGTGCGAACATGCCACGACAATTAGAAAAGAAAAATATTTTCATTTTCACAAATATAAAGAGACAAAACTGTTTGACCTCTGAGAAAGAGAGTCAGTCAACCAACAATTCATTCAACGTAAAATAGCGTTCAATCTTCAAACAAAATGATTAAGAATCAGGGATCAAAATTAAAAGACAAGAAATCCAATCCAAAAGGAAAGAAAGACGGAAAAATTCAAGAAACAGATAAAACTTGACCATGTCACGTCAACACTGCATACAAACACACCCACGCACACATGTGAGTGAAAGTAATAACAGAAGAATACTCGTATACATCAAGTTGATGTAGAATGAATAAATGTTTGTGGTTGATGTATGAACACACATCAAAATAATTGCTGCAACAATAACGGTAGAGCAGAGTGTAAACGAACATCATTCGTTCGCCTTCTCCCTCTGTGGCATATAGAAATTGAAAGAAAGTTTCAGAATAAACTCAGCAACAGCAACAGCAGTAGCAACAGCAGTAACAGCAACATATAAACGTTCATCATCAAAATGAAAAATTGAAGTATGGCTGTCGATTTCTAACACAAGGCACAGAGTTAGGAATGCAATAATGAAGGCCACAGAGATGGATGGATGTCTGCATGGAGAAAAATAAATACAGAGTCCGTAAGACAAAGAAAAGCAAGAAAACTTCTTTTTTTTTCCAAAAAGGACGTGCGGGGAAAACTCAAAATAAATGTCTTAAAACCAGACGAAAACTTCAATATTGTTTTTGAAGTTGAGACATTAATACTTGACTGTGTCTGTGATAAAATAACTGAATTTTTTTTTCATTTTTTTGTTTGTCTTTTAGTTGAGAATATTATTTGCTTGTATTATACTTTGGAACAGTTTCTTTAGATAATTATAGTAGGGGGTATATGTATGTGCTTTCGTAAATGTTGCATACATACATATTATTTTCTGATCCACAAATTATTTACACTGTTTGTATGTAGAAATGTTTTTACAAAACTTATTAAAATTTTAAATTGAATACTTTCCAAAACAAAAAAATGATTTGGTAAATGAGAAAGCCTCGAAACACGTTCATTTAATATACCGGGTGGACCATCTATCGGTTTAAATTTAAACCATCGGTTATTTCCAATCTGGCAATACTTATGTCATTCTATTCTGTCACAAAATTCAGTAAATTATCTCCACTAAACATAATGACTCGATTTACGCTTGAGAAACGTTGGGATTTATTAGAAATTTATTTCCAAAACAAAGACAATTGGTCGGAAATTGCGTAAATTGCCAAAAAAACATCATCTTTTCGGATGAAGCTTATTTTCATCTTGGTGGATACGTTAACAAGCAGGATTGCCTTATTTGGGGCTCAGAAAACCGAAAAACTGGGTCTATGCATCCATTATGGGTGACTGTTTGGTGCGGCTCGTGGAGCGGTGGCATTATTGGCCCATATGTCTTTGATAATGAGGACAGCGCAACCATTACGGTTAATGGAGACAGCCACCGCACCATGGTAACTGATTTTTTTGTATCCACTCTCCATGGTATTTATGTCAACGAAACTTCTTTTTTACAAGATGGTGTCAGACACCGCATGCCACAATCGATTTATTGCCTCAAACGTTTAATGGCCGTTTGATTAGTCGAAATGTTGATGGCAATTGGCAGCCAAAAAAATTCGATTAGACACCGTTGGATTATTTTCTGTGTTATGCCGACATTCGTAAAGCCATTGCCGAGATGCGACCCCACAAACTTGAAAAAGTTCTCGAAAATTGGTCCGTTCGAATGAGGTAGGGTGAAACCAGCTGCGGCAGCCATTTGAATGAAATAATATTCCATTTCTAACCGGAACAATTGTACTCCATAATGTTAAAATAAATTTGGTAAAATTTCCAATCGTTTTTTTTTATTGCATTTTAAAATTTTAACTTTTAAATGGCCCACCCTTTATATGTGAGAGTCAATTGGAAAACAACAATTTTAATCACGTTATTTTTTAACGGCGAATTGATCCGCGAGTAGCTTCCATAATTTCACATACGACAAATAAAATAATCGGCAACGGCGTCAATTTTTTTTTAGAAAATATTATTCTTTTAATTCAAGAAAGAACTTTTGAATTTAGCTTCATAAAATTAACGGATACTAAATTGTCATACTCTTTAATAGCTTAAAAGGTTTAATAATGTGTGCCACTACGCTGATAATATTTAGCATTTTGCACACTGGTTTGATAATATAAAGCTTAAACCTTAACATCTTGCTCTAATGCCAATTAAGTTGGCTTCAAGTTCAAGAAAAACAAAATGAATGCGATTTGGTACACTTCACTAACGAAAGAGGGAGATTCGTTCTCATATTTTTGCAACACAATTTGAAAAATCGAAGGCTATGGTACCAATACATACATGCACACATAATTGGTCATTACAACCCTTCAGTCAGGATTACGACCTAGTTTCTCACACCACTTGTGTTGTGTGTGTTAATTTTATCCATGAGTGGTAGGGTCATTCTGTTTAACGTCGACTCCGAACGACAGATTTTTGAGAAACATTTCATGGCAGTTTTATTTACTCTCAGAGTTTTTGCCAGAAATCTGCTGAGAGGAAGTCGCCGAAGAAATACTTTTTGTATTTTGTTTTGATGTCTGGCCTGGGGCTCGAACCCTGGCTTTACATCTAATAAGCTAACACACTACCACACTACAACACACGATCTAGTGATAAACCAAGTCATTAAATTTTTCCATCTACAATTGATCTCATTCTACACATCGAGATAAGGACTTTTGAAAATCTCTAGTGCAATACGGCATTTCATTGGCACCGGCGTTACAGTGTAATGGAATCCACCTCAGAAAAACTTGTTTATCTGATTCACGCGATACGATTATCTTCGAGAATGCTCCGATTAATACTAGAGTATGTTTCGTCGCCTGGCTATTCACAAATATCATGATGTTGTGGTATATAACTTTCAAGATTTATAATTGACCTTCAATATCAGAGTCATCCGGGTAGAAGAAAATTTTCCATTCTCCATTTTATCTCTTCAGAATGAGAGATTTGTAAATAAATTTAAAGTCCAAGTAGGAAGCTTGATAATCAATAATTTTAGCCAAAACATCTGTGAATATAATAACAATAACGTAGGGTAACGCTTACTACTGTTGCTAACCGATTTGCTGAACAAATTGATCTGGAAGTGATAAAGCTGCAGCTGAAGTAAGATATCGAGGGGTGCAGGTTTGCAGTGTTTCTCAAAAATCTGTCGTTCGGAGTCGACGTTAAACTGTAGGTCCCGCCACTCATTTATAAAATTAACACATACAACATGAGTGGTGTGTGAAGCTGGATCGTAATGCTGACTGAAGGGTTGTAATGGCCATTTATGTATGTATGCAATTATGGGAATATTTGTCCATATTGTCCGACTATAGATCCCACGTTTTTTCTCAATAACTTGCTTAAAATTTACATTTTAGGTTCAATTCTTGATCGATCTAGGGTATCGTTATCCAAATATTTGTTCCAGAATACCTTAGGTAGTATTGACCTCAGATAGTATAACATTTGATCAAGATAAAAAAGACAAGATTTTATGACAACATTTCCAGTTCTTTTCGGGCAATATAATCATCGACATTAGATAGCCTCGTTCGATACGATCTGTCCGATAAAAAATTAAATTTTCATTCGGTACTCACAAAAGATCATGTGTATGAACATGTTTGGCCCTTTGATCCCGTTTTGGTCATTGGAATCATCTTCTATTAGTCCATCTTGTGAACTACTTCTACCTTATGTCTATTAATCTCTATTTACGGTCAGCTTAAGCTAAAGCAGTTGAGGTAGATAAATAAGGAAAATAGTGTCTTGGATAAAGCCTTCTTCATCACTATCAGTATCTCTTACTGGTCTGTTTAATCGTATGAAAAAATTGACTTGGAGTCAGGACATACAGTATCGTGTATATAGACTAATGAACTTCGAACATTTAGTTGAGATTAAAAATCTGTTTAAATTTTTTTAACACGGGGTAATACTGCATCAAAGATTTTTCAAATTTCATTGCCATTTTGCAGGCATGATCTATGTGAGCTTTGCCTGATGGACCACGAAAAGATTATATCGCTTCTAAGAACTTAAATTCTTAGTGTTTCTCTCCTTTGTTTTCTGGTTTAGAGTTGAGCTCAGAGATTACTTTATAGTTGCTTTGAAAAATTTACATTCGTAGTCTTCATTTAATGTCGCTTAAGACACATTTATGTTTTCTTATATCATTTTTTTATAAAATCGGAATTTTTGGATTTCTGAATTTTAATTGCGGAATTCAATACTTAGTTGTAGTCGCCGTAGTCTAGTATATAATGTGTTGGCTTATTAGACGTGAGGCTACGATTCGAACCCCAAGTAAGACATATTCTGAGAAACGAAGTATGAACAAATATTTCTTCGGCGACTGCTTCAGCAGATTTCTGACAAAAACTCTGAGTGTAAATAAAATTCCCATAGAAACGTTTCTTAAAGTCGTCCGGAGTCGACTTTAAATTGTAGATGCCACCACTGATGTCTAAAATTAAGACACACAACATAAGTGGTATAAGAAGCTAGGTCGTAATTCTGCCTGAAGGGATGACCAATTATGTACGTAAGTATGTATGCATTTATTAATTCTATAATTTAGAAGAATTAAACGGGTAATATTTTTTCCACGTATATGTCACATTTTGACACAATAAGAAAAAGAAAACCTTACAACAAAGCAACAACAAGCAATATTCTACATATTTTATGTCTTTATGTTTTCTGATTTTTTGACCCAGTGTTCTGAAATTGCGAGTCAAAAATTGCCAACAACAAAGGGAAAGTTTAGATTATTTTACAGGTTTCTATAAAAAAAAACAAAAAAAAATAAAGAAAGACAAAAGAAGTAACATAAAATGTAAATATTGTTGATCAGTAACAGCCATACAACCTTCGGGTAATTTTGATGCCAAAGATGCAACGAGTCAACTCGACAAAATAATTATAGGTATCTAGTACAACCGTCACAGTCTCATTCTGTTGCGTAAGTGTTAATACCTCAGTCACTCACGTGTTAGAATCGTTTTTTCGCTACTCATAAGCACTCATGAAATTTTGAATATAAGTGAGTCAATAATATTGAAATTTCACTACGTACTCTGATTCATTCATACTCACTACAACGTTGATTTATAAGTAAAGGTTGCAATGAGTATGCGTACAACGTTGACATCAAACTCATACCATTCGAGAGATGTTTGATTCATAAGCCAACTCATTTAGATTCATAACTTTAGAAAAATACTTATAATACTTATAAATGATTCGAGTGAGTCGAATCTTTCGTCAAAATTAACAGTCTTAGTTGTGGTTGCATTTACGACAAAAGAAAAAAGACACATAAGCAAAAAAGGCAGAACAGCAAGCAGAGCAAACACACAACCTTCTAGTAAGTATTTTAGTGTTAGTATGGGATTCATACTTATTTTATGATTCGTGTAAATGTTGAGTTATAGAGAGTCGAAATCAACAACATCAGACGTGTTGTTAAGTATGAATGTGATGAGTACTTCGAACTTTTAATATGAGTAGAGTTTCCATGGTATTAAAATAAGTATGAATGCGTATAAATATCAGAAATTATGATTATGATTCGATTCTACTCATCTTTTTGAATACTCATTGCTGATCTCTAGTATCTAGCACAACCGTCACAGTCACATTCTATTGCCAAGTGTTAAACACTAACTCGCGATTGATACAGCAAGTCCAGTCGTAATCGTATTGTAGTCAGCATGTCTTAAGCAGTGCACCAGTATTGCTTAATTTTCTACAGTATGCTAGGGACGTATGTAGTCATTTTAACGCAAAGAACATAGATTTGAATATTTTTTTTGTACATAAATTGAGTGGAAAACTATAATAATTAAAAATATTTCGTAATTTAATTTAATTCATTGTAATTTAAGTTATCTTGTTGTGCTTTGCACAACAAAGTCTACGTGAAAGACACTTGAATTTAATATCACGTGTAACAATGTCCACACAATTTAACAAGCAAAAGTATTGACAGAGTTCAGATCATAAATTATTCTAAATAACATGTAAGTGCGTTAAATATACGACATAAGTATTCATTTTATTTTTTATTTTTTAATTTCATTTCATTTTATATAACACCAACAACAACAAATAGTTAAAATAAAAAGCAAAAAAGCGAAAGAATAAAAATATTCGAACAGTAACACACAAAATAAGTTTTTAAACGATTGGCAAATCGTTTGTGAAAATTTTGTGAAAATTTGTGTTCGTTTTTTTCTTTTTATTTTTTCTGCTTTATTTTAAGACCTGGGCCAGATATAAAATCGTTGTGAATAATCGTTAAATATCATGTATGATCGTAACTTTCAAACTTCTCGTCTCGCTATATGCAACAACAACAGCAACAACCACAACAAAAATTTGCAACAGCAGCAACAGCGACAATATAATATGATAACAATCGCAAAATGTTCGTACTTACAACTTAAGCAACATAAGCAGCAACACAAATAATTCTTTTAATGAGATCGTAATCATACTTTTTTATATAAAACAACAACAACAACAACAACTACCATATCAACAAGACAAACAAAACAAAAAATGAAGAAAAAAAAGAAGAAGAACCCTAAGAAACCTGAGCATATAATTTTAATTTTTGTTTTTGTTGGTACCTTTAATCTTTCGATTAAAGATCGTTAAAACGAAGATGATTCTTAAGGTTTTTTGTTTTTTTTTTTCTTTATTGAATAGGGGACGTTACGCTAATAATAGCTGAATTTGGAAGGCGCTAAATTTTCAAGATTACATGTACTCATGTAAGTGTTCTAGAATGAAAAAATAATGATCGAAAAGTAATACAAAATCTGAAAGAAGGCGAAAAAGTTTTAAGTATTAAAATCAGCATCAGTCTTTCATTTACACTCATCACCGCAAATATGAGCAACTAATTTTACGTTTAGGAGCAGTACTTTGGCCGCCAATATCATACAATTTGACTTCACTTGCGTATTTGAATGATGAGATCTGAAATCCGCCATTTACAGGGACAATACAGACGTGGTTCCATTCCATTTCCTGGAAACAACATTACAGCTGTGATTGATGATGTATTGGCCGAAATACTACAGAAGCTATGGACCAGAGATCAGCAATGAGTATTCAAAAAGATGAGTGGAATCGAATCATACTCATAATTTGTGATACTTATACGCATTCATACTTTTTTTAATATCATGGAACCTCTACTCATATTCAAGTATACTCATATTGAAGTACTCATCATATTCACACTTAACAACACGTATAATGTTGTTGATATCGACTCTCCATAACTCAACATTTATAAGAATCACAAAATAAGTATAATTTGCTTACGAACACTAAAATACTCACTAAAAATTTGTGTGTTTGTTCTGCTTGCTGCTCTGTCTTTTTTGCTTGTGTCTCTTTTTCGTTTTTTTTTTTTTTTTGTAAATGCAACAACAACTAAATTTTAATGAATGATACGAGTCACTCGATTCATTTCTAAGTATTATAAGTATTTTTCTAAAGTTATGAATCTAAATGAGTAGGCTTATGAATCAAACACATTTCGAAAGGTATGAGTTTGATGTCAACGTTGTACTACATGTACTAATAAATCAACGTTGTAGTGAGTACGAATGAATCAGAGCACGCAGTTAAATTGCAATATTTTTGACTCACTTATATTCAAAATTTCATGAGTGCTTATGAGTGCGAAAAAATTCTATCATATAAATGAAAAGAGAAAATATTGATTGAAAAGTAATACAGAATCTGGGAGAATTCGTAAAAATTTTTAAAATTAAGTTCAGCATCAGTCCCTTATTTACACTCATCACCGCAAATATGAGCAACTAATTTCACATTTAGGAGCAGTACTTTGGCCGCCAAGATCATGAAATTTGACTTCACTTGCGTATTTTAGTGAGTATTTTAGTCCCTCACGTACAGGCAAAAGATGGTAGTGGTTTCTGCTCTGGAAGACAACATTACAGCTGTCATTGACGGGATATTGGCCGTACGGTATTTTTGCTTTGCTTTTTTTTTCAAATCATAAACGATTAAAAAATTAACCGTTATAAGTTGTAAAGAACTTAAGCTTGATGCCACAGGCTTTCATTTACATAATCAAAAGTATGCCATTCGACTCAGATTAACTCTGAATGTTAACTCATTGCCCTTTTAAAGATAATTATTCCATGTTCTCTTGTGGCGGCTAAGGTTAGTAGGCGTCTTTGGGCGACTGGACAATAGCATGCATTGAGCATTGGTCATACAAGGATACTTGAAGAAACTGATATTGTCGGAAGCATTGACTATATGACACCGCGATGTGACTTTTCGATGAATTTTAAGACATCCATTCCGAAAAGGGTGAACTGGAGGAAAGGTGCGGCGCACCTCTCGGGGGATACCGCACAAATCTACACTGATGGCTCCAAATTGGAAGGAACCCTTAGAATTGTTATCTATTCAAAAGCAATCGGAATATCCAAGTCTATAAGGCTACCAGATCACTGCAGCGTCTTTCAGGCGGAAGTGTCGGCAATTCAGGCTGCGTTGAAAATTATTGTGTTCACAGACGAAAAATCATACTTTCCGATAGCCAAGCGGCCATCAAAGCATTGGATTCTAGTGTAATAAACTCCAAGACGTTGTCCGACTGTCGCAGATGTCTCAATGAGATGGCGAACCGATATGATGTTTGTATCACTTGGGTACCGGGACATAGAGATACTCCCGGTAACTGCAGAGCGGATGATTTGGCCAGAAGGGGCACGACCATTGAACTCTCTGATGAATTCTCTACATTGGGGATCCCTTTGGATATCTGCAGGCTTATAATTGACAATGCAATGGTGGACCTTGTCAACAGTAAGTGTGCGGCTTCGGATAAGGACAGAACGGCGCAAAAAGTCTGGCCATGGCTGGATAGGAGGCGCACGGCGACTCTGCTTAAACTCCAAAGAAGCCGGTTCAGCGCTGTTATCGGGGTTATTACGGAGCATTGTATTATAGGAACGCATGCGAGGCGTATTGGTCTTGGACACCTCGCGAATGATTTCTGCAGAAGCTGTGGAGATGAGGAAGAGGATGAAACTATTCTTCAATTACTGTGCACATGCCCGGCACTTGGTCAGAGGAGAAAGAGACACCTGAGTGCCTACTACATGGAGGATATGGATGAACTGTCATGCATGGATATTGGCAGTCTGAGTCGCCTCATCGGAAGCTCCGAGTGGTTCCTGGAATAGGGAAGAATGTGAAACTGTGGTATCACAACGGGCCCTGTGTGCGGCCTAAGTGCGTCCGCTCATGACTCCATAGAGGGGACAGCCACTTCTACCTACCTACCTTCCTATGTTCTATTATGAAATTCCTAAGGACAAAAAGATTGATTGGGCAAATTCATTCTTTATAGGCTAAAACTGTTGCCAGTAACTAAGTGACAGATCCGGATTATAAAGTTGCTGTCCTAAATAAATTCGAAGGGAAATGCGAGACTGCAGATAACAATCATTGACGATTTTCCCCCAGCTGCCAAATCCCAGTAGATAAAATCTTAGTGCTAGTTTATCGCTTATTCAATGGCTGCGTTTTGACTCACCGCTTAATATTGTCACAACTTTTTCATGACTACCCGCATCGCAACTGTCTCGTTGTTTTTTTTTTCCAGGAATCGAATTAAATCCGGTGTGACATTTTTTAATTCAAGTAATATCAAACAGTCTTATAGGCTGTGTTTAGTTTCAAAGAAATCGGAAGAGTTCTAACTCTTACTTATGTTGTATGTGCTAATTTGATACATGAGTGACGGAACCTACACTTCAAAGTCGACTCCGGATTTTTGAGAAACTTTTCATGACAATTTTATTTACTCTCAGAGGTTTTGTCATAAATCTGCTGAGAGCAAGCCGCCGAAGAAATATTCTTTTATATTTTCGTTTTGATGTTTAACTTGGGGTTTGAACCGAGGCCTCACGTCTAATAAGCCAACACACTACCTTCTAGACCACGGCGACTTCTCAGCAGGTTCCATTGCTGAGTGATAATCTGTAACAAACTTTCTCATCTACACTTATAAACTATCCGTTGCAAACACTTTGATTACAGGAATAATGCCATCCGTGGAGGTGTACGTTATATTGCAGGGATATTAAAATAACTCTCTCTCTCTATGCGTGAAAGATATTTTGCCACTGATGCTGGGTTTATTGAGACTGATGATGTTAAATGTTGTTGGCTGTGTGTTAAAAATGAACAGCAACAACAATAAAAACAACAATGAATAATTGAACAAAGATTACAGCGGTGATGATAATGCTGCCGATGATAATGATGTGGATCTTTGTTTTAAAAGTACGAGTATAGTGTGGCAAAAACAACAACAACAACAATAACAACAACAATAACTACAAACAACTCGTACCACATCAGTGTTCGATGATCTTTTAACTGATGATTCGTATCGATCTCAGTCGTCTCTCAGACTTTTCACAGGGTATCGATATTTTTGTATATGAAGAGCTGCATGTTTTAAATCTCGATTATATGTTCGTTGTTGGTTGTAGTTATTGTTGGTGGTGTTGTTCCTGTTCTTTTTTTGTTGTTGTTGTTCTCAACTAAAATGTATGGCTTGTGTGTTTAGGCAACTTGTTTAGGGTGATATGTTGATGTTGTTGCTGTTGTTGCTGTTGCTAAAGTTGTTGTTATCGACATGCTCAGCATGCTTAGGCATACATGGAAATCAAACGTCAATATGTCAGCGAGTTGTTTCGTTCTTATGGTCTCTTGTAAGATTTTCTTAAAAGACAAGGCCATGATTTTTACATGTGATTTATAAAAAAATTTCTTTAAAATTAAATTGAAAAACAAAAAACAAAAAAAAAAACGAAAATTTTTAACATTTTTTTTTCTTAAATTGCAACATATTAATAAATTTGTGTGCACAGCAATGAAAAAAGAAAGAAAAAACACATGAATGTTGCATGAAACGAAATTTTTTTGTTAATCAACTTTAAATAGCTTTAATAGACGGTAGCAACAGACTTTTGGATTTTACCACAGAGAACGTGGCGATTCTAATGATTTTTATTTCCTACATACCAGTTGCATGTATGCAAACTGGATTTAAGGTACCACTTTTTTACTGTAACGTTCCTCCTAACATTTGCAGTACTTTTTATCATTTTATGGATATTTTAAAGAAAGCAATTTTTGTGAATGATTTAGTCGATTGTAATGAAAGAATATTTTGGAATCTGGTATGTATATTCCGAAGTCAAGCCAAGTATCCTTATGTCACGTAGAGAACTTGCATTTCTTCGAGATATCAGATTTGGCTTGTATCGCTGCAAATTTCAGCGAAACTGTAATATACTAGTTCGAGGTGTGTTGAGCCTCAAATTTGTGACTGTAATTACCAAATCCCTCTCTGGTTAGGAGAGCTTCGCTGACTGCATTCAGGAACTTCTATACCTCGCCTGAGTTCATCTTGCCGTTAAAATGCCTCTACCATCATGATCTGATCGAACAAAGATTCAATTTCCATTTGTTACTCGTCGTTTATAGATTATTTGAATATTTTTTGCTCTTTTGTTCTTTTTTGTAAAGGGTCCGCCAAATAACTTTTTTTCTTGAAAATGCTTTAAAAAACTACTGAATATTTTCTTAAATTTCTTTTTTAATTTGAAAGTACAATCCTTCCGGTTAATAATGGAAAATAATTTCATTCAAATGTCTGCCTCGGCTGGCCATGCAGTAGCCTACACCAGAAGATGCCGATTTTGGCAAAAAAAAAATCATTTTTTCAGATGAAGCTCATTTTGATCTTGGCGGGTATGTAAACAAGCAAAATTGTCCCATTTGGGGCACAGAAAACCCGCACGCATATATTGGAAAGCCGACGCACCCAAAACGAGTCAATGCATTTTCAAATGAGTCAAGCATTTTCAAAAAAAAAGTTATTTGGCGGACCCTTTATATTGGGGACGTCATTTTGAGATGTCGTGCCAAAAACGATAATCACCATACCAGCATCTAATTGTACACCTTATAACGCATTTCCAGTCTGTACATTTCGCGGTGGAATTATGCCCGGCGCGATGGTTTGAATAGCAGTAGTAGTAGATTAAAAACATTCGGCTCCGTCTTCAGTGTATATCGAAATTTTTTTTATATTGCTTCAATTCATTTTGTGCAAAGAATAGTTAAAAATGTGTTACTAGCCTGCATACAAAGCAACCATGCCGTTACACTAACTCCCAATAGTACGAGTCTCGTACTTAAGAGCCGGAAAATTTACTAGTATGTGTCCCGCACATAATGCTTTAACATCAGAGATTAATTTGTCCCATTCTCTTGGATGCCTATTTGCAGAGAAATTTTTTCTTCAACTGTGTACAATTTTAACAACCTTCATTAATTGCGTGTATAAATTGTCGTAGTCTTTTAGATGGTGTGTTGGCTTAGTAGACATGAGGTTCAAACCTTAAGTCAGTCATCTCGAACATAACGAAATATGAAAAAATATTTCGACGGCGACTTCCTCTCAGCGGATTTCTGGAAAGAACTCTGAGAGTAAATAAAATTGCCATGAAAAAGCTTCTCAAGAATCTGTCTTTCGGAGTTGACTTTAAACTGAAGGTCCCACCACTCATGTATAGAATTGACACTCACAACATAAGTGATATAAGAAGCTAGGTCGCAATCCTGACTGAATTGTTGTAATGACCAATTATATCTGGTATTCATGTAGGTATTGTGCAATGTATGGGCTTAGTATTACTGTTTATCTGGTAAGGATGGGCCTAATAATATTAAGCAACTTCTGCAACTCCACTAAATTGGGAATGAAACTCTCTGAACTTTTTAAAACCGTGAGGGGTTTGAGGCCAGGCAGCGTCTTGTTATGCTACCTCATCAACTGCGGCATTTAAATTATTTTGTAGGAGTGTGTTCATCGAAATGAAGCAATCTTGACTGAAGGGTTGTAATGACTAATTATGTATTTGCCAACTATAGGGGAATAAAGAGATTAGATTCCGTATAACATAACATGTATGTATATTCTGTCATGGGTATTTGTTTTAGTAGTGGCCTCACTCGATTCCAGACTTTACCAATTCCGGATACAACATTATCCGCTTCGTAGGTTATTGTCTATGACACATTCCAACCATTCACGTACACAAGGTTTAGGCTCTAGTTATGGTCTACTTCAGCCTCTATGGTGTACTCTAGTTATGGTGTCAGCAACACCAGTTGTGATAGCCTATTAAGGTCGGTATATAGTGTATTGAATAAAGCCTTCTGAAAAGCATTGAAGACGTCATAGTTTAATAGGTAATAGGTAGGCGACTTTCGACATAAATGAAATTGCCATTGTAGGTTCCTCCAATCGTGGATTAAATTAACACAGAACATAGGTGCTGTGAGAAGATAGCTGGTGATCATGTTTAAAGGGTTATAATGGTCAATTGAGTAAGTAAGAAAAACATTCGTCATCAGTACAAATCTCATATATTGGATTCTTTGAGCATGATGATAGAAGTGTTTTACAGTTAGGACACATAGTACCGTGTTCATGGACTAATGGAGTCCCTACATAATAATTACGAAAGTTTTAATGCCTTGGAGCAGAGGCTTCGTTGGTCATTACAACCCTTCAGTTAGAATTACGACCTATTTTCTTACACCATTTACGTTGTGTTAATTGTATACATGCGTGGCGGGACCTAAAGTTTAAATGCGATTTTATTTACTTTTGGCAGAAATCTGCTCAGAAAAAGCTTACCGAAGAAATATTTTTTCATTCTTCGTTTTGTTGGAGATGTCTGACCGAACAGACTGCCTACTAAACTACTGAGCCAAACATTACCAATTCGTTGAGATTAAACACTTGAAATCTTATTAAATTATTCTAAGTGCGGCTTAACTCTGAACAAAGAATTGATTGGCGTGTTCCATGTGAGTGTTGAAGCTTGAGGAAGTAATGCTTATGCCGTTGTCTGCTGGACCACGAAGACATTATGTCGCTTCTAACATTTTAAATTCTTAAAGTTTCTCTCCTTTATTTTCAGGTAAGAGTAAAACTCTCTCGTCAATTGCTCTGAGAAATTAATATTCGTAGATTTCATTCAATGTTTCAACAATGTATGTGTGTTGATAAGAGAAATATTTGATCTTTTATCGCATGCGTATTGCTACTTAACATCCGGCTGTTACCGTTTTTTTTTGGGGCTGAAAAGGTAATGTTGATACAATTGCTTTAATGGTCAGGCTAACGTCGACTTCGAACAACAAATATATTTTAGGAGACTTTTAATAGAAAAACTTTTGCCAGAAGAATGTTGAGAAGAAGTAGCCAAAAGTAATTATCTATCATATTTCATTTGTTCGATATGTCCAAGATGGGATTTGAACCAGAGATCAGCAATGAATCGTTTTTTTGATATTCATAAGCACTCATAAAATTTTGAATATAAGTGAGTCAACAATATTGCAATTTAACTATGTACTCTGATTCATTCGTACTCACTACAACGTTGATTTATAAGTACAGGATGCAATGAGTACGAGTATAACGTTGACATCAAACTCATACCATTCGAAATATATTTGATTCATAAGCCGACTCATTTAGATTCATAACTTTAGAAAAATACTTATAAATGATTCGAATGACTCGAATCATTCATCAAAATTTACAGTCTTGGTTGTAGTTGCATTAAAAAAAAAGAAAAAGCCACATAAGAAAAAACACAGACCAGCAAGCAGAGCAAACACACAACCTTCTAGTAAGTATTTTTGTGTTCGTATGCGATTCATACTTATTTTGTGCTTCGTATATATTGTTACGCAAATCGAAACGACCTAATATCGTTTAACAACAAAAACGATAAACAAAAGCCACACGATACAAATATACACTAACACTAAGAATACAATGAACGTGTTGATTATCTAAAGCTGCACACACACATATGTACGACGAACCTGGTGGCCCTGGTACCAACAACAACATATATATGACAAAAAGGGATAGACAACATAAGCAAAGTACACAAACAACAATGTATTAGTAATAGAGCTCTCGAGAAGGCGAGATCACGAACCTTCCGCTTCAAGAATGTTCGTTAGACTGGTTGTGTTGGACTATAAAAGCGCTGGACAAAGCAGGCAGCAGTCAGTTATAATTCAGTCAGCCTTGTGTGAAGACTCGTTGCGGTTTGAACGTACAAGTGGTATTGCTTGCAAAAACGTTGTAAGCAGAGAAGATCTAACGAACAGTTGTTAGTGTTAACGCGGACAGAAGTGTGAAATAGAATAATGTACAAACAAATTATTTTTGTATCGTTAAGTTGTATACGGTGGCACACAAAACTAATGTAAAGAATAAAGAGAGTTTAACTGAAATTAAACATATATTTGTTTTTACTTTGTTTGCAATTAACGAACTCATATTTAAACGCTAACCCTATGTTGAGTTATGGAGAGTCGAAATCACCAACATCATACGTGTTGCTAAGTATGAATATGATGAGTACTTCAAACTTTGAATATGAGTAGAGGTTCCATGATATTAAAATAAGTATGAATGCGTATAAGTATCAGAAATTATGAGTACAATTCGATTCTACTCATCTTTTTGAAGACTCATTGGTGATCTCTGACCAGGACCCCAACAACGGGAAACTATTCTGTTTTAGATGACATTATTAAAAAAACGAATACAACATATCTTACTTAGGCTGCCTCCGAAAATGTATCAATACAAAGTTTGTATGCAGTTCTACTACTGTATATAAACTATGTAGATATGCAAAGTAACCAAACAATGCATCAACTATATATTCAATTGCTTTTTGACTGCGTTAAAAATACACATTGACGACGTTTTGAAATAGAATACATTGTATACATATATTTTGTACAGCGGCATTATGAAACACGATACTTTGTTCAAACACAAAGCAACTAACATTTTGGAAGTCAGCCTTATTTACTTAATTTGTTATTACAATCTAACTTCTCATACCACTTACATACAAATTTAATACTTAAAATGGATTTTTATATATTTTCTAAAAATGCATTAGGTGAACGCAGACTTTTTTGAGTAAGTGTATGTTGTTTGTTCTAATTTTATCCATGAGTGACGGAACCCACAGTTTAAAGTCGATTCCGAACGACAGATTTTGAGAAACTTATAATAGAAATTTTTTGCCAGATAACTGCTGCGAGACATCTGCGATAGAGTTTGAAATAAACTTTCTTGTCTGATGAGTTAAAACACACCCTATTAGACCGGCGACTTCTTACAGGCATATTAAAAAGGGAAACTTGGGACCTAATCATATTCCGTACATTTAGAACTCAGTCTTAATTATAAAAACTATTTCATGAGGCAAGTACTTTAAAGCAGATTCTTCTCAACGCCTGTTTCTTATAAAATCTGAATTTTTGGTAATCTGAACTTGCTTAGCCGATTTCAATACTCCTATGAATTGCAAGAATTAAGCGGACAATATTTTTTCCATTGACATGTCACCGTAGAAAATAATGTCACATCTTGGTTCAATAAGAATACGAAAACCTTACAACATTGCATGTTTGAATATCCCTCATATCAGGAACAGAAGATCTTCATTTTGAGTGAATAAAAGTAGAAGAAAAACTGAATACATTTTCACATACGAGTTGCAAGACAATTTTGCATTGAGTGAATGAGAGAGGAGACAAAAGATAAAAGAGAGTAAGAGAGGGAATGAAGAAGACAAGATGCAAAGATTGTTTTTAATTACAACCCTGAAATTGGTTGGCAATTATTTACATTAACACGATCACAATTCACAGGCATGGCACATGCATCACCATCAGAGCATCACTATAAACGTCGTCATCATCATCATCATCATCATTATTATCGGCATTAGCATTAGCAGCAGTAGCGAAGAGTTGTTGTGCTAACAAACAACTGCGAAATATGTTTTTTGTTGTTGTTGTTAGTATTGTATGTCGATTGATGTCAAAGATGCAAAGCAAACGATGCAACAAAAAAAAATAACATACAAGTGTGCAACATCTTATGGAGTATGGAGCACAAGAACTGTTGATGCAACATTTCGACAGAATTTAAAATAAAAAAAAACAACAAAAACATCATTTAAAACATGGAAGCTAGAGAAGAATCATACCATTCGTCAGTCGATAGGGATTTTATTGCACAAACCGAGGAAATTTAAGGCAACGGCCATAATGTTGTACACTGGATGGGATAGGATGGAATGGGATGGAATGGAATGAAGCGTTCTTTTTATTTTGTTGCAAGCTTTATGACTTGGCAGGTATATTAATTTATTGGACTCATGTTATGGTGAGTCGATATTGATACAAATCCATTTTCGATCGCCACGCATAGATACCGCAAACAACATTTACACAACACAACACCACTACATGTTGCAAGAAGGCTGCAAGAGGTTTTTTTTTCCTCTGAACCATGAATGAGCGAAGTTCATATTTAACGAGTAATGCGTAGAATACCATACAAGAGTACATAGTCTTTACCCCCGTTAACCCTGGACTCAATTTAAATGGACCTTTTGAAATTGCTGGCCATAGAAGTGTATGTGCATACTGAGGCATCATGCTGAGCATTTACTTGGTGGTTGTATAAAAAAATTGCTTGTGAAGATGATGAAGACGAAGGTGAAGACTGAGACGGTGCTGCTGCTGCTGATGATGATGCTGATGATGGTGGTGGTGATGTTTTGGGTGCTGAATATAACAACAACATAGTGTTGATTGCTACCATTTGCTTGGCTACTGCTTATTGCACCGTGTTGCATTTACACAACAACTGCATGGAACAACAACATCAACAACAACTAACAGTAGGTAGTAGGACTCAAATGACTATGACTAGCATAGCCACCAATAATAATAAACGGCAAACATGCGATAGTAATAGATCGCATATTGCTCTCTCTCCGGTAACAATGTTCATCACGTGAACATTGATGTTATGCATGGCTGTCTTGCTGTCTTACTGTCTGTCCATCTGTCTGCCACATCCAAAGCCAGTCCATAGTGTTTGCCTGCATAGGCTGTTGTATGAAATTTTTCCATCAGTTTTTTTTTTTTTGTTACAATCGTTGCAACATTGCAATGAAATGTTTTTCCTATCACCACAAGTTATTTTTGTATTTTTTCTTCTTCACTTTTTGTTGTTTCTGCTGTTGCAGTTGCTGTTGCTGTTGCAAATATGTTTTCTTTAATTAGTCCAATCGATTAGGTTTCTGATTTACACTGTTTTCTATGTCGAGGTTCGTATCATGATCATGAAGGTTAATCATTTGAGATCATGAGAATGATTTTCTTTTTTTCGATGAAAAAAAAAAATGGAGAACTAATCGCCAACCGCCAATAGAATAAACGATTTTAATGGCAATTCTTCAAGACATGTCTCGTTGATGACTAATGAAAATTACAGGAATTTGCAAATATACATGGTTTTTCTTATGCTCAGTAGGAACAATGCTTCCTTAAATTAGAATTCAACAGATAGAATCTTAATTAAACCTTCTTAAGCTTTCACGTAACATCTCCCTTTTGGGTCTGTAGTATTTAAACTGAAAAAGGGAGACCCTACTATATGCGCCTTCTCCCTATCGCATTTAAGGCTCTTACAGGTGTATTGTGTGAACGACTGAAGCCACTCGTCAAAATACTGATTGTACCTTATCAGTGCTGTTGCAGACCTGACAAGTCCACCGTCGACCAGATCTTCACACTACACCAAATCCTAGAAAAGACCCACGAAAAACAAGTCGACACACACGATCTCTTTGTCGACCGTAAGGTGTTTTTGCCGCAATGTCTGAGCTCGGTATACCAGCGAAGCTGATAAGGCTATGCAGAATGACGTTGAGATATTCCTGTAGCTCCGTCAAGGTAGGAATGGACCTCTCCGAACCTTTTAATACCGTGCGAGGTTTCAGACAAAGCGACCCCTTATCATGCGACCTCTTCAACCTCGTCATGGAAAGTGTTCTGCGGTAGGCGGGAGTGGTATCGCAATGGCACTGTTTTCAAAAAAGTGTCCAGTTGCTTGCGTACGCTGACGACATTGACATCATAGGGCGTACCAAGCGAGATGTTACTGCTGCCTTTAGTGCCATTGAACGGGAGTCTACTAAGATGGGTTTGGCAGCAAATGAGGGCAAAACAAAGTATATGTTATCGACAAGTAGGGACGTGCAGAGTATGAGTAATGACTACGGCCGATAACTATATTATCCATATAGTCAAGGAATTTATTTATCTTGGCTCCGCCGTTACCACCAAAAATGATGTCAGTCTGGAGTTCATGCTCAGGATCACTCTTGCCAACAGGTGTGACTATGGTCTCAATTCAATGGGCAATTGAGTAGCAGAGACCTCTCTCGTACGACAAAACTAACACTCTACAAGACGCTCATCCTACCCATGCTTCTATATGGCGCAGAGGCATGGACCCTATTAAGTACTGATGCAGCAGCCTGGAGTGTGTTTGAGAGAAAAGTACTGCGTAAGATTTTCGGTCCAGTACGAGTTGGCGATGATTTCCGTATCCGATCCAACAATGAGCTATAAGAGCTCCTCAACGATATAGACGTTGTGTATCCAGCGGCTGCGCTGGCTTGGCCATGTCGTTCGAATGGAGGAGGATGCTCCGGCGAGGCGGGTATTTAATGCGGTTATCTGCGGAACTCAACGCAGAGGGCGACCTTGTGTTCGTTGCAGGGACCAAATCGAGGCAGCTATGTCAACGATTGGTGTGACCAACTGGCGTAGGCGCGCAAGAAGCAGAGGCGCCTGGAAGGATGTGTTGCGGCAGGCCGAAATCCGTTAATCGGGTTGTTATGGCCAATTAAGTAAGTAAGTAAGTAGTATTTAAACTAAAATTGATTTTAATCACATGGTCTTTGTACATTAAAGCAAGAGAAAGAAAGAAAATTCGTTAAAGAAATTCGTTGTGACATTAGCTCATACATAACTGGTCATTACAGTCCCTTCAATCATGATTACGACCTAGCTTCTCACACCCCTTAATTTTATTCAAAAGTGCCGTATGATGGATTTTTGAGATACTTTTCATGGTAAATTTATTTTACTCTTAGATTTTTTGCCAGAAATCTGCTGAGGCGTAAGTCGTTTTGTTTGAGATGTCTGACCTGGGGTTTGAACCGTGTTCATACGCCTAATAATCCAACATCTCTATCTACTAGACTTCGGCGACTACGTTGTGACATACATAGAACCAAAATTTCTTGTAGATTCAACTTAATGGGTTTTGAAGTGACTTTTCTTGCCAACTACCTTTTAAAGCTTATTTTACATGAATAGTTACAAATGGTTGTGGGCTAGCACAAGTGGCATAATTACCCGTTGCACAAATGATATGTTTACACCGGCTAAAGTCTACACAATAGAGGAAGATCTCATATAAAGTGACACCAGGTTTGAGGCAACAACAAGCTTTATTCTGTCCCGTTGAAATCATGGTATAAGTAGTAGATAGATAGATGTTTTATACATACTTATAGAGGATTTAAGAAACTGGATCACGGTGTAATAAAAAGCGTGCTGTCATGTAACAAAATCTCTCAAAGAAATGCTGCAACGCAATTTGCAGTATTAAGCATGGCAAACTGTTGACTACGACGCTGGAATTAATATTGGGAGAGGTTATCGATAACAGTTTACAAAAAGCCCGTAAAACGTTTGATCACATTTGAGTCTTACTTACTTACTCAATTGATCATTAATAACCTGATAAATGGATTTCGGCCTGCCTTAACACATTCTTCCAAGCGCCTAAGTTTCTTGCGTGCCTTCGTCAGTTTAGGTGATCTATCGATGACAGAGCTTCTTCGATTTGGTGCTTCCAACGCAAACAAGGTCATTCTCTTCTCTGACTTCCGTAGATCTCCGCATCAAATACCCGTCTCACCGGAGCATTCTTCTCCATTCGAACGACATGGCCGAGCCAGGGCAGCCGGAAATCGTTGCCAACTCGTATTGGATCGAAGATCTTACTTGGGACTTTTCTCTCGAATACTCCTAAGGCTGCTGCATCAATGCTCTGAGCCATAAAGAAGCACGGGAGAATGAGCGTCTTGTAGAGTGTTAGTTTTGTCGTACAAGAGAGATCTCTGCTACTCAATTGCCTATTGAGACCATGGTAGCGCCTGTTGGTAAGAGTGATCCTGCGCTTGATCTCCAGACTGATATCATTTTTGGTGGTAACGACGGAGATAAAACAAATTCATTGACTATATCGAAAGTATAGTTGTGGACCACATAGAGAATATACGTTGAAATTGAATAAACAACAGGGGAAAGAGTCACAATGAAGTAAGGACGTTGGTAGTGAATAGAGGAAAAAAGAAATCTATACTCTTTGTAGGATCAACGGAAATTTATATAAAATGGAATTCTGAACGCCTCAGTAATTTGTTCATAAAACGTACAAATCTACTGATGCCATTATGCGTGGAATATCACATCGTTTAAATGTCCGCTATGTCTTCTCTGGGTGGAGGGCTTTCGAATGAAAGCTGTTCAATGACTTTGATGCATAGATCGCTCTGATTTTGACCAATGGCATGGATTTTGTTCGATGTGATCACCGCTGTTTGTGGGTTATTCACAAACATCTGTACCTTAAGAAAACTAACAAGAAAAAGCCTAACGGGTTCACATCGTACGGTCGCGGTGGCGAGTTCATAATAATGCCCTCAAATCATACACACATACATAATTACAACTCTTCATTCACGACATACCTTCAAACACCACTTATGTTGTGTGTGTAAATTTCGTACATGAATGGCGGGACCTACAGTTCTATCCGAACGACATATTTTTAAGGACTTTTCATGGCTAATTTATGTACTCCAATATACTGCCTACCAGACTACGGCGATTACTAGCTAATTACAAATCATTCGTACAGGATATCCACTGGAATAACCATGAATTGTGTGGCGCGTAGTGCTTTCCTTTTGGTAACATAAGTCGTTGATTTTCTGAGCTACCAGGCCCAAAAAATAAAAATAAAAAATAATATAATCGATCTGTGGTACACGCCTTTGACAGCTATGGACTGCTTAACGTTGTTCTCAAAGAAATATGCATAAATGACGCCGCCAATCCAAAATCCACACACAAACCGTGATTGTTTAGAGATGCATTGGACGCTCTTTGATCTCATGTAGATTGTTATTGTCCCAAATTCGACAATTTTGTTTGTTCTCCTACGCATTAATTTAAAAATTGGAATCGTCGCTAAAGATGACTTGTCGATTAAAAATTAAGATCAGTTGCCAACTGCTCCAAATACTAATCCGCTGACATGCGTGAAGGGTGAATAAATGACAACTAATTTTAGAGACGTAGCTTGAATGAGATGAACGTTATGATGTTCGAAAGTTGCAGTTGGTAGACCCAATTATTTAATCACTTAAACAGACTTTGGCTTGGAATACAATTGTGCTCAGGTTTTTGTTTTTCCGGTGATGGTTATGTTTAATTGCGTGAACTATTCTGGAAAACATGATTAAATTTTGGAAATCATTTCGTTTATTCCGAGAAAATAAGTTTTTTTTTAGTTCAAAGTCTCCTAACGTGTTTTATTGTGTTTCAGATTTTTAAGGTAGCAATACTACTTGATTTAAGCACTCCTCCTGGTGGTTTATAAACTTGCAATTGTGGCTTTGGTAACCTGGATAGAAAATCAAAACTAATATGTGTATCATACAAAGTATTTCTCAATACCATCAATATTGTTACGTTTTTACTTTTAAAAAACGTTTAAAATATAAGCTCGTAGATTGCAAATAAAATAAAAAGTAAATTGCTTTTAATTTTAATTAAAATTCTTTATTGTTCGTACAATTCTGTGTGTCACTGCTCACAACTTGATGTAAGCAACAACAATTGCTTTGTTTGTTATTCTTCTTTACATTCTTTTGCGTAAACAATACTAATTGTTCGACAGATCTTTGCAAGGGAGATCTTCAAACCAAGATTACCCTCTCCAAACGCACTGCGTCTTTACACAAGACAGACTGAACTTCGCTCACTCACTCGTCTGCTTTACCTTGCCTTTTATGGGGCTGGGTAAACAGTCTGATGAATGTTTATGAAGGCGAATATTCGTCGCTTCGCCTTCTCGAGAATGTGTATTTTGTAAACATTCATTCTTTTAGTGTTTGTTGTTGTATTTTTGTTTACTTGTTTACCATTTCTTTTATGCTGGTTTTGTTCTTATATTACGCAGTGCGATAATTTGTAAACAAGGTCATTGTTTTCTTTTTGTAGCTTTTGTTTATAATTTTAATGTTAAACGATGTAAAACCAAAACACCAGTATTTAGATTTCATTTCATTTTTGTAACAATATCTTGAATTGTTATCCAAGGCCCTATTTAACGAAATACGTCTAATTAATGAATCAAATTCATTTGCATCCTCCCTTTAAACCTGTACAGACAGTCCAGTATTCAAAGCTTAATTTCAATTGTTCTTTGAATCAGATTTCTTCTTCTTTTTCTTTTTTTTCGTTTGTTTGTTTTGTTTTTGTAGCATCTTCCCATCATTTGAAATTGAATGGAATATTTTGTCTGTCTGTACAACTCTTTTCTTTGTATCCTTTCAAAACGTATTTGAGTGCATATGTGTGTCTGTATATATACATAAGTGCGTGAGTAAGTGCGTTTTATTTTGCTTACGTGTTGATTTTGTTCAGTTTCTGTTGTTTTAAGCTGTTGATGTGTCTGGCGCTATATCGCCAGTCAGCATCTACAGCCATAAATAACGAACGAGAACAGCCTGTGTGTGTTAAAATGAATCTCTGAAGTATTTTTCGTAATTTTTTTTCTTCTGATTTTTTGTTGTTTTGTTGGTGTTTCTTTTGGTAGAGCAGGGATAGTAGAATGTGTTCATTTATTTCAATTTTATGTTTTGCATACGTTTTTTTATTTGTTTCATTTCAATTCTGTTTTTCTTTGGCTGCATTTTGACACAAATCGAGACATTCTTCAAGGAAATTGAAGGTAAAATTATTTGGAAATTGGTCTCCTTCAAGTTGAAGCTAAAAAAACTCACATCATTATTGTGCATCCTGAACAAATGTTAAGGGATTCCAAATATTTCTTATTTAGTGTCACATAAATTTAAATTAAAAAAAGTCGCCAATCCACAAATCTTTTAATTAAAACACGTGATTAAATATTTCTGAAAGGAATTTTGATGTATTTTGTGATGAATAACTTTTATTGGTTTAACAAAGGTACTTGATTACGTTTTAAAGCTATAGTCACAGGTAATCGTTGGTCTTTGAAGTGTTAATTTGAAAAGGAAAATTCCATCACAACAATAATAAGAGTTTTTAGGAATTAAACCGGTATTGGTGGAAATATCGAATGATGTTGGCTCGCCTTAGGAAGATTAAATTTGATGTAAAAAATACATCTTTGAACTTGTGTTACAGCAACTTAAGACAGGCTAAACTCTAATTTCAAAACATTGGAAAAGGACCGGATAGAGAAAAATTTTTACAAAAAATAAAGTTTTTTACTGGTCTCTGTTAAGCAGCAACAAAATCAGCAGATGATTCATACAGGAATAAATTGACCCGTACTAGGTTTCATATCGGAGGGTCTCGCCCGATCTTTGTTACATATTGTGACGCTAATAGAGATCCGCTTGAATTTTTGGGATATTGGTTGCAATGTTCGTTTATATTCACTTTATAGTTTTTCTGTTACATCTCTAAACATTATAAAAATACATCAATTGATTTGTATCGGATCTTCCAACAGGAGCTTACGAGCTTTGACAGTTGATAACTGCCATCTTTACTGTGTTGTATCTCTCTATTTACCATAGATGTCATTTATTTTGACTGTTTTTCTAAATCGCTGTGGATTGGTGTTCTGTTCAGGCAGAGTATAAAGCACCTCGCCCGTTAGTATTATTCGCAATGTTGTGGTTGAGTTGATAATCCACCGGTGTCGGTGAGTGTGTGCAGGAGAATCCGAGGCGATCGATTTCACGTTGCTTACAAGAACGCAGTTTTTCGCAGACCTCAAAGCCTGCACCCGTATAAAATTCATGAACTGAATCTAAACAAACGTAAACAACGAATTGTGTTCGCTGAATGGGTTTCAGAGCTGTTGACAACTGACCCTAATTTTCATCGAAAAATCTGCGTTAAAGGCAATTTTTGGATAAGTGTGTACGTCAACAAACAAAATGACAGAATTTGGGACGATACCAATTTACACGAGATCTATGAGGGTTAAAGGATTATCGAACAAGTATTTTTTGGGCTGGTGGATCATGGATTCATATTTTCTTGAGAACAATGTTAGACAGGCTTTCTTTTGGCCTGAATTAGATGATCTGGAGAGTAATGACATGTGGTTTCAATAGGAGGGCGCTACATGCCACATAGCCCATGCCACATTGGATATTCTGTACGAACGATTTTAGGGCATGGACATATCACGTAAAGGTGATGTGAACTGACCACCGAGATTATGTGACTTCGACTTTTCTTTGTGGGGCCACACAACAAAGCTGTCGTCAAAGTTAATAATAGTCAACTTCAATCTGATTTACACGCTGGAGTCATGGAAAATTTGACATTTGGGGTGTACTCTACCCACAGAAGCCGTGGCAGACATTTGAAACATGTTATAATCCAAACAAAATGGGATCAATAGGTCTTTCAAAGGAATAAAAATATTTTCATAATGGTGGGTAGGTAAAGAAGCAAATTTTCAGTATTTGGGCCTTAGAAAATCTTCATGTGGTTTTACAGAAGCCAATGCAACCATTATGAGTGACTGTTTGGTGCGTTTGTGGAGCGGAGGAATCAATGGCACATATTTCTTTGAAAATGAGAACGGCACAACCATTATGGTCTATAAAGTCACCTCTCACACCACGATAACCGACTTTTTTGTACCCGCTCTTCATGGTATTGATGTGAATGATGTTTGGTTTCAACAGGATGGTGCAACTTGCCACACATCCCATGGCACAATCGATTTATTGCATCCAACATTTGATGGCCGTTTAATTAGCCTAAATGGTGATGTCAAATCGCAGCTTCTTCGTTGCCAATTGGACAATTCTGTAGAGCGCCGGTAATGTGTTAGGTTGACAAACCAGAGACAATTGAGCATTTGAAGGTAAATATTCGTGATGCCCTTCCGAGATACGACACCATACACTCGAAAAAGTGCGCGAAAATTGACCCGATCAAATAATGTAGTGTGAAGCGAGCTGCGGCAGCCATATTAATGTAACAGAAATAATATTCCACATCTAACCGGAACAATTGTACTCCACAACAAAAAAAAAATTATTGGGTAAAATTTTCAACCGTTTTTGTTTCATTGGATTTTTAAATTTAAACTTTTAAATGGTCCAGGCTACATACAGCGTGGTATTGATCTGCGAAACCTTTAACACCTATATTTTTTCTTGTGCTTTTGTATTTTCTATTCTTCCCATCTTTTCTTTTCCCTCCCTTACCATTCCCTCTTCCTCTCTTTGACAACATCTGATTCTCTTTACATTTTAAAAGGAATTTCGCACAATGGACCAATGGATATTCGAGTGAAGTAGCTCCACAGCTAATGCAAATGTGTATCAAACTTTCTAACCTAACCTAACTTAAATTATCGTAGTTAAGCTGCTTGAAACTTGTGTGTGAAATATATTATTGTTACGAAAATGAAAAAGATAAATCAAGATAGTATATGTTTTCCTTTTACATCGTTTAACATTAAAATTATAAACAAAAACTACAAAAACAAAACAATGCAGCAAACAAACCTGTTTACAACTTATCGTACTGCTTAATGTAACAACAAACACCAGCATAAAAAATAGTAAACAAGTAAACAAAAATATACCAACAACACTTTTACATTTACAACACGTTTACAATTATTCAAGAACATTCATTTGACTGTTTAGTTTGCCATATAAAAGACAAGGCACAGCAGGCAACTGAGTTAGGTATGTTTGAAGAGAGTAATTGTGGTTTGAATATCTTCTATACAAAGATCAGTCAAATAATTGTTTAGTAATGGTTATTGCTAATGCAAAGGGAATAAACAGTGGTATAACAAAAAAAAAAAGCAATTGTTGTTGTTTTCATCAAGTTGTGAACAGTGTCACACAGAATTGTGCGAATAATAAAGAATTTTAATTAAAACTAAATGCAGATTTATTTTTATTTTATTTGCAATCTACGAGCTCATATTTTAAATGTTTTTAAAAGGTAAAAACGTAACAGTTAAATGTAGCAATAATATGAAGCAAGTGTCTGGTATAAGTGTTGGATTATACAGGATAGGCTACTTTGGTTATTGTTAACAAATAGTCTCTGCAAGCTATACGTACGAGTATACCTATGGTAGATAATAAATGGACTATAATTGCTTTTCTATTGGCAAATTAAATGTCTTATCATCTGTTCTAAGTTTATAATCGTCGTTTCAAATAAATAAATTTAATAAAATCTCTTAATTCATTACATAAACAAGTCAGAATTCTTGTGGAAAACATTTTCTTAATTTAAGAATAGCACTTGAAGTTGTTACATAATTTTCCTAAGAAAATATTTTCAATATTTTGATTGATTTCAATAAGAAAAATCACACCTTGTTGGGGCATTATAGAAATCAACAACAAAAACAACAGCAACAACAATAACAGTTTGTCTCATCATTACAGTCATAATGATTGTGACAGTAATGGTTATGGTAATGCCGAGATACTAAGTCTAAGGCTCAAGCTGTTGACGATGATGACATTGACATAAAATTTGTTCTCGATATGCCAGCAGTTTTTGTGTGAGTGACTTGATAGATTTCAAGTGTTAAAAACATCAATAATGCTCAGTGCTGATGACGATGATGATGATTTTCAACGACGCAAGCAAACAACACTACACTACCACAAGCAATCCACAAAAGGCATTCGGCTAAAACTCTCTACAAACCACATAGGCCAGGCCACGTTTAAACTCCAGCGCGAATGCTACAAGTGATGGAAAGTAAAGGCAGTCGAACAGACAAAACGGACAAATGGACGTAAACAATCAGACAAATTTGTTGGCGTTTGTTAGTATCATACATACGAGTCTGAATGTGTGTGTCTCTCTGTGTGTGTGTGTGTGTATATAAAAAGTACTTAAACCCTGGAACAATATTTGCCACAATACGGTACGTTTGTGTGTGTGGGTCCGTCTATTCTCGTTGATTTGCCTTCTTTTCAATGGAATTCATCATTATTTTTTACATTCAAAAACCTTTTCACAAATGTTTACAGTTGATGCACCATTCATCTCGATTGCATTTTAAGGAATCAATTCGTTGCTGATGTCGATATTGATGGTGATGATGATGATGATGATGATGACGCTGATGTCGACGATGGTGATGTTGATGTTGACGTTATCGAGAGACACTTTAAATTGATTTCTCATGTATTTTTCTCCTCAATATTAAAAACGAGTACAAAAAAATGAAAAAAAAGAAGAAGAAAAAAATTGATTGAATAAAGAAAACGACCGAAAGGAATTGTATGAGATCTACACCTTGAAATCGTCTTGTGTGGACTGTGTGCCACACCATAAATGTCATTCACACATTTGACAGAGTGGTTCATTTGTTGATTACAGCACCCTATAGCTGTGTTTAAGGTATATGCGAATAATGCCATAAGCTTTGTCATCTTGGAAAAACATGGTAGAAGAGTATGAAGAGTATCCTTTAAAAGTGTTCAATCAACTCGTTGTCACTCATTACGATACGATTTTTATTTGGCAAAAAAAATTCACTGTCTATGGTAGACACCTCTAAGGGTGCGTGCATTGAGTCCAGTCGTATCTTTAATTTTCCGGTCAGGATCAATGGAAGTCGCCGTAGTTTAGTAGGTAGTGTGTTGGCTTATTATACGTAAAGCCAGGGTTCGAGCCCCAGGCCAGACATCAAAACAAAATATAAAAAGTATATCTTCGGCGACTTCCTCTCAGCAGATTTCTGGCAAAAACTCTGAGAGTAAATAAAATTGCCATGAAAGAGTTTCTCAAAAATCTGTCGTTCGGAGTCGACTTTAAACTGTAGGTCCCACCACTCATGTATAAAATTAACACACACAACATAAGTGGTGTGAGAAACTAGGTCGTAATCCTGACTGAAGGGTTGTAATGACCAATTATGTATGTATGTATGTGTGATCAATGCTTTGATTAAAGCCAGCAACTATGTTCTAAACTAGAGTACCATGTTAATGGGAATTAAGGATCATTCAGGAGTACATGCTTCGAGATTTTGGAGTAAAATTCACCAAATGTTTCTCCATCGAACACGAAATTTACACTGGCATTAATAGTCCTTGTTCGTTCATTTGAATATTCCCAAGGAAAAGAAAATTAGCGCTGCAGCACTATTTTCTCTAACAAAGTTAGGAAATAAATGTTTGACGGTTTTCACTGTATGCAGTCTCTAGGCAGTAGAAGCTTAGCACCATAATCCCACAAAGAAATTACGAGTTATTCCCTTTTTTGTGGTGAAGACCAAATGTTATGCACAATCCTCCAGCGTCAACAGATCAATACACAGAATTGGTATAACTTTTTACAGTGGCAAGTTGGTCTCTTCTGTAGTTGCTGTTCTTTTCATATAAAAGCTTTGTCTTATACCTCTGTCCCTATCCCTATGCGCTCATAAATCCGTAACGTGTGAACATTACATGCTGCAAGTTTTTGTTCTTTTCTTATCACGTTGATACTGTTAGTTTTTTTTGTCTCTTCTTCGTAACCATAGTTTTTCTACATACATATCTAATTAGTCATTACAATCCATCAGTTACGATTACGACTTAGATTCACTCACCTATTATGTTGTGTGTGATAATTTTACACATGTGTGGTGGAATTCTACATCTTAAAGTCGAATCCAAATGATAGATTTTTGAGAAACTTTTCATGGCAATTTTACCTACTCATTACCTACAATTCTACCTACTAGACTACGGAGACTTCTATGACAGCCTAGACAGCCAGCTTAAATCATTGGGTGAATTGAACTTTATATGCAAGGATGAACAAGTCCAAATTTGAAATAGGCCCAATTGCAGAGAACGCCTTGATATAAGCGAATATATGATATTTTCGGTGATCCATACACTATCAAAATACAGAATACTGAACACAACTGTGACGTTTGCAAGCCGTTAAAATTTATCTATAATTTTGGCAATGCCTTGCACAGTAGGTCGATTATGAAGACCCGTAATGATTTCATGTGGACCGTTTCAATACTTTTGATTCTTTTTCGGTTATTAAGTGATTCGTATTCGTATTTAGAAACATATCTTTCATTAAATATATTACAATCAGTAGAAAGATATTGCTACGAAAATGTAAAATTTAGATACTGGTGTTTTACTTTTACATCGCTTAGCATTAAAATTATACACAAACTTTCTACAAACAAACTCCAACATAAAAAAATTATAAACAAGTAAATAAAAATACAAAAACAAACAGCACCATAAAAAATGGTAAAATAAGTAAACAAAAATATACCAACAACACTACAAGAATAAATGTGAACAAAATACACAAACAATAATAATGAATGATTTTTACATTTGTAGCGATCTCGAGAAAGCGAAGCCACAAACATTCACCTTCAATAACGTTCATCAGACTGTTTACGTTGCCATATAAAAGGCAAGGCAAAGCAACTCAGTTAGTAAAAGTTCAGTCCGTCTTGTGTGAAGACGCGGTGTGTTTGAAGAGAATAATAGTGGTTTGAATATATCCTTTACAAAGATCTGTCAAATAATTGTCTAGTGAGTTAATGTTTATGTAATAGAGTGCAAAGATGTATAACAAACAAAGCAATTGTTGTCGTTTACATCAAGTTGTGAACAGTGGCACACAGAATTGGGTGTACAATAAAGAATCTTAAATAAAACCAAACACAAATTTATTTTTATTTTCTTTGCAATCTACGAGCTCATATTTTAAACGTTTTTTAATGGTGGAAACGTAACAATATTTTGAAGTTGACAACTTTGACAGACTGGCGGTTTTGGAACCATTAAATAAATAACCCGGTTACATCTTTGTTTAGTAAGATTTTATGCGTATAAATAATACGCAAAGTAACCCTGTTTTTACCATCCCTTTGTTGAGAATTATCACCATATTACCCTATCCTATACTTAAACTATGGCCAAAGACTATGTTTTGTAGTCAAATTAAAAACTTTGGGTTTTAATCTTGCTATATGCACCTGGATATTTGCTGACATAATATGGTGTAGCAAGTTATACAGTCAAGTTTGATCAAATCATTTTTTCTTTATTTGTTTTTGTTCCATTTAAAGGACAAAAGGGTATGCATATATGCTTTACATTTTTTCTCTTTCTTTAGACGAAGCCTGATACAACATTTGTTTATTTATTCAAATCTGTTACCACGTTATAGACTTATGACCCACAGCAAGTTGTTAGTAACGAGGATCGTTAGTATTTGCATTCAATTCTGTGTAAGGCCACCCACAAATCCACAGACAAGTTACAATAGAAATTTGATGCAACCTTTAGTCAAACATTAGTTTCAATTCATCAAAAATAATATGTTTTTTTCTTAGTTTTCAAGTTTCTTTTTAAACCACTTTCTGGGCTGGTGGGTTTTTTCTTTTTCATCATCGTCACTTCTGTGGTGACCGTTACTTTTCGCATCGCGCTATTCGATGCTGTTGAATTCATTCAAATTCATTCGTCATTGTTTATATTCGAACATACACTTGAACAAACCGATATTGATTTTGAATTTGACGTGACAGTTGATTGATTAAATCAGTTATTCCCTTGGCTCTAGTGCCATGAGTACAATGACATGCCAAAAAAAAAATATGAAGTGGTGGAGTAAAGGGGAAAGAAATTCGTTTAAAATTAAAATTTTTTTAACTGGAATAACAAGTGAAAGCGTTAAAAAATAGGAGAGAGAGAGAGAAGTTGTTGTCTTTGATTTGGTTTTAAGAATTACTCAATTAAAATGATGAAATGATTCTATACAAGAACCAAAAACCAGTTCAAGCCGTACACGCTGCGCTATTTGAATGAATTCAATGAAATTCAAAATAAAAATATTCATAATCAAGTTGAGTTGAACTATTCACAGGAAATTTCATTGAATTTCATATGTCGACAATGTATTCGAAGGAATTAATTTCATTTAATCACCCCTAAGATTCAATCAAATGTTCGTCAAGTTGATAGTGTGCTAAACTTACAATTGCCGAGGACGTGGATGGAGTATTCAAAAAGATTAGTAGAATCGTATCATACTCATAATTTCTGATACTTATACGCATTTATACTTATTTTAATATCAGGGAACCTCTACTCATATTCAAAGTTAGAAGTACTCATCATCATATTCATACTTAACAACACATATGATGTTGTTGATTTCGATTCTCCATGACTCAACATATACACGAAGCACAAAATAAGTATAATTCGCGTACGAACACTAAAATTCTTGCTCTGCTTGCTGATCTTTCCGTGCTTATGTGTTTTTTTTCTTTTTTTGTAAATGCAACAACAACTAAGACAGTAAATTTTTCTAAAGTCTGAATGAGTAGGCTTATGAATCAAACATATTTCGAATGGTATGAGTTCGATGTCAACATTGTACGCTACTCATTGCAACCTGTAGTTATAAATCAACGTTGTTGTGAGTACGAATGAATCAGAGTACGTAGTTAAATTTCAATATTGTTGACTCACTTATGTTCAAAATTACATGAGTGCTAATGAGTAGCGAAAAAACGATTCATTGCTGATCTCTGATTCTCAACCGGGATCGTCAGATTGTTGATGTTATATGATTAATCGAAATAGAAAAAGAAAGTGAGAATTATTACAGAACAATTTTCGAGAATAAAAAGTGACGAAAGTGTATATACTGGTCATAAAAAAGACACAAATTTTTCAAATTAAAATTTGTCACACAGTACCACTCTATCCTTTCTCCTAAAATTATCTTTCTGTGATCCCAACATAACTTGCATGAGTACAAGTTCATCTCTTGAGTGTAATTGTAATTGTAAGGAATTGACGTGAAAGATTTTCGTAGAATAGTTCTTAATAGATTGTTTGATGGTAAAATCACATGTGAGAATGGTTCAACAACCGGGAATAGCTCAATTTCTTTCGTGCTTCTAAAATTTCACGATAGATTTTACTAGTATTAGCGTCTGTAGGTGCTATAGTACTGCAAGCATATGATTTATTTTACTTATCTTCTATCTATTTAGATTATTCACATTATTATTGTCGTGACAATTTTCTGCCCAGAACCTGATATGCACCCAAGTATTTCATTGCCTCACAAGTTCCAAGAATGTGCGCTGATTATTCATTTTAATGATCATTGAATCCTGATGATAAAAGAGCATTTTCCTCTCTTCGTATGTATTATGTATTCGGTTTTCGATAGCAAAAATATCCGATTGGAAGTTACCAGCGAGTCTCCCCATGTTTTCAAATACCAAAAACTCCTGCTATTTTTCTAAGATCTGTTCTTTGAACGTCCCTCTTTTAAAGGGTATGATTACGTTAGTCATTTCGTTACTAAATCTCATTGCAAAGCACATCTCAAAATCAAAGAGTCTTTGATACTTAATACTTAATACTAATACTTAATTCGTCACTCTGTTATGAATTTCATACTGAACTTGTCAACCTTTAAGCTAATCCAAGTCTCCTAAGCTCTGGTCTTTACTGCCATGTGCAGCGGACTAAAACCTATAGGGCTACAAGTGCCTCTGAAAAACTAACAAACGCTGGTCTCTGTATCTGGTCCAATTCCATGCGTTAGGTTTTTTATTCTTCTACCAAAATAACTGCCCCAGAGGTCAGTATTGTTCTGACTATCATGGTGTATATTCAGTGCATCATTCTTAATTTGGATTCCAGGGGTTTTCCTGCAAACCTTCTGCAGAATAGAGCAGAGTATCCATGTAATGTCTTCCTAAATCCTATAGCCCCGACAAACTTCGGGATGTTGTCCGGTGGCAGTGTTTGAGGGCAATGCGCTGATTGTTTTGAATGTGATTCTGGAAGCTCAATTAACATAAAAGACTAAGTGGTAATTTACATACATACATACAGACAAAATTGGTAATTACAACCCTTCAGTCAAGATTACAACCTAGTTTCTCACGCCACGTATGCTGTGTGTGTTAATTTTATACATGAGTGGCGGCACTTACAGTTTAAAGTCGACTCCGGAAGACAGATTTTTGAAAAACTTTTCGTGGCAATTTTATTTATTCTCAGAGTGTTTGCAAGAACTCTGTCGCAGAAATATTTTTTATATTTCGTTTTTTGTTGGATACGTCTCACCTGAGGCTTGAACCGTGTCCTCACGCCTAATAAGGCAACACACCACTCACTAGAATATGGCAACTTCAAGGGTAAATTGCTGGACTCGAAACCAACTAATAGACTGGAACAGTCCAGGGCTGAGATTGATGAGATAGATCAAGACTTGAAAGGCACTGTCACTTTAGCTAGCAGATTCTTAGTCAAGCTCTGGAGAAGTGTAGCAAAATATAGTTACAATCTTGCCGTAGTCTAGGAGGCAGTTGTTGGCTTATTAGACGTAAGGCCGCGGTTCAAACCCCAGGTCAGACATCAGAACGAAATAGGAAAAAATATTTCTTCGGCAACTTCCTCTCAGCAAATTTCTGGCAAGAACTCTGAGAGTAAAAAAAAATGCCATGAAAAGTTTCTCAAAAATTTTTCGTTCGGAGGTACCGCCACTCATGTATAAAATTAACACACACAACATGAGTGGTGTGAGAAGGGTCAATTATGTGAAAGAACAGGATGGAGGAAAATAAACTTTGATTGTTGGCAGAAATCGCTGCAAGTGGTAAAGACAGATTCGATTATCATTCTGGATCTATCTATCTGAGTTCGATGGTAAGTCAGGTATGGTGATAGTTTTGTGGATATCCGATAGAATCCGTTCTGTCAGTTCTGACCAATCAGAATATGTCAATTCACACGAGATAGTAGAGAACACTTAGCTCTATGATTTGTTAGGCTAAAAAAGGCATGTACGTTATATGCGCTATTGACCGAAGGATAAGTTTAATTTAGGTTTGGTTAACACCAGTGCTAAGACTGACAGCACTCTGGATTATCCTAGTGTTGCAGATAACTCAACAGAAATGGATTGATTTAAATTCTTACATGCCTTTGTAGCTTATTGGCTCCATGAAAGAGAAATTATTTTCGCTTAAATTTCATTGTCAGTGTGAACACACCACTTGTCTCTGTTACCTGTTACACTTTTATTTGGTTTTTCTGCTTTCATTTGATTCCATAGAAATTGAAGAGAAAATCACTTCATCAACAGCATGCGAAGAGCACTCTGCCGCCGTTATCGGCACAATTTAACGATGATTGTTGATTGATTGAATGCTTTTGGTCTACTTTGAACTGTCAGTCTGTCTGTCTGCCGGTAAATGTGCCGTATCCGTTTTCGTGTTACAGAAATTTATTCAAAAGCGTTTATCAAGATTTGAAAAAACAAGTTATGAGTATGAGAGTTTAAACTTTGATTTCTTTTGATTGATTGGATGTCTAGAGAAATCAATTATAATCTGAATGCTCGCTTTTACGCGTATTTTTTTTTTAATAGACCTGATGTCTCTTCTTCTTCTTTTTTTAACTTTATTTAATACCATCTATTGGTTTACAAATTTGTATACCCTTGTACGAGTATATATTTTTTTCTGAAGAGAGGCATCACTGGAAATGATTGATTCAAATGTCAAATGCTATGGTTTTTAGTGAATGTTTTTTTTTAAAGTGGGTTTATGAATTGTAGATGATGTGAACATGCCTCTTTTTTTTGAAATTCTTCTCCGGTAAAAGCTTAAATAAACTGGTTTTAAAAATGAAATGTTAATGAAATCATATTTAAAATGTTGTCGCTCTTAATTATCGTCATTTGCAACATAATTTGTGAGTTGAAAAATACATTTAATGTCAAGGGCACTCGCATTCTGTATTCTGAATATTACATACAAAGATGCTTCAAAGAGATGAATTCATTCGTTCCCTACATACATTCATACAAATTGCCATACGGTAAATATGTAATGTAAACCAAAATAATGCATTAACGTAGTTGAATTGATAAGTTAACAAACAAGTACGGTGTACATATATACTCATTATTTTGGATTTGTAATTATTTGATGCATGTTTATAGCTGGTATATGTATGTTAAAAGCCAATCATTTACTTTACATGCAACACTTGTTTAAGCGTTACTTTGTATCAACGTCGTATACACCAGAGATCAGCAATGACTCGTTTTTCGCTACTCATAAGCACTCATGAAATTTTGAATAGAAGTGAGCCAATAATATTGTAATTTAACTAGATACTCTGATTCATTCTTACTCACTACAACGTTCATTTGTAAGTACAGGTTGCATTGAGTATGCGTACAACATTGACATCAAACTCATACCATTTGAAATATATTTGATTCATAAGACTACTCATTTAGATTCATAACTTTAGAAATATACTTATAAATGATTCTAGTGACTCGAATTTGAACGAGTAATTCTTACTTTCTTACTTCATTACTACCCTTATATAACGTAGTTTTTCATACTATCTTTGTTATGTGCGCAAAATTTATCCATGAGTGGTGGGACCGACAGTTTAAAGTCGACACCAAAGGACAGATTTGTGGGAAACTTTTCATGGTAATTTTATTTACTCTCAGAGTTTTTGCCAGAAATCTGCTGATAGGAAGTTGCCAAAAAAAATTGTTTTCATATTTGAAACGTGATCTTACATCTAAAATGCCAACACACTATCTACTAGATTACTTCAAGCAGTCATTTTATAGCATTTAAAAGCAGCAGGATTCGCTTAGAAGCCGAACGAATTGAACCGAGAAATGTTAAAAGATAATTTTGCATGTCTGAAATGCTGTTTGATTGTTTTTAAGAGAACTTACTTTTGTAACGATTATCACTGGCCACGAAAAATTAAATCATTTCGACAACCCCAAGCGAAAGAAATTATATGTGGGGTGCGTGATTCAAGCAAAATCTTCAGCCATCCAAAATATAATTTTGGCGCAAATTAGTTAATAATCGGTATCTAGTGAGATCAGAAGAACTTGATATATTACGAGGTCCAAGGCCAGATTATCACAATTATTCTGAACAGACAAGAATTACTTCGTTTAAAGTGAGCATTGGTCGAAAACCACCCTGAATGTGCTACAAGACACGGGGACATAATTTTCTATCACGGCAACGCTCGACCGCATATTGCAACTCCGGCCAAACCCTATTTGAAAAATAGTGGCTTGTATGTCTTACCTCACCCGCCAAATAGCAGATACCGATTTGTTTCGATTAATGAAATACGCTTCACTTCAGAGCAGGGCATCAAAAACCGGCTCGATTCATTCTTGGCTTTAAAATAAGAGAGGATTTTTTGAAACCATATCCATAAATTTCCAAAAAAGATAGGCGAAAACAATACTATGAACAATACCTTGGATAACATCGTCTTTCCAAAAACTATCTTAATGTAATGTAAACGGTACTATGTACTACACATTCTACGCTACGATTTAGTGCTTAATCGGTTGCTGATTCTGCTAATCTGTTTCAAATCCTTAAAAGACAATAATTGGCGTACAATTTTCGAGACATAGAGATAATCACATCGAAATATCATTGGGATTTTTTCTTCTTTATCACTTATGCAAGCGTAATATCATATTGTTAGGAAAATGAAAAATCTAGATACTGGTGTTTTGCTTTTACATCGCTTAAGATTAAAATTATAATCAAAAGCTACAAAAACAAAATAATGCAGTAAACAAACCTGTTTACAAATTATCGTACTGCATAACATAACAACAAACAACAGCGTAAAAAATGATAAACAAGTAAACAACCATATACCAACAACACTACAATAATAAATGTAAACAACAATGTTTACAAGTAAACAAAAATATACCAACAACACTACAATAATAAATGTAAACAACGATGTTTACATTTATAGAGATTTCGAGAAGGCCAAGTCATGAACATTTGCCTTCAAGAACATTTATCAGACTGTTTACGTTGCCATATAAAAGGCCAGGCAAAGCAAGCGAGTGAGTTAGTGAAGTTCAGTCAGTCTTGTGTGAAGACGTGGTGAGTTTGAAGAGAGTAATCGTGGTTTGAAGATCTCCGTTACAAAGATCTGTCGAATAATTGCCTAGTAATCGTTATTGTTTATGCAAAGGGCATAATCATAGGAATAACAAAAATAAAGCAATTGTCGTTGTTTACATAAAGTTGTGAACATTGCAACACAGAATAATAAAGAATTTTAATTAAAACTAAACACAAATTTATTTTTATTTTATTTGGTATCTCCGAGCTCATATTTAGAATATCTTATTTTCGCTTCTTCCCAAGATTAGACTATTGTCGGTCTGCAATTATTAGTTGGCCGGCAACAGCTTCTTGATTCGACTTTGACGTTATTCTTATTACATCAGCAGATTTCTTTCTGATACACTATTACCGATCCATCTCTATTCTTATATTATTTTAAGTTCTGCAGTTTCTGATATTATTAGGTCGGCATACGATTTTCATCACATGTTAATGAACATTTGTAGTATTTGTTGACGTTTTGGTTCGTCTGGAGACTTGTTAATGACGACATATAGACTGTAGTTGCTTGAATGCTGTTCTCACTCTATGAAGGTATTTACGTTTATATGTATCTTCTCCTCCATTCGTTTTCACTGCAGTTCCTGAATAGATACCTGAATAACAGAAACTATTCAAACTAAACTTATTCAACTACTTGGCCTTATAACATGATGTTATCGGTGCTAACGTTGTTATTCTCATGGATTTGGTGTTTTTAATAATTATCTCAAGTTCAACAGTATGTGCTAGAGTTTCCAAGTCTTCTAGTTTTTATAGCGATCTTGTGCGAGAGAAAGCAAATATTATTTGCATAGTCAAAGTCCTTGATTTGACCTAAGAGACTTCAAATAATTTCCCTGCTCGTCGAACGGACTTAGGTCACGATGGTAAATGGATGAGTAAACGAATGGCTGATATTGTCGTTGTGGAGAGCAAAGTTTTCTGCATTCGAGTAAGTAGCTCGCATGATTCAACATATTTTCTGGAGCACTCCTTTACTTCTCAATGCGAAAAATATGGTTGTCGGCTCTTCTTGAATGAATATTATGTCCTGAATTGATTTTCTTTCTGAAATCTTGTTGCAGCATCTGAGAGTGCTTGTGTTGCCATTTAAAACTTGTGACGTTTTACGATTATTTTGCGATAATTTTTAATTTAACAACGGTAATTATTGAAAAACATTAACAATCTATCCACGTATTTAATTGTGTGAACATTTGTCTTGGCAAACAAACTAGTTGGGGCGTACATATGTACGTATTCAGTATAAACGTGCCCCCGTACGCACAAAAATATTCTCGCAAATGCATGAGAGTGTAGTAGAAATGGAATACGTTTGTGTGTATGTGTTAAATTGTCAAATGATAATGGAAAGAGTTAAATACAATGACATAAATGCATCACATGCATACAAAACCACCAAAAACATTTAACAGAACAAGCATAGCTACACTCTTACAAACACATGCACTTTACATGGTATACAAGGATTTATACTCTGTACGTATTTCATATTTAGCTTAAATATTGTATCACACTAAATAGATGTTAGTGTGTGGGTGTGTGTGTTTAAGTGTATGTACATGCCTGCATGCCTGCCTGACTGCCTATGAAGTTTAGGATGCTAGGAAATCCTGTCAAGATGAATATGGTATCCATAGCACTAAAAATAGTGTCATAACAGTAGACTGATGACAATACAATGGGTTTTGTTTTGCTGAAAGTATCAAAACTGTAGAAGAGGCTCAGCTCCTGACACACTCACTTACTAACTAACAATTGCAATAACCTCAACTAACAACAGCAGCACATCATAACATTTCGTAGCAGCAACAGCAGGAATATATCAACATCAACTATTCTCATATGAAAATCAGTTTATTTTCAATTTATGAAACGACAACAAGTGCAACACCAGCAACAGCAACAGCAACACTCGCAACAGCAACAATAACAACAGGTAACTCAACAATTAAGTGAAAAGTACGTACACAAGCAATGCATATTGTAAGTACCAAAAAATTGTTCCTGATTTTGGTTTATATTCCCCAAAAGCCCGGCAAAAAAAAAAACGAACGAACACAATAAAAGCCGAAAACTGTTGCAATTCATTCAATTCATCATCATGGCGAAACAACATAAATGACTTATAACGTCTATGATGTGTATAATTGTAATACGTTTATGGGCCACATTGCGTTATAGGCCACTTTTGTACAGGTAAGGGAAATTTTAAAAGAGAAAGTAGTTTATGCCGGAGATTACATTACATTAATGAGGGATGGTCAAGCAATCGGGCAATTGCTAATGAGAATTATTTTGTAATTTGATCCATCAAAGTGCTTCAGACAAAGGCAGACTTTGTAGTTGCCAGAATTATTTGTAGATTAGACTCTATTTACACCTGTATTGGTGAAAATGTAACTTCACCCTCTAGCTCTTAGAGGGTACCACATTGATGCTTACATTTGCCTACTTACTTTATTGGTCATTATAACACTTTAGTCATAATTACAACCTAGCTTCTCATAGCACCTATGTTGTGTGTATTAATTTTGTTCTTGAAAGGTGGAACCTACAGTTTAAAGTCGACTCCGAACGCTTAATTTTTGGGAAAATTTTCATGGATATTTTATTTACTCTCAGAAGACCTTCGGCAGAAAGTCGTAAAAAGAAATATTTTTTTTTGTTTCGTTCAAACCCCATGTTTGAACCACGGGCTCGAGACCAATGCACCTGCTAGACTAAGCCGACTCTAATTGATATATTGGGTGTTATTATTGCCTGCTTTTACGCCAAATCGTGGCAACTATTGCCCTCTGTAATAGTCTTGATTTAGGAGCGGTAGCCATTGGCTCCTGGCCTTTTGAATGAGCTACCATCTTTGGCATAGCTGAGAATGTAGACCGAGTCTAGTAGGTAATGTGTTGACTTATTAGACATAAGATCACAGTTCAAACCCCATGTCAGACATCAAAACTAAAATATGAAAACAAAAATATTTCTTCGGCGACTTCCTCTCAGCCGATTTTTTGGCAAAAACTCTGAGAGGAGATGAAGTCTGATGAAGGTTCTTGAAGACGAACGTTTGTGTTTTTGCTTTCTCGAGAAATCTATCGCGACTTCATTGTTGTTTGCGTATTTTGTTGACATTGCTTGTTGTTGTGCTCTCGCTTACTTTTCTATCCCCATTTCTTTCATACTGATGTTGTTGGTTTACTTGCAACAAGTTCGTTGTATTTGTTTGTGTAACTCATTTTAATGTTAAACGATGTACACCGTTTTCATTTTCGTAATAATGTTATGTATATGTAAAAACACATAATTTCTGAAATAATACTCTCAATCCGATATTGAGGATGGTGGAAGCTGAGATGTTTAGGTAAATAACAGGGGAAACTCGTACTCGGGTCGTCTGTATGACATAGGTGAAATATATTGCACTTCTTCAAGCTGACTGGTCCACGACTGATTGTTTGTGCTACCCTACTTATACTCAGGTGACCTCTATTTCTGATGGCCGTTCACAATCCTGAACCCATTACCCGTCAGGAGAACTACAGATAAGACATCTCGTACCGGATGAATGGGCAGTAGTAGTGAGAAATCTTTGAACTTTAAGTCTTAAGGGGTGGTGCTGCCTCAACGTCCTGTCATGTTCGCTGATATCTTCTCCGGTTGTCATGAGAATAGGTCAGAAATTTTTAGTTCAGTTGGCTTTTAAATTAAGTGAGTATTCACTGACTATTCGTTTGTGATGATATATTCTCTGAGGTATCAGGCGTCACACAGCTTTGAGATGAATTTTTGGTAGGAGAATTAAAAACTCTAAAATTCTTTAGAAGTGTAGTGGCACTAACTGAAGTGAAGACAGATTCTGATATAAATAACAAGCAAAATGAAGCAAGGTACAACTACTGTAAGGATTTAAAATATTACATGGAAGCCGATAACTTATTTCGATATCCAATTATTTTTCTTACGTAATGAAAGACATCTTTTCACAAGGATGTGTAAATAATGGGTACAAATTAAAGACAAGGATGTTCACAGCCTTCATTACCAATAACTCCTTTAGCGTGATTATATCGGGTCTTGCATTAAGCGCTTCCTGTCTTTAAATTTGAGATGTCATTGAAATTTTTTATTGATTGAATACGTTATGTGTAGGGAGTGGAGCGCATCCGAAATGTAAAATTTTCAGAATATCTGGCACAATGTGTTGGCTTTAAAGATCGCTGAGGTTCGTACCTTATTCGGATACATCCGTGACTTATGAAAATCTCATAAGAAAATGTCTAACGGGGCCAAATCACACAATTTTCGTAGCCAGTTCGTACTACCTCGATGTGAGATGACCATGCTCTCGAATCGACTATGCAGAACATTCAACGCGGCATGAGGTTTGAGACAAATGGAGCCGTCATGTTGAAACGACTTACTGTTGGTGACCTGAGCATCCAATTGAGGCTAAAAGAAGTGGGTCGTCATCGACCTATAATCCAAAATCTACACCAAACAGAGACTTTCTCGGAATCAGAGGCCAGCAACGAATCGTTTTTTTCGTTTTTAAATATAAGTGAGTCTACCATATTGAAATTTAACTACGTTGCTTATTCATACCCACAACAACGTTGATTTATAAGTACAGGTTGCAATGAGTATGCGTACAACGCTGACATCAAACTCATACCATTCGAAATATTTTTGATTCACAAGCCTTCTCATTTAGATTCATAACTTTAGAAAAATGCTTACAATACTTATAAATGTTTCGAGTGACTCGATTGTTGCATTTACAACAACGGAAAAAAGACCTATAAGCACAAAAAGACAGAGCAGTATAGCAGAGCAAATATGCAACCTTATAGTAAGTATTTTAGTGTTCGTAAGCGAATCATACTTATTTTGTACTTCGTTTATATGTTGAGTTATGGAGAGTCGAAATCAAGAACATCATACGTGTTGTGTTAAGTATTAATATGATGAGTACTTCAAACTTTGAATGTGAATAGGGGTTCCATGATATAATGCGTATAAGTATCAGAAATTATGAGTATGATTTGATTCTACTCATCTTTTTAAACACTCATTGCTGATTTCCGATCGGAATGCATTGGACGCTCTTAGAGCTCTTGCAGATTGGTAACGTCCCGAATTCGACAAACTTTTCTGTTCACTTACCAGTTTTCCCAGAAATGGATGATATTTCTCGCAGTAGTTTGATAAAACAAAGGAACCATGTATAATTGCAGTGTTCATAGCTTGCCTATCATGGACAAGATTATCCTCATTGCTGAAGACTGCTAAAGTGAAGCTGTGTCCTGTCATAATTTTGCCTCAAACTCATTACAGGATAATTTAAAACAAGAATTTAAAGCATTAAAGTGACAACGAGAAATCTTACGATCCTTTTTTAATGCTAACCTTGTCAGCTTTAGTTGACTTTGATATTAATTTGAGACTTGATCTCTAAATGATACAAATTCTAAACACGATGCAGATATGCATGATGCATTGTATAAATTTTCATATACGTTACGCTGGCCCGTAAATTGCCCACCACTGTACCTGAATTATTTTCACATTTACCAACTCAAACACTGAAACACAATAATTTACACTTTTACTTGCTCATCAACATCATCGTCATCGTCATCGTCATCAACTACAGCATCAGTGGTGTTGCACCATGCATGGCCTCGGAGTCAACCACAACCAAATTAAATGCTAAACGAAGACATTAACAATACAGGACATGTGAGACAGAACAGTCGGAGAAGAGATTCAATGTGCAAACGCCAAGACCAACAAACACCGGCAACGAGAACATCAGCAACATTGGCAAATAACAACAACTGAAACATCAAATTGGAGACGACAATGGCGAAACAGTGTTGTAAGGATCATCCTTGTCACTGATGTTGGGTATGTATTGTTGTCAACAACAACAACAACAACACACCAAAAACACGTATACAACAACAGCAACGATGACAAAAACAATAACAGAAAAATAACAACAAATTAAAGTGAAGTTAAAAGCGTTGACAGACATAAAATGTGACACCTTAACTGAAAATCATAGGCATGTGTGTGCTTCTGTGTGTGTGCTTTTCATTAGCACGCCTATAAATATGCAAGAAATCAAGAAGAAAAGAAAAACTACAACGTGTGCATATAATTTCCAACTCCTGTTCGTAAAATGTTGCACATAATCTGATTGCAACATACATATACACTCCGTTTAAAATTCAAATTCATTTATAAGTACGTGTATATGTACGAGTATGTTGGTTTGTTTTCTTGACGATTGATTTTTAACGTTTGAATAAATTTGTAAAAAGAAAAATTACAACTTGTGGGGCAAATCTGCAAAACCGTTTTTCTGTTTTTTTTTATCTACAACAACATGATTTAACTATCAACACACAGATAACATCAACATTAACCACAAAATAAGAAAAATATTTTATTCAACAACGTTTTTTTTTTTTTTGTTTTCTGTTGGCTCTTTTTGCCAACTTCTCTAACAAAATGTCTGTAGTTAAACGGAAACATACAAACATACCGAAAATTTATGAGAATGAACAGGTACATTTTTGAATTGATGAATATTTCATGCCAATGATTTGTTGAATAAATTTGCAACAAATTCAAGCAAACAATGTAAAGACTATGCAACATACACTCGCTTATAGACAAACAATATTGAAATTAACATTTATTCCCATAGATTGATAGGGTGTAGACAGTTTAATAGGAACAGAAAGGGACACAAGCCCAAGGAGTCAAACAAAATGAATAACCTTGTCCAATAGGTAAGATCAACTTACTTTCTGAATACGTATGAAGACTTTAAGCATATAAGACCTAAAGAATAATGACATATTCCCTTGGCGCATCATCCCGATCCCGATTCTGCTCTTTTTAAACTAAACCTAACTCCTGTTGACTTCCACATTTGAAGCGATCTTAATAATGCTGCGATTAGAGTAATAAAATATTCAGTCTTGGGTTAGTTGTCAGCTCCCTCAATAGTAGAACGATCTCAGCGTAACGATCTCATTGTAGCTCTTGATACTACATGTTCACAACCCTACAATCTCCAGTAAGCGAACTTTGCAGGCATTATCATCGCAATGAGGCGATAATGTCGCAGAAGTCAACGTAACTTATACCATTGAATAGCAGACTTTCGTTGCCTATTGTTTTTAAGAGCAGTCGGTGTGTTCAATGATTTTAAGACTATTATTTAGGTAGAGTGTTTGCTTATTAGACGTGAGGCTACGGTTCAAACCCCTGGTCCGATGTCTCCAACAAAGCAAGAAATGAAGAAACATTTCTTCGGTGACTTCTTCCTCTCAACAGATCTCTGGCAAAAATTCTAAGAGTACATAAAATAGCCACAAATCGATTTTAAACTGTAGGTCCAGCCACTCATGTATAAAATTTTCACACATAACGAAAGTAGTGTGATAAGCTAAGTCGTAATGCTGATTAAAGGGCTGCAATGACAAATGTCCAATTATTTTGGGACAAAGCGGATAAGCTCTCGCATTCATAATATTTGTGCAAATTCGCAGTCTGTGCAATCACTAGACTGAAATTAGTCCCGTCCCACTTCCAACTCTATTCATCAGGGAAAAATCGCTGTCCGATATCTATCTTTCGACCTCAGAAACAGTGCGCAGCAAAGTCGAGTTGTTTGTAGTCCAAGTATAGGATCTTCCAATGGGTAATTTTGAATTTTGTCAGTTGATAACTTTGTCGAACTACTTATCATTTATTCTGTCTGTTTATAACCAAATCACCATGGATAGCCACTAACAACTGCGTTCATTGACTGCGCTATAGAGCTGTTGGAAACTGATCCTAACTTTCACCGAAAAGTCATCTTAAGTGATGAGGTCTATTTCTGAATGAATGTGTACGTAAACACACAACATTATTGATTTTAGGATAACACTAATTCAGATGAGATCCAAGAGCATCCAATGCATTCCGAAAAAGCCACTGTTTACCGTGGATTTTGAGTTGGCGATATCATCGTTCCACATTTCTTTGAGACCGACGTTGGCTAGGAACAGCGAGCACTACGGGAACAACTTCTTATGACCTGAATTTGATGATCGACACACTAACGACATGTGGTTTCAATAGGACTGCCTTTAAAAATCTTTTAGAAAAATATCACAAACTACACACATAATTGGTTTTAATATTGATTAATTAATTAATTAATTGTAATTATTAATTAAATTATACATGAGTGGCTGGACATACAGTTTAAAGTCCGCTTCGAACGACCGATCCTTGAGAAAGTATTCATGGCAACATTATTTACTCTCACAGTTTTTTACCAGAAATCTGCTGAGAGGAAGTCACCAAAGAAATATATTTTCATATTTCGTTTTGTAGGAGATGTCTGACCTGGGGTTTGAACCGTGGCCTTACATCTATTAAGCCAACATACTACCTACTAGACTACGGCGACTTCACAATTAAGAAATTAAAATATTTTATTTAAAACAACACAAAAATCTTTTTCTAAATACATATTCATTAAATTACGATACATAATATACATTTAACTGATGTTTGCTTTAATTCCATAATAACAACACTTCGACCCCTTTTCGTTGGCCACATTCTTTTCTATAAATATTTACAATATTTACCGCAATTTTCCTTAACTTTGCGTAGATCTATATTTACTTACACTTTGAAATACACACTCACTCTTGCAGTGAGACTTATGTACATATGGTGGTACTCAGACAAAACTTTGTTTCCGTTTTTATTTTCGTCAATGACCGCATTTAGGGGTTGTGGGGTTAAAACAATTTTTGGTAAATTTAACGTTGTCTGACATTTAAACAATTGCAAAAAGCATCAACAATTATAAACAGTAACACAGCATAACTGCAACAGCATCAACAGCATCAAATGTAACATCATTATCATCAACATCATCATCAAAATGTTGTTCAAAGAGTTTTTAATTTGAAATTGAAAATTTTGTAAACAAAAGTGTTTTTGAAGTGTTGAAGTATTTCAAAGCCTGGATAGATAGCACAGGCACACACACACACACACACATCATACTACGAATGCAATAGTATGATGAACGCATATATTTTACATGCAGGTTTCCATCTATAGATGGTGCACGAAAAAATTGATACGATGGTATTTATACTTCGAAGTAGTGTTATAAACACGGTAAATAAATTCACATCTAATGTCCATAATTCGTCGCCGTATTCTAGTAGGTAGTGTGTTGGCTTATTAGACGTAAAGCCAGGGTTCGAGCCCCTGGCCAGACATCAAAACAAAATACAAAAAGTATTTCTTCGGCGACCTCCTCTCAGCAGATTTTTGGCAAAAACTCTCAGAGTAAATAAAATTGCCAAGAAAATTTTGTCAAAAATCTGTCGTTCGAAGTCGACTTTAAACTGTAGGTCCCACCACTCATGTATAAAATTAACACACACAACATAAGTGGTGTGAGAAACTAGGTCGAAGTTCTGACTGAAGGACTGTAATGACCAATTATGTATGTAATGTCCATAATTTCTAACACATTAAGGGCCATTATTACAACTTGTCGTTAAACTTGGGTTTAGTTAAAGGTACCTTTAGCTAAAGGGAAGTGTAAAGTTACCTTTAACTTATTTTCGTTATTACAACTTACAAATAAAATTTTTCAAAAATATTGTAGTGCCGGAGCAATGTCGATAAAACTGCTCAATTATACAAGGTTTTTTTTAACATAGTGGCAACCGCTGCCTTCGTTTTTTTGTTGTACAAGCTCATTTTGTTTAAATTTGAAGTTGCCATAATGAAAATAATAAATAATATTGCAAGTTCAAACACAAGGTGACCTTTAGATGTTAAAGGTAGGATGAGCCTCCCTTTAGCTTAACGATCACTTCTATCTTATTCGGTACTCATAATAACGAAAAACAATTTATCTGCCCGTTAAAATCCTCCCTTTAGTTAACGGCAAGTTGTAATAATGGCCCTAAAAGATGTAGAGAAGATGTATTCCAACTCAGAAAAATAAGGAGATGAAAAGTTATGAATCAAACATACTGCGAATGGTATGAGTTTGATGTCAACGTTGTACGCATACTCATTGCAACCTGTACTTACTTAAACAGACATTGCAGTATGAATGAATCAGAGTACATAGTTAAATTTCTATATTGTTGACTCATTTATATTCAGAATTTCATGAGAGCTTATTACCCAAATCGAAACGACCTAATATCGTTTAACAACAAACACGATAAACAAAAGTCACACGATACAAATACACACCAACACTAAGAATACAATGAACGTGTTGATTATCTAAAGCTGCACACACACATATCTACGACGAACCTGGTTGCGCCTTGTACCAACAACAACATGTATGTGACAAAATGGGATACATAAGCAAAGTCCACAAACAACAATGTATTAGCAATAGAACTCTCGAGAAGGCGAGATCACGAACATTCCACTTCAAGAATGTTCGTTAGACTGGTTGTGTCTGACTATAAAAGGGCTGGACAAAGCAGTCAGCAGTCACTAAGAATTCAGTCAGCCTTGTGTGAAGTTGCGCGTGAATAAGTCGTGGTTGTAAAGCGAATAGTTGAGTAATAAGAACTAGTAAAGTGAATAAAAAGATTATTATTGTTGTATCGTTAAGTTGTATACGGTGGCACACAAAAGTAGTGTAAATAATAAAGAGAGTTTAACTAAAATTAAACACATATTTGTTTTTACTTTGTTTGCAATTAACGAACTCATATTTAAGCGTTTTTAAAAAGGTAAAAACGTAACATTATGAATAGCGAAAAACGATTCATTGCTCATCTCTGATACATACATACATACATAGTTGGTCATTAAAACCCTTTAGTCAGGATTACAACCAAGCTTCTCCCATCACTTATGTTGAGGGTGTTAATTATATACATGAGTGGCGGGACCTACAGTATAAAGTCGACTCCAACGACAGATTTTTAAGAAACTTTTCATGGCAATTTTATTTTCTCTCAAAGTTTTTGTCAGAAATGTTCTCAGCAGTCACGAAGAAATATTTTTCGTATTTCCTTCTGTAGGAGATGTCCGATCTGAGGCTCGAGCAGTGGTCTCACATCTAATAAGCGAATACACCAACTACTAGACTACGACGACTTAAAACCTATAAACACTCGTTTTAATCAGTTCATGTGAAAGTTGTCGTGACCTTCTGTACCTGATATTCATTTTCGATCCATTGAGGGACTAAATACTACGCCCTAATTTTCTCAGATAGAGTTTAAACGATCAGTGATCACGTCCTGACAAACTGTCAAGCAATGCTAAAATTTTTTGTTTTCTTGAGCGATAGAAATCATTTTATGTCCTATAAAATTGGAAGAAAGAAGACCACTTGGCACTAAATCAGTGATGCTCAAAATCCAAATTTCCTATCACATGTGGTAGGCAAAGAAAATTCTGCTGACGCTGCGTTGATACACGTACACTATAAGCTTACTTGTGTGGTTTCTTATAATGATCGTGTGTTTGTTGTTTTGTGTTAACATCAGAGAACAAAATCAATTCAGTTGATGTTTAGTACTTGATGAGGCAAGACCTTGCTACGCAACTTTTTTGATTTATTTTTTGTTTTTTGCAAATACACGCAGCAAAATGTTTGATGAAAATTGGGAATATGATTTCTTTTTTATAGAGAATATGGATGGTAATGCACAATGTATTGTGTGTTATCGCTCTTTATGTCGTAATTTTTTTTTTATAACAAGACATTACGAAGCTAGCCATGGATTTTTCGACAACATTAAAGGGAATGACAGGACTAAAATTATTGCAATTAAAAGCAGAAATTTTTAAAATTCATGGTTGACGAAACGGAAGTGCCAAATTACAATAATTTACAATCAATACATACATACATCAATATATTCATCAGTACATACATACATACATCAATATATTCATCAATACATACATACATCAATATTTTCATCAATACATGCATACATCAATATATTCATCAATACATACATACATACACACATACATCGATATATTCATCAATACATACATACATAAGTTCATCATGTAGTAACATACACGCAACACAATAAACCAAATTTTTTATTTTTTTTTATTTTCCCAGTGTACGATTCTCAAAAATTAAGTTGAATTTTGTTCTCCGCTGCTTTACCAACACAACCAAAACTATGATAGTATGTGTTTGAGCACCACTGCACTAAATTGAAATAACAAAGTTAAAACAGTGAAATAGTTAACTTTTTTTCGGGCACACACTTCATCATTGTTATCAAGTGGTGCTAGAAATATTAGCAACAGTTATGTACATGTGTCTGTTCGTTGAAGGATTATGGACACAAAAGAATCATAATCTGTTGTCCGTTTGTTGTTTGTTTGTTTGTCTATTTGTTTTGTGATTGTTGCCATTGTTGTTGCTGTTGTTATGGTCTAGTATGTTCTGTTTGATGATGAGTTGTTTAAAATTTTAACTTTGAAGATCCCTTCTTTAAAATTAATTTTCTAAACCAGTTAACAGCTGATGGCCTTTTTTGTAATTATTTGGCTCAAATTGGATAATGAACATGTAATTGATGTAATACGTTTTGTAGAACGTCTAGTCCAGTCTACACAACAACTGGTAGCTTAATTAGAGGGAAGAGAAAAAAGAAATAATGCTTTGGCATAAGGAACAAGAAATATAAACGAACTAAAGTTGTTGCTTTTAAGGAACATAATTTTGTTTTTTATTTCAAAGAAATTTTTTTTTATTTTTTTTTTTGAATATTAAATGATTAAAAACAACAACAACATTTTATTATCCTTGCTCCTGTTAGACAAAACTAACAAATGATTTATGATAACAACACTAATGGAAATGCTGACACAAATTTTCTTCACTTAAACTTGATGACTGTGATGATGACAATTCTAGCACAGCATCCATGCCACTCCATCTACATACAATTCTAAAAACGAGGAGTGTTGAGTCAGTCCATCGCTTGCAGGGAGGGGAGCATTTAATAAACATTGTTGTTGTTGTTGTGATTGTTGTTTTCGAAAACACTATTAAATTGGATACAAAACTGTTAAATAAACTACAACTCATGATGGAACGACATAACAAACAACCAAACGACCCATTGTATTCACTACAAAAAGAGTAACAAACTGCCATAAAATAAAATAGAAAAACGAAAAAAAAAATATATATGACGACATCAACAACAACGCCGTGTTTATGGGGGAAACAAAGTACAGTAACATCAGAAAAAGAGTGAAAAAAAGAAACAATTTTTTGGCCACACATGTGTCAACATTTATTCACATCACTTTGCTGAAACATGTTGTAATTGCAGTTGAAGATTGTTGTCCAACGCAATGTCAACATTTACAACCACCATCAACTGACATCAACACTTTCCCTCATACACACGGTCACACGCGCATGCATACACAAAATGCTTAAGCAATTTACACACATAGTACATCCATGTGTGTGTTACGTTAACACAATACAGCAAGCAAGGCAAGTGATGTGTGTTTTGAAGAATAAAGAAGAAGAAGAAGAAAAATATGAACTCAACAACTATAAACTAAACGGTTGACCATTGTAGGATTCCCATAAATTTTAAACCTCTCTGAGTAATACTGGGCACAACTGAGCGGGCACACACGCACTATCGTAGCATTTCGTTGTGTTTAATTGAAGTACGCAACGATGTTGAGGATGATGTTGATGTAATGCAACATCAAGAATCATATTAAACTGTGACTACACTTTTTTCGTTTGTGAGACAATTGGTTACTCAAGTAATTGGAGAAGAAATAGAAGACGGATGGTATGGCTGATACACCTCGAATTTGTCGAAAGACATGTTGGCTCATAAGAAGGTCGGTCAGATGATCTTAAGGTTTGTTAAGTATATTTTTTAATTAACTGCAGAAAACATATGATTTTCTTAAAAAGCATCAAATAACCTCGTAGTATCCGACAATAATGCACGTAAGAAAATTACTGTCTTTTAATAATGAGCATAATTACGTGGCTCTCAATGAATACAGCTCCTTTGGTTGTTAATTGGCTTTTGAAAATCTTAGTGTTTTCCTTTTCTATATTTCAACTTGGCCTCTTGTTTTTCCTTCTAGAACCTGGCAGTATTGTCAGCCGACAATGTACTAATAGAAGATCCTATTAATACCACATGATGGCAACTTCGAATATAGGCAAGTTGCCGCAGCAAATCAAACCAAAGCTAGATAATGGGTCAAAGAAAATTACTGTACATTAGGGCATTCATATAAGACGTAATGAACTTGGTAACCTGACATATGCAGAGACGAAAAAGGAAGAGAAAGGAGCAACCGTATTTCAACCATATGGTTGAACAAAATAATTTTTGGGGGATAGATATTAAGACACCGAGCGACTTTATAGTGAGCTCTGGATGATTCCACCATTCGATAGAAAAATTCATGCTGATTATTATCTCCACTGATGAATGAATTTATAGAGCAACGTGGGGATTTATTGGGCCAACGAGTATTTCGATTTTCCAAAAAAAAAAAAACATCTTTTTGGATGAAGCTCATTTTCATCTTGATGGGTACGTTAATAAGTAAACTTGCCGTATTTGGGGCTCAGAAACCCCACACGTGGTCTTACAGAAGCCAATGCAACCATTACGAGTGACTGTTTGATGCAGCTTGTGGAGCGGAGGTATCATTGGTACATATTTCTTTAAAGATAAGGACGGCGCAACCATTACGGTCAATGGAGACACCTATCGCACCGATTTTTTTGCACCTGCTCTCCATGCTATTGAAGTGAACAATGTTTGGTTTCAACAGGATGATGCAACTTGCCACACATCCCATGGCACAATCGATTTATTGCGTCAAACGTTTGAAGGCCGTTTAATTAGCCAAAATTGCTTTTGTCAAGCTGTGATTTGACACCGTTGGACTATTTTCTGTGGGCCGCCGTTAAAGAAAACTGTTACGCCGACAAACCAAAGACAATTGATGCCATTGCCAAGATACGACCCCATTCACTCGAAAAAATGCACGAAAATTGGTCGGATCGAATGAGGTACTGCGAGGCCAGCCGTTGCAGCCATATGAATGAAAGAATATTCCATTTCTAATCGTAATAATTGTAGGTTTTGTTCTACAATTAGTAGTCACGAAATTGAGACTAATTTAATTAAAACTTACAAATTCACAATATATATCAAGTAAACAAACAAAATTGTAGCATTTGGAAAACAGAAAACCCGCACGCATACATTGAAAAGCCGACGCACCCAAAACGAGTTACTGTTTGGTGTGGATTTTGGTCCAGAGGCATAATTGGGCCATTTTTCTTCGAAAATGAGCAAGTAGTGGCCGTTACAGTCAATGGCGATCGTTATCGGGCCATGTTGAACGAATTTTTGTTCACAAAAATTGAAGAGGAGGATATTGGCAACATTTGGTTTCAACAGAACGGCGCTACGTGCCACACAGCCGAAGCTACACTCGATGTTTTGCGCCCTGTTTTTGAAGATCGCATTATCAGCCGCAGAGCTAATGTCGTTTGGCCACCTCGGAGCTGCGATTTGACACCTTTGAGCTATTATTTGTGGGGTGCCGTCAAAGATAAGTGTTACGCCGACAAGCCAGAGACAATTGACGCTTTAAAGGACAATATTCGTGAAGCCATTGGTTAAATACAGCTGCACACAATCGATAATATGCTTAAAAATTGGACCGATCGTGTAGGCTACTGCATGGCCAGCCGAGGCAGCCATTTGAATGAAATTATTTTCCGTTATTAACCGGAAGGATTGTACTTTCAAATAAAAAAATAAATTTGAGAAAATATTCAGTATTTTTTTTTTTAAAGCATTTTCAAAAAAAAAAGTTATTTGGCGAACCCTTTATATATGTACATACATACATAATTGGTCATTATGTAGATCGTAATCCTGACTGAAGGATCTGAAGCCTCTCACACAACCTATGTTGCGTGTGTTAAATTATATTTGAGTGGCGGTTTAAAGACCCTCAGGGTTTTTATCAGAAATGAGAGGAAGTCGCCCAAGAAATACTTTTTTACTTTATGTTCGATTCAGGCTTGAACCGCGGCCTCACGTCCAATAAGCCAACATACTATCTGCCTGACTACGGCTACTTCGTGACTACTTTTATACACCTACCAAACACATCTGTTGTTTAAACGCACCTTTAGTTTTACCATTTCAATTCAGGTGGGATACATGTCACTTTTATTGCCTGTTCTAACTAAACAGAGAAACATTTTTTCCTATTTCCATTCGAAGATGATGAGAAGGAAAAAATCAAGAATTAAAATGAAAAAATCTGCCTAAAGAAACTGATAAAACGACCAAAACAGTAAAATATTTTTGTTGATGCAACAACCAGTTGACAGATGAGAGCTTTATGGTGTGACTCATTCAAAACGTTGACACATTTACGTTTTTTTGCACTTAAAATCTTCAAGGGGTAGTTAAAAGAGCAGGAAGGTTAAAAATATTGCAACATGAAAATGAACCTAATAAAACATGGCATCATCTAATGTTGCAACGTCCTCATACATATGTACGATGTTTTGTCGTTGTTGTTCGATTGTTTTATGCTTGTTTTGTTGGTTTGTTTGTTGACAATTTACCATACCATAACATACCATACCATACCATACCGAATAATCAAGGCAATATAGCAGAGTGTGAAATGTTTGTGTGCCTAGTCTATTGTCTGGTCATATAAACTGGTTAACGTGCTGCAAAAGTGGTATGTATGATGCCATATATTGTATGAATAAAGCAGGGATGGACCTGTAACTGTAGCAATATTCTATATTTAAACGTTATTGTTACTGACTTTTTGAATACAGGCCCTTTATTTCCGAACTCTGTTACTGAAGAGCATCATTGACTCTAGGTAAGCATGCAAAACGTTGCACGCATCTCTGGTGATGTCAAGTTGTATTCAACGTTACAAACCGCAAAATCAGCAACATGAGCGATGAGTGTTAACGTTGACGTATTTATTTTGGGGATAAATTTTAAGATTTTTGTTTTTGTTGGTTTTGAATTTAAATTTTTAAATTCATATGAGTTACATGGGGGAACAATAAACAAATTAAACAATTTTTGATTTACAGCACAAGTGTTGCATAAAATTCTTCAACGACTTGATACGCTTAATAAGTCCTCTTATTCTTTTGGTACTAATCATTTGTCACATGCATGCAATTACTTCAAGTGCAATATGAAGATTCTGTGGTGAGAACAACGAACCATCAGAACAACTAATCTTAATCTGTGACACTCCAATAACAATCGGTGACGAAGCACTTACAAAGCGCCTTCGTTAATAGCACCCTTTTGGTGGAAGATATAGTTTTCTAAAGCCACCCAAATATTATGAGAAAATTATAGTTCCAGCATAAGAATCAAATCGTCAAAATCATCCATAAAAAGAGAAGACTAGAATTTCTTTTTTCAAATATCCTTCTTACGGCTTTCACCAATCTGTGTGAGTTTGCTCAATAGTGCTACGTTTCTTTCAGAAACCAAACTGATTATCTGGGCTATATCTGTTCGTATTTAGTATTATCATTAATACCAGTAGCTTCCAATAAAGATTGGTACTGCTGGCAGCCCTAGTCTAGTAGGTAGTGTGTTGGCTGATTAGACGTAAGGCGACGCACAATGGGATTTTTCATGCCTAAAATGGGAATTAAATTGTGGGAGCTTTCCTGGTTGCTTTTGTTAACTTTTTTTGGTTTATTTTGCTTAACCCTTTCATGCCCGAATTTTTTGCGCCAGAGCTAAATTTTTTTAAGGACATGTGTTTGTTAGTCATGGCCTAAATATGAAGTGATATTAAATTCAGAGTCCTACGTATTCTGGTTTTACACGTTTTTAACCAAGCTTGTTTGCAAAAAAAAATCTTTTAAAAAAATTAAAAATTACGGAATTTATGAACAAAAATGTACAGTGTTGCCTATAGGCAACATCGGGCATGAAAGGGTTAAAGAAGATAAATCCATAATCATAATAAAAAAAAATCTTGACCTGAAATGCATAAGGGCCTAACAGCCAAAAATTTCAAAATTGAGTTTTTGATTGATTCTGATGTACTGCATCAAAATATATGTTCTGACAAAATTTTACAATCCTACTCTCAATGATTATCTACCAACCAGATAAAATTAGAATTGAACATAGAAATGTTAATACAAATTAGAATAAATCATTTTGAGTATCAACCAAGTTTTCATTTCATTTTGAAGTCTTTGTTTCGGGCTTCTTGCGCTTCCTCAGTTAACTGCCCTATTGGTGTTAAAGAGTAGTATATTACTTCTGGTCCGTGCCAGCAAAGATGAGGCATTTTCTTCCCTTTACTCTTTTGTCATTGGGTTTCTGCTTCTATCACTGCAATCCTCGAAATCAACTTTCGATCAACCACGCTTAACACAAGATTGGCGCGGGAAACCTATTGACGAATCTAACCAGTACTTGTTGTTCTGAAGAAAACGCTCAGAAACTCTATAAGATGCATTTCAGCGATTCTTCAATTGGGAAATAAAATTTGTTTTAATAATTTAATATTTTTTTATTGTTTGGCAATAAACTTGTAAGAAATGCAATTTTTTCAGTAAAGAATTTGCAATTATTTCATAAAGTTCTCTTCGAGAAATAAAAATTGTATTCTCGTTTGTACCTTTGATTGAATAAATATAGTCTTATAATTTTACACAAAAAAATTTAATAGATAAAAATTATATATGTAGGTGCAAAAATATATTTTAATTTTTTTTAATCAGGTGCAAGAAAGTGCAAAAAAATTTTTTCTATTAAGAAAAATGTTTTTGCTTTACTTTGCTTAACTCACAACTATTTTTCCATATATGCTACAAAATGTGCAAAATTATTAGACCTTTACCAAAAAAATATTTAAAAATAGCAAAACTATATAAAATTGAAAAACAACGAAGCAAATATAATCTCAATCGTCTGTTGTTAAAGGCTCCATACTTTTTTTTAATATTTTTATTTAAAAACTTGCCGAGAACTAATTTTGAAAACACTGAAAATTTAGTTTTTTCACGAAAGATAAAAAAATATCAAAAAACTCAGACTTCAAAAAGACGTAGTAATGTAACGGTACTTGCTAGAGACATATTTTTTTAAGAAAGTGATACAGAATTTTGTGCACTTTTAGCTCTTGTAAAAAATATTTGCTACTCAAGAATTTCATTTTCCAATTAATTCCCATTTTAGGCATCAAAAACCCCAATGTGCGACGGTGTAAGCCCCTGGTTAGACATGTCCACAAAAACGAAATATGAAAAAATATTTCTTCAGTGGCTTGATCTCAGCAGATTTGTGGCTAAAACTATAAGAGTAAAATAAAATTGCCATAAAAAAGATTCTCAAAAAATCTGTAGTTCGAGGTTAACTTCAAACTGTAGGTCCCGCCCATTATGTATATATACAGTATTCCCCGGATATAAGCACTTTTAAAAATATTTGCAGGACAATGCTTATAACCAGTAAATTTTTATATCGAAATCCCGCACTTGAGAGCAAATAGCCGCGTGTCATTCAAGCCGATCGAATTCTATTTGTCTCATTCATCCGCAGCGGACTTTATAGACATAGTCAAGAGTTCTATTGTAGAATTAACTGGGCAGCGAATCAGGTCGTTGATTCGCCCGGGTCAGATTTACGAAATTACGAAAGGCGAACAAGGGGAGTCGCCTTAGTCTAGTAAGTAGTGTGCAAAAACTCTTAGTGTATATAAACATTGCCATGAAAAGTTTCTCAAAAATCTGTCGTTCGGAGTCGACTTTAAAACTGTAGGTCCCATCACTCATGTATAAAATTAACACACCCAACATGAGTGGTGTGAGAAACTAGGTCGTAATCCTGACTGAAGGGTTGTACTGACCAATTATGTATGTATGTATGTGATCATTGGGAGATTGTAAGTTTCCTATCAAGAAACGATTATCTGAGATTGCGTTGCCTCAGTTGCATTGCGTTGCCCAATATTTTTTACCATTCATCTGCCGCATGGTGTTAATGGTAATAATTGACTTCAATGGCTTAGGAAATCTAGAAACGTTTTATCTCACTAACATGGGAGTTAGAGAACAGGATCAATTTTGGAATGAAATTTGGCACATAGCGGGTGCATATACATTTTTTGAAAGATAAGTTTAAAATATGATGTACAATTTTGGGCGTTTAAAGCTTAAAAGCAGGATGTATATATCGAAATATTTTCTGTGCATTTTAAAGCAAAAATCAAGATTGCCTAAATTTCAGTGCTGCTAGGCGAGTAATTATTATATCCGAGGTGCGTAATTCTGGGAAATATTGTATACAGAGCAGCAAACTTATAGGCCTGTAAAACACGATTTTTCTACACCATTTAAAATGTTTATGTACCACTTTAACAAACAAAATTTTCCACTCTTCTGGGCAATATCCCAGTCGTAAAACTGAGTTGTAAATCAAAAAGAATCTTCTCGGCTACACTGTGCATCTGTCAAAGCATCTTGTTGCTGAGTTCATTAAATCCTGGTACTTACTGAGGATTTAGTTGAGCAATAACTTTCTGAACTTCTTGAAACTCAAATTTTAGCAGAATCACTCCACACGTTTGAGTATTCAATAATAAGAGTGTCTTTCTCGTTATCATTTCTTGTCCAATTACCGATAGAGTTCTGTAAATGTGACGTAAATATAACAGGCGTTTTAAGATTTCTAGCATAAAGATCTTCTAAATACTTTGTAAGGGATGACGTTTTTCGAGATTCCAAAAGATCTTGGAGTTGTTTTGTGCGTTTCTTTGAACATTATTTTATTTTGAGGGCTCTAGCTCTTCTTTTTCCGGCAACCAACCTTTCACCATCCACAGACAATATACTATAGTTTCTTTTGAGCAGCCTAATTAAGGTCTTCCTTAAATCCCCTTGAATTTTCAAACGTATATTTTCTTATCAATGAACGCTGTGGTATCTTCTAAATTTTAGCCAATTGATAGATTTATTTACATCCAGGCATCCAGTAGTATTTGAAGTTACGGGATCAAAATCATAATAACAGTAGTCCAGAGAAGTCTCAACTTCACCCAATCTCTAGAATCGTGTTGGTCACTTCACTTTATGCCAGTCGGTAGGCCAGCAAATTTAACGACCGATCTGATATCCAAATCCATTCCGGATATTGGATTCAAATCTTATTATTTTAAAACCTCTCTACATATTCAGGTTCCCCAACCAGGATATTTGTTTTCTTCTCATTTTTCATGTTCTCTTTAGAATTAGTTGGAAAAGTGATCAAAATAGGCATAGGTTTTCTATTCAAAATATTAGAAAGCACTTAACGATAGCAATTTATACTTCTGAAAATGTCATTATCAAATACTTTATATATCAACAGGACCTATTTTGAGTATTCTTCTGCAGTTCCACATTTTCAAAGCGTTATTTTGACGCATCGATGCTTGTTCTGTTCCATACATTAGTACATTCTGGACAGTACTAGCGTTTAACAACTTGAACGTTAAGTTTGTCTTACAGACTTCTATTCGTCTTTCATAGTGTATTATCAGCTTCAATAAAACTGAGTGACTCTTGAAATATTACTTTGACTGTGTGTTGGCAGGAAGAGCAGGACAATACAAAATTATTGAAATCCACTTTTTTGTTCCGTTCCCTACTCCCTATTCCTAATATATGTATGTCTCATGATTACAGTCTGGCTTCTATGTGTATGTTAATTTTATCCATGATTGGCGGAACTTATAAATTAACGTCAACTCTCAACGACAGATTTGAAGCAACTTTTCAATGCAATTTTATTTCACTCTCAGAGTGACTGAAAGGAGGTCACAGGAAAAAATATTTTTTTCACACTCTGTTTAGTTCGAGATATCTAAGCGAAAGTTTCCACTAGATCTCATCTATGAATCCAATACATTACCTACTAGACTACGGCGACTCGGCTAAATTAATTGATTTAATTTAGTTTATATATTGGGTTTAAATAAATTCATATTGTTTCAGACTTTCCACATGACTTTTTCGAATTATTTTGTCTCATTGTGAAGAATAGAGTTTTATGCTGAGTGGAAAATAAATTTGACCCAAATAATGTCAACGCTTTAATGCAGTCGCATCTTAAGCTCAAATTCAAACGTCAAATTTTTTATTTTTACATACCAATTTCGATTGGTTTTAATTGATTTCGTTATCCTGAAGAAGTATACTCAAAAATATTTTCCATTACAGTTTTTATTTCCATGCATGCAACATGATGCATTTCTTTTCTCTGCTTTGTTTTGGCATGACCTAAAAAATAATAAGAAACACGAATATGTTGCATTCAATTCATTCACTTTCATACGAAAATTGATTATAGTTTCACTCAGTCTATCTTGGCCAAAAATTATGTGACTAAGAAAAGTGTCAACACATTACGAAACTGCACATCAATCAATGTCGCCCCAGGGCAAGAGTAAAAATTAAAACGACAAAAATATTATAAATAACCACATGTGACACGAGTGAGTCAATGAAAAATTGCATATCAAACTAAAGCAACAACAACAACTAAAAATTAACTTAAGATGTATGTATGAACATCAAGCAATAAACCGATAAATCGCAAATGTGGACTTTAAGCGATGCCAATGTGAATGCAACATGCATGACCCAACTAACCAATTCCAATCATAATCATCGCACAACTAAAATAAATTTTTAACAAAATTCAAGGAATATTTTTAATTTTAAATGCAAAACAAAAACAAAATAGTTGGCTAAGGTCGACTCTGATGTGTCTTATGACACAGGTGTGAGTAGCTAGCAAGGATGATGGAAGTACAGGTTGCAACATGAGCGGGAGTTCTAGTTATACTCGTATAAGTTTAGGTTTAGGTTACAGGACGTGTACTTGCCAATTGAGACAAGTAAAGTACCCGGAGGTCCAGTTGACCCATTGTACAATATCCTAAAGGGGATAGGATAGGGAAAAATTGGAGGAAATAAGAAAATGAGAATCAGGAAGCAGAGGAATTACACAGCCTAACAAAACACACAAGAGACCGTGACTACACTATTGAAGCCATAGCACTTCTCAACCAGCTCAAACTAATAACACAGCCCTGCATTGGTTTTGCATATAAGATGGCTCCAGGTGTTTCCGAAGGCATTTTGCGCGCTAAACACGAAAACTTTTCATCACGTCAGGTTTTCGAGAAAAAGGGGGTTGAAACCGCTAAAAATAGCGTTTTTAACTATTTTTAAAAAATTGTAGAGCTAAACACTGACGTGCTAGAATCATCGCTATTGTCAGAAATTGACAATTGATCTTTGCTCTTTAAAATGAGCCCAAGCCAAATTGTTTGCATGCACCCTTAAAGTAGGGGTGGGTTTATGTTTCGGTGGGTTTTCGAGGAAAAGGGGTCGCTGATCACAGATCTTCATTCGGATTTAAAAAATTTCAAAATGGCGGATCTAATACGGCGGTCTAGTAAATCTGATTAATTTTTATAAACCTCGACCGCCATATTGTATCCGCCATTTTGAATTTTTTTAAATCCGAATGAAGATCTGTAATCAGCGACCCCTTTTCCTCGAAAACCTGATGTGATTTAAAGTTTTTGAACCCAGATTCGTGTTCAGCGCGCAAAATGCCTTTGAAAACACCTGGAGCCATCTTATTTGCACAAAAAAGTCCAAATTTGCAGGGCTGTGTAATTAATCTATGAAGAGACTTTATGTCGGCTCTCACAGAATTAAAACCCTCAAAGAAGCCCCTGCCAAGGGTCTTTAACCTCAACCCACTAAGGGCTGGACAGTTACAAAGGAGATGTTCGATAGTCTCCAACTCCCCCTCATTGCAACATACCCTGCAATAGTCCGGCTGGGACTTGTATCAGATCCTTGTCAGCGATCTAATCTCGTAGTGCCCCGTAATAAACCAATAACTAATCTTAAGCTGGCCTTATCAAGTACAGCAGCCACCCTGTTCTTACACTGTCTATAGCAGGCTATTTACATCTAGAAACATAACCCGATCCGTTAACCCCAATGCCTGTGCTTTTTCCCCTGACCCATCCTTTGATTACACTGCAGAGGTGGCAGATTGGGGGATACTCGTATACTCTGTCTTTTTTTGGTGTTAGAAACGAGCTTAAGTCAGGCTTTTGAACAAAAGCATACTGGTGTGACGTCATTTCTCACAGAAGATTAGAAAATCTATAAATTCTGGGTTACATATTGTTAGAGTTTTTCCTGCGGTGATTCAATTGATGAATATGGACTCTTGGAAATTGTGGAGCTTATAATTTACAAGTAAGAGCTCTTATTTCCAAAATTCCTGAAATTTCAGATGCAAAGTTGTGTACAAAGTTGTGTACAAAGTTTTAAAATGTGGTACCAAAATTCGGACAAATCTCATTTTTTTAAATGTTTATAATGTTGGAGATATAATTATTGTCCGATTTTTACAGAACTAATATGGTCTAACGATGAGCTGTTCTGTATTGTTATCGTTTAGTATGATAAGTTAGAGATTTTAATCATTCACAAAAAAGGTGAGCAAGAACTTTTTAAAGAAGTACAGTACAGCAGTCCACCAGTGGCACTAAATTCGAGAGTACATCAGTAAACGTGCCCAGAAAATCTTTTCAGAAAAAGTGTTGCGACGGATCTTAACATTAATTAATCAACCAATTCAGTCTCTTATACCGAGTTTATATTTTTTTTTGTAATTTTGAATAACTTAGTAAGCTTGGCGTATCATGCAATGTCTATGGTTTTAAAATCTTCCCAACGTTAGCCGGAATCTTACGTCCGTAAGATTAAGCCCATTGTTAATGATAGTGAAATGATAATAATAATTAATGATCTTTTAAAATTAAGATTATAGTTTGAGTCGTTTCAAAAAGAGTTATGTTGAGATTGTTATGCTGAGTTCCTAACAAAACTTATATATCACGGATTCACTTCTCTACCATGGCGTGAATAAAGTTCTGCAAACGGAAGGGGTGGCAGCATTGAAAGTGGATAGAATAACAACTCTGGTCGAACTGGATTGCAGGCAAACGAGAATTTTGTCTGCAACAATCTTACCACTTAATTTTCACTACAACACTTTAGTCAGGATTACAACCTAGCTTCTTACAACAACCAATGTTGTGTGTGTTAATTTTATCCATAAGTGGCGAGACCTACAGTTTAACTTCGGCTCCGAAAGACGGATTAGAGAAACTTTTTCTTGGCTACTTCCTTTTGCTCTCAGAGTTTTTGCCAGAATAATGTTGAGAGGTAGACGACGAAAAAATATTTGTTTCATATTTCGTGTCTGAGCCAAGGTTCGAATCACAGCTTCTCACCAACATTCTACCTACTAGTCCACCGCTACGGCAGCAGTACTAAGGTGAGAAAAAAATATTACTGTGCTTTTAACTGATTTTTCCCTAAGGCAGTAACAACACTAGTTTAATTCCTACGATTCTAAAGGCTAACCGTGTATTTATTAGCTCTTCTGAAAAGCTGAAGTATTTGCAAACACAGAATTCCCCGGATATAAGCACCCCGAATATAATAATTCACCTCTTAGTAGTACTGTACTTTATGCACTCTTGTTTTTTGCTTTAAAATGTACTGAAACTATTTCGATATATGTATGTATCCCTATTTTAACTCTTCTTCTACTAATCTGACCTGGTGCAGGCATCGCCCCAGTCACCGACCTGATTTTATGCTTAGTTAATGCTGCAATAGAACTCTTGACTATGTCTATAAAGTCTGCTGCGGATCCATCTCCTTTAGCAATTTCTTCATAGTGATACCGAAGAGAAGAAGTCGCCGTAGTTTAGTAGGTAGTGTGTTGGCCAGGGTTCGAGCCCCATTCCAGACATCAAAACAAAACACAAAAATTATTTTTTCGGCGACTTCCTCTCAGCAGATTTCTGGCAGAAACTCTGAGAGTAAAATAAAATTGCTATGAAAAGTTTCTCAAAAATCTGTCGTTCGAAGTCGATTTTAAACTGTAGGTCCCGCTGCTCATGTATAAAATTAACACACACAACTTGAGTAGTGTGAGAAACTAGGTCGTAATCCTAACTGAAGGGTTGTACTGACCAATTATGTATGTATGTATGTCGGATTCTGAAGTGACACGGAGGCCCAATAAATTACAACTTTCTTCAACACATCAAAGCCTTCTCACACCAGCCTGTATTTCATCGAATACGAAGCCATTGACAGCAGTCAGATAAGTTGAAGCAGCTTAAATGACACGCGGCTATTTGCTCTCAGGTGCGAGATTTCGATATAAGAATTCCCCGCATATAAGCACTGTATTGCAAGCGTTTTTTAATGTACTTATATCCGGGGAAAACTGTAATTAATCCTTTCTGAAAAGTATTCAACGTCTGCTCCAACTTGAAAAAGAATCAGCTACTATGCGAAGATCTCACGCAGTTATAATCGTTCTTATTCAAGGTCCGAAGGTATTTCAGAGCAGTTCCTTACCCAATGACCGTAGACGAGAGCCCATTAGCTAATAATTTCAGAGCCTATAGTATTGCTACGTTTTTTCCTTTTTAAAACGTTTAAAATATGAGCTCGTATATTGCAAATAAAATATGCCACGGCCTTTCATATAGCAGGGTAAACAGTCTGATGAATGTTCTTGAAGGCGAATGTTCGTGTCTTCGCCTTCGCGAAACCTCTATAAATATAAACATCGTTGTTTCATTATTGTTGTTTGTGTATTTTGTTTACATTTATTCTTGTAGTGTTCATTGTTGTATATTTGTTTACTTGTTTACCATTTTTTATGCTGGTGTTTGTTGTTGTATATTTGTTTACTTGTTTACCATTTTTATGTTGTTGTATTTTTGTTTATAATTTTAATGATAAGCGATGTAAAAGCAAAACACCAGTATTTACATTTTACATTTTCGCAACAATATGTCCATTATCTTGCTTATATAACGGTAATCCCTAAATAGTGTGAGGCTAACAATGGTGATCTACCATCCGATAACAACTTGTTCCGCACTTTTCATGATTATTTAAAAGCACGATCATAACCTTATGAGCTATACGCAATACGTTTTCTTCTTGCAGAAGCCTTTCTATCTCTAATCGCGTAAATTCATTAAACTTTGTCAACATGTTACAAGCAATAGCACTAAACACCTAATGCCTATAATTTTGTAGAGCTATAATAACGGCATTAGCCCTTTTTTCTTTTTCCTACTTTCCGCATCCATCCATCGTACATGACAATCTTGAAGGTGTCAATTTACTGAAAAAATGTTGGTCGTTGGCAGGCAGGCAGGCTGGCAGTCAGACAGGCAAGCAGGCAACATTAAATTGGCCAAATCGTGAAATGCAAGCAAGTAATGGTCAAAATCCATTTGCAAAACATGAAAAACTGAAGCTGCTGCCATCTGTAATGAAATAAAAAAACAAAAACAAAAAGATAAACGTCAAATTGACAATTGCATTCGATTTGTCACTTTGATTTTATTAATGAACTCAGCTATCAAGTGTTGATGGCGAAAGTCTTCTCGTGCTGCTGGTTTGAATACCAGAGAGTACCAGATTCCAAGGCTGGGCGTACTTGGTACTCGCATACGATTTTTTTATTCATCATCGTCATCATCTTATTTATGATCTGTCTCAGTTGGCATTCGAAATGCGTTAAAATAACAACAAAAACAAACAAAAAATGAAAAAACTTTTTTGCCAAAGAGTAAATATAGAAACTCAAAAATTGCTTAAAGGAATTAGCATTTATGAGGTACGAATGAGTGAGTGAGTGAGTGTTTGCAACAGTATTGTATGTATGTATGTATTGTATGTACACGCAGATATACTATATTGAGTTCATATTGTCGGCGTTGTTGTAGATTTCGTTGTCTTAATGTATCATTTACATTATGAATCATTGCTGATGATTGCCGGTCGATGAATGATGCCAAGTCAGTTTGATTTTATTTTTTTTGTACTATATACGAAGGTTGTTTGATAAGTGAGGGAAGGTAATGTGATTCATTCAAAATATAAATTTTTTAAAAATTGAAGTTAAATTGTGATTTTTCAACGGGTCTTTGTAATAAAAGTGAATAGACTATTCTAGATTCCAAACACTCACTTAATTTTTGTTTACTTGTTTACCATTTTTTATGCTGGTGTTTGTTGTTATATTACGCAGAGCGATAATTGGTAAACAAGTTCACTGTTTTTGTTTGTGTTTATAATTTTGATGTTAAACGATGTAAGATACTAGTGTTTTTCTAGTATCTGGATTTTCCATTTTCTTAAAATAATTATTAAAGGTTCTGACATTGAACTTTCTTTTAGACTACCTGATCACTGCAATAAGAGAGTGAAAATCTCCTGATTTACTCGAACAGCCAGACTACAATTAAGTGCCTAACGAACGCAGTTTCAAAGTCCGCTCTTGTCCATGAATGCCAAAGCTATCTCAGAAAAATTTCATTCAAATGGAACATAGCCGTTGTTGATCTGGCAATCTCCGAGGACTTAGGTCTTCCGATTTCTTCAGTTAGTACTCGGTCCTTATAGTGTTAACATGCAAATTGTATGAGACTGTCTTGAAAAGTGAAATTAGATAGGTTAGTTGTTACACTCTTCAAGATCAGAAGTCAAGTGAGCATTTGGAGTTTTTAAGCCAATCAAGGAAGTGGTGAGAAAGAGTCGTAAAAACACCTACTCTTGAGTTATGAAGCATTAATATATCTCAGAAGGAAACACTTGTGTACCAGGTGCTGGTAGTCACCACAGTCGAGTAGGTAGTATGTTGAGGCCACGGTTCAAACCCCAGCTCAGTCAGCTCGAACAAAAACGCAACATGAAAAAACATATCTGCGGCAACTTCTTCTCACCAGATTTCTGGCAAAAACTTTGAGAGCAAATAAAAATGCCATGAAAAGTTTCTCAAAAACCTGACGTTTGGAATCGACTTTAAAGTGTATGTCTCGCCACTCATGTACAAAATGAACACACACAACAGAAGTGAGAAGCTAGATTGTAATCCTGACTGAAGGGTTGTAATTACCAATTATTTATAAATGTATGTATGTATGCCAGGTGCTGGGTAGGGAGTTATTCTTGTTTACAACGAGCAGTACCCTAAAATGTGTCAGGGCAATAGATATTGAGGAAACATTATTTGAATACTCTATATAGATTAAGGGCAGTTTATTGCTCGCAATCCAAGATTAATATGTTGTGTTACCAACCAAATAGATTGGCTTTAAGATACATTGATTACCGTAGAGACAACATGCTTTAAAATACTTTCTTAAGACAAGGTCTTAATACGGACCTATACTATATTATCTTAAAGCAGATTGCCCACAAGTGGAGAACGTTTGTCAAAAGAGAATGAATTGTGTTTAGTATGAACAAAATATCTGAAATCTATTGTTCGGACTTAAGTCCGTTCAATTTAAGTCCCGTCACACATGGATAAAGTTAACGCCACAGCATGGGTGGCGTAACAAGCTAGGTTGTAAGCGTGTGTAAAGGGTTGCAATGATCACTTAGGTAAGTAAGATGCATTACACCAGGCATCAATTTCTGGAAAATTGGTGGGAATATGTGCATTTAATCCAAAGTTATCAAGTTATGAATATCAATTGCAGGTCCAGAGTAATGAAACTAATTTGGTTGAGATTTTCAAAACTTCTCATCAAACCCTCGTACATATAAAGTACACACTCAACATTTTCGTTTGGTTATTATTAGCATTTCTGTTCATTTCATTTGAAATATTTGAATAATAAACAAAACTTGAAATATTTATTTGAGTGTAGATATTCGCCTCGATTCGTATAAAGCGTTTGCTTTCTCAGATTTTGATTTGATGAATTGTCTACATGATCTTATTGGAATTGCAAAACATGAAATTGTTCTTAAGATGTTTTCCCTTCTTCTTCTTCTCCTTCTTGTTCTTCTACAGCTTTTTATGATACTAAGGCAGCGCATCTGTTTAAGATTTGCAAACTTGCGAATGGATTGAGGTGGTAGATAAATTGCATGAAATTACATGAAATGAATTATGGAGGCGATATTGAATATCATTCGAATGATGATCGAATGCAAGAACACAGAATTCAGTTGGCCTCATTAAGAGAAGGAAATTTATCGTTTATGATTTTAATAAAAAAAAGTATTATTTTTAAATATTTTTATTTGCTTGTTTTTATCATAAAAGGTATCTCAAAAGTAAATTTATATGCAGTGAATTGATTAAAAATAGTAAATCAGTTCTTTTATTTGATTTAAATTTAAAATGTTTAAATAGATACATATATACACATATAATATCGCGAAAGCAACTTTCTTTTAATCGAACAATCGCTTCAATTTTCTTATATCGGAGAGGGCCATCTATCGGTTTAAATATGAACCATCGGTTATTTCGAATCTGGCAATACTTATGTCATTCCATTGTATCACAAAATTCAGTGTATTATCTCCACTGATCGTAATGAATCGATTTACATTTGAGCAACGTTGAAATTTATTGAAAATTTGTGTCCAAAACGTAGACAATTGGTCAGAAATTTCACGAAAATGTCGTACAAAATTTGGTCTCAGAGAATGATCAACAGTGCCCGCTATACACAAGTTTATTGCTAAAGTTCCTGAAACTGGTTTCATTGTTGATGCGCCAAGAAGCGACCGTGCTCGGACAGTACGTACACCCCATAATATATATAACCTGTGGCTGCAAGAGTGCGTGAATATCCATCAACATCTACTCGTCATCGTTATCAAGGACTGTACATTTTAGGCACCAGTTTTCATCGAATTTTGCGAAAAGATCTCGGAATGACGCCTTACAGCGTTCAATTGGTTCAAGAGTTGAAGCTGCATGATCAACCGCTTTGTTTTCGCTTTGCTAGATGGGCCAACGAAAAACTGCAAGATGTGCCGATTTTGAAAAAAAAAATCATCTATTAGGATGAAGCTTATTTTCATCTTGGTGGGTGATCTTACAGAAGCCAATGCACCCATTACGAGTGACTCTTTGCTGCGGCTTGTGTGGCGGAGGCACCATTGGCCCATATTTCTTTGAAAATAAGAATGGTGCAACAAACCAGTGACAATTGAGCATTTGAAGGTTAACATTCGTGACGCCATTGATGCGACACAACCCCATACACTCGAAAAAGTGCACGAAAATTGGTTCGATCGAATGAGGCACTCAGAGGCCAACCGTGGCAGCTATATGAATGAAATAATATTTCATTTCTAACCAGGACAATTGTACTTCACAACAAAAAATAAAACTTGGCAAAATTTCAAAACGTTTTTGTTTTATTGTATTTTTAAATTAAAACTTTTAAATGGCCCACCCTTTATTTTTTTACAAAAGCTTAGATGGAAGATAAAGCCATAGGAAAAGTTCATAAGAGTGAAATCAGCACTGACGCCTTTTTTCAGAATAAATTGAGACAAAAACGTATTGTAGTTATATGATGTTTGAGACGATTTTATTACCCATTTGGATGCCTATAAAGACGAAAATAGAAAGTTGTTCGTAAGTATTTAAAAGCCCTCAATTGACTCCGATTTGTTTTGAATGGAAGTTTGTTGTGTAACATTAGGTCTTCATGGGTAAACTGATTCTCGAAATAGTCAAAATATCTTTCATAATGTTAGAAAAATTTTGAACCGAATTTTGTAGAAGTGTATAGTAAGTAGTATGTTCGCATATTAGACGTGACGCCGCGATTCACACTCCAGGTCACTCTTCTCGAACAAAACGGAATAGGAAAAAATATTTCATCGGCGACTTCCTTTCTGCAGATTTCAGGCAAAAAACTCTGAGAGTTAATAATACTGCCATGGAAAGGTTTCTCAAAAATCTGTCGTTCGAAGTCGATTTTAAACTATAGGTCCTGCCACTTAAGGATAAAACTAACACATTAACACAGCATAAGTGGTGTGGGAAGATAGGTCGTAATCCTGATTGAAGGGTTTTAATGACCAATTATTTATGTATGTATGTATGTACATATATATGTATGTTTGTATGAATAAAAATGTTATAATTAAGTTCAGAAAACTTTGTTGACTGAAGTGCAACCAACAGCACTGTCAACTGTGACAGTATACTAGGTAGATGATTACCAACTCCGTTTGGCCTAAATTGTATTATCTGAACACCAGTGGTATGTGGTTTCAACAGGAAAGAGCTACGTGCCATATAACTGATGCCATATTGGGTATTCTGCACGAGCAAATTGAGGGCATGGGGGGTGATATAGGCTGGTCACCGAAAACGTGCGATGTGATCCCATCAGAGTTTTTTTTTGTAGGGTTTTCTTAACTCGCCGACGTATAAAAATAAGCTACAAACTACAGCGGTACATAAAGTCAACATAGTCTATGCTGTCGGTCTAATTCAATTTGATTTGAGTAATGTAAAATTTAACATTTCAAAGGCATTCTATCCAAAGTAGCCGTGACGGACATTAGAATGGTGTTATCTTTCACACGTAATGGCATCAATAGGTATTTCAAATGAATATAAGCTTTGGCTGATATATCATATAAACACACATAATTTGGGTTTCAATCCTTTAGTCAGACGACCACTTATGTTCTGTGTGTTAATTTTATACATGGGTGGGGACCTGAGATCAACAATGAAAGAAAAAAGACACATAAGCAAAAAAAACAGAGCAGCAAGCAGAGCAAACACACAACCTTTTAGTGAGTATTTTAGTGTTCGTATGCGATTCATACTTATTTTATGATTAGTGTAAATGTTGAGTTATAGAGATTCGAAATCAACAATATCTTACGTGTTGTTAAGTATGAATATGATGAGTACTTCAGAGTCTGAATATGAGTAGAGGTTCCATGATATTAAAATAAGTATGAATGCGTATAAGTATCAGAAATTATGAGTATGATTCGATTCTATTCATCGTTTTGAATACTCATTGCTGATCTCTCACATAATTTGGCTTACAACCCTTCAGTCAGAATTACGACCACTTATGTTGTGTGTGTTAATTTTATGCATGGGTGGGGACCTACGGTTTAAAGTCAACTCCAAGCGACAGATTTTTGAGAAAGTTTTTCATGCTAATTTTTATTTAGTCTCAGAGTTTTTTTTCAGAAATCTGCTGAGAGGAAGTCGCCGAAGAAATACATTTTGTATTTTGTCTTGATGTCTGGGGGCTCGAACCCTGGCTTTACGTCTAATAAGCCAACACACTACCTACTAGACGAAGTCCACGAAGAAATATTTTTTTCATATTTCGTTTTGTTCGAGATGTCTGACCTGGGGTTTGAACCGTGGCCTCACGTCTAATAAGCCAACATACTATCTACTAGACTAAAGCGACTTCTCATTTCATTTCTCAGCCATACTTTGTTTTATTTAAATTTAAAAATAGAAAGCACTTAATCAAAGATGAAGTAGAAACAAGTGTCCGAAGTTTTTTTTATAGTTGTCGAATAAATTCTCTTCTGTTTTATTGACGCAACAACAAAATGTTATCGAAATGCAGGTAATCGCATATCATATTCCCTTTCTACTTTTTCCTGTAATAAATTTTTCTAGTTCCTTGCACCCGAGCCCCCAAGTGGTAGAGTCGCTTATTCTTATACGAGAACAAATTAAATTATTTTGAATCTTTATTTCGTTTAAACAGACACAAAAATATTGATTTAAAGTTCTTATTCATACATTATCAAGAAATTTTTATAAAGATTTTAAATCATAGGTCTTGGTCTTTAGTTGAAAAAGAAAGAAGAAGACAGAAAGGGGGGAATAAAAACTTAAATTTTTACCAAAATTTTCTGTCTTAATATTTATTCAATTTGTTATTGTTTTTGTTGGAAATTCTTTTTTTTCTTTTGCTTTTCAATTTAGGCGCTTATTTTGATACTTATCCTAGCAACGCATGTGAACCCTTGATGATGTTATAGCTTCTGTTGTTGTTCCTTTAGTAGCAACAAGTTGTTAGGAATTCTTTTTTGTTTCTCTTGTTTTTTTTTGTTTTTGTTTTTTGCAAACGACGAGCACACTTGAACTTTGTTAACACCGGCACGACAGTGCCTGCCAGTGTATAGCAAAGAAGTTTTCAGCAAAAGAATAGAAAGAATGAAAATATAATAGAAACGTTATGAAAAAGTGTAGAGAAAAAAAAAGAAAAAAAGAAATTAAAGAAGAAATGAAAAAAAAGGAAAAAATCTTAAAGCCAAGTCAAATAGCAGACTTTGGCCAGACTATGTCACAATAACACCCACACACACTCACTGTTCAATGAAAACCACTACATACTGATTCCATACCAACGCCACTACTTCCATTTACTGTGTCTTCTTAAAGCTGGTTGATGAAAAGAGAGAGAAAATAATTCGCTAAAAAGTATGTACATGTACGTATACATATTTAAGTAAAGAACCGTTATTTAATTTCATTTTTTTATTTCATATTGAAACAGCACATAAATATTGGGGAAAAATATGGGAGATGAAAGTACTATGGGCATAGAGTTGTATTTTATTGAAATGATTTTAAACGAATTATAGACACCCGGTTTTTCTATGCTCAATATTGTGCTATAAATGCATGAATTACTGAAAAAGAGCTGAGATCGTTTGCACTCGTAAAAAATTTTTCTTTAAACATAGCCTATCTAATGCATCAGAGAGCTTTAAATTATTGAATAAAGTGATTCACATACTATTACAAGGAATAAGTACGTACACGCCTTTGACGCAAGAAACCTAAGTAAAAAATTTCTATTGGAGTCAAATCGCACGATCTCGATGCCCAGTTCATATCAACTTCACTCGAGATGAGGTCGGCCCCCAAATCGGTTGTGCATATATCCAATGTGAGAAGTCGCCGTAGTCTAGTAGGTAGTTTGTTGGCTTATTAGACGTTAAACCAGGGTTCGAGCCCCAGGCCAGACATCAAGACAAAATACAAAAAGTATTTTTTCGGCGACTTCCTCTCAGCAGATTTCTGGCAAAAACTCTGAGAGTAAATCAAAATTGCCATGAAAAGTTTCTCAAAATTCTGTCCTTCGGAGTCAATTCTAAGCTGTAGGTCCCGCCACTCATGTATTAAATTAATGCACACAATATAAGTGGTGTGAGAAACTAGGACATTGTATAATGGGTCAATTTGACCTCCAAGTACTGTACTTACCTTAAATGACAAGTACACGTCCTCTAACCTAACCTATATCCAATGTGACACGTAGCGCTGTCTTGTTGAAACCAGACATATCATCTAGTTTAGGTCAAAACAAGTTGGTAACAATTTGACTGTAATGTCCTTGCCCATATCGTTTTCATAGAAACATAGACCCACAGCGTCGGCAGCCCGAAATCCACACCATATTGTGTCCTTTTCGACATGCATTGGACGTTCTTGGTTCTTGGATTGGTATCGTAACAAATTGGGCAATTTTGTTTTTTCACGTATCCTTTCTTCCAGAAATGGACATCATCGACGATTTTTCAATGAAAATTAGGGTCAGTTGTCAAAGCCACTTCCTTGATCAGTTAAACTTAGGTGTACTTTAGTACAGGCCCAATTTTCTCTTGTGAGCAATCTTTCACCGGCGACAGATGTAAAATTGTAAGCGGACTTTATATCGACAAACTGTTTAATATCTTTGAAAACTCTTGAGTTCCCAACATCTGCAGAAATTCTAGAATCACAATTAAATGAATTTCATTCGTACAATACTTACTTCCTTAATTCATCATTAAAAACCTTTAGTCAGGATTACAGCTTAGTTTCCCACACCAACCATATTTTGTGTTATTTAGTTGCGAGTCAATATGATCAGAAGCTACATTTAGAAGGGCCGAGTAATTGCCCTAAAAAGCATGAACCAACTTACTTATTGCAGTAGTGATTTCACGTCCCAATTAATCTAAATTTTGATGCTGATACCTGGTACACCCCTATCCACCAAACGACGGGATTCTTTTCATACTAATATGGAGTCTGGTTGAGGACGAACTATGCAGTCGACATGGTTCTGGTGGTAACAAAAAGGCATTGAAATTGTAACTCGATAGTGTATATAAATAGGCTTCAAAATAACGGCAATAGTAGAACGATTTACAAGAGGGAGGAAAAATATTTGACACCTGGATGAGAAAATATGATGGAAAATGGAGGCAATATGTCTGAGGATTGTTTGTACAGACATAATGGAACCCAAGAAATATACATCCAGTTTTATAATTACAATCGAGTTGAATAAGCTACAAAGACTAGCATGAATTTTTATATATTTTTTTATTATTTTTTTAAGGCCAATACTCAGGAAATGTCTCCTACTCATGCTGAGCATTGTGTTGGAATTAGGAAATTACTGCGATGCTCTGTTGAAGCACAAGGTCTACAGAAATTAAGGCTAGTTCAATCCTTCATTGAAGATCTGTTTAATCAAAAAATGTGTTCAGTTTCACTTGCACAGGAAGTATAAAAAAGGCAAAGAATATTCATATAATAATATTATGATATTCAGGCTGTCATCCGAGCAATTGGATTATATGAGAATATTTATAGAATGGAATGGGGCTGTCAGAGAAAGCTGAATCAGCTGATGATCAGTGGATGAGCTTGCAAGGAGGTGACCTTTCACACTTTTAATAGGGACAGAATCCTTTTGTGATGTGAGGAGAGATGTTTGAAGTGATATACTTGGTGAATTGTGTTTAAGATGATTTATATGTGATAATTACAAATGAAGTCGCCGTAGTCCAGTAGGAAGTGTTTTGGGTTTTTAGACGAAAAGCAAGGATTCATATCCCAGGCCAGACATCAAAACAAATAACAAAAAGTATTTTCCGATGGCATCCTCTCAGCTGATTTCTGGCAAAAAATTGCCATGAAAAGTTTCTCAAAAAAAAATCTGTCGTTCGGAGACAACATGTACTTAAATTTACACACACAACATAAGTGGTGTGAGAAACTAGGTCATAATCCTGACTGAAGGGTTGCAACGACCAATTATGTATGTACAGTTAACCCTCCTATAACGCGGTACTCTCAGAACGCGGTTTCCGTATAACGCGGAGCTGAAATTGCGACAGCCCTTCTATAGTGCGGTACTCTCAGAACGCGGTTTCCATATAAAGTGATTTCCAAATAACGCGGAGGTGAAATTCTGACAGCCCTTCTATAACGCGGTACTCTTACAACGCGGTTTCCGTTCAACAACATCCCATAAGTTCCTTCCGCACAGCCTATGAATGACTCTTGTAATTAGATATTGTAAGAGGGTTTAATATCAGTTTTATTTTCGACGCAAAAGCATATATAACAACATATTTATATAAACATAGCTTTTATTTTTTTTTTCAATCCTTATATGAACTCTTTAATTCAATAAAAATAGTTTATAATTTATCTTGTCTTGGTTTCGATATAACGCGGAACGAATGATATGATTTATACTAATACCGAGTTTCCTATAACGCGGTTTCCATAGAACGCACTACGAATTAGCCTGGTTTATACGGTTAAATCCGAGTTTCTTATAGCGCGGTTTATATACAACGCGGTACGCACTCAAAGCGTTATAGGAGGGTTGACTGTAGTTACAGTAGGGAGACATTAAATTCATACACGAGGCTATCCAGAAGTAGCCTAAGGATACTAACAAGCCTTTTAAGCGGACACTGACATAATAGGATCGCCTTACACCTAATACTTAAATGGTGTGATAACTTATGCTTGGAACCATTCACAGAGTATAGAACTTACACGTTCACATACCTCACATACCAATTTGGAGATGCAGAGGATATTTATTTAGTTTTGAACAAGATCTCAGATATACAAGGTAATCTAGAAGACTTGGTAAGCTTATTGGATTTAAGGTAAATACAATCAAGAAAATCAATAACATTATAGGGGAGAACACGCTACAAAGGCACCCAGTCGAAATTATCCACTAAGATAGGTAGCAAGAAATGCTACAAAAACAGTCGCAAACAATAGGCTCAACATAGTGAGAGCAACATTCGGACGACTACAGACAGTACAGATGGGTTGTAAGTAAATGCCTCATAGTAATATTGAGGATATTCTGACAGAACGTATTAAAAACATGAATGCGCTAGCAAAGAACCCTTGAAAGTTGAGTTTGATCAGCCTTGGAGCACCGAAAGAGTAAAGAAAAAATTTTGTGAATAAATTAAAAAAGAAATCTAAAGAAATGTAAATCAATTTTCCATCCTTTATCGCAATTTAACACCCACTGTGCAATTTAATATTTTTTAGGATGGCGTATTGAACTTGAGTGCGTTACGTTGAGTGTATTACGTTAAGTAACTGAGTATATAAGCAACAAAAGGAACAAAAAACGAGAAGAAACGCGCTGGAAAAATGTTCTGCTTTTCCGTTCAAATAATATTTTCAAGTTCTTTGCTTACGTGGGTTTTTCCGGTATTATCCCTACAGTTACAACAGTACAGTTAGAAACTCTTGCTCGTATGCTTATTGCTTTACAATAATGCATGTTTGTGTGGCGGTATTTCCCCAGCAGTTGTTAACAAAAAAAAAAATCTGAATTTCTTCTCTCTCTGTTGTTACTGGATGGCTGAATAGTTCGTTGTTGGCTGGTAGACTGTAAGGCTGGATGTTTGTTTGGCATCGCTTGGCTTTAATTTTTTTGTTGTTTTTTTTTCTTATTTTACATTGGCTTTGTAAATGTCCTTGCCCTAGTCCTACTTTGCCAACAATATTAAACAGACCGACCGACCGACTGACTAATAAATACACATACGCACCCCGTTTACTGCCATGGCAACTGTAAAAATATAAAAATCGTTAAAACATACAGCAACAACAACAATTTCTAACAACTTTAAGTAAAATGTATAACAAAAGACTGTACAACAACAACAACAGCAATAGAACAATCTAAAAATGCTGGAAAAAAATTCCATAAAAAAGAAGAATTAAAGAAAAAAAAATCCTGTTGTTTAGTTTACATGTTCACAGTGGTTGTGTATCTTATACCCTGTAAAGGATTTTATTTCACTTGTTTTTTGTTTTGTATCCTTTTTTTTTGTTGGAAGTGTTAAGGTTAAATAACGAAAGTGTAGGCGTTTAAGCCTATTTGTCTTTAACTTCCGTTTTACATGTGTAACACCACATTGTGTCTATCAGCCACTTTAGTAGGATGTAAAGAGAAAAACAGGGTTTTGATTTCACCAAATGATGTCCTGATAAAATCGAGATTCTGGTTATGGAACACTTCAGAATACATCGTGAATCGAAGTGGGAAAATCATAAACATTACAGAGACATTTAGGAAGGAAATTATTACTCCTCATAAGAAGCAATGATTCGTCCCGATATGTCGGTATTCATTGGTAGTTCAAATCAGATAAGAAGGCTGGCAATCTATAGTCTTGACATCTTTTCCATTCATTCTCTGTACCCTCAATTCAGGAACATGTCTGAAATAAGTACATACATACATACATAAATAATTGGTCATTACAACCCTTCAGTCAGGATTACGATCTAGTTTCTCACACCACTTATGTTGTGTTTGTTAATTTTATACATGAATGGCGGGACCTACAGTTTAAAGTCGACTCTGAACGACAGATTATTTGAGAAACTTTTCATTGCAATTTTTATTTACTCTCAGAGCTTTTGCCAGAAATCTGCTGAGAGGAAGTCGCCGAAAAAATAATTTTTGTATTTTGTTTTGATGTCTGGCCTGGGGCTCTAACCCTGACATGCATACATACATAATTGGCCATTACAACCCTTCAGTCAGGATTACGGCCTAGCTTCTCACACCACTCATGTTGTGTGCGTTAATTTTATACGTGAGTGGCGGGACCTACAGTTTAACGTCGACTCCGAACGACAGAATTTTTGAGAAACTTTTTCATGTCAGTTTATTTACTCTCAGAGTTTTTGCCAGAAATCTGCTGAGAGGAAGTCGCCGAAGAAATATTTTTTTTCATATTTCATTTTTGATGTCTGACCTGGGATACGAACCCTGACTTTACGTCTAATAAGCCAACACACTACCTACTAGACTACGGCGACTTCATATGACTGAAATAAGTAACTTCTCTGAAATCTATTCCTGCTCTCTCAAGGTTAATATGTTGCAGTAAAATGTGATGCAGAACCTTCTTTTCTTTCAACAAGAAGGTCTGAAGAGCCAAAAAATTTAAAAATCATTGGAGAATACAGACTTTTCAACTTAAGCGATTGTCTCTGAATACATTAAACTAAGAACTTCCATCCATTTGCCCATATATACAAATGTTGACGTTAGATTAAGCCAGATTAGCTGTTATTAGCTGTCTTTATACTATGTTCAGATATGCACTTTTATCGAGTCAATATTCGGTTTATTGAGTACAATATTTTAAGTGTTCAGACGTAGTTCAGCTGCTTATTCAATATTCATTTGACAGCTGGTAAACAAAACAGCTGGTTGTTTCAACAACATTGTTTTTATTTTGTTTTGTTGTTTTCGTTTTGTTTTTTTGCTAAATGTATTCGGAAAATTGTAAAATGCGCACTGAACATACTTATGACAGTGCTGCATTTTAAGTTTTACTCAATATTACAACAATTTGCGTATTTATTGCGCAATAATTAATTGAAACTTTATATGAAATATTGACCTCAATAATGGCGTTTATTGCGATTTACACAATAAAGGTTCATATCTGAACACCGTATTAGACCCATCAGCTGTTCCAGCATTGAGTTCCAGTTATGACAGTTAATCTTGTCGAAATCACATTTGCTAAATTATTTGTCATTTTTTACTCAGTGTGGTTTGCCAAATCACCATGGACGGATATAGCATTCAACAATATGCGCAAACATTAAAATTGTGTTTTTAAAATGGATGTTCTGCTCCGACAAAGTACCGCGCGCTTCGCCGATTTTACGAACGCCACAATCGTCCTACCATTAGGACTATTCGCAATGTGGCATCCGAGTTCAAGTGCTCAGAAAATAATCGACCAATACTTGTAGATCCATGGAACGGAAGATCTGCCGCTGTTCATGAGAGAGTGTAAAAGAATCCAAGGCAATTGATTTCCAGTCAATCACTAGGACTCGGTGTTTCACAGACCACAACTTGGTCATTTTTGCGTTGTGACTTGGGTCTACACCCGTACAAAGTTCAGGAATTGAAGCTAAATGAACACAGACAATGACGTATGTTCCTTGAAAGGATTCTGGAGCAGTTGCCAAATAAGCAAAATTTTCATGGAAAAACCATGTTCAGCGATGAGGCTTATTTATGGTTGAATAAGTGAACAAACAAAAATGTCGATTTTAAGACGATCTCAATCCACATAAGTTCCAAGAATATCTATCGGTCCATATATCGTTTGGCCAGGTCATTACTGTTAACATAGAGCATTTCTTTTGACGTAAATTAGATGATTTCGACACCAACAACCTGCGGCTTCAATAAGATGGCACAACTTCAACTTAACTTGTGGCCGGAGTAAGATCGAACATCTGTGGTTTTTATTGGTGTAGAGTGCTACAAATTTCCCAGATCTTTGACAGTGGCATATACGCTCTGTTGGCAGAATACGTAAACTAGCATTTTCTCCTTTCTTGAGTAAATACCTAGATTAATAAAACTTTTAATATCAAACCAGAGCAGCATCTGTCATGACAGTGTCATAAGGTTTAGACTTGTACTCATAGCTGCCAGATAAACGAGGCACCATATCGTCAAATATTTGAAAAAAAATAGTCAAAATTGTCGAAGACGTTTATTGAAATCGTCCAAAAAATCGTCAGAAAAATAAATAAATAAAAGTTTTTAAAAACCAAAATTATTTCTATTGTAGTAAAACATATAAAAGTCAATATATGTATGTACATATCTGAGTTCAAATATAAAACATTAAAAAAATTTTTAGAAATTAAAAGCTAGCATCGCTCATCTTCGTTTAATAATTTTTTCCAAAAATGGAGAAATTTTATATCATTTTCAGGAAAAAGTTGTTTAAGGTTTAAACAATCTATCCCAGTGTTAATTAATATTGCATCTAAGATGATTAAGATATTAAATATTAAGGAGTCAGAAGCTCTTGACATTCTGGGCATGAAAATTCAGTGTAATGTTGGCTACAACCAATACATTTTTCAGTTCCTTCAGTTCCTTCTTAAGATCTTATCATCTGATCTTACTATTTACACTATTTATTGATACTATTTGTGAGGTCGGTGCCTCAACGTCTATTTTGAAGTTTTTCGACCGTAGTAGCTGGTTAATTACGGTAGCGTATCCAACTCCATTGAATCATTGACGCATCGAAGCAATGTGGGTTGTGTTTCACTGTTCTATCACTACTACAAAAGGATTTTGCTCGAACGAAATTAGGGGACCTGTTACCGAAAATCATATATTCCTACGTAACACTCGTCTTTCTCGGCCATGACAGCCGTATGTGGTGGATTGGCCAGTGGATCGCACACAACATTACAGAAAAAATAAGTTTTTTAATCGGACTATTCGTATGTGAAACTCAATTCCTGCAGAGGTCTTTCCTGTTACTTACGGTATAAAAATATGCAAGCCTAGTGTCCATAAACACTGTTCTCTCTTTCCTTCTGCCCATAATATATTTTCATTGTTTCAAACACAATGCCATCCATCCCCTGTTGTTGTTGGTCATACGAAACATAATAACGGCGATTGGCTTTGTTCTTCAGATGGTAATATTAGAAGTTATACTCGAATTTTTAAAATTGTCTGCAACGACAAGTGATAAATTATTCTCAACTACGAGGTTATTTGGAAGTTGTAAATTTTTGGCTTTTAAGGGATTAAAAAGGAATAAAATACAGGAAAATCATCACAGGTATTCGAAAGTAACTTAAAAATATAATACTTTACTCCTTATTTTTACTAACATAAATTTCTAATAGTAACAATTGCACAGTAAACACAAAGCTTAAAGTGCCTTTTAATGTACTAAAGTTAGGAATACGTTGTAAATTTTTAATTTCCAAAAATCGTCAAAATAAGGGCATAAATTGTCAAATCGTCAATATGATATTTTTGGAGCTCAAAATCGTCAAAATGACGATAAATCGTAAAATGTGGCAGCTATGCTTGTACTTATAATCCATACAAGAAGTAGTCGGTCTAGTCATAGCAATATTATCTGACAGTCAGGCAGAGCTCCCATAGGGCTTAATTGAAGATAGTATAGGAACTGTCTAGGGAAGCTGAATCAAAAAGTAAGAAAAACAATGTTATACAATGCTGGGCCTCATGTCATGTAGGAATTCTCGGCAATGAGCATGCAGGTGAGCTTGCAAGGAACTCTCATTCATTTAATAGGGCCAGTCTGTGAAGTGGGAACGGATATTTGAAAAGGTATTGTCAACGAGGCAAATATTCTTTTCAAGCCAAGTGGTCTTAAGGCAACCAAACTTTTGCTGGGATATTACAATAAGAGGAGATTTGAGTCAAACATCAGTCTATTAAGGAATATCCAATAAGGTTGATTACCGGTTTTATGATAGGGCACTGTAGATCCCGAGTACACTTATGCAAGCGCAAAATGTACTTAGATTCCGTGACGATGAGAATGAATTATCTGAACGCATAATTGGAACCTGTGTACAACACAAAAGGAAGCAACTGAGTGGATATAGCGGTATACCGAAGCATTCTGAAGTTTGTTAATAATAATATCACTATAGCGGTGTGATATGAGTTAAATATTATGTGCGTAATCAATATTATTTAGTCGATCCGATAAGTTGCATTCCGATTACTAGAAATAACTAATGTTGGCTTACAGTAACAAATTGTTGTTTCGAAGTAGACAGTGCTTTTTCCCCTCACAACTTAAATCAATTTATAACTGATTACAGACGATACTTCTTACATTTACAGAAATTGGATATCATCCGTAATGTTATATTCGATATTTGTAAATCGATTATATCAAATAATCGAAGCTAACTGACCCAATACGATCTGTTTAATCTCGATTAAATATTAACTCTCATATACAATTTATCTTCCTTTATAATAAAAAATTTAAATTCAGTAAAAAATATTTAAACAAAATCTAGTTATCTTAGGGTTTCTCTTCATCTTTCTATCGTAACAGAGAAAAAAATGCATTTTTTTTTGCTTTGCTTTTAACAAGACATCAATGTTGAACAACGTATTTTTTGATGGACGAGCACTTGTTGGATGATGTTCACTTTAATGAGGATGACGATGACGATGATGTTAAAAAAATATGTTCAGAAAAAATACAACAAAAAACAAAAAATAATATGATGGATTATCAATAAGAATGAAATATAAAAATTGAAAAAAAAGAAGAAAAAACTATAAATAAATTGTATGGCAAAAATATTAAAACTATAAAGACTGAGTGGCAATTTATCACAAGTGAATGTCATAAATTAATAGAAGTTTTAGATTTAAATTTGAAAAAAAAAACATTTTTTTGTAAATTTGATTGAAGAAAAGTTGATATGCACATACATACATACCATGAAGGTATATCTGCCAGATTTGACGATTTATCGTCATTTTGACGATTTTGAACTCCAAAAATATCATTTTGACGATGAGACGATTTATGCCCTTATTTTGATGTTTTTTGAAAATTAAAAATTTACATCAAGTTCTTTACGTTAGTGCATTAAAAGCCATTTTAAGCTTTGTAAATTTAGGTTAATTATAACAAGGAGTGAATGCGATGATTGAAGTCGCCGTGGTCTAATAGGTAGTGTGTTGGCTTATTAGACGAAAAGCCAGGGTTCGAGCTCCAGGCCAGACATCAAGACAAAATAAAAAAAGTATTTCTTTGCGACTTCCTTTCAGCAGATTTCTGTCAAAAACTCTGAGAGGAAATAAAATTGCCATGAAAAGTTTCTCAAAAATCTGTCGTTCGGAGTCGACTTTAAACTGTAGGTCCCGCCACTCATGTACAAAAGTTAACACACACAATATAAGTGGTGTGAGAAACTAGGTCGTAATCCTGACTGAAGGGTTGTAATAACCAATTATGTATGAATGTGATGCTTTTTCTGGAACTTGCCTTTTTGATCCCTTAAAAGCCCAAAAATTACAACCTCTGCACGAAGGGAGTTCCACATACGAATACTCAGACTAAATAACGAATTTTGTCTGTAACGCAGTGTGCGATGCACTGACCAAACGACCACATACGGATGTGCTAGCCGAGAAATGCGAGTGTTACGTAGGAATATATGACTCTCATCAACAAATCTCTTATTTCGCTCGAGCTAAATCTTTTGTAATAGCGATAGAATAGTGAAACACAAGCCACATTACAATGATGCTTCAATGAATGAATATAGTTCGATATCCTACCGTCATTAACGAGCAACTCGGCCCTCTCCTGTAGGCGGTCGAGAAGTCTCAAAATATACCCTCAGACACCGGCCTATACATGAGAGTTGTATTCCATTCTTTTTCGGATATAAGTGGCATAAGTAAGCAGATCAGATGAATTGAGGTAGTTCTAGCACCGTTTTAAGAAGCAAAGCCACTAAATTATTATGTCAGTTCCAGCGAATTTTCATGCTCAGAACGCCAAGAAGTTCTGACTCCCAAATATTTATGTAACCCATAGATTTAGGTGCTGCAATATTATTGCTGCGGTGACAATAAACAACTGTTTAAACCTTAAACAATTTCTTCCTGAAAATAAATTAAACTTCGCGATTTTTGGAAAAAGAACGTCAGAAATAAAAATAAGAAATGGTAGCTTTTTTCTAGCCTTGACTAAATTTATTAAAAAATATTAATATTATCACATTCATCAGCTAATGTAGAGAGAGTATTAAGTTAAGAAGTTAATTTAAACTCAATTCCTTAGAAGCAATATTATATAAAAATATTAGTTAAAACTTAGCAATAGTAACTGCTTTAACTTTAATTTTGTATCTGATTTGATTATATGTTTTTTAACATACAAATATTTTGTTTAAAGTCTTTTATAATTAAAGTGTTAAAAGGATTTGTTAAATTTTCATGTAAAATTTTTTAATTATTTGTGAACTAAAATATGTATGTATATTGACTTTCTATGTACTTTACTACAATTTTTTTTTAACTTTTAATTTATGTATTTATTAATTGTGACGATTTTTTTACGATTTCCATGAACGCCTTTGACGATTTGATGATTTCCTTTTCTAATATTTGACGTTTTGATTCTTTATTTGTCTGGCAGCTATACATGAAGGGGACAGAGGAACACAAAGTTTGACTTGTTATTATCGACCAAGTAATTGCATTTAATTTAGTACTTCTTAGTACTTAGTACTTATATAAACTCTAATATGGCCAAGATAACTGTATATCCATTGACTGTATATCGATTGCCGTTATTATTTTTAAAGCTGGACGAGTATATTTCTAATAAAAGGGTTACAAGCATGTAAAAGTGGTATAAGTGCTTGACTAAACGACTTGACTAAAAAGGCTTCACTAAACTTGTCCGAATAAAATTTGTTGGCCGTACAAAATTATTTTCAAAAAAATTGTCCGGCAAATCAAAGTCGCCATACAATATTCTTAATGCGAATTCAAATTTTACATGATATAGGGCCATTATTACAACTTGCCGTTAAACTTGGATTTAGTTAAAGGTACCTTTAGCTAAAGGGAACTGTAAAGTTACCTTTAACTTATTTTCGTTATTACAACTTACAGATACAATTTTTCAAAAATATGGCAGTGCCGGAGCAATGTCGATAAAACTGATCAATTATACAAGTTTGTTTTAACGCAGTGGTAACCGCGGGCTTCGTTTCTTGTTGTATATGCTCATTTTGTTTAAATTTATAGTTGACATAATGAAAATAATATATAATATGGCAAGTTTAAACATAAAGTGACCTTTAAATGTTAAAGGTAGGATGATCCTCCCTTTAGCTTAACGATCACTTCTATCTTATTGGGTACTCATAATAACGAAAAACAATTTATCTGCGCGTTAAAATCCTCCCTTTAGTTAACGGCAAGTTGTAATAATGGCACTTAATCTATCAAATATTTGTTTTTAATTTTGTGCTTAAGACCAGAGATCAGCAATGAAAGATTTTTTCTCTACTCATAAGCACTCATGAAATTTTGAATACAAGTGAGTCAACAATACTGAAATTTAACTATGTACTCTGACTTATTCATACTCACTGCAACGTTGATTTATAAGTACATGTTGCGTTCAACGTTGACATCAAACTCATACCATTCGAAATATGTTTGATTCAAAAGCCTACTCATTTAGATTCATAAATTTAGAAAAATACTTATAAATGCTACGAGTGACTCGAATCATTCATCAAGATTTACAGTCTTAGTTGTTGTTGCATTTACAAAAAAGAAAGGAAAAAGACACATAAGCAAATAAGACAAAGCAGCAAGCATAATAAACACACAACCTTTTAGTGAGTATTTTAGTGTTCGTAGCCGAATCATACTTATTTTGTGCTTCGTGTATATGGTGAGTTACGGAGAGTCGAACACAATAACATCATACGTGTTGTTAATAATGAATACGATGAGTACTTCAAACTTTGAATATGAGTAGAGGTTCCGTGATATTAAAATAAGAATGAATGCGTATAAGTATCAGAAATTATGAGTATGATTCGATTATGCTCATCTTTTTCTCTGGTTAAGACCAAGAACTGTTACTACAGATGAAGAGAAAATATTGCGTTTAGAAAACAAATTTTTTTTAATAAAAATCTTGAAATATTCGTTTTTCACTGTAAATTTTAGTCAAAATTCCAAACAAGATTTGCATATTCAGTTGAGTAGGAAACTCAAACTAAACAACCATAACTACAAACCTGCTCTTAGTGCTCATATATAAGTAAAGAGTGAACATTTTGTGGAAGGCCCCCTGGGGCTAATTGTATCGCCTTTTGATCATGAATTGATTAAGCAATCAATCTTTCTGCAGTAAAAGAACGTTGAGTAAAACAACAATAAAATTGTAACAAAGGCGCAAATATTGTTGATCTTTTTTAGTAAGAAAAAATGCGCCTTCGTTTTTAGGGCAACAATTGCCAACATTAATGGGGGCATTTAGATCACAATATCTTATCAAAATTAGACAGAAACAGAATTTTTTTTATGTCTAGTTATTGTTATAAATCAAATCATATGAAGTGAAATACAATCATTTTAAAATATTTCCCCTGTAAGTTAAGAAAAGACACGAATTCATTATCAGCTGTGGTAACACATCTTGTAGCAACTTTGTTGGCCGTAGTGTTAAGAAAGAAACCACGTTTAAACCCTACTACTGCCAAATAATATAAAAAATTACTTGTTGTGATATTTCTTGTGTTGGTTTTTATGTCTTCTGTTCTTTAATTCATTTCTCTCCTTTGTGGCATTATAAATGTCTCTTTGCGTTAAACTGAAATTAAATGAAATTTGATCTCCTTTAAGGTTACTGTTGCAAGCCTTTTTAATTTGTTTACTTAAAAGAAGCTTCTTTAAACAGGCGATAGGAACCAGAAAACAAAAAAACAACAAATTCAACATAAAATTTTATTTCAAATCCAGTAGCGCACAAATTCCATTTCGCTAATCATGTGCTAATTAATATTTTTTGGGTCGTCTTTTGAGCATTTTGAAATTGTTTTTGTGTTTTCTTTGGAATATTTCTGCCCATTTAACTCTACAACTTCCTTTCATTCATTAAGAGCAGAGAGTGTAGAACATTATGGTGGCAACAAATAAAATTAAAAGAAAACAAGAAAAAGAAAATAAAACTGTGGAAAGAAACATTAAGAAGGAGTTTCTTCATCATGATGCCGGCGGTAGTTAATGGCGTTGACCCTTTCATTAAAGGTTTCTTAATATGATGTTTTCTTTGTAAACCCGTTAATGGAAATAACGCATCGTCAGATAAGTACAACCTTTTGTTTTAAACGAAAACAATCTTTATGATAAACAACTCATTTTATTGGAGTGCCCTGTTAGTTTAAGGAGTAGTGTGCTAGACTATTAGCGTGAGGGTCATGGGTTTGATTCCCACCAGAGACTCTGTTCGAGACACTACAACGAGCATATTGTCGAAGTTACTCAGCTCGTAATAATCAGATATAATTTGTAATCGTAATTAATAAATCAAAAAAATAAAAAAAGCTACTTTATAACAAGTTTGGGTGAACAAGTTCCTAATTTTTTTAAATGAAAAATAAGTTTTTGAATCAAATTAAATTAGGAGCAACGGATTTATCGAGGTTATCAGATAGACCTGGTTGTGAGATAATTTCATGGTTGGAGTCAAATTTCTTTCAAACGAGACATTTCTTCAGATTAATTTGGAAACAAGAAATTGTCACAAAATTTGGTGAAAAAGGAGAATGAGAAAGCTATTCGTGGCTTAATTTAAAAATATTTCTCAAAAAAAAACCGAGTCTATTATCAGTAGCTGCCAAATACATACTTAAAGAAGCCGTCTTTCTTTGACGACAGGAGCAGTGTTGCTCTTTCACTTGGGATACGTGGAATTCAAAATATTACGGATTTAGGGACCAATTTTTTCTTTTAGCATTTTTTCGATCTAAAGGTATATGATTTGTTATGGGAATAATAAATTGGCTGGTCAATGTTAAAGGTAAAGCATTAGTGTTGATATTTTCATTGTCAATGACCTATGCCACTAATAGTGCTTTAGAAATTTGCTTGGAAGATCAATACTGTTTTCCATGTACTGAGTAAACGCTAAAAATATTGAACAGATGGGATGCATTTCTATGTTGTCTCTAAAGCCGCCTCATTCTCTCAAAATTTTGATTTTATGCTTTTTTCCCAGATAACTATCCAGGGACTAAATTTATTCGTTGGCCTATTTTTTACAATATTTTTATAGAATAAATAAACTCTACCGCCATGCAACTTTAACTTAATGGTTATTTTGAGAACACCAGTCAGAAAAAGTATTGTTATTCAAAAACATAAAATACGGCATATTTTGAATACATTATTAACCACCTGATCCATTGCCTTGAAAGGAATTAAGTATGAGTGAGTGAATGAGTGTAGCCTGTTCCACAACTGAAGTGATAATTGAAGCCTTTTCCTACTAAGTGCAGTAAAGCGACACTGCACAGAGACATTTTTACAAAAGCCTCAGCGAGATCAATTTTTTTAAGTGGTACCTTGGCCAGTAAAGTGCCATGAAAGCAGATGTTCCTCTTTCAGGCCGCTTAGACTGTCTCTTGCCGGCACAATTATGTGAGTAAGCACCCGTCAAAGGAGACGTCATCTGCTTTTGGGTGACAGAAGATGAAGATTGGATGGTGAACGCCACTAAGGGAACAAGCCGGTTTCATTCGAAACTCGGGCTGTTTCAAAACCGCCACTAACGGATCATGATAAGGGAGCCAATACAATGGGCCATATGGGCCACCGAACTTGGCTGTAAAAGGCAAACCAACCGCTAACCTAACCATCCTCTTACCACTTATAAGAATTTCGTTTCTATGTCCTTTATAAGTCCAACTTGAAGATTGAAGATTCCCTATACGATCCAAATAAATTTATACTTCGAAAATGGTCGAATAGAAGCCCAAAGGTTCACTCATCTGAGAAAACTACTCAAAGTCGTTGGAGTTGATTACACTGTTTTGCTTACCAGGAAGTTTCTGATGCGAACTGTTTCTCATATAGCATTTAGTGCTTTAAGTGATAACTATAAAATGAATAACTATAACAAATTTTTTTAACATTTTTTCAATATGATTTACAAGACTATTTAATCATAATTTCTCTGTGATATTTGCATTCACAAGTTCCCTAACTTGTTTAGTGCACCCCCTATATTTGTTACAAAAAATAGTCGAATAATAACAACGTCTACGAATCCCATGAATCCTATAAGTAAATTGAGCTGTAAATTTGTTCATCTCACGTGGAGGTGGTGTTAAGTGGTCATCGAGATCGTGCAATTTGACCACGTTAGATTTCTCCTTGTAGGATTCTCTAATGTAGCAGGTAATTGAGAAAAAGCCGAAAATCACAGCGGTCTCAATGCCAACATAACCCATACCATCGGTCAAAGTGATCATCAAAAGATCAAAAGATGGCATCCGTGGGTCTTTCAAACAAATGAAAAATTTCGATTACACACAATTTGTTTTATTTCAAACTAAAGACAATAATTTTAAACACAATGATGTTAAATTGCTGACGTAATCTGGTATTGTCGTGGTCTAGTAGGTAGTGTGTTGGCTTATTAGATGTGAGGCCTCTGTTCAAACCCCAAGTCAGGCATCTCCTACTTCCTCTAAGCATATTTCTGGCAAAAACTCTGAGAGTAAATAAAATTGCCATGAAAAATTTCTCAAAAATCTGTCGTTCGGAGTCGACTTTAAGCTGTAGGTCCTACCACTAATGTATTAAAATTAACAAACACGACATAAATGGTGTGACAAGCTAGATCGTAGTCCTGGCTAAAGGGTTGTAATGACCCATGATGTATGTATTATGTATGTATGTGTTTTAACACTAGATTTACCACGCCAGTCAAAATGACTGGTTTTGCCTTATTAGCCTTAAATATTGACTTTGTGTGAATATTTTTTTCCGAAACTGTTTGCACGAGGTACATACAGTATTCAAAGGGTTGCAGCTGTCATATATATGGAACAAAAAATGGGGTCCTGAATTTTTTCTAAAACTATGAGTATAATATGACTTTACAGAAATTCTACGTTCCATTCGTTTCGATAAAAGAAATGGAAGGAGTCAACGCTTGCAAACTGATAAATTTGCGTTAGTGTCAACTGTTTGGAACAAATTTATTGTCAACGGCCAAAACTGGTTCAAACCAGGAGTAAATATTGCATTAGATGAACAATTGTTTCCAACGAAAGCCAGATGTAGGTTTACACAGTATATGCCAAACAAATCAGACAAGCTTGGAATAAAATTCTGGCTGGCTTCTGACGTTGAAACGAAGTACATTGTAAATGGCTTTCCTTATCTAGGAAAAGATGAAACATGAAATTTGGCAACACCTCTTAGTGAATTTGTAGTAATGAGACTACTGGAGCCTTATACCATGAAAGGTAGGACTGTAATAATCGACAACTTTTTTACCAGTGTTTCTTTAGCTTCTAAATTATTAACCAAAGACAATGCGTTGGTTGGTACCGTACGTTCGAACAAACGTACCTTTCCAAAAACTTGCAAGGAAAAGAGGGATAGTATGGCTCATTTCTCAACATTACTATATGCAACAAATGAATGTACACTTACAGTTTATAAGAGTTAGCCCAACAAAAAGGTTGTTTTATTGAGTACTATACACAAAGGCGTCAAAATTGATACCGACAGCAAGAAACTATTTGAAACTGTGTCTTTTTATAATAAAACCAAATTTGGTGTCGACGTCATAGATCATATGGCACGATATGGCTAATGACCTAAAGTGTGAAGTCGGGATCCAGGAGATGGCCGATTCAAGTATTTTTTAATATTTTAGATTTTGTCGGAATAAATTCCTGGATTTTGTATAAAAACACAACCGGAAAGAATATTTCAAGAAAGGATTTTTTGTTTCGTTTGGCTGAAGAACTCACTTTTTGATTATCAGTCATCAGGTCAAGAGATAGGAAGTGAAGCTGACTGTCCAACAACTCCTCTTCCAACAACATTTTATTATTATTTTACCAATACTGTTTATTAATTCTATAAAATATTATAGCACATACAAAATTTAGACACTCAAAACCTTATTTTTGAACACCAGTCATTTTGACAGGTGTTGGTATAAATGGGTATAAAAATTTCTTGGTAAATCTAGTGTTAAGAACACCATCTATTGATTGGCCAGCTCTGATCAAATATTTTGTTAAAATTTATGCTTTTTTTTCTGGCTTAAATTAAACATCAAAACAAACACTCAGCAAAAAATTTTGTGGGAAGGAAACTTCAATTTTTTATTACCACAGTCGTAAAATTCGAATTTTTTCGCACAAACATATTCGAGTGTAACTGCATGCATTTACTGCCAAATACGAACACAACTAATAAATCTAAATTTATTAATTTTCTTCATCATCATCATCATCATCCTCGTCAGCTTTGTTTTCTACATAATCATTCTCATCTTAAACATGTATCTCGAGAGTGTGTTGCCTTGTATACTATTGTTATTGTTACTGTTGTTGTTGTTTCTTTTGTTTTTGTCTTGATTATACTTTAATATCACTTTGAATTTTCGTGAATTGTTCATATTGGCGTGAAATGTCAAAAGGAATCACGTTTGTCCCATCAAAATTGATGAGACGAGAATGAATCATTTTTTTTCTTCTTTCTTTCTTCTGCTTTCCTTCTTCGATTTTTTGTTTCTCTTTTCAGCAGTCTTCAATTCATATTTTCATATGATTTGACTTCTGCTACATGTTTCACGTTAAACCAATAGTTTGGTTTTCGGTTTATTTCGAGTGTGTTGCCGTCTTTGCCGTATTATTTTGATTGTCTGGTACGTGTATCGAGTTACAGATGTTGTGTGTTTCTTAGTTGATTGGAAATGATGGGCCAAAAATTATTTCTGTTTTCGTTTTCTAAAGGCATTGATTGAAGTTGAATAGAACGTAAAAGAGTTTAGTTTCGCAAAAAAAAAAACGAAAAAAAAGTAAAAAACAAACGAAGTTTAAGATGAACTATTATTATGATTATAATGGCTCATCCCTCAATTGCCTGGGTTATAAATAATGACGGTAATATTAGGATAACAACAGACGTCGTCGTTTCTAATAATTTATTAGAAAAATTATACGTTATATGTAGGTATGTAAGTGGAGATGTGGAAGCATACTGTTTTCAAAAGTAGACAGCAAATATACGAATCCTGAAAGGAATCCTTAAGGACTCCTTGGTAATAACGGCTACTACTTAAATAATGTAAAGAATACCTAACAACCACTTGAAGTTATTCTATTTACGTCGTTAATTTCTTTGGTCCTTCTAAACTCGAATAATGGTTTCATCTTATTTACTTCGTCTTAGAAATTTAGCAAGTTTTTGCTTTAACACCAGTGAGGTAGTATGTTAGGTTAGGTTAGAGTGGTAGCCTTGATAACCAAAGCCCACTTAAGCACTCATAGCGGCCCGTTGTGACGCCACAGGCAAGCGCAATCCCTGTACTAACCGAATTCCACAAAACTAAGGCAGAAGTTGATCAGCGCAGTGAAATAATAATTGTAAAGAAATCGGATAGTGCCCAGAATAAAGAACCCTACAGTTTCGAAAAAAATATTTGATGAGGGTGAATATATCTTTTAGCAAGCTTTTAATGTCGGCTAATTGGTTTATCCTGAAAACGAATGCTAGAAAGAACAGTAGCTGCTCCACAGATTTCGAAAATTAATCTTTCGCTTTTGCAGTTCGAAATGCTGCAAACTATTTTAAGATTATGTTCGTCAAACTCGTTGTGGAGTTCATATAATTCATGAATGAATGAATCGTTTTCGAACCACGTTTACTCTTATAGATAATGAGCATGCCCTGAGATACGGAACAGTACTAAAGAAGCTACAGCCGTTGAGTAGAGAATTATTAAAGAAATTCTAATCAATTAATGCGTAGCCTTTCTCACCAACTAGGGTTATTAACGAAATACATATAGTATATACATACATTGGTCCTTAAAATTCTTCCGTCAGGAATATAATCTAGCTTCTCACACCACTTTGTTGCGATTGTTAATTTTATCCATGAGTTGCATGACCTACAGTTTTAAGTCGACACCGAACGACAGATTTCTTAGAAACCTTTCATGACAATTTTTAGTTATTCTCAGAATTTTTGCCAGAAGTTTTTGCTAAGAGGAAGTTGCCGTAGAAATATTTTTTTATATTTCGTTTTGTTGGAGACGTTTGACCTGGGGTTTGAACCGTTTCCTCACATCTAATAAGCCAATACACTACCTACTAGACTAAGGCGAGTTGTAATAAAAGCTTTCAAAAAAGTGCGAGTTTCTATTCAAAATTGTAATCTCCGATGAACCCATTTTTTTGTCGAATGGGTACGTAAATAAGCAGAATTGTCGTATTTCGAGTCAACATAATCCACAAGATTTTGTCTAAAATTCCATAGAAAATTACAGTTTGGTGCGCTTTATGGGACTAGCAGGTCCATTGGTCCATATGTCCACAAACAATATGATGACAACAGTACGCGGTATAGGGACATGACTAGATTTTTTTTTGTATCTCAATTAGCTCGTATTAATCTTGCTTACATGTGTTTCAAACATTACAGAGCCACATACCACACCCGGCTCACTATAATTGATTTGATAAAACAAACTTTTAGTGAAAGAGTAATTTCACGTAAAATTACAATTACAGAGGAAATCTGAGTCATTCATGAGTCTATCCAGGAATAACCGAGGATTGGTAATCGATCTGTTGACAGGGCACTGTAGATCCCGAGTACATACATACTTGCATAATTGGCTACTATAACCCTTCAGTTAGGATTACGACCTAGCTTCTCACACCACTCATGTTGTGTGTGTTAATTTTATAGGCGGGACCAACAGTTTAAAGTCGACTCCGAATGACAGATTTTTGAGAAACTTTTCATGGCAATTTTATTTACACTCAGAGTTTTTGCCAGAAATCTGCTGAGAGGAAGTCGCCGAAAAAATACTTTTTGTATTTTGTCTTTGATGCCTGGCCTGGGACTCGAACCCAGGATTTTGCGTCTAATAAGCCAACACACTACCTACTAGACTACGGCGACTTCTAAGTAAACATAAGTGTTATAAAATTTTCTTTCTATTAAAATTAAAAATATATTTCTTTGTTCTACTGATACTTTTATTTCCATATCATGGAACCTCTACTCATATTCAAAGTTTGAAGGAGTCATCATATTCATACTTAACAACACGCATGATGTTGTTGATTTCGACTCTCCATAACTCAACATATACACGAAGCACAAAATAAGTATGATTCGCTTGCGAACACTAAAATACTCACTAAAAGGTTGTGTGTTTGCTCTGCTTGCTGCTCTGTCTTTTGTGCTTATGAGCCTTTTTTCTTTTGTTGTAAATGCAACAGCAAATAAGACTGTAAATTTTGATGAATGATTCCAGTTACTTAAATCATTTATAAGTATTGTGACGAAAATGGAAACGGTGTACATCGTTCAACATTAAAATGAGCAAAGGCTACACAAACAAATACAAAGAACTTGTCACAAGTAAACCAACATCAGTATGAAAAAAGAGGGGATAGACAGGTTAGCGAGAACGCAACATCAAGCAATATGAACAAAATAAACAAACAAGAATGAAGTAGCTATAGAGTTCTCAAGAAGGCGAAAAACCGAACGTTCGACTTCAAGAACCTTCATCAGTCTGATTACGTGGGCATATAAAAAGGCAAGACAAAGCAGGCAACGAACAGTAAGAATTCAGTCAGTCTTGTGTGAAAAGATCTGCGTAGTAAGCAAACAAGAATAGCGAACAAGCAATTAGTGTTGTATTCGTCAAGTTGTAAACGGTGGCACACGAAAGTAGTGCGAACAATAAAGAATTTAATTGAAACTAAACACATATTTAGTTTTATTTTGTTTGCAATCAACGAACTCATATTTTAAACGTTTCTAAAAGGTAAAAATCTAACAGTATTATAAGTATTTTTCTAAAGTTATGAATCTAAATGAGTAGACTTATGAATCAAACATATTTCGAATGGTATGAGTTTGATGTCAACGTTGTACGCATACTCATTGCAGCCTGTACTTATAAATCAACGTTGTAGTAAGTATGAATGAATCAGAGTACTTTAACTCAATCAATATTGTTGACTCACTTATATTCAAAATTTCATGAGTGCGTATAAGTAGCGAAAAAACGATTCATCACTGACCTCTGGCAGGAATCAACGTAAACAATGGACTGTTTTCAAATCGATTTCCAATCGATGTCTTATCTTCATTTTAATATTATCGATTATTTTGTTTGCTTTATTTTGATAACCGCACTTGTCAAAAGTCCAACAAGTTTCCCAAATGTACAAACAAATAAATCTAAAAAATACAAAGAAAATAAACAAAAACAAAAAACAAAACCAACAAAAAGAAAAAAATTAATTTCAATTACATGTTCAATAATGAATTGCCGCAATATCACAAGGGTTTCTTTCGGTGTTGCTATTAATTAATGTAAATGTCGCATTCAATGACATTTAATATGATGAGTTGTTCTATCCCAAATGAAGAACGAAAAAAAAAATGTTTATGCCACCACTCCACTTCAGTCCACACCGCTCTACTATCACACCATCACCAATAATAGCCAGACATTAATAAAATGTTTATTTATGGATAGATTATGAATACCATGATGATGATGATGATGATAATAACGCAGGGAATGAAAACTTACGCATATAAATCTCTAAAGGATTTAATACGACCAGATGACCAAATGAAGAAAGACACATTCTATACGGGGATTCAAGGATGAAACAAAATTAAGTAGAAATAGCTGAACATATTACAGTAGCTGTGTTGTTCTCATTAAAAATATCTACGCTTCTTCAAGAATGAATGGAAAAAATAAATGAAGGAATGAATGAAGGAGTGAATGAGTGAGTGAATACCATAAATGAAGATGAACGAGCATGTGTTGGCTATAAATTGATGAAATACATTCGTTCGCCTTCTCGCCGTGCTCATTCATAAGCATCATTTTAATTAAAGACCTTGCCATGGGTCATTTAATCACACCAGTTCTATGGCAAATTCAACTTTTTGCCTTTGTTCGTATAGAAAAAAATTTCTTTTTAGTTAAATAAGGGATTTTGGGAATAACAATTATGCGTTGATTTGTATCTTAAGTGGCAAGTTTTGTCTGTTTTTATTTATTTTTCGGTTTTCTGTTTTTATTTTGTGGTTATACAGAGAGAGTTGGGAATTGTTATGAAAGCAATGGGATAAGCTTGTGGTTGTGTGGAAATTGATGTTAGAGTTGTAATCATTAGCATTTTATATATCAATATTGTTACGTTTTTTACATTTTAAAAACTTTTAAAATATGAGCTCGTAGATTGCAAATAAAATAAAAAATAAATTTATGTTTAGTTTTAATTAAAATTCTTTATTATTCACACAACTCCGTGTGCCACTGTTTACAACTTGATGTAAACAACAACAATTGCTTTTCTTTGTTATTCCTCTGTTTACACCCTTTGCATAAACAATAACAATTACTAGACAATTGTTCGACTGATCTTGGTAACGGAGATCATCAAACCACGATTACTCTCTTCAAACGCACTGCGTCTTCACACAAGACTGACTGAACTTTTACTAACTCACTCGCCTACTTTGCCTTGCCTTTTATATGGCAGGGTAAACAGTCTGACGAATGTTCTTGATGGCGAATTTTCGTGGCTTTGCCTTCTCGAGATCTATATAAATAGTTGTTGTCATTCATTATTGTTGTTTGTGTATTTTGTTTGCATTTATTCTTGTAGTGTTTGTTGTTGCATTTTTGTTTACTTGTTTACCATTTTTAATGCTGGTGTTTGTTGTTGTATATTTGTTTACTTGTTTATCATTTTTTATGCTGGTGTTTGTTGTTACATTACGTAATGCGGTAATTTGTAACCAAGTTCATTGTTTTTGGAGCTTTTGTTTATAATTTTAATGTTAAACGGTGTAAAAGCAGAACACCAGTATCTAGATTTTTCCATTTTTGTAACAATATGAACTAAATTGTGTTTCTTGATATGTTCCATAATTATTGTCTTCCTGACGTAGTATAATTAATCTTTACTAACTTCTTACTAAATTGGTCATTACAACCCTTTAGTCAGGATTACAACCTAACTTCTCATTCCACTCATATTGTGTGTTAATTTTATAAATGTGTGGTAGGACGAATCTACAGTTTTCAGTCGACTGCAAATGACATATTTAAAAACCTGTCAGAAAAAGGTAAGAAAGAAATTTTTTTGTATTTGTTTTTGTCCGATATATCTGAGCCAGGGTGGAACGCGGGCTCCCTTCTACAAAGCTGGCACACTACCTACTATACCTTTTTACTAATTTCATAGAAACTAATGGGCTAGGCGACAAGGTATTCGATGAGAGTACATGGACTATTGTTGTGTATCCACCCATTCTCTCCAATTCCAGTCTCAAGCAGTTTTTCTAAATTCTGCATATTTCTAAGCACGCAATTAAACTAAGCAAACGGAACCGTTATAATAAAATTTTAGTTTTACGCTGATTTATGGATTGTACTGTAATAATTAAAATCTTAATATCAATTTTGTGCTGAGCGAAATGGAATGATACGTATATAGAGGAGATATGTACCATATTGGTAGATAGTTCGTTGACCTTTTAAAGTCAATTCCATTTTCCTTTTCTTATATAATCCACGGCTATATTTCAAACACGAGTCTAATATCTCACTTGTATACAATGCCACGCACTCACAGTAATGTTAGCCTTAAAACAGAGTTTTACTGCCAATTGGATAGGACATCAATCTATCTATTTATCTATCTATCAGTAACAGGAAAAAAGCGGCGATGTACTCAAATCAAAGCTTGAATGGCGCAGTATAGAGAATATGTACGAAAGTGATAATGTGAAGCCTAACGCAGCTGCCAAGATTCTAGGCCACATTCTATGCTAACTACTATACAGAACTTTATGTACATATGTGTAGATAGATTTTAAAATAAATATATTTATTACACTAGACACAAACCCACAAAGTTAACACAAGCTTGTTACGGTACTAAGAGAGGTCTGTTCAGCAATATCTTTAAGGCGTGAAAATAAAAATAAGAAATGCCCTTTCCAATTCCTGATCAAAGTTGGTAAAAAATTCTCAATCTGGTCGAATAACATATAACAGAGCGAGTGCGGGTGTTGGCGGGACAACATAGGCTAGTCAAGGGACAACATTGGCTAGTCAAGTGCATTATTTTTAATGCATATTACGCCCAACTGATTACACCAGTCGCCAGGAACCTTAACTGAGCGAGTTCATTTTTTATTTTCCGTTATATTTATCATCTTTGGCCATAAACAGGAGTTAAACAGGAGTTCTGTTAATAAAATAACAGAACAGCTCACAAACTCAGGGTTTATGTCTTTACACACATGAGAACTTCTTGAAACTCAAGCCCAGCCCTATCAGAATCTTTGTAACTATGTATAGCGTAAATGTAGTGAAAAACTGCTGACGACTCATCAGCGTTAGGAGTTGTCTATCAAGGATTTAAAAAAGCAATAAAGTACTAGGCACATACAAATACACACCAGAAATGCTGAAACCAGAGGCCAATGTTAGTGTGAAATCAAGTTTTTTAATAATTCAAGAACTGACAAATGAATTTACGCATTATAGTTAAAATTCAAAGAAAAAGGTAACTTATCGGAGAACAACAACTAGGGGGGATCATACTTCTGAATTTGGACAATGAGTCACAGCAATGTGTCACTTCTACCTTAGCATCAGAACTCCGCACAGAATATGACAAAATATATGCGCATGAATGTCGGCAACAATTAAAATCACAGTGATGTAGATGTTGTCACATTCTGCCATTCCTGATAGGATTGGAATTGAATTTGGACAGGAACCAAAGGATAGAAGTACGCAAATCAGTACATGACCGAGCACAGAAACCCAATGAGTAAAATCCACAAGATAGCAGAAGAAAAAAGAAAGAAATGCTTACATGTGGAACTAAATAACGATGTGACAATGATGAAGCCCAGAAATTAAATACATTTAATGGATCTGAATGGAATACATTTTTCATGGTTACGTGTACCACATTTTCTATCTTTAAATTTAAATGAAACAAAGTGTGTGTTAGTTGCCATCGATTTTTTTTATTCATTTGAAAGATCCATTGACGCCATAACATTGTTCAAATATTCGACAAGACTTTTATGAAGGGTCGGCATCCAAAATGTTGAATTCTCCATGACTCTAGTGTAAATAAATTAGACTAAATTTGATGGATGTCATGAGTTATGTTGGATTTGAGAACCACTGTGGTTTGTGGCATATTCGCTTACACCTAAGACTTACGAAATGCCCTCAGCAATTCTACTAAAGGGGTCAAAGTGGCCAGTTTACATCAAGTCCAAGTGAAATGATCATGCCCTCAGATCACGAGGGCGGAATATTCAATGTGGTTTAAGCTGTGTGGCACATAGCGCCATTCTGTTGAAACCACATCTCATTAGAGTCCAGATTATTCAATTCGGTTAAAAAAGTTATCTCTCGTCTAGAAGGTAGAGTGTTGGCTTATTAGACGTAAAGCCACGGTTCTAACCCCAAGTCAGACATCAAAACGAAAATATGAAAAATATTTCTTCGTCGACTTCCTTTCAGCATTAACTCTAAAAGTAAATAGAATTGCCATGAAAATTTTCTCAAAAATCTGTAGTTCGGAATCGACTTTAAACTGTAGGTCCCGCCACTCATGTATAAAAATTAATCACGACTGAAGGGTTGTAATTACCAATAATGTATGTTTGTACTTATCTATGGTACTTACCGGGGATAGTGATGGTCTGGTCAACGTCGTTCTCAAGGAAACATCAGCCGTTGACACCGCGTACCAAAACAACGATGTTTTCGTTACGAATTTTACGCTCATTTGTCTTGTGTACATTGGTTTTCTCTCAAATTCGACGATTTTGCTTGTTTGGGTCACATTACTGACGATGATTTTTCAATGAAAATTACGATCAGATGCCATATGCTCCAAAGACCATTCTGGCCATAGTGATTTCGCAAAACAGACTGCATAAATGATAACTAATTTGAAGTCGCCGTAATCTAGTTCGTAGTAAGTTGGGTTATTGGACGTGCTGCAACTGTTCAGACCCCAGGTCAAACATCTCCAACAAAACGAAATATGAAAAAATATTTCTTCGGTTACTGTCTCTCAGCAGATTTATGGCAAAAACTCTGAGAGTAAATAAAATTGCTATGGAAAATTGCTCAAAAATCTGTCTTTCGGAGTCGATTTTAAACTGTTATGGGACCTACACCAATATAAGTGATGTGAGCAGATAGTTCGTAATCCTGACTGAAGGGTTCCAAACGCTCAATTATGTGTGTATGTGTAATTTGTCAGACCTAGCTCCAGCAAGATGGTTGTTACCAATTATCAAAGTTCGGGAGTCGCTGTTAGAAGACCGCACAAGAAGTCCCAAAAGGATTTTACGATTGATTTACTCAAACACTCTTTAACGATGCATTACTGAGAGCTTTACTTTGGAGTCAGGCTAATCAAAGTACTGTTATAAAAGGACTTGTTGACAATCAAACTACAATTCTATTCAGAAAAGTACATTTACAAACAGCATTACTAACCCAAGAGTACTACTTATTCTCTAATTTGGTATGAAAATCGAAATAAAATTAAAAAAAAGAAAAAACTTGATTTTGACAAATTATTCATACTTAGATGACTAATCCATCGGTTTTAAAGAATTAATCACACACACAAATTGTCTTCATTCAGCTCAATGCTTATCATTATTTTCAAAAATTTCCATTTCTGTTAACGAAGATTGCTGTTGAGATGTTGAGATGATGAGACTGCATACTGCTGCTGCTGCTGCTGGTGGTATTATTTTTGATGATGGTGAAGAATAAATTTTCAAATTTCTTTTTGTATTTCAAATTAGTATGACACAAAAAGTTTGATGAACTTCAAATCAAAATTGTTTCTCTTGCTTCATCCTTGGCACGTTTTGACATCATTACCAACCAGCAACCAGCCACCACCCATCATTGTAATCAACATTTGAAGTTTTTTCTTAAGAAATAAAAATAAAAATAACAGGAGAATGAAAACTAAAATTTCTGTGATTGTTCTTTGCTGCTGATTGTTTGTATACGCTTGAGTGTCAGCCAGTCAGTCAGTCCGTTCATCATCTATTGTATTGCCTTGGAACGGCTAGATGTTAATTAATTCCTGTCTTTAAGACACTTTTGCTCCTGTTGTTTCTCGGTAAAATGAATTTTCGCTTTGTCAAAAGTTTTTCTTCTTCTCTTCTCTTTTTTCACTTCGTATTTCATTTTTTCTTTTTATCATTCTTTCTTTATTCCTTCATTTTTATTATTATTTTTCATCATTGTGTGTGTGTGTGTGAGTCCTCTGTGTGAAACAAATCAAAAATACATAGAAATTCTCGTCATTCTTGTCAGGTTGAGAAATATTGAATGAAATGAAAGAAATGAAGACAACGTAACAATCAGCAGAAGGTATAGAATGGCAAAAGAAAAAAAAAGAAAACAAAAAAATCCATAGAAAACTGGAATGTCATCCTTTGGTCATTAAAGCTACAAAACGGATTTCCTTAACAACCTTAAGCAACAACACAGTGTGCAAAAAAAGTGCAAAATAATGTCGAAAATTTAAAAAGTAGACGGAAAACTTAAATGAGTTCAAAGTACTCTCTTTCGCTATTAGCAAAAATTGTGTGTCTACATGCCACTAGGCCTAGTCTACATGACTAGCCTCGTTCTAGATGCCACAGCAGAGCCACTAAAGAAAATATGAGTGAAGCGATGATTGAAGACTACGGTTTAAATATGTTTGTCTTCGCCGAAACATACATACATAATTGGTCATTACAATCCTTCAGTCAGGATTACGACCTAGTTTCTCACACTACTTATGTTGTGTGCGTTAATTATATGCATGAGTGGTGGGACCTACTGTTTAAAGTCGACTCCGAACGACAGATTTAGTTGAGAAACTTTTCATGCCAATTTTTATTTACTCTCAGAGTTTTTGCCAGAAATCTGCTGAGAGGAAGTCGCCGAAGAATTATTTTTTCATATTTCGTTTAGTTGGAGATGACCGACCTGGGGCTTGAACCGAGGCCTCACGTCTAATAAGTCAAACACTACCTACTAGACCACGGCAACTTCGGTGAAACAGGATCTGCGTAAATGAGCTAATACTTTTGGTATTATGACAGACCCTAGAATAGCGAATTCTACTGATCTTAGATAGGTATCCAAAACCAAGTTGAATATACATGCTTTGGTAACATGAGGCCCATTGTGATACCACAATTTTCTATTTTCTTCTAGTTCCTTACAGAGTTTCTGATTAAGCAACTCAGACTGACAGTATCCATGCCTGACAGTTCATTTAGATTGTCTATGTGCAAGACACCAAAATGCCTTTTTCTCGTCCGACATAGTGCTAAGCATGTGCCCAATAAGTAAAGGACAGTCTCCTCATCTTCTTCAGAAATTGTTAGCAAAGTATCCTAGAGCAATTCGCTTTGCTAGAGTGTCCATAATGCAAAGCCCAGTAATAACTCCAAGAACCAACGCTTTGGGCATTTACCTTATAAGTGGACAACAGCCTCCTCCTCTTTTTCACCTCTACAACTTCTACAGAAATCGTTTGTGCTAGAACAATACGCCATAATACTAAGCCCAGTAATAACTCCAACAACCATGCATGCTTCTTTAGAATTTAAGCAGACTTTTCTGAGCCATTCTACATATGTACATGTATCCAAAGCCACGCATCCTACGGAATTCATGACTGCATTATCAATTGTAGAACCGCCGTTCCTTAAAGGAATTTCTAAAGTAGAGAACTAGTCGGAGAGTTCGATGGTTGCGTTACATCTGGCCAATTTATCCGCTCTACCATTACTCTGAATATCGTTTTGTCGCGATATCTTCTGTACCTACTCTTAGATTTCATGGAAGTCTTCGGTAGCATCAAACGAACTGCAATATGAAAAGCAGTTTCAAGTAAAAATTAACGCAGAAAATAATTCGAAGAAGGAAGAACCACTTCCCACAAACGCTGGGAAAAAACAAGAATACTCTGTAACACCTAAGATATTCACCATCCATCTGGATGATGTATTGGACGAAATTTGTTCAGAGAGAAGAGGACTTACATGGAGGCACGAAATATTGGACTTGAGATAAATAACAAGAATCAGTCGATTGAATAGATAGCATCTGCTATACAGGCAGTACAGTGAAAACAAATAAGAGACTCCAACAAGTAAGGAGTAGACATTTGAATGTCTACAACCAGAATGAAAAAGTTTACAAATGTCCAGACACTACAGGTGTTCATCAACAAGAGCCTGTAAATCATAGGCAGTACATTCAGGCCTAAAATCTGGAACAAGAATCTCTGGGACGTTACCACCTAGGAACCTACAATCATACAAATAAAACGGGGAAAATGGAGTTGAATCGGTCTTGCCATTATAAAGAAGTGGCACTGATGTTTGCATATCATTAATCGCAACAAGATCTGAGGCCTTAGACCAACCATCATATAATGGCTCCATCGGTTTGTGGAGCCAAAAACTGTTTGAGCCAAACTTGCTTTGTGGTGTACAAAGCTGGGGGACGCTGTGCAAACACCAATACCACTGCCAACAGATAGACAGAGTACGTAGGCAGTCAATTGTCCTGAACACTTGTGCGAACTGTTCCACTCCAACCAATGTATTTTGCCTATATTCAATTGGCTCCCCTTTGAACTCCTGTTAAAACAGTAAAACTCAATGCAGTTAAATCCTGGCTCAAACTGGACTATGTAAGGTCTGCTATTTTGTGAAGTCGTAGACACATCTGGGTCGATTATATGGTTTCTTGTACAATCTGAATAGAACATTCGATCTTTGAATTCCATCTAGTGACTTCTGGTCTGAAGATTTGGAGCTTCTCAATCGAACCCTTGGGGTTTATACTGGCGGCTCGGAGATGAGTGACAGGTGGGCTGTGTTACATTTATAAAGCGTTCTGATATTAAACTTTCTTATTGGATGTCTGACCACTGCAGTGTTGTCCAGGCAGAGGTTATGGCAATTTTGAAAATGATGCAATGCTTGTTGAGTTTCGGGATTTTACCTGAAAACCTTTTGATTTTCTTGGAGAGCTAGACTGGGATTAAGTACCAAACGAACTTAGTCTCATCATCCCTTTCAGTCTAGTAGGTAGTGTGTTGGCTTATTAGATGCAAAAGCCTGGGTTCGAGCCCCAGGCCAGGCATCAAAGACAAAATACAAAAAATATTTTTTCGGCGACTTCCTCTCAGTAGATTTCTGGCAAAAACTCTGAGAGTAAACAAAAATTTGCCACGAAAAGTTTCTCAATAAATAAAAATCTGTCGTTCGGAGTCGACTTTAAACTGTAGGTCCCACCACTCATGTATAAAATTAACATACACAACATAAGTGGTGTGAGAAACTAGGACGTTGTACAATGGGTTAATTCGACCTCCGGGTACTGTACTTGTCTTAATTGACAAATACACGTCCTCTAACCTAACCTAACCTAACCTAAAAGCAACTCTTACATGGGTTCCGGAATATAGAAATATCGTAAAATGATTGGAATATTCTTGATGAACTGGCCAGAGCAGGCACGCAGCTGGCAGTCTCCGACATGTTACAGGGCAAAGGTATTGCGATTGTTAATTATGATATCATCTGCCCATTTTATAGGGACGCTCATTCACAATGGCAGCCATAGGGTACGTATAATGTTGCAAGACTGTACTGAACACGTGTGGTTAAGAAGAGGTCCGACCCTCTTCTGCCTCTAAAACGCTGGCCATCCATCGTATAATGCCGATTCTTACAGACCCTTTGGCAGACATGACGAAATGTTCGATATTGCGGCAAATGACTTCTGTAGGAGCAGAGATTTCACCTCAAATGCCAGTGCTAATCATTAAGAGAGAGAAATTTTTGACCACTCACTTTCTGGCATTCTTAATCGAGCTCTCTAAGATAAAGTCCTTGCAATAGCTTGATTTATTTTTGAACCAGGTTGATTTCCTCTAGAGAATGTTTGATCACAGGGTTAAATTGATTGTCGGATCACACTAAGTGTGAATGCTGGCGTAAGTGGGAACTCTATCTTTAAGGCTATTCGTCACATTACCTAACCTAATCTAACTTATCAAAATGAAACTATGTTCCTTTGAGAAAAACAGAAGAGCCTTTAAAAAGTGTCTCTAGAAATAATATCGTATATTTCGCTTGATCCGAATCACTCTGAATATGTTTAATAAGCGTTTAATGCAAAGAAATGGATTCCTTTCCATGATTATAGTTTTAAAAGATTCTTGTTGCAGACAACATTACCTTGGGTGCGTGTTACGTTTATGATGCAAGATTATCCTTCAAACGAAATTCTAATTTAATATTCATAAGGATTGATAAAGAATGATGATTTGTATGATGTGCCCTCTGCTAGATTTGATTTTTGTGAAAAAGCTGCTTGTTGTGGCTAACAGGCTCTTATAAGTCCAATAAATTCCTTAGACTATATAACATACATACATAATACATAATTGGTCATTACAAACCTTAAGTTAGGATTTCGACCAGAGGCCAGCAATGAGTATTCAAAACGATGAGTAGACTCGAATCATACTTATAATTTCTGATACTTATACGCATTCATACTTATTTAAATGTCATACCCATCCTACTCATACTCAAAGTTTGAAATACTCATGGTACTCGTACTTAACAATACGCACGATGTTATTGATTTGGACTCTGCACGACTCATCGCATACACGAATCACAAAATAAGTATGATTCGCGTACAAACACTACAATACTCACATGACAGTTGTGTGTTTGCTCTCCTTGCTGTCTTTGTCTTTTTTGTTTATGCGTCTTTTTCTTTTGTTGTAAATGCAACAACAACTAGGACTGTAAATTTTTATGAATGATTCGAGTCATTGGAGTCACTCGAATCATTTATAAGTATTATAAGTATTTTTCTATATTTATGAATCTGAATGAGTAGGCGTATGAATCAAACATAGTTCGAATGTTATGAGTTTGATGACAACGTTGTACTCATACTCATTGCAACTTATACTTATAAATCAATGGTGTAGTGAATACGAATGAATCAGAGTAGTTGGATTTCGATACTGTTGACTCACTCATACTCAAAATTGCATGAGTGCTGATGAGTAGCGAAAAAGCGATTCATTGCTGATCTCTGATTTCGACCTATCTTGTCACACCATGTTGTGTGCGTTAATTTTATACGTACATACAGTTTAAAGTCGACTCCGAACGACAGATTTTTTTTTAGAAACTTCTCACGGCAATTTATTTGCTTTCAGAGCTTTTGCCAGAGGTTGCCGAAGAGATATTTTCATATTTTCGTTTTGATGTCTGACCTGGGGTTTTAACCGTGGCCTTACGTTTAATAAGCCGACACACTACCTACTAGACTTCATGATCATTAAGTACATTTTTATGTTTCTTAGGCATCAATTAGGCTCTAGTTTAGTCTCTCCTTGTTTTCAGTTCCTACAACAGGGTCATGCTATTTATAGCACAAAAGTAAGAAATAATAACCCGGACACTTGTTTTCTAGGCATTTCTATAATAAATGTGTCCTCTCTTTTGCCAATAACACTGTACATTGCCGGGTTATATTAAACTCTTTCAGTTACCATACCACTGCCCCTGCACGCACATGAGTATACGTGACATTTACTATAAAAAATGTTAAAAAAGGTCCTTTTGCTGCACCATACCATATAGAATTTAAGTTGCTTTACTAATATTTTTATATTTCTTTACCGATTTTATACCTTTCAATCATTTTTCTTTTCTTAAACTCTTGAACATTATTTACTCATTCAGTCAGTCACTTACTCGCTCACTCAGTCAGTCAGTCATTCATTCATTCACTACTTCGGTGTCTCATTCATATACTCGTGTGCCATAGTTCAGAGAACTTTTAGAAGCTTAAGTTAAGTTCTTTATTCTTTAAACACACACATATTCATCTAGTCATCCATCCATCCACTCGTTCATTCACTCATTCATTCATTCACTCTATCCGTCAGTCAATCGTCATCTTGTCTGTCACTTTGAGCTGTCATTTTACACCAAAACTTTATTCTCTACTTCATGTTTTGTGTTAAGGTTACAATTTTTTATTGTAAATACTTCTTCTATTTTATACACTTTGGGTGATACTCTGCACTCTACATCCTGTCTTTAAAGGGCACTCTAAAGTAGGTCCCCATGACAAAAGCGTTAAATATGAGACAAACAAAGAAAAAGAAAATTCGCAACCATATTTAAATAAAGAAAACCTTTGTAATCCTTACTCCATTTTTAAGTCCTCTTTACCGCCTAATAAATTCGTTCTTGTCTTCCATATTTTCTGTAAAGTCTTGTTGCCGCGTTTAGTAGTTCTGGGTCGGAAAAAAAAATCAAACTTTTCTTCACAGATTTTTATTATTTTATTTTTATTTTTGTTGTTGTTGCTGCTTGAGTTCGTCCTTCGTCTTTCGTCCTTTCGTATTCCTTGTGTTAGCTTTCATCAACAATACTTTAAACAGAAATACTCGTACACATAGAAATTCTGTATTGTACTCATTCGTCCTTTATATACGTGTTTGCGTGCGTGTTTGTGTGTGAGTGTTTGCAGAAAAGGACTCTTATTTAAGTCAACTCATTTGAAAGACATTGATTGACTTTCTTAATAGACTTTATGTCTTGTCAAAAAATGAAAAGAAAGAAAACGAAAAACGAATCAGAAATAGAAATTAAAGTAAAATGTCAAATTTCTATGAAGGATTTTTAGCCAGGACTACTGGTTACGCATATTTCAAATGCAGGAGACTAGTTTTCCATTAAAGTGCTTTGAAATTAATTAAACAATAATAATAATTTTTTAAATATTTAATAACTGTGATCCCAGTCCTTGAAGATATCAAGCAGGTCCGCGAAGGATAAAAGCAGGACCTCATAGACCAAACACCCGTGGCAAAGTTAAATCACTTATTACCATAACTGAAATCCAGGAAAGAATTAAAAAGGTTTCCTGTACCAGTTCATTTAAGTCGCCGTAGTCTAATAGGTAGTGTGTTGGTTTATTGGACATAAATCCAGGGTTCAAACCCCAGGTTACACATCAAAATTAAAAAATAAAAATATTTCATCGGCAAGTTCCTCTCAGAAGATTTCTGGCAAGAATTCTGAGAGCAAATAAATTGCCATGAAAAGTTTTTCAAAAATCTGTCGTCGACTTTAAACTGTAGGTCCCGCCACTCATGAAACACACACAACATAAGTGGTATGAGAAGCTAGGTCGTAATCCCGAATGTATACTTAATTGGTAAAATGATAAGCTGGATTTACACCTTGGTCGTCAGACCCCTTCACATGTATGAACGTATGTTATTCATTGAAACCATGGAGCATTAGGATCATTCTCAAGTATTCCCCATAATACATGCTACATAACTCTCGCGTATAAATCGGGTTGAATTTTGATGGTATGTGTTTGATGTTTGATGGTTTGTGTTATTTTTGGTTTGAGGACTGCTGTGGTTTGTGTCCTATTCACATACACACACGACTTAAGAAAGCGCCACAAGTAAAGATCTAACGATCTCAGTTGCCAGTTTACATTAAATCCAAGTCAAATGACCATGCCCTCAAAACATTCATGCAGAATATGCATGTGGCACGAAGTGCTGTACTCTTTGAAACCACATATCTTTAGTGCCGAGATCATCCAAGTCCGGCCACAACCTGTTGTGTTCGCCGTTGACAGTGATGGCATGGCCAGAGTTGTTCTCAAAGAAATGTAGACCGATGACGTTGTCAGCTTATAGTCCACATCACTATTGGATCTTCTGTATATAGGCGCCGTGCCAAATTCGACACGTTTGTCTGTTCATATAGCCATTCTTAAAGAAAAGGCCCTCATCATTAAAGATGATTTTTCGATAAAAGTTAGAATCGTTGTCCAACTGCTCCAGAGCCCTATCAGCGAAAACTCATCTTTTTCTATGGTTGTTTACCTGCCGAAGTCAGCACGTAAAATTCGTCAAGTCTTCTGCTAAAAGCTGAAGTCTTTTGAGGGACAAGAACTGTCTCCGCCTATCTCGTATTCTCTTGCAAACTCGGAAAAATGCACTGCGGAAAGATGGCCGCTGTGCGTGAAAAAGTCCACTGGTTAGATCATTTAGTGAAACACTGGATTCGAAATGGGCAAAGCGCGCTGTACGAACAGAACGCCTATTTGTGTTCGCTTATGGTGATTTGGCAAAATAGACTGAATTTTTAGACTGAATGAAATAGGTCTGTTCATTGCTTGTTGAGCAGGTCTTTCGGTACTGCTGAAAGAACAAAACTGATGAGGTTAAACTCTTCGACGTCTCCAAAATGAAGACAGGCACAAAATCATGTCTCTTCATCCATGCATCCAGTTAGGTAGTAGGTAGTCTTATCGGAATATGACGGAATGTGACGGAAATTTTAGAGAGCCGGCAAATTATGCTGACTTAGATTATATTAGATTGAAACTGGCAGTGATATTACGAACGAACTGGCAACATCAGCATCAACTTTGGAAGTAATCATAGAAGACAGGTCGGTCTTATATAATATTGTAGAGGCAAAATTCGATTCACTCACTAATCTTGTATGGAAATGTACATCGGCCTGAAGGACCGCAAAGCTGAATCCTACAGGCACAAAGGAGAGAACAATTAAGAAGTCTTATTGCAGCCATACACTTTTAGATCAACTTTTGTACTCCTAGTTCATTTGTTGACGAAGTCTAAATGTAAGCTTGGGCATCCTATAGAGTTTGTAAGCAGGATTGGCTGGCTAATGGGATGTCTATAATACATATATTATTTATCTTTGGAACATTATGACACCTCGCTCATGATGGATATCTCTTTTCCTATTGAAACCACATGTCGGTGGTCTTTAGGCCAAAATTATTTGGTGAACATTTGATAGTGATAGTCCGGGCAATGTTGTTCCTATTATAGAACGTTGAGGCTGACAGACCGAACTCCATGCCAAATCAAGTCTTTTTCTAAAAACAGTGGACGCTACTGGATTTCTTTAGATTGGACCGTCCTATATTCGCCTATTTTGTTTATTCCTGTAATCTTTCATTCAGAAATGGGCCTTATCAGTGAAAATAATTTTTCGTTTCCAATTAGGTTGCAGTTGCAGTCTAGGGTCCTCCATGGTGACTTGACAAAACAGATTGAAGAAATTACAACTTGATTGACAGTTATCAGGACCACCGCCATAATATAGTAGGTAGTGTGTTAGCTTTTTAGACGTGAGGCCACTGTTCAGACCGTAGGTCAGACATCTCCAACGAAACGAAATATGAAAAATATTTCTTCGGCGACTTCCTCTCAGCAGATTTCTGGTATAAACTCTGAGAGTAAATAAAATTGCAATGAAAAAAAAAATTCTCAAATATCTGAGGTTCGGAGTCGACATTTAACTGTAGGTTACACCACTTATAGATAAAATTAACACACACAACGTGAGTTGTATGAGGAGCTTGGTCGTAATCCTGGCTGAAGGGATTACAGCCTTAAATTCCTACATTATGTGAGCACCCTAACTACAATGGAATTATCCTGAAAATACTAACTTAGTTGACGCATCGGCTGATGGCTTAACAAGTTACAGTTCTTCAGGTAGGCATCATGTATCAGGAAGCTACATATATGGGGTATATGACTTTCTATACCGATGGCTATCAACCCAGAATACATGTGCAATAGATATATAATTGGTAATTACAACCCTTCACTCTGGATTATGGCCTAGCTTCTCACACCGCTTATGTTATGGCTGACCTGGGGTTTGAACCCAGGCCTCACGTCTAATAAGCCAACGCATTACCTAGCAGGCTACGGCGAGAAATAATGTGCAATATGGAGTATAATAAGAATACATATGTATGTGTACTCATATTTTTAGCGTCCTTGTTAACAAATTGTTGTGGCACAGAACACAATACAAACTTTACTTACTTTAAACAGTTTTAATACTCTCAACAATTTAAATTTTTTTCAAGCTGAATTCATAGGTAAACTGGATGTACGAGGCGTAATTATTTGACATCATATTTTGAGCAATTATTGAAAACATATAAATCTTAAGAATCTCAATAAGCACACGTCATATGAATAATTGAACGAAAATCTTTCGTAAATACTTAAAGCAAAAGCAAAAAAAAAAATTAACTCAGCATTTGCGTTTTCTTTTTTGGATTTCGTTTCATCCGTCTTAATAATTGTACATAAGTTTTTGCTAATTAAGTGATTACTAATAATAATTTCATTCCATTAATAACTTTTAGTAACAATTTTTCAACAAACGCTGAAATTATTAATTTTTTTCTCTCTTTCCTTTGCCTTCTTCATTCACTCATTCACTCATTCACTCATTCATTATATTAATCAATAGCCACCTCTTGTGTCCATATCTCAGATACGAGAATATTGAAAAGAAAAAAAAAACGACGAAAAAAAAAATATCAAATCACACACAGCAAAATTTGCCTCCAACGCCGCCAGTTGTCCGTTGTAGACTTAAAATATATTGGGGGTAGACAGAAAAACATAGAGAGAAACCAAAAACAACAACAAAAAATTTGCAACATAAAGTTGAAAAATGTATAACAATCGATCAAAAATATTAAATACATTTATTAATATATACATACGTATGTACATATATTAGACGTATTAAGAGAAAAACGCCCTTGCCATTACATGAATAGTAAAAGAGGCGAGTCAAAGCCACCACCACTATGTATACGAGTATGTGGCTACCACAACCACTTTCATCGATACACCACACACCATATTTCGTACTTGTGACTACTGCCGCCACATTACCCAAGAAGTCGTCATCATTACCTCTGCCAATACAAAAATTATAAATTTTCCTGTGAATAAAATAGAGACGAACAAGCAGAACTGCTACCATTTAGTGTTAAATCGCATAAAATTATGTACGGAACACTCCGCATTGATTGAATAAAGATTGATTTCTTTTATAGTGGTGGTGTTGGTAGTTTCGAATAATATTGTTTATAATTCTAATTGGAAATTGTCTGCATTTATAGACATATTGACATTGTATAAATGGAAGTTACGTTTCGTTCATTATCGAATTGTTCGAAGAAGAAGGTCATTATCTTAACCCCGAGCGAATTGAAGGCATGGTCTTCATACCGAGATAGTACAATTTGACCTCGTTAGAGTTTTTTGTTGGGTAATCAGATGTAGTCAAATAACCAACAGAAGTTCTCAAAACCCTTATAAATCATATCATCATTCGAATTATGCGTTCTGATCACGGAAAATTATACAAATTTATTTCCAAAGATATACAAAGCATCTGCTGCAGTAATGTCTAATCGAAGTCGCCGTTGCCTAGAAGGTAGTGTGTTGGCTTATTGCACGAAAGACCGCGGTTCAAACCCTGATCAGGCATCACCAACACAACAATATATAAAAAAATATTTCTTCTCAGCAGATTTTTGGCAAAAGCTCTAAGAATAAAGTTGCCAGAAAAGTTTCTCAAAAAATTGGCGTTTGGAGTCGACTGTAAGTCCCGCCACTCATGCATAAAATTAACACACAACATACGTGGAGTGAAAAGCTGGGTCGTAATACAGGGTTGTAATGACCAATTATGTATGTATGTATGTATGTATGTATGTTATGTAAGTGACTGTGAACCATCAGTTATTTCTATGCTGTCACAAAATTCCAAAATTATTTCCATTGATCACAATGAATCGATTTACTCTTGAGCAGCGTTGGGATTTATTGGATCAACGAGAAACTGCACGATGACGTCGAATTTAACAAAAATTAATCATATTTTCGGATGAAGTTCATTTTCATCTTTGTGGGCACGGTAATAAGAAAAATTGGCATATTTGGGTCTCAGAATACCCACACGTGTTCTTATAGAAGCCAATGCACCCATTACAAGTGACCGTTTAGTATGGCTTGTGGAACGGAGGCATCATTTTCACATATTTCTTTGAAAATGAGAACGGCCCAACCATTACGCTCAACGCATAGACACCTATCACTATAATTATAACCAATTATATTATATATCTTTGTCGGCCACCACTTTCGTATGTGGTCGATTGGCCTGCATTACAGTCAAAATACGTATTTTATTCGGACTATTCGTATGTGGAACTCAATTCCTGCAGAGGCCTTTTCCTGTTACTTATGGTATAAAGCCCATAAAGACTGTTCCATAAACACTGTTCTCTCTTTCCTTCTTCACATAACATATTTTCATAGTTCCAAACACAATACCATCGATCCCTTGAGTATTGGTCGTACGAAACAAAATAACGGCTCCTGTCTTTGTTCTTCAGATGGTAATATTAGAAGCTATACTCGAATTCTTAAAATTGTCTGCAACGACAAGTGATAAATTATTCTTAACTACGAGGTTATTTAGGAGTTGTAATTTTTTGGCTTTTAATGGGTTAAAAAGGAATAAAATTCAGAAAAATCATCACATTTATTCGAAAGTAACTTAAAAATATAATACTTAAAGTGGTTTAAAGTGACTTTTAATGTACTAAAGTAAAGAATATGATGTAAATTTTTAATTTTTAAAAATCGTCAAAATAAGGGCATACCATACCATTTGAAATATGTTTGATTCATAAGGCTGCACATTTAGATTCATAACTTTAGAACAATACTTGTAAATGATTCGAGTAACACACAACCTTTTAGTGAGTATTCTAATTTGATATTAAAATAAGTATAAATGCGTATAAGTATCAGAAAATATGAATATGATTCCATTCTACTCATCTTTTTGAACACTCATTGCTGTAACCATCATGTCATTTTCTTTATTCAATTCTATCGCAGTGTTAACTGGTTTATACGTATGACTAAATGTCTGTCTGGCTGTTTGGTTTGCTGGTTAAACTTTTTTAGTGCAACAAACATACATATGGTAGGTATGTACATACGTATAGAGCTAGATAAAAAGATACATAAATATGAGCATACACACACATAGAAATGTGTAACGTTTGTATGAATCTTAACGAAGAACTTCACAAGTCACATATGTTTGAGACGCAGATAAATATGCGAAACGTGCATGATTCAAGCATAAAATCTAATCAATTCCAATTAGGACTTTTCTCTGATGTATTTCGTATAAATTATTATTTATCACTTGATTATTTATTATTTCTAACACACTTACGATTGCTGCTACTGCTAACACTACCGCTACCGCTACCACTACCGCTTGCTACTGTTGCTATTACTGTTGCTGCAAATTTCTAAAGATTTTTTGTGAATTTTTTTTTTTTTTTTCCAACTTAGCATGGCTTTTGGTCTACCAGTGCAGTTTAATACTGTGAACTGCTCGCATGGTCTACGGAAATTAGGAGTTGTTTAGTCTGAGGACGATAATGTTGATGATGATGATGGTAATGATGGCGAAAGCATGTTAATTTGAGAATATTTTATATGAGTTATTAACAATATTCGTTTGCCTCTTGGCATTGCTAAAGTGATGGAATATGAAAACCGGCTACATGTGTTCGATATATGGAAAGAATGAAAAGAAAATTACGATTATAATTAGTCCACTTTGACCGCAGCTGTATTGTTTTAATAAATGACAAACGATTTGTATGTCGATATCGAAAGTATACTCGTATCCTGGATATTGAAGGAAATTGATGACATTTTATGGAAAACTATGAAGAAAACTAAAATATCGCAAGAAAAATTGATGAAAAACAAACCGTTTTAGTAAAAAGCAATTAATAGAGGAATTTTTCTTTAGAAAAAAAAAAAAACAAAGACTTAAGAAGAAAAATAAGTCATTCATTTTGTTAAATTTCTACTCATTTAATGGGAGTCAGGAGATCCTTTTTTTTTGTATTGTTAATCGTTATTTTTAACGTTTCATAAACACGCATCATAATCATACAAAGAACCAGCAGAATAGTCGGTTTTCGTTTTCTCATTCTTTCTTTATTTCTTTTAACATCACAATACTCACCCATTTCATTTACAATAAATTGTAAATTATATACATACATACATACATATGTCGGTATATGTGTGCGTGTGTTGTATGATTGTAATTGGGTGAGTGAGTGAGTGTTTAGGAGATATGAAATCATTTTCAGCTTCAACAGCATACACACAACTATTATATATCAACAACAACATCAACAACAACATCAACAACAACATCAGCATCAACATCATCATCATCATCATAATAAGGCTGTCAACTTGTGATGACATTGTCAACTGACATGTCAAAAATCCACATCAAATGCAGGCATACAAACAAACCCATTTGTATGTTGTATGGATGTTCAAAAAATTTGCACGCTACCCAGTAAACATTTTGGCGTGCAATTCCTAAAATATAAGGAAAGAAAATTCATATTTATGGTTTAAAACTTTCTAAAATAACATCTGAAATTGTATTGAATATGTTATAGGGAGGGGTTTTCCGAGTTGTTGCACATAACTTTAGTTTTTGCAATATTGATGAAAAATCATCAGTGTGCGACAAATTTCCCAACGTCGCGACGTTATCCCGATTAAGGCCAAACCAAACCGGCAATGAAAACTTTGAAAATTTCTTTATTTATTTAATACTAGCTGTACCCTGCGCGTGTTGCTGTGCCACCAACTAAAATAAATTTCAAGGAAAGACATTACACAAATGTCCAATTAATTTTGAATCATTTTATTGATTTTGTGTCCCGCTGTCCTGATGATTCAGATGAACGGGCCTGAATACTACGCATTCGATCAGTTTCTAATCTCACTTCTCGTTGTTCAAGGGGTTCAAGCGAACGGGTCTCAGCGGCATATACTCGAAGATTTTCCAGTCTCAATGTTTGCCTGATTCTGAGGCTCGTAATGCTTTTTTCTTCCGTGCTTGAGGTGTAGGTCGGCCAATTGCTTGTCATTCATTTTGAATAATTTTCATTAACGCCATCCATCGGAAATTAATCGCACCAACCTTGGTATTCTCATGTGCATCAACTTTGTTAAAGAAGTTTACGATTTAATTCATTTTGAGTAATTTTCAGTGGCACCACCTGTCGGGAATTGGTCATACCAACTTAGAGAACTTCGTCGGCTCATGCGCAACAACTTTGCTAAAGATCATAACATGATCAAATGCACGGTTTACGATTTAATTGATTTTAAGTAATTTTCAGTGGCGCCACCTATCGGATATTGGTCATACTAACTTAGAAACCTTCGTGGGGTCATGCGCAACAACTTTGCTAAAGATCATAACATGATCAAATGCATAGTTTACGATTTAATTCATTTTAAGTAATTTTCAGTGGCGCCACCTGCCGGAAATTAGTCATACCAACTTAGAAACCTTCCCCGGCTCATGCTCAACAACTTTGCTAAAAATCATAACATGATCTTTATGCATAGTTTACGATTCTATAAGGTACATACAAACAAACATTCATTTTTATATATGTAGACTATGGGAAGTGACACGCCCACTAGAGCCAATACGCCCATTTTGTTCATATATACGTCAAAGAAGTCCATACAAAATTTGAGGACTCTAGCTGTTGCAGTTTATGAGATATGCGACATTAAATACTTATTGGGTGTGTAGGCGTGGTACCTCGCCTACTTGAAATTTCAACACAAAACGTAGTCTATAACTCCTTCCAGACATACAGGAAGATACTGTGAACATTTCAAAAAAATCGGTTCAGCCGTTTAGTCGTCTGTGAACTTCAAACATACAAACATACAAACAAACACACATTAATTTTTATATACATAGATTATGTATAGAAAAGTATGGGAAAATAAAAAAGGGGTGTACCAAAATTAACACAGTGGCCACATATAGTTTTATAACTCCAACTACAAATATTGTGACAGATTTCACAACACATGTACAGCTGGAAGCCTATTATATTTAATGACGAAAGATGAACAGCATCTGCTTTTTTGATAATTGCTTTGCCTAGTCTAGCTATCCTACGTCTCAATAATAACTTAATCACACGGGTTCCTTTACTGAATGTATACAAGCACATAGCATCTGACATAGCCTTATTTGGCAACCTCCCGATTCTGAAGGCTCAGAATCTCTCTGTGGAGTGAGAACAGCTATTTGGAAAGGTATATTCATCAAAAGGAAACATACAAGAAGCCTTTGTAAAATAGGCAATCAAAACATGTTGGGGAACAACAATAAGAAAAGGGCTGAGGTACGCATTAGACTTTATAGGGTCTTTTTACAGCCCATTGTAGGCTTAAAGAATGGTGATCATCTTGAATCGAACGTATAGGTCTTGTGATGATTATCGGGACCTATTCTTGGAAACTGTGAAATATTAATACAATCAGGTTGACGTTGACTCTGAGTAGCATCCTAGAGTTTATCAGGGCAATAGGCTTCAAGGACACATTATAGGGATACCCTATAAAGTTTTAGTGGAGTATAATAAATTGTAAGTTGGAAGTATTTTGTTTCTCTCCGTACTAAGTGCTGCAATGCAATTAAGAATAGTAACCGCCAAACTGTCTAATATGGTTTGCTTGGATACAAGAAAAACTGATTTTATTGTGCGTCTACTTTGCTGTACTTTAGAAGAAATGTGGCCTTGTTTCATCAGACAGTTAAATTAAACAATTAACGTATTTGCAACAGAATCGGAAAGAAGTTATGTTAAGATTCCGTCATATTTTCAAATATATTCTTTAATTTTTTCGCAAATTTAGTAAAAGTCGGTAAATTTTTTTTTAATTAATTAAATTGTTAAATTTCCTCGACAGATGGTAATCAAATAAAATGTAAGACGTAAGCTATCAATAAATATAGCAACTATTGTAATAAAGTCGCATCTTATTTGACGCGAATCCACGGTTCTAACCCTAGGTCAGACATCTTCAACAAAGCAAAATATGAAAAATATTTCTTCGGCGATCGGTAAAAACTCTGAGAGTAGATAAAATAACCACTAAAAGTTTTTCAAAAATCTGTCATTCAGAGTCGGCTTTAAACTGTAAGTTCCGCCACACAAGTATAAAAATTAACCCACACGACATAAGTGGTGTGAGAAGCTAGGTCATAGGGTGGTAATAACCAATTATATGTATATGTATGTATGTTGTATCTTCCTATTGGGCTCAAGTCAACCCCCTTGCTGAATGTGTGTACTCTAAGTCTTCACGATTACCAACTTCAGAATATTCCTAGATAGTCTGTGGCATGGCTTAAATCTCATCTTATTATTGTTTCCCACAAAAGCTTAAATAACCTCAAATCCATTTGGTTTAAAGACTCTCCTTATCTCCCCTTTGGCTGAGCATACCTTTTGAAGCATCCGGCCCACCTCACACGAGGAATAACCCCTCTTCTCAAACTCATCTGTTTGTTCTTGGCCGAGAATTTCCACATGACCTGGAACCCATTGGAGAGTAGCCTTATTTTGACTCAGCGGATTCAGCTTCCCCAAGCACTACCATCTTCCATTTAACACATTTAAGAGCCGAGTGGTCAAACGTCAGCCTGACTGTTATATATGTCCTGTCGTTTGTTACTACTATCCAAGTCGGACTGAGTATATTACTAGATAGCAAATATTATTAGATAGCAAACACTTTTATTTGGAACACATCAATGTTTAAAGATCTGTCCTTGACCTAACTGTATAACACAAAATGGTCCCTCTTTCAAAAGACCTTGCAACTGTTAAATTACTTCATATAAGAACCATAGAGCCTATTGGGGACAGTTAAGGAGGAAAATGTATTCACATGGATTCCTTGGACCCCCTAATGAATTTCATGTTAGGCTTGCCTGCCATTAACGGAGTCACAGTATGCAAAAATTTAGTATTTACTTCCATGTGCTTTTATTTTTCCAACACACGCTTGTCTTTGTATCTTTCCATTCACTATTTAAACTTTTTTCAGATTCGTTCCGCTTACCAAGACAATTGCCACATAGATCAGTGTTGGCCTGACCATCATGGTATACAACCAGTGCATAATTTCTAGGGTGCACTCCCGAGATTTGCTTGAAGGCTTTCTGCCCATTTCTGAGACGATCCCTGTTTGAACTCTCCATGTCAATTGAGTATCCTGTGATATTCGTAGATACCTTACCTCCATTTTCTCTGACATTGTCTTTTCTTCATCGTGTAAATTGTACCATCGTGCTCTTGCTCTGGTTTATTCTCTCACAGAGAGTTTTTCAAATTTTCCTTCAGTCATCAAGACTATATCATGTACATTTTATTGGCAGTCTATCCACCCTTATCGCCGTCCTCTGGTAGGTAGTGTATTGGCTTATAAGACGTGAGGCCTCGAGTCAAACCCCAGGTCAGACATCAAAACGAAAATATGGAAAAATATTTCTTCGGCTACTGCCTCTCAGCAGATTTCTGGCAAAAAATCTGAGAGTAAAAAATTAAAATTGACATGAAAAGATTCTCAATAATCTGCTGTTCGGAGTCGCCTCTTTATGAAATTAACCCACACAACATCAGTGGTATGAGAAGCTAGGTCGTCATTCTGACTAAAGGGTTGTAACGACCAATTATGTATGTATGTATGCACGCCTTATAATGTTTTCTCAGGAGTTGATCCAAAACCTGGCACCGCAATAGAGGTGAAAGAACACAAGCCCACGGGTATGTTTCTAGTTGTGTCATCCCTTATTATTGCGTTTCTCGAGTATGTTTCCGCAGACTTATTGTATGAAACCTCTGACTTTTTTTGGATATCCTCTCGAATCTAATAACCTACTTATGACCGCGTGGGGAGTGTTAACAAATGCGCCCTCTTTATGAATAAACGCGCATATGGTTGCCTCCTTCACATTCGGGACCCCTGAATGGTTTCCAATAAATCTACAAGAGTTGCCTAGGATGTAAATCGTAAATCGTTGTAGTTTTAAACTTAATTCACCCCCTAGGCTGATAGTACACCAGCATCGAAACCAGCCATTAAGATGAACGTAACCAAATTGATATACGAACCAGATAATCTAAGCTCTTTGTAACAATTTAAAACAAAAATTCTGTTAACCACTAAAAATTAAACAAAAAGATACAGCAGCTGCTTATAATGCTATACGGATCCCTCCTGTATGGTACATGTGTTTAATTTTAAATTCATTTTAATTACAGATTTTGGATTAAAACGTCAGTGGATTTTAGATTTAAATTGAATAAAAAAAAATGGAAAAGAATAAATAACCTTTAAATGAGGAGAAATCGAAAAAAAGAAGAAAAATTCAAAAAATAAACGAGAAAAATAAATCAATGAGTGCTACTTATATATGACAATACAATGATTGACAGCAAGGACTGGACATTTCATTATAAGCTTTACGACGTTCTGTACTTTTTGTATGTTTTTTATTTCTTTATTATTATTATTGTGTGGGAATACCAAGGATGATAACAGCGGGGATTAAAAGTGGACGTTTGTGCTGTTAAATAGTACTTAAATGAACATAATATGGCGGAATAAAGGTAAACATAAAGGGGTTGCTAAAGTCTAGTGGTTGCTGTGTTGCCTAGGCGAGAGTTTCGAGATCAAAACTCAGAGAAATGTGAAAGTATATTAACGTCTCTACAGTTCTCTGGCAACAGCTAATCTTCATGAAATAGCTTCTTATATCCGGCACTGGTGAACCTTATGTCCTGCCACATAATTTTGAACAAAGTGTTGTAATGCTTATGATATATGTATGAGGACCAGAGATCAGCAGTGAGTATTCAAAAAGATGAGTAGAATCGAATCATACTCATAATTTCTGATACTTATACGCATTCATACATACATAATTGGTCATTACAACCCTCACACCACTTATGTTGTGTGTGTTAATTTTATACATGAGTGGCGGGACCTACAGTTTAAAGTCGACTCCGAACGATAGATTTTTGAGAAACTTTTCATGGCAATTTTATTTACTCTCAGAGTTTTTGCAGAAATCTGCTGAGAGGAAGTCGCCGGACAAATAATTTTTGTATTTTATTTTGATGTCTGGCCTGGGGCTCGAACCCTGGCTTTTCGTCTAATAAGCCAACAAACTGCTTACTAGACCACGGCAACTTCAATTCATACTTATTTTAATATCATATCATATTCAAAGTTTGAAGTACTCATCATATTCATACTTAACAACATGTATGATGTTGTTGCTTCCGACTCTCCATAACTCAACATATACACGAAGCACAAAATAAGTATGAATCGCATACGAACACTAAAATACTTACTAGAAGTTTGTGTGTTTGCTCTGCTTGCTGCTCTATCTTTTTTGCTTATTCGTTTGTTTCCTTTGTTTGTAAATGCAACACCAACTAAGAGTGTACATTTTGATGAATGATTCGAGTCACTCGAAGTTACGAAGTTCTAAAGTTTTGAATCTAAATGAGTAGGCTTATGAATCAAACATATTTGGAATAGTATAAGTTTGATGTCAGCGTTGTACGCATACTTATTGCAACCTGTTCTTATAAATCAAAGTTGTAGTGAGTATGAATGAATCAGGGATATTTCAATATTGTTGAGTCACTTATACTTAAAATTTCATAAGTGCTTATGAGTAGCGAAAAAACGATTCATTGATGATCTGTGATGAGGACAAAACGAAGTGTATGTTGTCGAGAAGTAGTGATATGCGGCCTATTGGCTACCATCTTACAGCCGGTAACTATACTTTCCATATAGTCAAGGAATTTGTGTATATTGGCTTCGCTGTTACCACCAAAAATGATGTCGGTCTGGAGATCAAGCGCAGGATAACTCTTGTCAATAGGTGCTTCTATGGTCTCAATAGACAATTGAGTAGCAGAGACCTCTCTCGTATGACAAAACTAATACTCTACAAGACGCTCATCCTCCCCTTACTCCTTTAGGGTGCAGAAGCATGGACACTATTAAGCACTGATGCAGCAGCCTCTGAGTATTCGAGTGAAAAGTCCTATTTAAGATCTTCGGTCCAGTACAAGTTAGCGATGATTTCCGCAACTGCGACATGGACGTTGTACGGCGTACTAACATCCAGTGGCTGCACTAGCTCGGCCATGTCGTTCGAATAGAGGTGGATGCATCGGCGAGATGCGGGAATTTTCGGAAGTCGTGGAAGAGGACGACCTTGTTTGCGGTGGAAGGACCAAATAGAGGAACCCCTGTCACCGATTGGTGTAACCAACAGGCGAAGGCGCGCAAGAGTCAGAGGCGCCTGGAAGGATGTGTTAAGGCAGGCCAAAATCCGTTAATCGGGTTTTTAATGGCCAGTTAAGTAAGTAAATAAGTATATGTAGGTATGCAAAGGTACCAAAATTTATTGTTTTGACAAATATTACAAATTCAAACGTACTTTCAAGATTCCCGTCCCTGCAATTCAGTTTAATTTCATTCCTGTACGAAATATTGTGTGAGAGCGTCTGCACAATAAAAAAAAACTTTCTGAGTTTCTATGTCACTGTGCGTGTGTTTTTGAGTTGGTTTTCTTTGGTATTTTGCTCTCGAATTCTTTTTTTTTATTTATTAACGCCAAAAGAAGGACATGAGATGAAAATGTAAATGACAGTTACTTTTGACAGGTGCGTCATTTTCTTAACAACGACAGCAAGAGCAAAACTAAAATCCAACAACATCGTCACATTTAAACCAGAAAATAAAAGTGAAATCCAAAGAATTTTGTTTATAAAATTTTATATGGTATGTGTGTGTGCGAGTGCATTTGTATAGCTAAGTGCTGTTTCATTGTTATTTATATGAGTTTTTTTTTGGTTTTTTCAACACCCCATTCTCTTGCGAAAAGAGGACTATTTTGGAGGACATGGGTGAGAGTGTATGAGTTCCAGACAGTCATGATATGAAAACCTACATTCGATTCTATTGATTTTCTTTATTTATTTATTTAACATATAAATTTAATTTTTATGTACAATATTTATATTGTGTGTGGACAAGGTTGATGAAAATTATAATGATGATGACAATGTCATCAAATATTGCTTATTAGGCTGTAATGGCTTTGAAGTACCCTTCATACGTAAGTTATTAAATCGACAGCCTTACACATTGGCAGGAGTATAACAGCCTAGTAGCCGTATAAATACCAGAGATAAGCTATGAATCGTTTTTTCGCTACTCATAAGCACTCATGAAATTTTGAATTTAAGTGAGTCAACAATATTGAAATTTAACTATGTACTCTGATTAATTCATACTCACTACAACATTGATGTATAAGAACAGGTTGCTATAAGGATGCGTACAGTGTTGACATCAAACTCATACCATTCGAAATATGTTTGATTCATAAGCCTACTCATTTAGATTCATAACTTTAGAAAAATACTTATACTTATGATTCGAGTGACTCGAATCATTAGTTGTTGTTGCATTTGCAAAAAAAGAAAAAAGACATATAAGCAAAAAAGACAGAACAGCAAGCAGAGTAAACACAACCTGTTAGTACACATACTGATTTTGTGATTGGTGTACATGTTGTGTTATGGAGAGTCGAAATCAACAACATCATACGTGATGTTAAGTAGAAATACGATGAATACTTCCATGATATTAAAATAAGTATGAATGCGTATAAGTATCTGTAATTATGAGTATGATTCGATTCTACTCATCTTTTTGAATACTCATTTCTGATCTTTGATATATACATACATAATTGGTCATTATAACTCTTCACCTAGGATTATGACCTAGCTTCTCATACCGCTTTTGTTGTGTGCGTTATTTTATACATGAATGGTGGGACCTACAGTTTAAAGTCGACTCCGAGCGAAAGATTTTAAGGAAACTCTTCATGCCAATTTTATTTAATCTCAGAGCTCTTGCCAGAAGTCTGCTTATAGGAAATCGCCGACGAAATATTTTGTTTTTTTTCGAGATATCTGACCTGGGGTTTGAACCGTGGCCTCACGTTTAATAAGCCAGCGCACTACCTACTAGACTACGGCGAGATCGTATTACCCATATAGTTGAGCATAAGCTCATGGACATACCAGAAGTTGTGAAGTTCGTGATTTCTACGATTTTAATGAGCACAAACTGTATTAACATACAAAACAAGAGACATAAATATGGAACATATCTAATTATTTACGCTGTCTTATGATCCGTTGATGAGGTAGATATCTCTTTATACCCTACTTCAGTCAATTCCAAGAAGATAGTCCCTCACATTATAGTCCCATGTCATTAAAAATACTATTGAAATGTTTAAGTTTGCAAATAATATAGTAAAAACGGTATGAAGTATATTCCAATACAACATATTAAGTCCATATAGCTTTGTGGAAATGGGACATAGAACGCAGCATTAAGGAATAAAGGAATGATGCAACCTTATGTAAAAAGTTTAAGCACTGAGGCATTCTGAGTTGCGTAAGCCTCAAATCTCCTTACTTAAGTCACACCGTACAAAATCCATTTAGATATGATTAATCCAAATATATTAAGCTACACGATCTTGCTGACCAATTATTTGGACCATTGCATTACATACATAAATTATTAAACAATTTAATCCTTCAGTAAAGATTACAACCACTCATCATACCACTTAAGTTGTGTGTTTAATTTTATACATGAGTTGTGGGACCGAGAGTTTAAAGTCGACTCCGTACGACAGATTTTTGCGAGTTTTTGCCAGAAATCTGCTGAAAAGAAATTATCGAAGAAATATTTTTTCATATTTTTCATAGTTTTTGAAGATGTTTTACCTGGTGTTTGAACTGTGACCTGGCATCTAATAAATCAACACACTACATACTCGACTACGGTGATTTCAATTGGACCATAACTTGAAATTATTCTTTTATCAAAAGTTTTTTTTATTATATCTGTTACAGTGCACGCTACGCGGCATGTAATTTAACTACGAAATTTCCAATCGTATTCTGCCAAAATGGTCTGGTCATCATCGTATTTGAAGATTTGTATATGGGCCAATACCTCTACCGACCTATAATATGCGTAAGACACACATCTACAGTAATTTTCTTTGGATATTGGATAATTATTTCCGCCATTAAATAGACGAAGTGTACGAAAAGTTTGATGAACAGAGAGGGCGTCTTGATATAAAAATTTGAACGATTTGCAAACGTTGTCCTGATGTAAATCTATTCAATGAAATGTCGAACCAAACAAAATAAAATGCAATTATCAGCTGTTAAATCGTATGTCAAACTGGACCAATCTGGTCGCTGGCAATAAATGCGGTCTATATTATCAGCTAATAAATATGATGGAAAATTTAGACGACATTTTCCTTGAATTTGCTAATACTATGTTCAGATATGCACTTTTATTGAGTCAATATTCGGTTTATTGAGTACAATATTTTAAGTGTTCAGGCATAATAATATACGCAGTTAAGATTCTTATTCAATATTCATTTGACAGTTGGTAAACAAAACAGCTGGTGGTTTTAACAACATTGTTTTTATTTTGTTGTTTTGTTTTGTTGTTTTTTTGTTTTGTTTTTTCTTGTTTGTCGTTCGGTTAATTGTAATATGCTCACATACTATAACAGCGCAGCTTTTTAAGTTTTACTCAATATTATAACAATTTGCGTATTTATTGCTCAATAATTAATTGAAATTTATATGAAATATTGAGTTCAATAATAGCGTTTATTGCGATTTACGCAATAAAGGTGCATATCTGAACACGGTATAAGGTTGGTCACAAAATTAAAAAATTCAAAGCGTATGATAAATGAATCGGTGTTTCCACGAAGGATCACTTAACAGACTAATCCGACTCAAGTAGAGGGTTTCCAGTATCTCTATCTCATAAACACGATGGTGCCAAATATGCGTTGGAGTTTGAATTGGAAGACAAAAACTTAAAAAAAATGCATATTTTCAAAGTTCTAAAGCTGTGAACAGTGGATATATCATGGAGAGAATAAACAAGTTTGTAAGCCGATACTTGGAATTTAAAAGTTATGGCCACAGCCTCAGTAAACTTCCTGAGGAAATGTGCAATTACGCCCTTCCATACAATGCATATAAGTCGTCGTAGTCTAGTAGATAGTGTGCTGGCTTATTAGATGTGAGGCCACACTTCAAACCCTAGCGACTTCCTATCGAATTCTGGAAAAAATTATGAGAGTTAATAAGAATGCCATGACAAAGCTTTTCAAACAAATTTGTCGTTCAGAGTAAAGACAGACAGAAATAAATTTTTCAATAAAATTTGAAGTACCCACAGTCTAGTAGGTAGTGTGTTGGCTTATTAAACGGGAGCCTGTGATTCATATCCCATTTCTAAACCTATTACTTCTTATTAAACGTAGAATTTTACTTTGATTTCAAAGTTAACATATCGTCTGATTGAAGTTTGAATGTTGGTGTCAACAAATAGGGTGTCGATATAAAATAGCCATGACCCCAAAAAAGGGAAAAAACAGAGAGAGAGAGAAAACAAAACGAAAAAAGCGTATATCAAACAAACGCCTAATGACGATGATTTTATTTTATTGTATGGGTGTCGTCCATTCCTTTTTCAATACAATTTTCGGTGCGTTTTTGTTTCTGTCATATATCGGTAGAGACGTATTTCATGTTTTTTCTCTTCATATTGTTGGCGTTGCTATTGTTGTTTTTGTTTTTATTACAGGAGAGAGATATGGATTTGAAATGTACGATTTTATAAAGTTTTCTCTTAATACATACGCATGTATTGTATATGTATGTATATCTATGGACGTATGGGTGGGTGTATTACGTTTTATGATATAAAATGTCAAAAAATTCATTCAAATGTCAATCACAGTCAAACTTTTTGTTTAGTGTTGTTGTAACTGATTTTACTGCTTACCGTTGTTGTTGATTTGTTGGGGGTGACACATCATGATCTTCAAGTGAAGTTGATTTTTGTTTCTATTGTAACGAAAAATATTTTTTGTTTTTTAATATTTTAATGAGGGTTGTGAAATGGGGTGAAATTTTTAATTTGAAGAAGATTTTCAAAAAAATTGATACGACTTTAAAGGAATTAACACTTAATTATGATGCTTTAAAATTAATCCGTTCATCATTTAACTTTTGTATAGAAACTCTACGGTTTTATAATGATTTAAAATGTAACATTAAAGATGTGGCACGGAGTAGTTTTTACAGTTTTTATTATGCTCACTAACAAGTTTTAAGGCTCCAAAAAGACAAAAAAATCAACATTATTTTTAAAACTAAATGAGAAAGAACAAAATAAGGAGAAGACATTAGAAACTTTGCAGCAGCCCTATATTTCATAATATTCATGTTGAGCCCAGGCGTATTTTTTTCGCCAAAAGATATTGACTTATTGTATCTCTAATTGCTCGTACAGAATATCAAACGTGGCATGAGCTGTGCAGCCCGTAGCGCCATATTTTTGAAACCACTTTTTGCTGGTGTTTAGATTATCAGATTCAAGCCAAATAAATATGGATAGTTCAAGGAAATGTAGATACACCAAACATAAATTTTTTTCGGGATGCATTGTACGCTCTTGGACCTCATATATAACATACGTACATACATAATTGGTCATTACGCTGTAGTCTAGTAGGTAGCGCACTGAGGTCAGGTCAGAAATGAAAACGAAATATTAAAAAAATATTTATTCGGCGACTTCCTCTCAGCAGATTTCTGACAAATTTTGCGAGAGTAAATAAAATTGCCATGAAGAGTTTCTCAAAAAAATCTGTCGTTCGGAGTCGACTTTAAACTGTAGTTCCCTCCATTAATATATAAAATTCACACACAATAAAAGTGATGTGATGAGAAGCTAGTCCGTAATCCTGACTGAAGTACTGTAGTGGAAAATTAAGAAAAAGAAGATGAAAAGTATCTTAAATGTGAAAAACTAAAACGTTAAAGTATACAGTGAGCATCAAAATAAACAGTATACATACATACATAATTGGCCATTACAACCATTCAGTCAGGATTACGGCCTAGCTTCTCACACCAATCATGTGTGCGTTAATTTTATACGTGAGTGGCGAGACCTACAGTTTAACGTCGACTCCGAACGACAGTTTTTTGAGAAAACTTTTTCATCTGAGGTTTATTTACTCTCAGACTTATTGCCAGAAATCTGCTGAGAGGAAGTCGTAGAAGAAATATTTTTTTTTCATATTTCGTTTTGATGTCTGACCTGGGATACGAATATGTCTAATAAGCCAACACACTACCTACTAGATTACGGCGACTTCAAAAAAAAAAAGAAACTGTATGCAATGGATAAAATTCTAACAATCACCAAACTCAACTTAAGGAGAGTGCCCGAAAAAATTTAAAAATATTTCGAATTTTTTTTCAATTTTAAAAACTGGCAAGGATACAATTTTAAAATAAAAATAACGGTAATTTATTAATGTATATATTTTTCTTAATTTACAGTTTCTTTTGGTGCTCACTGTAGATCAGAGATCAGCAATGAGTATTCAAAAAGCTGAATAGAATCGAATCATACTCATAATTTCTGACGTATTCATACTCGTATCAATATCATGGAACCTCTATTCATATTCAAAGTTTGAAGTGCTCATCATATTCATACATAAAAACACGTATGATGTTGCCGAATCACAAAATAAGTATGATCCGCGTACGAACACTAAAATACTCACTAGAAGGTTGTATGTTTGCTCTGCTTGCTGCTCCGTCATTTTTGACTTATGTGCCTTTTTTCGTTTTTTTTTTTTTTTTTTTTTTTTTTAAATGTAACAACAACTAAGGCTGTAAATTTTGATAAATGATTCGAGTCACTCGAATCCTTTATAAATATTAAAGGTATTTTTCTAAAGTTATGAATCTAAATGTGTAGGCTTATGAATCAAATATATTTCGAATGGTATGAGTTTGATGTCAATGTTGAACGCATACTCATTACAACCTGTATTTATAAATCAAAGTTGTAGTGAGTACGAATGAATCAGAGAACATATGTAGTTAAATTTCAATATTGTTGACTCACTTGTACTCAAAATTTCATGAGTGCTTATGAGTAGCGAAAAACGATTCATTGCTGATGTGTGGTGCAGTTCCCACCGCTCATTAATGAAATTAACACGCGCGGTAATGTGAGAAGCTAGGCTGTACTCCAGACTAAAATCTTATATTGTCCAATTAAGTAAGTAAGAAAGTCTTCAGTTTTCGAAACCTAAACGTATAAAAAATCACCCGTTATTAGTTGTTATATTAATAATAACACATTAATTCGCTAAATCCATCTCTTGTCTGATTAATCTAACTTGCCTATCTATCTACGTTTACATATATGCATATAAGTCTCTACCTGTTGTTGTTTATGTACTTATAATGCATGCATATAACAACAACAATAACAATAACAACAACTTTAATTGTCTTCAATATTTTAAAGATTTTTCTTTAGATTTTCCATTGCATTGGCATTATTGAGAAGTTGTTTGTTGTTGTGTATACGAATTTATGTATTCGGAAATTAACATCAATCAGAATCAATTTAAGTTAATCCTTGAAGAAAACCAATGATATATTTGGACAATTTTCTCAACAACAACAACAATAACAATAACAACACAATCTTCATTAAAATTTACATGCAACATCCATGGATGGATGTTGATTGTTTGTCTAGCACGGCAAATGGACATTATAAATAAATAGTCAAACTAAATAAAACAAATACATGCACATACACACTACAATATATATACAAACATACACACATGCATACAAACATAACATAAGAGAGATACATAAACATTAAATTAGAGAGAATTTAAGCATGTAATAATAATTCCCACAGAATTATACTCAAAGGATATACACAAACCATACATACGTATGTGCATACATATGTACGTGCATACATACATACGAGTAGATGAAGACAGACGTGCCAACAGCAGTAGCAGAAGCAGCAGAAAGGCAATCAAGCAGTTAGGCAGGCATGTGTCAAATCTTTTTTTTGCTTTTTTCTGTTTGCTGGCAATAATCTGCTGCAATTGCAAACAGATCTAAATGTAACTGATGTATGTCCGTATGTATTTAGGTATGTATGCATGCAAGTAGTTGCATGTGATGATCAAATTAATAGAATCTTATGCAATTGCATAGAGTCCAGTCGGTAGATGTAAAAGCCAATCGTCGTAATATAAATGAGCAGGACACGTATGATGACAAGCGTGATGACAATGACAACAGCAACAACAACAACAACGGAAAATACGTTAAACTAAACTATCAGGAACAACAATAAATAGCAGTTCAGTTGCATCATTAAATGAACTAATAATTGTTAGAAATTTACACACAAAATATTGGCATGCAACACACCGGAGTATATTCAAATTAACGCATCTAAACTGCAACAACCATAAGATATAGGCTCCGCACAAGCAGAGCCAAAGTAGCAACAGCAGAGAGCGTAACAGAGAGCGAAGAACAAAATCCCATAAGCAAACGAATTATTTGAACAGATTTGTCACATTTAACAACCATTGCCCCACTACAGTGATACATAGTACAGCTCCACGAAAGTTCTATACGTAACAAATTTTAACGGTAAGACACACACACACACACACTTATGCACGCACACAAAAATTCGGCGGCATTAATAGATGTTTGCATGAATAAATTTACGAGCAATGGTTTTGTGCATAATTATTGTTGTTGTTGTTGCTGTTGCTGCTGCTGTTGTAAGTTCAACAAGAAAATCAAAATCTTTTCCTAATTAACATTTTCGACGTGGTTAATGTCACTTTTGCCAAAATATCTACACACACACACACATACACAATCTCTCTCTCTCTCGCACTAACACGTTAATTTGACAAACAATCAGCCAGGGAAACAGCATAGCATAGATTTCATTCGTGTGTGACATTTATTAGTTTAGGTCGCGATTTAATGACGCATACAAACGAAAACCTTAAATTTATGCCCGAGTACGTAGCTCTCTGTTGTGCGTACCATTGTAAAGCAAGTGAAATGGTGCGTGTGTGTGTATATTTGTGGCATACGAGTTAACCGTACATGCATTGCTTGAAGACGTGATAAATTTCACTTGAAATTTTAACACAGACACACTCGAGCTGCGTATTTACTTTGGAATTTCGCTGATTATATAGACATCATCAGTTTGTTTGCATATAAGTGTGTGCGTTACGTATAAGTGTGCGTTACGGTTAAACCTCCCAGGTATTTACCGTGATGGTTGAGCTGTAAATTAAATTGATAAAGTGTTGTTCGCAAGGAAACATTCAAATTTTTGAAGACAATTAAACGTACGCGTACTTAAACACTTTAAATTGCAGACAATTAACACGAGTCCACATAATTTATTTCGCTTAACCTAGAATTACAAGCTGAGTGTAATAGGGAAGAAGGTTTTATAAATGGAGAAAAAATTGAAAAAATTACGAATAAAAATCCTTATTCCTTCCAATATTGAAGCCTAACTTGATGTTTTAGTTCGTATGGCCTTATGTTAGGTTAGGGCGAAGTGGTAGCTCCGATATCAAAGCTCACTTGAGCACGCATAGCGGCCCGTTGTGATGCTACGAGTGAACGCAGTCTCTATACTGACCAAGTTCCACCAAAAAATCAGGGAAGAGAAGGAAGTTTGTCAGCGCAGGGGCTGCCTTCTTATAAATAAGTTCAGATGTTCTCATCCTTTTCATTATGAACTTCAGATCCTGAATTTAAAATCTAACATTGAAGTCATAATAATGCTTAGATGACATGGTATTGTGGCTAAGAAACTTGACCACAAAGACGAGCATGACCGAAATGACGAGAATGAATTTACACCTCAGTTTTCAAAATTTTAAGATGGTCAATCTGCCTTCTACCCTCCTAGACACGATCATAGAAGGGTCAGGTAGAATCAGCTCTTTTTTCTAAGACCAACACTCAGGGGATGACCCCTATTTAGACATTGCATTGTGTTGGAATTAGGAAAATAGGTTATGGAAGGAGGAAAGTAGGCAATTATGTTTGCGGCTTTTAGATTTTATATTATAAATGACTGGAAAGACTTCTGTAGGAAGAAATTTCCATTAAGGGATAGGGCGGCTAAAGAACTAATTCTGTCTGTAACGCATTGTGAGATCTACTGACCAATGGACCACAAACGGTTGCGCTGTACACGTAACAGACTTGTATTTCGCAAAAATATGTAAATTTTTGTAACAAATTCGTTTACTTCGTTCGAACACATTTCGTATAAGTAGCGGTGGAAGAGCGTAACACAACCTCAATGCGATAGTATTTTAATGAACTAATAGAGTTGGATACTCTACTGCCATTAATAAGTGCCTGCGCTCTCTGCTGTACTCGGTCTCAAAGTCCCAAAATAGAATATGTATTCTATTTTCACTCGGATATACATATGTAAGTGATTTAAATAGAAAGAAGATCAGATGAAGTTAAGGTATCGAGGCACTTGAATGCTTCTTTCGACAAGTGAAAAATATACTCTTTACAGTGAACACTGCATTGAATTTACGTTCAAGAATATCAAGAGGCACATGACGTAATATTTGTCATGCTAATAAGTTATCAAACAACATTGGGTTGTTCGCGCATTAAAAGATCTTTTTCATACGACCCCATTTGGAGATTGACTGTATGTTGGAAGTAAAAAGAGTAATTGATATTAAACCTTTTCATCACAATCTCCAGAGCACGGTATACGATAGAAAGAATATGAATGACAAATGTTGCAGGCATCTGCAAAAGAGTATTTAAGTTCAGAATTAGAAGAGAGAAGATAGAGCTGAAGGAAGAAGAATACCATGTGGAACCTCTATATTCAGTCTAAACTCATCTGATATATCTTATCATGAGATTTTTCATAATATCATACCGCGATACCAAATTGGCAAATTCAAAAAAATTATATCAAGGAGTTTTAACGTCATTTGTTTCAATTTTGCGATTTGGATTATTACCTAGCTTCAAACACCACTTATGTTGTGTGTGTTAATTGTATACAGCTTAAAGTCGACTTTGAATGACAGATTTGTTGAGAAACTTTTCATGGCAATTTTATTTACTCTCAGAGAGTTTGCGAGAAATCTGCTGAGAGAAAGTCGCCGCAAAAATATTTTTCATATTTCGTGTTCTTGGAGAAATCTGACTTAGGGCTTGAACGGTGGCCTAACGTCTAATACGCCAACACACTACCTAAAAGACTACGGCGACTACCAATATTATTGTGAATATATTTTTTATCTGATTGCTGAGACAATACGTGATGATTTATTCAAACGAAACGACATGTTTTCCAGAGCAAGTGTGATATTGCGGGGCTTGTCAAAGGGTATAGTAATAAGTCGGTATATTTTTGAATGAATCACAGGCGTTTTGAATAAAAGAAAGTCATTATTTTGACTCTCATAAGATTTTTACACATTGACAGCGATTTATTAAATTTCATTATCCCTCCCAAAGAATAGGGTAGGAGTTAAATATCTTTCTGACGTCTGATTTTTTAAGGCTTCAAAACAAATACAAGTTACTTCAGGCAAAATCCGTAGAATAGGGTGAATGACGGGGCAATTAGAATTTTAGTGCACGCGTTTTTGTTATGGAAAATGCACTTGTATGACAAACACGACCTTATCTACTTTCATTTAGCTTGCTTAAATGGCGACTTGACTTGTTCTCCAGTAGTAGTAAAGCAGTATGGTAGTAGTAGTATGATAGTAGCAGTATGGTAGCAGTCTTAGTAGTATTAGTATGGGAGTGGTAGTAGTAGTAGTAATAGTAGTAGCAGTAGGCGTAGTAGTAATAGTAGTAGCAGTAGTCGTAGTAGTAGTAGTCGTAGTAGCAGTAGTCATAGTAGTAGTAGTAATAGTAGTAGCAGTAGTCGTAGTAGTAATAGTAGTAACAGTAGTCGTAGTAGCAATAGTAGTAGCAGTAGTCGTAGTAGTAGTAGTAATAGTAGTAGCAGTAGTCGTAGTAGTAGTGGTAATAGTAGTAGCAGTAGTCGTAGCAGTAGTGGTAATAGTAGTAGCAGTAGTCGTAGTAGTAGTAGTAATAGTAGTAGTATTGTCTGTCGAAGTTGAATTAATCAGCCTTTTTAATAGCATAAACTTCTGCTTGAAAAATACGCACGAGTTTTCCCAAAGAGCTCAAAATATTTCGTTCCGGAACCAATAACTCCTGCTCCTGTTCATAGATCAATTCTTGGCCCATCCATATACTACAAAATAGTCAATTTTTTATTGAAATGCAGTGGATGCCCTTTAAGTTTGGAGGGCAGTATAATCGTATGGTCACAGTACTTAGGCACCTCTTCACGACAATAAGGTAATAAAATGTAGTGCTTAGTAGCAAAAATTAAGTAAGACTCCTGCAAATCTCGTAAAATATGACGATCTTTGAAATTCGAAAAGGACTTCGAACCATTTGACTCATTCCCTATGTTTACTTTTATGCTTAGTGAAAGCTGTGAAATATTTCTTCAGCGACTTCATCTTAGCTGTCTTCTGGCAAAAACTCGGAGGGTAAATAAAATTGCCATGAAAAGGACGCCGCTACGTGTGAACAGCACATGACACAGGGGATTTTCCGCACCCTCATCTTATGAGAATGTGATGTCTTTCGGCAAGTTCATCTCAGCATTTTTCTGGCAATAATCCTGTGAGTAAATAAAATTGCCATGAACAGTTTCTCAAAAATCAGTCGTTTTAAGTCGATTTTAAACCGTAGGTCCCGCCACTCATGAATACAATTAATATACACAACATGGGTAGTGTGAGAAGCTAGGTCGTAATCCAGACTAAAGGGTTGTAATGAACATGCTCTGAACAGTCTCTCGGTTCTTCTCTTACCAGAAACAGTTTTCTGTTTACGTAAGGATAAAAATTGCATGCCTCACAGACAGCCTAAAATGTTCACCAGCATTAGAGAGACAAATATTCATATGGTCTGGTGTACTTAAACTTATATTTTCTGTGGCTTTTAATCCAAGTTGTAAAGGCTTTGAAGCTAATATCATATCTGATTAAAATGTGTTTAAATGAGAGCAATAATTACCATTTTTTTATTCATTCGCTATTAAAAAATTATATTTAAAATTTAAATCTAAATACACGATATTTATCGTCCTAGAAAACGAGAAAAAAACGAATTAAAAAAAGGACGAACAAAAAAAATCGAAATGAAAACTTCAATTATCTATTGTGACATTACAAATTATGCAATTTATTGAAAATCCATCCGTATCTGATCTATGGATGATAATGAGTGTATTTTATTATTACAAAGTGCATACATACATACAACATACATACGTATACATATGTAGATACATACATACATATCAGAAAACATATGGTACGTGTTTTTGTGACTTTAATTCAGTTTTGAATAATTTTTTGCCCCAACATCTATAATTGTCGTTCCATTCTTTTTTAGAGCCATTACAACAATGGGCCAAGTTATACATATGTATGTATGTAACCGGGCGGGCAGTGAGAGAGTATGAGTGGGCGGGCATTGATGTTTCACTGCTGCCATAATAAATGTCAGTCAATAAATATAAAACGCAAAAGTAAAAGAGATGTGTCAAATAAATTAATTTTGCAACAAAAGCCATCAAAACTAATTACGACACGGCAGACAATATATTAATGACGTGTCAAAATTAACATTTCATTATTTGAAATCAGACATACTCTTACATACATACATACATACCTACACTGGAGTATAATCAATGACAACAAACGAAAAAAAATTTATTTTGTGAAAAACGTATGTATTTGTAGAGGATTTTATTTTTTTTCGGCAAAAAATAAAACTTGAATGAAGAAGTTCATGTACCTTTCCTTTTAACAATTTTACTTTCTTTTATTCTAATATTAGAGAAGGAAACACATTAAAAATGCAACCATGTAATGAAAGATAGTGTATCACTGGCAGCGTCATATTTTGCTTTCTATTGCACTAAACTGTCAAATGACATTTCATCTACAAAATGAAAGCAATAAACTGTACAACCAACAACCATTCGCACACGTAGTAGACAAAAACAATTGCAATTTGAATTGAAATATTTTGCACTTCAACTGAAAATAATTATTTTAAAATTCAATTCGCTAGTTACAGGAGTATCTATGATATACAGATAAAGCCTTAATTGTTCCATTAACCCATTACAACCTCAGGTTATTTTAAATACAACTTGAGTAACCCTGTCCACGTTGCTGGACAATACGATTTCATATTTATATTAAAAATAATATCTTTTGAAAGATGTCCTGGTAATCTAGTGGGTAGTGTGCTAGACTATTAGCGTAAGGTTCGTGGGTTCGATTCCCACCAGAGACTCTGGTCTGTGACACTACACCGAGCATATGGTCAAAGTTAATCAGCTCGTATATAATTAGAATTTAAATAAATAAATAAATAAATATCTTTTGGAACAAAGCACAAGGGCGAAAGAACATTAAAAACTAAAGTTCATTGTAGTGCTTAGAGGTCAAAGACATTTCGTGAATTTTCTCAAAAAAATTACAAACCAATTGTGGCTTCGCAACACGTGAAATTGCAACATATTGAAACCATGTGCAAATACACAATCTTCTTCATCAATTTCGGAAACTTGAAACAAATGATCTTGAACTTTATTAATAATCTTAGCCAATACAAAACAAACGGCAAACTGTTATATTACTTACTTACTTAATTGGCCATTAACAACCCGATTAACGGATTTCGGCCTGCCGTAACACATCCTTCCAAGCGTCTCTGCTTCTTGCTTGCCTACGCCAGTTGGTTACACCAATCGATGACAGGACTTCCTTGATTTGGTCCTTCCAACGCAAACAAGGTCGTCCCCTTCGCCGACTTCCGCAGATCGCTGCATCAAATATCCGTCTCGCCGGAGCATTCTCCTCCATGCGAAAGACATGGCCGAGCCAGCGCAACCGCTAGATGTTAATACGCCGCACAACGTCCATGTCGTTTTGGAGCTCTGATAGCTAATTGTTAGATCGGATACGGAAATCATCGCCAACTCGCACTGGACCCAAGATTATACGTTGAAATTTTCTCTTGAATACTCTCAAGGCTGCTGCATCAGTGCTTAATAGGGTCCATGCCTCTGCGCCAGAAAGAAGAACGGGGAGGATGAGCGTCTTGTAGAGTATTAGTTTAGTCGTACGAGAGCGGTCTCTGCTACTAATTGCCGATTGAGACCATAGTAGCATCTGTTGACAAGAGTGATCTTGCGCTTGATCACCAGACTGTCATCATTTTTTGTGGCAACGGCAGAGCCGAGATAAATAAATTCCTTGACCAGTTATCGGCCGTAATCTGAGATCCAATACGCTGGACGTCCCTACTTGTCGATACAATACTTAGTTTTGCCCTCATTTATTGCCCATATTTATTGCCAGACCCATCTTAGTAGGCTCTCATTCAATAGCACTAAAGGCAGAAGTAATATCGTCGTCAGCGTACTCAAGCAACTGGACGCTTTTTTGAAAAATAGTGCCAATGCGATGCACTCCTGCCTTCCGCAGAACACTCTTCATGACGAAGTTGAAGAGGTCGCATGTTATGGGATCGCCTTGTCTGAAATCTCGCACGGTATTAAAAGGAAAATGCTATTTAAGCCTTATTTAAAATTGCTCACTAATATTTTAACTGAAACTCATTTTCTGCACATAATTTTAATAAATTTATATTGCGAAGAATAATTAGTAGAGATCCAATGTAAATTAGGCAATCCGCGCAAAGCAAGGGACATCAGAAATACGGTTGAGTGAACTACTAAGTTAAGTGAGGGCAAGTTCAGATGTATGTATGGCCATGAACGTCATACAACTACCCTCGCAAAACTGTTATGTACCAGGGGAATAGACACAGAAGTAAGAATAAAGATCTAAGAAGCTATAGCTTCAGTCTCTCCAAATAATTTATCCAGAAAACCTCCTGACATGTGAACTTCCCAGATAGTTTGAAGCTTATCATGAAGCTTATTGAAGTCAATTATGGCTAAAGTTAACACACAAAACATGGTCGTTGTGAGAAGTTTTTTTTTCGAACGTCTCCGGACTCACACTAACCCACCCTCACCCGACCGCGGAGGGTGCGTTCCCATTACGTGTCGTACACACTACAGTCCGGACTGTAGCGGGTAAGGGAAAAGTAATGGCAATGAGAACATAAATCAGCTACAGAACTTAATCACAAGCTGAATAAAGTTACAATAAACAGGAACTACCTATGACAAGTTGGGTTGTAATCTGATTGTAGTGACAAATTGTGTTAAGTAGCTCATGAAGCGCTACTTTTTATGAAAGACTGGGCTTCGATAAGTAATGTTCCCATCCAGTTACCCAATACAATTGCTTCTAGGCAATTACAGATGACTACCCCCTATCATTGCGGAAAGTGCCATAAAAATAATGTTAATCTCCTATGCCATTATTATTATCGTCGTAAATTGGTGCCATAGTACTGCGATCATTCAGTCCATTGTACTTCCTGAAAACTTTCTGGAATATTAATATCTACCAAGTCTATTGCCCAAACGAATTTCAGTATGCTGCTCGGTACCAACAAAAGCATTTACATGTCATGTTACCACGTAAGCTCCCAGTGGTTTTCTCTTGGTGTGCATTAGTGCCTCACAGGTTCCAAGAATGTATTCTGATGATTGATTCTCATCGTCACAAAATTTGTATGTTAGTTTTGATGGATTCGGATTTCACAAAATCTTTTAAAAGAATATGTAGCTTTTCGATTGCTGCATTAACTTTTATTACTAAGTCTCGTTGAGAAGTATTTGCCAAAATCCTAAAGTCTACTTTATTTCTCCAGGGGACAGCTGGTAAGCCAAAATGGATCCAGTAATGAATTACCTTAACCATATTTTTCAAAGCTTTGGTCTTCAATACCATGTGCAGTGAACTTAAATCTAAAAGAACTTCCAGCGCTGCTGTAGAAGAAGTTTTCATTGTCCCAATTATACTAACAACCGCTGGTCTCTGCGTCTTGTCCAACTTCATTTGCTATGTTTTCAATTTTGTTCTCTTTGTCCAGACAATTGCCTCACAGGTCTCTATTGGTATGACAATCACAGTAAACATGCAATACATAAATCCTGGGTTACATCACCAGGATTTTACTGCAAGCCTTCTTCATAATATTATGGCACATTTGGCCTTGACTGAGATGTTTTCTAGAATAGACATTTATGTCAATTTACTGTCTAGTATTATTCTCAGAGATTTGGTCTCCTTTTCTTCCATTTAAGAAATTTTCTTACAAACATACATACACAATTGGTCATTACAACCCTTCGATCACGATTACGACATAGTTTCTCATGTCATGTGTTAAATATTTTATTGTGAACGGCAGAGTTTTGAGAAACCTTTGTAAACTTTATGTACTCTCAGAGTCTTTGCTACAACTCTGCTGTAAGAGGATTTTGTATTGTTAACGATATCTGATCTGGGATTTCAACCGAGACCTCACGTCTAATAAGCCAATACACTACTTACCATAATACGGCGATGTTTTCTTACTCTTGTAAATGGTACCATTGTAGTCTTGCCGGGGTTTATTCTCAGATCCACTGTCATGCATTACATACATACAGTCATACATACACAATTGGTCATTACAACCCTTCAGTCAGGATTACTACCTAGATTCTCACACCACTTATGTTGTGTGTGTTAATTGTATACATGAATGACGGGACCTGCAGCTTAAAGTCGACTCCGAACGAGAGATTCTTGAGGAATTTATCATGGAGATTTTTATTTACCCTCAGAGTTTTTGCCAGAAATATGTTGAGAGGAATTTTTTGTATTTCGTTTTGATGTCTGTTCTGAGGTTTGAACTCGGGCTTTACGTCTAATAAGCTAACACACTACCTACTAGACTACGGCGACTTCAATCATGTCATGCATCAACAACTTAGAATCTCAAGTCGTCTTTGAATGATCTCGCAAAGAGCCTCTTTAAATTTTCCTTTAGCCGTCAAGAATACATCATTTGCATATTCTTAGCAGTCTATACCCGCCTAGTATAGTTTTGCCTGTATTCACTAGATTTAACTAGTGGTGGAGGGACTTCCTTTGACTGTGCTGAACCTGATTGTCTTGTTGTATTCCATACACTGAATCATGAAAATCTTTATTTCCGAATATTTGTTTTCCTTTTATAACAATTAGGAATTCAATTGAATTTAAACAATAAGTTTTTGACGATAAAATGTTGATCTTTAATAATTTCAATATGATTTTATAAACGCATTTCAAATATTTTACGACAATCATAAATAAATATTCACTTTAATTTATTTATGACCCCCAAAAGCATTTTAGAGGTTAAATTGCTAATCCATCAGTTGCCGAGTGTACGATAAAAAGATGAATTAATAAACGTTATACACGAGACAGAGAATTATTATAGTAAAACGGCTTAATCGCATATAATCTATTGTCATCCATCGTCCAATATGTCTGCTATCAATCCATCAATATTTGCCAACAACACACGTTCTAATTGTACACACTCCCGCATACACTTGTACACTTATAATGTCTATCAGACACGTATGTACGTGTACGTACATATGTGTATGTATGTATGTACACAGGCTATTATAGTGAAATATACAAACCGCTAAATCAATTGAATTGAATTTATCAATTGATTTTAACTGTTCCAAACAAACTACGTATGTCTGTATAACGGGTATTGAAACAAAAACGACAACAACAACAACAATTGCATTATAATATTTATAGCAACAATTTACACAGTCCAACACAGCCATATGCACACAAAAAATACTTTAAATAGTCACATGATGGTACGATACTTCACACACATACTCTTGCAATTCAGTTGCATAAATAATTTATATGTATTGAATGGTAAAGAGAGGTTAATTTGTTTGGCCAGTATGGCCGACAGAAAAAAAGAAGAGTAACAACAACAACAACAACAAGCACATGAATAAAGTAATTTTTTCTTGCCTTTGTTGTCCATGGGATGATGGGAAGGAAGGAGTTAAAATGTTTTATGCAATCATTGTCAGTTCGTCAGTGCATGTCAATATTTTATTAAATGACATTAAACTGTCTCTATCGGATTAATTAATTTATTGTTTTTGTTGTTGCTGTTAGTATTTATTATTATTATTTTTTTTTGTTGATACATACCAACTCATAACGAACCAAAAACTATGTACGACAATTATGGCAAACAAAAAAAAACCGATGGTTATAACAAAAATATACACAATGTTGGACGAAATAACAGGGACACTAGTAATTTTTAAATATAAATTTATTTATATGTATATTTAATATTACTTTTATAAATTAAATTTTTATTTATTTGACAAATAATTCTTCGATTTATTTTGCTGCGGTTTACGATTTGTTTCCTCCAACATCGATTTCCGTTGTCAATCACCTGATGCCGTCCTAGATGCTGAACAGGTTTTGGTTTTAATGTCAATGAAAAAAAGAAGGACATAATAGTTGTAGAAAGTTGAAGTCGCAGTAGTCCGAATAGGTAGTGTGTTGGCTTATTAGACGTGAGCCCACGGTTCAAACCCCAGGTCAGACATCTCGAAAAAAATTAAATTCGAAAAAATATTTCTTAGGTATCTTTCTCTCAGCAAATTTCTGGCAAAAACTCTGAGAGTAAATAAAATTTCTGTCCGGAGTTAAGTTTGTATAAAATTAACGCCACTCATGTATAAAATTAACACACTCAGCATAAGTGGTGTGAGAAGTTGGGTTGTAATCCTGACTGAAGAGTTGCAATGACCGGCTATGTATGTATGTATCAGAGATCAGCAATATTCCAAAAGATGAGCTGAATGGAATCATACTCATAATTTCTGATACTTAAAAGCATTCATACTTATTTTAACATCATGGAACCTCTACTCATATTCAAAGTTTGAAGTACTCATCACATTCATATTTGAGCCGTTCAGTGCACAAAGTGATTAACTCCACTTTTTGAAAAATCCTAAATTTAAGTGTCAAAGCACTTGGGATAGTCATAACTTTTTATATTTATTATAACTTTCCTGAATAGTAAAGATTAACACCATTAAACGACAAAATTTTTTGGGCCATTGAATAATAAGTAATTTATTTCAGAAGACATTTTGATTAACTCCATACTCTTATGTAAATCGTTTCAATAACGTAATTCAAATGCACCACTAGCAAACGCAACGCATTTTAAAATTTACATAGTCAACTTGAACAAAATATTTCTTTAAGAGACTGAATCAAAGTTAAAGAAGTAAAAAAGAAGGCGTTTCACGAATAGAACTAAAGATCAAAGATCATGTTCTTGCACATATTACCTTCGAAAAGACAAAACTAATATTCCCGTTTGCAAAAAAATGTTTTAAAGATCAGGTGAGTGACGGGCGGATACACAAATGTTGTTCTAAAGAACAAGTTATTTTTTTTGATTGATCAGCGCAAAGGCCGTGTTGCAAGCAAAAAAGTAGATGACATAAATGTTATCAAAGGGCTCATAGTCCAAGACGACAATATTTACATCCTGACTTAAATAGTAAGAAAATGTACGAACTATACGTCACACAATGTGAAAAAGAAAATATAGTACCAGTGAAAGAAAAATATCACTATAATGTGTTCTCTACAAAATTTAATTTACATTTTAAACAACCATCAAAAGATACGTGTCGAAATTGTGACGCTTTGCAAACAAACATTCAATCTTCAGACGGTGAGGGAATTAAGACGGCAAAAATTGAAAAGGAACCCCACATAAAAGAGGCAGAACGGGCTCGCCATCAAATGGCTGCCGATCGAATGGCAGCATTAGAAAAAAGTTTGGTAATTTCTTTCGACTTAGAAAAATCTTTAGGCTTTCCTAAACTGACTACACCTGTAGCTTATTATAAGCGAAATGTATATGTTTATAATTTCGGATGTAATGAATTCAGTAAAAATATAAGCCACATGTTTGTTTGGCATTAAAAAACTTAAACTTAAACAATTTAAATACATAATTTAACTTCATTATGTTTTCAGTTGCCAAATCGATTAACTCCAGCAGTTACATGAAATTTATAACAGTACTGACATTATTTGTTTCGTCATTCTTTCTTATTAATTTTATATACCATTAGGTGAAAACTATATATGTATTTATGTATTCTACAATATATATTTGAATTTATATTGTAAGGGGAATTTTAAAAAACAATTTACTTTATTTCATCGCATTTCTCAACTTTTTGTTTTATGGAGTTAATCGACTTGTGCACTGGACGGCTCATTTAACAACACGTAAGATATTGTTGATTTCGACTCTCCATAACTCAACATTTACAAGAATCACATAATAAGTATGATCCGCGTACGAACTCTAAAATATTCACTTGAAGGTTGTGTGTTTGCTCTGCTTGCTGCTCAGTTTTTTTTGCTTATGAGTCTTGTTTCTTTTTTTGTAAATGCAACAACAACTAAGATTGTAAATTTTGATGAATGATTCGAGTCACTCGAATCATTTATAAGAATTGAAAATAGTTTCCTAAAGTTACGAATCTAAATGAGTAGGCTTATGATTCAAACATATTTCGAATGGTATGAGTTTGATGTCAACGTTGTATGCATACTCATTGTAACCTGTACTTATAAATCAACGTTGTATTGAGTACGAATGAATCTGACTACGTAGTTAAATTTCAATATTGTTGGCGAACTATATTCAAAATTTCATGAATGCTTATGAGTAGCGAAAAGGCGATGCATTTTTTGGTTTTTCTCACACCACATATGTTGTGAGTCTAACTTTTATCCATGAGTGGCAGGACTTACAGTTTAAAGCATTATAAAGCATTATTTATAATCGAAACCTATTCCATCTATTTCAACAACATGTGTGATAACTTAAAAATCATATTGTTACCTTCAAATACAACAGCCCTAATTCACCGCAAGGATCAGGGGTAATGGTAACATTTATAACGAAGTTTTAATTCTACAATGGAAGCAATTGAAAAGTGAAACAATATATAGTGAAAGGTTACTTTACATTTTTGAAATAACTAAAAAAAGGAAGGCAGTTGAGAGAGATTAAAATGTCGACAATATTAACGATAAGAACAAAGAAATTATAAACTTGGTCCACACGGTATAATTTTTAGGAACAGAGGGCCACGACATTGTTGATTTTTTAACTTGGAGTATGAACAGCAAATTCAAGCTTTAAATATTACTCTTGGTTTACCTCTAATTGGGATAACAAAAGAAAAGTTTATTTCTAATAAGCAAATTATTCGACCAATTCTGTATCAATACAAAGTTTGTATGCAGTTCTACTACTGTATATAAACTATGTAGATATGCAAAGTAACCAAACTATAAATCCTATACCTGATTGCTTTTTGACTGAGTTAAAAATACACATTGACGACGTTTTGAAATAGAATACATTGTAAATGTATATTTTGTACAGCGGCATTATGAAACACGATACTTTATACAAACACAAAGCACCTAACATTTTGGAAGGCAGCCGAAATCTAAGAGCGCCCAATGAACGAAAAGCTGAATTTTGGGCTGACGGCGTTATTGATTTATCTTTTTTTGAGAAAGATGTTGATCATGCTACCACCATCAATATTGTGCTCTATAGATGGGTGATTATAAACTTCTTTTGGTATGAATTGGATGACCATAATTGGATGACTCATGTCACAGCGCATTTTCCGTACGGGTGATATGACGGCATGCTCAAAATGCGTGGAGGTGATGGCTTTCTTCTTCTTCTGGCAAAAACCCTGAGAGTAAATAAATTTGCGATGAAAATTTTCTTAAAAATCTGTTCAAATTGTAGGACAAATTTAACACACTCGACATGAGTGGTATGAGAAGGTAGTTTGTGATCGTGACTAAAGTGTTGTAAAGATTAATTAAGTTAATAAGTTCCTCTTAGTAATGTGAAAGTCACAAGAACACAATTATGTTCATTCGCTTTAAGTAAGCACTTGTCTAGCTATAAAAGGCGTTCCTGTAAATAACGAGATGCTCCGTGGAGGTTCTAATGCATGTTCAGAAAAGCAATGTTATCGGCAAAGATAGAAATGTGAGTATATAAGTTCAATGGAAAGCGAAAACTATATCTGAGGCTTCCAGAAATACTGAGAAGGAATAAAAAATTGGTACGACTTCACTTTTCTTAATAACACGTTGTAATATTTTATATAGTAAACTGTAATGAACAAGTTGGCTACGATTTACAACACAATTGTGTATATTTTTTTTCATATTTTATATACATACATACATACATACTTAATTGGTCATTACAACACTTCAGTCAGGATTACATCTTAGCTTCTCACACCACTTATATTGTGTGTCTTAATTTTGTATACGAGTGGCAGGACTTGCAGTTTAAAGTCGACTCCGAACGACAGATTTTTGAGAAACTTTTTCATGGAAATTTTTTTTATATTTAGAGTTTTTGTAAGAAATCTGCTGAGATGCAGTCTTTGAAGAAATATTTTGTTGAATTTCGTTTTGTTGGAGAGGTATGACCTACAGTTTGAACCGTGGTATCACGTCGAATAAGCCAACACACAATACCTACTAGACTGCGACGACTTGATATGTTATTTAACTTCAGTGAATTTATATGGTCACACTGATCCATTGTTAAAATATAATTAGAACTTTTCGATATGTTATGGTAAAGGAGGTATATATTGCGAAAGTCCAAATCTTTATTTCAAACATTTCTTTAAGATTTTATCTTTCGCTCTTTCGTTAATCTTTCGCTTTTGTGTTGATTTTTTTGCAATATTTTATTTCGGACAAATTCTTGTTTCTTATTGTCCTTAACATTTCTCTCTCTCCCTCTCTCTCTGTCTCTCTCTTTCTCTAAGATTATTTGAGGGGAACAATGTATAGAAATGAGTTCATATTTGTTGTGTTTTCATGTGAACAAGGACATGTTCGTTTTAGTGTCAATGTATTGCATTTGATTGACATCAAACAGACAATCTTGTGGATTTGTTGTTGTTACTTGACACAACTGAAAAGGACAAGTGGAGTGGGTGTTGGTTGGACATTTAATTCCATCGTAGAGGGGCGATATAATATTTTTGTTACATACGAAGGGATATTGTTAAATAATTTCTCTTCTTTTTTTCTTCTTGTTTTAAGAAAAGTAAATGACAGAATATTTTTTAGAAATTGTAAGGGAAATATAAAATATTTGATACGATAATAAAAAAACATATATTACGATCAGAATGGTCACATATGCTTACGAGGATTTCGCAGATTTTTTTTCCATAAGAAATTATGAAATTTAGATATCCAATACGTTTTAGCTTCATGAGGACTATCAACATCGAGAACTATCAATATCGATAACTATCAATATCGATAACTATCAATATCTATAACTATCAATATCGATAACTATCTATTTCGATAACTATCAATATCAATAACTGTCAATATCGATAACTATCAATATCGATAACTATCAATATCGATAACTACAAATATCGAAAGCTATCAATATCGATAACTATTAATATCGATAAAAGCTGGGAATGGCAAACTGTGCTTATATTTCTGTTTAGCAAGGTTTAGCAAGGTTTGCCAAGTTATTACGAATTATTTGACATCAGAACAACATTTTGAATTTATGAAAATGAGATTGCACTCATTATAAGGTGCCTAGGGAACAAGCAATTCGTGCAGTTATTGCTGATTTTCAGACTAATTTTCCCCTTCTAGATTTGAAACCATTGACAAGATAGAGAAAAGTGAGTACAGTAAAGAATATAAATGCTGTAGGGAGAGGTCGTGAAGAGGAGTCTGAAAGGTTCGTTGTATATAACTTGTGAGTATTTGTCCTTAGACTACGAGGAAAATATTAACTTAGAATTTTGGCTTACGAACCTATAGAATACGGCAAAACCGCAATAGACCACATTTATAAAAATAAGAAAACTTTCTTAATGAAAAAATATCTGACTTCTAAACGAGATGATGCAACAGAAACTGAAGGTAAAATGTCTGTATATAGTGATTATATGCAGAGGGCCTGTATGGAAACCCAGGTATTATTCACTGGATGTGTACCGTGATGGTCAGACCAATAGTGACCCATGGGGCCATTGTCTTCGTAGACACGCCAAATCGAAAAATAGCTCAAATCGAGTATGACAAGATTAAACTCGCGAGTATCAATTGAGTGGAAGATAGTGTAGGGCTATCTGCAGAAACTTAATAAGCTTGATAGGGAAAATAGAATGACCCTCTAGTGAGTCTTAGTTCGTATGTGAATTCGGGTACAATGAATAGCCAAACGACCATCGTTTGTGTCAAACGAGATGAATATAAGCATTTCTCTCAAGGTATTGTGTTTAATGCTAAGACTCACTTCTGGCTAAATGTTTACTTCAATGAGCAAATTTTTCACATTTTTAGAGAAGGCACTCTTCAAGCTGCTAAAGAATTACAATTACATGCATGTAAAATTCACTATTAATAGCGATATACATGTTGGCGACATCATGACGCCAAAATTAGCTTGGAACTACTGTTACGGTGAGTGGTTCCATCAAAGCGTTGCAACTAGCCATACAACACACTTAAGGATCAATTCAAACCACCGGCAATGATCAAATGCTCAGATTTATTAGAAAAAAGGGACCAATATTGATCTGATCGTATGGATTACCAATTTGATGTTGATTAAGATACATAAAAGACTAAAACTTTTGCTGTCCACTGTATATGCAGTTGAGAGGGAAGGAATTGAATATCGGAAGAATCCATGAACCATATCACAAGAAAACTTCATATTCTATCTTTAAAAAAAGATATCATCGTCAAATGACCCAAAGAATAAATCAAGAAATTCACGACCAAATCGTCAGATGGAGAAATACTGAAATTATTTTCACGCCAATTCGTCAGATACAGCACAATTATAGGATTATTTATCAACTTCTGATTCTGCACAGAAGCGTTAATTTCAACGTCGTATCCAACACAAGTATATGTGAATAATCAATGTAGTATTGTGACCTACTCTAGTGGCAGAAGTTATTGGCAACCGACTATACCTGGCATATGTAGTTTTAGAAACTTTATCAAAAATAATTAATACCTGGTTAACTAGGATGGTTAGAAATGAACGTCTGAGTAGTCACGAAAACAGAAACAAATCTTTGTTGGCTTAAACACACATTACGAAAGAAAACTGACTACGTCCCACCTACCTCTGGTGCACAACACAGATGTGGCGATGGATTTTAAAAGAACACATCGATTTTTTCAAAGCAATGCATTGCAAAGAAGAATCAAAATTAAATCGATTATAACTAAATGGAACTAAAAAAATAGGATAGCGAAGACCAAACGATTCAACTTACATGTCCCTCGCATTCTTTTCAAGATGCTGGTCTTCATAAATTGCGAATACCTATGTAACTGGGGATCCACTCCTGCCTAGTTAATTCAGCTTATCATTCTAGTCTCAAGTCGATCTCATCGGAGCTGAGTAGTTGAATTCAACACATCTTTCAATAGTTTCAACTTTTGCTTGGAAGCAACTCGAAAGTTTCCCCAACAGCTCTGAATATTTCACTCTGAAACTGTTCCACTATATGTCCTTGAAATATCAATGTAACACAAAATAGTCTCTCTTAAAAGAGTATGTAGCAATTATGCTGTATATTTATCTCTTATTTTTCTGTATTGTTGAGAACAAGTTTACTGGTACATTCTAGTGGACAGTTAAGAAACAAAACTGTCGATTTGTGAGGTCACGATGCCCCCTGTATTAATATCGTATTATAATTGTCTCTTTTTCCATGGCTTTGGTCCTCATTGCCTATACATACATACATACATACATAATTGGTTATTACAACCCTTAAGTCAGGATTACAACCTAGCTTCTTGCACCATTATTTGTGTTAATTTCGACTCCGAACGACAGATTTTTGAGAAACTTTTCATGGCAGTTTTATTTACTCCCAGAAATTTTGCCAGAAATCTGATGAGAGTTAGTCGCCGAAGAAATATTTTTTCATATTTCGTTTTGATGTCTGACCTGGGGTTTAAATTGTGGCTAACACAGTACCTATTAGACTGCGGCGACTTCACAATTCATTAAAGGTCAGGTTCATATACTCGTCTCTTTAACCTATCCAACTTCACCGGAGCTGTCTTCAAGAATGTATTCATTTAACTTCCATACATTGTAAAAAATCGTAGATATTTGATCGATTGTGATAAATAAAAAAATATCGTTTCGATAACAATTTCGATAACAGGTGTTTTTAATCGATTTAAATCAGCTTATTTGACGAGAACCCATGGTTCAACCCCTGGCACAGTTATAGCGGAATATTGAACAAATATTTAGGTGACTTTCTCTCAGCAGTCTTCTGACAAAAACTCTGAAAATGAAATCAAATTGCCATGAAAAGTTTCTCAAACCTGATATTCGGAGTTAACGTAAAACTTTTCGTGCCTCCACTTATGGATAAAATTAACACACACAACGTACAAATGTAGCGATAAGCTAGGTTGTAATCCTAATTAAATGATTGTAAGTAAGTCATCGATGTACACTGAGCGGCAAAAGTGACTAAACACCACTGAAATAATTCATTTTATTAGGATAGCGAGAAAAGTAAATGAGAATAGTCGAATAAATTTCCAAAAATAAAAACGTTTATTTATTACTTATAAAATGTTAAAACAAAAACAAAAATTCATGATAAAGGAATTTTTCTATACTTAAGCACATAGCTGTTTGTATACTTAAAAACAAAAGTGTGTTATGGCGCTCACTGTATATCGTCTACCAGAGATCTTAACCAATCTAGCGTAGAATAATATTGTTACGCTTTCACATCGCTTAACATTAAAATTATAAACAAAAGCTACAAAAACAAAACAATGCAGGAAAAAACCTGTTTAAAAATTATCGTACTGCTTAATATAACAACAAACACCAGCATATAAGAATGGTAAACAAGTAAACAACAACACAACAAGAATAAATGTAAACAAAATACACAAGCAAAGAAACAACGATTATGGAGATTTCTAGAAGGCGAAGTCAAGAACATTCGCCTTTAAGAACATTCATCAGACTGTTTACCCTGCCATATAAAAGGCAAGGCAAAACAGGCGAGTGAGTCAATGATGAAGAGAGTAATCGTGATTTGAAGATCCCCGTTACAAAGATCTATCGAAAAAGTGACTAGTAATTGTAAGTGTTTACGCAAAAGAGTGCAAAGAGGAATAACAAACAAAGCAAATGTTGTTGTTTACATCAAGTTGTGAACAGTGGTATACAGAATTGTGCGAATAATAAATAATTTTAATTAAAACTAAACACAAATTAATTTTTATTTTATTTGTAATCTACGAGCTCATATTTTAAACGTTTTTAAAATGTAAAAACGTAACAATATTGAAAGTGGCGTCAAAATCGTTCAATGAGCGGATGGTCTTCAGTAAGTGAAATACCTCTATACTGTTAGTATTTCATGACTTTAGTAAATTATAAGAAACTAAAGGGTTTGAAGGGGAACATTTAATAACATTTTATAATCTTTCTTATTTTATTCCCCAACGAGTATAATATTTTATATTAAAAATCAGGAAAATCGATAGAAAATGATGTGTTTACTGCCAGTGACGAAACGAAAAACACGTCCAAATGATGTTCATAATGTAAATGCATGATGCTGATGATGAAGTTCAAACTAAATTTGTTAAAGGAATGGCACGGGTTATTTCTTATTGATTGACCAAAAACAAAAACAATAAAAATAAACTAAAAATCAACTGGGAGAGAAAGACTACAATAACATAAAAATAAAATCGCCCGTTTAACCCCACTCCCATTGTCCCAATAAGATACTCCTTCAAGATTTTTTTTGTTTCTCTTTCCATTTTTATCCGCCTTTAGTTTTATTCGTACACATCGTATTCAATACATTCAATGACATATAAATACATATGAATAAAGCCATAAATAAAATACGAAATTATTTTGGAAGAGATGGAGGAGATGGCGCAAAGGAACTGCTCTTACTATCACAGCGCGTATATCATCAAACTAATCCTTGACATCATCTTTTTCTTCTTACTTTTTATTTTTTATTTTTCATGTTTTTTTTTGCTATTTTTAGATTGTAGTTGTTGTTGTATTTAAAAGATGTGACTGCTTTAGTGACTAGTGATGCCATGATGCTTCTTTAGCTGTCAATGGTATTGAATAAGAAAAACTTGTAAATATTATGTCCTGGAAGCCATCAATCGTTTTGCTGAAATTTTTGTGCACCAGAAGGAAGTCTAAGACAGTATTGGACGAAGCAAGAATAAAATGAAGAAGAAAAAAATCATAAAAATAAAGTGTAGAGAAATTGTGCATTCTTTATATTTTTATTTTTTATTTTTGCTTTACTGTTTGCCACAGAATTTGTTGAATACAGTAGAATGAGAAAGTTTACAAATTACAAACAATTTTGAGCAGTATTATTAAAAAAATGCAATCTAGTTCTAGGAGTTCAAGTGAGCTGAAGTTAGCCAATGCGAGAAAATCTTATTTAACTCCCCACAATGTTGTTGAAGTCACTGTAGTCTAGTAGGTAGTGTGTTGGCTTATTAGACGTGAGGTCCTGCCAAGGCACCTTGAACAAAACAGGATATGAAAATCTATTTCTCGGCGGCTTCCTCTCAGCTGTCTTCAGCCGCCGTAGCCTAGTAAATAGTGTGTTAGCTTATTAGACTGGAGCGCATAGTTGAAAACTCAGCTAAGAAATATTGAACAAAACAATGGATGAAGAAAAAAATGTTTCTTTCAGCAGTTTTCGAACAAAATCTTTGAGAGTAAATAAAATAACTATTAAAAGCTACTCAAACACCAGACGTTCGAAATCTACTTTGAACTGAAGTTCCCATCACCCATGAATAAAACTATCACACACAACATGGATGACGTGACAAGCTAGGTTGTAATCTTGAATAAAGAGCTGTCGTGACCAATTAAGTAAATAAGTAATGTAGTTATAAGTGAAACTTATTATGATGCTTTACGGAATCAATACCGGAGTGCTTCTTCAATTCACATTCGTCTGTTTATACATTAGTATTAAAGGCAAACGTACTTATACTTCACGAATAATTCGCTACTAAATGAAATGTACGTCGAGTTGATAAGAATAACTCGCTCGGTAAGACTACTATAGGATTATTGCAATGCCTTCCAGTTGGAATTAACGGCTATACTGGCATCGGTGATAGTCATTAAAGGTGAAAATACGTTTGAGAGAGATAGCAACATACATTACCATAGAAATTTGACTGTTAGGCTACCAGATTTTTGCATAATGATTTTTAGAACAGCTTGAAGCTGTTTTGTTCGTACAAAATAACAGAGCAAATTCACATCATATCTGTAAGATAACATGGCTGTATTTCCGGAAACTACGACATGAATTGTTCACATGTGGCAGAAGCACCAAACTTTAAAACAAAATACTCTGCACTGCAAATCTCTTTGAGGATTTGCAAGACTACGATGGGAGGAATGATCGTTAACGCCAAACAATCAACAAACAAAACTATATAAAGAACTTCCGTGCGTTCTATTCAAAATTAGAACTAGCTTGTTTAGCGCCATTGTTGAAGTCATTAGTCGCCGTAGTCTAGTAGGTAGTGTGTTAGGTCACGGTTCAGACCCCACGTCAGACATTTCGATCAAAACGAAATATGATTTCTAGCAAAAAGTCTGACGGAAAATAAAATTACCGTGAACAGTTTTTCGTTCGGAGTCGACTTTAAAGTGTAGGTCCCGCCGCTCATGTATAAAATTAACACACACAGCATAAGTAATTTGTTAAGCAAGGTCGTAATCCTGGCTGAAGGCCAATGATCAATTATGTATATATGTGTGTTGTAGTCATTGTAGACATTTTATTCTGTGTACTCCATTGAGACTTATTGTTATTGGTATTATCAACAGTGATTTCCACAGAGTTTAAGAGATAATGTACATGGCCAACATTACGTCATTGAAGAAGAAACTACTTGAACTTGTACTAAACAAATGATCCCGCCGACCTATTAAGACTGGATATTGGAAGAATAAGTGGCTTCGTCAAAACCACATGTTTCCAGGAGTAAAGGAAAAGAATACTTGTCTGAGATACCTTAGTAGTACATACTTTGCCTTGGCTTCATAAAACATTGGGCAAAGGAATTTACTGATCCATTTATTACTAAATAGTTATACGTATCGCTTGTCAGACCAATTTTGGAGTATGGATCCATCGTATGGGATCCTCACTATAATGTTTACAGCGAACACATCGAATCTGTTCAGAAACAAGTTCTACTCTTCTGCTTGCGTGGCCTTGGATGGAATTACTTGGATATGCCTTCATATACTAGCAGACTGGCTTTAATAAAACTTCCTACCCTTAAGATTCGTCGAACAATGTTAAATGTATCCTTCATGATTAACCTATTCAATAGTAATGTTTGCTGTGAATTTCTGTTAAGATCTGTTAAATTCAATGTTCCTCGTCGTAACTTCCGCTGTTATAATCTTATTTATATTCAATTCTGCAGAACTGATTACGCTGTTGCTGATACGTTAACTAGAATTTGCCGTCAATTTAATTATTTATCAGACTTTTTTGATTTTTCTTTAAATTCTTGCGTTATAAAACGGAACATTATTATTTTTCTCAATTCATAACTTTTCATATTTTTATTGTAACAATTACTTATATTTTTGACGAAATTGATTGTAATCCTATTTAATTTTTTTTTTCGTCGATTTGTGTTATTAGTCAGTAAGGAATTTGTCCATTGACTTAAATGAATAAATAAAAAAAATAAATAAATAAGTGTGTATATTCTATTAGGTTTGTGATCATTGTCATTATCACGGTTTATCTTTTTTAAGATTATTGTTATTGTTACATTACATAATTGGTCATTACCACTCTTCAGTCAGGATTACAACCTAGCTTCTCACCACACTTATGTTGTCTGAGTGTTTAAAGTTGATTTCGAACGACAGATTTTTGAGAAATTTTTCATGGCAATTTTATTTACTCGAAGAGCCAGAAATCTGGTGAGAGGCAGTGACCGAAGAAATATTTTTTATATTTACGTTTTGACGTCTGACCTGGGGATTGAACCATGACCTTACATATAATTTGCCAACACTCTAGCTACTAGACTACAGCGACTCCACTCCATTAATATTATTATACACAATATTTTGACCATCAGCAGAAATGTTGAAATAAAAGATCTTCTCTGTTATATTTTATTCATAAACGATGAACCGAATGTTCATGCGACTCCTAAAGAAAATGGTACCCAGTAAACCACAATCGCCGATCAGTATCATACCATTCAAACATTTGCTTATAGAAGGACGCATGCGGAAAACCATGTTCGCCCTTTCTCCAAATTAAGTCCCGAAATTAGACAGAATCAGATCTGTTTTCCCTCGAATCCAAATGACATCAACAGAAAGCTTGTAATCAGGTTCTATTCGGCGCAATCCAATTGTAAAAACTATAATTTGTCCTCTTTTCTACTTTTTAAATTTTTGTAAGAATAGAGAGAATTACAAAGATTTCTGCCGAAGTGATAGGAGGCTCCTTGAAATTTCAATCCAAAAGAACGAACATGCTTACTTACCTTTAGTCAGGATTACAACCAACCTAACTTTGCACTCCATCCACATTGTGTGTCCAAACGACAGATTTAAGAGACTTTCCTTGGCAATTTTATTTACTTTCAGCGTTTTTGTACGAAGATTGCAGAGAGGAACTTGCTGAAAGAAACGTATTTTCTATCCCTTGTTTCGCTTAAGGTGTCTTAGCTAGGGTTTCAACCACGCGCTCTAGTCTAATAAGCTAACTCACTACTTACTAGACTACAATAACAGTACTTCGCCTAATACTTACATATCCGGAAAATATTTGTTACTCGTTGGGATTTGATTATTATCCTTTGAATAAAAACTGTGCTTTGAATAAAAACTGTGCTGCTTTTGGCCCACTGTTTATTTTCATGACATCGAATTTCTTTACATTTAACGATGGACTACAAAAACTACAAACTCATCAGCCCTTATGGTGGGGTAACATGCTTTCGGTTGAGTCTTAGCAGAGAAATTAGGGTTGAAATATACTGGGGTGTTTGGGTGGCGTTGGCGATGGCAATGCTGGTCTTCAATAATGTTGCAGTTGACATAAGCTCTAAGCAAAGACATCTGACGATTGACAACTTTGTCGTTGTCATTGAGGACGACGTCCACAACCAGAAGAAAATGCAAGTTATTGCTGTTGTTGTAGATGATTTTTCTATTTTTTTTTCGATTTTCAGAGCTGCTGCTGCTGTGAATTTACAAAACATTATGTACAGATGATGTCGAAGAAAACTTGATGATGTTGCCATGCCATAGTCCCGACTGAAGGGGGGAAAAGTGTACGATTTTGTATTGGAATATGCACGGCGATCATAAGACGAATTGACACAACAACAGATGAGTTCGTTGGGTCATTATTTGCTGTAAGGAACAGGGCATTGCCAAGGAGTTGTGAATATTAGAAGACGAAGAAGAAGAAAAAGAAGGACAAGTTTTTTATTTCTTTTGCTTTCAACTGATGATGAACATGTTGTCATTTGCCACGTTCTTGTGGGTTACAGCATCTGAAACGTAGTTGCAGTGTTCATCATCATCATCATCATCATCATCGTCTTTGTGTTTTTTTCCTACAAATGCAGTTTTTTTTCTTTTACGTCCACTCTCCACTCTCTGCATGTAATGATGATGGCTTGGTTATGGGTTCATGGTATTTTATTTAAGATTTTCGTTCGTTACCAACATTTTTTTGTTTTTTTTTTTTTGCTTTACTTCAACGTCTTCAACGTCATCTTCAACTTTCTTGGCATTTGAAATGGTGTTTGTTTGTGTATGTATGTATATATATATGTATGTGTGAGTGACCATTCCTATTGCTTCTCGTCTATTTTCCTGGTATATATGTATGTATGTATGTATGTTTTGTAAATATTATTTGGCTTTAACAATTCTAATATCGATGCGATGTTTCATCTATCCATCCATCTATTCACCAGTCAACATCTTACCCATCATCTTCGTTTCTCGCCCTGGCCCTTGCCAGGGTTTCAGCTGCTTTTCTTATTACTGCTTGCTGCTTGCCAATAACAACAATAGCAACAACAACAATTGCACTGCTTCTATCAATCCATATAAAATTGAACGACAACGTCAGGATTTTTGCAATTTGAGAAGTTGCTACGTGACATTTCAATAATTTTTTGAAAACTTCTTCATTCACCGCTTGCCGTCTAAACCGTCTAACATACATACAACACATACAAATAGTTTTCCTTCTTCTTTTTCTTTTTCCTTTATTTAGTTTTATTTCATTTTATTTTCTTGGTTTTTTTTTAACGAAAATGAAATGAAATAAAATAAATTTTTATGGTGTTTGATTCTTTTCCCCCACGAATGTGTTCCACATATTGGGAGTGCTAGGGCAAGTGTATAGAAATCCATTTCAGAAACTATTTTCTGTGTGACAATGTTACTATTTTGTCCACCAATGGATTTTTATATTTTTTCGATTTCTTTTTCATTTCGATTTCTGATGCGTTTTTTTTTGTTCTCCATTTTCCATTACATAATCATCTTATTTGGAGCAGCAGTAAACGACGACAACGACGACGAAAGTCGTTGTTTGTCACAATTTTGTTTTGGCGAATTGATGATGATTTTGAAGGGTTGTGGCATGGCATTCTTTCATGAATTATACATGAAACTAAATTGAATAACCTTTAGTTTCTATTTTATTTTATTTTCTTTCTACGAACTTTAAAACAATGCTTTTCTTAAAATTTAAAGAAGATTTGAGGATTAAAATGCAGTTTTTATATTAACATCAAACAAGTACAATAAAGGAAAGAACTCTTTAATATCTTGAGTACAACCATCCATCATTACAGCCATTCAGTTAGGATTACGACCTAGCTTCTCGCACTACTTATGTTGCGCGTGTTAATTTTATACATGAGTGGCGGGCCATACACAGGATTTCATGGCAATTTTTTTACTCTCAGAATTTTTTACCAGAAATCTGCTGAGATGAAGTCGCCTAAGAAATATGTTGTTTTATATTTCATTTCTTTGGGTAGGTCTGACCTGGGTTTTGAACCGTGGTTACACGTATAATGAGCCAACACACTACCTACTAGACTACGGCGACTTCAAATATTTTCGATACCAAATTTTCAAAAAGGGACATAATTAACAGGGTAAAGAGAGTAGCCCTTTACACCTCCAAATGAATCGAGGGCATATGGACCATCCATCGGGCGTGGTGGAATCAATAACGCTTTACAGTGCTCAAGTTCGGTGGACGGTATGCATATCGAGGTCGATTATGTGTTTACTTGTTACGTTCTAGATATTGTTACGTTTTTACCTTTTTAAAAACGTTTAAATATGAGTTCGTTAATTGCAAACAAAGTAAAAACAAATGTGTTTAGTTTTTCTTAAACTCTCTTTATTCTTTACACTACTTGTGTGTGCCACCGTATACAACTTAACGATACAACAATCATAATCTGTTTATTCACTTTACTAGTTCACAAAAGTATTCACTGGATCTTTACAACCACGTATTATTTTGTTCACACACAACTTTACACAAGGCTGACTGAATTAACTCTGACTATTGCCTGTTTTGTCCAGCCCTTTTATAGTCCGACACAACTAGTCTAACGAACATTCTTGAAGTGGAACGTTCGTGATATTGCCTTCTCGAGAGCTCTATTGCTAATATATTGTTGTTTGTGTACCTTGCTTCCGTTGTCCATCCCTTTTTCACATGCATGTTGTTGTTGGTACCAGATGCAACCAGGTTCGTTGTACATATGTGTGGTTGCAGCTTTAGATAATCAACACGTTCATTGTATTCTTAGTGTTAGTGTGTATTTGTATTGTGTGGCTTTTGTTTATCGTTTTTAATGTTAAAAGATATTAGGTCGTTTCGATTTGCGTAACAATATTATTATTGTCGTGTAAAGGTGCCTCTAACTTTATAAGATTTTTATCTAAAGTTTCCTCCAAGCCTTTTGCCTTGACAAAGCTCCGGATGTTTCTCGGTGCCAACAAGGCCAATTTCCTGCCTAGTTGCTAATATGCATCCAGGTCTTTCCCTCTGGATGCATTAATGCCCCACATTTTCTTATCGCCACAGATTCTGCATACTGGACTCGAAATATTCAAAATTCTGAGCCGCTAATCCCTGTCAGAGGACCAGGGCAGGTTATATATCGATAGTCTGATGCATGATTCAGATCTCCTCTTATTCTAATTTCCAAACGAAAATTTGATTGCCTCAAACCCATTTGATTTGAGAATAGTGATTGTCTCTCCTTATCTTATAGTTTGTTAAGCATTCTTTTCCAAACATCCGCGCCCTCTTCTCAAGAAGGTTTCGGTATTATCTGCGGCTTGAAATCTCCACTCCGCACAAACCCATCTGCTTGGTCATAGTCCAGGATTCCCACATATTCCTGGGTCCAGCAGATGATAACCTTGTTTTCACTACCTAGCTAGTTCAGCTTGCCTAGGCGGTCCCACACTATCTTCGCTTTAATCTCATAACTTCCTATCCAAAACGAATTGAACAGAGCTTTCGATGGCATAGACTTCCTCTTAAAAGATAAACAGAAGGGGGAATATCTCATTCTGGGATCAAAAACTTGTGCTCATGTTCCAAGATCTGTTGTTGACCCATCTTTACACCACAAAATAGCAGTTGTTTAAAAAAAAAAACTCTCTCGATAAGACAAATAATTTTATAATTCCAACTTTGGTATTCTGATCGGAAGATCCGTTGGTGCATGGTGGGATTATTGAGATCTTGCTAGGAGGTTGCTAATGTGACTCCCATCTCCAGATTTCTCATTGTGACCAATTGTGACCAATAGAAATATGTCCCGCACTTTCCGAAGTTATGAAAAGTGTATTACATTATTTGGCGTGGTTAGTGCGGTTGTCACGAACAGTTATTAAAGCAAAAAAAAAATGACAACCGCGTTATTAGCATAGCCATTCAGAATAGTAGTACCAGTCGCTCTCTACGAATGCTGCAATAAATCGTCTTGCAGTGCATTTGAGGCCACAATAACTCCATTATTATGCTTCTTCTATTATGCTTATGCGGCCCTATGCTCCCTAGAGGAGTAAGAGGAACATATATATATGCTTCTGTAACGAATGTTCATAGTCACTGCAATTTCGGCCTCATCTACAATAAAGTAGGTCTAATCACACCGCCTAACTAAATTCCGAACCACACAGCTGCTCATTGTGGGTGTCTTTATTCCTCATGAATTTAATGAGCATTTTCTGAAAATTTTTTTTTTTTTGGAAATGTGTTTCATCGGAGATGATTTACTTCGAAAAATTGAAAAAATTTCCCGTTACCCATTTAACGAATTGATGCCCGCTTTTTATTGTCACCTGGTTTGTGTCCCTGATTAAACTGAATTTTCTAAGAATCTTTTACCAAAATCTGCTGCGTAGAGCTTCGTGAAATTGAAAGTTGTTAAGAACAATGCTGAATTAATGTTTCCGGGTTGTCGGCGACATTCTCTGTAACGGTAGCAATGTGATTTAATGAATAGGTTTCTTATTGTCCATACCCGACCCATTTCTTCAAATTTTATTATCACTCATTAAATCCGCGACACATAAGGTGCTCTTACTCCTTCCTTCGAATTTTGCGAGCAGTCTCAGTATAGCTTTCTAATTTTTTTTAATAAATTTTCACAATTATAACGTGTCTCTTTGTAAAGCGGTCCACTTTTAATAGTCAGAATAAACATCCAAGATGAAAATGAGCTTCATTCGGAAAGATAATTTCTTTTCGCAATTTTCGACCAATTGTCTTTGTTTTGGAAATAAATTTCCAATCAGTCTCAACTTTGCTGAAGCGTAAGTCGATTCGTTATCCTGGAGATAATATATTATTACGTTTTTACCTTTTTAAAAAATGTTTAACTATGAGTTCGTTTATTGCAAACCAAGTAAAAACAAATATGTGTGTAGTTTCTCTTAAACTCTCTTTTTTCTTTGCACTACTTTTGTGTACGGGGGCACAACTTAACGATACAATAAAATAGTCTGTTTATTCACTTTACTAGTTCACACAAGTATTCACTGGATCTTTACAACCACGACTTATTTTATTCACTCGCAACTTCACACAAGGCTGACTGAATTCTTACTGACTGCTGCCTGCTTTGTCCAGCCCTTTTATAGTCCGACACAACCAATCTAACGAACATTCTTGAAGTGGAAGGTTCGTGATCTCGCCTTCTCGAGAGCTCTATTGCTAATACATTGTTGTTTGTGTACTTTGCTTATGTTGTCTGTCCCCTTTTGTCACATACTTGTTGTTGTTGGTACCAGGCGCAACCAGGTTCGTTGTACGTATGTGTGTGTGCAGCTTTAGGTAATCAACACGTTCATTGTATTCTTAGTGTTAGTGTGTATTTGTATCGTGTGGCTTTTGTTTATCGTTTTTGTTGTTAAACGATATTAGGTCGTTTCGATTTGCGTAACAATATTGAATTTTGTGACACAATAGAATGATTAAGTATTGCCAGATTCGAAATAACCATGAATGACGGGACATACAGTTTAAAATCTCAGAGTTTTTGCCAGAAATCTGTTGAGAGGAAGTCATTCATATTTCGTTTTGTTCGAGATGTCTGAACTGGAGTTTGAATGGCGGTTTCACGTCTAATAAGCCAACCTACTATCTCTTTGACTACGGCGACCTGAGGCCTCACGGCCGAATAGTTAACACACTACCTACTAGACTACGCCACTGTTGGACTGTGGTTATACTTTAATGTTTAAAAGAATACAAGGAATATTAAAGAAATCTTTTCAAATCCTCATACATTTTAAGCATTTTTATTTTCATTTGCTCTTGTACAATGCAAATGAAGTTCCAATTAACATCATTTGATCTGCCTAAATGGCCACAAATTGGTAAATGGAATGGCACCAGAAATAACTATCAAACGGGCAAACGTTAACACATATTTTGTTCGTGCCACTTAATCTTTGAATTATTCATTATATGCACACGTATTCATAAGTATTCATAATAATGAATAATAAGAAAAACATCAAAATAAAATATAACCAATAATAAATAAATAAATTTAAATGCAAAAACTATGCAACAAAATAAAAAAAATTATTTGAAAATACATACGAATTTAAACCGTGTGTGCAATAAAATTTTTTGATCATAAATGCAGTCAACAACTACAACTACAACTCCGACAAATAATAATAATGAATAGAAGCAATGATAATTTTTTTTTTTTTTTTGGTTGGCCTGATCATAAGTTTGCGTGAAACATGTTAATAATTTACAATTTGGTATTCATAAATAAAATGTCATACTGGCTGGCTAGCTGGTTGGTTGGCTGGCTGACTCGCTGGTTAGATTGTTTGCATCCAGACACATGGTTAAAGTCAAGTTAACTAAGTAACTAACTACAAACTTTCATACGTATCTGTATGTATGTACATACACATGATTGTTAGTCAGTTGATTCCCGAATTAACTTCTGCCTGGTGAAAATAATGACGATGGCGTCGATGTATGGCAAAAAGTTAGGTAGGTAGGTAGGTGGTGTTAGTATTCAGACAAAACGATCATTGCTCGAACAAATACTTTAACAAACATTTATAAACGGCTATTGGGGATAGTATGCTAATAGTAAAATATTGTTACGTTTTTACTTTATAAAAACATTTAAAATATAAGCTCGTATATTACAAATAAAATGAAAATAAATTTTGTGTTTAGTTTTAATTCAAATTCTTTATTATTCGCACAATTCTGTGTGCCACTGTTAACAACTTTATGTAAACAACAACAATTGCTTTTATTTGTTATTTTTCTCTTTATACCCTTTGCATTAACAATAATATTTACTAGACAATTGTTCGTCAGATCTTTGTAACGTAGATCTTCAAACCACGATTACTCTCTTCAAACACACCGCATCTTCACACAAGATTGACTGAACTTCACTAACTTAGTCGCCTGCTTTGCCTTACCTTTTATATGGCAGATTAAACAGTCTGATGAATGTTCTTGAAGGCGAATGTTCATGACTTCGCCTTCTTGAAATCTCTATGTTTACATTTATTATTGCAGTATTGTTTGTGTATTTTTGTTTACTTGTTTACTATTTTTTATGCTGGTGTTTCTTTTTATATTAAGCAGTACGATTTTTTTATTTACTTTCTGAGTTTTTGTCAGAAATCTGCTGAGAGGCAATCGGTAAAAAATTATTTTTTCGTATTTCGTTTTGTTGGAGATGTCTGACCTGGGGTCCGAACGGAGGCGTCATGCCTAATAAACTGCCTACTAGATTACGTCGACTACAGTATACACTTTAGAAAAAAAAGCGATTTTGTTGACAGTAGCGTGGTAGGTTGGGTTAGCTAAAATGACCCTCTATATGGTAAGAGGTTCCACTTACATATATTAGGGCCGTTGTGATACCTTAGGCAATCTTCAACCTGAAGATCAAACATTCCCTAGAGGAAATCTACTCGAATCTACAATAAATTTTCCTAAGGCAGCTGTCTTTATATTATAGAACTTGGTCAAGTATGTTAGAAAGTGGCAGGTCAAAAACCTTTGTATTTTTATGACAAGAGAAGTTAAAGATAGCCTCCTCCTTCTCCTCCTTTGCCGTAATGTACAGTCTTTCGGAATGCCTTTCAAAAAGAACAGTGGCCGATGAAAATTGCCAATACGCGATGAATAGCCGTGCAATTGAAGGATATAAGTGAGTCGGTTCCCTTCTTATCAATCCGTATTCAACAGAATCTTGCCATATTACACGTACACTGCGACTGCCAATTAAATAGAGCCTGCCTGTAAAGAGAGTGGATAGCATCCAATCAGAAACAGTCAGAGTACTGTAATATTTCTAAGATTGCAATACTTCCTAACGATATCCCTCTGTCGGTAAGAAAACCCTTTGATATATGTGGCGGCTTGGTGTAGTGATGAAAACAGCTTGTCTACAAATCGAGAAGCCCAAGTTCGAATCTCAATGGAGAAAAACAAATAAATGGCTTCACCCCTCTCCAGTACAATCCATCTCAGAAACCCCATCAAAAACAAGAAATGGAAAATGGAATAACATCACACAAAGTTTATCACAATGCCGCCAACTAATGGGAAAAGAGTTGGGAAACAACAATCAGTAAGATTCCCCACCACCACTGCCCACATACTCGAAAGGCGTTGTTTCCAGACAACGATAGATAACAGCCTCATTATCTGATGAGTTGCTAAAGGAGACCAATCGCCTGCTTAGCTGCAACAAAATATTCATGGACAAGGACGTTGAAAATACGTTAATTAGGGACTTAATCGTAGCCTGGCTATCCGTCTAAATCAAGAGGTTTTCAGGGAAATCCTTCCACACAACAAACGCTACTGAGTATTTAAAATAGCCATGCCCTCTGCCTGGAAGACATTGCAGTGTTTAGGCAACTTATTAAAAAGTTGGACCTCAAGAGCTCTATTAGGAACCTCCGAATCTTTAGAACAGAAGCCTCTAGTTAAAATTCTGATATCAAATTTTTTTTAATAAAGCAAAGTGGAAGCTATAGATTGAATCTCAAAGAGTACTCAAATCGATGTATGTATTTCAATGAACTTAAGAACTCCGATTTGGTTTATCGATATTTCCAAAGCAATATTACCAATAGCAATTACTAGACGTTCTCTCTCTTTGCTCATTTAAGAAATGTAAGGAAAATGGGGGCATTTGAAATAATGAGTTTAACTTTTACTAAACGAATAATTTTCTAAGAGGCAATACTTCCCCTAACGAAATATTAATCAACAAACTAAACAGCCATATGTCTGATCGGTGTGGCTGGCTGACTGTTGACTGCACTTTTGCAGGAACAGCAAATAATGAGCGAATGTTGATTGAGGTTATATATCATGTGGATTGTATTTGACTTGTTAAATAAGTTATGGACTCGAACCAATAAAACTAAAAATAAAAATGAAATTTAAACAAAATGTGAGAGAGTAGTACGTACGTACGTACATGCTTTAACGCTTGCGGTATTTCGATGGACATTGAATGACGATCATGTTGTTATTTTTCTCATATACAACATGGAACACAACACATTTAAAGCACACAACATGAGTGTGCTACAAACAAGAAGAGTGTAAGTTTATAATGAAAGTTTTTCGCTTAACATTGGCAGATTCTGGTGGCATGGGAAAATGTGGCAGAATGTTATATGTTTGTAGCAGAGAGAAAGAAGCAAAAATTATTGGCTTAAAAATTATTAAAAATAAGAAAAAAGAGGTATGATGCATGGAAAAAACCAGAAGGTAGATTATTTGACAAGTTACTGTAATCACTTGAACATTTTTAGACTACTTCAAGTAGGAGATTTGGTAAAGGATTATCATTTGAGTTTTATTATAAAATAAAAAATATGTTGAATGCAAATTAGAATGCACATTAAAACTAATATTTAAAAAGAAAACATCTGCTTAACAAAACATTTTATAAAAGTCAGTTCAGTCCTCAAGTCCAATTACATCAATGAATTTAGAATTAATTTAAACGCAGACTCAGCTTCCATCTTCTGATCATAGTATGCTTCAACCTACTTTAAAATCTATAAGCTTTAAAAATTAATTAATGAGGGAATGTCCAATTGCTTTGCGATAGAATTAAAACTAATTTTTACCTCATTTATATATGTACTCAAAAAATCATAAGGTGGCCTTTTTAGTGCCTTACATCCATGCATACATAATTGGTCATTACATCCCTCTAGTTAGGGTTACGACCTAGCTTCTCACATCACTTATGTTGTGTGCGTTAATTTTATACATGAGTGGCGGGACCTACAGTTTAAAGTCGATTCCGAATGACAGATTTTTGAGAAACTTTTCATGGCAATTTTATGGACTCCCTAAGTTTTTACCAGAAATCTGCTGAGATGTAGTCGCCGAAGAAATATTTTTTCGTATTACGTTTCGTTAGATATATCTGATCTGAGGTTTGAACTGTGGCCTCAGATTTAATAAGCCAACACACTACCTACTAGACTATGGTGAATTAGTGTTATATCTGATATCGTAAATTACGGCCTCTTTAAGCAAACCTTCAGAACTTCGTTGAAGGCGTTTGACGTCTTATTCCTAAGTGTTTCGGATACCTATGCAAGCTGAATGAAGTTTATTTTACTAGAATATTGAAGGAATTCTGTCGGGTTCCGGTTTTAGGGTAATAACTACATATAGCGATTGAGACCGAATTTTTATCAAAAATATGTTTTCAAACAGGCTACTTAATCATTGCAGTGAATTTGGCCGGTCCAGCATGAGAAGAAAGAAATTCTTAAAAGATATATCTAGTTGGTCCTGAAAAACAAATAATTTTAGCATTCACTTGGGTAGGTTAAGGCTATTATATTGGAAACCCTATTAGTGCGGATTACGACTTTCGGCGCCACCCTTGTTGTGTTAATATTATTCACGAGTGGTAGTAATTTTGCCTACGGGCTTCAAATTTAAAAGCTTTTTCAAGGCAATCAGCTACACGCTTATGCTGCGTGTTATAAAGGGAGTGGATTTGCGTTTTGAGTCTCTATATAATACACAGCTATGGACATTAAATTAGCACAAAATCCATTTATAGTTTGATTATGTTTTTTTTTCTTATTTTTATCCTCATTATATCAATTCTTTTGGTCTGCACTGTTGCAAGACGACATCTAGCTGTTGTTTAACAAAAAATGTTACCGTTATCATTCACATTTTTATTTTGACTGCTGATTTTGTATCAGTCGCGAAATTCGAGGTGGACAGTAAATTAGCACAAATTGTTTTAGGCACAAGCAAAAGTGTTTTAGGTAAAAGTTTGGTTCCAAATTTTTTTTTTAAGGTAAATCCTTTTAATTTAGTGGCATTTAAATTAATTTTTGTAAAAAATGGGACGTGGAAAAGATTGCTCACAAGAGGAGAAGAGCATTATCGTAAAGTTGTGGAAGGATGGAGAAAAGATGGCTGAAATTGCCAAAATTTTGAATCGCTCGAGGAAAATGATTTACAACGTAATCATTCCCTTCAAAACAAATAAAAATAATACCACAGACAACAAAAAACAGAAGCCACGTGCCAAGAAAACAACCGAAGTCGTGGACCGTGCTATTGTCAGAAAGTCAAAGAAACCCCCTTTCATGTCGTCACGCGGTATTGCAAACGAAATTAACTCCCAATTTGGGTTAAATTTATCGTGAAGGCTCATACGCAGACGTCTTAATGACGCAAAGCTGTTTGGACGCTCTAGCCGAAAGAAGCCACTTCTATCAAAAAAAAAAAGTCAAGCGTTTAAGTTCTGCTCGCACCTACAAGGATAAATACCTCTCATTGTGGAAAAAAAATACTTTGGAGTGATGAAACAAAGATAAATCGTTTGGGACCGGATATGGAATATTCATTTTATGTTTTTAAGGTCAAATTTTTTTTTTTGTAAATAGACTTAAAATACTATAAAAATATGATTGTTTTCATGACAAGATTTTGTGCTAAATGTCCATAGCTGTATATTGAAGTCGCCGTGGTCTAGTATATAGTGTGTTGGCTTATTAGACGTGAGACCTCTGTTCAAAGCCCAGATCAGACATCTCCAACTGAACGAAATATGAAAAAATATTTCTTCGGCGATTTCGTTTCAGCAGATTTCTGCCAAAAACTCTGGGATTAAATGAAAAATTTGCCATGAAAAGTTTCTCAAAAATCAGTCGTTCTGAGTCGACTTTAAATTGTTTATACATGAGTGGCGGGACCTAACTCATGTATAAAAAAATTAACGCACGCAACATAAGTGGTGTGAGAAACTAGGTCGTAATCCTGGCTAAAGGGTTGTAATGACCAATTATGTATGTATGTCTCTGTATAAAGTTAGAATAGTAACTTGCCTTCTCAAAGAACATGCTAGTCGCTTCCACGATGTTTTGTTCAGAATAGGAATTGCTTCGAACTCAATTCTGTGATAGGGAAAACGGAACCAGTGCAGAATTAATGCAATTTAGAAGGAATATCTGAATATGAAGATTACATTGGAACTGATACATCTGCGCTGAAATACTAACGATAATGAGACCCTTAATCGATGACATTTTACACAGTGAAATAATTGATTATTTTTATTTAGCAAAATTTACAAAAACAAACAGAACTGCTTCAATCTAGGTCGCTGTAAAAATATTCATCGGACGATCTATAGCATACGACACTCCACAATAGTTTCAGTCTAATTAACCTTATTAGACCCTTCTGACAGACTTCAAAAGCAAACCAAGTTATATAAATACTGTAGAACGAAAAAGGCTTATGAAATCAGCTTTGTTATATAAAGTTGTTCTAGGCTAGGTGTTGCAACAAGAATATTCATTAGAAAGGGCACGATATGGGTAAAAACATAATATTTATCTAAGCGCCCATAACTCTTTCGTCATGTCGAATTGGTTTAAATACATCAGACTAGGGTCAGTAATAAAGATTATCCATTTCGTGGATAACAACGCGAAACTTGAATACGTTTATTCTTCGGTATCTAGGAAGCATCATATCAAAAATATGTAGCTTATACGCGGATACTACGAACAGTAACAAAAAAGAAAGTCAAATATTTTAGAATCACCTCAATTCTGGGCTCCTTTAGCAGCACTAAGATTAAATCTGTCTGTTAATACCTATTGTGCAACAGTACGATGCTAAATCTCTGACTTGTTTCGAAAATAAATAAATGGTGCTCAGCATTTTATTGAAATTTTGTTGATTTTAAATAGACTTTCGATATAGTAAAATATGATAATGGACTCAAATGCAGTTGTATAACATTCAAACTAATTATCTTACTTCGGGCAGCTCCTACTGCTGTATTACTATGAACCATCACGTAATCTAAACTTTTAAGGGTATGAAGAAAACGTTGCAAATTACTGCAAATTGGTCACATAATGGGTATATCCCTGCAAAACAGGATTCGGTATGATATGGGTTACAATGTACAATTTTAGACAGCTAAGGGGAAAAGTAGGGTGCTTATCAAATCGTTAAACGATGGTATCAAAGCCAAATAGAACAGATTTGCTGAAACCTTATATTTCTTGAAGGAACTAAAAATCTGAATATCATATATATTCCGTTTTTCGATGATTTTAATAAAAACAAAAGATTTTTCTTACTTCGTTGTTTATTTATTTATTTATTTAAATAAATCCTTCGAAATCCTTTATTATTATACTTGAATAACAACTCATTTCAATTAATAACACTGCGCTCTTACTTTTATTCACGATCCTTATTAACAAAGGCAAAACTTTCCGGTGTAAATACCTCGCACTTTTGAATACAACTCTTATAAACTCACGTCTCATTAAGACAGAAAGGCAGCATCGTTCTTTTATACTCCTTTATTTCCTATCTGGCAACTTCGAGATCTTTCTGTGCACTTGTTGTTTTTGTTTTGTACATATTATAGTAAACTCGTATTAATTTGTTTATGTAGTTGTGTATGCAGTATGATATCTGTATTTTGCTATTATCTGTATATCTTGTCGGTATATATTTGTTTAGTTCGTGTAAAAAAGGCACATAACTTTTTGCACCACGTCTTTTAAATTCCCAATTACTTTGTAAGGTCCATCCCAGTAACTCTGCAATTTGCGGGATAATTCATTTTTAATTATGGCCTTCTTTGTATCCTTCATATTTGACTGCTCGATCTTACATGACCTCCAACTTCACTTCCACCTTTATTTGGAAAGACACTGAGTTGTATAGCTCGTTCAAGTATTCCTATTTTTGCGCGTAGTAAAGCCCATCATCTGTTACTGGCACCTTAGATTATTGACGAACACAAAGTTGACTAATGTTCATGTTATCAAAATCAAGGAATATGCTTGTTCCAACCACTTTGTTGATCGCTTGTAACTATCCGCAGATCAAATTGTCCAACACTCCACATCGTCTGGCAACTATGACACATTGAAGTTTGTCAACCGTGTGAAAATATTTTCATTATTTTTAAGAAACGAATCCCAAGTATTTGGTTTAATTCGCCCAAAACTAAATATTCTGATTACATTGCATAGGCAATTTTCTTTTGGTTGGAAAATTAGTGACCTTGTAAACAAGTTTAAAAAATAACTACATTAAGTATTTATTTCAATCTTTAAAAGGATCTGAAAGTAGATAATCACATGAAAAAAAATGCTTGCTTTAAGAGATTTAAAATAAAATTTTCTTGTTTCGGTTTTAATCATAATTATAACAGAACAATACCATGTCATAGTCGATATTAATTTATTCTCATCCCCTTTAGTAAATGTCAATACCAATTATAATATGATTTAACGGTGCCATCCATAGCCATTTCAATTAAATCTAATTCATCTCAACTTAATGCTTATCTCCCCAATATTCATTTCTAATGCGACATATTTTTTGTCATTAAATAAACACCCATGACACTCCTCAATTCTGCATCGCCTATTTTTCCTTAAAGTTCCTCAAAAATAACTACTTAACTAAGTCGAACTAACTACTGCTGCCTCAATACAACCAAGTTACAGTGGTAGCTAAAAGTTTACCGAATAAGTGTGATTTTATTTTAGTATTCTGAATCGAAATTATCTAATCACAAGGGTATAGCGTGATAAAACTTAAACGAGATCAGTTGGAAGACTACTCTAAGTTTGACCAAACTGAAGCCTAAGTTGTAACAACTAAACTAAATTGATCAGGATTAATTTTGATTCGGGCGTTTTTATGACTTTAACAATCTCTCAGGTTAGACTTTTGAGCGCTTCTGGACTTCTAGACATTTCTGAATGGAATTAATGAAATTTGTAGAGCTTAACAGTTATAATGGTAGCATAAGGATTGCAGCCCCGGTTAGCCAAACGAAACGTAACGGCATGTACTTTTGTTTTTAGAATATGAAGAGCGATATAAATGTTTACCGAAATTACACTACGGCTCGGTAATCGCTGTCATTGCTTTTTGTAATTTATAAACGAAAGCACGTTCCGCTACATTCCGTGGACGTGTGGCTAACCGGTGCTTTAATCTTTGTTCACATTTTGTAAACATGCTTTGCAAGTTTGTATTGAAAGTAGTGCATCCATTGTATTATGGGGTATTTAGGGTACCAGGAACTTATGTGCCTTCATATTATTGAAAACATAGCTTCTGAAAGCAGATTACCTGGAGAATACTGAACTGCTAGTTTAGATTATTCTCAGATGATATGCATTCGTCCCAACCTAATATTAAAACAGGCTAATAATTTAAAAGGAGAATTCATTCACACAATTGCGAGTAATTTGGATGGAATTTGTAATAACCGAAATAAATGGGAATTTAAAAGCCAGCCGTATGGAATTCATTACTCTTAGTTTGCTAAGTTTATTTTCCGAACGTGTAAGGGCTATAAAACTATCACAAAGCATATCTTCATCATCATAATTTTGCCACCTATTTGCAACATTTCAGTTCCTTGAATAATAGGATTGTCAAACGTCGCCCACAATGAATATGTATTCACAGATTTCTCAAGAGGTGATGTTCCTTAGCATTCCTATGATGTTGTATTTGATGTTATCCTCTCAGGGATCAAGGAGATTATTATTTTTAACTTTGGTAACCATGACGAAAATGTGTTCACGTTCACCCGGATGCGAACATAGATTGCTTGGGTTTAAAGTGAAGAATTTTTAACCACTATTGATTAATTCCAAACAATGTAAGAAAACAATACAATTTTTGACATTTATCAGGCTGAATTTTAACGATGGCATGGGTTATGTTAGCTTTGATTATAAAAAAAGACAAGAAAAAGTCTAAGGTGACTAAATCGCACTATTTCTGTGATCATTTCAAATTACTTTCATGTTATATAACCATGCCCTCAAATAGCTTAGGCAGAAAATACACTGCAGCATGAGCTGTGTGGCATGTAGCGACATGCAGTTAAAATCACATGCCCTTAGTATCTAGATTATCCAATTCAGGATAAAAAGAATTTGGGAGTCAGGGCTCTCCATTGAAAATTATGACCTGACTAATGCGTTCTCCAGCCCAAAATTCGCATTAAACAATGACTTTCTAAATGCATTGGATGCTCTTGTATGTCATGTGGATTGGTATCGTCACAACTTCAATAATTTTGTTTACAAACTCATCTAGTGATGGGCCTTATCGCCTTCAACTACGGCGCGAGTTGAAATTTGTACTGGTATAGGCCTAACCTATGAAGCATGTTGTACACTGTGATAGGCCGAATTACTGCGATCGACAAAAAATCGACTGCCTTAGATTCTCCTGCGCACTGTCAAGTCGATGTTTTCAGCAGAAGTACGTGTGTTGTTCAACTCTCTCTGTCGTTTACTGTACTGTACTCTAGGTATGACGATTACGGCGATCTTAAAATGTGTGAAGCGCGTGTTACATTGCCCGAACAAAACATCCACTACAATAAAAAAATGTATTATTCGCATGTATAGTTGAATGCTATTACTCTCCATGGTGCTTTGGTAAAACAGACTGAATAAATGACAACTAATTTGACAGCTGCAGCTTCAACAAGGAATCATTTCTTATTGGTTCATTCAATGTCGTAAAAGTTACTGTCCATTAATTTTTCACGGTTCAAATACCAGGTCAGACATCTCTAACAAAACGAAATATGAAAAAATATTTTTTCGGCGATTGCCTCACAGCAGATTTCTAGCATAAACTCAGATAGTAAATAAAATTGCCATGTAAAAGTTTCTCAAAAATCTGTCGTTTGGAATCGACTGTAGGTCCAGCAACTCATGTATAAAATTAATACATACAACATAAATGGTGTGAGAAGTTAAGTCGTAATCAGAGATGAATCGTTTTTTCGCTACTCATAAGCACTCATGAAATTTTGAATATAAGTGAGTCAACAATATTGAAATTTCACTCTGTACTCTGATTCATTCATACTCACTACAACGTTGATTTATAAGTACAAGTTGCAATGAGTATGCGTACAACGTTGACATCAAACTCATACCATTCGAAATATGTTTGATTCATAAGCCTACTCATTTAGATTCATAACTTTTGAAAAATACTTTTAATACTTAGAAATGATTCGAGTAGCTCGAATCATTCATCACAATTTACAGTCTCAGTTATTATTGCATTTGCAAAAAAAGAAAAAAAAGACACATAAGCAAAAAAGACAGAGCAGCAATCAGAGCAAACATACAATCTTCTAATTAAGTTTTTTAGTATTTTAGTGTTCGTACAAAATTCATACATATTTTGTGCTTAGTGTATATGTTGAGTTATCTAGAGTCGAAATCAATAACATCCTGCGTGTTGTTAAGTATGAATATTATGAGTACTTCAAACATTGAATATGAGTAGAGGTTCCATGACATTAAAATAAGTATGAATGCGTATAAGTATCAGAAATTATGAGTATGATTCAATTCTACTCATCTTTTTGAATGCTCATTGCTGATCTCTGCTCACTACTTACGTTGCTGTAAGTGATTAACACTTTATCACTAATCAATAACCACGTCTGAAAAGGTTTCTTCATTTATGAATAAAACTTAGCATACACAACAGGTGGTGTGATAAGCTAGGCCAAAATATCGGCTTATATTTCCAATACCTCGTGTCGCCACCTAATCGCATTTTTTCAACATAAGATGGAAATGACTGAAGATTTTTTTATAGAAAAAATAATGAAAATCTTTATGTTACATCTGAAATATAAAGAGTTCTCACACTTTGCCGCATATTCGGGAGTAAAAATTGTGAGAAAATATTTTTTTGTTGAACTGGTACGAGGAATTGTTTTTTAATAAACCTGTGCCACATAAAACTACACAATAAGAATTTTTCCAAATTAAGTGCCACAATTTTTATAACGCACTGTATTTTCTCAACAGCGATGAAGATTACCAACATTTGAAGTAAATGTGAAATGACATGATGCGATGCAAACTGCATTCATTCCCCCAGTGTAGATGTACTTGGCTGTGACTGGAGCTGATGTTGCTATTGCTGCTGATGCAAATGATGAGGATGTTGATGATGACGACGACAATGATGATAATAATGTGATGTGAGATGATGCTAATGTAAGGCAATATAATGACTTACGAATGCGTGTAATGTGTGAATGCATTGTATAATAAATCCTTATATGTAAGTATGTGTGTGTAAGTGTGTTTGTTGCAACTATAGAGACCAACTAAACAACAGTAATGTTGTGCAACAACAACAATAGCAACCTTATTAAAGTGCAACTAACAAAGGCAACAGCAACAACAAAACATAACCACACATTAGTAACCAAATAATATGCAAAAACAGTATAAAATAACTCACAGCTCCTTTAAGTAAATTACAATTGTTGTTGTCGTTGTGGTTGTTAATGCTGTTGCATTACTATATCTGAAGTAGTATGAGTTGTTGTTTTTGTGTTTTTAGTTTTATGTTGTTCTCTTCAGAAGTTTTTCTATTCGTTTACAGACTTCATGTATTTGTTTACAGACTTCATAAGCAGATAAACTAAAATCTCTAGTGTTGGTGGTGATGATGATGCTGATGCTGATGACGATGATGATGATGAGAATGAAAATGACGGTGACATAGATTTTCTTAAAGAACTTCGACTGACTACAAGAGTCATGTTCTTAGATTGAATGTCGTTCTTCTTGGTTTTGTTTTATATTTCGTATTGCATGCAAAAACACATACACTCTGAGAAATTTTGTTTCAATTTTTTGAAACTACAAAGAGCGTATTGGCTCTCACTAAGTATTTATACTCTCAACTACAGGATAATATACACCTGTTCGAATGGAGGTACCGCTATTGCAGATAAAGTAACTTTTAGGGCATGATTAATTTATATTTCTAACGCACTAATGCTACGTGCATAATTGATCACTACATTCGCCGTCAGCATGTTGTTACAGTGTTCCTTCCATACCTCAACTTGTAGCTCTTCTGTGGCCTCAAGTTCAAAGTATTCACTCCTTTTCACGCCATAACGATGCTATACGACCATTCCCGAGGTTCTTCAATGACCTGGATATGGTATAGTGCTAGTACGATGGCTATTCGCAGCGATTTGATTCATATTGACCTCAACGACCGCTACGTTCACTTCTGTGTAAGGTTCGTTGTAGCGCGTTCACACTTGTGATGTAACAGTACGAGTTCAGGGTCTAATGAGGTCATATTTCTAATGCTTTTCCGTTGTTTACATATGCAGGCATGCAAAGTGTGTTTGAAAATAAGCTTACCTTCTGTAAAAAGAGGTTTTCAGCTTTAGTTTACATACATTACATAATTGGTCATTACAACCCTTCACTTAGGATTACGGCCTAGCTTCTCATACCACTTATGTTGTGTGTGTTAATTTTATCCATAACTGGCTGGAGCTAGAGTTTAAAGTTGACTCCGAACGACAGATTTTTGAGAACCTTTTGGCAATTTTATTTACTCTCAGAATTCTTGCCAGAAATCTGCTGACAGGAAGCCGCCGGAAAAATATTTTTTCATGTTTTCGTTTTTATGTCTGACCTGGGGCTTGAACAGAGGCCTCATGCCAACACACTACCCGCTAGACGACGGCGACTTCAGTCTGAGTTTAATCGAATTAAATAATAATCGTTCCACAGTTGAGAACATCTACACAAATGTATTTCGAATTATAATTCTATTGTCTACGATTATCAATATGGGTTGACCTCAACAGCGGTGTGATGAAGATCCAGTCCTGTGTAGTTGATTCAGCTTTCTGCCTCAGGTCATCCTGATGAGAACTGAGGTGGCAGATGGCGTCTTGACTCTCAGATAGATTTGCTATGTGCCAAAGCAACTCAAATATTTCACACGTGCTTTGAATATTGCACACTGGGTCTGGCCCACTATATGTACTTGACTCATAAGTATACCAACATAATAGTCTCTCTGTCTTAACAGTGTATGTAGAAGCCAAATTATTAATTTCTCTCTTATTACCCAGTTTCGTTGCGAGAAAATAGAACTGGTAGTATGGACACAGTTAGGAAAGGAACTGATTTATAGCGCGTTAAACAGTTGACACCGATGTTCACTACTTCTGCAAAGGGCTTAAAAGCAAAAGAAGCAATACATACATATGTACATACGTAATTGGTCGTTACAACCCTTCAGTTTTGATTACGACCTAGCTTATCACACCATTTATATTGTGTGTTTTAATTTAAATAACGAGTGGCGGGACCTAGAGCTTTAAGTCGATTCCGAAATAGGGATTCTTAAGAAACATTTCATGACAGTTTCATTTACTATCAGTGTTTTTGACAGAATTCTGTTGGAAGAAAAATGCCGAGGAAATGTTCTTTCATATTTCTTTTCGATCTAGATGTCCGCCTGGGATTTGAACCGTGGCCTCAAGTCTTATAAATCAATACACTGCCTATTAGACTACGGTTAAAGATTGTTCTGATGCAACTGTCATTTATCAAACCCCATAACATCTCAATATTCTCTCTCGCAGTGTATTCGTATTATTTCATAGTGTGTGCTTATTTTGGATAACTCCTTGAATACATAAAAGAAGATGATGAGGCATATAATGTTACACAAACAAGATATTATATGTAGAATATTAGAAACATTACTTATATCGGGATATATGTACATATGATAGAGTATATGTCATCGGATGAGACATTACCTAAGTGACATGCAAGCGATAGTTTGTGATTATATTGTGATGATAATGAAATTTTCAAAAATGATGTTCCATCACATTAGCAAGTTTTCTATTAAACAAATACGTATGTATGGTGGTGGTAATATGGCAAGAAAATTAGTATCATAAAGCAAGCAACATACGGAATAATGTCTATTCAGGCATATGACATAAATTTCAAGAAGAGTTTGTTGAATTAGATTGACAGAACAAGGTCCGTATAAAATGAATTATTTTACCATTTTATTCTTTTGAGAGAAAGAAATGTAACATAGTATAGGATTACAAGTTAAAGCAAGACGAAATGGTATGATATGACTCATTAAATAAAATTTTCAATTCAAATGATCTAATTTTAGCTCCCACTCACACTTAATTTGTTGTGATAACCTATCTGGTTCTATTTTGAATGATCAATTCAAAGGATGCTCTCAATTAAATGTTGCTTAAAATAATTCAGGGTCTTTAGAGGAATTCTAATTTCTACTCTGTACGTTACTGTATTTCAGTTGGTTTTTCTGCCTTATAACGGGTGATTTTTTAGCTATTATCCTTTTGGCAACACTGGTTTAAACAGCTCACGCACGTTTCGTGCTTTGTTTCACTGTCAAACATCTCCAGTTTGGTCTATAATTTAAACATGAATCGCCTTACGAACGAACAACGCTTGCAAATCATTGAATTTTATTATCAAAATGCGCGCTCTATTAAGAAACATCATCGCGCGCTTCTTCCATTTTATGGTCAGTTTAATCGACCCACTGAAGCGGCTATTCGGGCTATTGTGACTAAATTTCGCACCAAATTTACATTGTTGGACATTAAACCACCAACACGCTTACGCAGAGTGCGAACTGAAGAAAATATCGCAGCTGTATCGGTCAGTGTTAATGATGACCATAAATTATCGATTCGTCGCCGTTCGCAGCAATTGGGCCTCTGTTACTCAACAACGTGGAAAATTTTGCGGAAGGATTTAGGTGTGAAGCCTTTCAAAATACAGCTGGTGCAAGAATTGAAGCCGAACGACCTACCGCAACGCAGAATTTTTGGTGAATGGGCTCTTGGAAAGTTGGCCAAAGATCCACGTCTTTATCTAAAAATTATGTTCAGCGACGAAGCTCATTTTTATAAGCAGAATTGTCGATTTTGGAGTGAAGAAGCCAGAAGCATTGCAAAAGCTACCAATGCTTCCAGAAAAAGTCACAGTTTGGTGCGGTTTATGGGCTGGTGGCATCATTGGACCGTACTCCTTCAAAGATGCTGCGAATCGTAACGTAACTGTGGATGGTGAGCGCTACCGTGAGATGATATCCAACTTTTTTTTGACCAAGATGCAAGAGCTTGACGTGCATGTGCTTAGTGGTTTCAACAAGACGGTGCCACATGCCACACAGCACGCGTAACAATGGACTTATTGAGAGGCGAGTTCGGTGAACATTTTTTTTTCACGTTCGGGACCGGTCAATTGGCCGCTTAGATCGTGCGATTTAACGCCTTTAGACTATTTTTTGTGGGGCTATGTTAAAGCTCATGTCTATACAGACAAGCCCGCTTCAATTGACGCATTGGAAGGCAACAAGACCGGCCGAAATGATGGAAAGAGTATGCCAAAATTTGACTAAGCGGATGGACCATTTGAGGCGCAGTCGCGGTCAACTTTTGCATGAAATAATCTTCGAACATTAAATTATATGGACCGTACTATCGATTCTAATAAAGATTTCATGCATTTTTCTGAATTTTATGTGTTTTTTTAACATAACGATAACATACATCGATATTTTATAAACGTACAATGTAAGTTATCGATACATTGAAATAATTCTATACTTTTTAGTATAGTATCGTACTTAACTAAACACATCGTAGAAACAGCTCTGGTAGAGTTGAATAAGTTAGAGGCACGGGCTTGCGTTCGTATAACCGTGGCAATGAGTACCTGTATTTTAACGACGCTATTGGTTCTGTTGGATTTAAGCCCACTGCAAACATAGTGAGGACCGGAGTCATGAGCACTACAGTTAAGTTAATGAAAAACAAGTCTAATGCGTGTAGTCGCCGTAGTTTAGTACATAGTGTGTTTGCATATTAAACGTGAGGCCACGGTTCAAACTCCATGTCAGACTTCTCCAACAAGACGAAAAATGAAAAATGTTTCTTCAGCGACTTCCTCTCCGCAGGTTTCTGGCAAAAACTCTCAGACTAAATAAAATTGACGTGAAAAAGGTTCTCAAATAGCTGCCGGTAGAAGTCGACTTTAAACTGCAGGTTCCACCACTCATGTAGAAAATTAACGCACACAACGTAAGTGGCGAAAGAAGTTAGGTTGTATGTAGTGTAGGGCTGTATGTATGTATGTAAGTCTAACGCTTTATAAATCAGTATGCAAATCGAAAGTTCCTTCCCTAGCCTAGTCCCTACCTAGACAGTACCAGTTCATTCTATAATTTTTGTAATGCTTCTTACCGATACTAGGTAATTGGACAGAAATGTATAATTAGGCATTTGCATACAGTTTTAAGAGTGAGACCGTTCTGTGCCAAGTACATTTATGGGATAGTCCCAGTATTCAATGCAGAGTGAAATATTTGAGATGCTTTGGGACAAAGCGCCTCAGTTGTTGTGAGGATGGCGTGAGATAGAGTGCACAATCAGCTACACAGGACTAGATCTTCAGAATAGTTTCCACACCGCTGATGAGGACAGACCAAATTAATAATCGCAGACAATAAAATTAAAATCCGAAATACATTCGGGTAGATATTCTCTACTGTAGAGCGATTATTATTCAATTCAATTAAAGGTTTCAAAGAACTCAGGCTGAAAGCTTTTTTCAGAACACTTTTTATCCCTGCATATATGTAAATGATCAGTCAAACTACAGAAAAGCAATATAAATATGACCTCATTAGACCTGGAACTCCTAGTGTTACACCACAACTGCGAACACGTTACAACGAATTCAACAAAGAACTGAACGTAGCGGTCGCCGAGGTAGTAAGATCACATTACAGCTATCGCAACAGCGTTATACCATACAAGTCATTGAAGAAACACGCGAATGGTCGTACACATCGCTACGGCCCTTAATGGGTGAACACCTTTCGACCATAGAAAAGCAACAAGTTGAGATACGCAAGAAACACTATAACCTCATGCTGTCGGGGAATAACCGTCTTCTACGAACTGAGTCTATGTGAGTCACACTTGGATGATCCAAGTATCGTTCCTACATGTCCCATCATGGAAGATCGGGCACCGTCCAGGTGTTGACGGAATCCTAATACTGCCTATAATTCGGGTATTCTTAATCTTAAGGGCGTGATACATCATAAAAGGGTGATCTCACAGCCCCTAATAAGTGGTAGGTACCAGCGTTATGGTGGGACCAAGCATGTAAACTCCACGAGTCCATCATCGCCATATATAAAGAGTCTACGTGATATTGGGAAACTATCCATATAGTGGATACCTTTAAAACTATGCTTCATAGACTTTGAGAAGGGCTTCAATGAACTAAAATATGATATGATTTGTACATTGGATTTTAGGGGAATCCCTCATAAGATTTATAGAGAGCCTGTACCAGAATGCATGCAGATTGATGAGTGGATCGGTGAGAGCTGGGATAGCTATACCACACGCATGTGTACCACTTCTATTAATATAGCTAAAGACACGATTCTAACGATAACATTGAAAGCGGAACTCGAAAGTTTGAAATCTTGATCTTTGACACCCAATCCATTTACCTTGCAAGCATTATGCCTACAATCGGAAATCGAGTGAGAATATCGACAATCGCTTGCTGAAGGGAATTCGTAATTTCAAAAATTACAATCTTCAGGGCGAATATATTTTTTTCTAATGTTTCAGTTCGTGGTATGTGGAAAATGAACATAACAGTGAACCAATGTCTCTGCAACATTCTATTTTTTATTCTTTAAGTGAAACATATGTAATCACATGCTCCGCGAAAGAACAGGAGGAGACGTAAATGACATTGCATCGTACCTTAAGAAGCGAAACTAGCAACGTCACTCCAATTGCCATAGATTAGAACCCTGAAAGGAACAGAAGGAAGGAACAATTGGTAATTTCGCAGACAAGCTCGGTCTGCCACATCAGGATTACTGCAAAAGCTGCCACGATGTGGAGAATCGGCGCAATAGCTTTTATGCGAGTGCCCTTCACTTCAGAATAGAAGTCTTCAGTTTCATCCAAACCTCGGGGTAGTTCAAACACACCACTAACGAATCATCACAAGAGGACTTACCTGCCACTGGGTAACACAATAGGCCATATGGCCACCGAGTGAACTTGTCTGTAAACGGCAAGCTACCCGCTAACCTAAGCTAACCTAAGTTTCTCTTTATAGGATCAGAAAAGAATAATTTTCTCTCAAGAGTTTACCTTTCTTTCAGTTGTTGAGTTAGTTTTAAGCCTTTTAATGCCACATAATGCGGTATTGATCATTCAAATTTCATGCTCTTCCCAAATAATTCATTCAATATTTTTGATGTCTTCTGTTTGCAACTTAATTGTCTTCGTGTGGTTGTTAGCAAAATACTAGACAAACAATCAAGATATGCAAATTTAGCCAATTTATTATACAAACTAACGACTGCTGCTGTATTATTTATTGTTTGAAAATTTCTTTTCTTTTTTTTCCGCTCAAAATCTCCAGCATAATTGAAGTTAAAGACTTCAACTCACGATCATAACAAAGGGGGGTTTTGCCGGCACTTGTTTTGGTGAATTTTTGGAAAATTTTTATTTGCGAAAAGCCAAGGAAAAGATATTCTATGCAAATCATTTGAGCAATTCATGACAAACAAACATGTTTTCAAACGAGCTACAAATAAATGGAGGTGTAAAGTATTCACTGAATTTTTTTTATTCCTTTGAAGGAAACAATATTGCCAACGCTGGTAAATTGAGATATTTCGCCTGTCTAAGTTCATTTTTATCTAATGGACACATTTAGTGTTAATATTTGACAATATTTGTACGTGAAATCATGAATTAATTGTAAACATGTTACATACTGTTGTTAAGATTGTGCCTTATTAGAGTGGCCAGATTACAAGAAAAGTTTTAGTAAAGTGCTGGAGCTTTTAAAGGGTAAAGCATTTAAAAGTTTAAATGCAAAAATATAATAAAACCAAATAAAAATTTTGCTAACCTTTTTGGTTGTTAAGTACAATTGTTTCGGTTAGAAATGGAATATTATTTCATTCATATGACTGCCGCCGATGGCTTCTCAGTATCTCAATCAATCGGACCAATTAACGTGCACTTTTTCAAGCATATAAGGTCGTATCTCGGCAATGGCATCACGATTCAAATGCTCAATTATCTCTGGTTTCCCGACTTATCACTTTTCTTTAACGGCGCCCCACAGAAAATAGTCCAACGATGTCAAATCGCAACTTCTTGGCGGCCAATTGACTTCACCTTTTCGGCTAATTAAACGTTTGACGCAATAAATCGATTGTGGCATGGGATATGTTGCAAGTTGCATCATCCAGTTGAAATCAAACATCGTACACATCAATACTATGAACAGAGGGTACAAAAAATCGGTTATCATGGTGCAATAAGTATCTCCCTTGACCGGAATGGTTGCGCGGATCTCAATTTCAATTAAAAAAGGGCCATGATTCCTCCGCTCCACATGCTGCACCAAACAGTCACCCGTAATCGGTGCATTGGCTCCTAAGACCGCGTGTAGGTTTTCTGAGCCCCAAATACGGCCATTTTGCTTATTAACGTACACACCAAGATGAAAATTAGTTTTATCCGAAAAGATGATTTGTTTGGCAAAATCGACATCATCATGCAGTTTCTCGTTGGCCAATCTAGCAAAGCGAAAAAGAAGCGGTCGGTAATGCAGCTTTTCCTCTTCAACCAATTGAATTTTGTAAGTTGTCACACCGAGATCTTTTCGCAAAATTAGACGTAAAATGGTATGTGAAATGTACAATTCTTGAGAACGAATTTTAGACATAGGGCGTAAGCACTATACGAACACGCTCTTGTTTTGAGGCATCAGAAATGCAGTAAGTTTCACGAACTTTAGCAATAAACTTGCGTATACCGGACACTGTTCGTAATTCTCTGCGACCAAATTTTGTACGACATATTCGTGCAATTTCCGACCAATTGTCTTCGTTTTGGAAATAAACTTCCAATAAATCTTAACGTTGCTCAAGGGGAAATCAATACATTGCGTTTAGTAGAGGTAATATACTGAATTTTGTGTCCGAATAGAATGACCTAAGTATTGTCAGATTGGAAATAATAACTTAAACCTATAGATGGTTCACCCGATATAAGCATGTAAATAAAAAAAGGCTACAATAATTGTCAAATAACTCTAAAGCCTGTGCTGCCACAACGAGCCGATATGTTTAATCAAGTGTGCAGGCTTTAAGCGAAAACTCCCTCCCCCTATTACATTATTCCTTAACATCTGGTAGATCTGGTATCAACAACTCCAATATGTTTACGTAGATAATACCAGTTTCCAATGAGTAGACAACTTTTTTTTATCAACAACGCATGATAACTGGAAATGAAACCAATGATGCAGATGTACGGAATAAGCCGATCAAAGCCAGGAATGCTCGCCTAACTAAAGCATGGCAGCCACCTCAAATCTCGGTAAACGCGAGATAAACAGCTCTCCTAACCTGAAGAGGCAGAATCCTAGATAATTAAAAACTATGGTCAAGACATAATTTGTCTTCGTAACACTGGAAATCTTTTGGTCAAACACAATAACACGGGACAAGTTGTTTAGGAAATGATGTTAAACAGCAATGCACGACACCTAAAGACATCTTTTCAAAATAACAAAAGCTGGTCTCCCTCTGCATGCTACTCAAAAAAATTAACAGACGTTACTCTTTAAACCATTAACATTAAAAAAGGAAAACAGAAAATAAAATAAAATGAAGTGAAAAATTCATAAAAAGAAAACGATTGTGAAACACACAAAAAAAAAGAAAAAAGAAAAAGAAATTAAACTGCTGTTACAGTGAGTGAATACAATTTGTTACGGAAACCACAAATGAAGTGCTGATGTCGCTTTGACAGGCCTTTGGAAAACATATTGTTGGTGCTGCAATACAATAAAAGTACTCCACTCCATTTACCATTGAAACATACACAACACCACTGCTACTTTGTGCAATTATTTTGCGCAACTAAAAGATACACTCTTTACGGAGTACGGAGTACACTGTACTTACTGTTTGCACGAGAATGAATTTCACTGATTTGTGTTATTTTTATTCGTCATTTACTGAAAAAAGAAAATATTTATGTTGATGGACGTTTTAAAAGTAAACCATCATCATCATCAGTTTTCAAAAATTCTTGTCAAATGTCCCTGCGAATAAAAAGCTATGAATGAGAGGGAGATGCTGCACTTAAACATCTCCAAAATCATCGAAAATCTTTTCTTAAATTAGGAATAGGAATTCAAACGCTTTAAATGAAGCTCTGAAGGTTTGCTTAAAGAAGTTAGACTTTATAAGACCAGATAGGACACTAATTCGCCCTAGTCTAGTAGCAAGTGTGTTGGACGTGTGGAAGACGTGAGGCAAAAAATATATTTTCGGAGACTTCTGCTCAGCAGATTTCTCGCAAAAACTCTGAGAGTAAATAAAAATTTCCATGAAAAGTTTTTCTAAAAATCTGCCGCTCCGAGATCCCGTCACTCATGTGTACAAATAACACACACAACATAAGTGACGTGAGAAGTTAGGTCGTAATTCTGACTCAATGGTTGTAATGATCAATTGTATATGTATGTATGTATGTATGTAGATAGAACACTAGAAGACAAGTGTGCACACTCTTTTCTGTTTGGAATTGTGTTAAAATATGTGAGGATTTAAATCTCAAATAAATGAATTGAATCATTTAGGATCTTCACCAACTCTAGAGGACCTAGACAGCGTAGATGGCTTAACCTTTACAACATGCGGAGCAAAATCGATGTGTTAAATAGCAATTCTCTGATTAAAGGGACCGGTTAGTTAGCTCTGGCACACGGATGAATCGGCTGCTTTGATTCCAAGAAAGATGCAACTCCTTCCAATTTTTATACTTCCTCCTATCCTATCTTAACACCCAAATAATAAAAGTCAATCCACAACATCGTCGCCGTAGTCAAGTAGGTAGTGTGTTGGCTTATTAGACGTAAAGCCAGGGTTCGAGCTCCAGGCCAGACATCAAGACAAAATACAAAAAATATTTCTTCGGCGAATTCCTCTCAGCAGATTTCTGGCAAAAAATCTGAGAGTAAATAAAATTGTCATGAAAAGTTTCTCAAAAACCTGTCTTTCGGAGTCGACTTTAAACTGTAGGTCCCGTAACTCATGTATAAAATTAACACACAGAACATAAGTGGTTTGAGAAACTAGGTCGTTATCCTGAGTGGAGGGTTGTAATGGCCAATTATGTATGTATGTAATTCACATCAACATGAACTATCTTTACATAGTTAACACCTGCATCGAATGTAAAATTTACTTGAGTACTTTACAAATAGGATACTGTGTTAAAAGCCACACACAAAGCTTTCTAATTGTTTAATTAGTCTTTTCAACTTTTTAGTCAGGATTACAATCTACCATCTCACACCACCCATGTTGTTTTAGTTAATTTTATTCGAACGACAGATTTTTAAGAAGCTTTTCATGGCAATTATATCTACGCTCAGAACTTTCTTCAGAAGACAACTGAGAGGAAGTCGTCTAAAGAGATATTATTTTTTTCTTGTTTCCGAGATGTCTCAAGTTGGAATTTAAAATACGGGCTTTCTTCCAGTAAGCCAACACATTACCAACTAGACTACAGAGACTCATTATTATTGCCAAATATTCAGAATGACGCTGCGTCGACATGAATGAATCGGCCAATGTCGTTTATAATATCCCCGTTGTAGGGCAAGCAAAACACTTGGGAAAAACTATAGCGTGAGTATATTCGAATATCTGATAATAGAAGAAATAAAACCCCATTAGTGCGCAAAGATAATTGGATAACGATTCGGAGTTGACTAAAAGGAAATATCCCAAGCCATTACTCAATCCACGATTGAGATTTACACACTGAGCGGCCCTAGGCCATCAATTTGAGTTGTGACTGTATAAGCATGGAAAAGAGCGAAAGTTCTAAAAACCCAATTTAAGTCTCTACACCAAAAACAATGAAAACAATTGACAATATGGTGTTCACCTTGCGGCCAATAAAAAAAGAGAGATTACAGAAGACCTATGCATTTCACATGACTCAGTGCAATTGTGTAGTATCACATGGGTGTGAAAAAGCTTCCCGCAGTATTTACAATTGTTCAATCACACAATAGACCAGTTTGTCCTCCATTCCGTCAACGATATGTGAAACCACCCTAACACATCGGAAATCAGAAAGCATACTAAATACCGAATTTAACGAAGCTTATTGGAATCAAAGGTACTTATAAAGCCATGCCGATGGTTGTCTGGAATACATGTTTCAAAGTTTACATTGACTTCTGAATTGAATTCTGGAAATATATTATGCGTGGAAGTAGAGAGGGAGTAAACTTTGTGAACATTACTTTTGAACTTATTTATATTATAACAGACAGACTTCAGAAGAAAGAGATTTTATAGAAACAATTGACTTGATTTCCGTCGAGCCTTGATTCCGTCGAGCGAAACATACGAGCTTAAGCCTAAGAGGACATAAAAGAACAGCTAAGAAACAAGTAGTTTTGTGCCACTTGAATGCAATTGTTCACTCATTGGCAGTTTTCATGGAAAAAAAAACACGAACTCGAATTACTCCCGCATGCCTAACAGACAAGCTATCGAGGAGGAAAACCTCCACGTCATTGATGAGGCCAGAGTCATTCTAGCGGCAGCGGATGTTTAGAAAGATATGCTCAACGAAAGGGAAGACACAGAGATGAAAAACCTTTTCTCAAACCTAGTGCGTTGGAAGCAATCAATTTTTTTTAGAATAAATGAGATCTGAGACATGCATCAGCTATTCATTGTTGCCAAACCTGTAGAAATGATAGGGAAATATACATAATTGGTCCTTACAACATTTCAGTCAGGATTTCCACCTTGCTTCTCACACCACTTGTAATGTGTGCGTCAAATTTATACATGAGTAGCGGGCCCTACAATTTAAAGTCGGCTCACAAATATTTAAGAAAAGAACAGATATTTAAGATAAGAAACTTTTCATATCCTCACTTTTATTTGTCCTCAAAGTTTTGCCGGAAATCTGCTGAGAGGAAGTCCTCGAAGAAATATTCTTTCATATTTCGTTTTGTTGTTGTTTGTTGAACCGTGGCGTCACGTCTAATATGCCAATACACCTACTACTAGACTACGAGGACTTGAAAAGCAGGTTTGATTTTTACTGTGGAATCATTTCACAGACGAATCTATTTTGATGGCTTTGATAGTGTATAAAGCTTAAAGATATCTGGCACTTATTAACCTGCCCCCTGAAAATCAAATTTTTGTGTTTTAAAAGACCGATGACAAAAATGTTGACTTAAACCTATCATCGCAAGAAGGATAGGGTACGTATCATTGATGTGCTATATAAGGAAGTTGAATTTTTTCTTTTCTTTGCCATGAAGCTGTTATCTGTGGCTAATGAACCAGTGATGTTCCTTGATTCCTTTAACAAACTATACACATCGGGCTTAATGGTAACAGTGATCGTTTTATTCTCTCAGATGCGTTTTATGATTGGATCAAGGCTTCAGTTTTGAGAGCCAGAATTTTTAATGAAACAAAATTTGAAAGTTATTTAAATTGTTGAATTGAATTGATAAATAGACCATATTGATACGTTTTTATCTTTTAAAAACGTTTAAAATATGAGCTCGTAGATTGCAAATAAAAATAAAAACAAATTTGTGTTTAGTTTTATATAAATTTTTTTATTACTCGCACAATTCTGTGTGCCAGTGTTCACAACTTGATGTAAAGAACAACAATTGCTTTGTTTGTTATTTCTTTGTTTATAACTTTTGCATAAACAATAACAATTACTAAACAATTATTCGACAGATCTTTGTAACGGAGATCTTCAAACCACGATTACTCCCTTCAAACACACCGCGTCTTCACACAAGACTAATTGAACTCCACTGACTCACTCGCCTGCTTTGCAATGACTTTTATGTGCCAGGGTAAACAGTCTGCTGTGTGTTCTTGAAGGCGAATATTCGTGGCTTCATCTTCTCAAGATCTCTATAAATGTAAACATTGTTGTTTCATTCTTGTTGTTTGTGTATTTTGTTTACATTTATTCTTGTAGTGTTGTTTGTCAATTTTTGTTTACTTGTTTACCATTATTTTTTATGCTGGTGCTTGTTGTTGTATTTGTGTTTACTTGCTTACCATTTTTTATGCTGGTATTTGTTGTTATATTAAGCAGTTGGATAATTTGTAAACAGGTTTTTTACTGCATTGTTTTGTTTTTGTAGCTTTTGTTTACAATTTTAATATTAAGCGATGTAAAAGCAAAACACCAGTATCTGGATTTTTCATTTTCGTAACAATATGAAACATATACGCGTTTTGTTGTCATATTTTTGATAACTTTTTAACCCAGGTCTTCAAGATTCTCAGTTCTTAAACGCGTTTAATTCTTGACTAACGCGAATATCTTGTACTCTATTATTATTGCTTGTTCTCATCATATGCGTTGCGATTTGTGGCAACAGTTCACATTTTCAATTTTCCACGACATTATTTTAACATTTCCATTGACTTGGTATTTCTGCTCTTCTTTTCTCTTATTTTCTTTTCTTATTTGTATTTTATTCATTCACTCAATGCTCCTCCACAATTCATTTAAATTTTCATGATTTTTTATTTGTTTTTCTTTTTTTGATCGTTTGCTCGCATCATTCATGGCAGCGGAACTTGTTGCTGGTACTCGTTGAACAACTAATACAACAACAACAACAATACAATGTTGTTACACTTTATAGTGTCGTGTCACTTGTTGTCTTTTTGTTATATGTGCCATGGAAAATGGGAAGTTTTCATATCTGTCTGTCGGTCTGTCCGTCCGTCCATTTGTGTCTTGTTTGTTTATCAATGTCTATGAGTCTGTTATGAGTTGAAGTTCGTTTTTCCTTTGTTGTGTCCACAAAGCAGCAATGTAAACAGTTTTTTCTGTGTTAAATGATGAGTAACTCATGCGGAAGTGCTGGTCTTATTTTATTTGTTTTTTTTTTTTCTTTGAAGGCAGCTTTCATTTTTTCTTTCCATATTTTTATTATAATTTTCCCGATTTTTTTCCACATTTTTCTGCAATTTTTTTTTTTTAATGTTCTGTTAAGCCTCCCCATTTAACTTTTGACAAATTGGTGAACGTTGTTGTCACAGACGGCGACGGAGTATAACAAAAAGAAAGAAGAAGAAAAAAAAAGTGAAAAGCTACAAGTGAACTACGAAATGAATTCTTTCTTTGTTGTGTATTTAACCTGGTTATCGCTCTTTACACTTTGAAACAATTGCGAGGGAAGTTGTTTGAAGTAAAAAATAAAAAATAAAACAAAAAAGAATTGTGATGTATTACAAGCAAATTGAAAAGGATGAAAATTTAAAGACGAAGTTCCCCTAAATTTTACAATTATTTGACCTATTTTGGCATCTTTTCATGCGAAAAGCGTTGGTAAATTTTTAAATAAATTCTGTCCATTGTGTTGGAAATAAAAACATGGAAAAAAGGAAGCAGGTAACGTTAAGATAGATGGCTTGAAAGTGATCTAAACTGTAGTATTAATTGCTTCAATCAACATAAACACCTATTCTGGCCAATGACTAATTCGTATGTGCACTATCAACAAACAATTTAATTAAAATGGCCAAAATAGATCAACAGAATTGATTATGACAACGCTAGATCGCACTCATCTTTGATGATGCGTCAGAAACATAAACAGATTTGCTGGGAAGTTTAGGTCAGAGATCAGCAATGAATCGTTTTTTCGTTACTCAGAAGCACTCATCAAATTTTGAATATAATTGAGTCAACAATATTGAAATTTAACCATGCACTCTGATTCATTCGTACTCACTATAACGTTAATTTTTAAGTACAGGTTGCAGTGAGTATGCGTACAACGTTGACATCAAACTCATACCATTCGCAATATGTTTGATTCATAAGCCTACTCATTTAGATTCATATTTTTAGAAAAATACTTATAATACTTAGAAATGATTTGACTGACTTGAATCATTTATCAAAATTTACAGTCTTAGTAGTTGTTGCATTCACAAAAAAGAAAACAAACACATAAACTTTTTAAGTGAGTATTTTAGTGTACGTAAGCGAATCATACTTATTTTGTGAAATCAACAACATCATACGTGTTGTTAAGTATGAATATGATGAGTACTTCAAACTTTGAATATGAGTAGAGGTTCGATGATTTGATTGATATTGGTTGATATCTGGTTTAGATGCAGCTACTGTTTTTTGCTGTTTTAGATTACCACGTGTTGTGATACTCACAAAACTCTCTTAACGTTGTGAATTAAAATTTCATACAGACCTGAAAAACGAAATTGGATCAGCTTTTCGATCAGGAAACTCAGAAGTCCTACACTGATAGGAAAATTACTTTACTCCTGACATTTTAAACAATTACTCGTATTTGATTTAATAAAATTTATTTCACAAGTAACAAAACCTTGTTTTAGTAAATTTTTAATCATACTCTGAAATATCCGACGTATGAAGGAAACTCTTGCGGGAGACTAAGAAAAACCAGTTACCATACTACAATTAAACACATTTCATATATTACTCGAAGCAGATAGCAGATTGATCAAGACTTGTTATATGTTTAGAACTTGTCGTAGTCTAGTTGGTAGTGTATTGGCTTATTAGACTTGAGGCCACGGTTCAAAACCCAGGTCCAACATCTCCAACAAAATGAAATATGTAAATATGAATTTGTCATGAAAAGTTTCTCAAATTTCATTCGGAGTCGAACTGCAGGTACCGCCTCCCTTGTATAAAATTAACACGCACAGCATACCGAGGTCATAAACCTGACTGAAGGATAGATACCAAAAACAAAGAAATTCTAAATCCACATTAAAGGATTAAGAAATTATTTCTTTCATCCCCAGATAATTACATGGCCTATAGATGGATATATAAGAATATTCTTAAGAATTTATGAATGCCCTAGATGAATAAATACTCACGTGGCATGGTTATGAACTTGTTTGAACAAACACTTCTGTATACAAAATCGTCAGTAAAATCAATTCAAGATTTCATTTTCTCAAATTAAGATTTTTGCAGTAAGAGCCCCCTTATAGTGGATCAATCCATAAAGCTACATTAAACTCTCAGTCATACCTTCTCGATTCAGTAAAAGTCACTGTAATCAGCTCATGTATAAATTGGTTTTAACACGAATCGTCTGTGAAATTTTAGCCATGACAAAATCGATTGCCTTCTTTTAGCAATTGCGACTATAACAGTGGGGCTTAACGTGATGAAAAGCACTTTTATGTCATGCCTAAATTTTAGAATTTATTGGTACTAATCAAAGCTCAGCAATGAGTATTCAAAAAGATAAGTAGAATCGAATCATACTCATAGTTTCTGATACTTATACGCATTCATACTTATTTTAATATCATTGAACCTCTACTCATATTCAAAGTTTCAAGTACTCATCATATTCATAGTTAACAACACGTATGATGTTGTTGATTTCGACTCTCCTTAACTCAACATATACACGAAGCACAAAATAAGTATGAATCGCATACGAACACTAAAATGTTAGCTAGAAGGTTGTATATTTGTTATGCTTGCTGCTCTGTCTTATTTTGTTTATATGCAACATTAACTAAGAATGTAAATTTTGATGAATGATTCGAGTCTCTCGAGTCTCTCGAATCATTTATAAGTATTATAAGCAGTTTTCTAAAGATATGAATCTAAATGTGTAGGCTTATGAATCAAACATATTTCGAATGGTATGAGTTTGATGTCAACGCTGTATGCATACTCATTGCAACCTGTACTTATAAATCTACATTGTAGTGAGTACGAATGCATCAGAGTACGTAGTTCAATTTTAATATTGTTGACTCATTTATATTCAAAATTTCATGAGTGCTTCTGAGTAGTGAAAAAACCATTCATTGCATGGTCTCTGGTACTAATCACCTTATTGACTAGATAAGATATGAATGCACTTGGGATCCAAGTTTTTTAACAAAGATAATGGAATAGAAAGTATATGCCAAAAGTCTTCCTCCCAGGAATATCATTCCAGTATACAACGATAGGATAAAATCATTCAACAAAATCGAATATGAAGCCCTTTTTGGACCACGATTGTAAAACTTTTTTTTTAATTTCAATATTTAAACTAATCCGGTCGTATTGCGATTCCTTATTTCGTGTCCAATTTGTTCCGAAAGTTAAAATCGCTGCTAGTTTGTTATCTATTTTATTAAACTAGAATTTATCTCAGTATTCTAAAAGAAGTCGCCGTGGTCTAGTAGGTAGTGTGTTGGCTTATTAGACGTCAGGCCTCGGTTCTAACCCCAAGTCATGCATCTCCAACTAAACGAAATATGAAAAAATATTTCTTCGGCGACTTCCTTTCAGCAGATTTCTGGCAAAAACTCTGATAGTAAATAAAATTGGCATGTAAAGTCTCTCAAAAATCTGTCGTTCAGAGTCGACTTCAAACTGGGTCCCACCACTCATGATAAAAAAAAATTAACGCACACAACATAAGGGAGAAGTAGGTCGTAATCCTGACTAAAGGGTTGTAATGTTATGTTATGTATGTATTCTAAAAGGATTTCACACTGGACTTCAGGTAAATACACTTTAAGGTTAAAAATATATTGCGAAGGCCTCTGTGGAGGCTATAATGACAAGTAATGTCCACACTTGAAGATATGAGACAGAATAATATGCATAAATTGCATATCTTCATGTAATTGACAGAATGGTGAGATAGAAATAATATCTGATGACAATAGAGAGGTGACAATGATGTTCTCTAGTTTATTGGTGCTCTTGTCGATTGGAGTTTCAAATCATAATCCATTTGCAATGCAAAGATTTGGAGTGTACCCTTCTCAGAATTACTCAAGGAGGTAGATTGCTAGGGAACCTGTTCATTGACAGACTACGAGCGAAAGTGTGACAAAATTTATGCCGATGATCTATCCATAGTTGTCTTTGGCATAAACGCTCTTCAAGTGGTTCAAATTAATTTCGGAATACTTTTTAAGCGGAACGGATTTGGGAGTAAATCTCTAGAAGACAAAGCTTATGCTGATTCATAGGAAATTTAATATTCGGAGAATAAACCCTGCCCGACTGAACATCCACACCACCACTCTGATGGAAAGAGAATTTTCTCGAAAGTAGTGGGAAATCTTGTGCAAAATCTTGCTCAAACCCTATATTAATGCTGGCTGTATAAGGCAATACTTAAAGCGGTAATGCTTTCCGGTGCGCCTGTGTGATAAGAAGCAATTGCTAGACAATGCAACTGCAAGATCATAGATTGTTCCGTGTGGTTCAATATAACTGAAAAAGTACTGAGACACCATTATTCCTAATAGAGACCATTGAAAAACAGTCTTATTCTTCTCCGAGTGCTCTGAAATGTACAACGACGGTTGAAAGTTGAATGGGAAAACGGAATGGATATTACACACACTCGTACATTCTTGCTTTCAATGCTACATCTTCTAAGCGGAAGCCATGACTATCATACATACATAATAAAAATAATACATAATGGCTCATTACAACCCATTAGTCAGGATTATGACCTAGTTTCTCATCAGGACTATTTAATGGCTGCTCAGTATGGAATACTCAGAGTCAACTAAACTGTTCGGCTTCATTGAGTCTCTTTTATATTTGTCCATTAAAGTCAACCATTTTTTCGGGAAGTGGCCACGATCAAGCTAGAAATCAAAGAAAATTCTTCTCTATATCTGACAACATCAGAGTTGTAGAGCGGATCTGCACGACAGCTAGGCGGAGCTGGTTGAATCTTAACCAAGGGATTCAAAACAGCTTATTTTTCTTCCTGGAATATTCCCTGCATTGTCTAAGTACTTAATGCGACACTGTATAACAAGGAAGTATGACTGTCGACTAAATGACTCTTCCTACTGATATATATCAGCGGCTTTCGCTTTGAATAGACTTGGTAGCATAATAAGCTTAATATTTTGATCTAAGTTAGAACCATACGGGATTATGCGATGTAACATCGCCCACCATATGCAACCTTTTTTCACTCATGCTTTATTTCAATCAGTTTTTTTCATATAATCTGATCGTAATAATTATAGGGCACTTTGCAATTGGCATATGATCTATAATTTTCGTAATTTTAACAAACTAATGCCTGAGATGTTCATAAATCTGTCCGATATTGATGCGCTCGCTTTAAATTAAATGATAATTTTCTCTGTTCAATATCACATCAATGAGCACTAGATCATGTGTATCAACACAGCTTTTAATCATCCACTCAATGGGTAGGTAGGTAAACGTGCACTGCACTTTATTTACAAATGATTGGCAACAGTGGAGCACATAACCGTGATTTAATTATTTGAACTTAAAATTTTTAAAAAAAATATATTGCAAGTAAGGAAACTCACTAAAGTTGTGATGCATTGGAGTCGAGAGTCACAAATTGTTTTATGAATTGTATACGTAGTAAAGATTTGTTATCCACTGTAGAGGTGTGTGTATTCACACACATTAAATTACATGTTTATTATTAAACAATTGTTTGTTACTCAAGGTTAAAACGATTTTCCTTCTACATGCCACAAATTACATTGCGGCGGATTTTGCAAAACAGCGTACGGAGTAGGAGGCGTACATTACGAATGTGAATTTATATGCTTGATTACTAATACTGAAGGTAATAAATCATTTATGAAAATCTGTTTATACTCACTATGGCTAAAACGTTCTCCCAGTGTGTATGTGTGTGAGTGTGTGTAGGTCATTTAAATTTTCATTTCACAAACACACAGTGGGAGTATGATGCAGCAGTATGTGTCTTATTGATGGCGGTGGTGAGGGAAGACTTACCTGCAAGTGAAAGAAAATACCAAATTGATGTGAAAATATGTGTAAATATTAAGGAAATATTTTTTTGCAATAAATTTATTTATAAAATTAAATAATTACACCACGTAATCACAACGAAAACGTTGCAGTCAGCCGCTACGCGAGCCATTGTCGAAAACTATAGAGAGAAGAGAAGGGATGAGAGACGCCTTTTCAGACGCAAGAAGAGGGAGCAGGAAAGGCGTGAGCGTGAGGAAGTCGAGATGTATAGATGTAGGAATGACGCTCGAAAATCCTATCAAAAGGTTAAGCGTCTAACCGAGGGTTATAAACCCGGAGCGTCTTCCTGCAAGGACGAAAATGGAAATTTAGTAACAGATCCGCAGGGAGTACTAAGGTTATGGAGGAAACATTTCTCTACTCTGCTACAAGGCGATGACGACACCAATACCGCCTTTAGAGATGATGTTCCGAACCCGATCGATGCTGACGGCGTGGAGATTCCGCCGCCTAGCCATGAAGAGGTCAAAGTCGCGATTACGCGCCTTAAAAACAATAAAGCGGCAGGTCCTGATGGCCTCCCAGCTGAATTGTTTAAGACCGGATGTAATGAGTTGGTAGGGCGCATGCACCAGCTTATTTACAAAATATGGCTAGAGGAAAGTATGCCCAACGATTGGAACCTCAGTGTCCTCTGTCCTGTCCTGAAAAAGGGAGACCCTACTATATGCGCCAACTATAGGGGTATAAGCCTTCTCCCTATCGCATATAAAGTTCTTACAGGCGTATTGTGTGAATGACTGAAGCCACTCGTCAAAACACTGATTGGACCTTATCAGTGCGGCTTCAGACCTGGTAAGTCCACCATCGACCAGATCTTCACACTACGCCAAATCATGGAAAAGACCCACGAGAAACAAGTCGACACACACCATCTTTTTGTCGACTATAAGCCTGCCTTTGATAGCCCCATAAGGGATCGTGTTTTTGCCGCAATGTCTGAGCTCGGTATACCTGCGAAGCTGATAAGGCTATGCAGAATGACGTTGAGCAATTCCTGTAGCTCCGTCAAGGTAGGAATGGACCTCTCCGAGCCTTTTGATACCGTGCGAGGTTTCAGACAAGGCGACCCCTTATCATGCGACTTCTTCAACTTCGTCATGGAGAGTGTTCTGCGAAAGGCAGGAGTGCATCGCAGTGGCACTATTTTTCAAAAAAGTGTCCAGTTGCTTGCGTACGCTGACGACATTGACATCATAGGGCGTACGAAGCGAGATGTTACTGCTGCCTTTAGTGCTATTGAACGCGAGTCTACTAAGATGGCAGTAAATGAGGGCAAAATAACTAACTATACTTTTGAAACAGTCAAGGAATTTATTTATCTTGGCTCCGCCGTTACCACCACAAATGATGTCAGTCTGGAGATCAAGCGCAGGATCACTCTTGCCAACAGGTGCTACTATGGTCTCAATAGGCAATTGAGTAGTAGAGACCTCTCTCGTACGACGAAGCTAACACTCTACAAGACGCTCATCCTACCCGTGCTTCTTTATGGCGCAGAGGCATGGACCCTATTAAGTACTGATGCAGCAGCCTTGAGAGTGTTCGTGAGAAAAGTACTGCGTAAGATCTTCGGTCCAGTACGTGTTGGCGATGATTTCCGCGTTCGATACAATAGTGAGCTGTATGAGCTCCTCAACGACATGGACGTTGTACAGCGTATTAATATCCAGCGGTTGCGCTGGCTCGGCCATGTTGTTCGAATGGAGGAGGATGCTCCAGCGAGACGGGTATTTGATGCGGGGATCTGCGGAAGTCGGCGAAGAGGACGGACGACCTTGTATCCGTTGGAAGGACCAAATCGAGGGAGCCCTGTCATCGATTGGTGTGACCAACTGGCGTAGGCGCGCAAGAAGCAGAGGCGCCTGGAAGGATGTGTTGCGGCAGGCCGAAATCCGTTAATCGGGTTGTTATGGCCAGTTTCGCATTTGAAAATTATTTTAAAATATTTCAATTAAGAAAAAGTCGATTTTAGAAAAAAATTTTATAAACTTTAAATCGAGCTTAAATCGTAACAAAGACTCTATAGAGTTAATCGCCTCTTAGCAGCCAATGGTTTTTTCATGTTTTTTTTGCTCTACCATGACTGTAATTGGGTCATATTTATTTAACAGTTTAACTAATATATGAGCAAAGTTTTTTTTTTTTTATTATATTAAAAAATAAATTCTTAAATAACAAACCGTCAGTCATATTGTACGTACGTAATGACATCAGTCACGTAGACATGATTGACAAAACTATTGCAACGTGAATTATAACAAAAAAAAACGCCAACAAAAAAAATTCTTTAAAAGTTTCAAACTCTTACCTCTACACCCCAAAGCCATGACGAATAATAAAATGAAGTTTTATATGTATACTCACTCACTCATGCATATACATATAAGTATGTATGAGTATTTATACGACTACCTACCTACCCATTTGCGAAATGACATCAGTTAGAACGCATTCACTATAAACGATGACTTTGTGTTGCCCTATAGCACGATGGTTTCTTAAAAAAAAGATTTTCAGTTAAAGTAATCGAAAATTGACTGAAGTGTAACGGTATTAAATGCTTTAGTTAGATTAGCTGGTTTGTTGGTAATGTTTTGGCTTATTAGACATGTGAGGTCACGGTACAAACCCCAGGTCAGATATCTCCAATAAAACAAAATTTTAATATGTTTTTCGGTGACTACCTCTCAGTAGATTTCTGGCAAAAATTCTGGCAACAAATACAAAATTACCATGAAAAGTTTCTGAAAAATTTGTCGTTCAAAGTCGCCTTTAAAGTGTAGGTTCCGCCGCTCATGTATAAGATTAACACACACAACATAAAAGCTCATAAAGCGAGAAGTTACGAATCTCCACCACTTCATGACAAGAGCGGGGCAGTAACACATTGTATTCTGGCTAAAAAGTTACAATTTATGTGAATAGTCTGGCAACGTCGAAGACTTTGAGAGGACATGCTTTTAGATCACAACTGCTCACGGCATGTAAAAGACAGCTGACATATCTTATATCAGATTATCAAACTAGAATATCGTTAATGAAAATGAGGTTATGGTTGAAATTGGGAAGATTAGCATTAGCTTTGGAAGCTACAACCGATGAAGAGTCGTTGAAATCACCAAAAGGTTTCTTCTTTGGAATAATTGAGGAAACGTTCGATGAATCGCGTATGGGCGTACAGAACGGAACGTAGAGTTGCAAGAGCGTACAAAAGTAGTCCCAAGCATGAGTAGGCGGAAGATGAGGACTATTATAGGAGTATTAAAGGACCATGACCCCTTTAGACTTAGTACAAGCAGATAAATGGCCACCATAATCTAGTGCATTGGGTCATTAGACGTGACGCAATGGTTCAAACCCCAGGTCAGACATTTCGAACGAAACGAAATATGAGAATATATTTCTTCAGCGATTTCTTCTCAGCAGATTTCTTTAAAAAACTCTGAGAGTAAATAAAATTGTTAAGAAAAGTTCGCAATCGACTTTAAATGTACATAGGTACCGTCACTCATGTATGTAATTAACACGCAGCATAAGTGGTGTGAGAAGCTAAGTCGTAATCCTGATTAAAGGGTTGTAATGACCAATTATTTATGTATGTATCAGCAGATTTAATCGGAATATCTCTAAATCGTGTAGGCTATGTGAAGTCCAGTGAGCTGTAGAAACAGAAAAAATATTTTTGTACTTGCCTACAGGTACATAGAGAGATAGCTAGGGACTCGATCGACCTAGCCTAATCTCCAGTTATTTTTGATAATGACAGAAAGTGCAAGTCATTGTAACCCTTACAAGAAAGGAACCTAAGCCTCTCATATTCCACTTCTATGAATAATAGTCAAAGAAAATTATATGCATTGCCGATAATGAGTGTAGCATACTGAAGTTCCCTATTTTTTTCTAGTTTTAAGATAGAATAGAGGGATATCAATCATTTAGTCAATGCTTCCAATGCCAGTTTAATACCTGCCTACAATGGTCTGAAGCTAATCCTTTTGTCAATTCACATGATTGATTTGGACCTACCGACATTAATTTTGATCTGCCGTATAGAATTCAAACCAAGCTCCATCACTATGTGGCGAGGACCAAAGAAAAGGATCAGTATTTGAAAAAACAATAACTGAAAGATGGGGACGAAAGACTGTAGTGGTAGCATTAACGGAATGTGTTAGAATGAAGAAGTGGAAAATTGTTCTATTAAACCTCACCCCTGTATCCTAAAACTTCTCGGTCTTTATACCAACAGATAGGCGGCCATAAATAGTAGAAAAACAATTTCAAAAACGAACAAAAAATCCAATGCAAAGGCAATAATTTCATATTAATCATGATAAGCAGCGAGAGCGAAAGGAAAAGATTAAAAATCTCATGACTATAAGCACAAACCTTAGCTATTAAGGAATACCAAACACACTTTTTTTATATAACTCAGTATCCCACACAATTTTCCTTAACTTTTTCCAGTCCACTCCTGTGAGATGAGTTATGTTTAGACTAATACCTTACCTTCAATATTAAGATAAATTGCTTACGAAATCTGAGCGTATTATGTCATTAAAACGTGCTTCATCATTTGATAGCCTTCACCACATGTTCTCTATTGATCATTATCTATCACGTCGAGTCAGAGTGTGTACTTAAATCGTTTTTATTTAGTCTTAATAAGCTTACGAAGTCGTTGGTAGTGTGTTGGGTTATTATACGTGAGGCATCGGTTCACATCCCAGGTCTGACAATTCCAACAAAACGAAAAAATATTCCTCCTTCTCTCTTCTCTCTTCTATCATATTTTTGGCAAGAACTCTGAGAGTAAATAATATTGCCATGAAAAGTTTCTCAAAAATCTGTTGTTCGGAGTCGGCTTTGAACTGCTGGTCTCAACATTTATGAATACAATTAACAGATACAGCATAAGTGATGTGAGAAGGTAGGTCGTAATCCTTGTAATGCTTACGATTTTCCTCTTATCAGAAGTATATTTTTAATTCTGCCCGTTGTGTTATTCTTCCACAACAGACGATGCGACATTACAGCCTACTTTTGTAACCTGGTTTCCAATGTAATAAAGGCACTGCGTTATCCAAGCCTGTGGTATGTAATACTCAAACTCTATTAACTAGACTACTCGCTTCCTCATTTTGATCACTTCCTAATGTCTAGATACACATTTAATTCGTACCAGAGATCAGCAATGAGTGTTCAAAAGGATGAGTAGAATCCAACCATACTCATAATTTCTGATATTTTAATATCATGGAACTTTTACTCATATACAAAGTTTGACGGAATCATTATATTCATACTTAGCAACACGTATGATGATGTTGATTTCTACTCTCGATAACTTAACATATACACGAGGCACAAAGTAATTATGATTCGCGTACGAACACTACAATACTCACTTGAAAGTTGTATGTTTGCTCTGCTTGCTGCTCTGTCTTTTTTGCTTATGTGTCTTTTTCCTTCTTTTGTAAATGTAACTTTAACTAAGACTGTAAATTTTGATGAATGATTCGCGTCACTTGAATCATTTATAAGTATTATAAGTATTTTTCTAAAGTTATGAATCAAAATGAGTGGGCTTATGAATCAAACATATTTCGAATGGTATGAGTTTGATATCAACGTTGTACACATACTCATTGCAACCTGTACTTATAAATCAACGTTGTAGTGAGTACGAATGAATCAGAGTACATAGTTAAATTTCAATATTGTTGACTCACATATATTCTAAATTTCATGAGTGCTTATGGGTATCGACAAAACGATTCATTGCTGAAATCTGATTCGTACCTGGAGTAATTACTAATTGCCTTCTTACATGCCAATGCTTGATCCAGTATCGCTGTATGCTATTGCCGTAATTCGTCTATAACTGAAGATTTATACTAGTTTATCAGTTGCTCATATCCTATATTATCCGACCGCACAACCCTTTATAGCTTCTCGTACACTTTATGTTATGTGTATTAATTTTATAGATGACTGGCAGGACCTACAGTCTAAAGTCGACTCCAGACGACAGATTTTTGAGAAACTTTTCATAGCGCTTTTATTTACCCGAAGATTTTTGCAAGAAATCTGCTGAAGGAATATTTATTATTTCCTTTTGTTGGTTTGAATCATGGTCTCACGTCTCACAAGCCAACATACTTCATACTAGACTACGACGACTTTATGAGTGCTAGACAAAGCAAATTTTCTGTATAGCCGACTTCGAATACAGCACAGTAAAGTTTCCTGTTTTTCTAGTTTTAAGATAGGATAGAAGTATAATCAATAATTTGGTCAATGCTACCAATACCAGTCAATGCGTCTAATCCCACATACCTTTACTATAAAAACGGTATTATGGATCTATAGCTAAAGGCATCTATCGAGTGTCATCTTCATGTTTAGACCCATTGATGTGTTAGACATCCTTTCGGTTAACTCAATGGCAAGAACATATCCATCTAGAGTTCCATGCTCTGGTAATACGATTTGTACCTCTGGTGTATCTATCCCTCATAGGATGGATATGATATCGTATATCGAACTCTATCCATTAAATAAAAAGTAATATTACCCAAGACTTTTTATCTTATCGCAATGTTTACATCGTTATTGATGTAAATCAATAGATTTAGGACCTCTCACTTTAGCAAAGTTTTATTAAATTTTTTTGAACTATTTAATAGTAGGGTGCATTCCCTGAGTATGAATGCCTGGCTGTTTAAAATTGATTTCATGTGTGTGAGTATGTGTTTGTGTGTATGTGTTTTAAATTCGTACAAATTGTGTGATTGTGTGCACATTGGATGGATAAATAATTTTCTTAAAGTTATTTTATACGATCTGTCCATCAAATTGTCCATCAATTTGTCAAAAAAATATCACAAGCACAGTAGAACGAATGAACGATGGAATGAATGGCTTCTCCAATTTTTTTTCAGTTTTTTTTTTTTTTTGTGAAACTTTTAGTTCTCTTCTGCACAAAAGAGTTGAAAATGTAACGTTCCAAATTTGTTGTTGTTGTATTCGTTGTTGTTGTTATTATTTGTTCCTCTTTATGTCGCAATCAAGTCCTTGTTTTATAACAACACAAGGTAACGGACATATACACAAGGCAACTACACACACACACACACACATACAACTGTAATGCAACTTTTAGGATAAGCAAGTGTGCAAGGGATGATGGTATTGCATTATAAAATAAAATATAGATTATACTAACACACACACACCCATCCATACATACATACACCTGCACATTGTACACCATGACAAAAGTTGAAGGATTGGTAGGAGAGTATAGTAGTGGAAAGAAATAGAATAACAAACAGACACACACACAAACACACAAATGAGGAGAAGAAGAAAGACTCAAGCTGTCCATCATTTTGTCTACTCCATAAATTTTCTATTTTAAATTGACAGCAACTTGACTCGTCTTCTCTGCAATAAAATCAAAATGAAAATTTACCGAGAATACAGTACAGTTTGCAACGAGACTGAGTGACGGACTGACAATGAATGACGATTTAAAAAAAAAACTAAAATAACGAACAATATGACACCGGGATATAATATAAAGGAGAGTGAAATTGTTTTCTTTTTTTTTACGAATTACTGGTAAAAAGTTTAGCAGTCGCAGTTGTAATTGTAATTGTTGTATGCGGAAACGAACACATACACATGCACAATTTAAACGGAAATGACTGACAATATTTGTAATCATTACAATTGCAAGTTGTTAAAAGAAAATAATTTTCCTCTTCAATAGTATTGAATAGTTACAGAGAGGGAGGGGGGATAATAACATCATTCGGTGGCGATTAAATCTGATACATTTTATCGATCGTGTAAATATCGGTTAGCTACAGATGAATTTTGTGCAAAATACATATTCTTGATTGTGTTTCATATGGCTCTTGAAAAGCTTTTGAAGGACTTATTCGATGAAAAAAAGAAGAAAAAATTGATTTCAGTTGAGCAATTAAAAGTCTTACTTTATCGGTCATCACAACTACTTACTCAGGATTACGATCTAGCTTCCTACACCACCGATGTTATTTTATCCCTCAATGGCGGGACTTACTTAACATCGACTCCGAACGTAAGATTAGAGAAACTTTCATTGGCAATTTTACTTATTCTCACAGTCTTTTGCCAGAATACTGCTGGGGTTTGAACCAAGGCCTTGAATCTAAAAACCAACACACCACATACTAGACTTTGAAATGACGTGACCAAATTTCATTAATACAGAGATTTTTGTTAAGAAATAAGACAAACTAAGCATATTTGATTCCAAAAAACATAAGTAGTCCCATAACGATACCTGGGGGGAAGAAAACTGAAAAGGGAGGAAGAGTTAAATAGAGAACAGATTAGCTTATATTAGCTTGATTGCGTTATGGTAAGTGACGACAGTAGTTGTGGTTTGATCTCTTTTAAATGTGGCAATTACATTAGCGATCTTCGCCTGCAGGCACAACCTAATGAGAGAGATGCCAATATACAATTTAGTCTGGTTTGACAAACATAATGAAATTTACAGCGAGCTTGTGTGTGCGTTCGTTGTGTCTGGCAGAATTGCTACAACATGAGTTGAATGACCTTATAAAAGCACCAAATTTTAAAACTTTTTTATATTTATTAGGTCTGGCTTGTTTTTTTGGACTATTACATGAGATGGTTGCTTTGCCAATAGATCGTGCCTGCAGGCAAAGATCGATAGGCCCTTAAACTTGAGCAGAGCTGCCATTATAAATTAAGTAAAATGTGTAAGTGCCATTCGGCAGCATTGATTTTCGGGACGAATTTTTTGAAATTAATGAATCAATAAAATACAAATATTTTTTTCGAAGAACTCGAGTGAATCCACTTTAAGATCCAACTTAAGCCAATACTTTCGTCCATTGTAATACCAGTCGGGTGTCAAGAGCGTATTACCATCTCGGCAATCTATTATTATATTGAATAATATAGTCAAAGAGGACAGGAAATGAGAGGGCAGGCTTCTGCTGATGTTATGAGAGAGCATGCCGAATCGATGAGCCAGCTTCTCATTAGAGCAGTGGCCTATGAGAAACCCAAAACTGCAATGGATAACCATACACTTGAAGAAACAAGGCAATATATATACCAACGATCGATTGATGTATGAGTGATTCATACATTTTATGCGAATTCATGAATGGAGACGTACATACATCGAGTTTAAAGACTTGGTCACAGTCCGGTTGTCTGGAAAAATTCAATGATTTTTAAGGAAAATTCCATTACCAAACAATGATTGTTTCGCCTTCAATAATAACAATACCTGTGCCTGACATACACTGAAGTATCAGGCAGTCAACAAGAAAGGTTACTGAGAATTTTATTAGGTTATGATGAAATTGAGTTGGAGTAGAGAAAAGTTGTTCAGAATTAAATAGAAGAAGTTGAAAAGGAGTTAAAGTATTCAGTCTATTTTGTGTTCCGTCGAAAATAAGAAAGCATTGGCAGCGATACAGACATAGAAAAATTATTTCAAGTTTTACACAACAAATCTCTGCCGCTTTATACCAATTTACTTTACTTTTTACAGAGTTTGGAGTTTAAGCAGAGCGGAAGATGTCATTTACCACATCAAGTCACTTCTTAAACGCAGCCAATGGATATTTAGCTAAAAACTATGAATGGCATAGCCGCATCTGACTTGCCAGCAATCTCCATAATAAGACAGTGCTAATAAACGAGACTTTGTTAATAAGTCTTCTGTAGAAAAGGGTGTAGTAAAAATTGGGAAATCAAAGTCTTTTGATGTTCTGAGTACGCAGAGCCAATGCAATGTTTACTGAAGCCAGTAAATTTTTTCTTAAAATTCAACTCAGCCCCTAAATTTGATCAAAAATGGAATAAAACTTCCATGTATGAACTTGTGATTTTAAATTTGTGCAGAAGATGGCGAAGTTGCTTATTAATTCCAACTCAATTGATTCATAAGCTTTATCGATCGCTTCAAAAGCAAATCATATTTGCATCGAAATATCACGGTCGATGAATAATGTATTCATTACAATACATACGAGTACATGCATAATTGGTCATTACAACCCGTCATTCTGGATTACGACCTAGCTTCTCACACCACTTATATTGTGTGCGTTAATTGTATACATGAGTGGCGAAACCTACAACAAATTTTTAGAAATTTTATTTAATTTCCGAGTTGTTGCCAGAAATATAATGAGAGGAAGTCGCCGAAGAAATATTTTTTTTAATTTCGGTTTTGTACGAGATGTTTGTCCTGATTTTTGAACCTTGGCCTCACGTCTAATAAGCCTACTAAACTATTGCAAAAGCCCTGAATATGCCAACAGATACGAAGCCGTAATTTACCTACATGATAATATGGAATTGGAAGTTTAATCACAATTGCCGTACAGCCTAGGCCTTGTTGCTCCTTCTGCCTAACATTTATTATGATCGATGCTGTAGTGGAATAAACTTCACTTCAAATTCGATTCGTTACTGGTCTTAAAAGTCGAGTGTTTTTTTGAAAAGTCTTAGCGTCTGATGAATAATACTTGAAGGACATGTTCGTTTTTAAGTTAACTCCCAATATACTCGTATGTCTACAAAAATGTTGAAAATATTATTTTCCATTTTAAATTAATTTTATTTATTAAAGTTAAAAAAATAGAAAACAAATAAAAACAAAAAACTGCTTCTAGTATTGTGGCAACATAAAATTATTTGCTGTAAATATTGAGACAAGTTTTGAAAAACAATTCCTTCGTCAATTTAAGAAATAAGGATTGAAGTGCTAAGGAATACAAAGCAAAAGTAAACTGGCCCATGCTAATAATTACAGAATATGTTCATTTGTATTAGTTAGTATTACAATTAGGTGTAAATAAATAGCACTAAGATATAAAATAACAACTAAATAATGACTTCTTTCCATTTGTGCAGGAAATTTGATTTACTAAAAGAGAATTGTTTCTGTAATTCTGTAGTACAGAATTGAAACGAAGATAAGACATGATAGACTTAAGTACCAAGTCCTTAACAAAATATCTTTACATCAATCAAAACTAATTGGTGGCATTATTTATCTTTCTTTCGGAATGAGTAAAGTCCTGCTGTTACGGCGCGCTCAACAATGGATCCAAAAGTGATATTGATCACTGGTCCCTTCGTTCGTGCGATTTAAAGTCTGAAGATATTGTCTACGTTAAGTCCTTGATTTATGCCAACAAACCACGAACTTTCGAAATATTTGTGTTGCTATACCTTCAGTTTTATTATTTATTCCAATAATATTTTTTATCAAATATTAGCATTTGAACGCCTAAAGCTTTTAAAAATCACCATAAACGGTGAATTAACAACTGGAGAACTCTGGAACAAAACGAACGATTATAACGCTACAAAAAAAAAAAGGATCGTCTAAACGACTGCCACAATGGGAAAGGAATCATCCTACCTCGCACAATCATCTCATTACAACCCTTCAGTTAGGATTACGACCTAGCTTCTCATAGGAATTCGCCACAAACGCGACCAGTAAAGAATTTGAGACAAACGTCGAAGTGAAATGAGGTCTGCCATCATCACTTCTATTATGATTATTGTTGTAAAGAGGTTAATTAGTACTGCGACCATATATTGTAGTCCCCTCATATCATATAGAGAATCTCTATAATGCCTGCTCCAATCCTATTTGTCTTTCACACTTCAGGATGTTGTACGATGTCAACATTGTCAATACCCTGCCCAATATCTGGAATGCAATCAGATTTTCCGTCTAGAATGCATTACTGCCACACAGGTTCCAAGGATGTGTTCGGATGAATAATTCTCACTGTCACAAAACCTACACGTTCGGATCGAGACAGCCCCTACTCTAAATTCTAAGACTACAGTGCGATGTCAAGTGCACGGTTATCAAATTCAGGTTATTTTTTGATAGTCTGATGAAGATCTCGGATCTCTTCTTATTTTCATTTTCCAACAAAAGTTTTGATTGCCTTATACCCACTTGAGAAAAGTCTTTACCAATTCGTCGTTACAACCCTTTCGTCAGGGTTACGACTTAGTTTCTAACACCACATATGTTGTGTGTGTTAATTTTGTACAGGAGTAGAGGGGCCTGTAGTTCAAAATAGTTTCAAAACTCCATACGACAGATTTTTTTGCAAAACTTTTTATGGCAATTTTATTTACTCACAGAGATTTTTGCAAGAAATCTGCCGAGATAAAGTCGCCGAAGAAATAGTGTTTCTTCTTTGGTTTTGTTGGAAATGTCTGACCTGGGGTTTGAACCGTGGCCTCATGTCTAATAAGCCAACATACTATCTACTAGACTCGGCGACTGTAACATACCTTTTCAAACATCCGCCGCACTCTACAGAAGGGTTGTAGCCCCATTAACGGGCTGGAAGGTCCCTGCTTGCAACCTCTTGTGCCGGCCTGACTTTCAGATAGTATTGTTGTGTCCTGTACTTCCAAAAAAATTTAATTAAGCACAGGTTTCGATGGCAGTGACTTCCGCTTGAAAAATAACTGCGGGTTAACCCGTGGGTTCTGAGTATTATCCTCTTTTCTATTTCAAGATCTGTGTTTAACACCTCTGTATAGCACAAAATAAGGCATCTAGATGACTGAAAATGAGTGACGGTATCTTTAGTTTAAAGTCGACTCCGAATAACAAATTGTTTCTACTCTCAGAGTTTTTGCCAGAAATCTGGAGAGAGGAAGTACCCGTGAAAATATTTTTTCGTTTTGTTAGAGATGTTTGACCGTAGCCTCACGTCGAATAAGTCAACGCACTACCTACTAGACTACGGCGATTTCGACGCAGTTAACGTACAGGGTGGCTGATATATAATGCAACAAAGTAAAGCGCTATATTTTTTAATTTTTTTTTTTAATTTTATTGTTCAAAAGGAAAAAATTTTGGATATAACATCAAATTTTAGAATCAGTTTAGATTTATTCGAATTGGCCACCTTTGGTACGAATTATGGCCTTCAAACGGCCGACAAAGCCATCACAGGCTGCATGAAAGTGGCTCTGCGGTATTTTGTCCCATTCCCGGCGAAGCGCCGTCTTGAGATGATCGACACTTTGGTATTTTTTAGTGAGAACCTTACTCTCCAAAATGACCCAGGCGCAAAAGTCCAACGGATTCAGATCCGGAGATTTTGGTTGCCATTGCGCGGTATAAATGAAGCGAGTTAACTCCTTTTTAAGTCATTCATGGTTGACGCGTGCTGAGTGCGGTGGTGCTGAGTCCTGTTGGAACGTCCATGGTCTGCGGCCGAAATGTTTGTCTGCCCAGGGCTTCAATACTGTCTTTAAGACATTTTCCCGATAACATTCGGCATTTATTTTGACCCCACGGTCCATGAATACGAGCGGGGAGCGACCACCGGCCGTTACGGCGGCCCACACCATTACCATCGACGGCGCTTGAGTTCTGGTGGCCAATCGCAGATGTAAATTTTCAGCTGACCTCTTTGGCAAGTAAACCCGATCATTTTGTTTGTTCACAAACTGCTCAATTTGAAATGGCTTCTCATCGGAGAAAACCAAATTCGGTAACTGGCTACTTTCGTGCAAGCGAAGTAACTACTTTGCTCTTTCCAGTCTAACTTTTTTTTGTCCATAGGTGAGCTCTTGCACTTTTTGGAACTTCAATGGCTTTAGTCCAAGCTCATTTTTCAATATGTATTGCATCCGTTCTCGCGATATGTTCAGCTCACGAGCAATTTCTACCACTGCGGCGTTGATTTCTATCAAATCTGGCCTTCACTTTTCGGATCATTTCTGGTGTTGTTACCGTTTTTTTTTTGTCCACTTTTTGGACGCGATGCAACACTGCCAGTATCACGGTAACGAGCAATGGTACGAGAAACAAAAGATTTATTCACATTTAAATGCTGGAGGGCTCTAACGATAGCCACCTGTGGCTTTCCAGCCAAATATAAAGCAATCACACTATCATGCTTGAATTCCATCACGAATAACTTTTTTTCTGAATGCAATAGATCAAAATGCTTTTGTAAGTTTGTAAATAATAAAATGAACTGTCACTAGAATAAATCTGTCAGCTGTCAGACGAGCGGTTTACAAATGATAACAACCTGAAGTTGGTTGCAATACATATCATCCACCCTGTACTTCATTCATTTTATTACGAAGTCTCGTAGCGAAGCACTTCCCAAATTCTATTACATACTGGCTTTGTCCAGTGGATAATTAGGGCGAAGCTGTCAGTCATTTTATTCTCCAGGTTCTGAGCAATAAATACGATGACAAGACCCCTAATTTTGGAATAAGTAAGGAAAAAACCAAAAAAAACTTGTTTCTGGAGAACCTACACATTTTTCAAGTTTTCTGCTGCTCTTTTTCTACACTTCACTGTTGTATTTTCCTTAACAATGTAGATATTTGGGTTGATTACGTTTTATCTAGTCTTTGAACTGGTGGTACACAGGACTAAATACAGAGAGAGAGGTAGAACGAGAAAGAGAGGTTAACAAGTGAAAACTAGAAATGGTTGGAGGGTTGAGGAAAAGAAAAATAACAAAACAAAAGACAAATGATGATAAAAGAAAAAAACAAAAAAAAAACAAAAAATGATGAAGGCGATGATGAAGACGACGACTTTGTGGATAATGGAGATGATGAAGAAGAATAAAAAAATAAGATGTGTTGATGACGAAAAAGATGACATGATGTTGGATGTCTCTGATGGGTTGGTTGCCTGCTTGATTTACTTTTTATTCTTCTTTATACGACTTATTTTTCTGTTCTGTTTGTGTTTTTTTATTTCATTTTATTTCAGTTTTTTTTGTTCGAATTTGAACTTTACTAATGAAGGACCTGGAAACAGATGGGTTTAGCACAAAGTGAGGAGAGGAGGAGAGTTTTGTTAAGGAAAAATATAAAATATAATGCAAGGACATTTTTTTAAGAATACATACATACACACACATACACACATACACATGCAGATATACAAAACTATTGTTTATAACAGATAGGAGAGCAAGAGCAAGAGCAAGAGCATGAGTGAAAGAAGATTTTATAACAACATGACTGCCTTATTGTCAACCCGGTTACATGGCCAGGCGTCTTTAAGACTCTTGGCCTTTATTGTTTTGGTCGAAAAAAAAGGAAACACATTTCACACTCACATTCATACACACACACACAGTTACGTACATATTACATGTACTGTATAGCAAGCAGTAGTCTTAATACATCTGCTGCTGCTGCTGATGTTGCTGTTGCTGCTATTGATGCTGATTGTCAATGTGCTTGTACTCGTTTACCATTCTATTCCTGATGAATTTTATTTAAAGGTGGTGGTGGTGATGGTTGTAGTAGTTGTTGGTCTTGTCAATCTGTTGAAGGATCTTTATTATTTGCTTCAGTGCACATATAATATGTTTCCAACTGTCCTGTATCCCAAACTAAAATGCGGGCTTAAGGAAAGCATTTGGTGGGCCATTGACTGCTGAGTTTTGTTGTACAATATTGATGATTGTCCTGATGATGTTGTTGTCCGTAATGTTTGTTCCTTATATTCTTCGTCTTCAGTTTGATGAGTTTGTATTCTCTTGATTTCTGAAATTTTCTAAAATAATGTACACACACACACACACACAAAATAAATTCTATAAAAAAGAGTTTAAAAATAATAATAAAAAGGATTTATTTTGTTTGACATTTTTTTTTCTTCTAAGGAATAGAAAACTAAAGGAGTAATAATGTAAGGCAGACAGAGCAATAACTTGATGATTTTAAGATGAAAGGCTGTATTGTCCAGCTTCGTTGTCATCTTAAGTTAAGTTGTCGCTTCATTGTTATCTGAAAGGGTTTATTTTTATCTACAGGACAGAAAATAATCCCGTTGCTAGGGATAATCATCATAGGGGGTCCTGGTAATGACACATTTTATTGAGGATTTTGTCGAACAAAAAGCATGTGAATAATATTTTGTCACCGTAATTTCAAAGTGCCAAATAAAACACTCTTTTTCGCATTAAATTAATAACCAATGCCAATAGGAACTTTGGTTAATTGGCTCAAATTGCTTTTAACTGAAGTTAATTTACGGAATCGAAGTGTTAAAGGTCATAACACTTTAATAGATTTTTTTGTATTAAAATGGACAAATTGTAGATTTATCTTAAGTTCAAGTCAACAATTATGTCACAAAATTAAAACAACACACCATTTGTATGGTGAAAGCTTTAGTTTCAGGCTTTGTTTTGGTATTAGAGGTGAAATTCTTGCACATGTACATTCCTGACATTAATGCATATGCTCGGTTAATGTACAATATTCACAAAATCTGGCTCTTCTTACATGAGCTGTATAAAGATTGTGACCTTGATACATACATACATACATAATTGGTCATTACAACCCTGCAGTCAGGATTACGACCTGGTTTCTCACACCACTTATGTTGTGTATGTTAATTTTATACATGAGGAGTGGTGGGACTTACAGTTTAAAGGGGACTCCGAACGACAGATTTTTGAGAAACTTTTCATGGCAATTTTATTTATTCTCAGAGATTTTGCCAGAAATCTGCTGAGAGGAAGTCGCCGAAGAAATACTTTTTTATATTTCGTTTTGATGTCTGACCTGGGGTTTGAACCGTGGTCTTACGTCTCATAAGCCAACACACTACCTACTAGACTACGGCGACTTCATGACCTTGATAACCTTGTCTAAATTCTTCTGTTATAGAAAAATTATTTTCACAGTATTTCTGTCCAAAATCATCCAGGATTGTGGTTCCCAATTGGTCTTCACTTCTCTTCATGTGCTGAGTATCAGTCACATGCCATATTTAAATAAAAAAAAATATACGTTTCATTCTACTTCTAAGTAAGCTGTCACTAACAAATTCTTGGTTTAGTGCACTTAGGCCCTTTTGAGACATTTAAGGTTATGTTAAATGCATTGTTTGTTTCACTACTTAAATCTGTACGAAAGAACTGGATAATTAAACAGTCACTTCCATTGTGCAGGCTCTAAGCTCCTTTTTTCTGACCATGGTATGAAGCGAACGTCGATAGCATGTTTTTTCCCTGTCTGTCGGAATAACACTTCTATTTAATGGCGCGCCATAGAAAACTGTCTAACGATGTCAAATCGCAGCTTCTAGGCGGCCAATTGACATTACAATTTCGGCTAATTAAACGGCCATCAAACATTTGATGCAATAAATCGCTTGTGGCGTAAGATGAGTGGCAAGTTGCACCATCCTGTTGAAACCAAACATCGTTCACATCAATACCATGAAGAGCGGGTACAAAAAAATCGGTTATCGTAGTAGGATAGCTGTCTCCATTGATCGTAATGTTTGCGCCGTCCACATTTTCAAAGAAATATGGGCCAATGATGCCTCCGCACCACAAGTCGCACCAAATAGTCACTCGTAATCGATGCATTGGCTTCTGTAAGACCACGTGTGGGTTTTCTATGCCTCAAATGTGGCAATTTTGCTTATTAACGTACCCATCAAGATGAAAACTGAACTTCATCCGAAGAGATGATTTTTTTTGCGCTGTGGCCGTTGGCCCATTCAACGAAGCAAAAGCGAAGTGGATGGTCATGCGGTTTCAACTCTTGAACCAATTGAACTTTGTAAGGCATCATACCAAGATTTTTTCACAAAATTCGCCATATACTGGTGCGTTAAATGTTCAATTCTTGAGAACGATGACGAGTTGATGTTGATGGATTTTCACGCACACCCTCCGCCACAGCTTCGATATTTTCGGTTGTACGCACTCTACGAGCATGCTCACATTTTGGCGCATCAACAATGAAAACAATTTCACGAACTTTAGCAATAAACTTGCGTATGCCTGGCACTGTTGGTTCTCTTCTGCGACCAAATTTTGTGCGTCATTTTCGTGGAATTTCAGACCAATTGTCTTTGTTTTGGAAATAAATTTCCAATAAATCCCAACGTTGTCCAAGCGTAAATTGATACATTACGTTCAGTGGAGATACATACATACATAATTGATCATTACAACCCTTCAGTCAGGATTACGACCTAGTTTCTCACGCGAGAAGGCGAAGTCGCGAACATTCGCCTTCAAGAACATCCATCAGAATGCTTACGTTGCCATATAAAAGGCAAGACAAAGCAGGCGAGTGGGTTAGTAAAAGTTCAGTCAGTCTTGCGTAAAGACGCGGTGTGTTTGAAGAGAGTAATCGTGGTTTGAAGATCTCCGTTACAAAGGTCTGTCGAATAATTGTCCAGTAATTGTTATTGTTTACAGCCTTTAGTAAACAGAGGAACAGAGTGAGAAGAGACACAATGAATTGTGCGAATAATAAAGAATTTTAATTAAAACTAATCACCAATTTATATTTATTTTATTTGTGACATTATTATCATATAAAATTCAAACCAAAATCCATTCTAATCCATATCGTAACCTTATGGCTTTGGATTACAGATGATCTCTAAAAAACCAGTTCAAATATGGTCAACACTGAAAATTCCATACACATTTCTTTATGCCTTATTTTTTAAATTCTCAAATACAATAAAATAATTTCAAGTTATTTGCTCCCAACATAGTTGCAGTATTAAATGAAACAAATCACAAAATCGTTACTCTTTGCAACATAACATTGCAGACAGAATTGTCATCAATTACAGAAATTTCTTCTTATAACAACTGAATGCAAGACATCCACTTCGACTCACTTAATTGCACACAACAATTTTTCCTCGAACATAGCCATGATTCCATGATAGCATCGCATATGTATGCAGATGTCATGTTGCATATAAAATAAATGATTAACATGCAACAAATTCATCAACATGTGATAAGTTGGTAAGTGGTAGAGCAACTAAAATATTCACACACACACATGTAATGGACAATTTCATGAAAGTAATTAAAAAAAAAAACTGAAATACATTTTCTAGTAACTGCAAATGGAAAATCAACAACAACAACAACAACAACACCATCCATCTATTCGACAACACTTTTTTAATGTGCCACAAAATGAATACAAAATTTATTGAAGCATCATAAAATTGGCCAAAAATATGTCAACACTGTGGCGACATCATTGTTTAAGTGCATCTCTATTCCTTCTTCCTTCTGTTCATGTGACACTACTTGCCATCTGCAATACTATATTCATACATTGTTTTGTATGAAAAAGAAAAAAAAGAAATGAAAAACAAACAGACAAACAAACATACATACATACATTAAAATATTCATATGAATGTATGAATATCTATCGTTCATCCATACATACATATGTACATCCTCATATAAGCTTGTGTGTATATATAGTTTTTCTTGTTCTTGATTTCTATTTTGAAAAAGTACAAGAGTTTTATACAATCAACTAAAAATTTTTCATTATTCATCTTCAGATAAAATTCTATAAGAAGAGGAAGAAAAAAAGAAAAAAAAGCAAAGCAAAGAAAGTATGTTGGATGGATAGATGTTCACTTCAATGTAAGTTGGCATGTTTGTTAAGGATTCAGAGCCTTAACTGATTCATTTCTTTATGCGTTATAGCGGAAACAAAATAAAACTGAAATTAATTGGAAACTTTAGCAGAATTTCAATGATTTTCATTCAATTTAAATAAAATTGTTACACTGTGACATTCTGGGAAACTGCAGAGCCGACGAGCTAGCCAAAGCTGGCGCGCTCCTTCCGGAATCTTCTGCAATCAACTTAGGAATGCCACTTAACTCGTTCAAACTGGCCATCGCGCAGAAATTCTGACGAGACGCCAACCTATCCTGGATCAAGGAGGAGTCCTGCTCCACCGCTAGCCTCACTTGGCCCTCAATCGATAGAAGGCGCACTAAACAATTACTTGGACTTGGTCGTAACATCATCTCGATCACAGTGGCCATGCTTAAAGGTCACTGTGTTATGGGTAGACACGCGGAAAGAATACGGCTCCCATTTAACGACTTCTGCAGTGGGTGCAGTTCCGCTGAGGAAGAGGAGACTGTTATCCACTTTCTTTGTCAATGCGCATCTATTGCGAGGTGCAGAAGTAAGTTATTTGGCTCTCCAATCCTTGTCAGATTGACGGAGCTATCGTCCATTGATGTCAAGAATATGGCCTCGTTTATCAAGCTTTCTTGCTGGTTTTCCGGCGAGGGGTAGCCGTCCTTTAAAATGTGCAGCCCATGCGCTGACTAACTTCTGCCTCCTTGGTTCGGAGGAACTTGGTCAATAAAAAGACTGCGTTCGAAGTCAACGTAGTCTAGTAGGTAGTGTGTTGGCTTATTAGACGTAAAGCCAGGGTTCGAGCCCCAGGCCAGATATCAAAGACAAAATTTAAAATAAATATTTCTTCGGCGACTTCCTCTCAGTAAATTTCTGGCATAAACCCTGAGAGTAAATAAAATTGTAATGAAAAGTTTCACAAAATCTGCCGTTTCGATTCGACTTTCAACTGTCGGTCTCCCACATAATATAAGTGCTGTGAGCAACTCAAGTCTTAATCCTGACAGAACGGTCGTAACGACCAATTATGTATGTATGTAAAGGGTGTTTTTTTATAGAGGTATAGAACTTTAAGTTGCAATAAAACAACAATGGATTATTCGATTGACATGAATTTTATTTATCCGAAAGATAATCTTGTGGCATTACATTTTAAATATGATTTCTGGCATATGACCGCCACGGCTGGCGCGGATGTAGTCCAATCTCGACGTCCAATTTTCGATGATTTTTTCCAACATTTGTGGCCGTATATCGGCAATAATACGGCGAATGTTGTCTTCCAAATGGTCAAGCGTTTGTGGCTTTACCGCATAGACCTATGACTTTACATAGCCCCACAGAAAGTAGTCTAGCGGTGTTAAATCACAAGATCTTGGAGGCCAATTCACAGGTCCAAAACGTGAAATTAGGCGGTCACCAAACGTGTCTTTCAATAAATCTATTGTGGCACGAGCTGTGTGACATGTTGCGCCGTCTTGTTGAAACCACATCTCCTGGACATCATGGTTATTCAATTCAGGAATGAAAAAGTTAGTAATCATGGCTCTATACCGATCACCATTGACTGTAACGTTCTGGCCACCATCGTTTTTGAAAAAGTACGGACCAATGATTCCACCAGCCCATAAAGCGCACCAAACAGTCAGTTTTTCTGGATGTAACGGTGTTTCCACATACACTTGAGGATTACCTTCACTCCAAATGCGGCAGTTTTGTTTGTTGACGTAGCCATTCAACCAGAAGTGCGCTTCATGGCTAAACAAAATTCGCTTATGAAAATCCGCAACAATGGTAATCTCGTTTTGGGCTCATTCGACGAATCTACGCCTCACTTGATGATCGTTTGGCTTCAAATCTTGCACGAGTTGGATTTTGTAAGCACGCAAACCAAGATCCTTCCTCAAAATCTTCCATAAAGTGGATGGACACAGATCTAATTCCTGTGCTCGATGGCGGATGGAATTATTCGGGTCTTCCTCAATGCTACGCTCTACAGCAGCAATAGCTTCTTCTGTACGCACTGTACAGCGTCTCTGGGGATGCGAGTTATCAATAAGAGTAAACGTGGTGTGAAAACGTTCCATGGTTAATCGAATTAACTGCTCTGATGGACGATTTTGTCGACGATAAAATGGACGTAGTGCGCGATACGTTTTCCGCACAGAACCATTTTTTCGAAATAAAATTCCACTCTTTGCAAGCGTTGTTCATGCGTGAGTCTATTCATGATGAATTGCCAAACCAAACTGAGAATAAATCACTTAACAGCTGTTAAATCGGTCGCCATCTTGAAAAGTAATGCCAACATAAAGTTCTATACCTCTATAAAAAACACCCTTTATATTTGTCCAAATTGCAGTTTAATGTTCAACTCCAAAACCTAATGTGAAACCACTGTGTGTTTTACCAAATCACCTCGGACGATCATGGAGAACGACGTGTGTTCGTTAATTGGACCTAGAGCAGTTAGCAACGGACTCTAATTTTCATCGAAAAAATAATGTTTAGCAATGAAGTCCATTTTTGGATGAGTGGATAGGCGACCAAAAAAAACTATTGAATGTGGGATCCAAAAGCGTCCAAGGAATTATGAAAAATACGCTTTTAGGTGTGGGTTTTGTACTGGCAGCGTCACCGGCCATATGTTTTAAAAATGACATCCATCAGGCCACTACCGACAACGATAAGCAGTAAAGGTGGAGGATTACCAATTGCTTTTAAGTTGAATTGGATTATCTGAACACCAACGACATGTGGTGTCAACATGACGGCTCTAAGTTCCACAAACTCATGCCATGTACACAATATACTGCAGAAGCATTTTGACGTGGAGGTCATGTGAACCGGTCACCGAGATCATGCGATGTCACTGTGTTAGACTTACTTCTGTCAGATTAGTTGTCAATCATTCAGTCTTTTTTTCCAGATCATCATGGTTGACCATTGGCAGTGGTTGACCATAGGCAGTGCGGCTCTGGAGCAATTAGCAACTGAATGTGAACGTGAACAACCAAATTGTTGAATTTGGGACGATATCAATCCACATGAATTTGAAGTCATTGTGGTTTCCACAAGACAGTGCTACGGGCCGCACATCTCATGCCACATTGGATATTCTCCACTAACGATTTAAGGGCAATTTCATATCAAGAGGAGTTCAACTGGCAGCATGATCATGCGATTTGACTTTTTTTTTGTTGGATTTTCTTAGGTGTATTAGGATTTTCGTAGATGTATGCGAATGTGCCTTATATTACAGCCGTCCTCAAAGTCAACACAACCAATGCCAATTGTCAAATTCAGCCTGATTTATGCGCCAGAGTCATGGAAAATTGGTCATAATAATACGTAGTTACCTTAGTCTAGTGGGTTGTGTGTTGGGTTATTAGACGTGAGGCCACGGTTCAAATCCCAGATCAAACATCTCCAACTATATATCAAAAAAATTTCTTCGGTGACTTCCTTTCAGCAGATTTCTGACAAAAACTCTGAGAATAAATAAAATCGTCAGGAAAAGTTTCTTATAAGACACAACATAAGTTGTGTGAGAAGTTAGGTCGTAATTCTGACTAAAGGGTTGCAATGACCAAATATGTATGTATGTACGTATAATAGCTATTTGTCCTTGGCCGCGACTCAGAGATATGACATCTGTAGCATGAGTTTACTGGCCACTAACTCACTCGCTCAATCACTCACTAATGCATGTCTTCTTTATCATGCCTTTTTTGGGGCCGAACAAATGTGGAAAGTTACCGAGATTGGCACTTTGTGGACAGCTATGTTGACCAGACACCTATGAGGTTTAATCAGAATATTAAATTGGTTTGAGCGTGACAGAGTTTTGCTCGTATGTCACTTTGGCTTGAATATGAATCTGGAATAAGTTTCAGTTGAGACTTATTTCGTTTAGTGTTTGGACAGTATCGATAGATAACAATCGGCATATCGGTTTTTGACAGTGGTAAGTAACACAGTTATATCCATTTCTATCCAATCCATATGAATTTAAAGATTTATTGCCATGTATTTTCTGTCCTCCATATCGACGCCTCCATTCTATAACGTTCTGAGTGTACTTAGAATGTTTTTAATGTTATTGCATTTTTAAATTCTACGTTCTCTAAATAAATAAATACTGTCAAAATTTGGTTAAGATGCGCCGATCCGTTCCGAATTTATAGGGAAAAATCTACTTAGAATACACATATAGTCGTATGTCGCGTGAAAACTTTGAGAGCTCATAACTAAAAACACACTCTTTCGACTTAGAATGTTATAGAACGGAGGCGTCGATATGTAGTTTGTTTGTAAACGACATTCGTGTTACTTTTCTCAACGGAATTAATTGTTGACTTAATATACCACCAAGTTCTAAATTTCAAATTATGAATTAAAACGAATACGAATACAGAAGGTCTGAAAGACGGTCGCTAACATATTGTTACGAAAATAGAAAATCTAAATACTGGTGTCTTGGTTTTACATCGTTTAACATTAAAATTATAAACAAAAGCTACAAAAAATGATAAACAAGTAAACAAAAATATACCAACAAAACACGAGCCAAAACACGAAACAAAAATACAACAACGAACACTACAAGAATAAATGTTGTTGTTTACATCAAGTTGCGAACAGTGGCACACAGAATTTCGCGAACAATAAAGAATTTTAATTAAAACTAAACACAAATTTATTTTAATTTTATTTGCAATCTACGACGTTTTTAAAGGTAAATGCGTACACGTTTTTAAAACGTAGTCTGGTAGATAGTATGCGGGCTTATAATACGACAACCTGTGGCTCAAACCTCTGCTAAGACATCTCAAACACAACGAAATATAAATAAAAAATTACCGTACTGCCGTTCGAAATCACATACATAACATGGATGGTGTGAAAAGCTGGGTGATAATCCTGACTAAAGGTTTGTAGTGACAAATATCTTAATGGATTTGTGGCAAATGCGCTAAAAATTTTGTTTAAAAAAATTTCCTAAACAATACCTTACGTTACCTCATCAAAACACTCCTTTAAATCACTGAATGTTTTCATATTAGTTGTGATGTGATTATGCGTGTTCAAATGCAAATTGTCAGTGTCGCTGTCACATCAAATTTTGTTGTATATAGAAAATATATGAAAAAAAAACAACAAATCCTATATGCGAGAGAATGTTGTAAGTTCGAATGGATGTGTGTGAATGTGTGTGTGTGTGTGTGTTTAGCTTTCATATCTTACGGTAGAGTGAAGACAACAAGTGCAACCAGCCATCACTAGCAAAAGCAATATTAAGATGATGTCTTCGTTGTCGCTTGTCGTGGTGCAAGAATGTGGCGGCAGCATTATCAAGTGATGCAGGCAACACGGCGACAGATATCATTCAATCAACATTGTTGTTGTTTGTTTGTTTCTTCTCTCTCACATTTCTTAAAACAAACTAATTTGATGTGAATTAAATTCATATACGTTTTTAAGTGGCACTGCCTTCTGTGGAGAGAGAGGAAGTTAAGTTTACAGGATTTTAATGAAAGATCAATGGAGAGTTTTTCTTGATCGATAGCAGGCAGGGACTTGACATTTAATTTTTGTCTTAAAATCTAGAGAAATAGACTTCGAATTGTAAACAACAGTGAACATCTTTATATAACAGTCCAAACAAAGCCACGTATGTTACGCTAACACCACATTAGTTTACTACCCTGTCAGTCCTATGGTATGTTTTTTATGGAGCGAAAAGAAATAAAACAAACTGATTATTAGACTGAAAATGATGCAAAAATGTTTACCTTATTGTTTAAAACTAGTTCTCATAAACTGCTAAAGCTTAAGAGTATCCAATAGGAGCCTTCCTATTCAGGCTTTAGATCCTCTTGTAATATTTTCCTAATGGTTATTTAATGCTTTGTGTTGCACTTAATTAGGATTTGATCACATGTGGTCGTAAAGTACATCTATAGAAACTAAGTTTGAACCTCAAGGTGACAATTATGCAAAAACTAGGTCACTATTAAGCCTGCAAAAGTAGGTCACCATGTCAACAAAAAGAGAACGGTTTCGATATTTTCTAGATAACTTGGTAGACTTGGCATCTATCAAATTTGCTAGGCTCTGTGAGTTCAACAGTTAATTCGATTAACCATGGAACGTTTTCGCACCACATTTACTCTTATTGATAACTCGCATCCCCAGAGACGCTGTACGGTGCGTACAGAAGAAGCTATTGCTGCTGTAGAGCGTAGCATTGAGGAAGACCCGAATAAGTCCATCCGCCATCGAGCACAGGAATTGGATCTGTGTCCATCCACTTTATGGAAGATTTTGCGGAAGGATATTGGTTTGCGTGCTTACAAAATCCAACTCGTGCAAGATTTGAAGCCAAACGATCATCAAGTAAGGCGTAGATTCGTCGAATGGGCCCAAAACGAGATTACCGTTGTTCCCGATTTTCATAAGCGAATTTTGTTTAGCGGTGAAGCGCACTTCTGGTAGAATGGCTACGTCAACAAACAAAACTGCCGCATTTGGAGTGAAGGTAATCCTCAAGTGTATGTGGAAACACCGTTACATCCAGAAAAACTGACTGTTTATTGCGCTTTATGGGCTGGTGGAATCATTGGTCCGTACTTTATCAAAAACGATGGTGGCCAGAACGTTACAGTCAATGGTGATCGGTATAGAGCCATGATTACTAACTTTTTCATTCCTGAATTGAATAACCATGATGTCCAGGAGATGTGGTTTCAACAAGACGGCGCAACATGTCACACAGCTCGTGCCACAATAGATTTATTGAAAGACACGTTTGGTGACCGCCTAATTTCACGTTTTGGACCTGTGAATTGGCCTCCAAGATCTTGTGATTTAACACCGCTAGACTACTTTCTGTGGGGCTATGTAAAGTCATTGGTCTATGCGGTAAAGCCACAAACGCTTGACCATTTGGAAGACAACATTCGCCGTATTATTGCCGATATACCGCCACAAATGTTGGAAAAAGTCATCGAAAATTGGACGTCCAGATTGGACTACATCCGCGCCAGCCGTGGCGGTCATATGCCAGAAATCACATTTAAAATGTAATGCCATAAGATTATCTTTCGGATAAATAAAATTCATGTCAATCGAATAATCCATCGTTGTTTTATTGCAACTTAAAGTTGTATACCTCTATAAAAAACACCCTTTATAAGACAAACTATTTCCCGACGGTACTTAACAAGTTTGCTGTCTTGCTGCTTTAAGGCATTCACATAGCAATAACCAATGCTATATATATGTCTCAGTATTGGACAGTGCTGATGTCTAATAACAATTTTTCTGAACGGACAGTATCGTAACATTAACACAATAAAATTATTAGTGGGCAGTGGGGTATTTCATGTTTCTCCTCTCCTATCAATCGTTGTTAGGATAGTACTTAGTGACTACAGAATTATAGCCAACGAAGTTATGTTTGTTAAAGCAATTTGGTATTGTATTCCGTACTGTTCGTATTTTTTATAACACGAGTAAGTAATGATACTGTTATATTATAACGATTTTTTATATTCGGCACTATTTTTCTATTGATTTCCAATTTTTTATACTGGATAATAAGTAAAACATGTTCCAATTAAATAAGGAATGTATTAGCTACGACGGCTCTGATGACAGGCCCTTATACTTCTCATAAAATTTCCAATGACTTTTTCGGAGATTTGTGGGTGTATCCAATGACTTAAGCTCTGGTTTTTCGGATAAACCCAAGATTTCACAAAACCTTCAGGAAAAAAAATTGCATGACGTTAAGTACAATGCATCTAAGAAGCCCCCTCAACTCGTGAAAATGGAGAAAGCTACAGCACACAAGACATAAAAACAACATCTGTCAACCCGATAAGATAAAATGGAAAAGCTTTTCAGCCGTCTTGCTGAAACCAGACATCGTTCATATTCATGTCGTCCAGTTGAGACCACAAAAACTCCTTCGAAATATTTTTGAAAATGTAAGGCCCAATCTCGTCGTCTGAGTAATATCCGCACCAGAAAGTTGCTTGTTGGAGGTACATACATTTTTTTAAGTTGTGTAGTATTTCAGATGAAAATGCTCTTGATTGTAAAAGATGACTTTTTTCGAAAAATTAAAAATTACTTTACTTTGCTTCATGAACCGTTGAACGGACTTTCGGCAGAATTACATGGTCAGCTGGTTTGAGCTCCTGTGTATTGATGTTTTTAGGCCTTTGGCTACACCCTACACTACATCAGAAATGTTGTCACGATACCGGCTGGTACACAGACGCTCAGCAGATTGAGATTCTACATAACCGAACCAGTTCCTTCAAATTCTTGACTACAATGTAGAATCTGTAGTACACTCATTAGGACCACTTTGTCGCCTGGAAATTTTTTAAAGTTTGGGAGCGGCTTTAGCATAACTATGCAAATTTTTTTTAACAAGTTCCTTCCACAATTACGTATTGTTTCTTCTTAAACTCTTAGTTTTAATAAACGGAACAAACATATGTGACAGTTGACGAATTTCAGAGTGGCCACTTGTGCAAAAAAATGGCTCTAAATTTGAAAAGTAGACACTTACTAAGAAACCTTTTATATTTATTTACCAATTACAATACAATTAAATCTTATAACTAATTACTTAGAGCGTATGTTCGCTATAATATATTCGGTGTAACAGTCCCGAGTCTCTGGAGAGCATCGAACTCACGACCCTCACTCTAATAGACTAGCAGACTATCTACTAGGCTAGGCAAATAAAGGGTCTTTTAAACAGAATCTTCCAAACCTTGATAGTTGATAAAAGTCTTGCTGTTGAAGCTAAATCTGTCAAATTAACATTTATTTACCGTCTGTTGTACTAGATCACCATGGGCGACTATAGACAACGTCAAGTGTTGGCAGAATGGGCTCTGGAGTAGCCGGCAGCTGACCGTAATACTCATCGAAATAATATATTCAGAGATGAAGCTTTTTTCTGGATGATCGGGTACGTGAACAAACAAAATTGGCGAGTTGTAGATAATACTGACCAAGAGCGTCCAATACATATAAAAGTCACCCTTTGTTGAGGATTTTGCACAGGCGACGTTACTGTCAACAACATGCGCAATAGGTCGAAGATTATCAATTTACTTTGGTCGTCCCTAGATGATCTCGATACCAACGACACCAACTTTTTAACAAGACAACGCTATGTGCCGCACAGCTCATGTCACGTTGGATATTCTACTCGAACGATTTGAAGACTTGGTCGTCTTACATGGAGGTGCCAGATATTTAAACGAGGTTATGTTATACATATAATGACAGCGATTGTTCCTTCAAACAAATAAAAAATTCCTATAAAATGGCACCAATACTTGAATACCTGTATACATTGAATTTAATTCATGAATTTATGACGTCTCTTAAAGAGTTACATTTATTTATATCTGTTATTAAATATACATATGATATGCTCACATTGTAATACTTTGATTGACAATACATGTATATTTTATTTAATAATCAATCTTATTTAATCAGGATTAAAAATATAAAATTTTATTTATTCTTGATATTCTTTATATCGTATCCTGTATGTATTAAAAAAGAATATAATATTGAAGGCAACCTTTCACATTTTATTCCTCGGTCCATGCCATTATTATTGGACATATTTTTTCAACTCAATCAACAACTCATTCAATCATAAAGGAAAATATTTTTCTTTTTTTATTATTATTTTCTCATAACAGTATTCACATGTGACGAGAGGAGTGAAAATAGTGAGAGAAAAAATGGAATAAAATATGAAAGAATAAAATATTTTTCTCTTTTTCTTTTTTTTTAGTTTATTTGTGAATGTCACAAAACTACCCAAAGGATTTTCAATCAAATCTGTCAAATAGTAAAATATCAGACTTCAATCAAATCATACAGATGAACTAAAACACATTTATGGCATACAGCATGGCTGGGGGGGGGGGGGGTGTTGTAGAAATAACTTGGACACAACAAACAAAACCTATTGAATGTGAGAAAGAAAAATTTCTTTTATTTTTCACTTTAAAGTTTAAAGTTTAAAGTTTAAACTGATAATTTGCCAACAAATTTTTTTTTTTTGAGGCTGTCATATATAGAATCACCAATGGTCTGAAAAACTGGGTTGCAATCCTTACTAAAGGGTTGTACTGATCAATTAAGTAAGTAACTAGGGACCAACTTGAATCAAATTTTACACTTTAAAGGGCTTTGGATCAGATTTTTTTTAATTCGGCTTGTTTACAATAACTACAGCATTATTTTTAAATTATTTTACATAAGTTGCGTTTCTTAGAAAATTTTAAAACGGCTTTATATAGGTTTGTCAATGATATGCCATGATTATTACAACTCGAGAATAGACATTGATTAGACCTGTTTGAACTTTAGTGCTTCTTTCAACATATTACAAGAGCCAAATTTTTGGAAGCTATATAATTTAATCCGAATAACAATTCGCCGATGTTCAGATAAGTACACATACATACATAATTGGTCATCACAACCCTTTAGTCAGGATTACGACCTAGCTTCTCACACCACTTATGTTGTGTGTGTTAATTTTATACGTGAGTGGCGGGACCTACAGTTTAAAATTGATTACGAACGAAAGACTTTTGAGAAGCTTTTTATGACAATTTTATTTTCTCTCAGAGTTTTTGCCATAAATTAGCTGAGAGGAAGTAGCCGAAGAAATATTTTTTTGTATTTTCGTTTTGGTGTTTTGATGTCTGAACTGCGGTTTGAACTGCGGCTTCACGTCTAATAAACCAACACACTACCTACTAGACCAAGGCGACTTCCAGGCTTTAGAGGCTGTCTACGATAATGGAAGATGTCGGTAGAAGGCAAAAAATATCAGTCATGGTTTTCGATTTAAAAATTTCGATTAATTGCTTATCCAAATAAACTATGCTGGAAGCCTTCAGTTATCCAGCGATGATAACATTATTCTATAGGAAGATATATTCCCTATCTCAGTCAGCAATATGGAGTATATATATAACTCTGCAACTACTTACCTACAATTACGCTTGTCTATACGACTGGCGATTTTCAAGTGTGCTACTAGGTCACGGTTTCATTATCTGATTAATTACTTTACTGTTTGCCCTAAACCTGTGATTTGCTACATCTATGCTACATTTATGGATTTGGGAAAAGAAGCAGAAGAGATTGGTGTACAGATAGGAACCATCGATCCACGATGAATAACTTGCTACTGAAGCTCAACAGGGCCAACAGGATTTCATCCCGTACATTATGATGAAGATTTGGAGAAGTGGGTATAAAGAATTTTCTATGCAGCTATCTGGCTCTTGAAAGAATAATTTGAAATCCCCCGACGGTTTAAGCCCTCTGTCAGGTTCTGCTGAGATTTGCTATAGATATTCGTCGGCCAAGAGATGTGCCTTTATCCTCGGTTAGCTGAACCTTATATTTTTTTGTGTTACTTTCAATCTCTCTATGCACTTCTTAACTTCCTTCCTAAAGTAGGTGTCCATGCTAGCAAGACCACTGTGTGGCGTATTATTGCAGGAGCAAAACAACTCAAACGACTCAAATTAAAGAAAAAACCACTACTAACTCTCCACGAAAAGAAATGCGGTTGAAATTTTGTCGAGATAATATGGTATAGAGCAACGAGTGGAAGCGCGTTGTTTTTTCTGCCGAGAAGAAGTTTAATCTGGAGGGCCCTGATGGCTACAATTATTATTTTCACGATTTGAGGAAGGAGACTCACCAGTTGGATCAATTACACAGTCGAGTCGGCGGAGTTATGGTGTGGGGTGCGATTTCCTATTATGTCTTCTGTGAGCTCCAGTTTCTAAGTTCAAATATGAACGCTAAAACATATCAGGGTGTTTTAGAAAAGGCCTTTCCACAGTTTGAAAATATTTTTGGTCCATTGCCGTCGACTTTTCAGCAAGATTACGCCCCAATACATAATTCCCGTGTGGTCAAATCGTGCATAGAGTTCAAAAATGTCAACCTTTTGAATTGGCCACCATACTCGCCGGACCAAAACATAATAGAGAATGTTTGGGGATGGCTGGCCAGAAATGTTTACGAGTCTGGAAAACAATTTTCAACCAAAGCAGAACTTATTGAGGCCATTCAACGCCATGCCCCTTCTTCAATTTCTCTCGACTATTTGAAAAATTTGTACGAGTAGGATATACGAGGTTATTCTGAACAAGGAGGGCTTAACTCACTTCTAGAAACCCATATTTAAATTTTAGTTTTTATAAAAAAATAAATAAAAAATAATAAAAAAAATTAAAAACCTTAATAAAAATTAATTTTTCTACATTTATTAAAATATGTGCTATTCTAGTGAAACGGAATTTGATTGTTATTTTTTGAGTATTTTTCTTTTTTGTGTTGTGTTTTAAAAACAATTTAATAAATCGAAATATTTTTTATTTTATAATAAAAGCTATAAATAACAAATTCAATCCAAAATTAATCCGCTATTTTTATTTCTTACAAAGATATAGGGAGGAGAATTTCAATGTGTACGGTGTACTATTCAAATGAAACGCAGTGTATAATAGGAACCAGAGTTGTTTACCTGTTTCATTCTTCAAGAAAACATATTTAAAAACATACGGAAAGCTTATGTGACAATAATATAAAACACTTTGCAGAAATAACTTTTTCTCCAATCCTATATATTCTTTCACATATTTTCTCGCTTATGAGTGATGGCATAGTGGGGTTTCTACTGCAACAACACAATTTAAATTATTTGTAAAAATTACTAAAGAATGACAAAAACTGTATAAAAGATGATAAGGAAGCAACCCCGTAGGATTTATAAAAAAAAATACGAATACATACTGAAGAATCGATGTTGAGTTGGATAATAGCACGAGTACCTCCTTCGGGTTGGTATGGTTTAATGAACAGAATTCAACAGAAGCACTGTTTGTATGTGTAAAATAATATAAAATGACCAGGAAGAGTAAAAAAAGGGTTTTATTTATGGACATTCGTCTGTATATATGTATGTATATGTGAACGAATGTTATACACTTGTATTGTAAAAAAAATGATTTTTTAGACGATGGTCACAGACGACACATCAGCTAAATGTCAAGAGTGATTTGTGTGGCAGACAGGGACAGCTTTTTTAATTATTTTCAATAAGAACTTAACAAATATTGATTTGTGCAAAAAGAGTTGAAAGAAAACGAATTAGAAAACGAAAAATAAGAAAACTTTACGTATCTATTTACAGTTTCGAAATTGTAAATTATATTCTATTTATTACGAGTATAATGACTAAGAGCACATGTCTGATGTTATGAAACTTGGACTTTGGTAGCAAGTGAATTCAAGATCTTCATAGACTACCTAGATACTGGAACACTTAAACGCTATTATTAATTAGATTTCACATTAAAAACTTTATAAAATTTGAGAAATTGTGCTGAGACCACATATAAGATCCAAAAAACTTTCGTTCAAGAAACTGCACCTGGCCTCAACCATCCGAAGAGCGGTCAAAAAATTTGAAGAAACTAGACCGATTATGGACAGTAAAATTGTTGTAGTTAACCTCTTGAAATCATTACTGCTGCAAACTAGAGTGGCATCGAAAATCACAAACCTTAATTACCAGAAGCTCTATGCATTAAATTCAGCTTACTCAGAAGTCGAAATCAGTAGACTATGAAATCCGGCGGCAATGCGTTCTAAATGGTTACTGGAGAAAAGTGAAATCATAAAAATTTTTCGAAATCTCCGATAAACTGCATTTTCATTTGAAGGATTGTAGCGGCTTAGAAAATCTACATGAGAAACAGAACGAAAAACCCATCTGGTGCAAATTTTGATCAGGCGGCGTGATTGGACCTTACATAACATATATACAGTAATTGGTCATTACAACCCTTCAGTCAGGATTACGATCTAGATTCTCACAGCACTTATGTTGTTAATTTTAATTTGTGTTAATTTTATATGTGAGTGGCGGGTCCTCCAGTTTAAAGTTGATTCCGAATGACAGATTTCGGAAAAACTTTTTATGGCAATTATAATTATTTTAAGTTTTTGCCAGAAATGTACTTAGAGATAGTCGCCGAAGAAATAATTATTATTTTCATATTTCGTTTTTGTTCCATATATCTGACCTGGGGTTTGAACCATAGCCTCACGTCTAATAAGCCAATACATTACCTACTAGACTACGGCGACTTCATACGTTCTTTCCGATTATTAAAAACGGTTATATTTGTGAAACGCTTTATAATTGTGAAAACGTTGGAAATCTCAAATTATGTTCAGACCGCATGTAAGCTACAAAGAATTTTCATTCAAGAAACTACACATAAAGAGTAAAGAAAATTCGTTACAGGTATTTGATAAGAAGTTCTTATGGCCTCAACAAGAACTTCTATTGTCAACTGGTCATCAAGATTTAACACCGGAAATTATTCCAGGTTAGGTTGGAGTGGTAGCTTTGATACCAAAAGTTCACTTGAGCACTCATAGCGGCCCGTTGTGATGCCACAGGTGAACGCAGTCCCTGTACTGACCAAGTTCTACCAAAGTACGGAAGAAGAAGAAGTTACTCAGCGCAAGGGCTGCACAATTTATTCCAATTGTCTTAAAAAATCTGAACTAAACTTCCGTTGTGTGAATCCAGTCATTGTGGCAATGAGTTCCTAGGCTGTGCTCTCCCACTGACAGACTTTTTGATCATTTTTGACAGTGTAAGTTCGAATTCAGCGAAGCAGCTTTAATAAATTGTCTATTTGCAGCAAGATATTCTAGGCTGTCAATCCTGCAACTTGAAAAAAGCTTGAGCTGTTGATTATTTTAAAACTTAATGACTTTTTTTTCGTTCCCAACTCGTGTGGGACATTTACATTGACCTTCTCCTTGCTTAAGTAAATCTAGTAGTTCTTGTGTAATATTAAGCTCTTGGGCAATTGAAAACTCCTGTACTGAAGCTATGAACGGTTGTTAACCCTGGACGGTTACTCTTCATTTTTGTACATTAAGGTAACTCTTCGTTGAATCGACGAACACTTTAATCCTAATTGGTTACTGTTCGCCGAACCGACTAAGCTTATTTACTCTTTTTTATATAATTCTTTCATGTTTGACCAAATTTCGCTCTTTTTATCAGCAATGTTGTTTGATAACGAAAGCTTGTAGTGAGTAAACGTACTGTGGCCATCCATGGTACATCCATTTTTTTAATCCTGGATGGTAATTTTTATACAGTAAGGTTACTATTCTTTGAATTGACGAACAAAAATTTTTTTTTGCTCTTCTGACTGCAAGCTTTCATTATCAACTAAAGTTGTTGAAAAAAAGATTGAAATTTGGTCAAATTAGTAAATTAGCTTAGTCGATTCAACGAACAGTAATCGTCCAGGGCTAAAGTAGTAGGCTGGTTTCCACGATTTTGATTCCTTGACTTTCTCTGAAATTAAAACTTCAAGAAGGCAGAAGGCAGTCGTTGAAAATTGTCTTTGATAAGGTGTTGCAGTATCAGAACAATTATTACTATTAACATTATCATGTCTATGGTATAGACAGTGCTAGAACAAGTTTGCTGCTGGGCTTAGATAAGGCCAGCCTGAGATATCAGATATTAGATTCATTACAGAGCACTTCGAGCTTACATAGCTGATAAGGGTCTGGAACAGATTCCAGTCAGATAATTGCAGCGTACGTTGCGATGAGCAGGAGTTGGAAACTATCGAACACCTCCTCTGCAACTATCCAACCATTAGAAGGTCAGGACCCAAGGCATGGGCTTCTTCCGAAGTTTGGACACTCTGTCGAGGGCTCTAATACCGGCTCTCTACAGATTTATAGGTTGAACTCCATGCTAGGCCATTAATATTGTGGTTCGCACTCTCTTGTGTCTTGTTTCCTCCGTCTCTTATATACTTCCTTTTCTACCTCTTCTTCTTTTCAAATTTTCCTATCTCCTTCACTATCTTCTCTCACTTACTTCGAGGACTAATACAATGAAAAGTACAAGCCCTGAAACCTAATCTAACATTATCAAACACATGGTTTGTTCTTCGTCTTAAAGGCAAACAAATTATGGTACATATTGCATCTTCATTTTGTTAGATTTCATGCTAAGTAATTACTAATCTGTCTAGTGCCACCTAGTCTGATGCAATAGAACTTATTTAATATTAGGAACAGGAATGGACTTTATTTGAATCCCTCTAAGTCAAAAAGTTTACTACTCCCCAGAACTAGGAGAACACTTGTTGTGCCAGATATTATTATCAGGGGGAATAAAATTGATTTTGGTGAATCTGCATCCAATCTGGGTATTATCTTTAATGGTCAGCTAACGTGGTCTAGCCACATTAATGTCATCGTTGGTAAAGTTTATGGTATGCTTAGAAACTTATGGGCTGTTATAGATTCGACTCCTTTTGCCATACGCATGCAACTGGTCAAAACGTTTTTGATTCCTGTTCTCTTATACGGATTTGAAATTTTCACAAACTGTAATACTGATGATAAACGGAAACTCAACTTATCTTATAATAATATAGCCAGATATGTATTTATTAAGGGGCGTCGAGACCATATATCTCTATTTTCTTACCAAATATTTGGAGTTAGTTTTGATAGTCTTTTAAATATTAAATGCCTTATTCTCCTACATAAGATTATTACTTTAAAGCAGCCAGTATACTTATTTAGTAGAATTACATTTGCTAGATCCAACCGCGGTATGAAAATTGTCCAACATTGACATAGGACTCTTCTGTCTCAAGGCCAGTTTTTTATATACACCATCAGTCTTTGGTATACTTTACCTAATTATATTCAAAACATAGGCAATGCAATTATGTTCAAGAAGGAGTTATACAATTTATTTAAGTAGTCTTTAACATATTTTAATTATTTTGTACATTTTTACTTTCTATTATTTTAATTAGCGATTTTTTTCAATTTTCAATTTCCTAATTTAGTCTTTAAATTTTTATTGATTCTCTATTGATTTATTTTTCTTTGCTTGTGTATATTTCTTGATATTGGTACATACTGTTATTCGTATTTTTCTTACTATATTTTTTAACTATATTCATTTCTTTTTTATCTGATATTATAACATGTTCTAATTCATTTCTGTTATTATTATTATTTATTCATATAAATCCAAGGGATTAAATCCAAGGATTATATTCATTTAAAAGCACTAGCTGCTAAGGCCATCAGCTCGTAATTCATTTCTAATTCTACATTATTCCTCATATTTTCTTACTTATTTTATCAATGATTTTTTATTACTTTTTTTTAGTGAACTCCCATAGCACTCTCATTTATAAGATTAAAATCTTGTTGTGCTATGATTAATATTAAATAAATAAATAAATCAATAAAATAAAAATAAGTCGCCGTAGTCTAGTAGGTAGTGTGTTGGCTTATTAGACGTAAAGCAAGGGTTCGAGTCCCAGGCCAGATATCGAAACAAAATACAAAAAGTATTTCTTCGCCGACTTCCTCTCAGCAGATTTCTGGCAAAAACTCAAAGGGTAAATAAAATTGCCATGAAAAAGTTTCTCAAAAATCTGTCTTTCGGAGTCGACTTTAAACTGTAGGTCCCGCCACTCATGTATAAAAATTTAACACACACAACATAACTGGTGTGAGAAACTAGGTCGTAATCCTGACTGAAGGATTTTAATGACCAATTATGTATGTATGTATGTAATTCTGTGGCCAACTGACCATCAATACCATTGAATTTAAGTCCGGATATTATTACATTTGTCTTGTAATATGTTTGAAAAATTAAAAAACTCTTCACTAATCTGCCAAAGTGTGAATCAAATCACTATGGCAATGAGTTTTCAGGTTGTGCTTTCCTACTGACAGAATTAGTGACCTTTTTGGATAGTTTAAGTTCGAATCCAGTGACACAGATTGTCTATACTCGGCAGTATTACACCTTGAAACAATTACTTACTTTACTTACTTAAGTAAATCTAGCAGTTCTTGTTAAGCTATTGGGCAATTGAAAACGCATGTACTGAAACTCTGAAGCGTTGTTTGAGTGGTAGGTTGGGGTGCACGATTTTAATGATTTTTTATCAACATTTTCAAAATGTCAACAACATATAATGAGATGAGGAGGAGTTGGAAACAATCGAACACCTCCTGTGCAACTGTTTAGTCCTTAGTAGGTTGTGTACCCTGGGCATGTGTTTCTTCGAAGGTTTGGACACTCTGCCGAGAGCCGACATTAGGGCACTCCATAGATTCATAAATAGGTTGAGGTGGTTGGGAAGTGCTGGAAAATCGAGTTTGTAGTTGGGTTTTCTTGTCTCTTTTTCCTCCATTTCTTATATCCTTCCTTTTCTAGCTCTTCTTCTTTTGCAATTTACCTATCTCCTTCACTATCCTCTCTCACTCACTTCTTGGACTAATACAATGATAAGTACAAGCCCTGAAACCTAACCTAACATTTTCAAACACATGGTTTGTTGTTCGATTTAAAGGAAAAAATTTATGGAACATATTGCATCTTCATTTTGTCCCGACTAGCGCCACCTAGTATGATGCAATAGAACTTATTCAATATTAGGAACAGGAACTAACGGCGTCTATAGGAAAGGTTGTATGCATTTCTGGACAACACCTAATATTCTAATACAACATCCGATTTATTAAAATTTATAAAAAAAAATTCCTAGAAATGTTAAAAATAGTCCTGTGGTAGTACTGTTCAAAATTTTAATACAAGAAATATTTACACTTGTCCGCCAACATTTCAGAAATAAATCAAAAATTCAAAAAGTTTTTGTATTCAGTAGAGAATATAGAATTCGACCCCATTAATATCTGCCATTTGAAGAATTTGACTCGATGTTTTCTTTTACCACACACAACAAAAATGGATCATAAATTTAACTGTCAAACTGACAACGCAAGTCTGCTATTTTTAGGTCTATTTGCGCTCAAAATGTGTGTGTGTGTTTTGTTGTTTTGCTTGTAAGATTCTGAAATTTATGATGCTTTTGTGTAAATCATCAACATTGACAAACAAACAAGAGACATCAAATTTAACCCCTTTCGTGTCATAAATGCGAAACAGAAATGACGAACTGCTGACAGGTGGTAACAACTAATTGGGCTTCTTAATTTTAACACTCTGGTTGCTGCAACAAAACAAGAAGGAAAAAAAAACGTAGAAATCTTCAGGCATGACAACCACAACACGAACAATACCAAGTGAATACAATAATAAAAAAATTTCATTTTTTTTGCGAAGAAAAAAAATACGAAACAAAATTTATTATTTTTGCAAATAAAAAAAAAATGCCACACACATACATACATACCTCCTTAATAAAATAAAAATAAAAAGTTCGAAAATAGTGCAGCATAAAAGTATAGCCTTTTGGACTGAAATAATGTTTGATTATCTTCATATTCATGTAATATTTGTGCTACAATTTCATACACATCTGTAGTTGCCAGTAACCATAGACATGCACATTTATTGTAACAAAAATTTTTGAAATATTATTAAGTGATGCTGAATGAAAAAAAAATAAAAAAAAAATAAAAAAAAATAAAAAAAAATTAAATCGTTTGCATCGAAATCATATTTTCGCAGTGTCATCTTAAAAAAGCAGTGGCGTCATTTTGATGTCTATGGCAGCAGCTTTGTCGGTCGTTTACTATTCTTTTCATGCATTCACATGACATTTTTCAAACCAAATCATACAATAATCATAATTCGCCTTGTCGCTTCAGCAAAATAAAAAGTCTAAAGACTGCCAAAAAATTATTAAAAATTATAAATGTGGTAAGAAAAGAGACATGAAGTCTTCATGTAGACAGAGAGACCAGCAGACAGACAGACACATACATACATACGGCATACGACAAACTGTACAGGCTGGCATCACCCATCAAAAAAATGATGAACTAAAGATGAGTCAAATATTGTTTATACACGGAGAGAACATTTTGAAACTCCATAAAGAACTACAATCTAAAAATTTGTTCTCAATACCCTGCCTCGTTGGCGCATTGTCTCTTCTGGTAACTCCTCTATTGCTGAGATTGATCGTGTGGCCCCACTGAACATTGATTATCTTCCTGTGATATATTGTTTTGACAGGGGTTTTCACTTTCCGATTCCGAGCAGAGACGACTGGGACCCTGACATTATCGTCCCCCCGAAACTCCTGGATGTATACACCGATGCCTCTAAACTGGATAACACGGTTGGTAGCGGTGTCTATTCTGGGAAACTGGACCTGAACATTTCCCTCCGACTGCCGGATTACTGTAGCATGTTTCAGGCGGAAGTAATGGCCATCTAGCGGACTGCTCAATGGATCCTCCGCAACGGTGTTCCTTTCATCCGCATCTCGATCTTCTCTGATAGTCAGGCTGCCATAACATCTCCGTCGAACGTTGTGAATAACTCCAGGATCATCAGGGAATGTCGCCGCTGTCTCGACCTTCTTTCTGGGCGCTTCAGTGTCACACTTGTCTGGGTCCCAGGGGCACAGTAATACTCCGGGAAACTGCAAAGCTGGCGAGCTCACCAGGGCTGGTGCACTCCTTCCGAAATCCTCTTCAATCGACTTGGGTATGCCACTTACCTCTGTCAAGTTGGCCATTGCGCGGAAATACTTTCGGGACGCCAACCTATCCTGTGTCAATGAGGAGTGCTGCTCAACCGCTAGACTCACTTGGCCCTCGATGGATAGAAGGTGCACCAACCAGTTACTTCAACTTGTTCGTAACGTCATGTCGATCATCGTGGCCATGCTTACAGGTCATTGTGTTATGGGAAGACATGCTGAAAGAATGCAGCTCCCATTTAACGACTTCTGCCATGGGTGCAGATCCGCTGAGGAAGAGGACACTGTTATCCACTTTCTTTGTCAAGAATCATCTCTTGCGAGATGCAGATATAGGTTATTTAGTTCTCCAATTATTGTTAGTTTGACGGAGCTAACATCTATTGATGTCAAGGATATACATAGCTTCGTTTATCAAACTTTCAGGCTGGTTTTCCAGCGTGGGGTAGTCGTGCGTTTAATGTGCAGGCCTTGCGCTGACCTAATTCTTCTTCCTTGGTTTGATGGAACTTGGTCAGTACAGAGACTGCGTTCACCTGTGGCGTCAGAGCAGCTTTTGGTTGGTATCACACCAACCTACCTTCCTAAGATCACAAAGCCCAATACGTTCCCAGATGAGAAAGTAATAAAAACTTTCCCATAATGGTACACATACCTCCAGTAGTTTATAAGAACAGAAGAGACCCAAGTAAAACTCAAACTTACTGAAGAAAGCCTTCAAATATAGAGTGAGTCGTTTAAAAGTTTAAAAATGCAAATGCTTTGAAATTTTGCCTTTTTTGTGAAGTACAATTCTTCCGGTTAGAAATGGCTGCCACGGCTGGTTTCACAGTACCCCATTCGATAGGACCAATTTTTGTGCACTTTTTCGAGTGTATGGGGTCATTCCTTGGCAATGCAATCTTTCTCCCCATCGCATATAAGATTCTCACGGGCGTAATGTGTGAGCGACTGAAGCCACTCGTCAAAACATTAACTGGACCTTATCAGTGTGGATTCAGATTTGTCAAGTCCACCATCGACAAGATCTTCAGATTACATCTCATGCTGGAGAAGACCCACGAAAAACAAGTCGACTATAAGGCAGCCTTCGATATATGCATAAGGAATTATGTTTTTGACGCAATGTCTGAGCTTGGAATAGATGCGAAGCTCATTAGGCTATGCAGAATAACATTGAGCATATACGAACCTTTTGATACCGTGCGAATTTTCAGACAAGGCGATCCTTTTTCATGTGACCTCTTTAACTATTTTCTAAAAAAGTGTCCAGGGCGTACCTAGCGAGATGTTACTTCAGCATTTAGCGCTATTTAACGGGAGTCTATTAACATGGGTCTGGGAGTAAATGATGACAAAATGAAGTATATTTTGTCGACAAGTAGTGACACGCGGCGAATTTAATCCTAGATTACGGCGGACAACCATATTTTCGATATAGTCAATGAATTTGTTTGTCTTGACTCCGCCGTTACCACAAAAAATGATGCCAGTCTGGAGATCAAGCATAGGATCACTCTTGCCAACAGGTGATACTATTGTGTAGCAATGACCTCACCCGTACGACAAAACTAATGCTCTACAAGACGCTCATTCTCCCTGTGCTCCTTTATGGCGTATAAGCATCGACATTAAGATAAGATGCAGGAGCCTTAGGAGTATTCGAGAGAAAATTTCGAAAATTCGATCCAGTGTGAGTAGGCGATGAATTCCGCATACAATTCAACAGTGAGCAGTATGAGCTCCTCAACTACATGGACGTTGCGCAGCGTATTAACATCCAGCGGCTAAGCTGGCTCGGCCATGCCGTTCGAATGGAAGAGGATGGTCTGGCGAAACGGGTATTTGATGTGGGGAAGACGTCAACCTTGTTTGCGTTGGAAAGACTTAATCGAGGATGTGACCATCGATGTGTCATCGATTGATGTGACCAACTGGCAAAGGCAAAAGCAGTAGTAAGGCGGGCCAAAAATCGTTAATCGCATTGCTAGTGGCCAATTAAGTCAGTAAGTAAGTAAGAATACAAATTTAACTGATGGACCAGTCAAGAAAATCGCTTTTTAGTATTACAGTGAAGCAGTGAAGAAACTCGAGTCTACGTGCACAACGTAGATTCGTTTCTTCATTTCCTTACTGGAATACAACTACAAAAAATATTACAATTATTATGTGATGACTAACTTTGACCTTTTGCTCAGGTGGGAATTGAACCTACGACCCTTACATGGGGATTTACTTAAATAAAAGTTTTTTATTCACTTCATGAAATTTTATAACTTAAATTTTTCAAATGAACTCAACGTATTATTACTCTGAGTGTATTCGGCTACAAGGCACACAAAACACTCACAGATGACGGTCGGAATACATTTGCCATATCGCGGAAGAGTCAAATATGAAGGCGACCAAATGAAAACGCAAAACTGAATGACGTCCAAAGATGTCTTTACTTTCTTGTCACTTGTCAGTTGTTTGTCATTTGACACAAATGCGAGTGAGTGATATATGCCCCAACGCTAAAAGTGCTAAAAAATTTACTCTCATCTTGGGACAGCTTATTGTACAACAAAATCTTCCATTCATGCCTGTTGTGTGTTTTAATTTTTTTTTTCTTCGTTTTTCGTTTTTTTCTTTTCTTTGAGTTTTTTAATCTTCTCGTCTTTATATTTTCCTGTGGTTTGTCGCCAAAAATCTCTGGGTGTTGCATGTTTTTTGTCAAGTAAATTTATTGCTTCATTTGTTCCATCTTGCCTTTTAGCCGTTTACTTAAGTGAAACTGTAAGTCCGTCATTCAGACAGTCAGTCAGTTAGTTATTTTGACGTTGAAAGCACTAAGTTTATTCACTAAATTTTAACTCACACACACATACAATATATGTAGAAAGGCAGGACATTAATATAAACCCTACAGCAGGGAAACACAATACTCGTACCTTTGATTTGTGTTACAACAACTGTCTGCCACAATATTTTATATTGTTGCAGAAATGAAGAATTCTAGATACTGGTGTTTTGCTTTTACATCGCGTAACATTAAAAAATATAAACAAAAGCTACAAAAACAAAACAATGCAATAAACAAACCTGTTTACAAATTTTCGTACTGCTTAATATTAATATCAATAAACACAAGCATAAAAAATGGTAAACAAGTAAACAAAAATACACAAACAACACTACAAGAATAAATGTAAACAAAATACAAACAACAGTAATGAATGTAAACAACGATGTTTACATTTATAGAGATTTCGAGAAGACGAAGTCACGAACATTCAGATTGTTTACCCTGCCATATAAAAGGCAAGGCAAAGCAGGGGAGTGAGTTAGTGAAGTTCAGTCAGTCTTGTGTGAAGACGAGTTGCGTTTGAAGAGAGTAATCGTGGTTTGAAGATCTACAAAGATCTGTCGAATAATTGTTTAATAATTGTTATTGTTTATACAAAGGGTATAAGCAGAGGAATAACAACGAAAAGCAATTGTTGTTGTTTACATCAAGTTGTAAAGAGTGGCACAGAGAATTGTGCGAATAATAAAGAATTTTAATTAAAACTAAACACAAATTTATTTTTATTTTTAACGTTTATTTAAAACGTTTTTAAAAGGTAAAAACGTAACAATATTATACGCTGGCCCTTGTTGTTTGTTTTTTGTTCTTTGGTTTTAAGAATTACAAATTCTATATACAGTGTAGCGCCGTCAAGTGTCCCCTTTCGCCAGCATAATTCGCTCTTGTTCCTCTTATCACAGTCGTTGTCTTTTATGAAATATTTGTACAAATTTTTGAGTTGTTCATTTTAATGTGAAGTGTTTTTTAATGAATTTTTTATTTTCAATGTTTTTGTGTGTTGTTGGCAACTGCTTGTTGAATATAATTGAAGTTGTTGTTGTTGTTGTTGTAGGTATTGCTATTGCTAAGTGTTTCTAATCAATTTACAAGTGATGGGACGTTATTACTCATCTGCTATGCTAATTACTTAAGGCATCAAATTAAAACCCTATTAGCAGCGATTACATTTTTATGCAAAGCCAGACCAGATAATATTATTCTTTTTTTCTTTTAATTTATTTGGTAAAATATTTTGAAAATATTCAGATTTATGAAGATTGTCAACTGGATTCGTCAATTTTTTAATATTTTAAGACCTTTTTTCTAATCTTGATGAATCCCACTTACAATCCTGCGACAGTAATATGCCTGATTACACAGCCCTTATTTTATCCAAATAAGATTGCTTCAGATGTTTCCGAAGGCATTTTGCGCGCTGAACACGAATCTGGGTTCAAGAACTTTTCATCACGTCAGGTTTTCGAGAAAAAACGGGGTTGAAACCCCTAAAAATAGCGTTATTGGCCATTTTTGAAAAATTGTGGAGATAAACACTGACGTGCTAAAACCATCGCTGTTGTCAGAAATTGACAATTGTTTTTTGGTCTTTAAAATGAGCCCAAAGCCATAGATAATATATAATAAAATAGATAATTATCTATTCGGCGGAATTATAAAGGCGGCTGTTTCTCGCTGTTAGCAATTGTTGGGGCCCGTTAACTGCGTAAGAACTTTCGCAAGCATTTACCCAATATTGTATAGGTTGGGCCATTTATCGTTTTATTTCGAATTTGGCAATACTTATGTCATTCTATTCTGTCATTAAAGACTCTATTCAGTGTATTATCTCCACTGAACGTAATGTATAGATTTACTATTACTCAACATTGGGATTCATTGGGACAACGAGAAACTCCACGATAATGTCGATTTTGCTATAAAAAAATCGTGGGTAGGTTAACAAGCAATTAAAGTACGCCATCTTACAGAAGCCAATGAGCTCATTACGAGTGACTGTTTGCGACTTGTAAAGCAGAGGCATCGTTGGCCCACATTTCTTTGAAATGAGAACGGCGCAGCCATTAGGGTCAATGGAGACATGTATCGCATTCTAACTGATTTTTTTGTACCCGCTCATCATGGTATTGATATGAATGATGTTTGATTTCAACAGGTTAGTGCAACTTGTCACACATATCATGCCACAATCGATTTATTGCGTCAAACGTTATATGACCGTTTAATTAGCCGAAATGATAACGTCAATTGCCCGCCAAGAAGCTGCGATTTGACACCGTTGGACTATTTTCTGTGGGGCGCAGATAAAGAAAAGTGTTATGCCGACAATCCAGAGACAATTAAGCATTTGAAGGCCAACATTCGTGATGCCATTGCCAAGATAAGACCCCTTACACTCGAAAAAGTGCACGAGAATTGGTCCAATCGATTGAGGTCCTGCAGGGCCAGTCGCGGCAGTCATATGAATGAAATATGTTCTAACCGGTACAATTGCACTTCACACCAAAAAACATAAATAAATTTGACAAAATTAAAAAAATTTTTAACTTTTAAATCATCCACCCTATATATTAATTGCAACAGCATTCGAGTTGAAGTTCGACGTTATATGTGGTAAGTGGCTTTAGCTACCCAATTGCATGAATCTCTTTAACACAATTGGTGATATCCATTTCTTTTGTCTAAAAACTAAGTACGAAACTGATTCAACAACCTTTAAACGATGATTTTGCAAATATACATATCCTCATGTGAGCATTGGACCATAGAAAATCCGAGAGCTTGTAATTCAATAAAAGTACTCTGTCACTTGTGATGTATTCCAGTACGTATTGGTCTCCCTGCGTTTCATTTAAAAGCCCCCTGGCTATACTGTCCATGCAAAACGGGATACAGTATCGAATGCAATAAAAACTCAAAGCTCACACCAAACTTTCATGGAAGTTTGGTCGTCATTATGCTGGAAATACAAAAAATCTCTTATTCTAATTGTTCTGGTAACTAAACGATAGCTGAACCCCATTTTGATAGCAGTATTCAAGTTTGTGTGAATAGCTGCTTCCGTAAGATCCGGAATTTTTTTTCTTTCGGAAGAATTAAAAAACAATGATCTCTGGAGCGTCAGTATTCGCCGTAGTCTAGTAGGTAGTGTGTTGGCTTATTAGATGTGAGGCCGCGGTTCAGACCTCAGGTGAGGCATCTCCAACTAAACGAAATATAAAAAATATTTCTTAGGCGTCTCCCTCTCAGCTGATTTCTGGCAAAAACTATAAAAGTAAATAAAAAATTGTCGTGAAAAAGATTCTCAAAAATCTAAATCGTGTATGTATCTCTGGTGTGTCACCCAAGAAATTTCAACACCAAGAGTGGTTCGTAAGCATTAATGTCTAGGCTTTTGTAGATATCCAGGAATTTTCAAACTGTGACTATTGCTAATGGTTATTGAAGCAGCTATCGAATTAGTTGTCTTTTACTTAGATTGTTTTGCCAAATCCTCATTGACTTATATAGCATACAACAACTCTTCTAAAAAAATAAAATTATTTTATGAAAATGGTGTTACGAAAATGCAAATGGTGTTACATCGTTTAACATTAAAATGAAAAACAAATGATACAAAAGCAAACAAAAATATAGCAACAACATCAGTATAAAAAAAATGGATAAACAAGTGAACAAATAGGCAACAACAACACTGCAAGGATGAACGTAAAAAAAATACACAAACCACAATAACGTAAACAATATGTTTACATTTATAGATATTTCGCGAAGCCATTCTCCTTCAAGATGCATTCATCAAACTGTTCACCCTCCGATATAAAAGGCAAAACAAAGCAGGCAATGGGATCTGTAAATATTCAGTCAGTCTTGTGTGACGACGCGTTGCGTGTGAAGAGAATAATCGTTGTTTGAAGATCTCCGATATAAAGATCTAACAAACAATTGTTAGTGTTTACGCAGAAGAGTGTAAAGAAGAATAACATACAAAGCAAATTGTTGTTGTTTACACCAAGTTGTGAACAGTGGCACACGGAACTGTGCGAACAATAAATAAAAAAGTGTAAAAGCGTAACAATAGGATTTTTCTTCGGCAACGCACAACATTTCACCCAAATTACGGTATCCTTCGACGTAATGCAGTATCTGACGCCCGTGAGAGTATACAGGAGAATCCGAGGCAGCCGCAGATCACAACTTGGTGAATTTTGCTTCGTGTGTTCTCTGAATGGGCTACCGAGCAAATGGCAACTGAACTCCAATTTTCATCCAAAATTATTTTTAGCGATGGGAAACATAATTGCCTCATATTAGACGGTACCAATGCACATGAGATCCAAGAGAGTACAATGCATTCCGAAAAAGTCACTTTTTATTGGAAATTTTGTGGTGGCACCGTCAATGCTCCATGTTTCTTTGAGAGCGACATTGGCAGAAGATTATCAACTTCTCTTGGACTAAATGTTTTCAACAGGACTAAACAGTTCATTCCACATTGGACTTTTTTGCACAAGCGATTTGGGGGCATAGCAATAACAGGCGGCGGTAATGTGAACTACCCACCGCAAGCTGTCCTAGTTATAGCCGGAATGCTTCCCATAGACCTACAAGCAAATGAGCGCCGGATGATTTTCAACGCCAGGCAAAGTACGACACAACCACAGAGCATAGAAGCGATAAAGCACGAAGTCTTCCTAAAATGGCAAATTCGCTGGGAAAATTAACAGCATGGAAGGTAGACATATAAACTGATTCCCGAGCTGCAAGTGTGGAAAAGCAGAAAAAATGGCAAAGTAGACTACTACATAACCCAGATGCCAACCAGTCACAGATATTTCAGAGAGTACCTGCATCGCATTCGGAAATACCGCTCGCCATTCTGTATCTATGAAGAGAAAGAAACGTTAGATGATTCCGAACACACTTTCTTCAGCTGTCGTCGATGGGCCGAAAGCCGTCAGCGACTCGAAACTGAAATCGACGTCATTAGCCCTACAAACGTCGTGCTGAAAATGACAAACAGTAGAGAGAGCTGGAACGCAGTAAAACACTTTGTAGAGCACGTCCTGCGAAGGAAGAAATTTGATCTAGACGCAGCAGAATGAGAATAGAGCGGAGCCTGGACGCAGGCTGACGATGATGGACCTGGAACATATGCCAGAAAAGGGGTCCACCTCGGAGTAATACAACCGTGGTTCCGAGGTGGAATGATTCCCCGGTGAGGAGACAAGGCGGGTTTTTAGTCGGTATACCCAGTGGGAGAGTCCGACATCGCATTCTGGTGACGACAATCATACTGTGCGTTTAGGCCCATTCAGACTATTTCTTATGAGGTTCGTTTTCCAAATATATGCGTATAAGATATAAACCGCAGCGGTTATATTTTCTCATAAAACTGATCTCAAATACAGACGCATAAATGCTACAGTGGTGTAAGCTAAAGGAATTATTTTAATTGGTGAAATAGCATGGAAGTATATTGGATATCGAAGCCTTCCCTTGACTTCTACGCTACTTAACTTCAGAGAAGAGGTACATCTTTAAGGACAAATAACGGGTGATTTTTTAGCTATTATCTTTTTTGGCAACGCTGGTTTAAACAGCTCACGCACGTTTCGTGTTTTGTTTCACTGTCAAATATCTTCAGTTTAGTCTATAATTTAACCATGAATCGTCTTACAAACGAACAATGCTTGAAAATCATTGAATTTTATTATCAAAATGCGTGCTCTGTTAAGAAAGTTCATTGCGTGCTTCTTCCATTTTATGGTCAGTTTAATTGACCCACTGAAGCGGCTATTCGGGCTATTGTGACTAAATTTCGCACCAAATATGCATTGTTGGATATTAAACCACCAACACGCTTACGTAGAGTGCGAACTGAAGAAAATATCGCAGAAATTATCGATTCGTTGCCGTTCGCAACAATTGGGCGGGCCTCTGTTACTCAAGAACGTGGAAAATTTTTCGGAAGGATTTAGGTGTGAAGCCTTTCAAAATACAGCCGGTGCAAGAATTGAAGCCGAATGACCTACGGCAACGCAGAATTTTTGGCGAATGGGCTCTTGGAAAGTTGGCCGAAGCTCCACTTCTTTATCGAAGAATTGCTCATTTTTGGCTCAATGGCTACGTAAATAAGCAGAATTGTCGATTTTGGAGTGAAGATCAGCCAGAAGCATTGCAAAAGCTACCAATGCATCCAGAAAAAGTCACAGTTTGGTGTGGTTTATGGGCTGGTGGCATCATTGGACCGTACTTCTTCAAAGATGCTGCGTATCGTAACGTAACGGTGAATGGTGAGCGCTACCGTGAGATGATATCCTACTTTTTTTGCCCAAAACGCATGACATGTGGTTTCAACAAGATGGTGCCACATGCCACACAGCACGCGTAACAATGGAATTATTGAGAGGCGAGTTCGGTGAACATTTTATTTCACGTTCGGGACCGGTCAATTGGCCACCTAGGTCGTGCGATTTAACGCCTTTAGACTATTTCTTGTGGGGCTATGTTAAGCTCATGTCTATACAGACAAGCCCGCTTCAATTGACGCATTGGAAGACTACATTGAAGGATTTATTCGTGAGATACCGGCCGAAATGTGGGAAAGAGTATGCCAAAATTGGACTAAGCGGATGGACCATTTGAGGCACAGTCGCGGTCAACATTTGCATGAAATTATCTTCAAACATTAAATTATATGGACCGTACTATCGATTCAAATAAATATTTCATGCATTTTTCTGAATTTTATGTGTTTTTTTGAAAAATTTTCGTACAGCTCTTAAAAAATCACCCATTACAACCAATGGGACGGACTTTGTTTCACATTCATTACGGCAGCTTTGAAAATAACAGCAGGCCGTTTTTACTGCTAAACATTGAAGATGATTGTAAGTAAGCCAGTCTCATATTGTAAACATTACATTTGCATTTCTTAACACTTCTGCTATAATAAAATAACAAAAAAAAATACAAATTTAAGCTGATTTCATTTCGAAAAAAGTCCATACTGTTGCAGAAACATCACGCACGCCAATAATTTCGTGTCACAAACGCCAAATGAATGTTTCATATTCGTATCATTACGCATCATACACATTTACAACGTTGTTTTGAATCTACAACAGACGTGCTGCTATATGAGACAAAAACAAAATAAAATAAAAAAAAACAAAAATGATTGACAAATTAACTCACACCTCAAAATTCTCAATCACTAGAATCAAAAAAAAAAAAAAAAAGATGTTCTGGCTGTAGAAAAATATTTCGAACAGTGAGTAGGTAATGCAAGAGAGACACCATCTGACTCATTTGTGTGTGGCATCAACATTTGATTAGTTTTTCTGTTTTTATTCATATTTTTTTTTTGTTGTATTCCATACAGATCGACTTGTGTCAATCTGTACGTTTTATTTCATTTAGTTTTCGTTTTCATTTTTTCTTTTGTTTTTATTTTTCATGTTTTTGTTGAATCTTATCTGCCGTGTTGTTTTACGAGAATGAATGGTAATTGTGCACATGATATGTGTTTATATTTGATGGGTAACAGGGTGACCATGATATGTAAATTTCTTAGAATTTATCTGCGATTTTTTTTGTGCAGCCCTTGCGCTGACCAACTTCTCTCTCCTTGGATTGGAGGAACTTGGTCAGTGCAGAGTAGGGATGCCAATCGGGAAATCCCGAAACAGAAAATCCCGGGATTTTCGGGATTCCCAAATCCCGAATGCCGGGATTTTTTAAAACTTGTCCCGGGAATTTTCGCGATTGTAAATTCATACATATACACCTTATAAAGTAAGAAAAAAATTGAGTCTACGGCATTATTTTTTATTTAATATAACATTAAATAACATGTAGGTAGTTTTTCAAGTGTATCATGCAACATTCTATATCACTGGACATCGAACTGAATAAGAACCCAACTTCCAACTTTTTTTTAGATTTTTTTATTAAGAGAAAATTCCGAAATCCCGGGATATTTCGGGATTTTTCGATCCCGAATTGTCCCGAAAAATCCCGGGATTTTTAAAAATCAATCCCGTTTGGCATCCCTAGTGCAGAGGCTGCGTTCACCTGTGGCATCACAACGGGACGCTATGCGTGCTCAAGTGAGCTTTGTGGTAAATTAAAGCTACCCCGCTAACCTAACCTAACCTAATCTGCGATTTTATTCTTAATTTACGGACTGAATAAAGGCACTACGATGTATTAATTATTACGTAGAAGGACGTAAGAGAAAACAGATTATATCTGGTGCAGCTGAAGGATCCATTCTTGGCCCTGACCTGTGGAACATAACCTATGATGATATATTTCCCATTGACATTCCAGACGGTACACATCTTGTTGCATATGCCGATGACGTTGCGGCCATAATTATGGCTTGAAATGCCAAAGAGGCTAAAAGAAGGCCAACCAAGTGATAATAAGAACGAAGTCGTGGCTCGAAATCAGAGGACTCATACTCGTAACAGAAAATAAAACTGATTTGATACTTCTTACGAGGAAGCGTATACAATCCTTCACTCAGCATTACGGCCTAGCTTTTCACATCACTCATATTGTATGTGTTAATTTTATATGAGTGACGGGACCTACAGTGTACAGTCGACTCTGAACGACAGATTTTTGAGAAACTTTTCATGGCAATTTTATTTATTCTCAGACTTTTTGCCAGAAATCTGCTGAGAGGAAGTCGCCGAAGAAATCCTTTTTCATATTTCGTTTTGGATGTCTGGACTGCGGTTTTGAACCGTGGCCTTACGTCTAATAAGCCAACACACTGCCTACTAGACTGCGGCGACTTCACGAGGAAGCATATACCGCTGGAAATTGTCATTACGATATGCGACACCACTTTGACGACACAGAAAGTAGTCAATTATGTTGGCATTCGATTGGACCCTAAACTGATGTTCTGGGCTCATCTGCAACCAAAGCCACTAGTAAGCTTATGGCCAATATTGGTGATCCTGTACAGAGCAGACGCAGATTGATAATGTTAATTACTATTCTGCTTTACGTCAGTGAGACCTGGGCAGAAGCGTTAAAGGCCGACTGTAGAATGAAAATTATAACATCGGTACAACGAACCGCTGCATTTAGGGTGGCATCGGCGTATAGAACTGTAACTAAGTTAGCAGTATTGGCAATCAGTGGTGTAATACCTATTAGGTTTACAGGCAAGCGAGCGAAAGAGGGTGATGGAGACTAAAAACGTGCACGGAGAGACAGTAAATGTCGATGATGCCTGAAAGCGAACCGTACAAAACTGGCAAGGGAAATGCAACACCGAAACGAGTGCTAGGTGGACGGCAAAACTTCTACCAGATATTATCCGCTGGATTGAGAGGAAATTTGGTGAGGTTAAGTACTATTTAACACAGCTGTTATCCGGACACGGTAATTTTGTAAATATCTGTTTAAAATGGGAAGGAGGACACGAACAAATTGCATTTAGGATTATGCGTAGATTGATGACGCGGAACACACTTCCTTTCATTGTGAGAGATGGAGTTTAGAAAGAACGAATATTGAGGACAAAGTCTGTACCGTCACAAACTTCTGCAATACACTTCAGAACAGCGAAGAAAATTGGAATAGCATAGCCAGTTATACTGAAGCTTTGTTGAAATCTGAAAACCTTAACTTGGATGAGAGGATTAAAATATCGGGTCCGCCATCTATCGTTTTTTTTCAACTAGTGCTTATTTCGTGAATGGTAACACTTAGCTCATGTCTGATTTGACAGATAATTAGTTTTATCCTTCCGCTGAACGAATATGGACCACCCAATGCGTTTGCGCTTCGCTAAGTGAGCCTGCGATCGACTTACAGAAGATACCGATTTTGGCAAAAAAAAGTCCTCTTTTCAGATGAAGCTCACTTTGATCTTGGCGGCTATGTAAACAAGCAAAATTGTCGCATTTGGGGCACAGAAAACCCGCACGCATACATTGAAAAGGCGACGCACCCAAAACGAGTCACTGTTTGGTGCGGATTTTGGTCCAGGGGCATAATTGGGCCATTTTTCTCCGAAAATGAGCAAGGAGTGGCCGTTACAGTCAATGGCGATCGTTATCGGGCCATGTTGAACGAATTTTTGTTCACAAAAATTTAAGAGGAGGATATTGGCAACATTTGGTTTCAACAGGACGCCACACAGCCGAAGCTACACTCGATGTTTCGCGCCTTGTTTTTGAAGATCGCATTATCAGCCGCAGAGCTGATGTCGTTTGGCCACCTCGGAGCTGCGATTTGATACCGTTGGACTATTATTTGTGGGGAGCTGTCAAAGGTAAGTGTTACGCCGACATGCCAGTGACAATTGACGCTTTAAAGGACATTATTCGTGAAGCCATTGGTGAAATACAGCTGCACACAACCGATAATGTGCTTAAAAATTGGACCGATCATGTAGGCAGCCATTTGAATGAAATTATTTTCCATTATTAACCGGAAGGATTGTACTTTCAAATAAAAAAAGAAATTTGAGAAAATATTCAGTAGTTTTTTTTTGAAGCATTTTCAAAAAAAAGTTATTTGGCGGACCCTATAGATGTTTAAACACCTTTTAGATCTCGTTGAGCAATCCGGAGGCGGAATTAGATATAAAGGGACCAAATGGCCAGAAGGACTCCACTTCGGAGTAATACTGCATCAGTTCCGGTGAGGGCACAAAGAGTCCTAAAGAGAAGGGGAAGAAATAGTGAGTGAGGGCTCCACAAACGGGGGATAGTGACGACTTTCCCTATAGTGCGGTTAGATACAAATACTCCTCCTCATAGGAAAAAAAATGCAAAAATCATTCAGATTATTTTGATCACCTTACAAAGAAAATATTTAGGGGACACTCTAAATGTAATCATATCTCTATGAAAAATAAATACAAAGAAAAAAATAATAGACTCACTCACTTACTCACTTCTACTCACTTGCTTATTCTGACTGTAGCACACACATCTTATTTGGTGTGGTAAATACGAGTATATTGTGCGTGCAGTAATTTTGTGAGATTATTTATACCATATATAGTAGAGAGTGTACAGGATTGTGTTTACATTTCTTTATGACAATCATGCATGTTGAATGCGAATGTTTGTCAATGTCTACCGGATACATTGTGATACGATTTGCTGTCTTTTTTGTTTTTATTAACAAACATACTTTCAGATTCATATTGCCCTCATGCCGTACCATACACAGCAGAGCCTAGCATATGTTTATTTAATAAACTCTTAAATATATTTGTACATATATTTGAAGAGATGAGATGAATATGAAAGTATTTTAACTATTTTCTAAAGCCAGACAACAAAACACTATTCCTTGTAACAATTCTCTTGCAAATCATAGCAACATCATCTATGGCACCTGTGTCTCAAACAGCGAACAAAATATTTATTCTCCAGCCATCATGTATGGCGGTTTATTCAAATATTTAAGCAATTTTATTATTTTTTCCCGGGCACACAAATGATTATGAATTTATATTGTAAACAACGCGTAGTAGAATTAAATTTCGATTTTATTTAAAATTCTTACTGAAAATTTAAAAAAAAATCGCAACATTTTGGTGAACAACTTTACCTTTATGTTTGGTATACTAATCATGGCTGAAGACTTACTTCTTTGTTTCTTTTCTTTCAGGGAGAAAATATTACAGAATGCGTATTTAGAAAATGGTAGTAAACATTTTTTTTTTGGTCAACACAATGAGTAATATATCGAAACGTAGTAAATTGAATGCATCCCCGCTCTATTGGAGTGTAGTGCTATAAACACAATAAACGCAACGCAGCCAACACAGTAATTTTGCAACAACAATTTCTTTATCATCACTCACAAACGCCAGCAACGACAGCACAACAACAATTAGCACAACTGCATCAGCTACAGCAAAAGCCCCAGAGTAGTGAACATCAACAGTATCAACAGCAACAACATCAGCATCAACATCAACGCCATCTACGAAATCGATCGAAAAGACCCAGTTTTAAACATGAACCCAAATCGGATCATAAAAGCCGCAGCGCCGATGATAATGATCCGCCATCGTCAATTCAACATCATTCTCATACACGAGCACTCAGCGGCAGTGGACGAAATTCACCAAAAGAGGTTCAAACCCCAGGCTAGACAACTCGATCGAACCGAATTTTTAAAAAATTATTTCTTCTGTGACTTCCTCTCAGTAGATTTCTGGCAAAAACTCTGAGAGTAAATAAAAAATTTCCATAAAAAGTTTCTCAAAAAAATCGTTCGGAGTCGACTTTAAACTGTAGATCCCGCCACTCATGTATAATGTTAAAACAAACAAAGTAAGTGGTGTGAGAAGCTAGGTCCTGACTGAAGGGTTATAATGACCAATTATGTATGTATGTATGAGTAATACACACAATAATTTTGCAGCAACAATTTGCTTGTTATCGTGTTGTGTCTAAAATAATCTTTCCACATACACCCATGAATACTATTTTTGAGAGATTGATGTATTTGCTGAGTCGCGTTTAATGCGTTTTTGAAAAATTTAAATCAAACGCAGAAATCTGTACCTTCTGCCCGATTTCAATTCAAATTTACTGTCCAGGTCCTGCACTCTTAATAGATACTGAGTTACACGATACTATCCGCTCTCTTCTACACTTGAACTTGGCATGAAGTCGCCGTGGTCTAGTAGATAGTGTGTTGGCTTATTTGACGAAAAGCCAGGGTTCGAGCCCCAGGCCAGACATTAAAATAAAATACAAAAAGTTGTTCTTCGGCGACTTCCTCTCAGTAGATTTCTGGCAAAAACTCTGAGAGTAAATAAAGTTACCATGAAAAGTTTCTCAAAAATATGTCGTTCGGAGTCGACTTTAAACTGTAGGTCCTGCCACTCATGTATAAAATTAACACACACAACATAAGTGGTGTGAGAAACTAGGTCGTAATCCTGACTAAAGGGTTGTAATGACCAATTATGTATGTATGTATGTATGTCGTATGGCATCTGTGGTCGTTTAAATCACGTTTTAGTGATTCCAATAATGCCTCAAACATTATTAACACTGTCTTAAACAACAGTCAGGATTCCGATCTAGCTTGTTATACCACTTATGTAGTGTGTCTTAATTTTATACACGACTGGAGGGACCTACAGTTTAAAGTCGACTTCGTACGATAGGTTTTTGAGAAACTTTTCATGGCAATTACACATCCTCTCAGAGTTTTTGTCAGAAATCTGCTAAGAGGAAGTCACCGAATAAATATATTTTTAATATTTCGTTTTGTCCGAGATGTCTAAGCTGGGGTTTGAAACGTGGCCTCACGTCTAATAAGTAAAAAGTAAATTTAAATTCATAACCGATACAATATATTGAGTTAAAAACATACCAATATTTTGTTGCATTTCTCAAAACATCCGCATACCTTTTAGGCATGGAACTTATTCGATATTGTGTAGCTATCATAGGAATAGACATCAATGCCTCATTTATAGTTCGCATTAAATTCTTTTGATCCCGATGTGCCATCTCACGAGTTATACTTCTATTTAAAATTTTCCATAAATTTGTTTATAAAGTTAAGATCGGGTGACAAGACATTAATATTATTTTTCTTTAATTTGGTCGTGCAGTCATTATCGTGATGGCATATCCAATGCTGGCGCATTTTGGATTGTGCCTGAAGTGGGACCTTTACCAGAATATTTTATACAGGATAATCCACAGGGTCTTTCTAATTTTAAAGCTTAATATTCTTGGATTGTTGGAGCTGAATGACTTGGTTAACACAATCCTTTAGTCAGTATTATGTCCTCGCTGTTTACATTATCCATGTTGTGCGTATTAATTTTATCAATGAGTTCTGGACCTACTATTTATGGTGCCTCCGAACTACAGATATGACAAACTTTTCATGGCAGTTTTATTTTTACTATCTGAATGAATGAAAAAAATGTTTCATTTTGTTCGAGATGTCTGTTCTTGGGGTTGAAACAGAGGTTCTCTTCTAGTAAACCAACTCACTACCTACTAGAATACGGCAACTTTGAATCCTTGAATTAGCTGCCATTTAATCCGTCTGTTTTGCCATATCCCATGTAAAGAGTCCGCCAAAGGACTTTTTTTTTTGAAATGCTTTAAAAAAAAACTACTGAATACTTTCTCAAATATCTTTTTTATTTGAAAGTACAATCCTTCCGGTTAATAATGGAAAATAATTTCATTCAAATGGCTGCCTTGGCTGGCCATGCAGTAGACTACACGATCGCTCCAATTTTTAAGCAAATTATCGATTGTGTGCAGCTGTATTTCACCAATGGCTTCAAGAATATTGTCCTTTAAAGCGTCAATTGTCTCTGGCTTGTCGGCGTAACACTTATCTTTGACGGCACCCTACAAATAATAGTCCAAAGGTGTCAAATCGCAGCTGCGAGGTGGCCAAACGACATCAGCTCTGCGGCTGATAATGTGATCTTCAGAAACAGGGCGCAAAATATCGAGTGTAGTTTCGGCTGTGTGTAGCGCCGTCCTGTTGAAACCAAATGTTGCCAATATCCTCCTCTTCAATTTTTGTGAACAAAAATTCGTTCAACATGATCCGATAATGATTGAAATTGTTAGTAACGGCCACTCCTTGCTCACCAAACAGTGACTCGTTTAAAAAAATTCTTAAATTTTCTGGTTCTTATGTTTGTTTTAGAGAGACGTAGAATTTGTCGCTGCAATTAAATTTTGGTCTATTATATAGGCTTTGTTTTTGTTTCGGTTTGGTTGTGTTAAAAATTCCATGGTATGTGGAACAATTTTCAAACTTTCAATCACATCAACTATAATGCCGCCATTACCAGTTAAGATTTATATGTCGTCATCACTTTCTGGCATAATTTCTATTCTATTCTATTGCTTCAATTCTATTCATTCTATTGTATAAACAACAAAATTATACAAATTACCACTTAGCAAAGAGAAAAAAAAGAATAATTCTAAACGTCCAATAATATTGTATTTTTTGGCATAATAAACATTCGATAGCAAAAATGAGAATCAGTGAACAAGCACGGATTTTTCAAATAATATACGAAGAAAATATGATCACCACATACTATATAAGTAATAAACATACATATATAAATACGAAATCGTAAATGTATTTGTGTTAATACATAAATATTTAAGGAATAACTTATGCCTCATACTGCTACTCGTATATGCTGTATGCTACATGCTACATGATACACCATCATAAATGCTCCCCCAAATATATAGTAAAAGCCATACAAATATTTCATATCATACGAATGCTATTCTCTTGACACACACACACTTATGGTACACAATTACATTTGAATGAACAACAATGTTCGGTGTGTGTGTGTGTGTATTTTCTTGTAAGTTGCGGATGATGAAATGGTCGAAACCATTAGCACGTGCACGCATTAAGTCTGCTCTCACATGGTGGTGCCATAATTTTTGCAAATTACCATTAAAGTGTTGCCATATTTTGTTGAAAATGTATAAGTGATGTTACTACAGAACAGTTAGTCTACTACATTACCGTTATAAACAAGCGGTAGTTGTTATAAACAGTGGAATTTAAAGGGAAATTTGAACAAAGAATACAAATTTCAAAATATGAAAAAATGTTCATTAAGCCACAAAACGTTTATAAACTTTCAAGTATTTTGCTGGTTAGTTTTCTCTTGTTAGGTTAGCTATTTTTTTATTCATATGCTTTAGGCGACATTACACATAAAATCTTAAGAGAGCTAATCTTAAGCGCTCGACTTGGATTAAATTTTGAAAACTATTGTTTATCTTCCGTGAGCTATACGATCATTGCAATATCATTATGTTAGAATCTAATCATGCTGAAATCATTTTATGCAGAGATTTCTTATCTTGGGACTCTCTCTCGTTTACACACAATGCAATAGAAGAATTTTCATTCTCCTCCACATCATCATAACCTAAACTAAGCTAATGCAATTTAAGAGAATTACTCTTTTTGCATTATTAATTTGGTTACCGATAAACGCATCAACTACCATGTCTTCATATCAAGGAATTTTATGCAAATCAAAGGGTCTTCTATGAATAATATGAACCAGATATGTTGCATTATAACGCAGATGAACTATTGCATCTCTTGTAGTACGCAATCGATCCCAGTTTTACGTGAGTGTGAGATGTATGTGATTGGCAGTTCTATGCCTGCCAATAGATGTAGATGGTCTTATCCAGTTTTCCCTAAATTCACTGCACACCGATAATCACTAAAATGTATGACTTTAAGTTCCTAATATAGAAAACAACACGAGACGGTGACTTGGACTTATGATCCAAATATAAATATAACAACGTCGAAAAGCCACATGAGCATCTAAAGATGAGACGCTAGATAAATCGAAAAAATTGGCTACAAGTGTAAGTTGCTGAATGTTCCATGCCGTGACATTTTGGATTCCAACACATAATCCCATAAAACGTTCAATGATTTTCCTTGAATCGTACGAAACTGATGATTTCGGGTAATATGGACTCTGCCGTGAACTTGTGTGGATGATCTTTAAGGAATTATACAAGGTGGGAATCATTGATAGGATGAGGACGATTGACAGGACGAGGTAAATAATATAAAGAGAAGTGTTATTTTGGAAAGAAAAATTGGTTATAATCTAGATATTCTGATTTTGAAATCGCTCTAAACAGCAAAACAACGAAATTTTTTGAATAAAATTATCTCCAACATGTGGATTTTATGCTGTACAGATAGAAATTGATGTGAAGATGTGCTGTAGTTTTAAACTTTAATTGACAAATGGCGTGAACAGAAGTAGACCATCTAGACAGTGAACAATGTATTTTGAAGAGATCTTAAATAGGGTCTTTAATGAAGAGCTTCATATCGTTAAATTTAAATAAAACGCAGTGTTTGTGAGATACATAGCTGCCAGATAAATAAAGCATCAAATCGTCAAATATTAGAAAAAAAAATCGGCAAAGATGTTCATGGAAATCGTAAAAAAAATCGTCAAAAAAATAAATACATAAATTAGAAGCTAAAAAAATTGTAGTGAAAAATATAAAGTCAATGTACATATTTTAGTGCAAAAAAAATAAAAAAAAAAATTAACAGAACATATAAGAAGTTCTTTTAACGCTTTAATTGTAAAAATAAGCTTTAAAAACGATTGTTTTATATGTTTAAAAACATGTAGGTCCATAGAATTAACCATTTTAATCAAATGAGATACAATATTAAAGTCGAATCAGTTACTATTGCTAAGTTTTAACACGTTAATCGCCACAATAATATCAGAAAAATTTTCGCATGGACCATGCATGGTAACTTTATTAGATAATTTAGTTAAAAATGTATAAGGAAACTTAATGTATCACAGAAAATTTTTTTTTGCCAAAATTCCCGGAAAAACACTATTTTTTTATGTCACACATATATGTCTGACATGGCACTATATGAAACCTTTTTTTGTCGACAAGCCGTGTCTGTCTTATATGTCTTACACATCGTGTTGTTTTCAACACAGCGTTGAACACATTGTGTAGGAATCAGTGGTACGTGTAGTATTTACCGAATAACACCTTGTTACTGGGACTATTTCTTTATAAATAAAATGTCAGACATATATGGCTCATGTAGAACTTCTTAGCGTCAGACACTTATGACGATTAACGTGTTAAATAATCTTTTTTATATTCGAAATTGAATTTAAATCGCCTTAACTTGGCTTAATACTTTCTCTACATTAACTGAAGAATATGATAATATTAATATTTTCTTAATAAATTGAATCAAGGCTGGAAATTAAAATCTACCATTCCTCATTTTCATTTTTGATTTCATTTTCCAAAAATCGAGAGGTTTTATATAATTTTCATGAAAAAATTGTTTAAGGTTTAAACAATATATCTTATCATATAAATATTAGGGAGTATGGGAGTAGGGTATAAATATTAGGGAGTTAGAATTTCTTGATGTTCTGAGCATGAAAATTCGGTTGATGTTCGCTGGTACCGACACATTATTCAGTGTCTTGGCTTCTTAAGACGGTATAAGAAATACTTCACTTCATCTGAACTTCTTACTACTTACACCGCTTATATCCGAAAGAGAATGGAATACAACTCTCATGTATAGGCCGGTGCCTCAACGTATTTTTTGAGACTTCTCGACCGCGTACAGGAGAGGGATAAGTTGCTTGCTAATGACGTTAAGGTATCGAACTCTATTCATTCATTGGAGGATCGTTGCAATCTGGCTTGCGTTTCACTGTTCTATCGCTATTACAACGGAGCAAAATAATAGAACCTGTTCCCGAGGATCATGTATTTCGACTTTCTCGGCACGCATATACGTCTGTAGTCTATTGGCCAGGGGATAGCACACTGCATTACGGACAAAATTCGTTCTTTAGTCGGACTACTCTTATGTGGAATTCCCTTCGTGCAGAGGTTGAAATTTTTTGACTTTTAATTGATGAAAAAGGCATAAGATATAGAAAAATCATCACAGGTGTTCTCAAATAACTTAAAAATATATCACTTTACTCCTCGTTTATTACTAACCTAAATTTGCAATAGTAACAATTGCAAGGTAAACACAAAGCTTAATGTGGCTTTTAATGTAAAAAAATATGATATAAAGTTTTCATATCCAAAATATCGTCAAAATAAGGGCATAAATCGTCATATCGTCAATATGATATTTTTGGAGCTCAAAATCGTCAAAATGACGATAAATCGTCAAATCTGGCAGCCATGGTGAGATATCATCGAAAGTTTTTATTCGTTTCAAAGACTATTGACACCATGATGTATGGACTAGAACATCGTTAAAATGTATGTCAAAATTTCTATGGGTAGAGCATATCCGAAATAATAAATTTCTCGAGCGCATAAATTACTCTGAAATTGGCCTACGGCGTAGGTTATGTTGGTTTAAGGACCCCTTAAGGTTTGTGGTTAATTCGTTAACACCTGCGACTTAAAGAAACTCCACAAGAAAGAATCCAACAATGATCCAATGATCAGTTCACAATATTTTTACCTGAGATGACTGTGTGTATACTTAATAGCTCGTGCTAAATACCAATGCGACATGAGCTGTCAAAGTTTTGCAAAACAATGAAATTAAATCTCCAGTGGAAGGAAAATAATCAACAGAAATGATAGACTTTTCATTAATAATGCCGAACAAAAAAACCAAAATCAAAACTTATCTGTAAATAAATTAAAACTTTATCTGTATAACAGGAATTCTAACGGGACACTGCGCTAATGGCAGTTTCGCTTACAGGCTGGGGTTGCCCTACCAGGATTACGGCAGAAGCTGTCATGATGTGAGGGAAATGGAATCGGTGGAACTTCTTTATGCGAGTGCCCTACACTTCAGAGCAGACGTCATCGGTTTTTGGGTGACAGAACGTTTGAAGATCTGTGAAAGCTGGCGAATGTGCCACTGAAGGAACTGGCCGATTTCTTCCGGAGCTCACGGTGGCTGAAATCCACCACTAGCGGATCATGATAAGGGCGCTTACCTCACGCTGGGTAACACAATGGGTCATGAATTTTTCAAATTTCGAAATTTAATAGAAAATATTCTCATAAAAAAACTTCCTATAATCTGTCCTAAAACACTGTGCAACTTATTAACGAAGATGAGTCTGGTTTATTTGTTTACAAACCATTTTGGCAACAAAACACACACACACACAACAAACCTCATATACACTATATCGTAAATATAAATGCACACTCTGCACTCACATCCAAAGGGGATGGTTAAAATGCTTTTGGGTTTAAGCACGAATTTCCGGTGATTATTCAAGTTTTTACAAATAAGAGAGTGCAAGTTTAAGTTGTAATGCGATGCGATTTCTGTCCACAAGTGTTCCTATGAACACAGACAGAAGGCATTTAAAATTATGTATGATCTTACGTTTGCTACTTAACAACATAAGCGTATGCAAGTTTATAGTGGCCATAATTCGCTTAAAACTTGTGGTCTTTAAAACTTATTTGAATCGTGCTTGAATCACGGATGCAGGTGCGAAACATTTCAGTTTTATTTTACATTTATTGGCTCAATTCATTCCTCTTTTTTTTCTTGCAAAAATAATTATTTGCCACATTTAGGCCATAATTTTCAACAACAACGACAACATTTGCTTATGAAAATAAACACCACCACCACAGCAGGTATGGGTGGTATGAGCGAATTCCAAGTATTTGTTTCATTTTTCTTTTCCCATTCCCAGTATGTTTGTTCGTCTGTTTGTTCGTCTGTCTATAAGTCGCTTAATATGTTTGAATATGACGTGCTCAAGCCGAAATTTCACAAATCATTTCGAGTGCTGCATTGCCATCCAAACACGGTTTGTCTTTCGCCGTATAAATGTTTCAAAAGAAACAACAACAATAAAGACGTGTTATTACCCTAGAGAAGGAGAAGTTGTTGCCGTTCAGTTAGTTTACACGCATGTGGCACTACTGCAAGTATGTGCAACATAAAAGAAAACTTCGCATAGTAAGTATGAGTGTAAAATACGAAAGCTTTACCAAACCAATATTTTTCAAATGTTTATGTTTTTGAGATGTGATACGTCGAGACATGTTCTAAAAAATGTTTTATTTACAGCAGCAAAGGGATTTGAAAATTGGAAATTTTCTACAATTCGTTAGAATTTGTTTTTGTTTTTCGGAAAAGTATTTTACAAGTGCAGCAATGCGAAGAAGCTACAATGGGTTTGGAGGTGCATTAATAAATTGTATTCGGTTATGAACGACTCTAAGATAAGCTAATCGTTTCTGAATACATTTACTAGAGATAAAGCAACAAGAAGGGAAGACATATTGTCGATTATATGATACCTTATGCATATAAATTCCTAAATGGAACAATCGATTTTAGAATTCGTAGTAGGTTTCTTTTGGTCTAAGGAACCGGAAGTTCTCAATGGAACTCTTGAAATTCACAGTGATGGCTCAAAGATGAGTGCAACACCAGGCTCTGGTATCTTTACAAAGTCCTGATATTAAACTTGCTTTCTGCCTGATCGCTGCAGTGTTTTCCAAGCCGAAATCATGGCAATTTTCAATTTTTGTTGAGTGACGGGACTTTCCCTGAAAATCTCCGGATTTACTCGGATAGCCAGGCTGCGATTAAACCCCTATCGCACGTGGTTTCAATGTTGGTCCTTGTCCATGAATGCCGAGGGTTTCTTCGAATAATTTCGAATCATTCAAAGGTAACACATAGCATTACATAATTGATCATTACAATCCTTCAGTCAGGATTACGACTCATTTTCTCACACCACTTATGTTGTGTGTGTTAATTTTATACATGAGTGGCGGGACTTACAGTTTAAAGTCGACTCCGAACGATTGTAGGTTCAGTTTAAAGATAAGTTCGAACGTCAGATTTATGAGAATCTTTTTCATCACAACATTTATTTACTCTCAGAGTTTTTTTGCCAGAAATCTACTGAGAGGAACTTGCCGAACAAATACTTTTTTGCATATCGTTTTGATGTCTGACCTGGGGCTTAAACCTTGGTTTCACGCCTAATAACCCAACACACTACCTACAAGACTATGGCGACATCCTTATATGGGTTAAGGAATACAGAAATCCAGGTTTGTGAAAGCACCTAAATCTAGACGTTGCCAAGGAAGTTAAACGAACTGCATTAAACACCAGCACAATTGAACTCGTATTTTCAATAACTAAACAGCTGGAGATTTGAGCAATCTAGGACAGGGAAGTCATCGCATTCTAATTAGTAATGTGTTGGCTTAATAGCTCGTGAATTCAAACCACTGCAGTGAAATCTCAAAAAGAAAGAAATAAAAAACATTATTTTGGCAAAGTTTTGGCAAAAATTTTGAGAGCAAATAATTGCCATGTAAAAGTTTCTCTAAAGTCGAAGTTAAACTTTAGGTCCTACCACTTATGAATAAAATTAACACACGCAACATGGGTGGTATGAAAAACTAGGTTGTACTTTTGACTAAAGAGTTGTAATGACCAATTAATTAGATTAGGAAATGTTAGAAACATCTTGAAATTCCAACTTATTAGCATCAGAATCTTTGCAACTGTGCCGCCCATGCATTATAAATGGTCAGCATTGACTCTTGCGTAAAATATTACGACATTAGAAAACAGCAAATCATTAGACAAGTATAGCATCGCAGTAGATGGAAGGTAATTCACCATCTTCAAGATAATCCCACTTATTAGAAGTCTGTAAAACCGCCATATGGGCTAGAGATAACAATATAACAGGAGTGAGAACTGTGATAAGACATGGTCGCGTTATGTCACACGTGCTGTTTAATATCGTTGTTGATATGTGACGAAAAAAGCTTCATTAATTTCAAGCGGAATTCGATTGGGTATGATATGATATGTCTCAGCAGCTACGTTTTTTAGAAGTAACAACAGCTAGAGCTGAACTAAAAAATTTTTTGGACAAGAAGAAATCCATGAGAAATCCACACTTAAAGACGTTGACAGCTTCTCCTTTTTTTACTCTTTTTTTAAGATCATCACTCAACAGATGTCTTCTATTCGGGCAGGTGATAGTGTTGGAATACCTCAGAGATATTTTCAGTAGAAATTAAAGAAGGCGACAAATTTGAGTTGAATTTTTATTATAATTTTATGTTAAACCTTCGTCTCGACAGTATGGTAGATAAAGGCAACAATATCGTAAACCACATTAATTATGTCCAGTGATCCTTTGTTTTTATCAATCCAGTATGAAAAGGAGGAAATATAGTTAACGTAATTAACTCCATCTTCAAATCAACGATGCTGTACGGGTGTTAGATGTCGAATTTAGCTGCATTGGACTGTTTAGCTGCAAGTGTTTGCCAACTGGTGTCTGAGGAGAGCAATGAAAATTTTTTGGCCACATGTGATAACCAATACCGCTTCGTGGAGAGCCACAAAAGTTTCATCGGGTACCGAAAGATTGTGGCGCAAGTGGAATAAATTAAGTCAGTAACATTGCAAAATAAAAGAAGAACTAGGATGGATTTGAGTGGAATTAAATTTAATCTAAAATAAGAAAATTATTTAAAATATTCAAGACGATATCTGAACAATCTTGTTCATCTAACTGGTATTATGATTAAAAAGGCTCACAGCGCACAAAACAATGAATTTATTGAAGTTGAAATTCTTGACAAGAATATTTTCTTGAATTTCTCAATTAGAAGAAACAAGACTTCACCCCGTCCTAGAATCTAAAAATTTACTTGCAAAAACAGAAAAACTCTTAAATGAAATCTTAAATATTGCATTTAATACAAAAAAAATTGAAAGGTTCAGCTTGTTGAAGCCCAACGCTTTTTATTAAAACGATCAAACCGTTCATAAACTAAAGTCGCTAAAACTAAACATATTAACAATTCTGACAAATTGTTGCTAAGTGAAGTTAGATAAGGTGGTGGACTCATTTTGATACCAAAATTAACGTTCAAGCCGTGGATGAAACATTCCCAATACGAAATTAACCCGATTTCAAAATAAATCTTGCTATTCCAGCAATCTTTATGTTTGAGAGCCCGGCCAAGCATGTAAGAAATGGAGATGTCAAAAACCTCCTTCTATTTATGAAAAGAGCAAAACACTTACATAAGAGAAGAAAGAGATAGTCTCAGATTCACATCTCATACAGAAGTCATTTGCTGGGATACCAAGTCTTTTAGCACGCTTTTTAAAGGAACAGTGATCAGTGAGAATCATTATTGTGTGCTCATGAGGTTTAAGGATAGAAGTGAATCAGAAATCTTCATACTCATGCCCGTTAGTATTCACTTACACTCTTGCTGCCAAGGAGATTGAGCCTCCCTACAAAACAAATGGATAATATCCAATTGAACTGAAACAATCGAAACATACGTACTGGCTCTGAACATTTCTTTCGGAAACCCATATAAGAGTTACATTTGAATAATCCAAAATTTCCATCAGAAATTTGTTGAAGAATTTGTTGAAGAATTGAAACTACATTCCTTAGGGAATGTGTCCGAGTAGAGAGGTTATCAGAAAGAAATTCGCTACCTAACAAGCAAAACACAGCGGTGGTCAGGCAGCGCATATAAAAGTTTAATATCAGAATCATTAAAGATTCCTTGTCACACACTTTTTCCTAGAATAGCAGCAGCAGAATCAAGGCAGCTGGCTGCCTGCCGTATCATTGGTGTTTGCACACAGTTCACCAGCATGTACACCAGATCGCTGCAACTCTTTCAACATGCCCTCTACAACGATATTCCAAATTGTAAGTAAAGGGAAAACTCGGTCTAAAATGGCTTTACAGTCGCTATTGCCTATACTGCTTAATCTTAGAAAACTATTGTTGGGTGATATTGGAGCTAGTAGAACTTCCCATTACCTTCTTCCAATTAAATTGTGAAAATGTTAGTTTTTCTAATTTTTTTTTATCATTGATTTGTTGTTGGAATCATTTAAATTAGCAAGTCGACACAGTTTTGATTTCCATCATAAACTCCTCTAACAACATCGTTGTTATAGTTTTACGTAGTCTTCTGAAATCCAAATTTTCTTTGTAGCATATGATCCCCACTCCAAAGGCAAAATATTCATAACACAGTCACAAGAAAGTTCCAAAAATTTCTTACCCACTAATATCTCTCATTGTGTGTCTCATAATCTTAAAATAATTTCAATGAAAATTTATCATTAAATTTATTGAAAATTTTAATTGAATTTCAAATAAAAACTTTTCCTCTGAAGCAATAATCATATATTCACCCACAGTTGTATACAAAATGAGGAAAAAGAAGAAAAAGAAAAAAATAATCCAAAAAACCAAAAAAATATTGAAGAAAACACATTGAAAAGTTATCGGAAAACTGTCTCCGCAAAAGATGTGGAAAGAAATCACCATATCCACTAATACACTCACAACAAAATATTGCATTTATACAATAAGTTTATAATAGTACAACCGCATATACAGATATAAAATTCATACACACATACATATTGAGACTCATATCTCAGTGACTGTTATTAGCCTCATCAATTGTACGCTTAGCAAACAACATTAAAAATAATTGTAGACATTCTCCAAGACAACTTTTCTAACACATTCACAAATAAAAAGGAATATTGAAGGCAAAAATACATACATACAACGAAATACTTATACATGTATGTATATTCAAAGACATTTAGTACGATGTCGACGATGACTATGACGCGGACGACTGCAACGAAACAAACTTTTTTTTTTTGGTTTTTTGAGGGAAAAATAAGGCAAAATGCAATGCAATGAAAATGCTATTTGCTAAAGCGATAAATCTCAGCACACTTTAAATAGGAAGGGGAGTGCATTGCATTTCACTATACAACACTACACATTTCTAACATTGTATTCACTATCAGTCAGATGTTTAAAGGTATGTAATTATTTATGAAAATTAGTACGATATGCTGCCAACCATTGCCCGTCTCTTCTTTTGTAGTCCATTTTTCAAAAATTTCGAAGTCACAAAAGGAAAAAGGGCGACCATTTTTACGATATTTTTAATTTTTTTCTGGTTATCAAAGATATACTCAATCGGAGTCCGACATAAATGTCGGTTATATTTTTCTTTCTTGGGTTTTCTAATTCTTGCTATTTGCCGTCTTGATAGATCACCATGGCCGGATACAACATTCTGTTTGGGAAACATACCGTGCGCTATTCTTAAAAAATTAATTTCAGTTGTGAGGACCATTTATAAACGATCTAAATTTTCGAATTTGGTTTGATACATGCGTTCAAAGTCGAGTAGTGTAGTAGGTAGTGTGTTGGCTTATTAGACGTGAGGCTAATGTTCAAACCGCAGGTCGGACGTCCACCAAAACGAAATATGAAGAAATATTTCTCGGCAACTTCCTCTCAGCAGATTTCTAGAAAAAAGTAAATTTGCCATGAAAAAAAAGCAAAGCAAAGTTTTTCAAAAATCTGTCTTTTGAACTCGACTTTAAACTGTAGGTCCCGCTGCTCATGTATAAATTTAGCACATACAACATAAGTTTTGTGAGAAGCAAGGTTGTAATCCTGACGGAAGGTTTGTAATAACCAATTACGTATGTATGTATGTATGTATGATGGGAACCAATTGTTAATGAATGAGTATATAACCAAACAAAATGGTCGAAACATGAGTATCAACATGTATCGAATATAGTCAAATTAATCACATGCAGTTGAACCAAATATCATTTGTGCTTAGCTGGTTAACTTTTTATAATAATAACTAAGTGAGCATGGCCCGATAGCACTCGCCGTTCACCGTAGCTGCATTCATTGCTCATTTTGAAAGTACCCATGAATACCCTCAGAGTATAACCACACCAAAAAGTAAATTTTGATGGAGTTAATGGTAATTCGTCAGTTTCTTGAAGTTGACGCAGAAAGGATCATCACTGAACACAATTTTTTGATAGAAATGATCATCTTCGACTAGTTCGAATATAGACGAGTTGTGTTTAATAGGGACATAAGGCAAGATTATTACATATTTATTTATTTATTTAATGCCAATAGATAAATTTTATCCTTACTGACTACATGCAATATATACTATAACGGTTTTATAACAATGCAACTAAACTTTAGTTAGCAATTTAATAATATGGTTAGAGGTTTTTTTAAAACATCTTTACCTTCCGACAAATCAATTACTTGCTAGCATTCATTCAAGGTTTTACAGGCTCGTCTATAGGAATCATTATTTGCATAGTCTGATCTGTAGTATTTAATAATAGCAGTTCAAAATTACGTTTAGATTATACAGGAATATTAAATTTCAATCGATTAATAAAAATCGCAGAATAAAAAAAGTACTCATCATTGAACGACATCTTTTAAGAGTTGGAGGTTAATCAGAGCTAGTCTACTCCGATATGGCGGTAATTCATAGGAGTTCCAACCAAGATCTCGTAAATAGAAAATTAAAAATTGTTTTTGCACTGACTCAATGCTACTTATATGAACTGTATAACAAGGGTCCCATATGATAGAACCATACTCCAGGATAGGTGGGACGAGAGATATAAATAACAATTTTGTTAAATAAGGGTCAACAAATTCCTTAGACCAGCGTTTCATATATCCAAGTATGCCATACGTTTTATTCACGATCATTGATATGTTATCCCAAAAGTTTAGCTCGTGTTCCAATAGTGTACCAAGGTCCAAAATAGTTTTAACTTTATACGAAACAGCATTCTCAATGCAATAAAAGTTATCAATCTTTGAGTGTATAAAAAATGTCATGTGTTTACATGCATACATAGTTGGTCATTACAACCCTTCAGTCAGGATTACAACCTAGTTTCTCAAACCACTTATGTTATGTGCGTTAGTTTTATACATGAGTGGTGGGACCTACAGTTTAACACGTTCATCGCCATGTCAGTCATATCTGTCTCACGCTAAGAAGTTCTACATGAGCCGTGTCAGTCATATGTGTCTGACATACGCGATTTGGTAAATCACAAATGTCCGACGCAAACGACGCTGTGTTCAAAATAACAGGTTAATACTTGTTGTATCTTGTTGGGATGCGTCAGACATATAAGATTGACAGGGCTTGTCGAAAAAAGTTTAAATGTCATATATGTCTGACATAAAAAATAGTGTTTTTCAGGGAATTTTGGCATAAAAAATTTTTCTGTGATACATTAAGTTCCCTTGATAAATTTTTAACTAAATTATATAATAAAGTTACCGTGGCCCATGTGAAAATCTGATATTATCTTATATTATCGTGGCGATGAACGTGTTAAAGTCGACTCCGAACGACAGATTTTTGAGAAACTTTTCATGGCAATTTTTATTTTCTCTCAGAGTTTTTGCCAGAAATCTGCTGAGAGGAAGTCGCCGAAGAAATACTTTTTGTATTTTGTCTTGATGTCTAGCCTGGGGCTCGAACTCTGGCTTTACGTCTAATAAGCCAACACACTACCTACTAGACCACGGCGACTTCAATGAGCTTTTTACTGATGTTAACTTCGAAAAAAACGGTGTCAACATTAATAAACGGAAAGGAAAACCCACAAGATTGATTCGTTGCATAATGGTAAGAAATTCCAGTATCATAAGACATACATACAATGGTTGAGAAGAAATCAGCAAATGCATTACTTATTGAAATATAATCCTCAGCAACCATAGAGCCATATTTTGGAAGTTTGGGGTAAGCCAATGTACACATAGATGAACAACAAATGCCAAAATGTTGAGAACTCTGATGAACCGACTATTCAACGTCTTCTTCAAGACTTCGCGCTGCAGCAGCAACACTTTTTTGTTTTGTTGATTGTTCTGAATCGAAATGTGTAAGATTAGCAACAAAACGATGAAAAACCTGAAACCTAGGAACTACTGTATGAACTTCCAAACATATTTATTTCCTTCAACGTAAATTTACACAACTTAACAGAACACGTTTAAATATTAAAAACAAAAAGTTTCAAAGAATAATAACAGACGTACTGATTGTTTTCTTGCAATTGGTGCCATAAGACTATGAAAAGATGAGTTGTTTGTGATAATTACTTGCTATTGTTAGTCTTCTGAATTTTATGTCATAATAGCTGGGCCTTTAGCCAACAAAAGGGAGAATAAAAAATGCTCTTCGGAGGATGTTTATACTAAAAAATGTGTCTATCTAGACTTGGTATGATACCAGAGAATATTAAAGGACATTACAAGCAATTCCAATTCCTTCCTGTAATCCAATGCAATGCACAGGATGAATAGAGGTCAACACCTGGGAGTTAGCCTCAATAAAAAATATTTTGATTTCACATTACAACCTTAAAAGGGGGCGACGAATCAATACTAAAACTAGTCCTAAGAACTGAAGAAATATAATTTTCTCAATATTTGCATATTGGGGGAGTTATCTTTATAATTTTAAAATATTTAAGTGTGATTGAATATTTGAGCTTCTTTTAGTAAATTAAGAGGTGTATCATATTTACGACTCTATAAGCAGCTGTATCCTCTGCAAACGAGTAGTAATTTTTCAGCTTTGAGGCCATGATTGACCCAGTATTTTCAACACGATTCATATTTTGATTGAATTCTCTCTGCTTACAAGATGCCACTCTTTTATGCGACTGCATAAACAATATTATATCCATACATTCGTTTGAGGTCTGGTATAAAGTGAGGGAGTTTATGATTATGGGCTCAAAAACTCAACTTTCTTCTTCTTCTTGTTTAGTTTTATTTTATTTCTTTTTGGTGTTTTTTTCTATTTTCTCGGTTTCTTGGCGGATGTAGTCGAATGCGTTAAATTTTAGTTTAAATTTTTCGCCTCTTCCTTTAGCCAAAACGATGAGATGAGGGAAGTGTGTAGCGGAGAGGCCAGAAAGAAAGAAAAAGTTGTTACCAAAAAATCAAATAATCATAAAGCAAAGTAAATGTGTTTAGTTTGGTTCAGTTTCGTCTCTGGATATACCCTACAACTCTATATACATATTTATTGTATATAGAATGTGTGGATATTTCTTTTATTTCCCCAGCTTTCTTTCTCTTTTTCTTCTCCTCTTCACTTCTCTTCTCTTTAAGCTTCTAGTTTATGTCATTGTATTGTATTGCAGAAATGACTTTCGTTGCACTGTGCTTGTGTGCATGTGTTTTTATCGTTGTTGTTGTTGTCGTTGTTGTAGTTTATGATGTTGCCACTTATTAAAGTTGTTTTCGAGAAGAAGAAGAAGAAGTAGGAAAAAATAATTTCAATGGCTTAATAATGGTAAACTTAAGTCACTTTTATGTGACGCATAATTTTGTATTCCAAAATTCTTATGGTTATGGCCTCTAATACAAAAATTAAAAAGATGGGGATTTGGAAATAATTTGGATATTTTAAAGGCTATTTGTCCATATCCAGATGCGTTCTTAAAACTGCGAAAGTACGTTCTTAATTGTTAAAAGTAGGCATACATTGAGTAAGTCAAATGGTAAAAGCAGTGACAGAACCAATCGAGACGTATTTTTCACATTAATTTCCGTTCCTTTAAAAAATATAGGGCTGTCACCAAGCCAACTTCCAACTCTGTTTCACTTTTATTATCAAGATTCTGTAAGAAAGCAAGTGAATGCTACCTGTCATTCTCCATGTAAGCATGTATTCGGAAATGTCGTATGAAACTTTGCCCACACTTCCCTAAGCATTCATTGTTGGCTGTCATTCTTTTCGTAGGGTCAGCGTTCAGCGAAATTTAAAGATAAATAATTTGGAATGGAATTTTTAAAATTCGTGAAATATTTTTCACATTCACCTAGATTCTAACCTTAACATTAAAATTATAAACAAAAGCGATAAACTTGTAAACAAAAACACCAGCATAAAAATATAGTAAACAAGTAAACAAAAATGCAACAACAAACACTACAAAAATAAATGTAAACAAAATACACAAACAACCATAATTATAGAGATGTGGAGAAAGCGAAACCACGAACATTCGACTTCAAGAACGTTTATCAGACGATTTCGAAAAGACTTTGGACGTTAAGTTATTACCACTTTACCGCGATATATTATTTTTTGGCTGGTTGCTTAAAATCGTTCATGTACAGGCTCAAGTCAGCCATATTGCCAACTCTGGGGGAGTCAGCGTAACATTATAATTTGTAAATATCGTCTGAAATGCTAGGTAGTGTATCTATTTGCCCGTGAGTCAATCCGCAGCTCAGACATCTCGAACAAAGTGAAATAAGAAAAACTATATTGTTACGAAAATAAAGAATCTACATACTGGTGCTTTGCTCACTTATCATTAAAATAGTAAACATATGAACAAAAATACAACAACAAGCACTACAAGAATAAATGTAAACAAAATACAAAAACAACAATAATGAATGGCAGCAACGATGTTTACATTTATAGAGATTTCGAGAAGGCGACGTAACGAACATTCGCCTTTAAGAACATTCATCAGACTGATGTACCCTGAACATATAAAAGACGAGGCAAAGCAGGCGAGTGAGTTAGTGAAGTTCAGTCGGTCTTGTGTGAAGATGCGGTGTGTTTGAAGAGAGTAATCGTGGTTTGAAGATCTCCGTAACAAAGATCTGTCGAACAATTGTTATCGTTTATGCAAAAGAGTACAAAGAGGAATAACAAATAAAGCAATTGTTGTTGTTTACATCAAGTTGTGAACAGTGGCATACAGAATTGTGCGAAAAATAAAGAATTTAGTTGAAACTAAACTAAACACAAATTTTTTTTATTTTATTTGCAATCTACGAGCTCATATTGTAAGCGTTTTTAAAAAGTAAAAACGTAACACTATGAACTTGGTTCATCTGGACATTTATGAACTTCTGCATACTGTTTGCAATCGTTTGTGTGCAACTCGCGTTTTTTGACCCTGTGTTTACGTCAGCTTCTGCACCTCCATTCGTTGCCATTGTATTGCTTAGATAGCAAATACAATTTGCGCAATTGACACGTAGCAAGATGTTCTCTGAGCAAAAGACGTATCTCAAGTCCAATATGCATACATACATACATAATTGGTCATTGCAACCCTTCAGTCAGGAATACGACCTAGTTTCTCGCACCATTTGTGTTGTGTGCGTTAATTTTATAGATGAGTCGCGGGACCTACAGTTTAAAGTCGACTCCGAACAACAGATTTTCAAGAAACTTTTCGTCGCAGGTTTATTTACTCTCAGAGTTTTTGCCAGAAGTCGCCGAAGAAATATTTTTTCATATTTCGTTTGATGTCTGACATGGTATTTGAACCGTGACCTAATAAGCCAATACACTGCCTACTAGACTACAGCGACTTACAATATAATCCAATATAATCACCTATTTTTGTGTTGGAGATCTTGTAGATGATATTCCAAGTCAGATCTGGTCTGAAAAAGTTGCTCAAACGGACGATCGAGTCTAGATATATTGGATTTAAAATGATGCTTAATATTGCAACTGGTCTTGTATTGATTTGCAGACCCAATGTCGGAAATTTTCACTTTACTTTAGTTTTATTAAATTAGAGTCTCACATTAAAAACAAGAAGCAATTTGAAAAGAATGTGTCAGATTTTTTATATTGCATATGAAATTTAATGTGTTGTCACCTGTTACGTTGTTATCTGTACGCTGTTCGTTGCCAGTTGACTTATTTAACAAAGTATTCAAGCGGCTTCAGTCACAATCTTTTTTTTTCACTTATGTCTTACAGATTTTTAGAACAGAATTCTTTCAATTAATATTTGCTTCAATACATGTATTCTGCTTGTTTGTTAGAGAATGACTTCTTTTCCTTAAATTTGACACTTGCATTGTGGCATGAAACATGTTAAAATGGCTAGAGAATGGCTGGAGGTTGGGAACGGAGGCCTTATTTAAACAAAACGTTTCGATTTCTTTTTTATTTTCTATTCCTTTACCTTACCACACAACAAGCCTATTCCGAGAGTAGTGTGATTGTATTTTCACTTTTCTTTTCCTAGATTTTCTTTTTTCTTATTTTTTTGTCTGTATTTGTTTCTTAACCGAATGCTTAAGTTACAAGTGTCGTCAAGTCATTTTCATTTTTCTGAGTTTAGGTTTTTTTGTTGTTGTTTTCTATCTATTTTTATTCTTCATTTTGCCCTCAACTCATGGCATGTTTGCATAACATCTCGTATTTAGTCGTACATATTGTTCAATTGTAAAACTCTTCCACCATTTCTTGTGCACTTATTTTCCTTAACATTCTTCCTTTTCTGGCCTCCAAAGAAGAAACATTTAACTAAAGTGTCAACACATCTTGAGTGAATTGTATAGATGGCAGAGTCTTAAAAGAATAATATGTTCTAAGATTACATTCTATACAATAAAGAAGAACAATCGTTTATTAATTGGTCTTGGAGAAATCCAACTTCATAGAAGTCTTAAAATAGTACTCATTAGTGTCCAAGTGGAACATTACCCTTCAAGAAGGCTCTGCCACACTGCCTAATATGACTATTCCTCCAATTTAGGTTATCTTCTTTATGATTCTGTAGTGGGAACACTATTCTCTATTAATAGAAAACTGAACAAATGAATTTCAGAAATGTATCACGGCAAAAATTTTTCGCCAAGACAGACAATAAAATCTACCAAATCAGGTTCGCGGTGTATAGCTATTATTGACAAAAATATGTTAGAATTTCTCCTTCCTCAGTGGCTATATTATAACCCAATGGTCTTTAGTATGAATGAAAATTGAATTATAGTCGCCGTAGTCTAGTAGATAGTGTGTTGGCTTATTAGACGTGAGGCCTCGGTTCAAACTTCAGGTCAAGTATTTCCAAAAAAACGGAATTTAAAAAATATTTCTTCGGCTCAGGAGATTCCTGGCAAAAAATCTTAGAGTAAATAAAATTGTCATGAAAAGTTATTCAAAAAATTTGCTGTTCGGAGTCGACTTTAAACTGTAGATTCTACAGTTCATTTATGTATAATATTGTTACGAAAATGGAAACGATGTACCATAGTTTGACATTAAAACGATAAACAAAAGCTACACAACAAATACAACGAACTTGCTTGCATATACCAACAACATCGGTATGAAAGAAAAGGAGTCAGACAAGTAAGAAAGACAGCAACAACAAACAACGTAAGCAAAATACACAAACAACAATGAAGTAGCGACAGAGTTCTCGAGAAGTCGAAGACACGAACATTCTACTTCAAGAAAATTCGTCATACTGTGGACATATAAAAAGGCAAGACAAAGCAGGCAACTAGTAATAGTAAGAATTCAGTCAGTCTTGTGTGAACACTCGTTGCGTGCGAAGAAAGCAGTTGTGGTTTGAAAATCGTCGTTGTAAAGATCTACCGAATAGTTGTTAGTGCTTACGTGAACAGAAGTGAACTAAATAAATTGTTGATGTATCATCAAGTTGTAACAGTGACACACAAAAGTAGTGCGAACAATGAAGAGTTTAATTAAAACTAAACACAAATTTATTTTTATTTCGTTTGCAATCAACGAACTTATATTTTAAACGTTTTTAGAAAGGTCAAAACGTAACAATATTAACATATGCGACATAAGTTGTGCGAGAAACTAAGTCGTAATTCTAACTAATTCTGTATGTAAGAATATAATGACGCTCCTTTTCCAATTTTACACACCTTAATTTTTGATCATAGCCTCGGTCAATAGATCTTTTCGCCGGAGCATCTTACTCATAAACACATCATGTCTACAGCAACGTCCTGTATTTGTAACTACGTCGTTGGCATCATTCTCGATTCATTCGATGTATATACCGCCAAAGCAAAGTATTCCAAAAACTCCACAGCACAGGTTCAATTGCCTGCGCAAATTTCCAAGCGGGAGAGATATTTGTTTTTAAACTGTTTGCTTTGAAATTGCTTGTCCGGAGTAGGAAGTATTATTCCCCGTGTTCTCTCTTAATTGAAGTCATATGTTTTATCTGTGGCTGGGCAGAGATAGTTAAAATGGCACACTCTTTCGAAATTGTAGTCATCAACGATGTAAACCAACAATTTCGTTTTGTATTCGTTTATTTTCAGACCGATTCACCATTTCACCGATTCTTTTTCAATATTAGCAATATTCGACCAATAACATCTATTCGTTAGAATTTGCGTGTTGGCTTATTACATGAGGTCTCGGATCAAACTCTAGCTCAAATATTGCTAACAAAACAAAATATGAAAAAATATTTCTGCGGCGAATTCCTGTCAGCAGATTTCTGGAAAAAACTTTGAAAGAGTCGACTGTAGGTCCCGCCACTCGTGTATAAAATTAACACACACAACATAAGTGGTTTGAGAAACTAGGTCTTAATCCTGACTGAGGGTTAAAATTACTAATTATGTATGTATGCATATGTCTTTTGGTGCCAATATTTTGTTTCCAAAAAAATATCGAAAAGATCACAAAATAATAGAAGTCACTGTCTGAAACCTAGTTGGATATTAAATGATTCGGAGAGGTTCTTTTCTATTTTAACCTACAACCATATGTCAGTAAACATCTCTTATCTTATTGCAGGGATACCACAATCAGTTGTGGCATTCAACGCCGGAAATTCGAAAGCGGCCTTATAGTGTTTGGGCGATGTTCGATTTGCCAGGTCTAAATTCACACTGGAACGAACCAGTTTATATTATCCATTTAAGGTTTCATCTTTCACACAGAAATGTTCGTACAAGATGGGGACTCTTCTTACACCTCAATATTTGACGTATACCGTTTAGTCTCCACTACGCATGCGTTTTTCCAACCAAATACTACTAATAAGTTGATGCATACACTTTTCCCGCCGTTGAATTCTTCATATCTCTAGTCTATGTGTCTTGAAGTGTATCCCATCAAATACTTTAATTTTTGGAGAACTTTATGGTTCAAGAAATTTTCGTTGTCGTAAAACTCTACGATAATTTTTGAAAAAACCTCGCTGTATCGAATATATAAAGGAACGTCCCAGGTTGTATCGTTCGTCTGCCTTCTTGTTATAGCACCAAAGCAGAAGCCCTAACTCATTGGCGAGTAATTGTGTGTGGCCTATAAGTTTGATTGAAAGACTTGATAATATTTGCATGTTAAGTCATACACTTTATATAAAAAAATATAGCCAGGAAGTACCAGACAGCAGATCGGGGCACATTCATTGACCAAACAGCTGAATAATCGTCTGATATATCCTATCAGATAAAAAGGCCAAGCAAAACGTACGCACAGTTAAAACATGTCGCCAAGCATATTGCTTAAGACTTAATGCCTACTGTGTTATATGGATACAAAACATGGAACATGACAACATACTACAATCCCGCAGTTAGGATTAAGACCACTTATATTGTGTGTATTAATTTTCTACTTGAGTGGCGGGAACCCGAATCGACAGATTCTTGAGAGACATTTTCATGGTTCTCAGAGTTTTTGCCAGAAATCTGCTGAGAGGAAGTACTTGAAGATATATTTTTTCCATATTTCGTTTTGTTGGCGATGTCTGACCTGGTGTTTGAACCGTGGCCTCACGTCTAATCAGTCAACACACTACCTACTAGATAACGCCGATTTCGCGATACGAATAAATAATCTTGTCAACTTGTGACCAACGATAATATCGAACACCGACCTAAGGACAATAGCCAACCAACAATTAATAGTTGAAAGATGCAAATATGTGTTCGTCGTGAGGTAACTGGATTGGAAATTCAATAAGAAAGCATATGATGATATCGCCGGGATGTCTATTAAGTGGAACATAGAAGCGTAGAGGACCAAGGAACTACTAGACCAAGGTGACTTCTATGTTTTTGATATTCAGAAAGGTTTTTAAAGATCTACTTGCCTTTGATTCGTTTTTTACAGAATTTTTCCCCCTTTTACATGCCTAATAAATAATATTGTTACAAATTGGAAATCTAGATACTGGTGTTTTGGATTTACATCGTTTAACATTAAAATTATAAACAAAAGCTACAAAAACCGTGAATTTGTTTACAAATTATCGCACTGTGTAATATAACAACAAACACCAGCATAAAAAAATGATAAACAAGTAAACAAAAATGCAACAACAAACACTACAAGAATAAATGTAAACAAAATACACAAACAACAATAACGGAACAACAATGTTTACATTTATAGAGATCTCGAGAAGGCACGAACATTCGCCTTCAAGAACATTCATCAGACTGTTTATGTTGCTATATAAAAGGCAAGGCAAAACAGGCAACTGAGTGAGTAAAAGTTCAGTCAGTCTTGTGTGAAGACGCGCGGTGTTTGAAGAGGATAATCGTGGTTTGAAAATCTCTCTTACAAATATCTGTGGAATTGACTAGTAATTGTTATTGTTTATGCAAAAGAGAGCAAAGAGGAATAACAAACAAAACAATTATTGTTGTTTACATCAAGTTATGAACAGTTGCATACAGAATTGTGCGAACAATAAAGAATTTTAATTATAACTATACACATATTTATTTTTATTTTATTTACAATCTACGAGCTCATATTTTAAACGTTTTTAAAAGGTAAAAACGTAGCAATACACTCCTTTAAATAACTGCAATATTTTTATGTTGCAAGTCTTTCGATTGGAAAACAAAAAAAAAGTAAGAAAAAGACAAAAATTTAGATGAGAGAAAAAACAATTGAAAGAAAACTTTCTGTTTATGTCGCATGTTCATTTCTTTTCTTAATTTCTGATTGAACTTTTTTGCCCCGATTTCACCCGCGATATGTCTGTCTGTCTGTCTACGTTTTTATTTTCCGTTCATGTTGCCGTTCATTCGTTTGTTCATTCGTTCATTCATTTATTTGTTCCGTTCGCAAATTGTCATTTGATGGAATAGAGCGTAGAAAAAAAAGAAGCCTCTTCGACAGTAAACTTTGCAATTGTTTTGTTGCATAGGAAGAGAAAGGAAGGAACGAAGGAAGGTTTCTGCAGTATTGTTCACTCGCTGTTCGACTGCGAATATGTAAGTGTGACTGACTATCAGCATTTGTGTGAATTTATTAAGTTTCATTCACTTTTTTTTTTGTTTTTGTTTGAAAGAAAACAAAAAATTAAATTTCTTTTTAGCAGATGTGTTTCTCTTTCTTTTTTTGTTTGTCTTTCTTTTTGTTTTCTACGTCATCGTCACTGGCTTTTCGTTCGTTCGTTTTTTTGCTCTCGACTATTTCATTAACCACCTCATGTTTGTTGTCTGCTTATCTAACAATTTTATGTCTGTAGGTCTACTCGTCTAACTGTCTGTCTGTCCTCGTGTCTATTTAAATCAGTGTTTATTTGTCGGCATGTTTCTCATATAATTGTTATTGTTGTTGTTGTTGTTGTTGTTGTATTTTATGTCAACCACAAAATATTGCAATTGTTGTCCTTATTTTGTGAAAACGTACGTACTTTAATTGATAAGAAAGCCATGGTTTACTTGAATGAATTTGTGTGTGTGTGTTTTTTGTCTCAGTTTTCCTTTTAAAAAGTACCGAAAAATGTAATTTTGACAGTAAAATTGAAATTAATAATTAATTTTCATTCAATAGGATTACTGGCAATGATTTTCTTTTTTAATTTCATCTCATCACAAAATCTGCGACGTTTTTAATCATAAAAAACTCATCCTAGAATTTGACCTTAAAGACGTAAGGATGAGGAGAAGGCCAATATAAACGATTGAATAAAAATGAATATTGAACTGGTGAATCTAGCATAGTATAGCTTTATTTAATGAAGAATTTAATGAAAGTAATATGATCTGGTGTAAACCAAAGGAATCCATTGTTCACTGCAATTAAAAAATATGAAAAGTGTAGAAAATTAATCTTAAAAAAGTTTTGAAAATTGCATTGAATTGAACGTGAGACCACGGTTCAAAACCTAGCTTAGACATATCCAGCAAAACGAAATACGACAAAAATATATCTTCGACGACTACCTCTCAGCAGATTTCTGGCAAAAAGTCTGAGAGTAAATATAATTGCCAAGTTTCTCAAAAATATAGCGACTTTAAACTGTAATTCCCGCTACTCATGTATAAAATTAACACACTTAACATAATTAGTGTGAGAAACTAGGTCGTAATCCTGACTAAAGGGTTGTAATTAGTGGTGTTGTCGAGCCGGAACGCTCCGGAACTTCGTTCCGGTACTTCCTTTTTGGACAGAAACGCGTTCCGGAACTAACGATGATTTCAGATAACGAGAATTGGCTGACGTTTTGAAAAAAAAAAAAATTAAAAAGAATTGCTGATTTTTTTTTCTAATTTTTGACGAATTTTATTATGTATTTTTATAAACAAGGGTTTGAACCGAACCCGAACCGGAACAAAAACCGGAACGAACCGGCTTGTTTTCCCGAACTGTGAACCGGAGTCCGGAATGCTTTCCGGTAAAAAAATTTAGCACAACACCACTGGTTGTAATGACCAGTGTTGTATGTATGTATGTGCACTGTACGACAGCCTTAAGTGTCCCTCATAAGCATTGTATAATGCAGTGAAGTTGGTCGCAACTTACAAATACGAATAGAGCAATCTGGAAGCTACAGAGTCCTTTAAAAGAAGAACTGATTCGTGGAATTCGGATAAGTCAATAACTGATCAGAAGTTAGTGGTCCCAGAAAGAAATATTTCAAGTCCATGAGAAAACTTGCAGGTTTCATCCAAGCGGAATTCTAAGCCCTCGCAAAATGTGCTTAATTCAACTTGTACTGGATGAACAGCAGACAGTATATAGCAATACTATGGCAATAATATGTCTCTTATGAGTTTAAGTTGAGGATACTATTGGACTATCTTAAGATGCTGAGTCAGCTATATACGGAAAATAAGACTACTCCCTGCTGGGTCGCACGTCATGTTGTAATTTTCGGAAAAGAGCGAGGAGGAGAGCTTTCATACCTCTGATGGGACCAGAACACTTTTGTGGAGTGGGAGCGGATGTTTGTAAAGGTATGATTAACGAAAGGAAATTAAAAGAGAGACAAAGACAAAGATAATAAAAGGAGATCTGAATCATGCATCATCATCGATAGCCGCATAAGGAATCATCTTTTTGCCGCAATATCTTAGCTCGGTATACTTGAAAAGCAGATAAGGCTATGCAGATAAAGCTATGCCTCAACGTCATGGACGTTGTGTGGTGTATTAAGGAGGATGCTTCGTCAAGACGGGTATTTGATGCGGGGATTTGCGGAAGTAGGCGAAGAGGACGACCTTATTTGCGTTGAAGAGACCATTGGTGTGACCATTGGCGAAGAAGAGGTAGAGACGCCTGGAAGGATGTGTTAAAGCAGGCCGAAATCCTTTAATCGGGTTGCTATTCACCATTCAAGTAAGTAAGGAAGAAACAACTGTATACGTAACATGTGCTGCATGATCGGATTGTCGCAGTACTAAGGCACGTCTTTACGAGAATAACAATAATAAGCAAGTCTTCGCTGAATGGACTCATGAACAGTGGCAACATTTTCAGTGATGAGGTTGATTTCTGAATAAAAAAATAGGTGAACAAACAAAATTCTCGAGTTTAACACGACGCTAATTCACATGAAATCCAAGAGTGTCCAATGCATCCCAAAAAAATCTGAGTTTTGTGTGGAATTAAGGCTGGCGGTGTCATCGGTCTATATTTCTTCGGTCGAGAACGACGTTGTCCAGGTCATCATCGTCAACGGCGAAATCTATAGGTCGCTGATTAATAACTCATTTTGGCCTTGATTAGATGATTTGGGCAGCAACGACATGTGGTTTCAACAGCTCATCTTTGTGCCACCAGATATTTGTAGTGGAATTTTTAAAATCGAATGTTCTATGCAGAAAGTTATAAGGAGCCATATAGTCCACCCGGATGTGTCTGTCTTTCCAGAATAGCAGCATTTTCATAGCTTAGTTTAGGCTCAGTCTTATATGCAAAGGAATTTTCTGCCACAATCTCACCCTTCTACTTTCACAGAAGGTCATAGGGGAGTGAGTATAGCAAATTATATTTTGGTTGGATTGAAAACATCGAACTGGTGACCAGGACAGCAGATTGCCTGCGTACTCTGCAATGGCATTGGTTTTTGCACTTGTGCACGCGATAAAGCCTATATGTGATGACCAGTGTAAGAGCCCAGATCTTGCCTACGGCCCTTTTGCAGGTGTACAGTGCTATCTGCGCTTTCTTACATACATACATAATTAGAAATTACAAGCCTTCAGACAGGATTAGCTTTTTTTATTTCGTTTAATTCAATTGAACATTTATACAAAATCTAATAATGCCTAAGCGCCAATAGACATTGTAGAGGCTAGTTGGCAACATTTAATTCAGATTAATAAAAACGTAGTAACCAAAAAATAGCATAATAAAGTTAACAATAAAAGAGAAAAAAAATACACGCATACATAATTGGTCATTACAACCCTTCAGTCAGGATTACGACCTAGTTTCTCACAAAAAAAAAATAAATATAAATAAATAAATTATATTGAAAATAAAATGAAAACAAAGTCATATAAAAATTTACTTTAAAATAAAATATTTATAACAGAAACTGTAGTTTATATCATATTTTCGATATTTGGTTTTAAAAATTCTTTTAATAATCTTTTAAAATTCATAAGAGTAGAACAGGATTTTATAAATTGCGGTAAATTGTTAAACTCTTTACTGCTAGAGTACTCAATACGTTGTCTCTGTACGGCAAAAAGCTACTCTCAATTGTCGACTATTTCGAGTATTAAAGGGATTTTGACCTTGAGCGAAACGTATTGTATGGTGGCCTATATTGTATACATACAAAAGTATTTGTAACTTGTTAGTGCCACATATTGGTAGGATTGATGGAAAATGTTTAGTATACAAAGATCTTGTTGAATGCCTCATTGGCAAGTTTGCAACAGCCTTTAATGCTCTATTCTGAAGTCGTTGTAGAGAACTGACTTCAACGCTTTTTTGTATGCATAAGTTGAAGGTAAATAGTTAATGTGGCTTTGTATTAAACTTTGATAAGTCAATAACTTTGTGGGTTGATCAAATTTTTATTTAAATTTATATAGTAACCCAATAGCAGGTGAAATTTTCGACTTAAGATGTTTTATGTGTTGATCCCACGCAAGATTAGATTGAAAATGTAGTCCCAAATATTTGATTGAGGATACTTCTTCGATTTCTTTGCCATCAACATGTACACTGAAGTTTGAGTTAAAACGCACATGTGGTCTAAATCGAATTAATTTAGTTTTACCTGGATTAAGAAAAAGTTTATTTATTCGCATATATTCGACTATAGGAGCTGTATCACGCTCTATATATGATTTAACTGCATCCTCATATTTATATGGATAGAAAATAGATATGTCATCGGCATACATATACATTTTACCTATTAGCTTCTGACACCACTTATGTTGTGTGTGTCAATTTTATACATGACTGGCGGGACCTACAGTTTACAGTCGACTACGAATGACAGATTTTTGAGAAATTTTTTCTTGACAATTTTATTTACGATCAGAGTTTTTGTCAGAAATCTGCTGAAATGCAGTCGTTGAAGAAATTTTTTTCGTATTTATTACGTTGAAAATGTCTGACCGTTGGAACCGAGGCCTCACGTCAAATAAGCCAACACACTACCTAGGCGATGCTTTCTTAGTCCTCTAAATAATGTTATCAATCCATTAAAGCTTGAGATCCAGAATAACCCCTAGATATTTCAACATTTTGTATAAGGAAACTTAAAACGCAGTAAGAATTATGCTTTGGGAGGCTCTCCTATACAGACGGGGAAATTCTCTTTACATATAATTGGAAATGTGTACCAGATCTGCCAGACAATTTATTGAAAAAGGTTTGACTACTGCATTACTGAACCCAAAGATAACGAGTAGAGAAGAGTTTAATGCAATCAAACTGAACTTTACTTGAACTAATTCGTACCAGAGATCAGCAATGAGTATTCAAAAAGATGAGAAGAATCCAATCATACTCATAGTTTCTGATACTTATACGCATTCATACTTATTGTAATGTCATGGAACCTCTTCTCATATTCAAAGTTTGAAGTACTCATACTTAACAACACGTATGATGTTGTTGATTTCCACTCTCCATAACTCAACATATACACGAATCACAAAATAAGTATGATTCGAGCACGAACACTAAAATACTTACAAAAAGGTTGTGTGTTTGTTCTGCTTGCTGCTCTGTCTTTTTGGCTCATGTGTCTTTTTTCTTTTTTTGTAAATGCAACAACTGAGATTGTAAATTTTGATGAATGATTCGAGTCACTCGAACCAATTATAAGTATTTTTGTAAAGTTATGAATCTAAATAAGTAAGCTTATGAATCAAACATATTTGGAATGGTATGCGTTTGATGTCAACTTTGTACTCATACTCATTGCAGCCTGTACTTATAAATCAACGTTGTAGTGAGTATGAATGAATCAGAGTACAAAGTTAAATTTCAATATTGTTGACTCATTTATATTCAAAATTTCATGAGTGCTTATGAGTAGCGAAAAAACTATTAATTGCTGATCTCTGATACAAAAAATCAGACAATCATAAACACCCAAAGTGTCTGATTGGAATCGTTGCAACCTGTACTTATAAATCAACGTTGTAGTGAGTATGAATGAATCCGAGTAGTAAAATTTCAATATTATTGACTCACTTATATTTCGAAATTTCATGAGTGCTTATGAGTAGCGAAAAAACAATTCATTGCTGATCGCTGATTTGTACCACGAAAAAGTCTGAATATCTAGTTTAGTTTGTGACTCATTTGAAAACGTCTGCACTAAACCATTATGGTTCAGTTTAATATCAAAAAAAAAAAAAAAAACAAAATATGAACCCAAGTGAGTAATGGTTTGTAGAATTAAAAAAAAAATGAAAAACTCTTAAAATTTATGACTTAAATATGGCAATAAAATTAAACGCTATTACCGCTGCAAATAGTACTAAAACTTGGCAATAATTTAGATTTTATGTTTATGCTTGAACCTATCCATCTATTTATAGCAAATAACCGTCTGTCTACCTATCTGTCCATTCATCCATCTATACATCCATCCAACCATCCAACCGTTGTTGTTTGAAACGAACCATTTATTGACTTCATTAATGAGCCATAAACATCAGCTACAACCACTTAATAATGCCGACTCTTTAACAATTGATCAATGACCCATCCGTACCAAGTCAAATATAACTGATGTCTACCATCAACCTCTACAGAGAGAGAGAAGAACAACAAAAAAAAAGATATTTTTTTTAATGATTTCATAAACATAAATCACTGTAAATACAACACCTTGTTGTAGACACGTTTATTTCGGCTACAGATGCAAAACTTGGCAAATACAATAGAGTAGAAGCACTCAACTACACTGAATGTGAAGAAATACACGAGAAACAAAATAAAAAAAGCATCGTCTTTGAGAGAAACAAAAACAAACATAAAATAAATTTCAAAATACACTGTACATTACACCGTATAAGTACGAGTATACTTATAAAGAAATAAACCCTTTCAGTTTTTTTTTGATACACTACCCGCTCAAATGATCATTATTAACACCAAAAACTAAAACATGATGTCTCTCGACCAGCCTGGCACATGAATACTGAAGAACTGAAGGAACAAAAACAGAAAGAAACAAACACTGAAACTCATTCTGAAACTGAAACTGTAGCTGATGAAGCTGAAGCTGAGGCAGAAGATGGTGATGGTGATGGCGTTGGTGGTGTAAAGATGTTTTTAAATGCCACAGAGAGGTGCTATACAGAGAGTCGAATCGAGTCGAGTCGAGTTGAATTGATGTAAATTATCGATAACCATCAATAGTTTATGTCACCCAATGACTTTGATATACGACAAGATTTCTTACAAATCATAAATAATGTTAAATCCGATAATAAATTTGAAAATTTCCTAGCGTCGGCAAATGATCCCGCCATTTCACATACTGCAACAGTAAGAACAACTAAAACAACAACAACTGAAGTAATACTAGCAACACCACTTGAAACACTTAAAAGTATTAGGTTGAAACAATAGACATTTCTTAAAGGAAATGGACACCTTCTGTCCCTTGTTTGGCGACAACCCAAAACCAAAACGATTTGCCAATATATTTGGCAAAATTAGATCCGCTTTAAGGAAGTATGCAGACTTATATCTACAATAAGTGTAAATTATAGGGTGGCTGATTTAAAAGTTTAATTTTAAAAACGCAATCAAACAAAAACGTTTTAAAATTTTCTCAAATTAATTTTTTTGTTGTGATGTACAATTGTTCCGATTAGAAATGGAATATTATTTCATTCAGTACCTCATTCGATCGAAGTAATATTTGTGCTTTTTTCAAGTATATAAGGTCGTATCTCAGCAATGGCATCACGAATGTTGGCCTTCAAGAGCTCAATTGTCTCTGGTTTGTCAACATAACACTTTACTTTTAACGGCGCCTTACTGAAGATAGTCCAACCGTGTCAAATCGCAGCTTCTCGGCGGCCAATTGTCATCACCATTGCGGCTAATTAAACGGCCATCAAACGTTTGACACAATAAATCGATAGAGGCATGAGATGTGCTGTAAGTTGTACCATTCTGCTGAAACCAAACCACGTTTATACCAATACAATGAAGAGTGGATAAAAAAATTGGTTATCATGGTGCAATAGGTGCAGGCCGACAGCTCTTAATAGGGCTAATGCCCCACCAAACAGTCACTCGCAATGGGTGCATTGGTTTCTGTAAGATCACGTGTTGGTTTTCTGTGCCCCAAATACGACAATTTTGCTTATTAACGTACCCACCAAGATGAAAATGAGGTTCACCTGAAAACGTGATTTTTTTAAAGTAAAATCGACATGATCGTGCAGTTACTCGTTGACCCATTAAGTCGCAACGTTGCTCAAGCGTAAATCGATACATTATGTTCAGTGGAGATAATATTGGTACATTTTTACCTTTTTAAAAACGTTTAAATATGAGTTCGTTAATTGCAAACCAAGTAAAAACAAATATGTGTTTATTTTCTCTTAAATTCACTTTATTCTTTACACTACTTTTGTGTGCCACCTTATACAACTTAAAGATACAACAATAATTTGCTTGTACACTATTCTATTTCATACTTCTGTACGCATTAACACTAACAACTTCTTCGTTAGGTCTTCTCTGTTTACAACCTCTTTGCAAGCAATACCACTTGTACGTTAAAACCGCAACGCGTCTTCACACAAGGCTGACTGAATTATAGCTGACTCGCAGCTGGCCCTGCTGCCCTTTTATATACGCACGCAATCAGTATGATGAACGTTCTCGATGTGGAAGGTTCTTGCTCTCGCCTTCTCGAGAATTCTATTGCTAGTACATTATTGTTTGTGTACCGTGCTTACGTTGTCCATCCCTTTTTGTCACATGCATGTTGTTGTTGGTACCAGGCGCAACCAGGTTCGTTGTGCATATGTGTGTGTGCAGCTTTAGATAATAAACACGTTCGTTGTATTCTTAGTGTTAGTGTGTATTTGTATCGTGTGGATTTTTTGTTTTCTTTTTTGTTGTTAAAAAATATTAGGTCATTTCGATTTGCGTAACAATATATAGAGTTTTTTTGTGCGAAATAACCGATGATTCAAATTTAAGCCGGTAGATGACCCACTCTATGCAATCTACGCACGTGTGTTGAAATAGCATCTCTTTTAAATAATTAAACGGGTTGATTAACATATGCATGCACTTTAACAGACCAGACAGGTCTGGCCACGTTTGCAAAAAAAATTTGTACTCAACTAGATTTGAGTCAATTTTGGGAACCTCAGAGCAGCTATAACGAGGTATTGGGCATTGGTTGCACACGTCTGAAGGAACAACGAGGAAATCACAGAACATCTCCTCTGCCTTCGTTCGGCACTTTTGCAACTGCGATAAAGAATTATTGATAGAACATGGCTAGCCAAAGGAGATTTGGATAAAATCCGCATAAAGCCATCGGGATTGCTGAGGTATACCAACCTAGAATTATAATTGTATGATGGAATAAGTACTAGCGGGACTTAATTAGGCACAAGTAAGTCATGCTCTTCGAGATGACTGAACCTATTCCCGTATGAAGTCGCCGTAGTCTATTAGGTAGTTTGTTGGCTTATTAGACATGAGGCCTTGATTCAAACCCCACGTCAGACATTTCGAACATAACGAAATCTGAAAAAAAAATATTTCTTTGGCAACTTCTTCGCGGCATTTTCTGGCAAAAAAAACTCTGAGAGTAAAATAAAATTGCCATGAAAAAGTTTCCCAAAAATTTGTCGCTCGGAAACGACTTTAACTGTAGCTGCTGCTACTCATGTATAAATTTAACACACACAGCAGTGTGATGTGAGAAGTTAGGTCGTAATCGTGACTGAAGAGTTGTAATGACCAATTACGTATGTATTGCCGTATGGTTATAAATGTTCACAGCTTTTCTCGGTAAATTTAAAGTGAATAGTAGTGGAATACATTTTTGTTTCTATTTGTGTATTGGTTTCTAGGCTTAGAAAAATATCTCAACAGGCACCCTCTATTCAGAAATTACTTATCATCGTATCCAATACGCTATTAGATGTGAAAAATAACACACAAGGTGTACATTTGCACTGACGATGATGGAGATGATACAACTACGATATGCCGAATGCTGTTCATGATGATGTTGATGACGATGACGATACTCTATAGTCAGCTGTTGTTGTTGTTTTCGTTTCCATATTTATTTCTTTATATACAACAACAAATATTCATTATATTATAAGTAATAGTTGTTGTTGTTGTTGTTCTATGTTAGATATTGTTTTTCTTACTGTTGTGTTGTTGTGTCAAGCCCACCTAATGCAGCAAACAAAGATAGTGGAACTGAAGTGTGTTGGTTGGATGTCGAAGAAGAGTCTCCGACTTTTTTTGTTTTTTTTTTGTGTTTCTTTCGTTTCATTGCAATTTAACTCTTCTTCTTCTATTTTAACTCGTTCATGCAATTTATTCATAAATTGTTCACTTCACACTCACTCAATATGGTCGTTTCTCAGCCAATATACAAACATATGTACATATGTAAGTAAGTGTGTGTGTGTTTACAGGTGACATGAAGAAGAACGAGATACTTTAGACGAGCATATGCATGTGTATGTGTGAGTGTGTAAGTATAAGTGTGTTAAATTGTTGGTCGTTTTGCACAAAACGCAGAAGATGAATTCATCATTGATAGATGATGGATGTAAGACTGCATGCAGCAGGTAACATAAGTCATTGGACTGACACAAACAGCATTGCTCTTCGCTGGTAATAGAGCTAAAAACAAAGACAAACAACACATTCACATACAATACACACACACACAGAGGAAACAAAAAACATTTGATTGAAAATAATGGCCAAAATGAATAGCACACTGTGATAAAGAGATGTCCTCGCCATTCTTTACATGGGGCCAAGGTGTTTCAGACATCGTTATGATAACAATAACACTTGAAATGTATAAAATGAATTGAATGGAATCAAAACAGTAGGAATAATTGTAATTTATATAGAGGTTAAGCTTATTTATACACCGAACTGGAATTTGTGATGAAAAGCTTCAAAATCGTAAATGTAGATATATTTCAAAATCAAACTCGGTTAGTTAACAGCCCGCTGTTACACAATAAAAGTAAAAAAGTATTGTAGTGTAGATCAGCAATTAATATTCAAAAAGATGAGTAGAATCGATTCATATTCCTAATTTCTCATAATTATACGCATTCATACTTATTTTAATATCATGGAAGAAGCTCTACTCATATTCAAAGTTTGAAAATACTCATCATACTCATACTTAACAACACGTATGATGTTGTTGATTTCGAGTCTCCATAACTCAACATATACACGAAGCACAAAGTAAGTATGAATTCCATACGAACACTAAAATACTTACCAAAAAGGTTGTGTGTTTGACGAGTCACTCGAATCATTTATAAGTATTACCCTGCACAAATGTCCAATTAATTTTGAATCACTTTATTAATTTTGTTTCCCGTTGTCCTGATGATTCAGATGAACGGGCCTGAGTAGTACGCATTCGATTAGTTTCTAATCTCACTTCTCGTTGTTCAAGTGGTTCAAGCGAACGGGTCTCAGCGGCATATACTCGAAGTTTTTCCAGTCTCAATGCTCGTCTGATTCTGAGGCTCTTAATGCTCTTTACTTCCGTGCTTGAGGTGTAGGTCGACCAATTGCTTGTCATTCATTTTGAATAATTTTCAGTGACGCCATCCATCGGAAATTAATCGCACCAACCTCCGTGGACTCATGCTCAACAACTTTGTTAAAGAATGCACAGTTAACGATTTAATTGATTTTAAGTAATTTTCAGTGGCGCCACCTGCCGAAAATTGGTCAGACCAACTTAGAAACCTTCGTCATAACATGATTAAATGCATAGTTTACGATTGTATAAGGTATATAGAAACAAACATTCATTTTTATATATATATACTGTGGGAGGTGACACGCCCAGTATAGCCAATATGCCCTTTATGTTCATATATACGTCAAAGAAGTCCATACAAAATTTGAGGACTCTAGCTGTAGCAGTTTATGAGATATGCGACATTAAATACTTATTGGGTATGTAGGCGTGGCACCTCGCCTGCTTGAAATTTTAAAATAAAAAGTAGCCTATAGTTCCTTTCAGACATACATGAAAATTTCAACAAAATCGGCCCTGCCGTTTAGCCGTCTATAGACTTCAAACAAACAAATAAACCCACAAACAAATAAACACACATTCATTTTTATATATAAAAATATACGTATTTTTTTAAAGTCATGTATCTAAATGAGTAGGCTTATGAATCAAACATATTTCGAATGGTATGAGTTTGATGTCAATGTTGTACGCATACTCATTGCAACCTGTACTTATAAATTAACGTTGTAGTGAGTACGAATGAATCAGAGTACATAGTTAAAATGCAATATTATTGACTCACTTATATTTCAAAATTTCATGAGTGCTTATGAGTAGCGAAGAAACGATTCATTGCTGATCTCTGATTCAGACACTCGATCAACAGCTCCCACAAAGCTAATAAATACTGATGAATTATTATGCCGGATATTCTTTATTGACACAATCCACAACTGTTTAGATGTCAATATTTTGGACTAACAGCGATTAGCTTGATCTGAAGTGTTCAGCAATGCCCCAACAAGCAGAGATGTTTTATAATAATCTACTTCTAGCCTGGTGGCTCCAAGAAACCGTCATACACATACTTTATGGAACGGTCTCCAGCACGTTAGCATGTTACCAATTTTGAGAAACACTTGCTTACTTATTTACGGTGGATATCGCAGCATAGCTCTGATATAGGGACGTAGCAAGAATTATTCCCATAGAAAAATTTTAAGAGAAGGAAGCTCAGAAGGTTAGGTTAGGTTAGGTTAGAGGACGTATACTTGTCAATTAAGACAAGTACAGTACCCGAAGGTCGAATTGACCCATTGTACAACGTCCTAGTTTCTCACACCACTTATGTTGTGTGTGTTAATTTTATACATGAGTGGTGGGACCAACAGTTTAAAGTCGACTCCGAACGACAGATTTTTATTTATTGAGAATCTTTTCATGGCAATTTTTATTTACTCTCAAAGTTTTTGCCAGAAATTTACTGAGAGGAAGTCGCCGAAGAAATACTTTTTGTATTTTTGTCATTGATGCCTGGCCTGGGGCCGAACCCAGGCTTTTGCCTCTAATAAGCCAACACACTACCTACTAGACTACGGCGACTTCAAAAGCTCAGTAGCCTTAAGACAAAATATACGCACAGTCGAAATAACAAAATCTACACAAATATGGTAATAAGCATGGGAACACTAACTAACTTGTTCGTCATGGCATCTCGATCACAGTTCCCATCGAACAACTACTGCAAAGGGAAGCTGTTATCCACCCACTTTGCCAATTCTTAGCTCTCGCGAAGCCCAAATTAAAGTATTTGGCTCTTTATTTCTTGTCAGATTAACGGAGTTATCATCCATGCATGCCAACGATTAAGCTTCGTTTATCAAACTTTCAGGCTGGTTTCCAGCTAAGTGATTCGTGCTTTTAGTGTGCAGCCCTCGCACTGATCAACTTCTCCGATAGGCTCGGTGGAATACGATGAGTATGGGGACTGCGCTTACCCGTGGCATCACAACGGGCCGCTATGTGTGCTCAAGTAACTTTTTGTATCAAAGCTACCACTCCGACCTATTTTAACCTAACCCAACTGCCAGTGGTTCTACAAATGTATTCCCGATATTGATAAATGGAAATCAAGGGAGACCAACTCCAACCTAAGTCTGTAGGACGTAGTAATTATAGCAGTTACCTACAACAGGTTGGTTTAGGTACGATGTCTTTAACTCCCAAATGAAGATCAAAGAATTTTTAAACAAGGAGTACAAATGGAATTTGTGATTGATGGTAAGGAAAGAGACACGGCAGGCAAGTGATTAAAATAAGAAACAAAGCTCAGCGAGTAGCAGCACTGTATTAGCTTATTAGACGAAAGCCCGTGGTTCAAACTCTAGCTTAAACATGTTGAGAAAAACGGAATATAAAAATTACATGTCTAGGTGACTTCCTCTCAACAGGCCTTTGGCAAAAATTCTGAGAGTAAGTGAAATTGCTAGGATGTGAGAAGCTAGGTTGTAATTCTTACAGAAGAGTTGTAATTAATTAAGAAAGATTCTTCAGGAAAGGGCGGTCCTACAAGAGAATCGACGCACTATAACCTTCTAGTTTGTCTAGCAATTTAGTTCTTCGATATTCCAATGCACCCAGATTGTCCAATTTAATAAATTCTATGTACAATTACTAGGCATATTCCTCTTACTCTGTGATGAGGAGAACAAATCACCAGAACAAATACTTGGAAACTGTGCAACAGGGTGGAGGGAGCTTTATAGCTTGAAGGTAATGTTATAGATCGCTGAGTTCCGCTACTTTGAAACATACATACATAATCGGTCATTACAACCCTTCAATCAGGATTACGACTTCTAACATCACATATGTTGTGTGTGTTAATTTTATATATGATCTGCGGAAACTACAGTTTAAAATCGACTTCGAACCAGCGATTTTTAGAGAAACTTTGCATGGCAATTTTATTTTCTTTCAGAGTTTTTTGCAGAAATCTGCAGAGAGCAAGTCGCCGAAGAAATATTTTTTTATATTTCGTTTTGATGGAGATGTCGGACCTGCAGTTTGAACCGTGGCCTTACTTCTAATGAGCCAACACACTACCTAGTAGATTACAGCGACGTTACTTTAACTTTGGAACATGATATAAAATACCAATCCGTCATATTCAAGCTTTCCACCAGGGAAGTACAGAAGTTATTTTGCGTCTTCATTTTACCAGCCATTTTAATATCATAAGAAATGAATTGTTAGGTATCCAAGCTAATCTTAAGCTATTTAAGGTGAAGTCGCCGTGGTCTAGTAGGTAGTGTTTTGGCTTATTAGACGTATAGCCACGGTACGAGCCCCAGGCCAGACATCAAAACAAAATACAAAAAGTATTTCCTCGGCGACTTCCTCGCAACAGATTTCTGGCAAAATATAAATTGCCGTGAAAAAGTTTCTAAAAAAATCTGTCGTTTGGAGTCGACTTTAAACTGTAGGTCCCATCACTCATGTATAAAATTAACACACACGGCATAAGTGGTGGGAGAAGCTAGGTCGTAAGCCTGACTGAAGAGTTGTAATGACCAATTATGTATGTATGTATGTATGTCTAGTAGTCAAAATCAATTGCATACGGCTATTATCTTGCACAGACAATCCGTAGACACCCATTTCCATATCTAGACTTGAAACTGTATTTAAACTGGAAGCTAAATGTGTAGTGCATAGACCGATTTATTGATGTCCCCAGTTCAGCTGATATGATACCGTATTCAGCTTAGATGTTTAGTCTGTCTCTATTGATTTGGTAAAGACTAACGTCTTCAAAATAATCAGGATCTTCATACATTGCCTGTGTTAAGCACAGCAGTGGCATGAGCAACAATAATAAATTACATTTGATTTTGGCCATCCCTGGCCATAGAGGGGATACAATTGTTGATGATGTTTTCTCTGCGGAGCATATTCATATGTTACGGATGTACATGTGTATGTGTGAGTACAACTCCATATGTGTGTATGAGTCATTGAATCACACAGCGTATGAGTTATAGAGAAAGAAACTGCTTGTATTTGAAGAAATAGAAACTAAAAAACGAGAAGAAAAAAACGAAAAGAAATTATTGAACATTTGATATAAATATGTATGTATGTATGTATGATATGACAATATGTATAAAAATAATAGCACACAGGTGTTTGTTACATGCTGAATTGCTGACGCTATTGCTGCTGCCGTTGTGATGCAGTCAGTGATGAAAATGATTTTGATTGCTTTTCTCTGGCTTTCATTTTCGCCAGCAATTTTTAGTTTTTTTTTTTTGAAACATTTTCATATGGTGAGGAGTGCAAGTTTGAAAAATCAATCATTTATGGCAACTTACTAAGAAGAAGAAGAAGAAAAAGCAAGCAACTGCTGCAACTGCTTGCTGCTGCAATATAAAAAAAAAACCAACGAGGCAAAGATATCAAATCTCTCAGAAATTGTAGTGAAAGGCGAAAATATTCAATTTTCATCATTTTTATTATATTTTTATAACAAAACAACATTTATGTTGAAAACATCATTTATTATCGTTCTCTTGGCCTGGCCTGTCTTTAATTTATGGTTTTAGTTTTCATACATTTTTTTATCAGCATATTTTTTCTGTTTTTTTTTTCTTTAATTTTATTTTTATTTGTGCTCCAAAGACATAATTGTTGTTACTGTTGCCGTTTAATACATTTTGTTTGCAGCAAATAAAACCAACAAACTGAAGATAATCTTTTGTCACGATCAACAATTTTTTTCATTTTATTCGTGTGTTTTGTTTGTATTTTTTTAATTTTTGCTTTTGATTTCACGGTAAATAAACATTTTCAAACACAAATCATTTAAAGAAACGGTCCCATGATATTTCATTACAATTTCGTTCAAACAACGTTCGCCTGCCTGTATTGTGCCAGGAATTTCTAGTCATTATGCAAAAATTCGCAATCACTCTCGGAGGGGAGAATGACGAAGTTGAAGGATAAAACGTAAGAGACGTAACGTAAGTATTACTTTACGAAATAGTCAAATTTATGACTGTATGCACTATGGGTTGAATTTATTTCCTTATTTATATCTCTGGCTTAATTTACATGATTTTAGAATATTTGTTATATATTTCCACCTGTACAGTAATAAAATAGCGACTACTTTCTCACTTAATCGCTTACTTAGTTGTTTATAAAAATAGCCTGATTAGATTGCAGCCTAACACAGTATTAGACGCCTCTACAAACACGCGTCTTACTGGAGCACCTTCTTCTATCCGAATATTATCGATGAGCAGTGTAGCTACTGGATGTTAATCCATCTTGCTGGAGCATTCACAGAGCGAAAACTGCCTAATAAAATCAAGAAGATTTTCTCTACGAAACGTTTTTGGAGTGAGGGGTATTACAGCAGAAAGAAACGAAGATTTTTTCGTAGAGATTTCTTATTATTTTTATGTGATAAATCTTTTCAATTTTTTCAAGAAGTAAAACACATACATTTAAGAAGAAAACTTGTTATTTACCATTTTTTTACTCAAATTCCGTCATTTTTGCCACAAAAAATACAATCCATAGAGAAAAACTTATTGATTCTATTGTGTTTTTTTCTAAATTGTATAAAACAAGAATTTCTTATTAATTTCATTGGGCTACCTAATCAATTTTTTCAAAAAGGGTTTTCTTATAGATTTCATTAGGCTACTTAATAATTTCATTTTAAGGAGTATTCCTTATTGATTTTATTGAAATATTTGCTAAAACTTTTATTACCAACAGTGGGTTATCAAATGTACTTGTTTAAATTGTACTTATTGAATTCAGAAATTTTATATCAGTTTTACCTTTGCATTATGTATTTAAAATAAATTTTCTAAATTTTTTTATTGCCGTTTGTAAAATCAATAATTGCGAGATACAAAATGCCAATCTTTGACGAATATTTTTCAAGAGTGGCCGCGATATAACGATTTCTTAGGTTATGAACTTGTAAGTATTGACATTTTTTAATCAAATTTAATTTAAGTTTTAATATCTATCGAAATAGATTTTGATTTTTTATACCCGGATAAAACTAATAATTTATTCTTAAAGTTGGAAACTTTTTATAAAAAGTTGGTTCAAATTTTTGACCTTGAAATTAAAGACCAAGCATCAAGGGAATATTACGTACAATATTTATGTAATGAAAATATTACAAAAGGTACTATATTCTTTGAAATTTTGACATAAGCGATATTTTGATTTTACATTTATTTATGTATATTTCTATTTAGATTCCAAGTACTGTGTATGTACATGCTTCATGCTTTGTTACAGCCACAACGACTTAATAAGGAATATAAGCCAAAACAGATTACTGAAATTAAAGCTAATTTTAATTTTTATTATTACAAATATTAAATTAGTTTCTAAGTAAATATATCAATAAAAAATCTATAACGATATCAAACATAATCAAGAAGTATTATTTAAGAAAATAAAGGGATAGTCTTATAAAATCAAGAAAACCTTTTTGAAAAAAGCAAAAAGAAAGCCTAATAAAATTAAGGAGAAAACCTTTTTAAAAAAACCAAAAAGACTATCTAGTAAAATCCCTAAGATTTCTTCTTGATTTTTTCAAAAAGGTTTTCCTTATAAAAATAATAAGAATCTCTTCTTGAAAAAAAACCATAGAGAAATCTTATAAACTTTGTTCTAATTTACTATGTATTTATTAGGTTCAGTTTTCTCTGTGTTCCCTTCTATCCAAATAACATTGACGACTAGTGCAGCCACTGGATGTTAATAAGCTAAGCAAAGTTCAAATTGTTGAGAGATTTAGAAAACTTATTGTTCCGAAAATGAAAAATCTGCCTTGCTTTTACATAGCTTAACATTAAAATTATAAACAAAAACTACAAAAACAAAACAACGCAGCGAATAAACCTGTTTACAAATTATCGTACTGCTTAATATAACAACAAACACCAGCATAAAAAAATGGTAAACAAGTAAACAAAAGTACAACACCAAAAACTCCAAGAAGCAAAGTAATCATTGTTGTTTATATTTATAGAGATAATGTTCTTGAAGGGGAAGTCTAGAACGTTTGCTTTACGTTTAATCAGACTTTATACTTTGCCAGGAGACAGTGTTAGTGAAGTTTAGTCAGTCTTATGTGAAGACGCGGTGCGTTTGAAGAGGGTAATCGTGGTTTGAAGATCTCCGTTACAAAGATCTGTCGAACAATTGTCTAGTAATTGTTAGTGTTTATGCGAAGAAGAATAACGAACAAAGCAATTGTTGTTGTTTACATCAAGTTTTGAACAGTGACACACAGAATTGTGTGAATAATAAAGAATTTTAATTAAAACTAACCACCAATGTATTTATATTTTATTTGCAATCTACGAGCTCATATTTTAAACGTTTTCAAAAAATAAAAACGTAACATTATGATATGTTTGAATTCTGAATTTGTAGCAGCAGCTTATTTTAAGTGTAAACCTTTCTGTGCCTTAAAAACGTTCATTGAGGACAATCTCTTATTAAATTATTGTGATTGCGATGAACAAACGCCTTCCGCGGGATAATTTAAACGACACAGTTGATGAAGTACCATATTAAGGTGCAGATTTGCTGGAAACTTCGCATGGTTTTAAGCGTTTTGGGAGTTTCTTTACTAACTTAATGGCGCTGCAGGAGTTGCTTAATATTATTCTGTATACCCATAGCAGATAAGCGGTAATGATGAGCCCAGACATTGCAACAGACATACATACATTACATACATAATTGGTCATTACAACCCTTCAGTCAGAATTACGACCTAGCTTCTCACACCACTTATGCTGTGCGAGTTAGTTTATACATGAGTGGCGGTATTTACAGTTTAAAGTCGACTCCGAACAACAGATTTTTGAGAAACTTTTCATGGCAATTTTATTCTTTCTCACAGTTTTTAACAGAAATCTGTTGGGAGGAAGTCGACAAAGAAATAGTTTTTCATACTTCGTTTTGTTGGAGATGTCTGAATTGGGATTTGAACCGTTGCTTTATGTCTTATAAGCCAACACACCACCTGCTGGACTACAGCGTAAACCCTTAGATACCATGCGGAAGGGATACTGAGTCAAAAAGTAAATAACCGGCTTTAGTGAAAGACCACAAAACACTATTAAGTAGAAAAGGATTTGGTTGAAGGTAGGAAAATTTCTATTCTTAAGTCGAAAGTCGCAGAAAAAAATTTTAAGACTGTCGTAGCTAGTGTTTATCGAAAAATCCTGAAAATTAATTCCGGTCCCTTCGTTCAGTGCTTCGATGTTACTTGGGTTGTTACCAGGGTTGTATTAAATTAACGATAAGTCTGAATGGAAATCCTTGTTCATTGATCAATTGATCTACTTTTCCGATGAAACATGGAAAGTTGTGTTGTATACCATTTACCTCTGCAAAAGTGAAGGTGGAATTACCTGTATTAGAGCATTTATGATCATTACATGTGCTATGACTCTGCATATTTGTGACCATAAAGTATTGTTTGTCATAAGAAGCACTCATAAGATCCAATTACTATCAGACGATCTATAACATAGACTCCTGCAGAAATGGTGGGTCTTCAAAATGAGGACTTTAACAGAAATTTCTATGATGTATACGAGCATAGTCTGTTGCTCTCCTTTTCTGATTCTTAATAGACAGTCTGAATCCATTGACGTTAAAAGAATTTGTGGTCTCATAAGAATTTTTTTTAATTTAGTGATAAGTTTTGTCTTAGCCCGGCTCGTAAAATCTGGCCAAGGCTGGATGATTGGCGCACAATGAGTCTACTTAAACTCCAAAGAGGCACGCTCAGTGTAGTAGTCGGTGTCATTACGGGGCATTGCATTATGGGTACGCATGCGAAGCGCATTGGTCTTGGACACCTTGCTAACGACTTCTGCAGAAGCTGCAGAGATGAGGAAGAAGAGGAGACTGTCCCTCATCTGCTGGGTACATGCCCGGCTCTTTGCCAAAGGAAAGGGAAGTACTTGGGTACTTACTACATGGATGATCTGGAGGAACTGTCAAGGATTGACATTGGCAGCCTGAATCGCTTCATCAGGAGCTCCGAGTGGTTTCGAGACTAGGTCATAACGGATGACTTTGGTAGCACAATGGGCCAATGCGACCTAAGTGAGTCCATCCAAAAATTTTTTTTTGGATGGGCTGCCGCCTCTACCACCTACCTTTTTCTTAGCCGTTGTAATTTAGTTGCGAAGTTTATTCTTTTCTTTATTTCTATATACATTACTCGTGGTATTAAAGATTTTTCTGCTGCCGATTAGAAATTTTGTTTCCAAAATTGGTAAAAGACTCCCACAGTGCAAATGCTAAACAATAGTGTTTGCTGTGTGTGTGGCTTATCATTGAATTAAAGTAAATAAAAAAGAGGTAAAAAAAGAAATAAACTGCCACCAACATCACAGCTAACAATGGCCACAACCATGCCAAATTTATACCTTAAAGGTAAAGCTAACTAACACCGGTACCATCACTACTACAGCAACTACCACTATTACGGTCATAATCAACGTCACCTCCTGAAGCAACAATATTCAGGTACGCCTGCAACACCAAGCAGTCATTGTGTCCACCGTCATCACCACCACCAGCGCAACCATCAACGCCATCGCCATCGTCGTCATCATCATCATCATCATCAACAGCCGTATCCAAAATCTGTCAGTCAATTTATTTTTATATCATGACTTTAGGCTTTCAAAGTCAGTAAATTCAATTTACGTACGTACGTACGTACACCGAGAAGAAAACGATCAAATGTTTGTTTATTTCTTCGTTCATTTCCAAACCATTTTTTATTTCATTGTCTTTCTTTCTTTCTGTTGTCTTTTTTTCTTTCCATTTTATTGTTATTTTCGTTGTGTTATTTATTTTATTTCTTTTGCTGATTTCTTACTTGCCAGTTGTATTTTTTTGTTTTTTTTTTTGCATCACAAGTTTTTCATTTGCTTTGGCCAAGATGTCGATGATGTCGACGATCACAGGTTGACTTTTGGCCTCCATAAATTTTATGCAGTTGTTGTTGTTGTAGGGCTTCAATTTTTCTTCATTTGATTTTATTTTTTAATTTTATTTCGTCTTTCAATTTAAAAAATTTTGTGTGATTCGTTAATAAATTGATGTGATCAATACGAATCAGAGATTTAAAATTCATTGAAAGTTAGGGTGGATTTGAAGAAAAGTTTGATTTCAATTATTGGCTGCAATAGAGTTTAAAATTTACATTCGAGGAAATTTTTGTTATTATTATTGAGGAATTACGTAACAAAGCTGGGGTTTGTGTACTCTGGCGTATGCTCAAATGGCTAATATGTCCATAAATTTCTTAAATATTAGAGTTTCAAAAAACTCTTCAGTCCTGAATAGTAACGTAGGATCAACCAAATCCAGAAATGTTACGCTGTTACGTTTTTACCTTTTACAAACGTTTAAAATATGAGCTCGTATATTGCAAATAAAAATAAAGAAGTCTGTGTTTAGTTTTAATTAAAATTCTTTATTATTCGCACAATTCTGGGTGCCATTGTTCACAACTTTATGTAAACAACAACAATTGCTTTGTTTATTATTCTTCTGTTTATACCCTTTGCATAAGCAATAACAATTACTAGACAATTATTCATCAGATCTTTGTAACGGAGATCTTCAAACCACGATAACTCTCTTCAAACGCACCGCGTTTTCACACAAGACTGACTGAACTTCACTAACTAACTCGTCTGCCTATTATATGGCAGGATAACCAGTCTGATGAATGTTATTTATAAATGTAAACATCGTTGTTTACATTCATTATTGATGTTGGTGTATTTTGTTTATATTTATTCTTGCAGTGTTTGTTGTTGTATTTTTGTTTACTTGTTTACCATTTTTTATGCTGGTGTTTGTTGTTGTATTAGCAGTACGATAATTTGTAAGCGGGTTTGTTTACAGCATTTATTTTGTTATAGTAGCGTTTGTTTATAATTTAAGTGTTAAGCGATGTAAAAGCAAAACCGAAGTACCTATACGTACATCGGAATTTATTTTTCATTTCGGTAATGATATCAAGTTTTTAGTTACGAATTTAGACAGAATGGAGTAGTCAAAGTTTTTTTGCCAAAAGAAAATGTTTTATTATTGCTCAAACAATAATCTCTAAAGCTTAGAAGCTTATATTACAAACGATTTTAATACTCAAAAAATTATCGGTACATCAGTGGGCAATTAATTTGACCTATTTGAAATTTATTTTTAATAATGGGTTTAGTGTCCTCTGGTGGAGAAAAAGCTTCTTCTAAAAGATTTTCCATCAAAAAAGGCCAGATTTTGTAAGAGTTCTGTCCCAATATTTGAGGCTACGGTGTGGCATCGTGGTGTAGTAGTCAAACAGTTTGTCAGAAAGTCGAGATATTCAGTTTCGCATCCCAATGGAGTTGAAATAAAAGCCCAGGTTCAAATTCTAATTGAGTTGAAAAAAAAACGATGGTTCGAAACCAAATGGAGTTGAAAAAAATGCATCATGGTTTTCGAATTTTAAAAAAAATTAAGTGTCTTCGCTCCCTCCAATATAATCCATCTAAGCCTCCTCATCCCCTGGAAAGCGAAAAAATGATAAAATTACAGGAAGGTCGGGCAGTGGAGCCACGTTTTGAGGAAAAAAGGTAGGAATCAACCATTAGCTACATACTCACAGCATTTACTCGAAGGGCTTTGTTCATAGGCAAGGATATTTAGCAGCCCCATTATCCTAAGACCTGCCTGCAGAGTAATCGCCAACAAAAGTGATTAACGAAACAGAAACGAGGCAGAATTTCAACCAGAACTTATGACAACAAACTTTGGCACACGTAAAGGAAAGTATATTCTTACATGGCAAGCCGTTAAAAAATAACAGGGTAAGAATGCTTTGTGGAAGACATATGTGTGCTCCATAGAGGGGTAGTTTTAATAATTGAGACTTCTTTAACTATGTTACCTTTGGGCATTTGGTTTTCCATTATTGTGTGCTGTCCAATTTTCTTTACTAAAACACTCCAAAATACGTTATTGGATTTAAATCTGTGGTCTTCTGGATTGCTCTATTGCATTAACTGTTATGTCAGGAAGGCAGTTATGACACAGGAACAAGGAGCCTTAAAATTGGCTTGATTGAAGTGTTATTTGATGAGTTTTAAGAATCATTCAGGCTAGGGTAAAAACTTAGTTATTAACACAGCTTCAGAAAAACTAGGCCGAAATCAAAAATTGTTTGGTCTTTCTATGACAAAGTTGCTTTGCCTTGGTTGACCACACAGTCCGGAGATACAAAATCTCACTTAAGAGAAAATAATCTCAGAGCATACGCTCTGGCACAAACATCAAGCGCAATAGAGTGTTAAGGAAGTAGTAAATGAAATGACACAAGAAGGCTACATTCGACGTTTGTCAAAAAGCAATTGAAGATCCACTTCGTAATGGACTCAGTAAAGTAGTTAGCTGGACAAGGGACTAACACCTTAAGAGGCTAGCTAGAAAGCGGGGTATCACAGGGCTAATGAAGCAAATGCTGTCAGTAAAGTAGCTAGAAAAGGGTAACTAATGCTAATAATTATTACGCATCCTTCCTTAAAAACCCAAGTTAAAGAGGCGAAAGCACCAGAACAGCTAAGTGCGAGATGAGGAAGGTTGTGCTCCCTCAACCCGAAGTTTAGGGACATCCTACTAGATTGCAAACATACGTAGCAATCTGTTGATAAAAGCTCTGAATGTAAATAAATTACTTTTAAATTTAGTGTGAGAAGCCAGGACGTTATTCGACTAAATGTTTCTACTTGCAAGCATTGTAACTACGTCAGTCTTAGTCAGTCTCACCTAAGAATTTTCGGCACACTGGTCACCAAGAGAACAGATTTATTCCCACACCAAATTTATATGAGTAATCACGAGATTTTTTTCTAATATTTCTAACATTGTACAGTTAAATTCTATTCTTCAACAGTACACTAACAACGAGTAAAATATCCAAAAAAATTAAAAAAAATTTTTTTTTTGGAGATCCTAAGATTTTAATATCAAACCATGTCCTAATTGTACAACGAATGACAGTTGACATTTAAACATGATATAAGCAGGACAACTAATTGACAGATATCCCCAATACAAAAACAATGTAAATTACTCTCACAAGCACACATTCTCAGTCACAGAGCCAACAACTTCTATGGACAGATTCTCACAGACGTTAATATCGCGACGAGGAAACAAACGTTGCGAACAAAAACTATCACTTTCAAACAACCTACAACTAAAACGTGCTTGTTGGCCTGATCGTTTGATTTTTCGATCTTTTCATTTGAGCCATGCACATATTTTTTTTATACTGCCGGCAGTTGCTTACGAAGCAACATACGAATAAAAAAAAAAAAACACCGAAAAACGAAACATTATTATCGTCACATGTCGCTCACTAATTGATTTTTCTTGTCGCCTGTTTGTGCAGTAGAATTTTCTCGCGAGTAAAGCTCTCGATCTTAAACAAACACTTGCTTTGTGCTGCTTCAACATTGGTTACCAAGAGTCAATTGTGCAGCAGCGTTGCAGCAAAAGCGACAGCAACTGAAGTCAGCAACCATTAACAACAAGTACACAGCGCACATGTATGTACGTAGACACGAGTTACAAACATATAAACAACCATAAACATGTTATTAAGGAGGGTTCCTCAAGATCTTTAAAGGAGTGTAATCTTTAGGACAAGTGAGAAGCTTAGTTCGGAGTTACCTTGTTAGAAGGATGTTGCCAAGCATAACAAAACATCACCATTTCTTGGGATATTGGATTCAAATCTCTTTGCATTTTCCGAAAACGGACATTTCGTGTCACATTAAACAAACATTCAAAAGTTACTGACTCTTCTAGCCACAGATTGCCCAACAGATTGACAATAAGGCACAAAATGTAATGGAGTGAAGCTTTATTTTGGAGCTTTAATTGCATTCTTAAAACACTTTGATTTCAGGTCCATATTTAATGAAATGAAGTCGCCGTAGTCTAGTAGTCTAAATCAATTAGCGGAGCAATTCCCAGGGGACTAGTTGTCTACCCTTCCAGAAATAAGTCTCCAAATACATCTCGAAGGACTTTACAACTTTAGAGTCCAGAGATAAACTATACCAACCACTAGATGTCTTTATTAAATACGTTGCTCCTTAGTCAACGCTAAGACCTAGCAAGTGAACAAACGGATCTTGAGGTATCGAATTATGTAATACCTAGTCTGTTCTACTGTACGACAAATAGGATTAAAATTCCTTCGACGTTGCGCAGAAAAATTTTCTTAACGAATGAACACGATCTTAATCTTTAGCGTTGATTCGAAGACGGAGACGAATATAGGATTGCATATTTACCTCACAGGTAGTGTTTAACCTTTATGTCAACCGATACATACCCGGGTATGTTTTGTGTTTTTAAATCGCCGTATCTCAGAAAGTAATAACTGTATTAACTGTATTTTCCTGACATCCTCACTAGTAGTGTTTTCTACCTTATTCCTAGACTTCAGTATAAATGGCGAATAGGGGTCAAAGATGTGGCCATTTTTTGGTGCCTATCCCTTACGTCAACAATTTCATACCTGGGTATGTATAACGAAATATATGAAAATATTTTGATATTTGATGTTTATTTTATTATATTTGTGTTATAGGAAGACATAAAAAAATATTAAATGATAATTTTTCTTGAATGCATTTATTACATTGCGGCATATTACTTGCATGAGCGGCACTCACGGACTTGTTGCATAACGTGCAGGATTTGCTGGTTGGCCGACGTTTTGTACGTAAGTGGCAAATACCTTTTACTTTCAGGTTAGTCCACGCTTTCATCTGCAGCAACATGTCTATTTTTATCTCTGTTTACTGTTTCCGACTTCAGCAGTTGTTCGCTGAGGCTGTGTAGGAACATTCTACGGCGACTTGTGGAAGCTTTCAACATTAAGTTATTCTGAACGTAAATTATGGGCAACGAGGTCTAGTATATTGTAGAATAAAACCAAGGGCCATCTATTTGTTTGTCGCCTTGTTCAATATTCTATGTTGTTAACTCTACTTCCCGTCCTTTAGATAAAGTGAAATATAGTGGTACAAACACTCGTCTTCTGTTCACTGTACCTAACATTGATAAACTGCTGTTCTTTATTAAACTTTTCGCTACGTTATATTTGTGAAGAAATTATCATAAACAATATTCCGTCCACTTCCACGAAAATGATTGACGAACAAGTACTCCACTACTCCGCCAATCTAGTATAAATTTGTCCCTTCATTGGATAGGATGAGACGGAGTCACATACCCACCATACTTTAATTCCGTAATTTAAAAGTACATGTTGCAATGAGTATGAGTCATCAAACATCAAACTCATACCTTTCGAAATATGTTTGATTCATAAGCATACTCATTACAATTCATAAGCCTACACTTTAGAAAAATACTTATAAATGATTCGAGTGACTCGAATCATTCATCAAAATTTACAGTCTTAGTTATTGTTGCATTTACAACAACGGAAAAAAGACCCATAAGCACAAAAAGACAGAGAGGCAAGTAGAGCAAACACATAACCATCTAGTGAGTATTTTAGTGTTCGTATGCGATTCATATTTATTTTCTGATTCGTGTATATGTTGAGTTATGGAGAATAGAAATCAACAACATCATACGTGTTCTTAAGTATGAATATGATGAGTACTTCAAACTTTGAATATGAGTAGAGGTTCCATGATATTAAAATAAGTCTGAATGCGTATAAGTATTAGAAATTATGAGTATGATTCGATTTTACTCATATTTTTGAACACTTATTGCTGATCTCTGATTGAAAGGGTTTGTTGCCAGGATGAGGCAAACACTGCTCGGGATCTTAAATTTGACACTTTGGAGCTAGTCTAGTCCATGATCTAGATCTCAAGGGTATGTCAGTAAGAAATCGGATCGGCTTTGTCAAGGATAGCGGTTGGTTCTCGCGGAGACTACTTGTGATATACACAAAACCGAATATAGGTACATACACACAGTTACTAAATTATACGTACGGTTAACAAATTTCAGAAATTTTTACAATTACAAAGATTTCCAACGAAAACGGATTAGTTAAAAAAATTTCTGAAATTTGTTATCCGTATGTATAATTCTGTGGCTATGTGTAGTTAGTGGCACCAAGTGTAATGTATTTATGAAACCCTACTTCGGCGGGGAAAGAAAACTGAGTAAATTTTTGAATTTATGCAGGAATTCAATGTGACTCTTTATGGGGTAATTCCTGGACGTTGTATGGTTGGCCATGTGGGCTGGTCACATCAAGACTTTCGTTTTATCTTTTTATATAAAGAGGGATTAGAACCGTTACATCATATTCCATGTAAATATCGCAATGCATACGAACCGGGTCTACAGCAGTTTTTAGGAACCAGTTGTCTCATAAGAGTGTCACTGTCGTATCTGATATGCTTTACTAAAAGAATCACGTGAAATGTACACAGAACTGAATTAGGGAAGTGGAAAACCGGCCAATCTAATGTAACTTCTTATAAATGATTTTCAAATAATTTATTCGATTCCTTTAAACTTCTGCATATGAACACGAAACATATTCTATGAACATTTTTGTTGCTTTAAGAATTCGTAGCGGTGCATACATTACACACTTCAATATACGGTTTGTACTGTTGTTGCAGTCAAATGCTTAGGTGTTGCTCTTACAATTGTTGGCGTACAATTGGCATGGCAGGCATGGCAGGCAGGCAGCTTTGATGTGAATGATTATAAATGTGCTTAAAGGTAAATGAAGAAAAACTCAAGAACAACAACAACGACAAAGCCAAGTAAAAGAAAAATGCAAATTAAGTAAAACCGAAAGTAAAGCCAAACATTAGTAATTTTCAACTAATTTGCCATCAACAGGCAATGGCTAAGGATTTAGGCTAATGTTGCAATTTGTTTGGCGTTTTTTTTTAATTCGTTTTCTTGGGGAGTGCAAGTATGTGCTAGTTTTTGATGGTGGTGCATCAAACTATGGGCAAGCAGGCGCTGGCTAGATGGCATGACCAGCAGAAGTGGAAATATTGCTCGGACATGACATATGCTTGACAGGCAACATCAGTGTTGCACCAGTACTGCCAAGTATGTGTCAAGTGTTGTGTGTGCATTTTATAAATTTTAGGCTAAAACATTACCAATAACAAACAAACGTACAAACAAACAGCACTCAAAACTTAACGAATGCTGAGAGCATTGCAAGAAAAAAAAAAATATTTTTTCTTCAGAAAAAACTGAACAAATGAATGAATATTGCAGACGATCGCTATCATATTGGAATTGGTTGGAATTGGTTGTGGGATAATGTTGTTCCAGCTGTTGTTTTCCTTTTTTTGTTGTATTCATTCTGTTTGCTCGATTATTTTTCTTTTGCAACAACTTCAATTTGCCGTTTGTTGTTTGATATTGACAGTTTGTCACTTCATTTTTTTCCCTCCGTTGTTGTTGTTGTTGATGTTGTCGTTTTACCTCATACATGGTACACTCCTTTTTTTCTTTATTTGTTTTATTATTAAAAGAGTTGCCAAGGCTTCCGACATTAAGAAAATAGTGGATTTCAAGCATAAAATTCGTTCTTATTTCTCGAGTTTCGAAGTGAATATAGCAACGGGTACGTCAACAATTGAAGTCAACGTAGTAAAGGCGTAGATAGTGTATTTGTTGTTGGTTCATGTCCCGGCTAGGACATCTCGAAGTAAAGACGATATATGAAAAATTATTTCTTTTGACGATTTCCTCTCACCAGTCTGCTGGTAAAAACTAAGAGAATAAAAAAATTTGCCGTGAAAAGTTTCATGCATCTGCCGTTCCAAGGTGCCATCACTTATGAATAAAATTAACAAGTGGGTGCTGTGAAAAACTAGGTTGTAATCTTGACTAAATGCATGTAATATCTAATTAAGTAAGTATTTTGAATTGTACGTGAAATGTTTAAAGGCTGACTGTAAAACAAATCAACAAAATGGAGCTTCTGTTGATTAGTTTCGAATCTTCGTTAAGTGTAAACGTTGCTTTAACTTCCTACGATTTTATTTGTTGATCCGTTGGGAGGCATGGGTCAGAGGGTTTCCTAAAGAGATTACTTTGATGAAATAGTTTATGTTAGATTAAATTGACAGCCGCATCACTTTACATTACTTTGGTCCATAAGTTCACATTGTAACACCGATATTCCGTCACAAAATTATAACGTCTGGATGACATCTCTCAGCCATTGCAATAGTTTTATAAAGGATTTTCACTCAAATCACCATTCGTTAGGCGAATTCTTTAAGTAAATTCTGGATGCCGAAATATTATTCATCTTAGGTTCCCAAGTATCGAACAATAAAGGAGAAGATCTTCTGTGTTCTCCGAAAAATTCTTCATCTTAGGTTCCTAAGTGTTGAACAATGAAGGAAAAGATCTTCCGGGGTCTCCTCTTCTTCCTCGTCGTAACAGTTTCTGCAGACATTGGAGTAAAGTACTACCAGCTTTGGAATGTGTGCTCCCAGAGATCATTGTTCTGTTATAAGTGCCGTGAAGTTCTTAAGATGCGGCCTGACCAGGTTTATCACAAATTTATATCCATAAAGGGCCATATCTGCCTATTGTTTGCTGTTACTTAGAACAATGGAAACCTTATCTACGATCATAATTTAACAATCTGTTCTAACAATCTTTGAAAGTGCATAGGTTTTGCTTTTACCTTCCATATCCCCGTTTACAGGAACTTATTTGAGAGCAAATGTCGAATGTCTCACTATCTTCTCCAGATTATTCTCGGTATTCTTGAATAATCTTAAATGTGGTCTACACTCTCTGCACGAAACTAAAAACCACTTTTCTTTCTGTAAACATGCATGTAGTCGCAAGTTAGCTTATAAGACGTGAGGCCACGGTTCAAACTCCAGGTCAGACTTCTTCAACAAAACGAAATATGAAAAAATATTTCATCGTCGATTGTATCTCTTAGCAGATTTCTGGCAATAACTCTGAAAGAAAATAAAATTGCCAAAAAAGTTTCCGAAAAATCTGTCTTTCGGAATTGACTTTAAACTATAAGTCCCGACATTCATGTATAAAAGTAACACACAAACATAACTGGTGTGAGAAGCTCGGTTGTAATCCTGACTGATTCATTCATGCTCACTACAACGTTGATTTCTAAGAACAGGTTGCACTGAGTATGCGTACAACGTTGACATCAAACTCATACCATTCGAAACATGTTTGATTCATAAGTCTACTCAATCAGATTCATAACTTTAGAAAAATACTTATAAATGATTCGAGTAGGAGACTTTTCTTGGCAATTTTTTATTGACTCTCATAGGTTTTGCCAGAAATCTGCGGAGAGGAAGTCACCGACGAAATATTTTTCATAATTCCTGGAAGCCCCATAAATGATAGCATTAACGGTGAACATCATAGGATAACCTGGCAGCGCCTATTCCTGAGGAATGGTAAGACTACAAATTACTCACTATATATCTCGAACAGGGGCTGATTTTTCTAGACAACGACAGGTAGAAAGGAGGTATATTATCATAGGAACAAAATCAAAAAACAAACAAAAATTAAGCAATTAAAAGATGACGGAGACTTCCTTTATTAAGAGATGATCGCATTGACAAGGCGTGCTGCAAGGATTTTAGTTTCAATGAAAAAAACAAATAGAATTGCAGGAGCTGTTATGTCATTAAGGCAGTTAAGGCACAGTAACAAAATGTCTTCAAATTGACTTGATTGATGCGTTTTGGGAATCAGTCAGTCTGGGGCCGCTTAAAAACTCTGTAATTAACACAGCTTCTGGAAAATCAGACCGAAATCAATAGTAGTTTGCCAAAGATGCTCGAGTCGAGTCGCTCGAATTATTCATACAAATTTACAGTCATTTACAACAAAAGAAAAAAGACAAGAGCAGCAAGCAGAGAAAACACACAATCTTTTAGTGAGTATTTTAGCGCTCGTACGCGAATCATACTTATTTTGCGATTCGTGTTTATGTTGAGTTATGGAGAGCCGAAATCAACAACATCATACGTGTTGTTAAGTATGAATATGATGAGTATTTCAAACTTTGAATACGAGTAGAGGTTCCATGATATTAAAATAAGTATGAATGCGTATAAGTATCAGAAATTATGAGTATGATTCCATTCTACTCATCTTTTTGAAACTTATTGCTGATCTCTGGTACGTACGTATTTAGATATGCATGTAACACCTTACGATATACCCCGATTCTAAAGCGTTATGGTACTGATCTCTGGTATGTACGTATTTAGATATGCATGTAACACCTTACGATATACCCCGATTCTAAAGCGTTATGGTACTGATCTCTGGTATGTACGTATTTAGATATGCATGTAACACCTTACGATATACCCCGATTCTAAAGCGTTATGGTATCCCAAAATGAAAACTTATATTTCACTGCCACAGTGGCATAGGGTTATCTATTGCACAAATAATGGATTAGTTCTTCATAGAATTGCTTGTCATATTCCTGTACAAAGGGCCAGCTAGAGAGCCATTTGTATTTTATACATTTACAATTTGGCAACCCTATTAACATGTCATTATTTCGTAACTAACGGCGGAATATTGTACCACATCAATTCAAGCCGTTGTACTCACGTATATTTAGATAAAGCGAATGTGTACCCGTAACTGTGCATTGTTGCAATTTGTTGTTTTCAATCTGATAAGTTGTGTTTAATTAGTTGCTCTTGTAACGTTTGACATTTTTCTCATTTTACTGATTGAGTGAATGAGTGAGCGAGTCTAGTTTACAATTGTTTTTTACTACAACAACAACAAACATTAAATGGGCTTTAGGGAATACTTAGTTAGAAGGGGCATGAAAGAAATCGTTGGATATTTTCCTTAGCATTTCAATTTCTTGTTGTTTTTTTGCGTTTATTTTTATTCATAAAGTTTCCATTATTGATCAGATTTATTTTTATTTTATCGTTTTGTGTTATTTTCTTCTTTTATTTATTTTTTCTTTCTTGTGCTTTTTCTCACTTTAATTTCCAAATGGCATTTCGGTAAAATACAACATAATTCATGGCATGACATTTACAGCTTTCAAAACATTTGAGTCGAACATCTCAATAAAAAAAAATTTTCTGTCTGCTGCGGTTTGGCATCTTATTTATACATACATATGTTCATACATACATACATACATATGTATGTATATATGAAGTTAAATAATGTGTGATAAATTTTATACAGTGCATCTGCATTTTATATGTCTTCAAATATTATTTTCATATGGGGGTTTTATAGCACTGCCCAGGTAGTAGACGAAGAAGATGCAAATGACATTTTTTACAGCTTTTTTTTATTTATTTATTGTATTTACAATCATTATTTTTTTGTTTTTGTGATTTTGTTTGTAAATTTACATAAATTACTCAAAGTTTCTTACATGAATTATTGCTTGTTTTGTTGTCACGGTAAATGCAGATTTTATACTCGAAATAAACAAAAAATGGAAGTTGAAGAAGGTACAAAACAACGTTTGTTTTTTTTTAGTATTCGTTGTTCAATGTCGCAGACAGAAATATTAGAAAGAAATTTGTTACCAGCAAGAAAGTTACCATCAGTCAGAATCGCTTAAAAAATACCCTACGACATCTCCTCCAATAATTTTTGTATTTTGCAATTTTAGTAGGATCTCACAGATTTTTTATTAAATGTAAATTTCATTACAAGCACACATCATACTTATATACATACGTACATACATACCAGAGATCAGCAATGAATAGTTTTTTTTTCTACTCATAAGCACTCATGTAATTTTGAATATAAGTGAGTCAACAATATTGAAATTTAACTATGTCCTCTGATTCATTCGTACTCACTACAACGTTGAAATCAATAAGTAAAGGTTGCAATGAGTATGCGTACAACGTTGACATCAAACTCATACCATTCGAAATATGTTTGAGTCATAAGCCTACTCATTTAGATTCATAACTTTAGAAAAATACTTATAATACTCGAATCATTCTTCAAAATTTACCGTCTTTGTTGTTGCATTTACAAAAAAAAAAAGAAAAGAAAAGACATAAGAAAAAAAGACAGACCACCAACCAGAGCCAACACACAACCTTCTAGTGAGTATTTTAGTGTTCGTACACGAATCATACTTATTTTGTGATTCGTGTGTATATGTTGAGTTATCGAGAGTCGAAATCAACAACATCATACGTGTTGTTAAGTATGAATATCAAGAGTACTTCAAACTTTGAATATGAGTAGAGGTTTGATTCGAATCTACTCATCTTTTTCTTACATCAACTACAGTTTAAAGTCGACTCAAGACAATAGGTTTTTGAGAAACTTTTCATGTCAATTTTAATTACTCGCAGAGTTCTTGCCAGAAAGCTGCTGATATGAAGTCGCCAAAGAAATATTTTTTAATATTTCGTTTTGGTGGAGATGTCTTAACTGTGGTTTAAACTGTGGCCTGACGTCTAAAAAATTACTGCGACTTGAAAGTATCATTACAGCTTAGTTAGCTGTTAGCCCTGATAATTGTTTTAATCTTTGTTCAGACTTTTCAGCAATAATTATGCTGCCAGAAATGAATAAATTGATAGTAGACAATAAACTATGTCGACGCAATCCACAGCATTTGAAATTACCTCTGTCCTTAAATTTAAAAGTGTTGTAATTTATTATCCAGCGTTAATACGTGAAATTATTGTGTTCACATCTACGCAAGATCTAAAGTACTAGCTCCATCGGGCGGTGGTGGAACCAATCCTGCTTTATAGTGTAGACTTTTGGTGAAATCATGTGATGTTAACTGATGTAACGTCCTACGAACAAATTTCATTACTGCACCTATAATATCGAAAAAGTACTGTTAAGCCGTAGCAAATCTACTATCGACAATAATGCTTTAGTATAGACGTCAGGAGTGTTTATTCCACGATTATTCAAGTCCATCGAATACTAAAATTAAAAGAAAATTGCTTTGAAAAAACGAAATTTGTTTAGCAATATTCCTGGATACTCAAAAGGTTAAGGATTATAAAACTACATACAAAAGAAGTTCCAGACGATTGGAGAGAAAGTGTGGCAAATTAAATTGAACACCTCTAAATCATCGCTTTTTATTTTCAAAAACTATATTTTATTAGGCCAAGCAATATAAATATATGAAATCGCCGTAATCTAGTAATTAGTTATTAGTCAAAAACCTTTGGTTCAAACCCCAGCTCAAAAATGTTGAATAAAACAAAATTTGAAGAAATATTACTTTCGACAACTTCATCTCAGCAATTTCCTGGCAAAAATTCTGAGAATAAATAAAATTACCGTGAAGAAATTCTTCAAATCTTTCATTTGGATTCGACGTTAAAATTTAGGTCCCGCCACTCATGCATAAAAGTAGCACACAGCGTGGGTGGTGTAAGTAGCTAGCTTGTAATGCTGACTTAAGGGTTGTAATTTAGGTAGTAAGTAAGGTTATGACTACTACACTGGCCAGTAAAAGCTTAGATAGTTATTTATTTGGGTTTAATTTTAATCAAGTTTTGGTGTATTCCGTGACTCTCTATCAAAAGGAAGATTTAGGTTTACGTGAGGTTTGAATATACTCAATTTGTATGCTGTTTGATTTGCACACTGTTCCAAAATGTTCGAATTTTTGCTGTGCTTTGTTTTGCATGCGGAGGATAGACTTAATTTGCATGGTTGGACAAAAATTTCTTTGGCTTTGGAAAATATGACTTCCTCAATATCGTCGGTACCACCGTCAGGAATTATTTACCGGAAAATTAAAAACCTACAACACCATGTTCAGTATTAACTCGGGGTAGACATAAACTTTATGTTTTATAAACCTCTGTTTGAAAAACATAATACGCGTATAGTGGCTCCATATTTGAATCGCTATTTCTGAACTACACGGCAAATAAGAATTTAGAAGGTAATGTCTTGCAAACCACTTAAATCGTTTGGGCACAAGCTTCGGAATCTTTTGCGTTACAAACCGGCGCCTACAAAGAACTCGAAATCTTACATGTTCTAGGCGTAGTTGTCTGAAGAGCAAAATAAATTCAAAATACGAGGATTTTGACTGGGTGTTCATCCAAACATTGCCCAGAGAATTATAGTAGTAGTAAATTTAAATAATTTAATGATGTTTTTTTGACCTCTTCACCGGTTATTCGTAAAAATAAAATGATTTCCTTAACCTCGCAGTTTTCAGTACGTATATTTTTTCGGCATAAAGACATGCCGTGACATGTGACAATGTCGAATATTTTCAGTTATATTTGCCATTTTACCATTCATAGACGAACAAGCGAACAACGTTAGCACTTGAACGAATTTTATCATCAAAAGCAAAATTAGCGAATTTAGTTTGAAAATAAGGGACAGTTCATTAGTTAATTAAAATCTAAATTATTTATATACAAAGATGATGTACGTGGCAAAAGAAAAAACTTGATACTCATATTGTCCTATTTAAAACGAAGGGTTACCACCCCATTAAACTAGCGCTAATTTCAAAAAAAGCTGAGACCCGTATTGAATTAAATCGACTAAAGATTAAAATATGTTAACTTGGCATTTTTATTACAAACAACCCCGAAGAAAAAATTCAAAAACCCTTCTTTTTTACAGAATTTCTTTAAAAAAAAGGACACGGATGATCGTCCTTGGACAAATGGCATATAAAGTTAGACGCGCCTTAGAACCTTTCTTATGATACCCATATTGTACATGTTGGTAAGGAAACAGATTCTAAAATTAACAAAACATGCAAAAATCTTCAAAATGGTCCAGCTCACGAGAGGTCAAAGCTGGAACCGAAATATTTTAAAAGTCATCTTAAAAAAGTCCAAGGTTCATATTTAGGAGGGTACATCGAGCACTTTTTTCGGTGAGTCGCTCTATTATACATGTAGGGTGGTGGTTTGCATTCCACTGAATGACCTGCTTTTATTTTTGGCTTATGGGTCGATATTCAGCTTATTTGTCTTTCAAATCTGGTAACACATTCTCGTGGAATCATTTGTTTAGCCTGCTGATTAGTTAATTATGATTTTCACCTTATTCTTCATACTTAGCAGTCCAGTCATTCATTTGTATAACTTTAACAATCCTTCCTTCAGTTATTTCTTCATGAACACACAATACACAGCTGAGCAGCTAACAGGAGTTCGTGTGATAAAGTAAGGTGATTCAATAAGTTCGGGGCATTTTGAATTTTCGTCGTCAAACTAAAAGCATAGATTTTCTCCTGTTACTGGATATTTGTCGTTTCAATACATGCATAATTTAAACCCTTCAGTCAGGATTACGACTTAGTTGTGTGTGTTAATTTTATACATGAGCGGCGGGACCTACAGTTTAAAGTCGGCTCCGAACAAACGACAGATTTTTTTGAGAAAAAATATTTTTTCAAATTTCGATTTCTTTGAAATGTTTGACCTGGGGTTTGGACCGTGGTCTCACATCTAACAAGCCCACGCACTACCAACTAGACTACGGCGACTTTGTCTGTAAGTTAACTTCCGGTAAAACTTGAATTGATTGGGTAGTTTAATTCATGCTTGACAGCTATTGGTAGCTGACTACTGAGCTCTTCGAGGCGCATATGGAGGAAAGCAAAATATAGAAAAACACGCTCAATTTATCTGAATTCTAAACTTCAGGCCTACTACCGCTGTACGTCTACATTTACCACGAATGTTTTTAGGAAGGTTTTACCTCGGCTCGTTAGAAGTTAAGCAGATAAATTGAAAATTTTTTTTGTCGGCCAGAAGCTTCGAATTCATATTTCCTCCAAAATCAATGGTTTCTACTTTCGGTAATAAAGTGATTTCAAAAACTTTCCTTTAAAGAAAAGCTACCTTCCCTTTGGTAACAATGTTTCCACTCCATTTTGCAAAGTATAAATAGCTGCCCTAGTGTAATAAGTTTTGGTTTTTTAAATTTTTTAAACGAAATTCTCGTATTTGTCTCTGGTATTGGAAACTCACGCTCATATTCTTGTAGATTCCTGTGATTGCAAGCATTTCTAAAGGACTTTGAAGGACAATGGCAGACAAGATTTGAATTTTTAACAGATCAAATTGTATTGAATTGATTAGAATATTTTAAATATATAATCAATACAACAACAACAACAGCAACAACAAAAACAATAAGAAACATTACATTTGCTTTCAAATATTCATGAAAAGAAGAGAAGTTCGTTTGCATTCTTCGTGGTCCTTTAAATGTCATTTTGCTCAAAGAACCCTTTTTTTCCAAAAGGATGTGAATGAAACAAACGAAACAAAACAAAACAAAACGAAAAAAAATTCTTCATTTTCTTCTTAACAAGTGAAATGTGACTTCGTATGCTTGAATGAGACAAACAAAATCACTGCTTTGGTGAAATGAAAACAACAACAATAAATACTTGTACAAATAATGCCAATCTCGCGTGTGGTATGTGTACCCATACAAATGATGTTTTTTTTTGTTGCCTTCTGTTTTCCATCTCTGATAGAAAAATTTGTTACATGATGCTGAGGGCGATTTGGTTGCTTTTCGAGCAATGTTTAAAGGAATGAATTTTTAGTTTGAATTTGGTTTTAATTTGTATTGAATTTGAAATGTTAAGCGTAAACAGAACTAGAGTTAAATAATATCGGGTGAGAAATCTATCGGTTTAAATTAGAAATTCATACTTATTTTAATATCATGGAACCTCTACTCATATTCAAAGTTTGAAGTACTCATCATATTCATACTTAACAACACCTATGATGGTGTTGATTTCGACTTTATTTTGACTCTCTCGAGTCACGCTAATCATTTATAAGCCTTTTTCTAAAGTTATGAATCTAAACGAGTACGCTTATTAATCAAATATATTTCGGATGGTATGAGTTTGATGTCAACGTTGTATGCATACTCATTGCAACCTGTACTTATAAATCAACGTTGCAGTGAGTACGAATGAATCAGAGTACATAGTTAAAATTCAATATTGTTGACTCACTTATATTCAAAATTTCATGAGTACTTATGAGTAGCGAAAAAGCGATTCATTGCTCTGTTTGGAATCTTATGTCTTTCTACTTATGTCATTCTATTCTGTTACAAAATGCAGTATATTACCTCCACTTAATCGATTTACGCTTAGAATTTATAGGATCTTTATTTCCAAAACAAAGTCAATTGATCGGGAATTGCACGAAAATGTCGTACAAAATTTGGTGGCAGAAAAGGACCAACACTGCCTGGTGTACGCAAATTTATTGCTAAAGTCCATGAAACTGGTTTCATTGTTGAAACCAAAGCGTGAGCTTGCTCGTACAGTTCGTACATCCGAAAATATCAAAGCCATCAACATCAACTCATCATCGCTCTCAAGGATTGAACATTCCACGCATCAGTTTACGTCGAATTTTGAGAAAATTTCTCAGTGATGCCTTACAAACTTCAATTGGTTCAAATGTTGAAGCTTCCTTTCGCTTCCCTAGACGATTTTGAAAAAAAATCATCTTTTCGGATGAAGCTCATTTTCTTCTTGGTAAATATAAGCATTATTGCCGCATTTGGAGCTTAGAGAACCTCAAATGCCAATGCACTCATTACGAGTGACTGTTTGGTACGGCTTACGGAGCGGAGGCATCATTGGCCCATATTCCTTTGAAAATGAGGGCGGCGCAACCATTACGGTCAACGGAGACACCTATAGCAGTGGAGGTACCTATTTTTATATCCGCTCTTCATGATATTGATGTTAACGATGTTTGATTTCAACAGCATGATGCAACTTGCCGCACATCTCATGCCACAATCGATTTATTGCATCAAACGTTTAATGTCCCTTTAATTACCTGAAATAGTGATGTCCATTGGCCGCCAAGAAGCTACGATTTAACATCGTTGGACTATTTTCTGAGGGCCGCCGTTAAAGAAACGTGTTACGCCGGTGCACGGAAATTTGTCCGATCACATGAGGTGCTGTGAGACCAGCTGCGGCAGCCATATAAGCGAAATAATGTTCCATTTCTAAAGTGAACAACTGTACTTCCCAATAAAAATATTAATTTTCTTTTATTGCATTTTTAAATTTAAACTTTTCAATGTCCCACCCTTTATAAATAGTTTGAACAGTTAAACAAAGTTCTGATCAGTCATGGTATTCTCTACCATTTCATTTGCGCAGTCATACACCATATCAAATGTTCAAAATTTACTTTAAGATATTACAGGTAAACTGACATATCTGAAAACTCTTTGCTAGTTGACAAGCCTACAGACAACATTAATGTCTGTTTTGGTTTTAGGTGTCTAGCTTTTACAGTCCAAATGGCATCTGCAACAACGCTTATGTTACAGCAGGTTTCTGTCGCCAAATTGAGGCATTTTTGGTCATCCTTCTTTTTTATCGGGTTTATGTTCATACCTAGAGACCACAAACTAATCCATCTTTCTTTCTGAACAATCGAAATAAAAAATAAATAAATGCGGAATCCGTTGTCAGTAGAGCCAAAACTTTTGGTAATCTGACTGCATATTTATGGAATATCAAGCAAAACTTTGTATCTAAACTACCTATAAAACTATTTACTAAACCTCAGTTTACTTTAGGAAAGAAATGTTTGCCTCATACTTCAGAGAGAGGCGCATAAAGGTCAACACAGTGAAGTGCATTTATACATACATATAGGTGTATCCATAATTTATTCTTAAATACCTTGTCATTCCTTTAACGAAAATAACGCTGTCATAAATCAACTCCCCCATGTTCTTATTATTGCAGTGCTTTGTTTTCAGTTTTATTAATCAAGTGCTTCTAGCTAAGAAGGTGATTGATTTACTGAGTCAGATTCCAGGATAGTAGATTTGGTTTGCCATCTGCCATCTTCTAGAAATAACGACCTGCGAATGTAGTGGTGAGAAGTTCCTACTATTCTTTAAAAGGTAAGTCGACTGAATGCATCATAATGATTTGTGGGGGTGTAGGACAGTAGGTAGTGTGTTGGCTTATTAGACGTAAGGCCGCATTTCAAAACCCAGCCCAGACATCTCGGACGAAACGAAATATGAGAAAATATTTCTTTGGTGATTGCCTCTCAGCAGATTTTTGCCAAAAATTCTGAGAGTAAATAAAAATGCCATAAAAAGTTTTTCAAAAAATTTGTCGTTCGGAGTTGACTCTAATGTGCATAATAATAAAATTAACACGTACAACATAAGTGGTGTGACAAACTAGGTCGTAATCCAGACCATTTATGTTTATGTGTGGATGTAGTGGTGAGAAAGGCCCAATATTCTTCAAAATATACGTCGACTGACTATACCATAATGCTCTGTGGGGCGTAGGACAGTAGGTAGTATGTTGGCTTATTAAACATGGGTTCATGGTTCTAACTCCATCCCAGACAGCTCAAACAAAACGAAATATCCAAAAATATTTTTTAGGCGACTTCCTCTCAGCATATACATATCTGACAAAAATTTTGAGAGTAAAATAGAATTGCCATGAAAAAGTTTCTCAAAAAATCTGTCTTTCGGAGACGACTTTGTACTGTAAGTCACGCCTCTCATGGAGAAAATTAACACTTGCAACAAGGGTTGTAATGACCAATTAAGTAATTTTTGGAGTAAAATCAAGGCTCTTTATTTCAAAATTTTAAAATCAAGACAAACAATCTAGAGGTTTGAACCACATCGCTTATGTCTGCAGCCTAAGACCACTTTCTAAGCCACCATTTTTTTTTAATTTCAGAGTATTGTTTCTTAGATCGAAACGGGAAATGTGGAAGAACAGTTTGAAAAGAGCATTTGGAGGTACAATATGGGAAATGCTATCAACACCCATTATTCTTTGAATCTGCTGATTTATCTGTTGGTTATGATTCAATATATTTGGTCATTAGTTACAGTTCAGTATTATCTTCGCCACAAAATTGAATAAGTATAGGTGGCAACACTGCTGATACCAACTTACTTACGTAATTGTTCATTACAACCCTATAGTCAGGATTGCCCATGTCATGTGTGTTAATTTTATCTATGTCTGCTGGGACCTACAATTTAACGACGATCGCGAACGACAGATTTGAGACAACAATAATAATATTGTTACGAAAATGAAACTAGTGTAGTATCGTTTAACATTGACGATAAACAAAAGCTACATCATACAAATGCAACGAACATATTACAAGTAAAGCACCAACAACAAGTGTGAAAGAAAAGAAGATAGGCAAGTAAATAAGAACGCAACAATAAACAACTTGAACAAAATACACAAACAACAATGTAGTCGCGATAGAACTCTCAAGAAAGCGAATAAAAGAACATTATACTTCCAGCACCTTCATCAAACTGAATAAGCGAGTATAAAAAATATATAAAAAGGCAAGACAAAGCGGGCAACCAGTCAGTAAGAATTCAGTCAGTCTTGTGTGAAGACGCGTTGCGTTCGAAGTAAGAAGTCGCGGTTTGAAGATCGTCGTTGAAAAGATCTGCGTTGTAAGCAAAGAATAATAGCGAATAAACAAATTGTTGTTGTATCGTTAAGTTGTATACGGTGGCACACAAAAGTAGTGTGAACAATAAAGAGTTTAATTGAAACTAAACACAAATTTATTTTTACTTTTTTTAAAAAACGTAAAAACGTAACAAAATTATTTAATCCCAGATAAGAGAAGATTGCTGAGAGGAAGTCGCCGAAAGAAATATACTTTTCATATTTCTTTTTGTTCGAAATGTCTGCGCTGGAGCAAATATCTCTGTCTGCTAACGGATGTCTCTCTGATAGCCCTGACTTGAACTCACTTGACTACAAAATCTGGATTGTTTTAGAGGACACACGGTATAACGCAAAAGGTCATTAAGGGGGAACAAATTTCGTGACTTGCAGGATTAGGAAACTGTTTTGAGGTAGTTACCGTTGAAGGAGTGTGAAGTCCAGAGACTGCCAAAGATAGTTTGACATTTAAGAATATTTCATTTCTATTTTGTGGATGTATAAAGAATTATTTTAATTCTCTGCTTGTAAGCAAATTGTCAATTTCGATTTGTAGTATTTATGTGACCGTATGTTTTTATTTCTCTTCTCTTCTGTTTTTTTTTTTTAAGTAAAGTGCCAATAAGAAATTCTTTTTTTTGTTTTAAGTCAACAAATCTGGCCCTTTTATTTGTTTTTATCGTTTTCTATATACCGTGGAATGTATATCTCGAGTATCGTTATTGTCGAACTTGTCTAATTCGCATGCAAAACATCAAGATGGCTGTGGTTTTTCGATGGGTGGAGAATACTCATCGAAATTTTATACTTTAAATAACTGACAGATGAAGATTCCAAGGACATACAACGAAATAAATGGAAAATAATACAGAAAAAACAACGGCTAAGATATGTAAAGAAAAAAAAGCTTGTGTGCTATGTGTCACAATAACTGAACTGTCACTACTTGTCGCATGATTTGACCGAAATGAAATGCGTTTTTTTTGCTTCTTTATTTCCATTTTGTATTCTTTTGTATTGCAAAAGGCAATAAATACTCCAGCTATGGAGAGAAACTAAAGTTTTGCGAAATTTTCTTACTTCCGCATTCTACTTTTCATCCCCTTTCTCACAATTCATATTCGTTTAATTTGTAGTTTTTTTTTGTAACGAATTTAAATTAAAGTTTAAAGTTGGGTTTTTTATTTACAAAGTTTAACAGAAATTATTGCACAATTTTAACAAATTTATGAGCAATTCATTCTGTTCTGTTTTGTTTTGGTTTTTTTCTCTCATTTTTCGCATTTCAATTTAATGCTGACGTCGTTCGTAATGTCCATTTGGCTACAATGATATGTCACACTGGAGTGCACGCTAATTGTCAAATGTTGTCAGTTTTGCGCCATTTTTATTACTCAATTGACAATACAGTTATAAGAACTTAATTTATGTTATGATTAACACTATAAATACCGGTAATTACTCGGCAAGTGTCACACATAAGGTAAAGCTCGACAAAATTTAAAGAATATTCGAATATACAGTAAAAATGAAATCTAGGCTGTGGGATCGTTTGTCGTGCTCGAGTTCAAGTCATATTATGCTGTGGGTTCAAAATACGGAGAAGAATTTTCATGTAGAGTGGCGTCTGAGAAAGCGTTAATAGAGCTTGTGCACCTTAGAATGAAATCATGTCGATTGATCAACTTTATTAGAAAACATTTGTTGAGGTTCTATGTTGCATTGGGACTTAAGGGTGTTCCAACATGGACGGTCAAACTTTGTTGATAATGGCCATCTTGTAAAACCTTCATCTGTAATATTACTTATTTACTTACTTACGTAATTGATCTTTACTACCCTTTAGTCAGAATTGCGACCTTGGTTCTCACACTCATGTTTAGTGTGGAATTTTTATAGAAGCCTAGAGGGACCTACAGTTTATCCTTTATCCCGAACGTCGGAATTGAGAAATTTTTTATTTGGATTTTATTTACTCTCCGGATTTTTGCGAGAACGGAGATGAAGTCGGCGAAAGAAATAACTGTTAAGCCAATTACCTATTGGATTGAAGCGACTTCTGTCAAATTAATTGCCTTTTATACATCCTTTTTTTACAAATCATCTTGGAGATATATAGCGTTCAACAACACGTGCAAATATTGTTTTATCAAAATGGGCGTATCGAGCATTTGAGCATCTTACGATCATCATAATCATTCTAACGAGAGGAGTATTCGCAGTATAATAAACAAATTTGAGTTCACTGGTTCATTAATAGATCGATCAAAATCCGTGCTACTACGAAATTCAAAATCTTCCGATAATTTGGATGCAGTCCGTAAGAGTGTGCAGGAGAATCCGAGTCATCAATTTCGGGTTGCTCACAAGAACTCGGCCGTAATAACTTCAACTAACCCAGGAACTGGCCAGCTATCATATACAAAGAAGTGTCGCGTTTGGGACGATACTAATCCATATCAGATCCAAAACCGTCTAAACGACCTTGTTAAAAAGCAAAATTGCCGTATTTGAGCCTCAGAAAACCAACACGTGGTCTTACCTATTACATCTTACGAATGACTGTTTGGTGCGATTTGTGAAGCGAAGGCATCGTTGGCCCATACTTCTTTGCAAATGAGGACGGCGCAGCCATTGCGATTTTTTTGTACCCGTTCCTCATGGTATTGATGTGAACGATGTTTGGTTTCAACAGGTTGGTGCAACTTGCCACACATCTCATGCCATAATCGATTTATTGCGTCAAACATTTGATGGCTGTTTAATTAACCGAAATGGTGATGTCAATTGGCCGCCTAAAAGCTACGATTTGACACCGTTGGACTATTTTCTGAGGGGCGCCGTTAAAGAAAAGTGTTATGCCGACAAACCAGAGGCAATTGAACACTTGAAAGCCAACAATCGTTATGTCATTGGCTGGATACGACCCCATGCTCTTGAAAAGTGCCCGAAAATTGGTCCGATCGAATGAGATACTGTGAATAATATTCCATTTGTAACCGGAACAATAAAAGTTAATTTGAAAAAATTTCAAACCCTTTTTGTTATCCTGCATTTTTAAATTTAAAAGTTTCAATTCCCCATATAACATAGAAATCCCCTCGTCATAAAGGGCTCAGTTGTAGTAACCCATTGGCAGCACTAGTGTTAATTGTATTGCAAGTAAATTGAATGCGAACAACAAAAACAAAAAAGAGGAAATCGTAATGAAAACAATGACTAGGACAAGAAATATTATTTATTGGTATGTTAAAATAATTTTTCATTTGTTTTTGTTGTTGTTGTAACATTTTATTTCAGTTTATAGTGTTTAAATGCCATAAAAAAGAAGTTATTGCCTCTGTTGTTAGTGTAAATAACGATAAGTTTGTATGTATTTGTGGAAATGGAAAATAATTTTTGATTTTTATCAGAAGGTTTGCAACAACAATCGAAAAAATATTCGTATTCATACCACTTGCCCTAGCGCCACTTGCAACCCCACATTATAGTTGGTTTAGTCCTTTAAGTTTTAAATAAAAATGCACTTTTGAGTTGTTACTCCACACAAAGATAATATTACATTTGTATGTGTGTACGTAGACGAATATATATGTAGTATAGATGACCTTACCGTAACTAACTTCGGGGTGGTGGACTTACTTACACACGCACACACTCACTCGCCGTTTTCTATGATTTACTTTGCAATTCTTTGGCTGTGTAAAGTTTTCCATAAAACTGCAGACAGTGCGTCTGATTTTTTTATTTCGTTTCCTTTTTTCCCCCGAGAAATTTGTCGGTATTTTATTTCTGTTTTTGCTTTGTTTGTCGTCAGTGAATTTGTTTTTATGGTTGTTTTCTGTAAAATATACGACGTTTCGTATCGTTTATTCGTTACTGTGTTGTTATTGTTTTTTTTGTTGTTTTTTTTGTGTTATTGAGCCATAAAACTTGGAAAATTATGACGATCCGATGGATTTATGATTATTTTTCCAACAAATTGTTATTTTGCAACGTTTATTCGTTTCGCTTATAAATTTTTTGTTATTGTCGTTGTATTTGTATTTGTATTTCTATTTGTATGCAGTCAGTCAGTCAGCCAGCCAGTGGTTAACTTTAAATATATGGAAAGTGTCATGACATTTAGAAAGGGAGATAATAAAATAAAAAGCGTTACCAAGTGGATAAGGTTAAATACAGTATAATCAGGTAAAATAGTCTGAAAAGTTTTTTTTTATTGTTTTTTAAAAGTTTTTAATATTTCGACATGAATAAAACGTGGATTTAGCAGAATTTAATAAAAAAAAAGCCATTTTATTCACAACCATAGATGATGTAAATCCTTGAGCCATTTTTTTCATTGGAAAATTTCACTAACGATATACCTTATAACCATAAAACTTAACAAGATATATTGATTTGACTCAGATGTATTGTAATTTTTATTTTTTTTTACAAATATAGAAGGACAAATCTCAATATTATAACAAATCCTCTGTGCCAGTTAGTATTCCAATTCTGGTGTGGAAGCAGTTTTCTTCCAAGTTTAGCGTCCATTAGCTAAACTTTTCAATGCCTCATGACGGCAATTCCCGATAAGGGTTAGTACTAAGTACTATCGTCCAACAGCAATATGTTCCGCAGTTCCAAAGTTAATATTATGGTAAATCATAAGTTGATGACATATTTAGAGTCAAAACTTGATCAGCGACAGGCAGTACGGGTTTCATAACGCCCGTTCTAATGACCTTTTGGCGTTACTCTCAGAAAGGTGGAACCAGTCTATCATAAATTTCGGTGAGAGCAAGGTTGTGGCTCTGGATCAGAGATCAGCAATGAGTATTCAAAAAGATGAGTAGAATCGAATCACACTCATAATTTCTGATACTTATGTATACGCATTCATTTAATATCATGGAACCTCTACTCATATTCAAAGTTTGATTTCGACTCTCCATAACTCAACATATACACGAATCACAAAATAAGTATGATTCATGTACGAACACAAAATACTCACAAGAAGGTTGTGTATGTGCTCTGCTTGCTGCTCTGTCTTTTTTGCTTATGTGCCTTTATTCTTTTTTCTTGTAAATGCAACAACAACTAAATTTTGATGAATGATTCCAGTCACTCGAATCATTTATAAGTATTACGAGTATTTTTCTAAAGTTATGAATCTGAATGAGTTGGCTTATGAATCAAACATATTTCGAATGGTATGAGTTTGTTGTCAAAGTTGCACGTATACCCATTGCAACCTGTACTTATAAATCAACGTTGTAGTGAGTACGAATGAATCAGAGTGCATAGTTAAATTTCAATGTTGTTGGCTCACTTATATTCAAAATGTCATGAGTGCTTATGAATAGCGAAAGAAGAAATCATTGCTGATCTCTGATATATGTATGTGTATATATACATAGTTGGTCATTACAACCCTTCAAACAGGATTACGACCTAGTGCCTTATGTATGCTTCTGATGAATTGTTAGTTAAAATTTTTTACAATACAATAGAGGAAGGATTCTCACGGATTTCAATATTAACAAATCTTCTGTGCCAGTTAGTATGCCTGCACTGATCCTGAAGCAGTGTTCTAAACTGTAGGTAACGCCACTCAAATGTATAAAGTTAACACACACACAACATAAATAGTGTGAGACGCTAGGTCGTAATACTGACTGAAGGGCTGTAATGACTAATGATGTTGTGTATGTATCTACTTTTCCCATATTGCCTTAAGATAGCTAATGTAACGCCAAAGTGTGAGTCGAATAATAAGAATCCTGAAAACTACCAATCAATAACAATATTTTTCGCACTTTCCTATAATATAATGAACCATCATCTTGTAAAATGTCTAGAGTTGAACAACCTGATCCATGAGAGACAGTACGGTTTTCGTAAAACCCGTAAACAATCTATGTGACGATTTGCTGAAAACAATGATGTGTCTCTAAATATTTCCAAAGCATTTGACAGGGTATAGCACTCTGCAATTCTATCGAAATGTATTGCTTTTGGTGTTGGTAGTTACTTCTCCCAAATTATTTCGAGTTTCTCAAGGAATGGTGTTCCATGAGATGAGTTTTGCCTGAATTCAGTGGTGCATAAGGGTCTATGCTTTTTTCAACTCTATTTCTTATTTTTTTTACTAAACTTTGCAACGTATTTGACTATTCTCTACTCCATGTATTTGCGGATCTCTGTATTCAACAAACAAAACGCGTATTCCAGTCGCATGCTCTGTGGTTGGCATTATTATGGCATTCAAGAACTCTGAACGCGTTATAGACAAGGCGATGGATGTGACAAGTAGTCGCCGTGGTCTATTAGGTAGTGTGTTGGCTTATTAGACGAAAAGCCAGGGTTCGAGCCCCAGGCCAGACATCAAAATAAAATACAAAAAGTATTTCTTCGGCGACTTCCTCTCAGCAGATTTCTGGCAAAAACTCTGAGAGTAAATAAAATTGCCATGAAAAGTTTCTCAAAAATCTGTCGTTCGGAGTCGACTTTAAACTGTAGGTCCCGCCACTCATGTATAAAATTAACACACACGGCATAAGTGGTGTGAGAAACTAGGTCGTAATCCTGACTGAAGGGTTGTATATGACCAATTATGTATGTATGTATGTATGTATTTTAACAAAAATAATAAAAATATTTAAATCTTGAATAATTATTTTTTGTCATCATATATGTTTTTCTATATATGTATATCGATGGCTTAATATGAAAAAGGCCTAACTCAATTTTTTTCAAAAAAAGGTTTTTTGTTTATTCTGGTAGATAAATGCACAAAAAATAAAAATTTTTTAAATGATGTACTTTTCTATACTGCTTTAAATTTGAAATTTATTTATAAGACTGAAATGTGAATATGAATTCGTTTTTTTTTAAGTTAAAATAGTAATATATATTTATAATATATAATTATATCCATATGTATATTGTATATATTTTTATTAATGGAAAAAATCGCAAAGCCCGGCTATTCGAACCGGTTTTCAAATAAAAAAACCGAAACCCGGTTTTTGAAAATGTGCTGTTTTTTAAAGTATTCGAAAACAGGTTTCTTAATTTTTTCGAATAGTTGACAACTCTAGCCTTCAGTAACCTATTGTAATAACTCCAACACAGTGCACTGAATAAATAGAGGCCATCCTCTAAATGTTGGTTATTGCCTTTGTAAACACTAAGCTCTCACCTGTATAGCTTCCTGAAAACAATTCAACTGAAGAGAAGGCGCGAAAATACTGTGTCATTATTACTTTGAATATTAAGAAGGGATTTAACTTTTATCGGAGTAACCACACTGAATAGTTGAAGACTATCTCTAGACAGCGATGATACGTTAATGACGTGTTTTACTCTCCACGACTCCATGTATTTGCTGAACTTCAACGAACAAAACTCGTTTTCCAGTCGGATGCTCTATGGTTGACATTACCATGGAGCGTGTTCCGCATGTGATTGTGTTTTGTGGCTTAATCGCATACACCTGCTGCTTAAGGAAGCCCCACATGGAAAAGTCTGACAAGGTCGAATTACACGATCTCGATGATCATTCGTGAATATCGAGAATATCCAATGTGGAATGAACTGCGTTGCACATAATTTGAAAATTAATACAAATACATATCATCAAGTTTTCCATTGTCGACGTTTAGAGCATGGCTTTTATAATGATGGCCTTGCCTATATTGCCCTCAAAGACATGTGGACCTATAATCCTGTTGTCCCAAAATTCATACAAGCAGTGACTTTTTCCGGTTGCATTGGACGGTCTTGGATCTCATATGGATTGGTATAGTACCAAATTCGACAATTTTGTTAGTTTACGTAGTTATTCATGCAGAAGTGGTCGCTGAAGATGATCAGTAAACGATTCGATTCAGTCAACGTTCGTCGTTGTATATGGTCTCGATTCAAAACTAGCCAAGTTACGAGGGTCACGAAAGCGATTGCCTCAGATTCTCATGCATATACTCACAGATATCGGCAATATGCGAGTGTTGGTCGTCGTCTACTGAATCAGTCACATTGCGCCTTCTAGTTAGGACGATTATACCGGTACTTTGCATGAATAAAATATACATTTTGTTAAACCAATTTTATTGCTTCTATGCGTAGTTGAATGCTACGTCCATCCACAATAATTTGGCAAAACGGACTGCATAAATGTAGTGACAACAGGATAAACGTTATCAATTGTATAATTTCGGAAGCCCCTGTTGGAATACTCTAAATTATGCATGTGTTTAACGAATTTACGAATATAAATGCCAGTCCACTCGAAAATGTACAATCGTTTGGCTTTATCGATCGCACAATATCAAACACAACGCAACGTTAAAGATGAAAGATGCGTTCAGTTTCTTTGAAAAAATTTAGGGCTCTACGATGGTCATTTATTACATTTTTTACATTACTTTACACTACGCCTTAAGTGCATAATGAATTTGCCTTTTGTAGGTCATTGTAATTGAGAAAAGCGCCCCTTCGCTGAATACCTATTTAATTTCGTTAAATTTCAACATGAAATTGTAGATTAAATTTGCAAAAGAAGTCCAACAAATAATTACACAATTGGGTATAATATATTGTGTGTAATTGTGCCGCATAACATAATGTAATGTTTTTGGTTAATTACTGTTTGAAAATTGTATTGCAACATTAGAAATATCAGCTGCGGAGGCCAAACAAATCAAAACTAATCACTGTATGGCGAGTAAAACAAACTTAACGTGGCCAGGCCATTTAAAAATCTGCACTCAATAAAATGTGTTGCCATAAATTGTAAGTGGTACTCGTACGAGTGTGTATGCATGTATGCATGCATGAATGATATGAAATATTGTGTTTTATTTCAATTGCGCCAACGAACCAAACCTTAATGAAATTTAATACACAATACACGTGTATGTTCAAACATATTGCAACACCAACACCACCACATTCACATAGCACCGCATATACAATACAACATTTTATAATGCAACAACAAAAAAAAGAGGGAGAAACAACTACAGCAACATTTAAAACACATATAATTGCACTGCAGCAATTATTCACTCATTCATTGCAATTCATTGCAATTCATTCATTCATAGTTTACGAAATAAACATACCTTCACATACACTCACACACATGAACACTTGCACACTTGTCTACTTGGTCCTGCTTTAAACTAACATTTATGCTTTACGGGTAGACGTACATACATACGTACATGCAAATCTTGTGAACGAACGAACATTCATTCAACCTGGTCTCTTAACCTGCTGCATTGTGTATCATTCTAAAAACTAATAAACAAAATGCACAAATGGTCCGATACTACTAAATCTAAATGTTTGAACAACGAAAAAAAAAAACAGAAACAGAAATAACTTAAAAGCAACAACAACAACACCAAGATGAACAACCGCAACAATATCCAACTAAATAGCAAAACTTAAAACACACACAAAAACACAAAAATAGTATCAAATCTATACCGTGGCTAAACCTGACTAGCACCCCTTTTTTTAAAGTACCCGCTCCCATTTAATAAAACGGCCTTCCTCAGGCTCTACTTCAAAAAAAAAAAAAAAATGAACGACAATGTTTGAAATGCTTTTAAATTGAAATGCTGACAGACATCAAAAGGAATTCATTCATTCAATAACAGAGTACGTGTCAATGTTTAAAAAGGAAAGTTTGACAAACTTGATCCCGGTTTTTCTAGGTAAATTTTCTCAGTATAAAAAACGATTGATTACTTGTGGCAATGCCAAAAATACTTATTTTTATTAGCCATTTACCACGGACTAATAATCGGAGAACGATTGCAAATCATTGAACTTTAGCATCAAAATTCGTGCCATGAGTGAAAATTCGTAAATTACCACGCTTGGATACGGCTCAACGGGTATTTGCTGCAAAAGCCAACCAAACGCAGTCCCAAAGTTGCCCATGTACTCTAAATTACGCACAGTTTGGTGCTGTATTTCTTTAAGTACGTTTGAAATTGCAAAATTTACATTCAATGGAGAAAGCTACCTTAGGAAACCTTTAGTTTCAAGAAGTGCGTACTACATGTCACATATCGCACTACATTGGATATCACACGACGCTGGAGTCGCAGTCACCATTGTAGTAAGTAGTGTATTGGCTTATTAGACGTGAGGCCACGGTTCAAACCCCAGGTCAGACATCCCCGACAAAACGAAGTATGAAAAAATATTTCTTCGGCAACTGCCTCCAGCAGATTTCTGGCAAAAATTCTTATGAGAAAAATTAACATACTCATACACAACATGGCAGCTAGATTGTAATCCTGAATAATACTGAATTGAATTACTCCCAATCCCAAATTATTAAAAAAAAAACCCATTGAAACATTGTCTAAACATAGGTTAGTTGACCAAGAAATGTCCTACAAATCAATTTGACGTAGAAGTAGATAACGCAGAAATGTGAGGTATAGTCTGATCCTTCCCTTTGACGAATAATAGGCTATGTTCAGTAATCACTTCAATCCTCATATGTAGGAGTCTTCTATAGTCGAACCAAAATCTGCCAAGTTAGAGCACAAACAGATTATCTAGACAATATAACTTGGGCTATTATTTGAAGACAACATTCAACATCAACTGCAAGTTTATATGACCCCAAACATTAATTACCCCGAAGTATTAATTATCCAACATCTAATGAGTGGAGTCACCTCAACCTATTTTTCAACGTAGTAACACTTGGCAGATGCGAAAAGCAAATTTAAATACTTTAAAATGTACTGTGACCCGTGTTACCAATACATACATAATTGGTCATTACAACCCTTCCGTCAGGATTACAACCTAGTTTCTCACACCGACGGTACCCACAGTTTAATGACGACTCCAAATTTTTTGTTTACTCTGAGAGGTTTTGCCAGAAATCTGATGAGAGGAAGTCGCCGTAGGAATATTCTTTTTTTATTTTGTTGTGTTGGAGATGTCTGACCTGGGGTTTGAACCATGGCCTCTCATCTAATAAGCCAACTACTAGACTACGGCGCCAACACAAGACGTAGCATTAATTATTCGTTTTTGCGGTTAGTAGCGCAATACCAAGAGAAAGCGATGAATTCGAAATCAGGCGTGAGAATAATCTTGTGTTATAATATTGATTGAAGTCACCGTGGTCTAGTAGGTAGTGTGTTTGCTTATTAGACGAAAGGCCAGGGTTCGAGCCCCAGGCCAGACATCAAAATAAAATACAAAAAGTATTTTTTTTTGGCGACTTCCTCTCTGCAGATTTCTAGCAAAAAATCTGAGTGTAGATATAATTGCCATGAAAGCTTTCTCAAAAATCTGTCTTTCAGAGTCGACTTTAAACAGTAGGTCACGCCATTCATGTATAAAATTAACATACACAAAGTGGCATGAGAAGCTAGGACGTAATCTTGATTAAAGGGTTATAGTGACCAATTATGTATGTAGGTATGTATGTATGGCGAGTAGCGTTTGGTGAGCAATTAATTTCAGCTTATGAGGCAGTTCGGTGGCCGCCAAGATAATGCCATTTCACCCACTGACTATTTTTTGCAGGACTATGTGAATTCTTTCGTAGACAGGCGCAGTTCAACTACAATTTTAGCCTTGGAAACCAACATTACCGCACTCAATGCTAATCTTATCTTGCAGGAAGTAATCGATTTTATACGAGCAAAACCGACTGATGTCATTTGAACATTTTACATATAAAATTCAAGTTATAAGATAAGAGTTCCACATAACTACCGACTAGAGTCCTACATACGTGCTTTGGTAGGCAATATAATAGACAATGATACATTTCTATTTCTATCAAACATTAGGTTAGGCATAGATAGGAAAATATTAGTAAACTTGGTTTTCTAAATTTGGTCCAAATAACGGTAACACATCAATTATTTAAGTTTTTTAGCTGACGACATACATATATAAGTTCCAAGAATCATTAGAGACTGCTTCGGATGATTATTGAATGAAGTCACTTATTGGATGAGAGCCCATGATTTAAACCCCATCTCAGACATCTTGAACAAAAGGAAATAAAAAAATACTTCTTTGGCATTCTCTCAGCAGTTTTCTATAAAAAATTTCTCAAATCTATCGTTCGGCGAACATCATAGAACCCATGTTAATTTTGAATTCAGAATCACTACAAATTACTTGGATTTGCCAAAACCTTTGGTATACCAAAGTAGTTACTTTTTGTTCTTACGCAATAAGAAAAACTGTCCTGAACCAAAATCAAACTGCAGGAAAAACGTGAAAGAACTTGTAAAAAGGACACCAAAAGAGACAGCATACGTGAGGCTATTGAGTAAAACTAGGGGACTGAAATCGGACCATACTCACTGAAGTGTCTCATCTAATTTACGGTTGTATTGCATGATTGTATGGAGCGAAAATATATATGAACTGATCGGGGGCGATATTGGACGTGATACTAATCTCGGTTCAGGAATTTACTGAAAACAACTTAACATCCTTAAGTCAGAATCACCCCTTATGTACCGCCATCTACAGTAAAACGTTTACTATAAACCACAGTGTTTGACAAAATCTGCTGAGAAGAAGTCCCCGAAAGCTGAACTGAGATTTAAACTACATACTCTAATACCCACCATATTACCTAGAGCAAGTTTCAGGGCACTGTAATATCGATAAAAAAATTACATAACTGATGAACTAACTCGTAAGGACATTCCGCAACTCACCAGAGATATTAGGAGTTATTTAAACCAATGGGTGATATCAAGCAAAGCATATGGCACAACAGGAATAGTTGGAGTTGGAGTGAAAACAATAGTGCATAATCGATGGCATATCTGTTGTGCTAGTGGGTTGCATTGATAAACAATTGCTAAACTTCTGGAGGCACCTTTATTTCACTCTGTAAGCAAATTGTGAAAACTATCTTACTGACTTAGTAGATAATTTTAATTCTACATCAGATGAAAACAGCGTCGAGTTTTTGTGGCAATAGAATGACACGAAGTGTTAATTATCCAACATCTAATGAGCGGAATTGCCTCAACCTATTTACTAATGAAGTAAGACTTGGCAGATGCGAAAAGCAAATGAAAATCCTTAAAAATATACTGTGACCCGTGGTACCTATAAATACATAATTGGTCATTACAAGCCCTCCGCCAGAATTCCGACCTAGACTCACACACCACTTATGTTGTGTGCGTTAACTTTATACATGAGCGCCGGGACCCACAGTTTAATGTCGCCTTCTAACTGCAGATATTTTTATATTTACTCTTAGAGGTTTTGCCAGAAATCTGATGAGAGGAAGTCGCAGTAGAAATATTATTTTTTTTATTTTGTTGTATTGGAGATGTCTGAACTGGTCTTTGAACCTTCACCTAATAATGAATTAGACCACTCGTTTAATACTCCAACACGCTACCTATTAGACTACGGCGACTTCTAATAAGTACCTAGGCATGTCGACAAATCGTAAGTGAATGACCACCTGAAAACATTCTTTTAAAGTCTCTGAGGTTTTTAAACAAATAAGCGCAATAACAACGAATAAAAATATAACAAATAAATAAACTGGGGAATAACAACAACAAAAATAATAATAGTAACACTAACATCAACAACAACAACAACAGCAGCAATAACAACAAAACCAAAACAAAACAATTGCTAAGCACGATTTATGATTGCTGATAAATTTTATACATGTCAAGTTGTCGTATATATTGTTATATAAACCGAGTAAAACTATTTTGAGGAGGAGAAATGGGCCAATACTACAATTCCAAACACACACCTCGTTATACAAATATTAACATGCATACATAGGCACATAATGTGTGTGTGTATGTGTATGTATTGGTGAATTTATGAATTCACAATCCAAAACCAGCCTACAATAAAAGAAGAAAAACGAAATCCAAATAGAACTACAGTTTATCCTGTACCCATGAAGAGGATACCGAGAGGAGGGGGGGGGGGGGTAGTTGTATAAAGTGAAATGCACTTTTACATTTCGTTTCGTTTCGTTTAATTTTGTGGCTTGTGCTTTATGACAACACTCAAAGCAATTTATGACACATTTCCGTCAAAATTTTCACGATTCACACAAATATCAGCAACAAAACAACACCACCAGCAACAACATTGGAACACACCACACCACCTCTTTGCATTGAGACTCCAAGTAAAACAACTCGGCAGTAAATATAGTCGCGGAATGACTTTAAAATTTATGACTGTTATCATTATAACAACTCAAACTGTTTTTTCTCTTTCTCTCTTTTCTCTTTCTATTTGTTTTTGTTTTTTTCTCTTTTTTATTTTCATTCGTTTTTCAGTTTTTTTTTTTTAATTTATTTGCAACAACGACCTGTTCCTGGTGGTGTAATCAGTCGTGAAAATCAATGTTTTTTACTGTTGTTGTTGCCTTTGAGTGCTATTGTGATAGTAGTGGTGGTGGTGGCGCTGAAGATGAGACTGATGACGATATGGTGATGGTGTTGGTTAGAATAGTGCAATGCCTGGCAATGGAAAGAAGCACAAACAGACATTTCGAACGGTTCAAATTGTGATAGGCAGGCAGGCAGGCAGGCAACTTCAAAGGAAATGCCTATGCCTGTCAACGACATAAATCGTTGTGACAATGAAATGTAATTCCATTTCCATTCCTATTGTAGATAAAAATTTTCTTTTTAGATTTGATAATAAGAAATATACAATACGAATACGAATACGATACGTTAAACAACTACAACAACAACAACAACAACAGAAAGCAACAACAATGAAGAAAGAAAGTAAATTAACCCTTTTTTGCGAATATTTTTTTCTTTAGGGGGAAAAGAATTTCTTTTCAGCTCTTAAAAACTTATTTCGAAATTAAAAAGGAAAATTAAGAAATTTATTATCATCTTCATTCGAACATACACTACGTTTAAGGAAATTGGTTGTTGGCTAGAAAACCCTTTAAAGAATTATGATGAGTAATAATATTGGAGGTAGTGTGTTGGCTTATTTGACGTGAGGCATTGGTGCAAACCAGAGATCAACAATGAATCATTTTTTCGCTACTCATAAGCACTCATGAAATTTTGCTTATAAGTGAGTCAACAGTATTGAAATTTAACTATGTACTCTGATTCATTCATACTCACTACAACGTTAATTTATAAGTACAGTTTGCAATGACTATGCATGCAACATTGACATCAAACTCATACCATTCGAAATATGTTTGATAAGCCTACTCATTAAGATTCATAACTTTAGAAAAATACTTATAATACTTATAAATGAAGCAGAGCAAAAATACAACCTTCTAGTAAGTATTTTAGTATTCGTAAGCGAATCATACTTATTTTGTTCTTCGCGTATATGTTGAGTTATGGAGAGTCGAAATCAACAACAGCATACGTGTTGTTAAGTATGAATATGATGAATACTTCAAACTTTGGATATGAGTAGAGGTTCCATGATATTAAAATAAGTATGACCGCGTTTAAGTAGCAGAAATTATGAGTACGATTCGATTCTATTCATCTTTTTGAATACACATTGCTGATCTCTGGGACCAATCCCAGGTCAGTCAGGCGTCTTCCTCTCTGCAGATTTCTGGCAAAAGTCTGTCAGTATTGACAGACGTAACAAGTGAGGGGAACATGGTGATTTACAAGCCCTTGCATTAATTAATTCCTTTTCGAGGTAAGTAGCGCGATGCCAAGAAAATATGATGAATCTGATATCATGCACTCAAGTAATCTTGTGTTGAGTTTCAGGGCAGTGTAATATTGAAGGAAAAGAAAAAGCTGATGAAACAACTCGTGAGGATATCGCCCTGCTCTCTACGGACATTCAGAGTTATTTAGCGCAGTGGGTAGGCAAAGAATATGGCACAACAGAAATTGTTGGAACTGAAGGGAAAACGACGTTGAAGAATCGTTGGCACATCTGTTGTGCTAGTGTCTTGCATTGGCCAACAACTGATACATTTCTGGGCGCTCCTTTCGCTCAGTAAGCATATTGTGAAAACTGACTTACTGACTTAGTGGATAATTTTAATTCCACATCAGATGAAAACAGATTTCTGGCAAAAGCTCATTGAGTGTAAATAAAATTGCCATGAAAAGTTTCTCAGACATCTGTAGTCAGGAGTCGAGTTCAAATTGTAAGTCCGCCACTCACTAAGCGTTCGTAATCCTGACTGAAGGGTTGTAATGATTAATCATGTATGTATGAATGAAATTCAATTAATAAATATATCCTACCGGGTGTTTTTTTTAGCTACAAGAGGATGATCGTTAACTATTGTTTATACAGCAGTGTTAACGTTTCTATTCAGCAAAGTAAGCAGGGTTCTAGTGATCCGCTTTCCGCCAGATTACAGAAATTTACTTTGAATGCAGTGAATCCTTTCAAAAAGTTTACTCATCGATTCAAACAAAATATTGCTGCTATATTGTGGCAGCTTGGACTTATTCCTTCGACTATGTGGCAAATTTTACGTAAGGATCTTGCCTTGAAAGTATCAGAATTGAAGCCAAAATATCATCATTTATCAAAGAATTTATTTGCAGTGAAGATAATCCTCAAATCGTTAACGAGTCTCTTTTGCATCCAGTAAGATTTACCTTTTGTCGGACACCTCCGACAAAACGAAAATACAAAAAATATTTCTTCGGCGACTTCCTCTCAGCAGATTCCTGCCAAAAACTGTGTGAGGAACTAAATTGCCGTGTAAAGTTTCACAAAAATCTGTCGTTCAGAGTCGGAATCTGTAGATTCCGCTATCTTTTCCACAAAATTGGTGAACATACATGCAGTGCATCCATACATAATTGGTCATTGCAACCCCTTAGTCAGGATTTCGGCATAGTTTCTCACACCACTTATGTTGTGTGTGTTAATTTTATACACGAGTCGCATTATTAAAGGAAAGTAGTGCCCCCATAAAATATTAAAAATAGTTAAACCCAAATAATGGTTTTGTCCAACTTTAGTGAGAGTGTGCTAATAACACAATCAATGAATTTCTGCTTTTATGACTTAAAAGTGTCATTTCTGTTTAAATTATTTTATTGATTTACCCATTACTCTATACATGGCTTAATTATATTCCATAGAATATATAACTATCTTTAAATAAATTTTGAATAAATATTTCATCTTTGTTCCTGGAAGAAGGTGTGTTACTTATAAGACCCCCACTGTACATATATATTCTTACTATCGCTGTCTTTTTATACGATGACAAGACATAAATATTGTCATTTCAAACGCGCATCTGTGATTACGAAGGAGATTAGTAGGCAGATATGTAAACCAATTAACCCTTTCATGCCCGGTGTTGCCTATAGGCAACATTGTACATTTTTGTTCATAAATTCCGTAATTTTTAATTTTTTTAAAAGATTTTTTTTTGTTGCAAACAAGTTTGTTTAAAAACGTGTAAAACCAGAATACGTGGGACTCTGAATTTAATATCACTTCATATTTAGGCCATGACTAACAAACACATGTCCTTAAAAAAATTTTAGCTGTGGCCCAAAAAATTCGGGCACGAAAAGGTTAGACTCATATTAATTGTAGTATGAAGTCCTGTCCTATTCATGCTGAACTAAAGAGAGTGGGACGATCTCTTTGTTGTCTCAGATTTTAAACAGGAGAGTAAAAAGCACAGTTTAGTCTTAAATTGGTGACCCATAGTGTCGTAATAGTCCATGCATCTACTATATATGTGTCAAATTGGATAAAATACAATCTGAAGACCGTTGGGGAGAGAATGCAGTCTTCCCGTGTTAAAATCAATACAAAATCTGAGTTAACCTGCAAGCAATATATGGCAATATCTGGACGTATTCGTGTACGGAAAGATACAGGACAAATATTGGATCAGATGCGGGTATGTTCAGTCTTAGTGTAAAATATTCAGAACTCTCGCAAATATTTACCATGCGAAAGCTTACGCCAGAGAAGGATGTGCTCAATTCAACCTGGGACGGAAATTATAAAAGACAGCAAATAGCAATGTCTAACAGTCTGACCTCCACTCCAGCAATGAGTTTCTATGACGATAAGTCGAAATAGTATGAACAAGATGAATCAGCTAAACAAGAAAAATTACGTTGTATGCCTAACTCATATGGAAATTTTCAACAATGTGGAGACAGATTAGCTTAGAAGCTTTCACTTATAGGGTTTATGTTAATAGGACCAGCACCTTTGTATAAAGAAGGGAGGGGAAGGGAGCATACTCAACGAAGATGGAGCCAGATTATGGATCTTCTCCAATGTAACGAGTATGATGAATGAACCTTTTCTAGGTAATTACAGTGGGAAGATATTTAAGTCATACAACAAACTATCCGGAAGTTACCTAACGATTGCAACAGTGCTTTTCACCAGTCTTTATATCGTCAAGAAATATTTGTTCAGAATGGGAATCGCTTCAAGTCCAATGTAACCAAAATACTTGCCTGGAATCTATGCAGCGTTAAGCTCCGGTTAGCCAACCGTCCACGGAACGAAACAGAATGCATGTACGAAAAGCAATGAGAGCGATTACAGAACCGGAATGTAATTTCGTATTTACATTGCTCAGCTTAGTCGCCGTGATCTAGTAGGTAGTGTGTTGGCCTATTAGACGAAAAGCCAGGGTTCGAGCCCCAGGCCAAACATCAAAATAGAATACAAAAAGTATTTCTTCGGCGGCTTCCTTTCAGCAGATTTCTGGCAAAAACTCTGACAATAAATGAAATTGCCATGAAAAGTTTCTCAAAAAATCTCTGGTTCGAAGTCGACTTTAAACTGTAGGTCTCGCCAATGATGTATAAAATTAACACACACAACATAAATGGTGTGAGAAACTAGTTCGTAATCCTGACTGAAGGGTTGTAATGACCAATTATGTATGTATGTAGTCACCGTGGTCTAGTCTGGCTTATTAGACGTAAGACCATAGTTAAAACCCCCCAAATCAGACATCTCCAACAGGCTGGAATACGAAAAAATGTCTTAGGCGATTTAGCAGATTTCCGACAAAAACTCTGAAAGTAAATATAATTGCCGTGGAAGTGTCTCAAAAATCCAACATTAACACACACAACATAAGTGGTGTAACAAGCTTGGTCGTAATCATTACTGAGGGGTTGTTATGACTAATTATGTATGTATGTATGTATGTATTAACATTGCATTTCATTTTCAACGAACTTACATTCCGTTACGTTTCGTGGATGTTTGGCTAAATGGTGCTTTAATGTAATATCCGGGTACTTATCAATTATTAGGCGGGAGCTTACGAATAGCATCTTAGTTTTGTCACCTCAATGGGATTGTAGACATATTATAGGAATATATTGAAGAGAGTACAATAGATCATTAAATCGCAGTATTGTAGCACTTCTTTTATTCTTGCAAATATAAACGATAAGAGGCAATGCCTTTAAACTGAAAGTATGATTGATATTCGTTGAAGTCACCATGGTCTAGTAGATAGTGTATCTCCAACTAAACGAAATATGACACAATATTTCTTCGGCGACTTCCTCTTCTGACAAAAACTCTGAGAGTAAATAAAAATTGCCATGAAAAATTTCTCAAAAATCTGTCGTTCGGAGTTTAAACTGTAGGTCCAACCACTCATGTATAAAAATTAACGCACACAACATAAGTGGTGTGAGAAACTAGGTTGTAATCCTAACTAAGGGTTGTAATGACCAATTATGTTATGTATGCTGTTGATATTCAACATGCCTGAAAACTGTGATCTCACTGCGTACTAATCTGGAAGTGAAATCACACTTTCTAGTGATGGTGAACAAGATGACTTGTCTACTTCCTCGACCAAAAATTTCGTTATGATGAGGTTAGTTGGACTCTAAGATGAAAGGTCTTACGAAAGCTTAAAGTATTATCAGTTTCAATGTTATTATTTCCTTTAGTTATCTCTTGTCACTTAAAATTAAAAGGCGTCTTAGTAGCAGGCCAAGAAAAGCTGGATTTAATTAAAAAGAATTCTTTGCGATACCAGGCGAATAGTACTGTGTTGGAGGCGGTTTTCTTAGAAATGATTTTGGTTTTATGGCTATGACTTCGTTCTTTCAAGGAGTTTGAAGAAAATCTGTATACCATGTGTTCGAATAGAATTCTGGCCTATTCCTCATACTAAATTAACGCCCCTAATGCCACGCCCTCTTTAGATTTTGGACGCATTTGTAAAGAACAGTGATCTTAACTGAAAAGTGCATGTCCATGTGTGGAACGACCGAATGGTATGTATAAGAAATGACACATGGCGTCGAAATGTTAACAGCGACATTTTTTCTCAGATACCAGGCGGACAGAACTATGTAGGAGGTGGTTTTATGGCTATAATTTCTTTCCTTCAAGGATTTTGAAGAAAATCTGTATACCATAGGTTCGAATAGAACTCTGGCTTTTTGTGATACTAATACCTGGTATTATAAGGGATATGCCCTGTCTGTGCTGTAGAAACATTGCCTCGGAATAATCATATCAAATTCGTATTTTGTGTAACTCATTACATGACCGGCGCCTTGCCAATTACTGAAATGTTTTTAATTGATTGATTAATATTTAATTAAATTATAACCCTTAAGAATTTGAACAACTTTTTTCCTCTGTAATATTTCACACACACATTTCGTAAGGACGTTTTAATGTAGTAAACGATTAAGTGAATAATTTAATGTACTTTGGCTGAGTGTGTGTATGTATGTATATGTGCGATTATGGCTGTACACATTTGATTTTCAACTCAAACACAACATTATCATACAACATCTAAACAAACAACAGCAACAACAACCAGTTCATGCATAATCACTTACATACATCACCACAACAACAACAACAACCAGAGTAATAATTCGTTTATAATGCGTGTGACATACCAAAAGGATATGTTGACATTGCCAAAGGATAAATTTTTAAATAAACATTCATTCAGTCATTCATTCAGTCATTCAGTCATTCATTCATTCGTTCATTCATTCATAAACATCAAAAAACGTAAAGCGTCACACAGAGGACAAGAATGAATATCGAAAAGAAAAACGATTTTCATTTTCAGTCAATGCATGGTAAAGTTAAGCAAACGTAAATGACATGCAAAAGGACTACAGGCACACAGACAGACAGACACACAGGCATACTAATACTTACAACATATAACAGTTTAGGCACACACACCCACAGACACTCTTCTACTCTCGTACACATACCATCAAACTGAAACGGAATACAAGTACAAACACAGTACAAGTTGCTGGCAGCGTATGACAAGGATGACACTGACACATGTAAAATGTGGTTTAAATAATGACGAAATGGGTCGTTGTTGTCGCTGTTGCTTGTTGCTGTTGCTTGTTGCTGTTCCTATTATTGTTTGTCTTCTTACGACGCTGTTCACGATGATGATGACGATTTTACAATTTACACAAACAAAACAAAACAAAACAAAACGACAAATAAATAGACAAACGTACTGTTGGACAGTTGTTAGACAGACAGAAACGTTTCTGAGCATAGCATATAATCCAGCAACCCAAGCCATGTAGAGTAGAGGCAAATGAAATGAAATCACCTAGAAATCCATTCCCTCACTCCCCCATTTAATATGTTTTGTGGTTGTCTACGTGATATAATTTGCCTACAGGACTTTAATTCATAAGACACACACACCATACACATACACATACACAGCTAAGTACACAAGCAAGCCTTTAAAAGCGGTTTATTTACATTAAGGCCAGATTGATGTAAGATACACAAGCCGTCAGTGACATAACGTATAAACGTCTGACTGACTGACTGATTTGTTAACCAGCCAGACAAATTGTTTTATACAGACGCTTAAGCAGTAGCAGCAAGACAAATCGACGTTAAGCATTTAGCACAACTACATTTGGACAGTTGTAAGTCACTATGAATATTTGAGTAAAAACAGAAAAACAAACAAACACACACACACAATCCTTGTTACAACAACAACAACAATAAATAGAAAATTTTAATCCTTTACGCGTTCCTCTTCAATCAACTGCTACTGCTTCTCTTTGGCTTTGCCATCGTGCTCACCCCTTTCAGTTTTTCTTTGCTGTTTTGAATGATTTTCCCTTTATCAACTGACAGTTAAAAGTCGCCTGTCATTTTAATCCCTGACGTGTCTCTGACATTTGCACTGACAGTGACAATACTTTGATGCCGCCTTGACTGGTTGCATACAAAGTGCTCAGTTATAAAGCTTTAACTACTACTACTACCACCACCACTACTACTACCACTACCAGTCCTAAGACATAAAAAGGACATGCACACACAAACACAAACAAATACACACATTATTGCACTCATACTCCTTGCATTTATTCTTAGTCTGTTGCTTTCTTTGTTATTAAATATCCATCACGATGAAATATTTTCTGTTTTATAGCACGCGGTATGGGTGAATGGGTGAACGCTGTTTAACCCTGTGGCATTAGTTGTTTATAATTTACCATCGCAATTAAATTTTTCTTTCATGAAATGAATGGAAAGCATTGGCTTCTTAAAAAGCAATTTCCATCTTGATCTTGATTAAAAATCTGCTTTTAATTGGTCTTTTATTGCCCACAAGGAGAGACACTAGACGACAGGTCATCCTAAGTTACGTTAGAAGGATCTCGTCTTAAAGAACTAAGACAAGCAATGAAAAATAAAGCTTGAAGATCAACTGCTATGGATACGAATATCTATAGGGATTTGTTGTTAAGATCAGGGCTTGTAATACCTTGCACAGCCAATAAAAGTAAGTTCAGTAAAAAACAATCTTAATTTTCTTCCATATTCACTCAGCTCTCCAGGGCTCTCATTCGCAAGAGAGGTAGCAACTACTCAATTGCCTATTGGAACCTGTTGGCATAACTGATTCTGAGCTTAATATTCAGACTGACATTTATTTCACTGATAACAACTAAGCCAAGGTAATTATTGTTACGTTTTTAATTTTTTTTAAACGTTTAAAATATGAGCTCGTAGATTGCAAATAAAATATAAATACATTGGTGGTTAGTTTTAATTAAAATTCTTTATTATTCGCACAATTCTGTGTGTCACTGTTCAAAACTTGATGTAAACAACAACAATTGCTTTGTTCGTTATTCTTCTTCGCATAAACACTAACAATTACTAGACAATTGTTCGACAGATCTTTGTAACGGAGATCTTCAAACCACGATGACCCTCTTCAAACACACCGCGTCTTCACACAAGACTGACAGAACTTTTACTAACTCAATTGCCTGCTTTGTTCTGCCTTTTATATGGCAACGTAAACAATCTGATAAATGTTCTTCAAAGCGAATATTAGTGACTTCGCCTTTTCGAGAGCTTTATAAATGTAAAAATCATTGTTTCATTATTGTTGTTTGTATATTTTGTTTACATTTACTCTTGTGGTGTTTGTTGGTATATTTTTGTTTACTTGTTTATTATTTTTTATGATGGTGTTTATTGTTATATTACACAGTGCAATAGTTTGTAAACAAATTCATTGTTTCTTTTTTTTGTAGCTTTTGTTTATAATTTAAATGATGTAAAAGCAAAACACCAGTATCTAGATTTTTCCATTTTCCTAACAATATATTTCTTGACAACATCAAAAGTATATTTGCCCGCCAAATCCTTAGATCTCATTTGTGTCTAATTACAGTAATATTTACCATACAATTACTGCCTGACCCATCCTGGCACCACTCGTGTTCCAAAGCAGTGAAATTGTCGATTACATTTCGCAGCAAAGTGGTTGGCACATACAAAGAATTGTACACTTTGGTAGACAATGGGGCTATTATATGCCTTCTATAGTAAATTTCCACTGAAGAAGTTAATGTCGCATGCTAAAAACCCAAACAATCTTATCAAAAGGTTCGGAGGCTCTTTGCTAACACAAGGTATTGCAAGAGTTGTTTTAAGACCTTTTGCGCAGCCTTGTCAACTTCGCAGGGATACAGGGCTCAGGCAATGCAGCACAGATTTGGTCCTTTCACGGAGTATCAAAGGCTACTTTACATACATGCATTGGTCATTACAATCCTCTTATGTTGTGTGTGTTAATTTTATAATTGAGTGGGGGGACCTACAGTTTAATGTCGACTCCGAATAACAGATTTTTGAGAAACTTCGCATGGCAAGTTTATATACTCTCAGCATTTTTGCAAATAATCTCTGACCTGAAGTTTTTACCGTGTCCTTATGTCTAATAAGCCAACACACTACCTACTAGACTACGACGTCTTCAAAGACTACTTTACAGTCGTTAAATTCTTGGGTTTTCTTCCAGATTAGATGTAGCATACCAAGACTGAATCCATGCAGCTGTAAGAATATCATAACGATATCTAATCTGCTTATTCCTCTATAATTGGCGCATACCCTTCATCTAATTTCCTAATACCCCACTGGCTCTTTCAATACATGTCAGAGGAAACACGTGCCTAAAGTCATATTCTGCAAATAAGCTTGTGCATGTACTCCACCAACACGAGCCCATAGCCATAAACAATTCAGTGGGCAGACCATTACGACTGTCGAAATTGTTGTCTGTAAATGCCTGAATCCCAATTTTGACCACATCATAGCTGTGCTGTGGAAGCTTTACGTTGCCATCATCGATTGGGGTCATCACGAGCGTCTGTACCTAGATTATTATGACTCACCATGCTTGCCTGCAACCAGGTTACTAAAGGTCAGACGCTTGGTCATAATATTGTTTTTAAGACATCTGTACTTCTCAACTATCTTATGTTCACCTGCTCACTATTCTTGCAGATGAAAAGGCGTGTTTTTCCAACACTTTTATCGCCATAGTCCACAACAATGATTCACGTAGGGGTTTTCCACAATATTTTGCTGTAAGCTCCCCATTTTTACCATTCCATGGGTTTCGGTATGATGGTCACTCAAAACTAAAAACTGTTTCCAGAGTAGTGCGTCTATATTCCCGCTCCAACGTCATGGCTGGTCGATGGAGCTGACCTGAGAGTTGCAAGGGGGGGGGGGGTTTCGAGAACGATTTAGCTACCCCTGGTAATCACAGTTTCACTTCTTTGGCTTTTGCAGGGTACTTTAGCACTTATCTACGATTATACGTCACGAATACAGTATGAGGATACCATGCTTGGTTGAGATGGTGTTGCAAACAACCGTTATAAAATTAATCAGCTGTAGGCATTTGGTCCTAGTGTTCGTATAGAGGATGAACTGACGATACTGGAGCTAAATATATTGGGCCTTTAATTATTATTTATTCAGTCTGCTTTGCCAAATCACCATGGACGGATAAAACATCTAACAAAACGCGCAAATAACAAAATTGCTTTACCAAAATGGGAGTTCTGTACGAACGCTGATTTTTATTGAAAATTCATCTTTAGCTTTGCGACCGTTTTTTGGATGAATGGCTGCATTAACAAAGTCACATTTATGACGGTATCAATTCACATGGAATCCAAAACCGTCCAAAAGAAATTCTAAAAAGTCACTGCTTGGACTGAAGTTTAGGTTAGTGGCGCTATTTGTTTATATTTCTTTGACCAGTCACTGTCTGTGGTGAGCTCTATAGAACGATGACTAACAACTTCTTTTGGCCTGTTTTGAATAACCTGATCACCAACAAAATGTGGTTTTAAAAGGGTGGCGGTACTTGCGATTTAAGTGCATGGTCAACTCACGTGGTGGTAATATGAACTGGCCACTGAGATCATGCGATTTGACACCGTTACAATCTTTTTTTGTTGGCAGACGTATGCGCATAAGCTACCAACCCACAGTAGTCCTTAAAGCCAATGTAACCCAGTCCGTCTGTCAAATTCAGCCTGATTTATAAGTCAGAGATGTTATGACTGGTGACTTCAGGTGGGTATTTTATAGTTAGCCTGTAGATTTTTCTGACGGCGTATTTCATTGATTGGGCAACTGCAAGGTATTTATCGTGGTAGAGTGTTGGCTTATTAGACTCCAGGTCAAAGACTTCCAACATAACGAAATGTGAAAAATATTTTTTCCGCGACATCCTCTGAGAGTGAATAAAATCGAAAGATTTTCTCAAAAATCTGTCGTTTGGAGTTGACTTTAAACTGTATGTGTGTTATGTCACATGTTTATTCAACTTTTTTAAAAATCCAATGATTTGCAATCGAAATGAATTGCGTATTTGCGTTTTTGTTTGAATACTTTGAGACTGACTTTATACACACAAGTATGCACTTATGTATACAATATACATATATAGTATACACAGTCCATATATTTTAGAGATCAGCAATGAATCGTTTTGTTGCTACTCATAAGCTCTCATGAAATTTTGAATATAATTGAGTCAACAATATTGAAATTTAACTATGTAATCTGAATCATTCGTACTCACTACAACATGGATTTATAAGTAAAGGTTGCAATAAGTATGCGTACAACGTTGACATCAAACTCATACCATTCGAAATACGTTTGATTCATAAGCCTACTCATTTAGATTCATAACTTGAGAAAAATGCTTAGAATACTTAGAAACGGTTCGAGTGACTCGAATCATTCATCAAAATTTGCAGTCTTAGTTGTTGTTGCATTTACAAAAAAGAAAAAAGACACAGAAGCAAAAAAGACAGAGCAGCAATCAGAGCAAATACACAACCTTTTAGTGAGTATTTTAGTGTTCGTACGCGAATCATACTTATTTTGTTGTGTTTCTTGTAAATGTTGAGTTATGGAGGGTCGAAATCAACAACATCATACGTGTTGTTAAATATGAGTATGATGAGTACCTCAAACTTTGAGTAGAGGTTCCATGATATTAAAATAAGTATGAATGCGTATAAGTATCGGAAAATATGAGTATAATTCGATTTTACTCATCTTTTTGAATAATAATTGCTGATCTCTGATTTACATACAGTATGTAAATTTAAATATTTTTTAAACACTTATCGGAATTTTTTAAAATATTACGATATATTTTTAATATCTTTTTTTTTTTTTTGCTTTTTCATAATTTTTTGACTAACTGTCAATATATTGTGTGTGCAAAATAAAAAAGTGCAAAAAAAGAGAATGAAACGAAACTTTAAATAACATTTTCAATTACAACATTATAAAGATGGACAATCTGTCTACAACAATATTGACCACACGTACTAGAAATTAATATTTATAAGCGAAGAGCCCAAGCCAAACTAAAATTCATGTTCGACACATGTCTCTAAGGATTAACACAAGTGACCACAAAATCGTCATCAACGGTACCAACGACAACAATACATACATACATACACACTCACTGACTGCTGTACTACCAAAACAACCATACGTTTTAGCCAAAACAAATAACCAAAACACTCTACTTTGCCAGCCATTCAAACGAACAACAACAAGTTTTAAAAAGAAAAAAAATTTTCAATATCGTCATCATCGTCATCATCATCATCCTGATAGTTAGTTGAGGAGACACTTTTTACCAAAAAAACAAAAAACCGAGAAGCGAACCAACATTCATACATTCAAACACATTGGGCAACCTCGAGAGAAACTGTCAAATTGTAAAACGACTACTTCAGAAATATGCTCCCACAATGGGATGCACAAATACATTTTAATATGAGTGGATATTTTGTTTTTTTTTTTTGATTTTCTTGCACAAAAGCCGAGCAAGAAAAAAAGGACACATATGCTTCATATACACAAATTAAACACACATACACAGCACACACACATGCATATGAGGACTTACACATCAGTGTGTATGTAGTTCTTGAAGAGTTTTTAGGGTCAGTATAAAAATTATTATGAATTTTTATAAAAATTTTCAAAATATGACATGAAAAGTGAAAAATGAAGAGAAGCACTTCCTAAAGAAAAATAAAATAATAAAATAAAACAACAAAAACAACAGCAACAACAACAAAAATATATTTTATAAAAGTAAATTCTCTCCCAAGACATCAACCATCACTGAAAAGCAAAGCTCCAATACCATCATATCAACACCAACAACACTACCACCACCACAAGTATAACAACCATCATCAGCTTATAGCTGCTATAAGCATACGACTGGCCATAGCAGGACACAAATACAATATGAACTCGAACACATTTGTGCAGCAGTTTTGGTATGAGCGATGGATGGATGGATTTACGTTCAAAACATTGGAACATGTCCAAAGCTTTTTAGAAAGAAAGAAAAAAAACACACACAATTTTTTTTTATTTTATATTATTCTGTAGCATTCTGAGACAAACACTCACACACACACACACTCATACTCGTATTCATCCCGAGATGAGAAGCTAAGCAAAAGAGGAGGAAAAACAATAACAACAACAGCACTAGAGAAATGAAATGAAAAACTTATGTGTGAAATGTGACGTGGTTGTCAAAAGTCACTAGAAAACTTTTGATATGCATTGGTGTGTGTGAGTGCAAGTATATGTATAGATGGACTACATGCAATACGCCAGTCAAAGAATTTTTATAAAATAAGATTATTTTATACAATATACGTACATATGTATGTATGTATGCATTAAAAATATATTTTTTTAAATAAATTTTTATAGAAAGAAAATGTCTGAAAACGAAATTTACTTTACACACTTATTCACCCTATAAACCAATGAATTGACTCGAGTAGTAGAAGTTTTGCAATAAACTTTGTAAGTAAACATCGACATTGAAGTACTTTACACTGTTAAATAGCAAGTTTTTCCTCAACCAGGTGAAATTGAAGCGGAAGTTTTGTCATATTCTTTGTGATAGTTCAGTGCATTATGTCTTAGATCCTTATCAGAGTATTTTATCTAAAATCTTAATATCTTAGCTTGAAATTATTATAACGAAATCTGGAAAATTATTGTAATTAGAAACAACAAAATACTCAGTGATACCCTTTTCAAGTTGCATACGTAACTTGCAATTGCTTACTACAACCCTTCAGTCCGGACTACCACTTAGCTTCTCATATCACTTCTGTTGTGTGTGTTGATTTTATACTCCGAATGATTTTTGAAAGTTTTTTCATGGCAATTTTATTTACTCCCAGAGTTTTTGCCAGAAATCTGCTGAGGGGAAGTCGCCGAAGTAATACATATATGCATTAGTCATTACAACCCTTCAGTCAGGATTACAACCTAGCTACTCACACTACTAATTGTGTGTGTTAATTATACATATGAGTGGCGGGACCTACAGTTTAAAGTCTACACCGAACGACAGATTTTTAAGAAACTTTTTCATGACCATTTGATTGAGTCTCAGATTTTTTGCCAGAAAGCTGCTGAGAGGAAGTCGCCGAAGAATAATTTTTTCATATTTCGTTTTGTTTTTTGACCCGGGTTTTGAACTGTGGCTTTACGTCTAATAAGCCAACATACTACCTACTAGACTACGGCGACTATTCTCAGAGTTTTTGCCAGAAATCTGCTGAGAGGAAGTCACAGAAGTAATATTTTTCTATATTTCATTCTGTTGGAGACGTCTGACCTGGGGTTTGAACCGTTTCCTCACATCTAATACTTCAGCAGAATCTGGAAGAGTATTATAATAAAAAAAAAATAAAAATACTTAGTGTTAACCGATCTTCATAGATACCCCTTCTAAGTTAAGTGTATGTATTACAGTGACTAACTGAACAAATCTTACTTTAAACTTCAAACCTTAGAGTAATATTTACTACATTAGCGTATTGGTAAAATAACTACAAAATACGTTTATCGTATATATCCGTATACAGAAAGGAAGATATAAAGTTTGCTCACGTGACGCCATTGTATTGAAGAGGTGCCTTAGTCCTACAATCATACGATCTAATTTACTAATTTTTTATAAGATCTCCTAATAATGTTTCCTCTAAGCCTAGTGCGCTGACAAGCTTTCGGTCACTTATTGCAGGGGTCGGCAAACTTTTGAGACGGAAGAGTCAAAAATTGCAATTTGCAAAACTTAAGTTTTAAAAGAGCCACAAATTTTTTTTACAACAAAAAAGTAAAGTTTCTTGATAACAAAAAAATAATATATTTATTCATAAAAAATATTTACATATTTATTCTTTTATTATTAGGTAGATACTTATTATTTAAATAAAAACTTAAAAGAATTAAACATTTACTTACAACACTAACTTGTACTTCAGTAACAAACAATTGATCAAAAAAATTCAATGGCTTTGCATAGTTTTAGAAAGTTTGGATAAATTTGGATGATAAATTGTTGTTTGAAGTTCCAAACACGACTTTAAATTTTCGTTTGTTACTTGGCTTCTAACTTTACTTTTAATTATATTCATGCACGAGAACGCTTACTCGCACGAATATGTCGATCCAAAGATAGTCAGCACTCCAAAGGTCAACTTTTTCACCTCACTGTAGCAATCTGGAAGACTATTCCATGCGTCGAATATAAGCGCCTCAACTCGCGGCATTTCTTTTAAATCTGTCCACTAATTTCTGGACATAAATTTCTGGACCTCCAACTCTTCCAACATGCTTTTCAACTCTGTAAATTTTCCACTCCACAAAGCTTTACTTTTTGAATCGATCAGTTACATTTCTAGAGTTCCAGTATCAATTCCAAATGGCTCAATGTGGATTTTGTTATTGTTTGTGTTGAGAGGATTTGCTATGAATTGTAGAGAGGTTTTGTTGGTTTTGAATTGATCAAATCTGTCAGAAAATGCCTCTTTAATGTTTTTTTATAACTGTGCTAAAGTAATTTCTGTCAACAGTTGCACTAGTTTTATCGCAATATTGCTTAAGAAATTGAAAATAAAGTAATTTAACGCTCTGAATATCTTCTGCAAAAATAATTAATTTTTCTTCAAAATAGTCTAATTCTTCTACCAACATAGGTTGGGTTCGCCTTTCCTTGCTGTTTTAGATTCAGCTCATTCAATTTCGCTGTGATACATTATGGTTGTTGTGTACATACTGGAAACGTTTACGAAATGATTCGTTAATTTTCATACACTTCTTGATAATCGATTCTAAACAATTATTTTTTTTTTTTTGATACAATAAATAATATATGTGTGTGGAACTAAAAAGCTACAGCTTCACGTCCAAAGAGCCACATTTGGCTCGTGAGCCGTAGTTTGCCGACCACTGACTTATTGTCATTATCACAGAATCTACATATTGCGTGTGAGACAGCCCTCAATTGTCCTGCCAAAAGACCGGTAATCAACCACAGGTTAAATCTTCATAATCTGATGCGTGACTCATATCTCCTGTTGCTGTAATTTTCCTATTCAAACCCGCTTGGGTTGAGAAAAGTTTTTATCTCTTCTTTATTATTTATTTTCCCTTTCGTTGAACATTTCTTTCGCTCCCATTCAACAGAAGGATTATGGAGTGGGAGTTCCGCTCCTCGCAGGCTCATCACATGAGCGTCATTATCGGAGGGTAACTTTATTTTGCCTACCTAGCCGATTCAGATTCTCCCACCAGTCCCATACTATCGACGAATAAACCTCATAAGAGCAGAGTGATAGAATGGCGGTCTTTTGTACATCCTGTCCAAGCTGAATTGTGCACATCTTTCGATGGCATAAACTAATGCTTAGATGATATTTACGAGATTCCCCAAGGGCTTTTGAACCATCTGTAACCAAAAAATAGTTCATCTTTTAAAAGGGTAGCAGCTTGCAATTTACTCTACTTATTATTATTATTAACTCTCTTTCGGAAGCTCTACCCAAAGTCATAGAGTCTACTGGTTCTGTCCAGAAAGAAGTTTAAGAGAAAGCTGTCAGCCCTCTGATTTTTTAGGTCACAAAATTCTCTAAAAATTGCATGTTAGACACGTCTTCCATCAACATTTGTCTCCAAAGCTTACATCTTCACTACCAACAGTGCTTCCAGCGTCAATGTATACCTATATATGCTGTTTTCAAATTCGTTCTGTCTTCTCTATGGACCTCTACCATCCGTCCTTAGCTCTTCTAAGCAATGACTTACTTATGATATGAATGTGATCATATACACCCTCCATGTCAAGTATTTGTAAACGGTTTCCACTAAATCTACAAGAGCTGCCTCAGCGGATCTTTTGCTCTGTAGACGTGTTGCCTAAAATATATTGGTAAGCATTGTAATATACCACATCTCAAGCGTTTTCAATATGAGAGATGTGAGACTAATTGACCTGAAAGGTTTTGTATTTGTTAAGTCACTCTCTCTGGTGTACCTCAGAGAGCAAAAGAACTGAACAAAATGACAAAACAAAGGGTAACATTACCGTTATAAATATATTTCAACATTGAAATTTTAAATTTAACACAATATTAACTCATATACCTGACTCTGTACTTGGTTCAGTTTAGAGAGTCAATTCTCCAAATTGTGTAGTTAGAAGTCAAAAGCTTGATCTTATGCAGATCACACTCAGAACGTTTTTTCGCTCTATTAAGAGAAGTTTCCCAAAAAAGGAGCTACACGTCGAAGATAACTATCGACTCATCAAAATAACGGCGAGTGATTCAGTGGGTCGGATTTGCCTTTTGTATAGGAATATTAAAAATTTCGTACTTACATACATAACATACATGGTTGGTCATTACAACCCTTCAGTCAGGATTACGACCTAGTTTCTCACACTACTTATGTTGTGTGCGTTAATTTTTATACATGAGTGGTGGGACCTACAGTTTAAAGTCGACTCCGAAAGACAGATTTTTGAAAAACTTTTCATGGCAATTTTATATACTCTCAGAGGCTTTACGTCTAATAAGCCAACACACTACCTACTAGACTAAGGCGACTTCAAAAAAATGTCCTACTAGTCCCATAAAACCACAGAAGTCCCATTCTTTAGTGTCCTGTGAGCATGTAGGAATCATACATTCATCTGCAGGAGACTTAAATTTCAGATTACCATCATTTGGTATAACTCCTTCCTTTCTTCATAATAAAATAAAATAAAATTTTTTGTTTATAATAAAATAAGGCTGTTAAGACTTTTGATGTTCACTGTATATTTATATCCATTATTTGTTGAAATACAGAAAAGAAATCATTTATTATTTTTTTATTAACAACTTTCCTTAACCCACACTTTAATACAATTCTCTATTATAAAACCCATACTCACGTCTTATCAGTACTGACTGGCAGCATTGTTTCTTGCCTTATTTATACTTCTTTAACTTGTGTCAAACAACTCCACTATCTCTCTATTAAATTGTTGTTAATGCATTTTTGATTTGTTCTCTTGTCATAAATTTTGTATTAATTTGTGTAATTCTGTGTACCGTTTGATGTGTGTATTTTGTTGTTATCTTTTTGTGTCGTTTACTTATTTTCGTTTAGTTTGTTTTTGTCCGCGTAACAATGTTCAAAAGTTTTCTAAGACTACCGTGATATCACAAACAGTAATTAAAATTTAGCATAATAACGATTTCAAATAACGGGTGATTTTTTAGCTATTATCTTTTTGGCAACATTGGCTTAAACAGCTCACGCACGTTTCGTGCTTTGTTTCACTGTCAAACATCTCCAGTTTGGTCTATAATTTAAACATGAATCGTCTTACGAACGAACAACACTTGCAAATCATTGAATTTTATTATCAAAATGCGTGCTCTGTTAAGAAAGTTCATCGCGCGCTTCTTCCATTTTATGGTCAGTTTAATCGACCCACTGAAGCGGCTATTCGGGCTATTGTGACTGTGATTTTTCACCAAATTTACATTGTTGGACATTTAACCACCAACACGCTTACGTAAAGTGCGAACTGAGGAAAACATCGCAGCTGTATCGGCCAGTGTTAATGATGACCATCAATTATCGATTCGTCGCCGTTCGCAGCAATTGGGCCTCTGTTACTCAACAACGTGGAAAATTTTGCGGAAGGATTTAGGTGTGAAGCATTTGAAAATACAGCTGGTGCAAGAATTGAAGCCGAGCGACCTACCACAACGCAGAATTTTTGGTGAATGGGAAAGTTGGCCGAAGATCCACTTCTTTATCGAAAAATTGTATTCAGAGACGAAGCTCATTTTTGGCTCAATGAATACGTAAATAAGCAGAATTGTCGATTTTGAAGTGAAGATCAGCCAGAAGCATTGCAAAAGCTAACAATGCATCCAGAAAAAGTCACAGTTTGGTGCGGTTTATGGGCTGGTGGCATCATTGGACCGTACTTCTTCAAAGATGCTGCGAATCGTAACGTAACTGTGAATGGTGGGCGCTACCGTGAGATGATATCCAACTTTTTTTTGCCCAAAATGCAAGAGCTTGACTTGTATGACATGTGGTTTCAACAAGACGGTGCCACATGCCACACAGCACGCGTAACAATGGACTTATTCAGAGGCGAGTTCGGTGAACATTTCATTTCACGTTCGGGACCGGTCAATTGGCCGCCTAGATCGAGCGATTTAACGCCTTTAGACTCTTTTTTGTGGGGCTATGTTAAAGCTCATGTCTATACAGACAAGCCCGCTTCAATTGACGCATTGGAAGACAACATTGAAGCATTTATTCGTGAGATACCGGCCGAAATGTTGGAAAGAGTATGCCAAAATAGGACTAAGCGGATGGACCATTTGAGGCGCAGTCGCGGTTAACCTTTGCATGAAATAATCTCCAGACATTAAATTATATGGACCGTACTATCGATTCAAATAAAGATTTCATGCATTTTTCTGAATTTTATGTGTTTTTTTTTTGAAAAATTTTCCTACAGCTCTTAAAAAATCACCCATTACAAAGTGCACTTATGACATAACTGCTGCTGCTGGAGTGTTATGATTCTGAAGCGCAAGCATCAAACGGTCGTTTGGATAAGACAGTTTTACTGTTACAACCTGCCACACGCTTCATTCAAATAAATGCCAGCCTTACTTGAATATTGGACAATACAGCTCTTAAGAAATGGATCTGCAAATATGAAATTTTTTTTTGAGACACCTTGTAAAACTTTAGCACAAATGCGATCCTTTTAGCATTTTAGAACAACAGCAATTGGTTTCTTTGAATTTATTTTTGTGTATTAAATTAAGGCTAATTTATCCAAGAAAATTTATATGAGACAAATTTTTTTCAACTAGTTAGGCGAATAATGTTTTCAAGAAATGAATTGTTTATAGTGAAATAAAATAATAAAAAAATTTTTCATCATAAAAATAAAACGTCGGATTTAAAATAAAAGTTTTGTTTTGTTTTCTTTTTTTTCTCTTCATAACTTATTTGACGTTTGTCCGTTTAAGGTTGTCAATGTCGTTTAGGTAGTTGCTGCCATAAATTTTTATATGAAACAATAACTATAAAACTACAACAACAACAACAACAACAATAAATAAAGTTTCACTGCTTTCGTCATCAACAGCATCTTCTTGTGTTACTTTTCATTTTCATTTTCGTTTTGTTGTTTTTGTTTTTGGGGGGCATTTTTAAACTTTTATTTTCCTTCTGGTCAAAATCTGTTTCATAGTTTCGTACACACTGAGAACCGTTGATGATGATGATGATGCCACACTGCCACTGTTGTTGGCTGCAACTTCATATTTTTCTTACATACAGTGTGTGTGTGTGTGTGGGTCTCACGATGGACATAATGTCTTACTTTATTGTTGTTCTTGTGGTCATCCTTGATGTAGTTGGTAGTTGTAGTAGTAGTAGTGGTAGTTGTCAAATTGTTGTTGTAAAGTTTGTGTGATGATTTTAACTTCTACCGTGTTTTTTGTACTGTTTTCTCCTCTCACTTTAGCCCACTTTTCATCCCAAGTGACACTTAATAATTTTCTTTTCTACTCTTTAATGTTGTCAGTATTTATTTTATTTTTCCATCATACACACACACGCTTACAAATATATTATATTTGAGAAGGACAACACAATAAAGGACAGTAACAACAAAAATCATAAAGAAGAAAAAAAATTTGTAACCAACAAAACTTTTAAGTTTTATAATAAATTTTAAAGGAAATGTCGTCCATAAATAAACAGTTGGACATCACTTTATACCTTGGACACTCACTCACTCATACACTGACATACATACATATACGTTTACACCCACCTGTGCAACTACAACTACAACAGATATTATAACTCACCTTTTAATAAATAAAGGGTCCGCCAATTAACTTTTTTCTTGAAAATGTTTAAAAAAAAAACTATTGAATATTTTCTCAAATTTCTTTTTTTATTTTATTCCGGTTAATAATAGAAAATAATTTCATTCAAATGGCTGCCTCGGCTGGCCATGCAGTAGTCTACACGATCGGTCCAATTTTTAAGCACATTATCGATTGTGTGCAGCTGTATTTCACCAATGGCATCAAGAATATTGTCCTTTAAAGCGTCAATTGTCTCTGGCTTGTCGGCGCAACACTTATCTTTGACGGCACCCCACAAATAATAGTCCAACGGTGTCAAATCGCAGCTCCGAGGTGGCCAAACGACATCAGCTCTGCGGCTGATAATGCGATCTTCAAAAACAGGGCGCAAAACATCGAGTGTAGCCTCGGCTATGTGGCACGTAGCGCCGTCCTGTTGAAACCAAATGTTGCCAATATCCTCCTCTTCAATTTTTGTGAACAAAAATTCGTTCAACATTGCCCGATAACAAGCTCCATTGGCTGTAACGGCCACTCTTTGCTCATTTTCGAATAAAAATGGGCCAATTATGCCTCTGGACCAAAATCTGCACCAAACAGTGACTCGTTTTGGGTGCGTCGGCTTTTCAATGCAAGCGTGCGGGTTTTCTGTGCTCCAAATGCGACAATTTTGCTTGTTTACATACCCGCCAAGATCAAAATTAGCTTCATCTGAAAAGATGATTTTTTTTTTGCCAAAATCGGCATTTTCTGTAAGACGATCGCAGGCCCACATAGCGAAGCGAAGACGCATTGGATGGTCAATTGGCTTCAACTCCTGAATCAATTGGACTTTGTATGGCATTATACCAAGGTCTTTATGCAAAATTCGTTTCAATGATGTCTCCGAAATGTTCAATTGTTGAGGACGCACACTTTCTGCCACAGCAGCAATATTCTCGTGTGTACGCACTGCTTTTGGCTTTTCACGCTTTGGTTTATCGATGAGGATGCCAGTTTCTTTCACTTTTTTCACAAGATAACGAACATACGGAGCTGACGGTACTTCTCTTCTTCCAAAATCCGTGCGCAATTTTCGCACACATTCTGCAACATTACCATGATTTTCAAAGTAATGTTGCAATATTTCCCAGCGTTGTTCAAGCGTATGCTCAACCATATTCGTTCAGCGGAAGAATAAGACTAATTATCTGTCAAATCAGACATGAGCTAAGTGTTACCATTCACGAAATAAACACTAATTGAAAAAAAAACGTTGGATGGCGGACCCGATATAATCATGTACGTGTATACATATATGTGTGGGTATTTGTTTTGCAATTGTCTGTCTAGTTTCCACCGAAGCTGTTTAGGAAAATGATGTTGATGAAGCAGTAGCAGTGGCAGTAGCAGCAACAGCATCATCACCCGTAAATGAGAGAAAAAAAATTAGAACTTCTACTTGATGTTCATGTCAATGTGTCAGTGTTGCAATATGAAATTTACCGTTTAAAAAAAAAAAAAATACTTCGTATATGTATAGCCAAGAGAGAGAGAGAGAAAGAAAGATTTCTGTTGTTTGTATACTTTTCATAGGAAATATTTATTTACAGTAGGTGAGTGTAGTTAAATTTTAATTTGTTAAAATTTATCTTCTTTTCAATATTTTTTTTGGTCATTTTCTCTTCTTTTTTATTTATTTTTGCTTCAATTTATTTAAAAGCCGAAACATCAGTGTTTATCTCAATTCATCAGGTTGAACTTTTGACGTATGACAACCTAGCCAGGAGGTTTATAAACAATAATGACTACAGAGTTTTCTTTTTTCTCACATATTTTTACTACAGAAGTGCAATTAAGAAAGATTTCAGAAAAGAAAAAAAAAACAACTTGGCCTAGTTGAAGCATTGACACATGTTGCATCAATTACTGGGGAACATTGGCATGTTTCTGCTATACAAACATTGCTCACTGGCACCTCTCATAGACATGGAGGGCGCTTTCTACAATATCCATTAGGAAGCTGGGCCTTGATAAATACAATGTTAATGAACCCTTTATGCAGTGCGATACGGATGGATTCTATCGGGTCCGCCATCTAACGTTTTTTGCTTATTTCGTGAATGGTAACTCTTAGCTCATGTCTGATTTGACAGTTAATTAGTTTTATTCATCCGCTGAACGAATATGCTTGTGCATACGATTGAACAACGCTGGGAAATATTGCAACATTACTTTGAAAATCATGGTAATGTTGCAGAATGTGTGCGAAAATTGAGTACGGATTTTGAAAGAAGAGAAGCACCCTCAGCTCCGTATGTTCGTTATCTTGTGAAAAAAGTGAAAGAAACTGGCATCCTCATCGATAAACCAAAGCGTGAAAAGCCAAAAACAGTGCGCACACCTGATAATATTGCTGCTGTGGCAGAAAGTGCCCGTGAAGCGCCATCAACATCAATTCACCGTCGTTCTCAACAATTTAACATTTCGGAGACATCATTGAGACGAATTTTGCATAAAGACCTTGGTATGACGCCACACAAAGTCTAATTGGTCCAGGAGTTGAAGCCAATTAACCAACCAATGCATTTTCGCTTCGCTAAGTGGGCCCGCGATCGACTTACAGAAGATGCCGATTTTGGCAAAAAAAAAAACATCTTTTCAGATGAAGCTCATTTTGTTCTTGTCGGGTATGTAAACAAGCAAAATTGTCGCATTTGGGGCACAGAAAACCGGCACGCATACATTGAAAAGCCGACGCACTCAAAACGAATCACTGTTTGGTGCGGATTTTGGTCTAGAGGCATAATTGGGCCATTTTTCTTCGAAAATGAACCAGGAGTGGCCGTTACAGTCAATGACGATCGTTATCGGGCCATGTTGAACTAATTTTTGTTCACAAAAATTGAAGAGGAGGATATTGGGAACATTTGGTTTCAACAGGACGGCGCTACGTGCCACACAGCCGAAGCTACATTCGATGTTTTGCGCCCTGTTTTTGAAGATCGCATTATCAGCCGCAGAGCTGATGTCGTTTGGCCACCTCGGAGCTGCGATTTGACACCGTTGGACTATTATTTGTGGGGTGCCGTCAAAGAAAAGTGTTAGGCCGACAAGCCAGAGACAATTGACGCTTTAAAGGACAATATTCGTGAAGCCATTGGTGAAATACAGCTGCACACAATCGATAATGTGCTTAAAAATTGGACCGATCGTGTAGCCTACTGCATGGCCACCCGAGGCAGCCATTTGAATGAAATTATTTTCCACTATTAACCGGAAGGATTGTACATTCAAATAAAAAAAGAAATTTGAGAAAATATTGAGTAGTTTTTTTTAAGCATTTTACAAAAAAAAAAGTTATTTGGCGGACCCTTTAAATGCCTTCATTCGTGAGACTTAAATGCCAAGAAAAATGCAAAGAAGAACACCCCCTAGGTGGTGTCTTCTCACCATCACTGTGTAATTCTAATAGGAACTGCAGCGATGTAGATTTTGCCCATTATGGTATCGGTCTTTGCTCTGCACACACTTTGCAATCAGCTCTAGAAGCTTACAACAGGATGGTGCTCACCGCGTGATTTAAGTGTTACAAAACATAAATTAAGTCGGTGTAGCCTAGAAGGTACTGTGTTGGCTTATTAAACATAAGCCCACGGTTCAAACCCCAGGTCAGACATCAAAACGAAAATATAAAAAAATATTTCTTCGGTGACTTTCTCTCAGCAGATTTCTGGCAAAAAATCTGAGAATAAATAAAATCACCATGAAAAGTCTGTAGTTCGGAATCATAACAACATAAGTGGTGTGAGAAACTCGGTCCATAATTATGACTGAAGGGTTGTAATGACCAATTATGTATGTATGTATGTTGTAAGAAATGCAGCGATGTAGTTTTTAGGTCCATGATTACGCGGATGATTTGCACGTTATGGTATCGGGCTTTGATCCGCACACCCTTTCTTTGTGATGCAATCACGTCCAAAAGTTTACACAACAATATTGCTATCCATGTGATTTAAGTTGTTGAGTTGTTATGAGACATCTACATTTAATTGATAGATTATTAAGGGGATTCAACTGCGATTCATTAACCCTGACTTAGCTTCTCACACCACTTATGTTGTGTGTGTTAATTTTATATAAGAGCTGCGGGACCTAGAGTTTAAAGTCGACTCCGAACGATAGATTTTTGAGAAACTTTTCAAGGCAATTTTATTCACTCTCAGAGTTTTTGCCAGATATCTGCTGAGAGGTTGACGCCGAAAAATAGTTTTTCGGATTTCGTTTTTGTTGGAGATGTCTGATCTGGGGTTTGAACTGATCCCTCACGTCTAATAAGCCAACACACTACTAGACTACGGTGACTACTTTTGTCTGAATGCTATGATTTAATAGGGAAACGCTATAAACTGTCTTTCAAGTAAGGTACAGTCTCGGGCAAATCAAATAATAGTTTTGAAAAATTACTGCTTAAAGCCATCTACTGACAATTTGTAATCGGATGAATAATATTTTGTGTTGGATACTTTAAATATTTCTTTGACTGAATACATATCAGAGATCAGCAAAAAGAGAGAGATCAAAAAGAGAAGTGGTATCGAATCATACTCATAATTTCTAATATTTATACGCATTCATACTTATTTTAATATCATGGAACCTCTACTCATATTCAAAGCTTCAAGCACTCATCACATTCATACTTAACAACACGTATGATGTTTTTGATTTCGACTCTCCATAACTCAAAATACGAATCACAAATTAAGTATGAATAGCGTACGAACACTAAAATGCTTACTAGAAGGTTGTGTGGTTGCTCTGCTTGCTGCTCTTGTCTTTTCTGCTTATGTGTCTTTTTTATTTTTTTTACATGCATAAGATTGTAAATTTTGATAAATGATTCGAGTCATTCGAATCATTTATAAGTATTATAAGTAGTAGGCTTATGAAGCAAACATATCTAGAATGGTATGAGTTTGATGTCAATGTTGTGCGCATACTCATTGCAACCTGTACTTATAAATCAACGTTGTAGTCAGTATGAATGAATCAGAGTACATACTAGTTAAATTTCAATATTTTATTTTTTTTATTTATTACTTTTAAAATTATAAGGTAAAATATAAAAGAATAAGAGCAGCTTAGGCCTTCAGCTCAACAAAATTAATAAGTTATATGATTAGGAGGTATTATAACATTATAATATTATTGTAAGATAATCCCAATGTTTATATTTCATAAAGTAGCTTGGATTTTTTAAGAAATTTCATTAGTTTGGATATGTTATCAACATTAGGATAGGATAGGGAGTCTAAGGGATCTGAGTTTTGAAAAACCGAATTATGAATGTCCGACAGCAATGGACAGTGGCATAAAATATGATTGAGTGCTATTGGCATATTAGCATAGCAGTTACAGAATGGAATGAAATTTCGTTTGAATATAAAACCTTGCGAAATCATTGTATGTCCTACTCTAAGACGAAGAAGTTTTATACTATGAAGTCTAAAGAAATCATTTGAATATTCTGTTGAATTGTATTTTCTTTTTTTTTGTTGATCATTCGCTACATTGAGGAGGTATGACTATAGGTGTTATCCTTATCGATTTCGGAGTAGTGTCTAATAATTTGTCTCATTCGATCTTTTCGATTTAAATTATCAGTAAAGTATACGGGTTGATCCCCCCGCGTTCTTTGCTGCATTGTCTGCAAATTCATTACCTACAATTCCACAATGACCAGGGACACAAATTAATTTAAGATTAAGAAATCGATCGATCAAAATGGTTCTAATTGCAGATGTATAAAAATTAGTATTGGAGATATTAAGAACTGACTTTATCGTTGAGTGAGAATCCGTACAGATAATAAATTTTCGCTTCTGTTTTCTCACATATAAACAAGACTCGTACATCGCTATAATTTCCGCTGAAGAATTTGAACTAAATTCATAAAGTTTTGCAATTTTTATAACTCTGTTGTCTGTTATGATACTGTATGAAACTGATGAATTTAGTTTTGAATCGTCGGTGTAAAGATATTCGTAGTCCGCAAGGGATTCCTTGATGTTTGCAAATAATTGCCCATATTGAAGAGGGGAAGTAATAGATTTCGGAAGTTTATGAAGTGACATGTCAATGGATGAAGAATCTAAAAGCCATGGTGGTTGTTTAGCATTTCTTGAAGTGATATAATCGTATCGTGTATGTTGTATTGAATAAATTTGTTTGTTTGTGAACGCTCAATGCTATGCTGTATTGTGTATTATTAAAACATATGGAAAAAATGTGTATAAGTGTATCGGATTTTTATATGAAAAATATCAGCAACAATCATACACTGTTGTATGTTCTTCCAACAATACAATGAATACAACAATACAACGGCTTGTGTGAATTGCCCACATGGGCTTTACTATTTTGAATTATTCTATGAAGGGTTGGGGGTACCTTTGGATGTCTTTTGGAATGTCTTATATTTTTGGCTATTTGTATTAGTGGGTTATTTTCGCCATAAGTCAATGGATAAAATAATCTAGTAGTGAGTATGTCTCCGTATGGCTAAAGATATAATTTTAGACTCATAACGTAGGTTAGGAACAGGAGTAGATCGCAAAATGCCTAAGGATATCCTTATGCTGGAATTTATAATAATGTAAATTTTATTTAGTTGAGATTTAGAAGCATAACCGCAGAATTGTAAACTGTAGTTAATCTTTGAGATAATAAGTGCTCTAACTATTGATAGAAGCGAAATTAAATTTGTATTCCATTTTGTGTAAGATAGGCATTTTAAAATATTTAATCGTTGAGAAAGAGAGGTCTGTAGGAATTGAATATGATGTTCCAGTTGTAGAGTTCATTTATTAGTATACCTAACAAATGAAGAGAATTTACTTTCGATATGGATATGAGTGTAGAATGAAGTTCACAGCTGCAGTTTTTAAGACGACAGATATGTAAATATTTACATTTTGAGGACGATAGTGAAGCGCCCGATAAGTCGCACCAAAAAATAAATTATCAAGATTAGCACAAGATTTTCTTTCGACAAATTAAAATCGTCTGCGTATGCAAATTTCAATATTGTTGACTCACTTATATTCAAAATTTCATGAGTGCTTATGAGAAGTGAAAAAACGTTTCATTGCTGATCTCTGATGTGTATATTTATGCACCACTTCAGTATGTCGGAAATACATACCAAAATGAAAGACAATAAAGTAAAGCAACAAACACACAAATATAAAAACAAGTCAAAAAGGCAATGAAAATATGGAAAGTTAAGTAGAAGAGAAGTGTTGAAAAATGATTCCCACAAGTTGCGTGACGGAATTTTAAAGGTTCACTAAAATAAACATAAAGACCATCAAAGACCAACTAAAAGAAGAGAAAAGAAAGAAAAGTGTAATGAAAACAAGTCAACATATTGCATGAGAAGGATACGAAATCAGAGAAAGAGTGGAGAGGAAAAAAACATTTTCTTTTTCAATTATTTGTTATTTTCTTTAAAAAAAAAAGAAAAGAAAACATAGGAGGAAAAAAACTAAAACTTTCAAGAGTTTTTCATTTCATTTTATTTTTTACCACTTCAAACCAAAAATAAAAAAAAAAAAACCAAAGGAAGAAAAAGAAAAATGTTTAACGTTATCCCAAAAGCCATCAATGTCACAAATTGTTTACTTGGTGGTAGTGTGTCAGTTTAATACAAAAAAATGGAAAAAAATGCTTAAAATTAGGGAAGAAGGAAAAATTTTCCTACAGCTGACAAACAAAAATAAAAACTTATGTGGACACTGAGGAACCATCAACAATATGAAAACCATCCGAAAAACAAAAAACAAACATTATGTGACACTGCACTTTTGCAACATGCCATGAATGAATGAAAAAGAAATTCAGCAGTAATTTGCAAGACTAACTTGCATAGTAAAAATGGAGTAAAAATGCAAAACAAACTCCATAAAATATCACAAATGCCAGCTGAGGAGATGAGCTCACTAATGCTGTTGTGCAGAATGCAAAAGTTTTTCTCAAAGTACGAGTATCCTTTTTTCTAAACACACAACAACACTTCACTTTAAATTAGGATGTGAGTATGAAAAGTAAGTCCAAAAACATTTTTTTTTCGTTATTAAATTAAAATCATATGCTTACAGTCAATGGTATAAATTGAGAAACAATTATTCCATTGAGAAGAATATTAAATGATCTACTTAACGATTGATTTCTTTTTAAAAAGTTTAAATATGAGTTCTTTAATTGCAAACAAAGTAAAAACAAATATGTTTTTAATATCAGTTAAACTCTCTTTACTCTTTACACTACTTTTGTGTGCCACCGTATACAACTTAACGATACAACAATAATAATCTGTTTATTCACTTTACTAGTTAACACAATTATTCGTTTTACAACCACGACTTGTTTTGTTGACACGCAACTTCACACAAGACTTACTGAATTCTTACTGACTCACTGCTGGACCTGCTGCCCTTTTATAGACGCACGCAATCAGTACGATGAACGTTCTCGATTTGGAAGGTTCTCGCTCTCGCCTTCTCGAGAACTCTATTACTAGTACGTTATTGTTTGTGTACCTTGCTTACGTTGTCCATCCCTTTTTGTCACATACATGTTGTTGTTGGCACCACGCGCAACCAGGTTCGTTGTACATATGTGTGTGTGCAGCATTAGATAATCAACACGTTCATTGTATTCTTAGTGTTAGTGTGTTTTTGTATCGTGTGGCTTTTGTTTATCGTTTTTGTTGTCAAACGATATTATGTCGTTTCGATTTACGTAACAATGTTGTTATGAAAATGAAAAAAACTACGAATTTAGTTACTGATGATTTGCTTTTACATCACTTAACATTAAAATTATAAACAAAAACAATAAAAACAAAACAATGCAGTAAACAAACCTGTTTACAAATTATCGTACTGCTTAATAAACAACAAACACCAGCATAAAAAAATGGTAAACAAGTAAACAAAAAATACCCCAACAACACTACAAGAATAAATGTAAACAAAATACACAAACAACAATAATAAAATAACGATGTTTACATTTATAGAGATTTCTAGAAGGCGAATTCAAGAACATTCTCCTTCAAGAACATTCATCAGACTGTTTACTTTGCCATATAAAAGGCAAGGCAAAACAGCCGTCTGAGTCAGTGAAGTTCAGTCAGCCTTCTGTGAAGACGCGGTGCGTTTGGCGAGAGTAATCGTGGTTTGAAGATCTCCGTAACAAAGACCTGTCGAACGATTGTCTAGTAATTGTTATTGTTTAAGCAAAGGTTATAAACAGAGGAATAACAAAGAAAAACAGTTGTTGTTGTTTACATCAAGTTGTAAACAGTGACACACAGAATTGTGCAAATAATAAAGAATTTTAATTTAAACTTAACACAAATTTATTTTTATTTTATTTGCATTCTAGGAGCTCATATTTTAAACGCTTTTAAAAAATTAAAAACGTAACAATATGTCCTATCAAATAATTATTATATATTAAGAGGATACATTTTGTATTATAAATTCAGTTTAACCTGTGATATTCTGAAAACTTTTTTTAGCCCTTAATTTTCCCTATTTGGAGACAGAAATGACTGTTCTTTAGAGAACTTTCTGAGGTGCTTAAAGTCGGTGTGTTGGCTTCTTGGACGCGGGCAACGGTTTAAAGCCCAGATCATACATCTAAAGTAAAACGAAATATGAACAAATATTTCCTCGACGACTTACTTTCGTCAAATTTCTAAAGAAAACTCTGAGAGTAAAATAAAATTGCCATGAAAAGTTTCTAAAAAATCTGTCGTTCGGGATCGACTTTAAATTATACGTACCGTCACTCAGGTATAAAATTAGCACACACAATATACATAAGTGGTGTAGGAAACTAGGACTGAAAGGTTGTAATAATCAATTATGTATGTATGTATGTGATACGTTTGCTTTATAAACAGTACATTTCAAACTTTCAAACATAAGACTCATCTTAATGAAATTCAATGTTGGAACCAGATTTACCAATCGTTATAGCTCAACATGCAACCTTGTACAACCCATACTGCCACACAACCTTTACTGCCAACAAATTTCAATTTCTGAGTATTTAGCTTATCGAAGTTTGCTTTCCAAATCTCTTCAGTGGACTTTAGACTGATGTAGAATGCAAAAGCTAAACTATACCAACTGCCGTCATTGAAGTGAAAAATCTAAATTCTTCTGCCTATGTCAAACGTCCATCCCTAAGTTAGTCGATCTCTGGGACTATATGGCGATTGGTACACCTATTATTACATACGGATGTGTTGTTTGGTGTATTGCCTGGGACCTTGAACTTCTAACGGAGGATTTTTGATGAGGTTCAACGGATTTTCTCCTTAAGGGAGTATGGAAGAATTGTCCTCAGGCTACTCTTGCCACTTACCTCTGCCTGTAACCGCTTGATACATATGTGAAGCAATGTGCTGCACGTAGTGTCATACGCCCGAGGGAATCGGGCTACTTGGCGAGAAATTCTGATATTTTTAATTTGAACAACGTTCCAGATAAAACCACAGATTATATGGTTGTGCCTGAGAGATTGAGCCGCTGTGTCTAGTGTGTTGGCTTATTAGACGTAAAACTTCTTCGGCGACTTCCTCTCTGCAGATTTCTGGCAAAAGCTCATTGAGTGTAAATAAAAGTGCCATGAAAAGTTTCTCAAAAATCTGTCGTTCGGAGTCGACTTTAAAACTGTAGGTCCCGCCACTCATGTATAAAATTAACACACACAACACAAGTGGTGTGAGAAACTAGGTCGTAATCCTGACTGAAGGGTTGTAATGACCAATTATGTTGAGGATTCGACCGCATAGGACACTGTGAAAGGGTGGACAACTCTAGTAGCAGAATACTGTAGCCATAATAGCTGGTGTTGTCTGTAGTATCTTGGACTTAAGCTTCGCTTTAGCAGAGATTTTTGCTATCCTGAAAGCTCTTGAGGCCGTAACTGGTACTGTGACTTTAAGTTCACAATATTATGTGACCTTTATAGATCAGACTGCTATTATGGTAATTTGATGTGAGTCACTACCGATTACACGTGTTTGCAAGGATTCTTTAAGAACCAATGAGCCTAGAACCCTACGTTCCAGAACATAGTGGTACACCCGAGAAGGAGGCTGCGGATTAAGATCACTTCCTCGGAGCAATCAAAGTTATTATCAATCAGCTATTTCCACAAACTTATCGGAAAATGAGTCAGGAGCGGAAACGTTTGGGGGAATGGATCGGGATATTAAATGTCTAGAAATCTATGGCTTTCAACAGGCAGTGTTGTAATAGGCTTTCTGTTGTATTTAGATAAATTCAACATGAGACTGATTTCAAGGTTTCTTAAGAAGCTTTGCGAGGTTAGATCACTGACAAGGATCTGGAACAGATCCCAGCTTGACTATTGCAGGGTATGTGGCGACGAGAAGAAGTTGGAGCCTGTTGAAAATCAATTTCATTAAAGGAAAAGTGCAACGTAGTCTCAAATAAATGAATGAAACCACACCTTATGTGGTCAGTGCAAGATTCCAAACATATTAACATTATATTTAATACGTCTCATGTAATACGTTTACAGTAAGTTTTCAAGCCTTGACTGATTTGTTTTACAATCTTACTATTACTTGCGTTTAAAGCTATCATATAAGTCACTAGATTACTAGATTTAGATGTTTTATTTGTAGTGAATTAAGCATCACATTCCATGGTATTTCAAAGGGTGGTCAGTTGCCTGACTGTACATTTCAATATCACCTTTATAGTCTTCAGTTATTCGGCGACGTTTGTCAGCTGCTATCAGAAATAAATTCTCCGAACTTCAGTTTTTAACACACGATCCACAATTTGCTTGACGATGGACTGCATTTTCATCTGGTATTCCATGAATCTCTGTTGTTGAAAAACGTATATTTTGGAGTTCAGTGTTCATTGGATCAGTTACGGCATCTTGAAAAACTGCGTTTGCCAAAACTACATTCTAGAGGGAATTAGTTGACCAAACCAACATAATAATGGTTCATTACTAACATCTATACTTTGTGTACGAGATAGTCCGCATTCTGTTTCTTAAGTCTGTAGTGCCCTGTTAAAAATTCGGTTACTAACCAACAAGATAAAATGAGAGACAAAATGCTTCCTAATGTATCTCCCCACCCCTACAAAAGTTTAGTTGCCTCAAACCCATTTGTTTTGAACCAACATCCGCCGCTCAATGTCTTGTCTTTCAACAAAACTTTCAATGAATTCCCACATGACCTCGAACTCAGCAGCGCATAACCTTATTTTTCTCTAACTGGCTGGTTTAACTTCGAGTTAACCTCAAAAGGGCTATTGCTATCTCCTGTCCTTTTTACTTTATGTTCAAACTGAATTAAGTACACCTTTCGATAACGTACACTTCCATTGGATATGGACTTGAAATATTTCATTCTTGTAAGTAAAGTCACTTATTGATGGACTAAAATCGTCATAGTGTGTTAGGTATTGTGTTGGCTATTAAGACGTAAGGCCACGGTTCAAATCGTAGTTCTCTAGTTCCCCCGTACGTAAACTTAATCAAATCGGTTCCAGAACAATAAGAATCATAAGAGGAAATAAGAAACGATGAATTGATTCTGTTTTGATGATATTTCGACGCCTCCATTCCATAACATTCTAAGTGTACTTAGAACGTTTTTAATGTTCTTGCATTTTTAAATTCTACGTCCTCTAACTTAAACACTGTCAAAATTTGGTTAAGATCCGCCGATCCGTTCCGAAGTTATAGGGAAAAATTTACTTAGAATACACATATGGTCGTATATCGCGTGAAAACTTTGAGAGCTCATAACTCAAAACACACTTTTTGGACTTAGAATGTTATAGAACGCAGGCGTCGATTTATCTTCAGATCAACCTTGAGATATAGCTCGTCTACCTTCGAGTGTGTGCTGAAACAGTTTATTCATAATGCTGTACGGACTCCTTAAGTTCTCCAAAACGCTTAAGTAGTGATCTCTCTTTATTGAGTCGAAGGTTATTTCAAAATTTATATAAACTGTCTACTGTGTTCTGTTATATTCGAGGATTCTTTCAAATTCATACTCATGGTATTGATGTTGACAAAGCGCAATCGATTAGTTTAAAAAGCCATCCAAAGCTATAATCTTCAAGAAAAGGGGGAAATCGTGTGTGTTGGGTCATTAGATGTGAGGTCATGATTTACAACCCAGGTCAGACATCTTCAACAAAACGAAATATAGAAAAATATTTCTTCGACGACTTCCCCTCAGCAGATTTGTGGGAAAAAATCTGGGAGTATAATAAAATTGCCATGAAATTCTCAAAAATCTGTCGTTCGGGGTCGACTTGTAACTGTAAATTCTTGTATGAAATTAACACACACAACATAAGTGCTGCGAGAAACTAGGTCGTAATCTTGACTGATATGTATGTATCAGAAATCAGCAATGAATCGCTTTTTCGCTATTTTTATGAGTGAGTCAACAGTATTGAAATCCAACCACTTTGATTCATTCGTACTCAGTACAACATTGATTTATAAGTACAAGTTGCAATGAGTATGAGTACAACGTTGACATCAAACTCATACCATTCGAACTATGTTTGATTCATACGCCTACTCATTCAGATCCATAAATTTAGAAAAATACTTATAATATGTACTTATAAATGATTTGAATCATTCGTCAAAATTTACAGTCTTAGTTGTTTTTGCACTTACAAAGAGAGAAGAAAGACACATAAACAAAAAAGATAAAGACAGCAAGCAGAGCAAACACAAAACCTTCTTGTGAGCATTGTAGTGTTCGGACGCGTATCATACTTATTTTGTGATTCGTGTATATCATAAGTCATGGAGAATCGAAATCCATAACATCATGCTTATTGTTAAGTATGAGTACCATGAGTATTTCAAACTTTGAATATGAGTAGTATGAGTATGACATTAAAATAAGTATGAATGCCTATAAAGCTGGATTCACCCATTGTTTCGGAACAATTTTTTTTATATGTAGTTTGACGTTTCTCTTTTTGAGAGAGAGAGCGAAAGAGATTAAGCTTGCTTCGGAACATTTTCAGCTCGAATTGGTTTAATTTTAATTTTTGTTCCGAAACAATCGAACTGTGCTGCCAGCTACTTTAATTTTTTAAGTAAAGTTGAACTGAGCTGCCACATCACATCATATATGTACATTTGTATGTATCTATTTACGTATGTATAATATCCATTATTATCCATTTTTTCACTTCAACAAATTCAGATTTGTTTTAATTTACAATTTCTTTGTAACGCAATAAAAAAAATATGATCACACTCAAGCCAAGAAAACAAACGAATTGCAATCATCTGCTACTGTGCTGCCTAATTGTAAAACTAACAAGCATCGTTTACAAAAATATTTCATACGGTAGCCTTGTTTTTACAGAACAATTGTTCGAAGTGGGTGAATCTTCAAAAACTGAGTTTGTTCCGGAACAAGCATTTTGTTCCGAAACAATGGGTGAAATTATCAGAAATTATAAGTATAATTCGAATCTACTCATCGTTTTGAATACTCATTGCTGACCTCTGATATGTATTTGATGAACTTTGTGGTTTTTACTCTAATTTTTAGGGGTCTAACCATATGGCAATTATGGCCCGTTAGTATTTATAGCATATAATCCTAATCCACAGAGTAAAAAGAAATGTTTTTCTCCATGGCAATAATGACAGACTAAAGCCTTTTTAGTTGTACTCGTAAGTGACTAGATTCCTTCTACCATTGACCTTGCCTTTTGATAGTTATATAAGTACATATTTATGAAGTACTTTAGCTAATTGCACCTTCACAGATATGTTCTCCAGTCAGCTTCATTTCAATATCATCAAATTTAATTCCATTTATTTTATTTAAGTGTTTGAATTTCTTAAAAAACTTTAACAATTTACACACTCTTTATGAACTAAATGAACTGGAGTACTTACTTCTGTTCAACAATAAATATTTTTTTAATACTTTTAAGGACAACAAATCTTTATTATAGACACACGATGTCTGTATGTCTTCCATTTTTTTTAATTTTTTTCTCTTTTTTCTTTGCCTTCTCGATGTATTTTTAATTCTCGAAGAAGATAAGTTTGCAATAAATTTTCGACTTGAATTTAGTTTTCTTCGTATATTTTTACTTGAAACTTATAGAGACAGAGACAGACTAATGATGGACAGTTACATAAATAAGAACATGAACGAACAGAGGCAGAGAGAGAGAGACATAGACATGTGACATTTGAAATGTTCAAATTTTTTTTTTTTTAAATGCAAGAAAATTTTGTTCAAAAGAACAAAAACAAGATGAACTTAAAACACTAAAAGACAATATACGAGTGAAATGCAATGAAATGCTTGTAAAGGAAAAGTCACTGTCTTGTTCTCAACCTGCTTACTCTTACTCTCACTCTTATTCTCCGTCTCTGTTTCTTTAATAAGAAACGACAACGAATGAATATTTGTAATAACAACAATATGATGTTGTTCTTACCAATACTACTAAAAACTTAGTGCACCTACTACCACCACCCCTAGTCTTAGTACCATACTAGCGGGTCTTTCATTAAGCGCTTCTTATGTTTAAATAAAAATAAATCAAAGAGTGCGTGAGAAATTGTTTATTCGTTTGAAAGAATAACATCAATTTTCCATGATTGTGCCTCATAAATCAGGCAGAATTTAACCGATGGCATGGGTATTATTGGGTTTAACGACCTCAGTAGCAAAGAAATCAAATCTCAGAATCTAGGTGGCCAATTCACATCAACTCGTGCAGTATATCAAGTGTGGCATGAGCTGTAAGGAGCGTAACGCCGTCCTGTTGAAACCATGTGTTGTTGGTCTCCAGACTATACAATTCAGGTCAATTGAAGCTGATAATCCTCCACCTATATTGCTCGTCATTGACAGTGATAACCCGGCTAAAGTCGTTGCTAAAGAAGTATAAACCGATGACGCCTCCATTTCAAAATCCAATCCAAACAATGACTTTTTCGGAATACTTTCGACATTATGGAATCTCATGGCAATTGGTAGCCAACAATTTTATTTGCTCACGTTCTCATTCATTCAGAAATGGGTCCTATCATACATAATTCGTCATTACTACAGTTCAGTCAGGATTACCACCTAGCTTCTCACACCACTCATGTTGTGTGATTTAATTATACACATGAGTGAAGGGACCTACAGCTTAAAGTTGACTCCGATCGACAGGTTTATTTGCAGAAACTTTTCCTGGCAATTTTTATTGAATCTTAGAGTTTTTGCAAGAAATCTGCTGAGAGGAAGACGCCGAAGAAATATTTTTCATATTTCGATTTGATAGTCTTTTGATTTGATGTCTGACCTGTGATTTGAACCGTGATCTCGCGTCTAATAAGCCAACACACTACGTACTAGATTACGGGGAAGCTGACGATAATTTCTTGATCAAAATTAAGGTCAGTTGGCAACTGCTCCAGACCCAATTCAGCTAATACTCGTCGTTGTCCTTTGTCGTTCATTTTCAGGTCCTGGGTCAGTTGCATTTCGTTCACAAGCGCAAGACACGACACAAAATTCATCAAGTTATAGTGTGCCAAAGGCCGAGTTATTTAGGTAGGTAGATAGAAGTGGCTGTACCCTCAATGGGGTTAAGAGCGGACACACTTCGGCCACACTCAGGGTTCATTGTGATACCACAGTTTCCCATTTTACCCTAGTCGGAGAACCACACGAAGCTTCCGATGAAGCTACTGAGACTGCCAATATCAATACATGACAGTCCATCCCGATCCTCCATATAGTAGGCACACCCATGTGCTTCTTTCTCCTCCGCCCAAGTTCCTGGCATGTACACAGTAGGTGAAGCACAGTCTCATCCTTCTCCTCATCACCACAGTTACTGCAGAAATCATTTGCAAAGTATCCAAGACCAATACATCTCGCATGCGTTCCTATAATGCAATGCCACGTGCTCCAACAACAGTGCTTTTCTGGAGTAAAGGCCGAGTTAAAATAGAATAAAAACCAACTAATTTAACAGATTTGGCTTATGAATTGTCAAAATTCTAAAGCCTCTGTTGGAAGACCTGTTGCAAGGGATAGTAGTTGTAATAGTAAAAGTAACAGTAAATGATGGCAAATAAATGACGTTTTACCAGAATAAACTTAATTTAAGGGTAAAATATTTATGTATGTAAACGTACGTATATATATATGTATGTGTATTTGTATACGTGTAAGACCATGTCTATATTGCAAATATCAAATACAAGACAAGTCAACAGTTTTACACAGTACAGTACAGCACACACAGAGTCAGTATTAAAACAAGAAGGATGGATGTCTAAACCGATGACTGTCAAACAGTTTCAGTTTAAGGACGAGGCAAACTTTGAATATTGTGAAAATGTGAAAATAATATACTTTACAACAATATTTAAAACAACAACAACAATAACAACAACAATAGAATAGAAAAACTACAACAAGAAAATGAAACGAACTGAAATAAACTGTACAAGAACGAAAATGAAATCGAAAAAAAATAAAACGAAAATCTACAAATAATATTGAAAAATAAGTGTAATAAACTCCTACAAAAATAATAAAAAAAAACAAACAAAAAAACAAACGAGTCAAAAGGAATAATGAAAACAGAGAGTCACAGAACAAATTTTAGTAACACACGTACAAACGTATCGAGATAATCTTGAATGTATTTTAACGCACACACAAACACACACAGAGACACTCTTAAGATAGAAATTAGACGTAAAAGAATGACATCGTTTTTGTACTCTATCGGCTGGGGCATGTATCGATTATAATTTGAACAATCGGTTGTTTCGAATCTTGCAATACTTCTGTCATTCTCTATATTATCATTCAGTATATTATCTCCACTGAACGTAATGAATCGCTTTACACTTGAGCAACTGGGATTTATTGGGCCAACGAGAAACTGCACGATGATGTCGATTTTACAACAAAATAATCATCTTTTCGGTTGAACCTCATTTTAATCTTGGTGGATTCGATAATAAGCAAAATTGCTGCATGAGGCTCAGAAAACCCACACGTGGTCTTACAGCTGCCGATGTACCCACTACGAGTAACTGTTTGATGCGGCCTATATTTCTTTGAAAATAAGGATGGCGAAACAATTGTGGTCAATGGAGACACCTATCGCACCATGATAACTGATTTTTTGTACCCGTTCATTGTGGTATTGATGTGAACGATGTTTGATTTCAACAGGTTGGTGCAACTGGCCACTCATCTCTTGCCACAATCGATTTAATACGTCAACGTTTGATGGCCGTTTAATTAGCCGATATGCTGATGGCAATTGGTAGCCAAGAAACTGCGATGTGACACCGTAAGACAATTTTCTGTGGGGAGCCGTTAAAGAAAATTGTTATGCCGACTAACCAGAAATAATTAAGCATTTGAAGACCAACATTCGTGATTCCATTGCTGAGATACGACCTCATACACTCGAAAAAATGCATGAAAATTGGTGCGATCGAATGAGGTACTGTGAGGCCGGCTGCGGCAGCCATATGAATGAAATAATATTCCATTTCTAATCGGAATAATTGTAATTTACAATAAAAATATAAATTTAGCAAAATTAAAAACAGTTTTTGTTTGATTACATGTTTAAATTCAGACTTTTAAATCAGCCACCCTATACATTACATTTGCTGAGGAAATAAGTCTACTTATTCCCTTAAAACAGACATATTTTCTTAAGGTCTACTGAATAAGTAGAAAAAAATATCTTCCCACTAAACTTTTTTGCAAAACTAGTCTCTAAGACGAATTCAGAACGTTTGGCTATGTTAGACTCATAACAAAATCATGTCAATTTTACGACAATTTCTTCTTTAGCGTGTAAAATATTAACGCATTAATCAATAGAGACTTTCAAATTTTAGTGGCCTATATTCAGAGTAAGCGTTTATTTTTATTTTTTTACATTAAAATAACACGATTATGTACCAACAGGTGTTGTACAAACACCAAGATATGGACAACAACATCACCACATCGACCACATTGTCCACATCGTATAACGCAGAGTTGCAACGGAGACAAAGCCTGCCAAAAATTTACTGATTTAAGTGATGAGGCACCAACGTCCTATAATTTGGTTTCCGTTCTTTTCATTATTGGCTTTATTTGAGTGTCTTTAAACATGTTTCTCCAGTAAAGTGTATGACTGGTCTACTGTCGACCAATGTTGGCCTGAAGTTCACATCGGTGTCAATAATGTGTAGAATTTAGTGGTGGAGAAAAATGCTTATTCGTCATTCGATTTTTCTCCTCTGGGAAGTCAATTGGTTTTTAAATGTATTTTTTGGAGAGAAAAGTCTACGTTTAACTAGTAGGTGGTGTGTTGGCTTACTAGAAGAGAGCTCGTGAGTTTAAAGCGCGGTTTTGACGTAGGAAATATCAAAAAATATTTCTTTCGTAGACTTCCTATCCGCAGTCTTCTGGCAAAAACTCTAAGAGAAACTTATCAATTTCATCGTTCTGCTGTAATGCAAACAAAGTTGTCAAATTGTTCTTCGAGGAACCGTAAATCGGATTTGACTTTGGCAAACTATAGTTTGCGATTATAGAAGTAGCCGTGGCTTATCTGTTGGCTTATTAGACGTGAGGCCTCGGTTCAAACCCTTGGTCAGGCATCTCCAACTCAACGAAATATGAAAAAATATTTATTCGGCGACTTCCTCTCAGCGGATTTCTGGCAAAAACTCTGAGAGTAAATAAAATTTGCCCTGAAAAGTTTCTCAAAAATCAGTCGTTCGAAATCGAATTTAAACTGTAGGTCCCCCAACTCATGTATAAAAATGTACGCACACCACTTAAGTGGTGTGAGAAACTAAGTCGTAATCCTGACTACAGGGTTGTAATGACCAATTATGTATGTATGTATGACTATAATTGAGCCGTATTTTGCTACTAGAGATTACGGTATGTAGTTTTAACAAAACCGTGCACCGTACAGAACACCACCGGATTACCAACCTAAAAGTATAAAAATGTGGACTAAAACTGTCTTAACATTATCGACTATTGCGACTTATCTAGAGATTTGTATTGTCATTCATTTTATTCCATACATAATGACTAGGTCCAAGCCTTGTAAAGTAATAGAAGCCTCTATCGAAAACATAACTTTATAGGCGTTTCTTTTTTAACTTTTCTTTTGGAACCCCAAAATTGTTAGAAAATTTAAATTGTAACTGAAGATTTTGTTGCGAAGCAGCATGTGCAACGAAGTGTCACAGTCTAAAAACAATGTCCTGTGTAAAATACTAAATCTTCTTTTCCATTACTAAGCGATGTTGCCTATGATAAAGTCAAGGGAGTCAAGGAGGTTCCCGTACAGATTATTTTGAAAAGGCCTGGAACGCCTTAATTTTCAACATTCGAAAAGGATGATGAAAATTATTTTCCCTACTTTCTGATATAAAACTGGATTGCTCGAGTTTGTGAACAAGATCCTTAACCTCCACATCACTTTAACTCAATACATACTTACTTATACATACATACATAACATACATACTTGGTCATTACAACCCTTCAGTCAGGATTACGACCTAGTTTCTCACACCACTTATGTTGTGTGTGTTAATTTTATACATGAGTGGTAGGACCTACAGTTTAAAGTCAACTCCGAACGACAGATTTTTTGAGAAATTTTTCATGGCAATTTTATTTTCTCTCAGAGTTTCTGCCAGAAATCTGCTGAGAGGAAGTCGCCGAAGAATTATTTTTTCATATTTCGTTTTGATGTCTAGCCTGGGGCTCGAACCCTGGCTTTAAGTCTAATAAGCCAACTCACTACCTACTAGACTACGGCGACTTTAAACATACTTACTTATACGGTCAATAAATTTCTTAGGTCAGGATTACGACCTAGCTTCTCACACCATCCATGCAGTGTGATTTAATTGTATACATGATTAACGGGACCTACAGTCTAAATTTGGCTCCGAACGACAGATTTTCGAAAAAATTGTATTTTTTTCAGAGTTTATACCAGAAGACTGCTGCAGAGGAAGACGCCGAAGAAATATTTTTCGAATTTTGCTGATATCTCAAGTTGAACCCCCCTGTCTCTATCTAATAAGCCACCACACTACCCACTAGACCAAGACCTAAGGAATTAATGAAAGCCAGTGTCCTACTGAAATTGAAAGCGAATACAAACGTAACCGGTTATATTACATTGTGGCTAATTACACTGATGGACCATGTTGAATTCTTTTTTACTTCTTTTATACTACTTTTATATTGAGACTGTCAATAAGTTTAAAGCATTTGAAACTAATTACACGACAATGGTCGTGTAATTAAAAATGCAAAATTGAGTGTGTTTATTAAGACAATGTAAATTCAACACATTTTGTTTTTTCTTTTGAATTCTTAATGAAATTCTATTTCATGAAAAAAAAGATTACATTACTTTAAGTCACTGCACACACAAACGAGACACAGTTTACATATTGCATTTTATGTAAAGAATGTCTTTCTGCTGATGAGCAGCAGCAACACTTACAACAACAGCAAATACGACTTTTACTTACATTCATAACAAACAAAAACATCATTGAGGATGGCCAACAAAAGCATTTTGAAATGGAAAATTACTCATTCACTCACTCATTCACTCACTAACTGACATAGTTAGTCAGTCGGTCATACATTTTATATGTGCCCTCCTCCTTTACTCTGCTCCACTCGTCTGTACTGGTCCGTGTATGAAAAGTGCATGTATTTTTTGATGTCTAAAGATCTGAAGCAATTAGAAGCCAAGATGGATGGATGCCTGGACATCAACATGGACAACTGAATGGATGGGCAGAAGACAAACAAGACGTTCGTTGGCAATAAATAAATGAAGCAATGGAAACGGACAAGACATACATACATACAGAAAGAAAATTATTCACTCAAAAGTTTTGTTCCTTTTTCTTCTTTAGTTTGGAAGACTTACAAATAATGGGAATAATCGCATAAGACAAGACAAGAGTAAATTTGACAAGACGATAGTTGCTGAATATATACAAAATATATAAATTTCTGTGTGTGTGTGTACTTTTTAATACCGAGTGTGTTGTAGTGGCCAATGTGTGTTTTTGTCTTCCTTAAAGTCGTCTGAACTCTTTTTATATGTGATTTTAAAATTAGTTTTAAAAATTTAATAGAAGTTTAATTAAAAAAAACAAAAATTTTAAAATATTGACTTACCACCAGAGATCAGCAATGAATCGTTTTTTCAACAATATTGAAATTTATCTACGTACTCTGATTCATTCATACTCACTGCAACGTTGATTTATAAGTACAGGTTGCAACGAGCATGCTTACAACGTTGACATCAAACTCATACCACTCGAAATATGTTTGATTCACTAGCCTACTCATATAGATTCATAACTTTTGAAAAATACTTATTATACTTATAAATGATTTGAGTGACTCGAATCATTCATCAAAATTTACAGTCTTAGTTGTTGTTGCATTTACAACAAAATAAATAAGACACATAAGCAAAAAAGGCAGAGCATCAAAAAGAGCAAACACACAATCTTCTAGTGAATATTTTAGTGTTCGTTGTGATTCATACTTATTTTGTGCTTCGTGTATATGTTGAGTTATGGAAAGTCGAAATCAAGAACAACATACGTGTTGTTAAGTATGAATACGATGAGTAGTTCAAACTTTGAATATGAGTAGAAGTTCAATGATATTAAATTAAGTACGAATGCGTATAAGTATCAGAAGTTATTAGTATGATTCGATTCTACTAATCTTTTTGAATACTAATTGCTGATCCCTGCTTTCCATATACGTTAATAAAATAACGGAGCTTCAGCAGCAGAAGAAATTAAAATTAACAAAAAAAAAAAACACATTTCTGGAGACAAAAAGCCTAAATGGTAAGGAGGGGTTTCTGTCTTTAGGTCAGTGTCAAACTCTCAAGCAGGGCTTTCTAAAAAAGATACATTATTTACGGATCAAATCCATTTTTTGTTACGGCCCAATTCACCAATCCACAAATTTTTGCTGAAAAGGAAAACATAAGCAAAATGCCTAAGATTCGCAGAGTGCTGAATTTGCCAAAGTAAACCCAGGCAATAAAGCCAGTGTTCTGAGTTAGTGCCACTTGCCAAGAGACTCAGTTTTGAGTAATTCCAAGAATCAAATACCGCATAAACTGAAGCCATTCATTATGCTACCTGAAGATCACGGATGAACATGGACAAACTTTGAGAACCTTATAATGGATTTAGAAAGGCAATAATAATTCTAAATAAAAGCCCAGAAAGAATGCCCTTCATATCATTATGGAACTGTTATATTAGTGCAACACTCATGTGTACATGTTTATTGATTTCAAGCGAGAAAAGCGTATCGGTGTAAAGACAATTTAGATTGCCGAAGTTTGTATCCAACAATTAAGTCGCTTAAGATGGTGCCCTGGTAGTCTATTGGATAATGTGCCAAAGACACTACACCGAGCATGGTCGAAGTTATTCAGCTCGTGTATAATTAATTAAAATTTATAATTCTACTGTCATGAATAAATAAATACGTCGTTCATGACGGTGACGGATGATGGTTGCAAGATCAGGTTAGATGTGTTAGAACATTAGAGTTCTAAAGTAAAATGCGCCATTTATGTCTTAAAATTTAGAATTAAGTACTCTTTTAACTCCTTACTATTTCTTTAGAAAAATTAAATCTGTCACATTCACTTCACTCATTGGAGTTTTTTTTTGGATGGAAGGAAGACAAACAGACAATAACAAAAACACACACATTGTACGGTACACCGAATTACACAAACGACTACATAATGTTAAGAAAGATAATATACGAAGAGGGAACAAAACAAAGATCAAAAATTTAAGAATAACAGTTAAAACGTGCCTAAATATTGCTATCTGGAGTATTCAGGCAGTCTGATATCATAAAACCAACATCAGCTAATGAGAAAAACGTATTTGAAGGTTGTGAGGTTGTATTTAACGCAAGTAATAGTTCTGTGACATCAATTTGTACCATTTTTGATAACCGACAACTCAGTCGAAGTTCTGAAGGCTAATTATCGCAGTCGATCTCATGTGACATTTATTTGAAGTTGCGATTTTCTTTAATTTTCGGATTCGTTATCGAGAAAATATTTTTAATGTTGATTATTTTTTACAATACTTTATTAAAAAATCGGTCGTATCGAGTCCTATCATCATATAAACCCTTAAAATCGAAATTAATTTAGATACGCATTTATTTCGATCATGAGTGCTATAATTAGGTCTTGTACCCAACCATAACCGAACTATCAGTTGGCAAAGTTCGAAAGTCAATGTTGGAAGGCCCGAAAGAAATTGTTTATATGATCGACTCCAAACAGGCTTTAAATTGGTCGTTTAAAGGGTTTACAATACTATGTATGTCTATAGTTTGTTATTCATTTTTTTAATACAGATTGTATATCATTAGTCAGGAAAGAAGACGGCTGAGAAGGTTTTGCCTGCATATTGCAGCATCAGTCTTAAAAATTTTGTCGCTAAACCAAGACATTCATACAAAAATATTTTAAAATTAAAATAAAATCAAATGAACTACTTTGATTAACAGGCTATACTTCCCTTTTATTTGCAAATAATCTCAAATAAGTTCAATCATTATTTTAATTTTCAATAAACAAAATTTTTTTTCATTTTTTTTTTTATTGATTTCTGGCCTAAATGATCATAAATTGTTCTGCCTCCAGATATGGCATAAAAAACCAAAACAAACAAAAAAAATGGAAAAAATACAAGCGTAAATAATTCGTAAGAAACCAGTTCATTTGTGCTTTTAATTTTCGGTCTTACACAATCCATTCCAAACATTTTCAAAAATAACAACAAAATCAATAAATCATTTATTTATACGTACGTACATCAGAAAGAAATGCAATTAACTTGTGTGATATCAATTAATCAATCAGGGTGTTTGTTGCACATGCATTTCCATGCCCCACTATTTGTGAAAGGCAATTTAAAATAACCGGCAGACAGACAGCCAAAGAAACACACACGGAACTGTGTGCTGTTTATGCGAAAGAGTAAGTATGTGTGTCCACATTATTGCCAATTGATTCGAAATTAAAACAAGCGGCTAAAACATAATACAAACAGCAACAACAACAGCAACTGCTACTACAACTACTACAACAAAAAAGACAAGAATAGGCCACAGTAATAAAACATGGGATTCAGATTCTTCCGAATCAAAACATTAAAACTGGAATTATTTTTCATCAACAAGAAATTGAAAAATAATAAAAAAAAACAAATTAAATGCCTTCAGTACTGATCTCTGATGTACTCTATACGGCTATAAGTAGTAAATATAGAGGAGCTATTTTAGATACCAGAGACACCATTAAGACTTGAGATATCTCAGCCATTTGTAATGTTGAACTAAATGGCTTTAAATTATTCGTAGCTGTTTAAAACAACTATGCTGGTCATAAACTGGTAACAGATCTAGTTCGAGCACATCCTCGTGGCTTTAAATTATTCGTAGCTATTTACAACAACTATGTTGGTCATAAACTGGTAACAGATCTAGTTCGAGCACATCCTCGTGGTGGGATGGCCTTCGAGAACCGAAGGAGGAACGATTTTAGTACCTGCCATGAATCCTAAAGCAATGTCTGCAGTACGGCCTTCGTACGCTTCCTTCCTAAGCTACGAAGCTAAGAGCAGCCCACAACTATGCAGCGTAGCATCGATGCTCAGAGTGTGCGGCTACTCATGGCTTCTGTTATCCACGTAAGAGGAGGCTAATCACAAAAACGGTATACCTATTAATCTTTAGATAACAGCCATATTCAATAAACTCTAGACTTTAGGCTAAATTGAGTTATAAATTATTACTCCACTCTGGAATTCACCTACATGGCGAGGTAATGTTATTGGAGCACACAATGAAATACGCTGTGAAGAGCTAGTAATCTGTTTACGTGCGAATTTAAGGCCAGGAACCACAACATAATTATTACGCAATGTTTTACGCCCACAGAAAAAAAACTAAAGTTATCGTTAGCACTTCGAAAACCCTTAATGAGGTTCACACCGCAGATATATGTACCTGTATGTCTATCAACACCAGTGTGAAACGTTCATGCAGACACGACAAAAGAAGATAGTTTGTTGGGGAGGCTGAAACAGCAACTACAGTTGGGAATCTAAAACTCCTATTTGGCTGCACATATCGCTTGTTAAGCAGTATATTAAATAAAACCATGCCTATTTGAAACGGCAACGCGAAGCTGTTAATGGATCCAACGGAACAGTGAAGAGACGTTCGCAGTAATAGTACAATACCGATAATGATTCCCTATCCATCATCGCAAATACATCGAAGATTTCGCGGATTAAAGCTTGAAAACCTGCACGAACAGACGATAGTGTAATGGAAATTCTTAAGTCTAATCCGAAAATGAGTGTGTGAGTTCTTCACACTCTGTTGAGGAACATCTGGAAAAACAAACTCTTAAAGACTAAATGTATGCAATGAACTTTGATAAAGTTTAGGAAAGAAGGTGTTGCCAAAACGGATATCGGAGAATGAGAGATTGAGGAAATAGCGCTAGATTGACCACACATCGCTAAAGCCTATATACAGAAATGTGGCTGAAAGCTGTAGTAACTTCCAAATTTCTTTTATGTTTTTTATGGCACTAGTCGCTCCCTAAACGACATGAATGGTATTCATAGTAATAATAAAAGTAAAATTAACTTCTTAACTAAACACTTTTCTCACTTTATTTGTAACGTGTAAGTTCTTCGAAAAAAAATCTGATATGCAAAACGCAATCGATAAGGGATTGGTAGATTGGCAAGAATCTTTCGGAACATATTGTTACGTTTTTACCTTTTTAAAAACGTTTAAACATGAGTTCGTTAATTGCAAACCAAGTAAAAACAAATATGTGTTTATTTTCTCTTAAACTCTCTTTATTCTTTACACGACTTTTGTGTGCCACAGTATACAACTTAACGATACAACAATAATTTGCTTGTACACTATTCTATTCCACACTTCTGTCCGCGTTAACACTAACAACTGTTCGTTAGATCTTCTCTGCTTACAACCTTTTTGCAAGCAATACCACTTGTACGTTCAAACCGCAACGCGTCTTCACACAAGGCTGACTGAATTATAATTAACTCGCTGCCAGCCCTGCTGCCCTTTTATATACGTACACAATCAGTATGATGAACGTTATCGATGTGGAGGGTTCTTGCTCTCGCTTTCTCGAGAATTCTATTGCTACATTATTGTTTGTGTACCTTGCTTACGTTGTCCATCCCTTTTTGCCGCATACATGTTGTTGTTGGTACCAGGCGCAACCAGGTTCGTTGTACATATGTGTGTCTGCAGCTTTAGATAATCAACACGTTCATTGTATTCTTAGTGTTAGTGTGTATTTGTATCGTGTGGCTTTTGCTTATCGTTTTTATTGTTAAACGATATTAGGTCGTTTCGATTTGCGTAACAATATGTTTACCAACATGCTTTAAGGTACGTCAATCAATGAACTGAGAAATTAGAATAAAAAACTAAAATATAATTGAATACCTAAATAGATTGTCTTGCCCATTTAAGCAATTCGCTATCATCAGCAGATAATGAAGTTTTTGTGACCAGAAATTGAGGACACGAACCTGGAAGTTATGTGATTATAATTAGAACAACTCAAGGGATAAAGAATGAGATTATTCGTCAGTGCCATGATGGCCTAGTTGGTAGTGTGCTAAACTTCCCACCAGAGACTCTGTGTGTGTGGGATTGTGCAATTGTTTGTCTGATTACTCACAATAGAAAAAAGAAAGTGAGAATTATGATTAAAATGCAATTCTCTAACAAAAAGTTATGAATAAGAGAAATAAAAAAAATGTGGCACACTACCCTTTCCTTTTTCCTGCATATAGCCTTTCCTGTATTTCAACACAATAGACTGCAGGAATAGCGGTCGTCTGTCCTGAGTGTTGGTCTCAATAAAAATATTAAAATACGCCCCTGAAACATTTTCGTGTTATTTGCTTACTTAATTGGTCATTACAACGCTTCAGTGAGGATTACAACCTAGTTTCTCTTAATGTGTTAATTTTATACATGAGAAGAGGGACCCACAGTTTAATGTCGACTCCGAACAACAGATTTGAGAAACTTTTCATGGTTCTCAGACTTTTTGCCAGAAGACTGCTGAGAGGAGAAGTTGCCGAAGAAAAATTTTTTCATATTCCGATTTGAGCCAGGGGTTGAACCACGGCCTCACGTCTAGTAAGCCAACGCACTACCTACTAGATTACAACGACTTTTGTTTTATTAACACACATAATTGGTCATTACTTTACACATCAGTCAGGATGTCGACCTAGCTTCTCACAAACACTTATGCTGTGTGTATTAATTTTACACATGAGTGGTGAGGCCTAGAGTTTAAAGTCGACTCGAAACGACAGATTTTTGAGAAACTTTTCCATGGCAATTTTATTTGCTCCCAGAATTTTTGCCAGAAATACGCAGGGAGGAAGTGGCCGAAGAAATATTTTCTCATATTTCGTTTCGTTGGGGGTTTGAACCGTGGCCTCGTGTGTAATAAGCCAATACACTACCTACTAGACTAATGTTCAGAGATCAGCAATAAATCGTTTTTTGGCTACTCATAAGCACTCATGAAATTTTGAATATACGTCAGTCAACAATATTGAAATTTAACTATGTACTGTGATTCATTCATACTCACTACAACGTTGATTTATAAGTACATGTTGCAATGAGTATGCGTACAACGTTGACATCAAACTCATACCATTCGAAATATGTTTGATTCATAAGCCTACTCATTTAGATTCATAACTTTAGAAAAATACTTATAATACTTATAAATGATTCGAGTGACTCGAATTATTCATCAAAATTTACAGTCTTAGTTGTTGTTGCATTTACAAAAAAGAAAAAAGACATAAGCAAATAAGACGGAGCAGCAAGTAGAGGAAACACACAACCTTATAGTGAGTATTCTATTATTAGTATGCGATTCATACTTATTTTTGATTGAGTTATGGAGAGTCAAAATCAACAACATCATACGTGTTGTTAAGTATGAGTATGATGAGTACTTTAAACTTGGAGTATGTGTAGAGGTTGCATGATATAAAAATAAGTATGAGTGCGTATAAATATCAGAAATTATGAGTATGGCTGCCTTCCAAAATGTTAGTTGCTTTGTGCTTGAACAAAGTATCGTGTTTCATAATGCCGCTGTACAAAACATATACAATGTATTCTATTTCAAAACGTAGTCAATGTATTTTTTTAACGCAGTCGAAATGCAATCAATCATCTGATTTATAGTTGATGCATTCTTTGGTTACTTTGCATATCTGCATACATAGTTTATATGCAGTAGTAGAACTGCATACAAACTTTATATTGATACATTTTGGAAGGCAGCCTATGATTCGATTCTACTCACCTTTTGAATAGAATACTTATTGCTGATCTCTGCTTCTGTTTTATTTACAATTAATTTTTCTACCGTCCGCATTGTATTATCACTACAACGTTTTTTAGGTGCAAATTCTCTACTTGTTTTTAATGACTTGAACTAATTGGTTGATAAGTAATGGCAAGTCTACCAGAAATTCTACTTTTGCTTTATTTTATTGCAGAGAAGGAAAGACACAACAAGAACAAATACTAAACACTTGTTGTAATAAAATATTTTAATTAAACCTGCTTTAATACACGAACCCAAAGGCTGGGCAATGTTTTTCTTTTTTTATGGCGGCGGTGATTTTTTTAATGTTTTTTCTAATCATTTAACATGACAACTTCGTACTAATTTTTCTAAAGTCAGTTTGCATTGATGTCAGTTCGACAGTGATTTAAAGCAAATTAACAAAATTTATAAATAAAAATGCACAGCAAATATTGCAGGCAGTTTTATTCGTTTCTATTTTTTTGCATTGGTTATAAACAATTTATTTTTGAAAATATTTTGAGCGACATGTAGCCAAATAAATAAAAAAAACGAATTTATTTTAATTGACCAAAATGAAATCGGCTAAAAATATACAAAAAAATGGACAAAAATAGGAAAAGAATTTGGAAAGAAATATTTAAAATGACAGCAAAGATTTAAAATCAATTTAATAAAACATCATAAACAGATGAACTTGTACGAGTAATTTACACAATTTGCTGAGGACTATCAAAAAAAAAGATAACCATCTGTCGAAAATTTCTTATAGAAAATCTATTCGTTTTTTAATATTTTTGTTTTAAATTATGATTCAAATATTTCTTAGTACAACTCTACCATTCTATAAATTAAATTTATACCATATGTATGCGTACATACATACATACATACAATAACATATGTATGTAAGATGAAGAAAATTATACTCTGGAAATAATAAATAAATTTGTATGTTTATTTTGCATAAGAAAAATCACTGACGCATGCAATTTCTTCAATGGCAAATGTTAACAAAAAAATAAAAAAAAAAAAAAATAAAAGAAAGAATAAGAAAATCTACATACATACATATGAGAGTGTGTTGTTTGCATCTCTGCATTGTACCAAAACATGTGAAATTTTTTGTTGTAATTGTCCGAGTAATCTTTCGACATCATGACCAACAGCCATCATCCAACAAAAGAAGTCAATTTTTAAATTAAATCTACACTTTTTGTTTCGGCTCTCTTTTTTCTCTCTTTTTTCTTCAACTTTTTTTTTTGTAAACTTGCTCCCTTCAAATATTTATTTTTTCTTATGTAATGCACACACATGTATGTTCATCGAAACACTAAGCAGCAATTGAATATTTCTTAATGAAGTTTTGCAAGAAATTATTTGAAGTCTTTTGTCCTCAAAAGAAAATTACATTAATCTTCCGGAAAAGAAAATCAACGTTTTACACGTTACGTTATTTATTAAACCCAACATTCAAGAGGCTTTTTCATTACGATTTCTTAGCGCTCATTAACATATTACGAGAGTAATTAACCCATTCGCTGCCAAGGACGAGTATACTCGTCTATAAATAATAAACTTCATCGTGTATTTAAACCAAAATTTTATATCAACTAAATCACTTATGATACCTTATCGTCATGATAGGATTTGTAACAAAGTCCAATACATAATGGAGGTATGTCAGGACAGCCCGGACTGTAATATCGAGTCTCCTTTCGAATGCTTTTCGTTGCACAAACTCTACATTGGCGAGTTGGGTTTTCCTTTTGTTGTGTGGGAGGAATAGCATCAAGATAATGAAGGGAACTTGGGGAACTAATGAACTGTTCTTGGGGTATGATTGACGTAGATTGATGAGATTGAATGACTGCATCTTGGCTTCCATTGAGCCAATATTGTAAACATTAACACTCAAAATATAAATGGCAAAGGGAATGACTTCATATAATTTAGGCTTGGCAGCGAATGGGTTAAACAACTCTGACTCAGCTCAGAAATTCCACTGGGTCCTCTTAAGTAAGTCAACATAAAATACAGTTAACCCTTCTACAACGCGGGTTCCTATAACGCGTTTTCGCTACAACGCTGTGCCCAAAATGCATACATTTTCTTACAATGCTACTCTTACAAAGCGATTTTTACGAATTTAAAGAAATTCGTCGTTCAACACTAAAAGCTTGCTGGAAACCACTATTACCGGAAATAGACGTTCGGGGCACTGTTTCTACACCAATAGAAGATGAATATAGGAACATTGTGAGATTGGCGCCTACAGTAGAAGGTGATGGATTTGATGAAATAACAATTTCAGACGACGAAATAAACAAAGCAGAATTAGTGGCTTGACTGAAAGTAAATAAAAATTGCCATGAAAAGTTTCACAAAAAATCCGTCGGTCGGAATAGCCTTTAAACTGCAGGTTCCTCTACTCATGTATAAAAGTAACACACACAACATAAGTGGCCTGAGAAACTAAGTCGTAATCCTGACTAAAGGGTTGTAAATGACCACTTATGTATGTATGTATGTTCTATGTACAGTGATAATACCTATCAAATAAAAAATCTCAATAAAAAGCCCATTCTGTTCTTACAATCAATATTCAACCCGGCGGTCAAACATTTTCTAAAGGAAACCAATCCGAGTCCAAACTAAATTTTGCTATTGCAGCAATCTTTAAATTAGGGAGCTTGTTAATAGTTGTCAGAAAGTGAGAGGTCACAAAATTCCGTCTTTTGATGACAAGAGTGGGGCTTTGAAGCAGAAGTCATTTATTGTAATGTCAAATCTCTTGGCACGCCTACCAAAAGGACATTTGTTCGTAAGAATCGCTATTGTGCGGTGAATATGATTTAAGAATAAAAGTCTCCATAGATGGCCAGCAGAGTCTAGCAATATTGGGCATGTTCTCTGCCTATCAACGAGGTCGAACCTCCGTGAAAAACAAATTAAAATGAAGCAATCGAAATACCTATGCTGTGCAACCTGTGGGAGCTTACGAGCTCCGTACCGGCCCGGTATAGCTCATCAGTAATGTAATTTCCAACGATTTCCCTAAGTCCTGGAACTAATGCCTTTGAATAATATTTTTGAATATTTTCTTGATAAATCCTCAGCTTTTATAGAAAAGAACGGACGTTGAATCTATATTCGTTAGGGTCTGAATCAGTGGTGTTGTGTTAATTTTTTTTTTACCGGAACGCGTTCCGGTTCTCTGTTCGGAAAAACAAGCCGGTTCGTTCCGGTTCGGGTTCGGTTCAAACCCTTGCTTATAAAAATACATATAAAAATTCGTCAAAAATTAGAAAAAGAAATCAGCAATTCTTTTTAATTTTTTTTTTCAAAACGTCAGCCAATACTCGTTATCAGAAATCATCTTTAGTTCCGGAACGCGTTCCTGTCCAAAAAGGAAGTACCGGAACGTCGTTCCGGAGCGTTCCGGCTCGACAATACTACTGGTCTTAATTGCAGCCGCGCTTTTGTCTCCCTCAGGAGACTTTCGGGGAAAATTCAGCCATCGTACAATCATAACCTTGACTTCGAAAACATGTCTGTACAGATGTATGTATTTATGTCTTCCCAGAATAGGAGCATATACATAGTCCAGACTGGGCCAGGATTTCACTGCATTCAGTCTTACTGTCACCATTTCATCCTTTTGCTTTAATAGAAGGTCAGAAGGGTGCCAAATGAATACAGCAAATAATGACTTGTTTGGAGCAGAACAGAATTCACATGTGATCAGGACAGTGTGACTGTCTGGGTACTCTGTCGGCAGTGGTATTGGTGTATGCACTTCGTTCACTGAACTTGTACACCATAAAATAAAGTTGGTTTTACCGCGGCCCGATATTGTCTTGTGTAAGACACCAGATCTTGCAGTTGTAAAGCGCTAGGATCAGATTCGAGGGCGATGAGAAAAGAAGGATGTTAATTTCCTTTCCAAAGCCGCCTTAAGACCAACATATATAGAAATTTATTACAATTATATTGCCGGAAGTAAAAACGACAAGATTAACGCTCTTTTGGATTACTAACTTAAATAGTCATTACAACCCTTTCGTCAGGACTATGACCTATGCTATATAGCGATTGATAATTTTGTCCAAGAGCCATGGAACATACATTTCATTTTCATATCAATTTTATTTGCTCTCAGAGTTTTTGACAGAAGAGTAGTAAGAGGAAGTCGACGAAGATATATATTTTTTATATATCGTTTGATTCCAGATATCTGAGCTGGTGGTTTAACCAAAGATTTTCGTCTAATGAGCCAACAGACTACCTACTAGACTACGGTGACTTCGTTTTGGATTATCTACCAAAATATAAGACGTCCATATCTTTAGTAAATGTTGGAGCAATACATATTTATGAATTTTATTACGAAGCTCCGTTGGTGGTACAATAGCTGTGTCTTTACCCAAATACATCACAGTGTAAAATCATTACATTACACTTTACACTAAAAATCAAAATCTAAGAATATATGTATGCATGTATTCTTCTGTGCGTGTGTTTTTTCATAAATGGTAGACAATAATGAACAAAAATATTATTTTCTTTTCCTATTTTCTTTTTTTTTTTGTTTTCTTTCATTCTTGCATTTCTTTCTTAAGCAAATAAAATAAATTCTGTCAGAAATTTTGTTTTGAAATAAAGGAACGAACATGTTTAAATTACAACAACATAAAGAAAAAGAGGAACTACAGGCTCTTAAGATGCAAAAACATACAAATCAGACAAACCAAACAAAACAACTGACCAGTATTTAAGAAAAAAAAGGAATTTTTTTTTGAAATTAAAAACAAAAAAAAATATTTTTTTTTAGAATTGATGAATACAGGAAAGGTTTGAGGAGGAGACATACTTGACTTGAAAAGGGCGAGTATGTTAAGTCGTTATGAAAATGTGTAGTACAGTGAATGCTATTGAAATAATTACAACTCAAAGAAATTTAATTTTTCAAAACAAATTCATCATAATTTTTCATTCATTTTCGCCGTCTGACACAGATACATATCAGAGATCAGCAATGAGTATTCAAAAGGATGAGTAGAATCGAATCATACTCATAATTTCTGATACTTAAACGCATTCATACTTATTTTAATATCACTTTGTCATATCCAAAGTTTGAAGTACTCATCCTATACATACTCAACAACACATATGATGTTGTTGAATGCGACTCTCCATAACTCAACATATACACGAATCACAAAATAAATATGAACCGCGTACGAAAAATAAAATACTCACTAAAGGGTTGTGTGTTTGCTCTGCTTGCTGCTCTGTCTTTTTTGCTTATGCGCCTTTTTTCCAACTAAGACTGTAAATTTGTACTCATTTCTAAGTATTATAAGTATTTTTCTAAAGTTATGAATCTAAATGAGTAGGCTTATGAATCAAACATATTTCGAATGGTATGAGTTTGATGTCAATGTTGTACGCATACTCACTGCAACCTGTACCTATAAATCAACGTTGTAGTGAGTATGAATGAATCAGAGTACATAGTTAAATTTCAATATTGTTGACTCACTTATTTTCAAAATTTCTTGCGTGCTTATGAGTAGCGAAAAAGCGATTTATTGCTGATCTCTGCTACATACACATAACACGAACGAATGTGTGTGTATGTGTGAAGAAAGGTGATGGACCCTTAAAGAAAGAGGTCCAACTTAGAGCAGCGTTTAAGTCCATTATGATTTCACAATCAATATACAATTCGGGCATCAAACATGCCTCAGAGGTAACCAACCTGAGTCCAAAAAAACTCTAGTTTTTGTAAGAATCTTTATATTCGACATCCACACATACATAATTACAACCCTTCAGTTAGGATTACGACCTAGTTTCTCACACCACTTATGTTGTGTGTGTTAATTTTATACATGAGTGGTGGGACAGTTTAAAGTCGAGTCCGAATGACAGACTTTTGAGATATTTTTCATGGCCAGAAATCTACTTAGAGAAAGAGATATCGAAGAAATATTTTTTCCATATTTCGTGGTCTCACGCCTAATAAGCCTACACTGCCTACAGTCGCTTTCTAGGACATGGTTTTGTTTCTACGAAATTTTTCCTTTCATACATTGAAAATGTTCAGAAAGTTTATTAAGTCGTCTGTATCAGCTGCATAAGTGGTTAGATTACAAATCATTTACTTAAGACATCATATTTTACTTTTATTTGGGCTCTCATTAAATGCAGTAACATTTTAACTTAATCAAAGACATTGGCGTTGTGTTGGCGAAGATAGTCTTAGGAAAGGTTACATGTCGAGTAGACATATATCTACAATAGATTTTCTAACTACTTTAAGTATCAGCCTGACTTAAAAGATAGATTATGAATTTTTAACTGCGCTATTTGCAATTTCACTGACAAGCTTGGTCTGCCACATTAAGATTACTGCAGAACCTACCATGATGTGACAGAAACGGATTCGGTGCAACTTCAGAACAGACGTCATTGGTTTTTGGGAAACAGAACTTGTCTGAGAACAGCTCATCAACTAAGGATCAGCCTGACTTAAAAGATAGAAATTTATGAAAAATTTGTCATCTTACTTGTATACGAATTAAATAAATCGAGAAATTACAAATTTATGTAATGTTTCACACAAGTATTAAAAAAAACTATAATTAAACCTGCGGGGTAGTATGCAATCCCTTTGGAATGCAGAAATATTGTATTAGGCCGATGATACATTATTTCTTAATTTCTAATCATTATTTTAGTGTCATAAATCATTTCATGTTTGTCTTCTAATTTCTTTACTTGGTTCCTCTGTGAAAATATATTTGGTTGTTGTATTGGGTGAAGTGGTAAGTCACTTTACTTATAAAGCCATATATGCTGTTTCTGTAAGACAAACGCCTATTTGGATTCAGTGAACTCTTTTAAAAGCCAAGCAGTATGATATTCATATCGTATAGGCACCTCTGTAAAGAAGAGGAGGTAAAGGCAAGTGTTCTTCTGCAATTGGGAATATACGCAGCACTATATCGAAGAAGAAACAAGCACGTTCGAAGAGGCGATACATACATAAATAATTGGTCATTACAACCCTTCAGTCAGGCTTACGACCTAGCTTCTCACACCACCCACGTTGCGTGCGCTAATTTTATACATGAGTGACGGGTCCTACAGTTTAAAGTCGACTTCGAACGACAAATTTTTTTGAAAAAATTAATCATGGCACTTTTATTTAAGCAGATTTTATTTAATCTGCCAGAAATCTGCTGAGATGATGTCGCCGAAGAAATATTTTTTTGAGCCATGGCTTTGCAGTCTAATAAGCGATAGTAAATGATTTATCAGTAAAGTTAACTAGGAGTCTAAGTCGCTGCTCTATAAACTCTGAATAGTTCAGGAATGAGGGTAAACAAACTGCATCTACCAACTTACTTACCTTAAACAAGTAAATATTGGTGTAACACAATTCGCGTCATTCCTCTTCTCTAAAGATCGTTATTGTATATCATAATCTGATTCATGGCTCATCGCAATTTACGCTACAGTTAGACAAGGTGTGATGGATTATCTGAATTTAAAGATACACGAATTGAATTTACAGCTCCTTCTATATAAATTACAACTCACGGCGAGGATTTGCTGATAGCGTGCAACAGCAATAGGTTTTCAATGATGACTTTTCGAATAAAATTTTCCTCATTTCTAATATAGAAAGTTGTCACATATTATCTGAAAAAAGTGACTCTTCATGAGCATTGTGAACAGTGTATGAGTATGTTCTCACCCAGTCGGTGTTACGAGTAACGCAATATGGCCTATTTTGTTTTAGGTTAGGTTAGCGGGTAGCTTGCCGTTCACAGGCAAATTTGCCCGGTGGCCTATATGGCCCATTATGTTTCCCAGTGTGAAGTAAGCCCCCTTGACGACGACGTCTGTTTTGAAATGCAGGACAGACACATAAAAGGTGTTGTACCGATTCCGTTCCTTTCACACCATGGCAGCTTCTGCAGTAAACCTTGTCGGGCCGGGCGAGCTGTCAGCGAAATAGCGCAGTGTTTCAGGAATTCTTTTCTATCAGAGTGTTAACCGTTCCGTTGTAGAATTTAAGCAGTTCATTGGTTTTCCTGCCATCCACTGCTGGTCATTGTCTTTTCGAAATTCGGAAACCATGTGTAGTTTTTTGAATGCCATGCTGGTTTTTCCAATTGGAAAAAGTGTTCATGTAGGGCACATACACTCCCTCTACGTCTCTTCTTCAGACATCATCGATATTTTCCATGCCATTTCGTCCACATTCTCATTTCCCTCTATGCCATATTGGCCCAGAACCAAGTAGCGACGGGTATTGTGTCGATGTATAGTATAGAGAGCCCTTGCAACTCTTGACGTCCTTTGGTTTTATGTGGTTGAATCCTAGCGCTTTGGTTGTCGCTTGACTGCCCACACATATGATTATGGAGGTAGGTTCCTGGTCTCATTCAATAGCAAAAGACTAGGCGTGAAATACGCTGGCCTCGTTAGGTAATCTGTATGACCCGTTCAGTGCCAGCTTATCAGTCTGAGGTCTATGATCCAGTTCCATATTTTTTGTCATTGTATGGAAATTTCCATGTGATAATCGCCTAATGTTTCGTCGAAAACTGCTTTAAATGGACAGGTACAACCAATTTCGATGTAGTGATTTCAGAAAGGATTATATTTCGTGCACAACAGCATGATCCAAGCATTACAATGAAATATAAGTTTCAATGAAAGCAGGGCTATATATGTGTCTTATATAAGTTTACTATTGAAACCGTATATTATATCGGATCATCCAACAGGGTCTTCTGAAATTTGATAGCTGATAATGGCTATCTTGTTGAGGCTGAGTTAGTTAAATTAAACATCAGTGCCAACGGCAAGCACTATAGATAGGCGATTACCTCTTTTAGTCTGAATTGGATGATCTGAATGCCAACGAAGTGTCGTTTCAATAGGACGCCGCTATACAACTCATTCCACTTTGGATATTGTGCACGAGCGATTTGGAGTCATGGTCCCGATTCGGCCTCGTTAAACTTTTTCTGGTAGAACTTTCTTAAGATACATATGTATGCGAATAAGCCACAAACCACAGCGGTCCTTGAACCCCACATAAACCAAGATACCGGTTGAATTCAGCCTGATTTTAAGCGCCAGAGTGATGCCACCCAGAGAAGCCATGACAGGCATTTGAAGGACGCTACATTCCACACATAATGACATGAATAGATCTTTCAAACGAATGAAAAAATCGAATAATAACTCACAAACATACATACATAACATAATTGCTTATTTCAACCCTTTAGTAAGCTAAGTCGTACCTAGCTTCTTACACCACATCGCCACATGAGTGGTGAGACCAACAATTTAAAATCGATTCCGAACGGTAGATATTTTTTTGAGAAACTTTCCATGGAAATTTAGTTACTCCCAGAATTTTTGCCAGAAATCTGCTGAGAGGAAGTCGCCGCAGAAATATTTTTTCATATTTTCGTTTTGATGTCTGATCTGAGGTTTACACCGAGGTCTCACGCCTCACTACCTACTAGACTACGACGACTATAACTCACACACTCTTTGCTTTATTTAAATTGAAATCTAATGACAATATTATGGGATTATCCGTAATATATACAGGAATATACATTAGTAAGTAAGTTTCATTGATTTTGCCCTCTTAATTGAATTCCCATAATAATGCATTTCATGTTCGCATGCAACTTGTTTGTCATTGAGAAAACCAGTTTGAAGGAGGAAAGACAACACATTACACTCAGACAACACAACTACTGGGCAAGCAAATGCATACATAAATCCATTTGTGGAACTTTCAATACCAACCAACCATGTGACCATGTACGTTGTTTGTACAAGAAGAAGAAGACTCTACTGATGTTCAAGATAATGACGTTAGTTTGTAGTAGGTCTAGCAGTAAAGATGGTAGTGGTAGCGGTGGTGGAGGTAGTGTCGGTGGAGGCGAGCCCGCCTGCTAAACTTTTAAAATGTCAATCAATTGTCTGTAGAATGTCAGAGTTGTCTGACATCTTTTAAATGAACTGACAAAGACGATTTATGGTTAAACTTTAAGATGGCGTATAACAAATACAATACATATCTACAAACATTTGCAAAAAAATGTAAAAGACCACTTACTTGAACTTGTGTAATGCAAACCAATACTTAAAGAGTATGCTACTAACTTGACCAGTATGAGTGTTGAGGAGAGGTTGTCCAATACTTGGTCAGTTTGAAATATTAGATACGAAATAAAGAAAAAAATCTTAAAGGGTTTTTTGTTGTTAAATGAAAAACTGAATTTGTTCTTCTTAACTTCCATAATTGTAACTCGAAAGGTTTTAAAAATAATTTTCGAATATTTTTTAATTGATTTTGACACAACTCAACAGTTTTGCTAGTTAAAATGCCAAAAAAAATCTAAAATGTATTACCTCCCCCTCTTCCCTCTCTTATATTTCTTACATTATTTGCAAATTTTTATGATTTTTACCATGGCTGGCCTCATTAACACTGTAATCGGGAATGCCATTATCGACGTTACAGTTACATTTACAGTCGCTCCCAGACTACAGTTTTCCAGCTTTTGTTTTACGTACTTTTTTTTTATGTGTCAGCTTTTAAGCATTTTTGCCTTTTGTTGTTGTCGTTGCTGTTACTGTTACTGTTACTATTCCAAACACATTGTTATATTCAGAGTTTCATTTAAATGACCATCTGTCTATTCATTCATTTGGAAAATATTTAATTAATTTTTGCCAATATTTTTGTATTTATCAAAAACCTGTACTACTTTTATTCACAACGTACGACGTACGTTCATACATATATTTCCAGCGAAAGAGCTAGCAAAAAAAAAAAAAGAAAAATAAAAATCGTATTGCAATTATAATTCAAATTGTACAACCGCCACACCTACTTAATAAACTAAATACTACTTACTTATATTATATGGCACAGTGGGACAGCAGTGTCTACAATGTGGTGTAGCAAAAGTTAAAATGTTGAAGAATTTTTAGAAATATATTGGCTGGCTACAAATTTTTTCCATCTTTCAAGCAAAATAAGGAATTCACTCCCATAAAACTGTTTGTTTTTTGAAGTAAACCAATTGGTCAAAAAATTTATTGTTAGCCAGCCAATATATCCAATACTGTTAGCAATTTAACCTCTTCAAACATTTTTGGGGGCCTACCACCTTCTTCATTTCTAGCTTAAAAATCAGTTACTATGAACCGTCAAACCATCTTCGGCATGTTGTTTCCGATAAAGAATGATCACCATATGCCTCGACAAACTTTCGCTGCGATTCTTCAGCACTTTTCTTAAAGTGAAAACAAAAAATTAATGCTTTCCTCAAATCACAATTTTCTATTACAAAATAAAGTTGTTTGTTCACTGATTTGATGTATATTGAATAAGTTTGACAGAGATCAACTACGACCCAAAAAAAAATTAAGGCTTGTTCAACATAAATTTTTATCTTGACACTCACGGGTACACCCGATATACATAAAAATTGACTTTAATTCTACAGAATAATTCTACTATTGTTGAGAAGGTTATATTGAAAGTGGCATACTTTGTAACTCCTTCTTGCTTTTTCAAGTTATCCCATCCATAATCTAATAATTATTTACTTTGTTTTTGTTTAATTAACCAAGTTATCCAAGCTACTAAGCAATAAGTGTTTACGATAGTGTTGAGAAGCCGCCATACTGTAGTACTTTGTTGTCTTATAAGACGAGGGGCCATGGTTCAAACCCCAGGTTAGGCAAAACAAAATGAAATACAAAAAAATTTTCTCGGCGACCTCCTCTCAGCAGATTTCTGGCAAAGAGTAAATAAAAATTGCCATGAAATGTTTCTCAAAATAACTGTCGTTCGGAGTCGACTTTATAACGCAGGTCCCGCCATCCATGTATAAAATTGGCACACACAACATAAGTGGTATGAGAAGCTACGTCGTAATTCTGAACAATTATGTATTATGTATGTATTCAAGATATCCAAGCTAATGCGATTTCTACTTACGACAGTGTTTAAAAGTCGCCGTAGGAGGTACTGTGTTGTCTTATTAAATGCGAGCCCGCAGTTCAACTCCTGACTCAGCCATCTCAAACAAAACGAAGTATGAAAAGAATACTTCTTCGACGACTTCCTTTCAGTCGTCTGATAAAAACTTTAAGAGCAAATAAAATACTCATGAAAAGTTTGTCAAAAAATATCTCATTCGGAGTCGACTTTAATGCGCTCAACAACGGTATGACTAGCTAGGTCTTAATCTTGACTAACTGGCTGTAATTGCCAATTAGGTCACTTACTAAGTGCAATCATAGAGAAAATATTACACAATTTCACCTTCGGCGGCTGCCTCGCAGCAGTCTTCTGGTAAAAAAACTGAAAGTAAAATTGTTGAAATTGCTCTGAAAAGTTTCTCAGAAATTTGTTTTTCGGAGTCAAAATTAACATACACAACACGGATTATGTGAGAAAATAGGTCCTGACTAAATGTAATGACCAATTAAGATAATACACATTCTCGTGATAATTTCTTTGCATTTATCATAGTAACTGGAAGATTAATTTTTTATTTCTAGACATGATAAAATTTTTAGCGACCTAATGCCAAATCTTCACTTCCTAGTGCTTTTTTCTATTGGAATTTATTTTCTTTGCGTCCAGTTTTTACAAGTTTTAGATAATTTTTTATCACTCTACTCTATCAGAGCAAATTATTATTTTGCCTGCAATTTTTCTATTCGAATATCCTTTTGCTTCGGATTATCCACTAAGCATTTTCTGCCTCGTTTAACCGCTTTCTTGGGCTCTTTTTCAAATAGTTTACTTTAATATTTCACTAATTTATTACTTTTTTGTATACAATTTCAATTTGAACGAAAAAGTTAGAAAAAAATTTGTTTGAACGTCGAGGTTCACAAATTAATGAACTTTTTGAACAATGCGGTCAAACGAATATCTTACTGAAAACAGTATTAAGCTTACAAATTAGAATAATAATCCACTTGAGGACAGTGATGATAAGCGGGGAATTCTTATATTGAAGTCTCGCTGACATAATTCCATTTGCCTTATTGAACATCTTCTATAGCTCGGTGTAGAGAACAAAGTTGTAATTTGCTGAGCGCCAGTGTGATTTCGAAATCACAGAAAATAAGTTACTGAACAACATGGATCCTCAGCAGACTTTATAGCCATAGTCAAGAGTTCTACTGTAGCATTAACTAGGCAGATTAGTAGAAGAAGAGCTTTACGAAAGGTAAACATAGGTTGATTGTAGGTTTTCTATCAGGAATCAATTATCTGAGATTGCGTTACCTCAGTTGGTTATGAAAGGAATAGAGTTCAGAGTCTGCCTCAAGGAAAATGAAACCATAAGAAACCTTTTATGGAATTGCATTACGCTGTCCAATTTTTTTTAGGTAAAATCTTACGAACGAGGGAGGTAGAGAACAGGATCAATTTTGAAAAGAAAGTTGTCACAAAGTGGGTGCTTATAAACGAATTTTATTGAAGTAAATGTATGAAGTAAAAATTATCGCATTTATAAGAGAAGAATGCTTACAGCGAAATAGTTTCAGCGTATTTTAGAGCAGAAATCAAAATTGCATAAGTTTGGGTATTACTAAGCTATCCCGGGAATAGTGCATATAAATTAAGAATAAAAAATAAGTGCAGTCAAACGAATATCTATGATTATACATACATAATTGGCCATTACAACCCTTCAGTCAGGATTACGGCCTAGCTTCTCACACCGCTCATGTTGTGTGCGTTAATTTTATACGTGAGTGGCGGGACCTACAGTTTAAAGTCGACTCCGAACGACATATTTTTGAGAAACTTTTCATGGCAATTTTTATTTACTCTCAGAGTTTTTGCCAGAAATCTGCTGAGAGGAAGTCGCCGAAGAAATATTTTTTTTTTTTTTTTTTTTTTTTTTTCATATTTCATTTTTGATGTCTGACCTGGGATACGAACCCGGGCTTTACGAATAGTAAGCCAACACACTACCTACTACACCAAGGCGACTTCAATCTATGATTATATTGTTACGAAAATGAAAAATCCAGATAGTGGTGTTTCGCTTTTACATCGCTTAACATTAAAAACAACAAAAATGCAGTAAACAAATCTGTCTACAAATTATCGTACTATAACAACAAACACCAGCATAAAAAATTGTTAAACAACTATACAAAAATCCACAAACAACAATACATGAATAAATGTAAACAAAATACACAAACAACTATGTTTACATTTATAAAGAATTCCAGAATGCGAAGTTATTAACATTCACCTTCAGAACATTCATCAGACTGTTTACCATGCCATATAAAAGGCTAGGCAAAGCAGCCGAGTGAGTTGCTGAAGTTCAGTCAGTCTTATGTGAAGACCCTGTGCGTTTGAAGTGAGTAATCGTGGTTTGAAGATCATCGTTACAAAGATCCGACGATTAATTTTCTAGTAATTGTTATTGTTTATGCAAAGGGTTTCAACAGAGGAATTGTTGTTTGTTACATCAAGTTGTGAACAGTGGCACACAGAATTATAGGAATAATAAAGAATTTTAATTAAAATTAAGCACAAATTTATTTAATTTAAATACGAGCTCATATTTTAAACGTTTTTAAAAGGTAAAAACATAACAATATTAATAAGGGTTTATGTGCTGAACTTCACAAGATAATGAAGTGCCCGATGTGTATATTATAAATTTTTAGGTGTTTGTAGATCAGGAGCATGTTAACCTATTTCACTGAACATCAATCCTATTATTTGCAATTTAGGAACTTTATTTTGAATCCCAAAGTTCTTCTAACTCAATTGGTATTTCAAATCCATTTAGTGTTGTTTTGCAAACACCAACACAAATTCGATTTATGTAGCAATCATATAGCTGTCTTATACTGTGTTTCGTTCCACTGTGCACTGCTGCTAATCAGTAAATAAATAAAAAAAAAAAAAATAAATGAATAAACTGTGGTAATGTTATAACATTTGAAATGTATAAAAATCTAACATACCTTTTCGGTACGTTAGACACATTGATATATTAACGCCACCATAATTTTCAGGCAAAACAACAACAACAACAAGAGCAACAACAACAGCAGCATCAATGGCGAATAGTAGAGAGGAAAAGAAAAAACTTGTCGCTCATTTAATGGTCTCGACAGTTTCAGTTTTATGGAAAACTAATGATTTTGATTGTATGAAATAAAAGTGCATGTCTCCATACAATTCAACAGACATGCTATACTTATGTGCATGTACGTGTGTCGTGTATGTATCATTGTGTATATTGTGATATTAATATCAATAAAATATATTTTAATAAATCAAATAAAAGGTCAAAATTTAATTAATTGAAAGATTTTGACATTAAAATTAGAAAAAAACGTAACAAACTCAACATAAAAATGCCAAAAATGAAAATAACAAAACTGTGTCTGTGGCCAATACCAGGCGAACTCCTCTTACCAAATTTTTTCCGTGCATTAAAGCTGGACAACTGATGTCATACGGGGTTAAATTCAAATCTGTAATTGACAAACAAACAGAACAAAAAAAAAACAGAGAAAAGTTAATCAATAAATTATGGAAACAACAACAACAACAATTGTTGTTTGTTTATTTGTTGTAAATAAATCTAACAATACGAATATAAATTTGGGTTTAAACTTAAATAAGTTATAATGCCAACATACGTACATACGAATATGATGATATTCAATATGCAGTTGTATTAAAACAAGAAATAAAACGAAAACCAAAATATCCTTAAAAGAAATCCTTAGAAACACTAGTAAAAACAAAAAAACGAAACAAAAGCAGCAAAAATCTAAACTCAATGACAGCTCATTCGTCAACTGTTAAACAAAAGATATGGCGAGTGAAACAAGGAGAAAAAAACAACCAAGAGAGAACATTTTTTGAACTTTTCCATCAACAACAATTTCTTTTCTAACATTTCTTTTCTTTTTGTTGCTGCTAGTGCTGCTGTTGTCTCCTTGCAAGACATTTTACTCATCGTCCATTTGTTGTTCTTATTTCTTTCATCTCTCACATGCAGCACCATCCCCCTCTCTCTCTCTCTCTCTGTCTTTGAAGACGCCATGGGTGACGTTTGTTATAATATTGATGCAAAATGTCTTTTCCATTGCATCAGCATCAGCATCAACATCATCATCATCATCTTAGTGGACTTTTTATCTGCTTTTCTTATAGTTTTTCCATTGTTGATGTTACACAATTTTTCCGCTCCTCTCCTCTCCTCTCTGGCAATACAAGAAAAGTAAAATGGTAACAACAACAATAAAGAAAGCTTTCAAATCCATAAAGGAGATCTATCAAACCAGAGATGCATTTGTGCATTGAATGTTGTTAGCTGCTCCATACAGGACTTTAAAAGAATGCAAGTTTTCAAGGCACATAGGACAAGTCAACATTATTGAAAGTATATTCAGTCAGAGATGCTGGTCAGCTGCTATAGAATCGATTATTTTCAGGAAACTAAGTGGCACGACGTCCTCTCAGCAGATTTCTGGCAAAAAGTCTGAAAGTAAATAAAATTGCCATGAAATTTTTCTCAAAAATCGGTCGTTCGGAGTTGACTTTAAACTGTAGGACCCGCCACTCATGTATACAAATTAACACACACAACATAAGTGGTGTGAGAAACTAGATCGTAATCCTGACTGAAGGGTTTTAATGTCCAATTATGTGTGTATGTAAGTGGAACGAATCTCAAACTCTTAAAGAATTTAAACTATCATGACGTTTGATAACTTGCAGACAGCAAGTCTGTTCCCTGGAACCCTGAAAAGATCTTCAAACTATTTTTTCTTCCAGGAAATGTTCGTGAAACAAAAGGTTGCGGTTCATATTCGACTATCTTAGCGGGAAGCTTGCCGTTAACAGGCAAGTTCACTCGGTTGCCCATTGTGTCACACAGTGTAAGGTAAGCCCCCTTGTCATGAAACGTTAGTCGTGGGTTTCTACTACCACGAGCTCAGAATGATTCCTTTAGTGGCACCTTCGTCGCCGTGCCCAGATCTTCCAATATTTTGTCACCCAAAAACGTCTGTTCTGAAGCGCACGGCACTCGCATAAAAAGTGTTACGCCGATACCGTTTCTTCCACATGATGGCAGCTTTTGTAGTAATCCTAGTGAGTTAAACCAAGCTTGTCAGTGAAATAGCGCAGTGCCTCCTTAGAATTAATGTTTATTGCCGTTCTCTGATCGATCTGAAGTAGTTCCCTGGTTCTTCCGAGCGTAATCTTGTGTTCGATAATCTCCAACTCCTCCTCATCGCAGCACGCCCTGCAATAGTCCGGCTGGGATCTGTTCCAGATCCCCGTCAGTGACCTAATCTCGCAGTGCCCCGTGATAAAACCGACAAACAACCTTAAGCTGGCCTTATTCAAGCCCAGCAGCCAACCTGTTCTCTTACTGTCTACAGCAGGCAATAGACACCTAGAAACAAAACAACCCAATCCGTTCCCCCAACTCCTCCGCTCTTTCTCCATGACCCATCCATTGATGAGGCCACAGAGGTGGCAGACTGGGGGGTCAGGACCAACCATCAAATCGCCTACTGAAAGCGAACCTAGCCTAGCGAAGGCATCCGCCGTCTCATTGCCCGGTATTCCCCTATGTCCCGGAACCCAACACAGACGGATACGGTCCGGTCCAAAAGTCCTCAACGACTCCTTGCACTCGCGAACAAGCCGTGATTTGCACCAGACCGACGCAATGGCCCTAAGGGCAGCCTGACTGTCAACGAAGATCATGTAAGATTCGGAATCCGAAGCTGGGCCACCAGCTATGGCCTCAATAGCCTTCAAGATTGCGAAAATCTCCGCCTGAAAAACGCTGCAGTCATCATTCAACCTGAAGTGGAGTTCAAGACCGAGTTCCCTACAGAAAACCCCAGCACCTGTACGTCCACCTAACTTAGACCCATCTGTGAAGATGGGTGAAGTGCGAGTATAAAACGTAATATGTCAGGAATTCATTGAGACGCTAAATGATTCGCGTCGGTACCGCTTTTAAAAGTCTCCTGTATGATTTTCAGCTGATGAACTGCAACAGAGACAAAAGGCATGACTGCCCTACGATAAATCCAGGTTGTCAGTGTGCAGAAGAACCCCTTTTTTAGCGTGGTCATAGGTCTGAAATAGTTTATTTACATTGTTGTATAAACCCATGAAATTCTCCAAAACGCCTAAGAAGTGTTCTCTGTTTATTAAGTCAAAGTATTTTTCATAATCCGTATAAACTACCTACTGTGTTCTGTTATACTCGAGGATTCTTCCAAGTTCATAGTCAATAACATTGATGTTGATAAAGCTCAATAGGTTAGTTTAATAAGTCATTTAGTTGTCGCAGAAGTACTATTTTTCTATAATTGTTGCTATTAGAACAGACGTCTTCCAATAGGAGGGAAACGCCTCCGTGCACTATATATCTTAAGCAAGGGGTGAAGTCACCGTAGTCTAGTAGGTAGAGTTTTGGCTTGTTAGACATAAGGCCACGGTTCCAATCCCAGTTCAGGTATTTCGAACTAAATGAAATATGAAAAAAAAATATTTCTTCGGCGACTTCCTCTCAGAAGATTTCTGGCAAAAACTCTGAGAGTAAATAAAATTGCCATGAAAAGTTCTAAAAAAATCTGTCGTTCGGAGTCGACTTTAAACTATAGGTCCCGCTACTCATGTATAATATTAACACACACAACATAAGTGATATAAGAAGCTAGGTCGTAATCCTGACTGAAACGTTGTAATGAGTAATTATGTAAGTATGTGTGTATATTATAACTGATAGGAAAGACTTTTGAAGGAAAAGAGTTACTCATGCGAATAGTGCTGATAAAAAATTGTTTCTGTCTGTGGTGCATTGTGCGATCTACTGACCAATCGAACACAAATCGATGTGATCTACGTGACAGGCGAGTGTTTCGTAAAAATATGTAATTTTTAGGAAGAAGTCCCTTTATTTTCCTCGCGCACATTCCGTTGATGTAGCGACAGATCAGCGAAACACAAGCAACATTGTGTCGGAGTTCTAATGAATCAATTGAGTTGGATACCTCACTGTCATTAATAAGAGTTTTCGCTTTCTCCTGCACACTTTCGAGAAGCCTCAAAATAAACCTCCAAGCGCCGACCCATACAAGACAGTTGTATCCAAATTTTACGGATATAAGTGGTGTAAATAGCAAGGAGATCAGTTCGAGTGAAGTAAGCATTTATCAGAACGGTTTCAAAGATGTAGAAAAATATTGAGTATGATTTACTTCAAAAGAATTACTTGCAAACTAAATATTTTTTCAGAAAAATGTATTTTCACCACATTCCTCGTGCTATCGAGTTTAGATTTAAGATTTTGTTAGGTAGTCACTGTATTCAACTATGCGTACAGTTTCCAATCCACACATGTAATGAAATTATTTCGATTTCATTATTTAAAAACTCTGTGTATTCTTTACATCTGCTCTGTCTATGTCAAATAGCCCTCCAGTAATCTAATGCTGATGGTATCCTATTTATCGACAATGGAAACTCTGTACTATACACTTTACTAGTAACGATTTGTCTACTTGGAACAATTGGTACTTTATTCACATACAGTGAATGAAAGTAAAAGATGTAAAACTTAAGGCTCTTAGTATTGCAAGTATTATTACGTGCGGTTACAGCACAGAATGATAAAGTAAAATTGGTATTAATAGTAGGCTTAGTGAAAATTACAAAATTCATAGTTCTATTCTGTGCGCCAATTAAAATTTGCAACAAAATCGAAATCAAAAAGCTGAGTGGCAAACTTGAGGATGCCGTTCGGATATAATTGCATATTACTTGATAAAGACCCAACAAAAGTATACAATATTTCCACCCCGGATATAATAACTCCCCACGAATTGGACTGAAACTAAGGCAATCTTAATTTTTGTTGTAAAGTGTACTGAAACTATTTCGAGTATGTTTATAAAGTCTGCTGCGGATCCATCTCCTTCACCACACCGAGCTGTAGAAGATGATCAAAGGAATAGAATTCTATCAGCTTGAATGACACGCGTTTATTTGCTATCAAGTGCTGCAAGCACTGTCCCGCAAGCCTATATCTCAAACCAGTTTGATTTGAGAAGAGTTTCCTCCGCAACTCAACTTTCCTTTTCGCTAAATATGTAAACCTTTCTAGACCTGTGTTACTACTCCACATAAAGTTTACAGTCTCATTAGCGTTGCAGAAACTTTCATCCTTGCTATCTGATGTAGAGCTTTTTGTTGAGAAGCTGAGTGCTCTATCATGTAGTATTGCTACGTCCCTTCTCTGTACTTCCTGCTCAAGTACATTGAGTACATGCAACTCTCAGGTTTCAAAATGAGCTGTGAATATTTCCTGCAAGGGTCTAAACCCCCCCTTCTATATCACTAGATGTCCTTGACTAATTGTAGATAACAGAATGTTCCTCTATTAAAAGAATGTGTAACCAAACTATAATTTTCACTCATGTCACCCAACCCCGTTGCAAGGCATTTCCAAAAATTATAAAATATACCCGTACGTCTAGGAGACAGTTAGATATATTGCCAAGCTTTCAATTTGTCAGCCTACAATTTCTGGAAATCCAGCATTAGATTCGTACATTATTAACCGAAGCATAGTTTTCATAGATTTCGACCAACAGAACCTGCAGAGTTGTTGGAAATGGTTCCGATTGTCACGCATAAACTTATGTCTTATCCAAATTCCCTGAGGTGTTTCCAAGAGTGTGCTTTCGAAACGTTTTACTAGATTTATGGATCAACTCTGGGTAGCATGTCGTATCGAATAATGAAGTCGCCTTAGCAGTTAGAATGTTGGCTTACTAGTCGCGATCCCGAAGTGAAACCCCGGCCCAGATATCTCAAATAAAGCTAAAGATGAGAAAATATTTCTTTCGGCGACTATCCTCTCAGCAGTCTTCTGGCAAATACTCTGAGAGTAAATAAAATTAACATGAAAAAGTTTCTCAAGTCGTTCGCATTCGACTTTAAGCTATAAGTGCCGCCACTCACCTATAAAATTAACACACGCAACATAAGTTGTGTGAGAAACTAGGTCACAGCCGTGACCAATTGTTTAGGTACTCGTATGTAACATGGTTGTAATCTTGACTAAAGGGTTGTATTGACTAATTAAGTAAGTAAGCATGGAATAAAAAGCATCGATATTAATCAATAAATTGCTCCTATGTTAAGTTACATCGGGTGTCTATCAGAGATCAGCAATGAGTATTCAAAAAGATTAGTAGAATCGAATCATACTCATAATTTCTGATACTTATACGCATTCGTACTTATTTTAATATCATACTCATTCTGCTCATATTCAAAGTTTGAAGTACTCATCATATTCATACTTAACAACACGTATGATGTCGTTGATTTCGACTCTCCATAACTCAACATATACACGAATCACAAAATAAGTATTTTTTGCTTATGTCTTTTTTCGTTTTTTGTTCGAGTCACTCGAATCATTCATAAGTATTGTTCCTAAGTTATGAATCTAAATGAGTAGGCTTATGAATCAAACATATTTCGAATGGTATGAGTTTGATGTCAACGTTGTACGCATACTCATTGCAACATGTACTTATAAATCAATGTTGTAGTGAGTATAAATGAATCAGAGTACGTAGTTAAATTTCAATATTGTTGACTCACTTATATTCAAAATTCCATGAGTCCTTATGAGTAGCGAAAAAAATGCTTCATTGCTAACCTCTGGTGTCCACCACTGATCAGAGTGATGAACTCATCAGTTTCGGAGCCAATCCCCAACCATGAGCGAACACATATTTGACTTGTTTATAGTTGTATGAATGTGTGATGTCGTTAGTAAAAGTTCATACTGTAAACTTAGCGTTCGAATACCATAATCTATCTTATGTGTCCTGCATGTTTGGAAAATGCATTCATATTCATATTCTCCACTTCAACTAAACATATGTACACATGTATGTGTTTATATTTAATATATATATGTGTGTTACGTATATATTTTAGATAAAAAGTAAAGAAGAATTGAACTGAATTCAAAGAAAAGTAAAAAAAGAAGAAAAAAATCTTATTTTTTTTTATTTTCTTTTATAGTTTATAATACATATTTTTCTTTTAGACAGCTTTAACGTTTGACGTTGACATATCAATCGACAATATGGCAGTCCACCATGTGTGAGAGGTGGCTGTTGGCTAGAGCGCTACTTTTATCATGCACTACATAACATAAAGGTAAGCTATGGTCTTTAACTTTAAATAAGTTAAGGAATTAAGAAAAAATGAATTTTAATTAACAATCGGCTTCGAATGTTTTAAGTAATCTTAGGCGGACTATATCAAAAAAATTTAAGACAGTTGCTTACAGTTTTAGCTGACCTCTGTAGTTCCCATGAACCAATAAGTTTTATAAATCCCTCCATTCTCTGGTAACTTTCTTTAAAGTTTTGATATATGACCCAGACTATGGTGTTTATACTGGCAGGAGAAGACTTCAATATGTTTTTTGTGTTCCAATCGGTCGTTAGTCCTGCTCTCTACACAAAACACATCACCCAGCATGGACAGCACAAGCATCATATGCAGCATCACATGTGTGTTCAATGAAAAGTTTTTGAATGATTTTTCATTCAGTTTTTTTCTCTCACTCTCTCTCCCTCTCTCTGTGCGTCTTTTATAATATTTTTCATTTTCTTAACACTGGCTAGTAAGTAAGTTTCGTCAATTCTTTTTGATATGAAAAGAAAAATCTACAAAGTTTATCAAACTCGTCAATGCTTGAATGTGATGGTGGTGGTGGGGAGAATAATATTAAAAAATTTCAAAAAATAAAAGAATTATTTTTCATTCAATGCAGTTTATTCTTTAGATTATAAATACTTTGCAAGAAAATTAAAATATTCTACTCAGGGTTACCATATAACAGATTTTGGGCCACGCTTTGGATAGTTATTTAACCCATTTACGGTCACTGTGCCAATTTAGGAACACTTAATTATTAAGACTGTATAAAAAAAACTGTTTACTCTAGTTTATTTATTTTTGCATTATTTCATAGTAGAAAGTGCTCTGAATAAATATTAAATGAAGCAATTTAACTACATTTATTGTTATTGTTGTAATAATCTATTAAACTTCATTAACAATACACATGTAGAGGTAGGTCAATGGTAACCAAAGTTACATTTTCTTCCTAAAGCTTATAGTCGTTATTTATATTATTATATAACATTTAATAAACAGTGAAACATTGAAAAGCATTTTTAGTTTCATACAACAGATGTATAAGATCTTAGAAAACATATAATAATGCTGTTCCAATTTAGGAATGGCCACAAGTATAATACTAACGACGCTGCAAAAACTAGTGACAAAATGTTTAAAGTACATACGTCAACTTGCTGATATTCTTATCAGAAAATTTAACCAATGGGGTGTTTTCCACGAACATATTTCTATCGCCGAATCCATAGTGAAATATTACGGTCGCCATTCAGCAAAACAGTATATTCGAGGTAAACCTATTCGGTTTGGTTATAAAAACTGGGTTGCAGCAAGTTCCTCTGAATATTGTTAGTGCTTTGATATTTATTGTGGTAAATCAACTACACCTGTTTATGAGCCATTGGGTACTAGGGTTATGAAGATGCTGCTACAAAAATTGACCACGAATCCTGCCAACCACAAAATCTTTTCTGATATTTTTTTACAAGTTTTGAGTTACTCAATGATTTGCGTAATTTAGGTTACCGTGCCACAGGAACAATCCGAGAAAACCGCACAAAGAAATGTCTTCTGCCAAATCCAAAGAGACGATGAAAAAATTAAGAGCCGATTTCGATTTCAGATTTGAGAAAAATAATGATTTATTACTGTTCCGCTGGAAGGATAACAGTATTTGCACAATGGCGACCAATTACCATTCTTATGAACTAGTCGGAAAAGTTAAAAGATGGTCTTCCGAAAAGAAAAACAAAAAGTTGATATGCATATACCTCACTTGTTCCGAACTTACAACAAAAGCATGGGCGGAGTTGATGACATGGACCAATCTATGTCTTTATACCGAATTAGCATACATAGCAAAAAATGGTGGTGGTATTTATTTACGTACATGGTTAACATGGCTATATCAAATGCGTGGCGCCTATATGAATTTTGTGAAGAAAATGCTATGGATCAATTACAATTTCGTCGATCCATAGCTAGGTTTTATCTAAAACAGTCGTCCAAAAGACATTCTGCTCGACCTTCGTCATCAAGTATTGTGGGTCTACATCTAGACGGCGAAGATCATGTTCTAGAAAACCTTCCTAAGCGTGTGCGTTGTGTCATCTGACACAATAGAATCCGCTGGAGTTGCAAAAAATGCAAAAAAAAAACACTCCGCGTTGAAAAAAATTGTTATGCAAAATATCACTAATATGTAAGTGGCCATTGTACCAATTTGGGCACACCCCTCTAATGTCTTGATTTTTTTTTATTTTTTTTACGCTTCTGTTTTTTTTGCATTGTTAAAAATAAATATACATTGAAATTTTAAGAATTTAACTTGTAGTTTTTGGTTGGCTGTAAATGGGTTAACCTGCAGCCCAATTAGGTTATTACTTCGTTTTGGATGGGAGAATAGAGGGAGTATGGTTCATGGCCATTAGGTCTGAATCTGTTTAATATGGAAATGACAGAAAAAATGTCGTCTTGAAAAACTTTCTAAATACGTGTCAGGTAATTGAATTCTCTGGAACACATTAGGAGATTCACTGGCCCGATCACGAATGGATGTGTTCTACGAGGAACACAAAATATAGGAAACAATCCATTTCAGTAGCGATAGAACAAATAAACGCCAGCTACATTGCAATGGTTTTATAAAGAATCAATGGTTAGTTTAGATTGGAAAAGTTAATGGACTCCTCTTGTAGAAAGAGGTCCCACTTAGGTCAGTATTTAGTTCCATTGTGATTCTACAATCAATAAACAACTCAAAGATCAGACATGCTTCAGAGGTAACTAACCAGAGTCCACATAAGGTCTTGCTTTTGTAGGAATCTTTATATTCGACATACATACTGTGAGCGTCAAAAGAAACTCTACATCAAAAAAATATCATTAATAAATTACCGTTATTTTAAATTAAAAGATTTTTAATTGCCAATTTTTAAAATTGAATCATTGAAATCGAATTTTTGTCAATTCTTTTCGGGCACTCTCCTTTAGTGGTTAAAGTTAGGTTTGGTGATTGTTAGAATTTTATCCATAGTGTACAGTTCCTTTTAACGCTCACTGTATGCACATACATAATTATTCATTACAATACTTCAGCCACAATTACGACCTAACTTCTCACAACACTTATGTTATATGTGTTAGGTTTATACATGTGTGCTAGGACCTACAGTTTAAAGTCCACTTCGAACGACAGATTATTAAGAAACTTTTTCATGGCAATTTTATTTATTCTCAGAGGTTTTACCAAAAATCTGTTGAGAGGAAGTCACCGAAGAAATATTTTTTTCATATTTGGTCTTGTTGGAGATGTCTAACCTGGGGTTTCAATCGTGGCCTCACGTCTAATAAGCCAAAACACGACCTACTAGATTACGGCGACAGCTTTGTCAAATATGGCAGAAAGTTAAAGGTGAAAAACCACCATCTTTTCATGACACAAAAAGGTACTGTCATATTAGGTTAAAAACAGTTTCCTCCTCCTCAGACCCGACTTTCGGCAGAAGTCATCTGATGGAATGACACATCTTTCGGCATGCCTACCAAAAGGACAATAATTCATAAGAATCACTTTTAAATGGTTAGCCATACGGTTTAAGCTTAGAAGACAATATTTCCATAGATGTTCAACAGAGTTTAGCAATATTTCACGTACTTTTTTGCTGCAACCAGATTAAACTTCCCTGGTGGATTATACTCAGTTCAACTAAAGCAATCGAAATACTTATGTTCTGCAACATGTCGGAGACTAAGAGCTCCATACCGGCCCCGATGTGCAGCCCTTGCGCTAACCAACTTCTTCCATAGTTTGGTGGAACTGGGTCAGTACAGGGAGGACTGTGTTCACCTGTGGCGTCACAACGGGCCGCAATACATGCTCAAGTGAGCTTTTGGTATCAAAGCTATCACTCCAATCTACCTACTGGCTCTGATCATTTCAACATCAATGCAATATCCAAAGATATTTCTGTGGCCCGGAAAACATTTAAAACTTAGCTTTGAATGATCAGAAACTTGTCGCTTTAAAAATGACGATGACCTCGGTGTGGCCACTGCAGTGTTCACGCAATCTCTAAGAATTTTAATATCAGAACTACTAATGAATCACGAGAAATTCACATTTTTAATTCTAAAGTCAAATGCTCGAATCAGTTATAAGCAACCATATAATCCAGCCGGGTGTGTCAATGTCTTTCCAGAGTAGCAGCATGTCCATAGTCTGGGGCAATTTAACTGTCTTCAGCCTTACTGCCATCTTTTTGAGGCCTCTGCTTTAATAGACGGTCAGAGGGAGGCCAATTGAGTAAAACAAGTATTATCTTGGTTGGAGTGGACCAGAGTGGACCAGAGAGCACTGGTGATCAGGACAGCTGGTTGCCTGCATACTCTATTTATATGTGGTTTATTTCTTTGATATATGCAAACCATCCACCAAACGTGTATACAATAAATTGAGTTCGATTCCAACATGGCCTGATGTAGCCAGTATCTGATAATTGGTCTGAAACCCCAAGTCTTATCTTCGGTTCTTTGCAGGTGTCAAATTCTTTTGAAACTTCCTTAGCTTTCTTAAGTACATTGCCCTTCCAAGAGACAGCTTGGGATCCAAAATACTTCCTCTTGCATAAGGAAAGTTGAATCCTATTAAGGATCAGTAAATCAAAGAAGGTATCTTATAACGCCTGGTGAAAACCATCAACAAGATTTTACAAGCATTAACACTCAAACAGGATTACCACAATTTAGATGTAAGTTTTAGGGCCTTATTGCATCTAAGAGAGAGAGTGTGTGGATTTAAACCTGATACCATAATGATTGCTGCAGCTCTTCCAACAGAACTTCTACAACGCTTCACACCACTTTGCGGTGCGTTTCATTCATTTCCCTCGCCATGTATGCTTCACAAAAAAACGTGCTCAAAGAAACTTATATTCATCGTCTTCGAAAAAAAATTGTCTAGTAATGACTTACTAACATAAGTACTCAGGATTACGTCCTGGCTTATCACACCACTTAGGTCGTGTGTGTCAATTTTATACATGAGTGGCGGAACCTACAGATTAAAGTCGACCCCAAACGACAGATTTCTGAGAAACTTTTCATGGCAAGTTTGTTTACTTTTAGAGTTTTTGCTAGAAATCTGCTGAGGGGAAGTCGCCGAAGAAATATTTGCATATTTCGTTTTGTTGTCTGACCTGGGGTGGCTTTACGTCAAATAAGCCACAGCGACTTCTAACCTATTAAACTTAATGACCTATTAAATCTTATTAATTTTAAATTTTAATTAAAAAGCAAATTAAAATCAATTTTTCGTCTCAAAAACATCTCGACATCACTTGACCCCCTTGTCTGCAGACAGTTGACATCACTGTTTTGTATTTTTTTATTTTTTAATGGTTTCAGTCCATTATCTCTTCTGTTTTTTTTTTAGAAAGTTACAACAACAACAATTTAATTACTCATATTTATTATTGTGTCTGCGTTATTTTTACTCACTTCATCTTAAGAGCACAGAAACGAAACAGCGAAATTGTGAAAAACGCAGAAAAAAATGACAAAAAATTGTTAAAAAAACAAACCATTTCCTCTTCTTAATTTTCTCCGTCGTTTCAGGTTTCATCAAACTCGGAAAATATTATCACAAAAAAAAAGGAAAATTATGGGAAAAAATATGAAAAATACAACTGGAAAATAAAGTGACGACAGTGGTTCGCATGGGGAGAAACTGTGGTACCCATCAGAGATCAGCAGTGAGTATTTGAAAAGATGAGTAGAATCGAATCATACTCATAATTTCTGATACTTATACGCATTCATACTTATTTTAATATCATATCACCTGTACTCATATTAAAAGTTTGAAATACTCATCATATTCATACTTAACAACACGTATAATGTTGGTGATTTCGACTCTCCATGACTCAACATTTACAAGAATCACAAAATAAGTATGATTCGCATACAAACACTATAATACTCACTAGAACGTTGTGTGTTTGCTTTCCTTGCTGCTCTGTCTGTTTTGCTTATGTCTTTTTATTTTTTGTAAATGCAACAACAACTAAGAAAGTAAATTTTGATGAATTATTCGAGTCACTCGAAACATTTATAAGTATTTTTCTAAAGTTATGACTCTAAATGAGTAGGCTTATGAATCAAACATATTCCGATTGGTATTGAGTTTGATGTCAACGTTGTACGCATACTCATTGCAACCTGTTCTTATAAATCAACGTTGTAGTGAGTACGAATGAATCAGAGTACGTAGTTCACTTTCAATACTGTTGACTTACTTATATTCAAAATTTCATGAGTGCCTATTAGTAGCCAAAAACGATTGATTGCTGATCTCTGGTATCCCTATACATATATGGTAACCTAACCTAAAACTAAATATTAAGCTATTATGTCAGATTTAACAATTTGATATCCTCGAATTGTTCTTTGTTAAACAATGAAAAACAAATTTTGTGAACCAATTTGAACAACCTTCATTTTGATATCAAAGTTGGTCTGCAATGTATAGTATAATCGCCGTGGTCTAGTAGGTAGTGTGTTGGCTTATTAGACGTGAGGCCTGGGTTCAAACCCTAGGTCAGACATGCCCCATTAAACGAAATATGAACAAATATTTCATCGGCGACTTCTTCTCAGCAGATTTGTGGCAAAAATTCTGAGAGTAAATAAAATTTGACATGAAAAGTTTCTCAAAAATCTGTCGTTCGGAGTAGACTTTAAACTGTAGGTCCCACCACTCACGTATAAAATTAACGCACACAAGATAAGTGGTGTGGGGAACTAGATCGTAATCCTGACTAAAGGTAATGACTAATTATGTATGTTATGTTACGTAATGTACAGTAGAAATGGAAGTAGGTTCCTTTTGATTGTTATTAACGATTCATTTCCATCAACCCATTAATATGATCCCCGATAGTTGTATGCCAGCCGTGGTGCATTATCAACCACGATTTGGCTCTGGTTAATTCCTAATCTATACCAACTAAATTTGGCGCTTATAGAGGCAACCTACATCACTTGGCCTATTTCATTTCCAATAATGAGGAAATGTTCCGGAATCCCCTATCTATACCTTGTGATATTTTAATAGTCTCTCTAATCAGTTCATTTGCATCGTCTTATGGTCTTTCAGCTCAACATGAGTTTTAGTCTGTTTCACTATTCTTCTATCCTTAATTATACTTTCCCTCTTATGGACTTCCCAATTATGGACACCCATAATGTTGTGATCAACGAAATCGAGTGCATCCAATTCATTCTACTCTAACATTTTGGCCACTACAAATTTGTTGAGAGAGCTATGGCTCTCCTTTATAATCGCCGTAGTCTAGTAGCTACTGTGTGGGCTTATTGAAACCCCAGAGCAGATGTTTCCAACACAACGAAATATAAAAAATATTTCTTCAGCGACTTTCTCCCAACAGATTTCTGGTAAAAACTTTGAGAATAAATAAAATTGACATGAAAAAATTTCCTAAAAATCTGTAGTTCGCAGTCGACTTTAAACTGTAGGTCCCGCCACTCATGCATAAAAACACATACAACTTAAGTGGTTTCAGAAGCTAGATCGTAATCCTGGCTGTGGGGTTGTATTGACCGATGATGTTATGTGTGCAACCCATAATTTTGTGATCAAAAATATCATCCAATCAATCGGGTGCATTCATCTTAATTAAAAGCGTTTTATTTTAACTTTTTATCCTAAATATAATTTTAGTAAGGGTCATAGCTTTCCTATTTATAAAGGTAAGAACGTACTATTGAACATCGATTCCGAATGACAAATATGAAAGATTTTCATGTCAAGAGCTCTATTCTAGGAGTCTTTGTCAGAAATTTATTTTTTTCGAGTTGTCTAAGCTAAAGTTTGAAATCACGAACTATTGTCTAGTAAGTCAACGTATTTCCTACTAGACTACGGTGACTACTATATATTATCCTATTTAGTTCAGTATGGTACTCTCCGGTCTGCTTTACTCATATGCTTCTCTGCTTTGCTTCAGTTTAATCGTTGAGATTTGAAGTATTCTCAGAATGAGTTGGTCATTTAATGTCATTGATCACGCAGATTTCGATACACCTATAAGAGTACATCAGAATATCACACTTTTCCTGAAAAGTGTTCTGTGCGCAATCACGCTGACGGGAGTCGGACAGAAAGTGAGGGCAAAACGACGTGTATGTTGTCAACATACATAGGGGCATGCGGCATATTGGAAGCCTTATTACAATACTTTTGATGTTGCCAGTGAATTTGTGTATCTAAGCTTCGCCTTTGCTGGCAAAAATAATGTAGGCCTGACGATCAAGCGTAGAATTACTTTTATTATGTTATTATGGTCTCAATAGGCAATTGATAGCAAAGACCTCTATTGATCGCTGATCCTCCCCGATGCAACCGCCGTGAAAGTAGTAGAGAGAAAAACCCTACGCATTTCCACCTTCTTTTCCATTTCCAATTTCCCTATCTCCTTCACAATCCTCTCTCTCTCTCTTCTGGAAGGAATTTACAATGGGTCATTTGTACCTCTGGATTTTGTACTCATCCTAATGAAATGTACACGTGCTCAAACCGAACCTAACCTAAAACCCTGTATAAAATCTTCGGTCCAATACGAGTTGACGACGATTTTTCCATCCGTTCGCTGGTTAGACGATGACCCGGCTAGGAGGGTATTTTGTCCGTAGATTAGCGGAAGCCGCCGCAGAAGACAACTTTGTGCGCGTTAGAATGGCGAAATCCAGACATGATGTGACCAAATGCTGAGACACCCATTAAGCAGAACCTACCGGACGGAAGGTTCAATGCATGCCGAAATCCGATTCACGAATTGTTAAGCACAACTATGTAAGTAAGGGTTTCTTATGCTCGGTTCCCCACCAAAAAGAATTGTTATTATTAACTAACGTCCTTCCTTCGGCTGCTAAAATGTTTATGAAACAATTCCTATCAAAACACTGTGTTTTAATTATGAATGTTGATGACTACGAAAAATAATACACGAGAAATTTTTATAAAAATAAACAACAAACTTTAAGGATATATTCACCTTCTTGTTACTCAAACTTCACTCCACCATTTTTCCTTTAATGTTTTTTTTTTATCATTTTTTTTGTTTTTGTCGTGATAATAATGATGATGATTTTATTAAAAATCTGTTTGTCGTGTTAATGGGAAGTCATTGTGCATCAGCTTTGTTTTCCACGTTTTCTTTGTAGATTTCACTTCACAAATATGCTGTGGAGTAAGAGTTGGGCCACTGGGTAAACGTAAGGAATAAAAAGGGTATGAGAATATGCGTTATTTATTGTTTCATGTCCTTTATTTCCGTTTTTTTTTCTTCGTCATCCAACACATTTAAGAGAGTGGAGTGGGTATGAGTAAGTGACCCTGTGTACAGTCTGCCCCCAACTTTATTGTTGTTTTTATTATAATTTAATAATTTTTCTTTCCCTCAATTTTCTTTTTATGTCCGTCAATTTTGTTTCGTTTTTTTTCATGTTGCCCAGTTGATGAAAAGATGGACGGAGAGCAGACAAATTAGACAATGTGTCAGTGTTTTTATATTCTGTTTCTCAAATGAATAGATTGATGTTCATTAAGGAAAAATTTAGAAGAAGAAAAAACAGGAAATAATGCGGGTTTAAGTGCTTATAATTACAGACAGATGTTAAAGGAATATTTTAAATGTTGTTGACCAATTTAAAGAATATCCATCAAAATCTTAAAATTAAAAAAATTTGAATTTAGAAACATAAATATTGTTACGAAAATGGAAACGGTGTACATCGTTTAACATTAAAATGAGCATAAGCTACATAAACAAATACAACGAACTTGTTACAAGTAAACTAACAACATCGGTGTGAAAGAAAAGGGGATAGACAAGTAAGCGAGAACGCTTAACGTCTAACGTTCGACTTCAAGAACCTTCATCACACTGATTGTGTGGGCATATAAAAAGGCAAGACAAAGCAGGCAACTAGTAGTAAGAATTCAGTCAGTCTTGTGTGAAGAGAATAGTTGTGGTTTGAAGATCGCCGTTGAAAAGATTTGCTTTGTAAGCAAAGAAGAATAGCGAACAAGCAATTATTGTTGTATTCGTCAAGTTGTAAATGGTGGCACACAAAAGTAGTGCGAACAATAAAGAGTTTAATTGAAATTAAACACAAATTTATTTTTATTCAAACGAACTTATATTTTAAACGTTTTTAAAAAGGTAAAAACGTAACAATATTAACATTTCCATAAATTTGCATCGAATAATCGTTTTTTCTAGTAGTTAGCCTGTTGTTGAAACTCCAGAAACTCTAAAACGTTTTCTGGCAACATCTCAGGGAGTCGGTGTTAGCCAGCTGTAGGTGCCGCCCTTATTTTAGCTTTTGAAAAAAAAAACAATGGATATTTCTTTTATAAGCGTTTAAAGTCACTTATTTTTTAAAATTGCTTCTCCTATTCCGAGTAAATTATATTAAAATTTGCTCAAGATTTTGATGAATCTTTTGGGAACTAAAAATGGATAGATTTTGGCGTTGTACTTTTTTACGAAAGTAATTTTATATAAAAATTCATTTTTACCTCCCCTTCCTTTTATTCGATGTCAAATACTTAAATGATTTAATTATATTCACTGTCTAATTTTTTTACCAATTGTTGTTGCGAAGACTCCCAGACCCATTAGGTTTAAGCTTCATGATATTGTAAATGCCATTAAAAATCTTAACCCGAGGAGAGCCCCAGGCATTGACAAAATAAGCAACAAAATGCTATTGAATTTACCTAGCGTAGCAAGTTATTTTATTCATTATGAATGCTGTTATTCGACTCAGATATTACCCTACAAAATGGAAAATTTTACTCATTACCATGATACCGAAGCAAGGTAAGGATCATGCCAAGGTTGATGCATATAGGCCGATAAGTCTCTTGCCTAACCTATCTAAATTATTCGAGAAGCACCTTTGTTGAATGAGTGCGGTTGTATCCCAAATCACCAATTTGGGTTTAGGAGAAAACATAGTACCATTCAGCAACCCCATAGACTTGTTAATGTAATAAGAAATGCATTCGAGGAAAAAAAGTATTGTTCTCAAGCTTTCGATAAGGTATGGAAATATATATGAAATATTGAAGAGCTATTTAAGTGATAGAAAATTTGTAATTAAACCAGGTAATTTTTTAAGTTCCCCTCAAAAAATCAACTCCGATGTTCCTCAGGGTAGCATACTAGGCCCTGTTTTATACCTGATATTTACAGCCACATGCCAATAAGTGAAAAGATACATAATTCCACATTTGCTGACGACACTGCATTTTTAAGCGTACATATGAACATATTGTATCGCAGTTCTTACAGGAACAAGTATCCCTACTGGAGGAATGGTTGAAGAAATGGAGAATAAAGGTTAACGAACAAAAATGCACCCACGTAACCTTTACATTGCGAAGAGAGACCTGCCCTGCTATATGCATTAATAATCAGACAATACCACAAACCACTCATGTAAAGTACTTGGGTATACACCTTGATGACGGTTGTAATGACCAATTAAGTAAGAAGTAAGTAAGTAAGTAAGTCTACACTGGATTGTGTGGGCCGTAGAATTCTCTGGTGGTTTTTAATAAAGTCTTCAACGTTTACAGACGCCGTTAATGCTAATAGCGGTCCCCAGATAGTAGATTTACTGAAAATCTCATCGACTTGGTTTTGGGTATTTTCATCGTTAGACCATAAAGTGGCGCATATCTTCGAAGTTGTGCCAAAGCAGACATATATATATATCCTGGATAGTCTGGATCTTCGACACTGCCATTTAAACGCCTGATTAGACCACGATGTGATGTCTACCTTAATAATACTTACTATAATTCTGTTTTAAAATTTTTACATTAGCAAGCGTGCACTGTATAATAAAGACTTTGAAGCAACTTTGAAGGACTCCAACTTCCGCAAAATATGGGAAGTCCTAGTGCGCAAAGCGGCAAGGCGGAATGTACTTCTTTCATATGGCAGAGATATCGAATATTTTCTCAATTCAATTCTCGTCGAACAGAAGGTATAAAGAAGTTCGCTTCATTGTCGTCTTTTTTTTGATTATGCTCAGACTCTTGATTTGGTTACTGTCAGCTTCTCCAAGACTTAAATTAACCTGTTAATTGCGAAAGTTGTTAGCAAGAATACTTGCTGTTTGTAGTATACATCGATTCTGTAGGTCCTGCATTCAGTTAAGCCTCTTTCTTTGGAATTTGTGTTATTAGGCTCCTTTTTCAATTCGTTGCTAAGATCACTTGCGTTTATAACACAGCCCTGCAAATTTGGACTTTTTTGTGCAAAAAAGATGGCTCCAGGTGTTTCCGAATGCATTTTGCGCGCTGAATACAAATCTGATTGTGATTAAAGATCTTCATTCAGATTTAAAAAATTCAAAATGGCGGATCCAGTATGTCGGTCGAGGTTTATAAAAATTAACCAGATTTACTTGACCGCCATATTAGATTGGATTGGATGGATGAAGCAGCATCCCCAAAGATCCCTGAGTAACAATTTTCAAGTTAATCTGATTAATTTTTAAGGACCTCCGTAATGTGTTTTTTTTTTTTGAAAACCTGACGTGATGTAAAGTTTTTGTTTTTTCGTGTTCAGCGCGCAAAATGCTTCGGAAACACATGGAGCCATCTTATTTGCAAAACCCAGGTCCCATTGAGGCCACCATTTAGGACCATTGTAATTCCATAATTAGTATTCAGCACTGGGATCAAACATTCCCTAGAACGAACTAAATCTATCTGAATCCGAACTAAATCTTCAAATTGAAGAGCTCGGCCAAGGTCATGTGACATCTACACATGAGGGGATACTGTTTCTCCTACTCCTCATCAGACCCACAACTCCTACAGAAGTCTTTCGTCGGAACCATTGTAATTCCACAGACAGTGTTCAACGCTGGAATCAAACATTCCCTAGAACGAACCAACACTAGCCCAAACTAAATCTCCCTAAATCCAAACTAAGTCTTCAAATTTAAGAGCTCGGCGTGCCTTCTAAAAGGACAGCGGCCTATGAGAATCGCTATTGTGCAATGGATGGCCAAAGAAGTGAATTAGTTCTTTTTCTTATCCATACATGTCCAGCAGAGTTTAGCAATATTGTACATACCCTTTTGCTATCATCGAGATTGAACCTCCATGTAAAATATTATCTAATTTAACTGAGGCAATCGGATCAGCAATGTAATCTCCAACGATATCCCTTGGTCTCGAAACCCATATAAGAGTTACCTTTGAATGATTCGAATTTTCTCTGAGATATCGTCAGCACTTATGGTTGAGGATAGACATCGAAAATAAGTTTGTGATAGCAGCCTGGCTGTTTGATTAAATCAAGAGATTTTCAGTGAAACTTCTGCCACCCAATGACCAATTATGTGTGTTAATATCGAACAAAATTCTCTGCCCTGCATAATGCCATTTAATGGCAGGCTTAATATTCTATAAACGTATTACGTATGCTTCTCCATATCCATGCCTATCCGACTAATCTCATCATAAATTACCACTAAAATGCACAAATTATTTATGCGCGCCTTAATTTTCCCATTCCATCACTGAATTAATGTCACGTAGAGACATGCAAATGACAGACAGATGGAAAGACACCAAAGACACGACACAATGACTGACAGCACCAGAAAACGACAAATACACACCAGTCAACCTTAAATACAAACACACACATACACACAGACTTCTATATAACCCTGCAACCATTTCATCCATCTATTCAAATGGATTTTGTCTCTTCTATGCATCAGTCTTGTTCCTTCTTACTTCTCTGGTGTCTTCATCTTCTTTACAAACATCTTTTCTGTTATCATGTTTCAATGTTTCAAACAGAGTTGCTTAGTTTGTTGTTGCTGTTGTTGCCGTTGTTGTATGCATCATGTTATTGTTATTGTTATTTAACTCAAAAACTATGAATTGCAACTTAAAAACACTTGTGCATTTCCTTAGAATTTTCTTTTCTACAGTCTTCTGATACATCCACTGATAGTTTCAGTTTCAGACTGAATCTTGAATAACAAAATTTACAAACGTTTTTCCTTTTTCTAGTATTTTATCCATCCACTATGAATGCTTGTGTCAGGGGTGTTGACTTTCATTTTTATACTTTGTTTTCCCTCTTTACACTCAAAAAAGTTAGTGAGTATTACGTATTGGAAAAGCGCAGTAGTGCTGAAGAGTAAAACTCCAAACAATCTGTGCAGAAAATTGTTACACACTCTGAGCATAGGACACAATTGGGCTCCACCAAGAGGTATAAATGTGCATGCGGATTAAGCCGAAATTTGTTTTTTGACAAACGACAATCCCATTTAATACCTGCATATAAAATTCAAATGGCTGGATGCTGATCCATATGCAGAGAGCTATAGGTTTTAATTGGACCCCGTTTAATACTTGCATATAAAATTAAAATTAAGGCAACAACAACAAGACATAGCACCAAAATACCACAGCTGCTGGATCATATGTAGAAGAGTCATAGGTTTTAATTGGGCCCCACTTCAAGAATTACTCACAGGAGCGGAATAAAATCTTTACCAACCTCACCTTAAGTAAGGTGGTGGACGTCGTTGGGCAACAAATAAAAATTAGAATGATTGAAAATGTTCAACAAAAGCCTTACAAGGGTATCATCTCCAGTATATTGAGTAACCGGAGCCACAAATCTTATCTCCAAAACATAATAGTAACACTGAAGGAATACTCACATAAGCCGAAATTAATCAATCAACATCAATTTCATTATTTTCATACATATTTCTTAATCAAACGAAAACCGTAAGGAGTTGTCGTTACACGGATGGCTCTAAACATGGTGATAGACGGGAATGTGTCCATTTATGCCTTCGACTATTAAACAGCAATACGGGTTTCCCAGAGGTATTACGTGGAGTCAGACAGTGTACAATCGGGGCCAATGTAACTTAAATTTTACACAAAGGAATTTAAATATTTTTACTGACAGTCAAATGACAAGAAAGACATTCACAGACACTAAATCAAGGACTGTCCCGAATGGTAAAAGACCGATTAACAATCTCTCCAGATATAGCAGAGTGCGCATGATATGAGTACAGGGCATAAACTTTTATAATCACATGTACGCTGAAGAGTCTTCTTGAGGAACCTTTGCTCTTACAGCAACATTAGATATCGAAACAAAGAAACACTTTTTATATCACTGCCTAGTCTTTGTAAGCTCGCTATCACAATATATTATGGAGAATACTATCCCAGACATGACTCATGTCAGAGAATATAGACGTTTAGGACATAGGCTTCCTGTAGGCAATTTTAGTTATCATCAGTAGACACATTTCTTTGATTTTTGAGGAATAACTTAATGCGAAAACGCTGTACAACTATGCGAATTGCTTGTTTACTTCACCGATTTGTTGACAGTAAATCGGACGAAATATTCTATGAACTTCGCAAACGGATTTGAATATTTTTCACACTAAACTTCAACACTCTGGAAGTGTTGTTCTAGCGTTAAAGAATTCATGATGACTTGACAAATCTTATTGAACAGAAATGGCAACACAGTTTACCATCATCAGCTGTCAAATATTAGTTATCTAAACTTAGCATGAAGTCGTCGTAGTCTAATAGCTAGTGCGTTGACGTCTTAGGCGTGAGGCCACTGTTTAAAACATCTCCAACAAAACGAAATAATAAAATATTTCTTCATCGGCTTCCTCTCAGTAGATTTCTTGCAAGAACTCAGGGAGTGAATAAGTGAGAAGTTTCTCAAAAATCTGTCGTTCGAAGTCGACTTTAAATTGTAAGTACCGCCACTCATGTCAAAAATTTTTTTTTGCGATATATTTTATTGTATCTTCATTTAAAGCGTAATTTGTGAAGAAATCATCTGAGTTGGATGGTGTCCCTCCTTCTCAAGCGGGTATGTCCACGATGTTGTAGGATGTTTCGAGCGAGAGGATTTTGATGTATTTCCAGCTTCTTTAAATATTTGGTCACATATTTTGAGATTTCGCTTTTGACCAGTGGGACGTCAAGGTCTTTATGAATATTGCTGTTTTTAATATGCCAAGGAGCGGCAGTTATCATTCGTAGGATTTTATTTTGACGGCGTTGTATTTTTTCAATATTAGAAGCAGAAGCCATACCCCATAACTGGATACCATAACTCCATATTGGCTTCAATATAGATTTGTAGGACAAGAGCTTACAATCGAGGCTAAGAACGGAATTTCTACCGATAAGCCGATTGAGTTGGACTGCTTTCAGTTTCATTTGGGTCAGTTTTGTATCGATGTGATATTTCCATGTGAGACGTCTATCCAAGTGAATACCGAGATATTTAATATTGGTTGTTAATACTGATGGGCGGACATGTTTCTTTCCGTAGGGTAAAGGTGATGTGGACGCATTTTTGTTCATTGATTTTAATTCCCCATTGATTACCCCATATCTCCACCGGGGTAGCATGGTGCTGTAATTGACTTGAGGCATCTTTTGGATTATTGTGGGTGCAAAGCAAAACCGTATCATCAGCAAAAGTTCATGTGTGTGTAATACTGCTTGTTGGCATATCTGCGGTGTATAACAAATATAAAATTGGTCCTAGGATACTGCCTTGTGGAACGGCAGCCTTTATAAGTTGAGGGCTACTTAAAAAATCTCCTTCTTTAATTATGAATTTTCGATCGATAACATTTTTTTGGAATAGGTTGAAAAAATTCAAATGTAAAATCTGCTTCAATTTCGCTAAAAGACCTTCATGCCATACTTTGTCGAATGCTAGAGAGACGTCAATAAATAGCGCTGAACAATATTTTTTTCCTTCAAAGACTTCTCTTATTTCTTGCACCAATCGGTGTGTTTGCTCAATAGTACTATGTTGTCGTCTAAAGCCAAATTAATGATTGGGAATACAGTTGTTTCGGTCCAGAATAGGTGTCAGCTTGTTAATTAACAATTTTTCGAACAATTTTGACATAGTTGGTAATAGACTTATCGGTCTATAAGATTCCACTTTCGAAGAATCATTTTAACTAGAGCAACTTTCCATGCTGGCGGATAGTATTCGAGACGTAAAATGGCGTTAAAAATATAAAGGATAATTCTCTTTGCTATACGGGGCAATTCGATAAGCATCTTGTTGCTGACTTCGTCGAATCCGGGAGCTTTCTTTGCATTCAAATTTTCAATAGCAATTATAAACTCTTTGGTTTGTAATTTTATTTTTACTGGAGGTCGAGCCACTACAGGTGGTAAATCACTCATGTCAACACATGTATGGGGAGTGAAAACTTTTTTTAACTGACTAAAATGACGTCATTTCTTGCCCAACATCCTCTGGAATCACGTAGTGGGGGAGTTGCCGTTGTGGGTCTTTTCAGGTTTTTAACTGATCGCCATAATGAATAACTGGATTATGGAGTCACATCTAGACTTTGCAAATATTCTCTCAGAGATGCTTCTCTTTGCGTTTGTAACACTTTTCTGAGCTGGTTTGTACAATTTTCTAATTTTGCTTTAAGCTGTGGTGACCTGTGCAATTGCCATTATCTTCTAGCTTTCCTTTTTCGGATAAAAGGTGTTCTATATCTGCCGAAAAAAACTTTGGTGTATCTAGTCTGACAATAGGAGGAAGAAGCTTTTTGAGCAGCTGGCTTCATGTGCCCACTCAGGCTACTAATAGCGGCATCAATATCTCCTGGTGTTCTTAGAATCTTTAAAATTAACACACACAACATAAGTGGTGTGAGAAGCAAGGTCATAATCCTGACTGAAGGGTTATAAACTCCTGATCTAAGAGTCGAGAAAACATTTTTTACGGAAAAAGCATGTAAATTGTATGTACAATCCAAAAAGCTTAATATCCACATTAATTTTTATGAATGTGTCGTACTCTTTTCTTATCACAATATCATGCCATATCATCATGACTGTATGTGATATTTTTACTTTGCAAACTGACGAAATATTTCCTTCAGTGTATACTTCGTTATTTATTATTACCATCATTATCATTGCAAAGGTCCTTGAGAAAGCAACAACAATAAGAGTTAAATTGTTGTGTTTGTGTACATGTATATGTTCGTTTGAGTCTGAATCCTTTTGCATTGTTTTCGCTGTTTTTGCTTTTGGTTGTCGTTTTTTGATTTGTAATGAAGATGAAGAAAATTCTTGAACTTCTTCTCATACATACATATGTGGATATGAGAGTGGGCCAGAGCGAATGCGTTTATGTGTTGCTGGTGTCTAGAACTGATATTATTCATGTATGAGTGGATTAAATCTAAAACAAACACATGCACCCATAGAAAATAACTCATGATCGTCTTGTTTGCCAGCCTGCACTATATATAGTCTTCTGCCAGAGGCAAATTAAAAATCATGCCATAGTATGCATCTGCTTTGTGTGTTTAGAATTTGATGAATCAGTCTTTCTTCACGATTGCAAAAGTTTGATTGAATTAAGTGTGATTATTTTCTGAAGTATAAAATTCTCTTGAATGTCAAGTCATATCATTGTGATATATTTCTATTGGATTGTCATGATTTTTATACTCTACTTCGCAGGTAGTGAAGTTGATGTCCAAATCACTTTCCCGGTCGGAGGAAATATGACAATACAATCCAATGGTCAATTCATTATGAACGAATATGTTCCTCAAAATAAACTTCAAAGAAGCGATCCATAAGTCGTATAGAATTTACGCAAACTGGTTCGACACAAAATAAACTTCATTGCCCACGGCATTAATAACTGCTGGTTCCATAATACTTACTCCACCTTTAGTTAAAGACAGCAAATTATTAATGTCTCGCTTATGATTCGATTAACAACACAAAGTCTTTCGTAGATACCTTGCATGTCGGATGTATGAATAAGACATACATACATACATATATACATACATACATACATACATACATAATTGGCCATTACAACCCTTCAGTCAGGATTACGGCCTAGCTTCTCACACCACTTATGTTGTGTGCCTTAGTTTTATACGTGAGTGGCGGGACCTACAGTTTAACGTCGACTCCGAAGGACAGATTTCTGAGAATGAGTCAGACATTCATATTAAAGTTATAGGCCCCAAGAGCCTTAAATGAATTGCGATTGCGAAAGAGTAGCTAGGATTGAAAATGAAAAGGGAAAGATCACTTAAAATATAGGAACAGAGTTAAAGATATAACAGATCCTTATCTATAAAAACCCCATAGAAATTAGGAGTAGTGATCACCGTCACCAAAAGTCACGCTCATTACAGACGTGCTTCATATTTCTAAGACTAACTTATGGTGGGTGATTTAAAAGTTTAAATTTAAAAATACAAAACAAAAGTATTGATCTGGTTAGAAACGTAATATTTTTCATTCATACGGCTACAGCGGCTGGCCTCACAGTACCTCATTCGATCGTATCTTGGCAATGGCATCACGAATGTAGGCCTTCAAGTGCTCAATTGTCTCTGGTTTGTCGGCATAACACTTTTCTTTAACAGTGCCCCACAGAAAATAGTCCAACGGTGTCAAATCGCAGCTTTTGGCGGTCAATTGACATCACCATTTCGGCTAGTTGAACGGCCATCAAACGTTTGACGAAATAAAACGATTGTGGCATGAGATGTGTGGCAAGTTCATATCGTTCACATCAATAGCATGAAAAGCGGGTACAAGAAAATCGGTTATCATGGTGCGATAGGTGTCTCCATTGACCGTAATGGTTGCGCCGTCCTCATTTTCAAAGAAATATGGGCCAAAGATACTTCCGCTCTACAAGCAGCACCAAACAATAACTCATAATGGGTGCATTGGCTCCTGTAAGGTCTTGAGTTGGTTTTCTGAGCCCCAAATATGACAATTTTGCCTATTAATGTACCAACCAAGATGAAAATGAGATGATTTTTTTCTTGGCAAAATCGACATTATCGTGCAGTTTCTCGTTGGCCCAATAAATCCTAACGTTGCTTAAGCGTAAATCGGTTCATTACATTCAGTGGAGATAATATACTGAAGTTTGTGACAGAATAGAATTGCGTAAGTATTGCCAGATTCGAAATAACCGATGGTTTAAATTTAAACCGATAGATTGCCCACCCGATGGAATGGGAATGGAAACCACTCAAAAGGTTATTAGGTTCTAAATATGTCACAAGTTTTCCTATTTAATCATTCTATTCCCATTGTGGCGTATTTAAAAACAACTGGCCCAGTATGACATTTAAACAATTTTAAAATGGAGTGAATTCAGCATATCACCATCAATGTTGCGTGTGTTAATTTTATGCTAGGACCTACAGTTTAAAGTCGATTCCGAACAACAGATTTGAGAAACTTTTCATGGCAATTTTATTTACCCTCAGAGTTTTTGCCAGAAATCTGCTGAGAGGAAGTCGCCGAAGGAATCCTTTTTGTATTTTGTTTTGATGTCTGGCCTGGGGCTCGAACCCTGGCTTTACGTCTAATAAGAAAACACACTACCTACTAGACTATGGCGACTTCATTTAAGTCAAAAATTCTACATTTATTACATTTATTTCTCTGTCGAACGTTGCGGATAATTCCAGGATCGTCAGAGAATGTCGCCGCTGCCTGAATCTCCTTTCTGTTCGCTACGGCGTCACACTTGTCTGGGTTCCCGGACACTGCGACATTCCGGGAAACTGAGGGCCGATGAGCTGGCCAGAGCTGGCGCACTACTTCCGGAATCTTCATCAATCAATGCCACTCGTTCAAACTGGCCATTGCGCGGAAATTCTCCCAGAATGCCAACCGGTCCTGGATCAATGAAGAGTCCTGCTCCATCGCTAGGATCACTTGGTCCACAATGGATAGAAGGCGTACCAACCAGCTTCTTGGGCTTGGCCGTAATATCATCTCGATCACAGTGGCCATGCTTACACACACGCGGAAAGAATGCGACTGTCATCCAGTTCCTCTGCCAATGCCCATCCCTTGCGGGGTGCAGACATAGGCTCTCCAACCCTTGTCAGCTTGACGGAGCAATCGTCCATTGATATCAAGGACATAGCCTCGTTTATCAAACTTTCTGGCTGGTTTTACAGCGCGGGGTAGTCGTGCTTTTTGAAAATGTGCAGCACTTGCGCTGACCAACTTCCCCCTCCTTGGATCGGAGGAACTTGGTCAGTACAGAGGCTGCGTTCACCTGTGGCATCACAATGGGCCGCTATACGTGCTCAAGTGACCTTTTCGGAAATTAAAGCTACCACGCTAACCTAACCCAACCTAACATTTTTTTCTTATTTAAGAAATGTTTAAATTAACAATAATTACTACCACCGACTATTGTGTTATTGCCATTTTTTGTAAAATTTAGTTTTGATTTGAACAATTTTCATATTGATGGCGTGTATCTAAGCATGTGTCTAATTGACAACTGCATTCAATTTAAATACTGAATAGTGAAATAAAATTATTAAATTTCAGTAAATAAATTAAAATAAAAATATTTCACAATATTAGCTTGTTCGCACTACGTCTGGCAAACAGATGTTAGACCGCAGCAGGAATGTTGTAAATCAAAAAAAAAATTAATAGGGTGGTACACACTACTTCAAAATTACTCATTCACTCGCAGTAGTGAATAAAATTTCTTTAGACTCACATGATGATTCAAACCGACTCCTGAAAAATTTTGAATTTAAAAAAAATTTGTGGCTGTTAAGAAGCACCGGATAATGTTACAAAGAGATCGTTAAATAAAACGGATATATATTCAATGATGAATCAGATGGATGTCATATGTTATATGCACGCGATCTTTGGAAGTAGTATATTGAGGTCAGCACAATGAGAGGATATCTTGAAAGATGAGGCGGACATTGATTGTCAAAGCTATGCAGACTATTAAGGCAAGTTTAAAAAGGCCCTTCTCGGCATCATACAAAAATGTCTTGAGATTGTAAGTTGAAGAATATAAGGAAAGTTCTGACAATAGTAGTGGACAGCAAACAAACGTAGAAGGCGACAGCATTTCAAGCTAAGCTTACCATAAAGATATACAGAAAACTTGCAAATCTTGGGGGTGCAACTGAAAAACTTTTTGGATAGTCAAGCCAAACATGAGCTATAAATTAAGTAGAGTTCGTTAATGTACGGAACTCGCATCAGTTCTCATAACCAAGGCAATGAGAACCTATCCTTTACCGGCAATAGTGTTATGCTACCATTTCTGAATAACGAATTTCTGCTAAAACTGGCATTAGAACGTCAGACAGCAAGCGCAGTGGAGCTAGATTAGAATAATTTCCTCAGGAAGTTTGTAAAATCCTACTACAACCGTTTTTCCGGATTACAGCCTAGCTTTTCACTCCACACGTGTTGTGTGTGTTAATTTTATCGAAGTTTAATGCCGACTTCGAACTACAAATTTGAGAAACTTTTCATGGCAATTATATTTATTCTCGAAATTATTACCAGAAGACAGCTGAGAGGAAGTGACCGAGAGTAATATTTTTCGTATATTTCGCTTTGTTCCAAATGTCTAGGCTGGGGTTTGAACCTTGGGTTTTGATCTAATAATCCAACACACTACCAAGTAGACTTCGGCGATCCTTTTTTTAATATTGCATTCCTTATAATTTCTGAGGTACAAAATGATGATTGCAATTTTCTCTTTGGTGGGATACTAGTACAAACCGATCTTAGAAATCACGCACGTTGTAATCATAGATTGAAAGTTATGTGATGAGCTATTTGAAAATTTAAACTGCTCTTCCCTATTTGTCAAAACCCTACCAATTTTTGTCATTAATGGGGACGTTGCACAAAAGACTTCAAGTATTTTACCATTGGCAAGAACTCTTGTCGCTTTAGCTTCAGTGGCTAAGTCTATTATGAAATCGCGCTAGCTAGGTGAACTAGGTGGTAAAAAATATTTACTTACAAATAAAAACTAGATTATACAATCCAAAAAAGTCAGAATATTTAAAAATTCCTTGTAATTAAAAAACAACACGATTTTCATTTTTGAACACCCCTATTTAAGCACGCACTGAATGTTGTTGAGTATTTTAACACGCATATCGCAAAATAACACAACAGTTGAAGTAATTTACATAATTGTCTACATTATAACAATAAAATAACATATTAAATAAATGGCAATAACAACAACAATAATAATAATAACAATAATATGGGAGAGGAAGTAACAGGGGGTGGGTATAGCCGTTCATATCCCTACTTTCACCGCCTGTTTCAATGAATGACAGTTGATGTTGGTTGTATTTAGTGTTTACAAGTAATCGAAAATTACTGCTAAGTTTTACGTTGCTTTAGCAGAACAGATTTTAGAAAATTATTTAATTTGGTTTCGTTCAGAATTATTTATTAAGCTTAATTTTCTTAAATTTATACCACGAACAATTTATATTTTTATACTCATAATTCACACCAGTTCCACTATTTAAAATTAAAAGATTTTGGTTAAAATGTCTGACATTTTCTGATTTAAGCTCAATACCAGAGATCAGCAATGAGTATTCAAAAAGATGAGTAGGTTCGAATCATACTCATAATTTCTGATACTTACTGTACGCATTCATACTTATTTTAATATTATACTCATACTACTCATATTCAAAGTTTGAGGTACTTATCGTATCGATTTCGACTCTCCATGACTCAACATTTACAAGAATCGCAAAAAAAGTATGATTCGTGCACGAACACTACAATATTCACTAGAAGGTTATGTGTTTACTTTGCGGGTTATCTTTGTCTTCTTTTTTCTTCTTTTTTTGTAAATGCAACAACAACCGTAAATTTTAATGAATGATTCGAGTCACTCGAATCATTTATGAGTATTATAAGTATTTTCCAAAATTTAGGAATCAAACATATTTCGAATGTTATGAGTTTAATATCAACGTTTTACTCATACTCATTGTACTCATACTTATAAATCAACGTTGTACTGAGTACGAATGAATCGAAATACTAGAATGTCAATAATATTGACCCACTCATACTCAAAATTTCATGAGTACTTATGAGTATGCGAAAAAACGATTCATTGCTGATCTCTGGTCACAACATATTATTATTAATTCTTGCTTCAAAGCTGCAATAGTTGAGAAAGTATTTAAAAAAGTAAAGTAAACAACAATTGGCATCATAATCCGCCCATATAATCCATCATACAATCTACTGTGTAGTCTAATTATTGACCTAAAACACCAGTTGGCTTTAGCAGACCATCTGACTCTCTGTTTTCGCTGTGGCTGTGTATGCACATAGGTTTAAGGACGTTTGCTTGTCCTGCGGACAATACCCAGACGCCAAAATAACCCATTGTAAATTCGTCCTAGAAGAAGGTGTGAAGGTGATAGGAAAATTGAAAAAGAAGAAGAGGTAGGAAAGGGAGGAGACAAGATACGGAGAAAAAAAGATGGACCACAAACACACAAAAGGGGCGTTGTTGCCTTAGCACTTCCCAGCTCAATCTATTTATGAATCTATGGAGAGTCCTAACACCGGATCTCGACAGAGAGTTCAAACCTTCGAAGAAGCACCTGCCCTGAGTCCTTAATCTGAATATACCAAAGGCTGGACAGTTGCAGAGGAGGTGTTCGATTTTACCTCCTCCTCACTTAACGTACCCTGCAATAATCCGTCTGCGATCTATTTCAGATCCTTGTTAGCGATCTAATCTCGTAGTGCCCTGTAATGAAACCAATAACTAACCTCAGGCTGGCCTTATCTAAGCCCAGCAGCAAACCTGTTCTATCTATAGCAAGCCGAGGATTACTAGACACAAAACTGCACTTCCAATTACGTCTTCCTACTCCTCCTAAAGGTTCTAGTCTCATCCTCTCAGGCTTCTCTATCTAATTAATGATTTATCGGGAATATAAGTATGACCTGAAACCTATCAAATGATCTCATTTTCCCTACCTAACAGCTGCAGCTTTCTGTTTTAATAACTGACCTCGAACTATACTTACTTTACGACAGAATAGTCCTGCTTTGAAAACAATATGTGGGTTTTACTTTTACTAAATCTCTGCGAAGCATTCGATTCGAAGCGTGGAATCTAATGAGGAATAAACTCGATTTATCAGATCACGATGTCATCTGATGAATCTTGTATTAGACTTGACTTCAATTACTTTACTTCAGTCTCCAAGGCATTGGTCCTCACTACTATATGCAACAGACTTAAACCAAAAAGCTAAGCTGAGCTGTTTTTAGATTAGTTCTGCTTACCAAAATAATGATTCCTTAGGACTCTATTTGGCTGACCTTCATAGCGTACATTCAGTGAATAAATCTTGGACCACACCCACAATATCTCCCAGCAAGGCCTCTATATATCATTACAGCATTCTTGAATGGCTTGAAATGCTCTCTGTATGTTTCTCTCACATTTGATCAAGAAATATATCCCTTTGTAGTCGCCGTAGGCTAGTAGGTAGTGTGTTGGCTTGAAGCCGAGGTTCAAGCCCCCAGGTCATACATTTCCAACAAAAACGAAATGAAAAATTTAAATTATTTCTTCGGCGACTTCCTCTCACAAGATTTCTGGCAAAAGCACTGGGAGTAAATAAAAATTGACATGAAAAGTTTTTCAAAAACAAAATCTGTCGTAGGCACCGCCACTCATGTGTAAAATTAACACACACAACATAAGTGGTGTCAGAAGCTTGGTCGTATTCCTGACTGAAGCTTTGTAGTGACCAATTATGTATGTTATGTATGTATCAATCCCTTTTCAAACAACCATTCATATGGTAAAAATCTTTGAATTAGGCTGTAACAGGGTTCCTGATTTTCTCTATTTCCTGGATTATCCCGGAGCGACTATTTCTTCTTGACTCTGACTTTGGCACTTTATTACCTACATTTTGGAAATGACAAAGAAATTGATAGGTTAGGTTATGTTGGAGTGGTAGCTTTGATACCAAAAGCTCACTTAGGCAAGCATAGCGGCCGGTTATGACGCTGCAGGTGAACACAGTATCTGTGCTAACCAAGTTCCACCAAATCAGGAAGGATTGCGCAAGGGCTGCACAATAGAATAAAGAAATTGAGCTCAGAAGCGATTATTTTTGTCGCTTTATTATCCTGAATTATTCGATTAACATTTACCACCCGATTTAAACTTTAAGAGAATGTCTGTCTATCATTCGAAATGCATTCATGAGGTCATTAACAATTTCATTTATTATGCTGCATAATGTTTAACGACAACAGAATACTTACGCACATTTTATGAGTAGAACTTCGAAATAAAAAAGGAACACTTTGTAAGGGTGCGTATTTATTTGTAACCAGTAACCCCAACTAGCTGTATATTGGCATACACCTCCCCATACCTATACATTTTTCCTGCATTCATTCATATTTATAATCATTATAAATACAAACATACATACATACTCGTACATATGTATGTTATGTAAGGAAATCATAAAATATGCCAGTGAGTCTAATATTATCAAATACTTGTCAGTTGTAATGTTTTGAATTGTTTGAAACAGAGTTGCATTTGACTGCACCCCATACCATCACCATCACGCACACGAGTGAGGTTTACATCACCCACGTTGTGAATATTTATAGTCAACCACATTGGTGGCTAAAAGTGTGAGTTTTTTGATATTTTATTGGAATGGTTGGAAATAAATGTTTAAATGGTTTTGGTTGTTGGTTAACTGGAATGGTAATGGTGATGGTGATGATGATGATGATGATGATGATGATGATAATGATGATGACGCTGGCATATTACTGTCATTCATCGTCATTTTGCTGCAATTGTCATAAATTTTAATGTCACACAAGTACAGTTTGACAAATAATTTTAAAATTGATATGACATGTTATTTATGACAGGAATTTAAATGCAAACAAAAAAAAAATAAAAAAAAAACGTAAAATAATATTAAAATTCTCTCAGAAATAATAATAAAACGGCAAATGACAATAACATGCAACAGAATAAGTTTTTTTCTTTTATATTTTTCTCTCTTTTGATGGTTTCTCGTTCTCGTTCTCTTTCTCTATTTATAATAATTTTTTATTATTGTATTAATTTTATACACTACACTCGATGGACGTATGTCACTTGATTTGATATGAAGTTTGTAACGCAAAAACGTTATAGTCAGTCTTGTCCGTCGTTAGCTTTGTACAATTGTTGAATAGTCTATGACGATAAGCTCGGTGCATATGGTAGTCGTATAGAATATTGTTAGGATAATAGTAGACTGGTCCAAGGAGAAATTAACCAAAACGCATTGCGGCCTGACGGATCTAGTGGCAGCTTGCTCCCTCCCTCACTGGTCCTTCGACAGAATCAGAAGATCCTACGATTTTGTGAAGTTCATTGCAACGGAACTGAGTAATAAAAGTGAATGAAAGCTACATACTATTTTCTGTGATACACGAATCGGTCAATCAATAACTCCTTCAATCCTAGATTGGAATATGTGGAATCCAAATGAAAACTCGTGGGAATTTTCCAATCAACAGACAGAGGAAATAAAGAGCTGGAACCTTTGTGGATGTCAGATCATCATCATCAAATTTAGAGCACAGAGCTAGCAAATGAGTTTACAGGGATTAAAACAGTCACACCGCTAATGGGGTCGGAATCCTGAGGTGAAATGGGAACAAGTGTTTGGCGAAAAGGAGGCCGTAAGAGCTTAAGATAATTTAAACTTAAGGTATTTATTTATAAAGGAAGAACATTCGAGTCTTGCATTCCAATTTCAGAAAATAAAACCTAGATTTTTGAACGGGCATTTATAGAAGCAAAGTATATTTGTTCAGAACAACAATCTCCTCAAGTCAAATATGTATTATCACTGTGATGAACAGGTTCCTTAGTACTGCGACCATACGATCCTCTTATTCCCCTTAAACTTTATAGAGTATTCCTACAATGTCTCCTCCATGTCTACAATCCTGACAAACAACGTCAATTCCCTATCCATCACCTAGTATGCACCCAGGTGTTTCCTTCTCGGATGCATTAATGTCTTACAGGTTCCAAGAATGTATTGCAATTCAGTCTCACTGTCCCAGAATCTACATATTGGACTATAGGCAACGCGTATTCTGAATCAGTACACTCCGGGGTTCTACACTATTCTGTAAAAAAAAATGGTTACAAACCACAGGTTATTCCTGCTTAGTCTGCTGCATGACTGCGTTCTTCTCTTGTTATAATTTTTTAACAAAAAGGTTTGATTGCCTCAAACTCACTTGGTTTAAGAACAGTATTTGCCACTCTTTATCGTTCCTTTTTTTGATCATACAATTTCAAACATACGCTTCCATTCGCCAGAAACATTCTGGCACCATAATAGCGTGGAAGTTCCAATCCTTCCAAGCTGGTTTTCTTGTACATTGCCGAGAGCTTCCACATGACATGGAACCTAACAAAGAGTACCATTACTGTGCCTACAATGCTAATTCAGCTTCTCCAGACAGTCCCATACAAGAACTGCAAGAAAAGTTCTTTTTTCTAGATTTGGAGGACATGAAGTTTGTCTTTTGAAAGACTTGAAATTAAGAACAACAAAGCAAATTTCAATGTAAACTTTTGAAGATTACAATCTGATGGAGACATTTTAAAATAGTGTTCGTTCCTAAAAAAAAAAACATTTTATGTCACAAACTCGCATTAATAAACTGTATTGTGTTAAGACGTAAATTTTTTGGACAATAGACGAGAGAAACATATCACGTTGTTTTATTCTTTCAAAGAACATAAATGAAACAGGGAATCAAAATTCAATACAAAACGACCAGTTGATGTTTGGAAGTGTATTTCTGGAAGAATATTTTCTGTGTGAATCATTTAACTATTATTTAATAAATCTCTTTACTAGATCTTTGTAAATCTGTAGCTGATAACACATTCAAGAACTATGAAGGATAAAGCAAAGTCGGCTGTTTTCAATTTATATATTATTTTTATTCACATATCAAACTGTTAACTATTAACACTATTTGTGTTCTAAAATTTTATTTAATAATAAATAAATAAATTGTTTATAAATCAAAAAATTACGTTTCTTTTAAAAGGTATGCATCAATTTGGTAGTCAACTATGACCAGTATACACGTCAACTGTGACCGGTATAGGGATCAGGTTAGGCATATGTTTTATAGGATATATTCATGCGTTAGAAACAGAAACATTATCACACCTACAAATACAAAATCACACGTACAAACAATGAGCATTCATTTGACCGTCATTGTTCTGCTAGGGATTACTTACTTAACATTAACAACTCTATTAACGTAAGTTAACAGCATATACTTACAGGTGCATCTGCTTCTTGCGCGCCTACGCCACAATGGCAGGGCTTCCTCGATTTAGTCCTTCTAACGCAAACGCGGAGCATCCTCCTCCATTCGAATGTTATGGCCGAGCGAGCGCAGCCGCTGGATGATAATACGCTGCACAACGTCTATGACGTTGAGGAGCTCATACAGCTCACTGTTAAATCATCGTCAACTTACAATGGATCTTACGTTGGACTTTTATCTCGAATACTCTCAAGGCTGCTGCATCAGTGTTTAATAGGGTCTATGCTTCTGTGCTATAAAGAAGCACGGGGAGAATGAGAGTCTGATACAGTATTAGTTTTGTCGTACGAGAGAGGTATCTGCTACTCAACTGACTATTGAATAGTTGCACCTATTGCCCAGAGTGATCCTGCTCTTGATATCTAGCCTGACATCATTTTTGGTTGCAATGGCGGACCCAAGATAAACAAATTCTTTGACTACATCGAAAGTATAGTTACCAGCCTTAATTTGAGATTAAATACGTGTACGTCTCTACTTGTCGATAATAAATACTTCGCTTTGCTCTCATTTACTGCGAGACCCATCTTAGTAGACTTCCGTTCAATACCACTAAAGGCAGCAGTAAAATCTCGCTTGGTACACCCTATGATGTCAATGTCGTCAGCGTACGTAAGCAACTGGACACTTTTTTGAAAAATACTGCCATTGCAATGCACTTCCGCCTACCGCAGAACACTCTCCATGATGAAGTTTAAGAGCCGCATGATAAGGATCTGAAACCTCGCACGGTATTAAAAGGTTCGGAGAGCGGCTGGAATTGCTCAACGGTCAGACATTGCGACAAAAACACGATCCCTTATGGGGCTATTGAAGGCTTTCTGCTATGGATTTGTAGTTGATTTAGTAGTGAATTGTAATACGACTTTGATCGACTATAATTTTCTTACTTGTTATAAATGAATGAATGAGTGAATGAATGAATGAATGTTTGTGTGATTTTTAATTCGTTTTCAAATAAATGACGGCTGTCATTTATAAAGTCCTCAAAATGTGCACATTTTGTCTTTAATTAACAATAGTTTTTGTTGTTAAAATTATTAATTGAAATTAATAAACCAATACGGCGCGGCGGGGGAAAAAACCTTTAAATTCAGGAAAAAGAACTGAAAAGTGTTTCGTTTTTTTTTTTTTTTTTGTTTCCATGTGGCTTATTAATAAGAATGTTTGTTTGTCAAATCAACATCAACCAAAATGCCATAAATTGTTTAAAACACTTTAAAAAATAACAACAACAACAAATTATTAATACAGCAGGTTAATGTGTAAGTGTTTGAAAGAGTGTGTGTGTGATATTAAATTGAAGTGAAACACTAATGAAGCCAACATCTGTCCAATAGGCTGTCACATAAATCTGTCAGTTTATGAGGCAAATATTTGCGAATGACTGACAAGACACAAGGAATTTAACCAGGTTTATACAACAGATATACATACATACACATACACACAAATATTTACATGTGTACAAAGGCTTATAAAGGTTCATGTATTATTTAAATTGTTAAAGTAGGTTTAACCCATTAACGGTAAGAAACTCTAAAATGGTTTCAAGGCTGGATAAAATATTATTACGTTTTTACCCTTTAAAAACATTTAAAATATAAGCCCGTAGAGTGCAAATAAAATGTGTTTAGTTTTATTTAAAATTCTTTATTATTCGCACAATTCTGTGTGCCACCGTTCACAACTTTATGTAAACAACATCAATTGCTTTTTTGTTATTCCCTTTGCATAAACAATAACAATTACTAGGCAATTATTCGACAGATCTTGGTAACGGATATCTTCAAACCACGATTACTCTCTTCAAACGCACCGCGTCTTCACACAAGACTGACTGAGCTTTACTAACTCACTCGCCTGCTTTGCCTTACCTTTTATATGGCAGGGTAAAACAGTCTGATGAATGTTCTTCACTTCGATTTCTCGAAATCTCTCTATGAATGTAAACATCATTGTTTCATTATTGTTGTTTGTGTATTTTTGTTTGTTTGTTTCTAGATACTGGTGTTTTGCTTTTATATCGTTTAACAATATTTCTTTGGATAATTTAGTTGTTATACCATACCATGACACAGAATTGGTTATTATCCTGTGAGAAAACTACAATCGTTCTGCACAATTGCCCAGAATAAAATATTTTGGCAAACGTAGCTTGTTAAAGCCAGAATCTTCTGTTTTTCAATTAAAAAAAAACCAAAAACAAAACTGTGCTTTCACTAGGTCTTCCGACAACGACTTAAGAACTTTGACAGTTGATGGCCGTTATCTTGTTTAAGCTACGATCTTCAATTTACAAACATACATACATATGTAATTCGTCATTACTACCATTCAGTGAAGATCTAACTTCTCACACCACTTACATATGTCGTAAGCGTTAATTTTATACTCCGAACGGCAGATTTTCGAGAAACTTTTCACGGCTATTTCATTTGCTCTCAGAGTTTTTGCCAGAAAACTAATGAGAAGAAGTCGTTGAACAAATATTTTTTCAAATTTCGTTTTGTTCGAAATGTCTGACCTGGGGTCTGAACCCCGAGCTCACGTTGAATAAAACAACACAATGTGGGTAAAATTCTGGATAAACGGCAAGCATTATGGGCCGATAATTGCCAACTTCTTTTGAACACCAGCGGCATACGGTTTCAACAGAACGGCGTTACGTACTACACAGCTGTACTAGTGGTTTGAGCGCATGGTCATATCACGATGAGGTAATGGGAATAGGCTACCGATATCAGACGTTTTGAACTATTTACACTTCTTGTGGGTTTTTCTTAAGTCGCATGTGAATGGGAATAAGCCACAAATCACAACAGTCCATCCAAAGCCAACATAACCCATGTCATCGTGTGAATTCAAACTAATTTATTCCACAAAAAAATGGAAAATTTAACATTTGGAATGCTTTCAAAGAAGCCGTGGCGGAGACTTTAATAATGTTTTATTCCACACATAATGGCATTAAATGTAGCTTTCAAATGAATAAAAACAATCTTACACACATTTTTATTTAAATTTAAAGATAGGAAGCGCCTAATGAAAGAGCCTGTATTATTTTAGTTGAAAATTATGTGTTGGAAACTCTGTTACTTTGCTTTTGTTTATCATCATCATCAACAAACATGTTAATTTCGATCTCAAAATAAGTGTTTTTGAAAATCGGCATCGAAAAAGTGTATTTGCGGCTGTCTGAACAGGTATAACTAACCTGGGTCATATAAGGTCCCGTTGTAGCATCGATATTTCCTGCTACTTTAAACAATAACTCCTCATTGACAGCCATCCCGGTAGTTTTATGAATTTAAATCATTGAACATGTTCTGTTAATAAATTCCGGGTATCCAAAAAATCTTCTTCTTAGTTTCCCGGAGTGCCGGACAATGGCAGAGAAGATGTTTTGTGGTCTTCCCTTCCGCGTTGGGGTTCATGAGAAGTATCGGAGAAGTCGCCGTAATATAATAAGTAATGTGTTGAGTTATTAGACGTGCAGTCGTGCTTCAAACCCCAGCTCGAACAAAACGAAAAATGAAAAAAATATTTCTCTCAGCGACTTTTTCTCAGTAATCTTCTAGCTAAAAGCTCTGAGAGTAAATAAAATTGCCATGAAAAGTTTCTCAAAAATGTGTCGTTCGGAGTCGAATTTAAACTGAATATCCCGCCAGTCATATATAAAATTAAGGCACACAATATGGATGGTGTGAGAAACTAGGTTGTTATCCTGACTAAATAGGGGCATACGGAATCAAAAATATCTGGTATCTCTACAAATGGGTTCCTTTTCCATCTTCCTTTTGCAAATGAGTGCAATTTATGGGTGACCAATTGTTTACACTTACCTTGCAGAAAAATGCGTAGACGCCTCTTGCACGTTCAAAGTACATTGCAAAGAATTTTGACAAACTCTTTTACATTTTCTTTTAAACTTTGTTTTGGTTTTGCACGTTCAAAGTTTATTTTGACAAACTCTCGCTATTTTGTTGTTATGTATACAACCATCGGTAAACGACGAACGAAAAACAAAGCAAGTTTGGGAGTACATCAAAGAGTGAACTTATCTCCGACCGTTCTTTCCTTCTCACATACAAGCTCAAGACTTTTCAAAGTACTTTGCAAATTAATTATCATTAATGTTCCCGTGTCCATGAGCATATTACACACGAGGTATCCATATCTCCGACCAAACGTAACATTATTTTCGTCTGCGTACAGTGAGCGTCAAAAGAAACTATACATTAAAAGAAAATATACATTAATAAATTACCGTTATTTATATTGTAAAATTGTTTCATTGACAGTTTTTAAAATTGAAACAAAAACATTTACAAAAAAATTTCGAAATATTGTAAAATTTTTTCGGGCACTCTCCTTAACTGGTAAAAGTTGAGTTTGGTGATTGTTAGAATTTTATCCATAGTGTACAGTTTCTTTTTACGCTCACTGTACCTAATTGCTTCCCCAACTTATCTAGCGGTAACCTGTAACGGATAGAAAACAGTGCCTTAGTTGACCCTGGAGTGGTTGTAGAAAATACATGAAGACTTTTGAAATGAAAATTAGAAAGTATTTGTAGAAAAGTAAGTAAAATACAGATTTCTTCAAAGCACTCAAATATTAGTGGAAGAAAAGTTGCGCCTAAATTGATATAACCCGAGCCTTTTGTCAGAAAAGGCCTTTAAAGTTTAAAAAGTTCCATTTCAAGTGTAAATGTGATGAAAATTTCAATGTGAAAAGAGTTTTAGTACGGCAAGTAACTTTATGTTAAACCCCATAAGGGTTAAATTTTAAAGCTTATTTGCACTTTATAACATCAGTTTGTCTTCATCATAATATTCTGACTCAAGCAGAACATAAATTTTGATTTAAACTCATAAATTAAATTTATTATGAAAGCGTTTAACACAGAATACTTGTAGCGAATTTTAATTAAAGGCAAGAATACAGAAATAAATATTTTTTTTTATTTTTTAAACTTTAAAGAAAAAACATGTAAAATTCATAATTACGTAAGATTCATAAGTTTTGCATACATATGGTAAGAACTGGCTTTGTATTCAGATTGTTGACATTATGGAACAGTGTCTCTAAAAACGCAATTGGTTTTACAAGGTCGTATGGAAGAGTTGCTTATGTCAGATATGAGAGAAAAGGAATGTGAAGGAACCCACGAACGAATACTGAAAATCTCACAACTTATTGAAATAATAAGAAAATTGAGTTGTCCAATAAATTATACCAACACTATGTATGTTGTAGTCGTCTTAGACTAGTAGGTTGTGTTTTGGGTTATTAGACGTGAGGCCACGGTTAAAATCACTCGCGAACGAAACGAAATTTGAAAAATATTTCTCCGAAGATTTTCTCTTAGCAGATTTCTACAAAAGCTCTAAGAGTTAAATAAAATTTGCAATGAAGAGCTTCCTAAGAAATCTGTCGTTCGGAATCGCCTTTAAACTGTAGGTCCCGATCAGAGATCAGCAATGAATCGTTTTTTTGCTACTCATAATCACTCATGAAATTTTCAATATAAGTGAGTCAACAATATAGAAATTTATCTAGGTACTCTGATTAATTTGTACTCACTACAACGTAGATTTATAAGTACAGCTTGCAATGAGTATGCGTACAACGTTGACATCAAACTCATACCATTCGAAATATGTTTGATTCATAAGCCTACTCATTTAGATTCATAACTTTAGAAAAATACTTCAAATACTTATAAATGATTCGAATGACTCGAATCATTCTTCAAAATTTACAGTCTTAGTTGTTGTTGCATTTAAAAAAAAAAAGAAAAAAGACCCATCAGCTAAAACAGACAAAGCCGCAAGCGGAGCAAACACACAACCTTCTAGTGAGTATTTTAGTTTTCGTACGTGATTCATACTTATTTTGTGAATCGTGTATATGTTGAGTTATGGAGCATTGAAATAAATAACATCATATGTGTTGTTACGTACAAATATGATGAGTACTTCAAACTTTGAATATGAGTAGAGGTTGCATGATATTAGAATAATTATGAATGCCTATAAGTATCAGACATTATGAGCATGTTTCGATTCTACTCATCCTTTTCGAATACTCATTACTAATCTCTAGTTCAAACCCAGGTCAAAATATCTTAAACAAAACGAAATAAAAACATATTGCTTCGGCAATTTGCTTTCTCAAAAATTTTTCGTTCGGAATCGACTTTAAACTGTAGCTCCCGCCACTCATGTATAAAAAATTAGCACACACAACATAAGTGGTGTGAGAAGTTAGGTCGTAATCCTGACTGAAGGTTTGTAATGACTAATTATGTATGTATGCATACATAGTTTTTGACTTCTATCATATTCAAGAAAAATTATTCACAAGTCAAAGAGGTCTTCGGCCTGTATTAACATCTACAACGTCTGAAGCAATAGTGTGGGAACAAGATAAGGCTATTATGCACGGCATATGGTATACAGGAATAATAATGAAAAAAGTAAATGAATGGAAAGATTTATAATTCAAGACATGGTGATGATATACCATACTTACATATATACGGATCGAGATCGTGTTGATTTGGAAAATTGAAAAAAAGTACGGAAAAATCTCTTTTTTCCCAACTGTTTTTAATGAAAAGCATCACAAAGAGGCATCGATGTTATATCGATAGATTCGTACACGTCATCACGGAAGAGATGGGCTTGGAATAATTAGAGGGGGAAGAAGACACTATTGAGCTTCACCCTAATCTGGTAGTGTAAAGAAATACAAGAGGTGTAGCATAAGTGGGAGATGCTGGTCTTTCGGGGCCTTTGTCACCAATGAAATACCATTGGTCTTATTGTTTCCTTACGTAATTGACCAAGTTCAACGTGTATTGGGCATGAATCGAACCATACTCTAAAACAAGTAAAATGCCGAATACATGTTAATAGTCTGAGGCGTAATTCAACTGTAATTACTCCATAAAAGTTTAGATTGTCTCAAACACATTTCCTTTCGTCGAATATACCCTACCAAACTCCTCCACAGTAAGATTTTGGTCATATAAGTGGCACGGAAGCTGCCCTCCGTGCAATCTAATCAGCGTGTTCATTTTCGCCAGGCTGATACAGTTTTTTTTTTTACTCATTCTCGTTGCGAAACGTTTCCTAAAATCGTAGAGATTACTGGTACTGTCTAGGAGAAGCAGTCAAAGAAAGTACCGCAAGCCACTCGACGTGTTAGGTGGCGATCCACTGGAACTCGCGTTAAATCATAAAATTAACCATAAAACTCTCCATGGTTGTAATCGCCATTATCATAAATCCAACAGAGGCTGTTGCGCCGTTATAAAACGGGTTCACAATGTCACAGTGATACCAACAGAACCCCGTCTTTGTATCTTATCTAAATCCACCCGAACTGTTAAAAAATGTATTTCCAAAACGTTTTATTACATTTATGGGTCGATTATATATGGCATATTGTACTTGTATAAGTAATTGTATTGAATTAAGTCTACGGAGGACTCTTGCTTGCATTGCGGAACTCACATGGCCCAGATTAGGTGATAACAAGCCAATCAACTATTTGAACTTTAGCGATAACTCTATCACTGCAGGTATCTGCACGAATCTTTCCACAATGGGTGGGAACATGGAGAGCGTTCGTTTCCCTGATAATGACTTCTGACCCTAAACTAACCCTAAAGAAGTCATGCCTTTATCATCATTATTGTGCCTTTATCGGGACTCGTGTAATTATAGGACATCGCCATTCACATGGTGTCACAACTCGCAAGTATAGTGCTCAAGTGTGCTTTGGTGTCGACAAAATTGCTACTCCATCCTACTCTATCCGTCGGTACTATTACGGAACCACAATTATTCTGGTTGGCAGGGTATTGGCATCTCGAACAAAAGGAAATATGAAAATACTTCCTCCCAACAATCTCCATGCAAAAACTCTATGAGTAAATGTATTTGGCATTAAAAATTTCTCAAATCTCTACTTCGGAATCGACTTTAAACTGGAAGTCCCATTGCTCATGAGTTAAATTAATACCCACAACATAGGTGGAACTAGGTTGTAAACAGAGATCAGCAATGAATCGTTTTTTCGCTACTTATAAGCACTCATGATATTTTGAATATAAATGAGTCAACAATATTGAAATTTAACTATGTATTCTGATTCATTCGTACTCACTACAACATGGATTTGATTTTTCAAACTCATACCATTCGAAATATGTTTGATTCATAAGCCTTCTCATTCATGTTCATAACTTTAGAAAAATACTTTTAAGGGCCATTATTACAACTTGCCGTTAACTAAAGGTAGGATTTTAACGGGCAGATAAAATGTTTTTCATTGTTTTCGAGTGAATCGAATCATTCATCAAAATTAAGTCTTAATTGTTGTTACATATACAAAAAAAGAAAAAAGACAAAGACAGCAAGCAAAGCAAACACACAACCATCTAGTGAGTATTGTGGTGTTCGTACGCGAATCATACTTATTTTGTGATTCGTGTATATATTGAATAATGGAGAGTCGATATCAACAACATGAAGTATGAATATAATGAGTACTTCAAACTTCGAATATGAGTAGAGGTTCCATGAAATGTATTAAAATAAAAATGATTCGATTCTACTCGTCTTTTTGAATACTCATTGCTGATCTCTGGTTGTAATCCTAACTTAAGGATTGTAATGACCAATTAAGTTATTTATTCCATAAATACTTGATTTATATATCTAACTACACCCTTTGTACAGAAAAATACGTTTTTTCCCCTCTTTTTTAATGAGAGAACTTCGAGAAACAAAGTTTTAAAGGTTTTCACAGAAACCATCAAATCAATGATTCCATATCCAATATCCTGATTATTAAAAGTGATTTTTTTGGAAATAAATTTTTCCATTTTGTATGTCTCTAATGAGATTTTCAATTAATAAATTTCCCTCTCCTGATACACTTAACCCGTGCATAAGCATTCCAATGCATGCAAGTGGATATGCATTCAATACATTGTGTTGTGTTGTTGTTTTGCTGCCTATTTGGATTAATTGCAGAGGATGTTGTAAATAATTTTATTATTTTATTTTTATTAAATAAATTTTAGTGTCATTGATGTTGCTATGTATTGTTGAAGTTGCTGATGCTGATGCTGTTGCCGTTGTTGTTATTATTATTGCTTCTGCTTCTACTGCTGCTCCTGCTGCTGCTGCTCTTGTTGTTGATGGTGTCGTTATGTTGTCCCCATTATAATTATTATTATTAAAACTAATTCTATTTGCATATTATTTGTTGATTTATGAGTTGTTGCCATTTTTTGACAATTTATTTTTATTTATTTTTATTACAATTTTATAATCGCTTTTTGTATTCAATGCAAATTACAGTTGCAACTACATTTATAGAACCATGGAAAACACCCGAAACAATAATTTTATAATTTTTGTAAAAAGACTAGACTACGAGTCAGAGATCAGCAATGAATCGTTTTTTCGCTAATCATAAGCACTCATGAAATTTTTGAATATAAGTGAGTCAACAATATTGGAATTTAACTATGTATTCTGATTCATTCGTACTCATTACAACTTTGATTTATAACTAAGGTTGCAATGAGTATGCATACAACATTAACATCAAACTAATACCATTCGAAATATGTTTGATTCATAAGCCTACTCATTTAGATTCATAACTTTAGAAAAATACTTTTTACCTTTTTAAAAACGTTTAAAATATGAGTTCGTTGATTGCAAACAAAATAAAAATAAATTTGTGTTTAGGTTTAGATAAAATCTTTATTGTTCACACTACTTTTGTGTGCCACCGTTTACAACTTGACAAGTACAACAATAATTGCTTGTTCACTATTCTTCTTTGCTTACAACGCAGATCTTTTCAACGGCGACCTGAAAACCCTGACTGTTCACAAGCAACGCGTCTACACACAAGACTGACTGAATTATTACTGCTCGTTGTCTGATTTGTCTTGCCTTTTTATATGCCCACGTAATCAGTCTGATGAAGGTTTTTGAAGTCAAACGTTAGTGGTTTCGCCTTCTCGAGAATTCTATCGCAACTTGTGTATTTTGTTCACATTGCTTGTTGTTGCGTTCTCGCTTACTTGTCTATCCACTTTTTTTCATACTGATGTTGTTGGTTTACTTGTAACAAGTTCGTTGTATTTGTTTGTGTAGCTTTTGCTCATTTTAATGTTAAACGATGTACACCGTTTCCATTTTCATAACAATACTTATAAATGGTTCGATGATCATCAAAATTTACAGTCTTAGTTGTTGTTGCATTTACAATAAAAGAAAAAAGACAAAAAAGCAAAAAAGACAGAGCAGCAAGCAGAGCAAACACACAACCTTTTAGTGAGTACGAACACTAAACGCGAATCATACTTATTATGTGATTCTTGAGTTATGGAGAGTCGAAATCAACAACATCATATGTGTTGTTTAGTATGAACATTATGTGTACTTTAAACTTTGAATATGAGTATGCGTATAAGTATCAAAAATTATGAGTATGATTCGATTCTACTCATCTTTTTGAATACCCATTGCTGATCTCTGGTCCTTATAATGTCCCCTCTAAGCCTTTTGCCCTGAAAAGCTTCTGGTTGCTGCTTCCTGTCAATAGTGACAGTTCCATGCACAGCATCCGGTATGCACTCATGTGCTTTCTTCTAATATTTATGAATGCTTCACAGGTTTCAAGTACGTGTTTCGATAATTCGTTCTCAGCGTCACAAAATTCATATGTTGGCCTTGTGATTACCTCATTTCTAAATAAATGGAATAAAAAACTTATTACCAACCTCAAGTTATTCCTGGTTTGACTGATGCATGAGTCAAGCCTGCTCTATTTTCCGTAATTTCCAAACATAAGTTTTGATTCTCTGAAACCCACTTGGTTTGAGGAGAGTATTTTCCTTTCTTTATATTCCATTTCCTTCGCCTGATATTATCTCTCCAATTGTCCGCGCACCACAGAAGAGTTCTGGCGATATCAACAGCGAGGAAGATCCTCCTCTCACAAGCTCAATGCTTGCACATTATCGTGAATTCCCACATGACCTGGGACCCAGCAGAGGATAACCTTATTTTCTCCACCTAGACAATTGAGCTCCTCCAGACAATTCCATACTATTTTCGATTTAACCTTATAAGAGCCTAGTGCTCAAATGGCGGCCTGTAAAATAGTATTGCTATGACCCATCTTTTGTACATCCTAACCAAGTTGCATTGAGTACATCTTTTGGTAGCATTAACTGACACCCTTTCTTTATCCATCTGTATACCACAAGATAGTCTCTCTTTTAAGAGAGTATGAAGCTTATCGATTACGCCATGCATTTTTGTTACAAAGTCTGGTTGCGAAGAACTTCTCAAAGTCATAGAGTTTCTGCAGAGGTAACAAATAAGAAGGGAGCGGTCAGCCGTTTGATTACTTTTAGCTTTGGTGTTTATTATCATGTGCAGCTGACTTAAATCCAACATAGCTTCTAGCACAGGTGTAGGACATATTCTCATTGCTGCTGTTATACCAACACACATTAGTCTCTGTATCTTGTCCAATTCCATTTAAGCTGTTTTCTAATTCATTCTGTTTTAATAACGACTGACGATATTCTTTCATATTCACAAACTTGGTTTTAAGATTGAATACAAATAGCATCCGAAAGTTGTATTCGCTTTTAATTTCAGTAGTAAGTATTCAGATAAAGCACTTCCACATTTGTTTTGTTTTTTTGGCAATTAAATCTCGGAGATTTTTACAATTCATCAGTGAATCTTTGGACAGCGATTGTACGATGAACATCGTAATAAGAGCAGAGTCTACTTATAATTCGATATGGATTATGGATAGATTGTTGAGGCTTCTTAATTACTTATTTAATTGGTCATTACAACTGTTTAGTTAGGATTACAACCTACCTTCCCTTACCATCCATGTATATTAATTTTGTCCAAGAGTGAATAGGGAAACCTACAGTTTAAATTCGTTTCCGAACGACAGATTTTTTGAGAAACATTTCATGGAAATTTTATTTACTCCGAAACTATTGATATTGTTACGTTTTCACGTTTTAAAAACATAACCAGTCTATGTTCTTAAAGATGGCTTTGCCTTTTCAAAATTTCTATAAATGTAAACATCGTTGTTTTCATTTATTCTTGTTTACTTGTTTACCATTTATTATGCTGGTGTTCGTTGTTATATTAAGCAGTACAATAATTTGTAATAATTTGTAAATTGTAAACACACTTGCACTGTTTTGTTTTTGTAGCTTTTGTTTATAATTTTAATGTTAAGCGATGTAAATATAAAAATATAAATAGTTCACATACATTTTTGGTCATTATAACCCTTCTGTCCGGATTGCGACATAGTTTCTCACACCAGTTGTGTGTTTTTATTTTATATACGAGTGGCGGGGCCTATAGTCTAAAGCCGAACGACAGATTTTTAAGAACCTTTCCCAAGGCAATTTTGTTTACTTTCAGAGTTTTTCTCAAAAATCTGCTGAGAGGAAGTGGTCAAAGAAATATTTTTTATGTACCATGTTTGCTGATTGGAGATGACCGGGGTTTTGAACCGTGGCCTCACGTCTAATAAGCCAACACACTATGTACTAGACTACGGCGCATAGTTCTTTTCATGCATGCTTCACACTGAAGCTAAGTGAACAAAGTAATGCAATTTAAAATTTATGCTATTTCTATATCCCTGACTGTATTAATATACATGTGTATGTACACGTCTACTTTTATTATAGTATTTGTATTTCTAAATAGTTATTAATTCAAATTTTATTTTAGGCATTTTATTATAATTACTATTGATATACCGACATAATGCGCACGTATATATTGTACACATACAAAGCCCATAAATATGTTGAAGAGCGCCTATATGTCAGGAGAATAAAGTGTTAAGGGCCTTTCTAAAGGCCATTTTTAATTAAATTTTTGTTCTGTTAATATTAAAAACTTTTAACTTAAATTGACATTCACGCGAATAAAATATTAATTATTATTTAATTTTTTTTATTAATCTGTATATGAAATGTAGAAAAGACAACTGCCTACAGCTTCTGTGTGAGATAGACAGCTTCAATCTGAATTAAGGCCTGATCCATGTAGTGTACATCAGTTCTAAATTTACATACTCCGCAATATAATAGATATAATAAATTTAAATAAATATATTTACAATTTATTTATTTATTTATACACATTTCGTTCATTTCATTTGGTTTTTTTATTTTTTTATTTTTTATTTCAACAATTCATATTGCATTTGATGGTAGCGGTTTTTTTGGTTTTCAAAATAATACTTGAATTTAAATAATTTGTGATGCCCTACACCAGCATTGATGTTGTGAATATCATATGTTTGTGATGTAGGTTGCAACACTTTAAACAATTAACAACAACCAGGAAAGGGTGACGGTGACACTACGCACCCAAAATTCTTCTGGCCAACTACCCAGACCACGTTTAATATAAGGTATTAGAGAGGGTACCACTGCATCCAAAGTATATGAATATTAACACGAGATAAATGGCTCATTAGATATAAGAGGTATAGAAGGAACTATATCCAGATTGATGGCAGAGACAATCAGACAAAACTCTCTGAGGTGGCACTGACTATAAAGAAAATACCGGTAGTCTTGATGGCTACAGGCAACTTTGAAGAGACTCTTTGCGACATCATTCAGAGTCCTCTTCAGATTGTAAATTATTAATGCATAATAGTGGGCCGGAGGACAAACGCACGCAAGACCAGAATAGTACAAAAAGAGAAAACTTCATAAATGGAAGAATATTCGACTCTAGGGCATAGTTTACCATTTCATAGCACAGTTGTGCAAAGAGAACTCACACGCATTCTTGTAATTTTTCATTTAGTTGTCGATCAGACTGCCACCGTATAACCAGTATAGAAACCTTTGACGTTTGACAAACGCTCATAGCAGCAAATTACTAGCCAATTTAGAGGGAGAAAAAAATGTTATAATGTTTTGCGAATCAAATGTGTTAGAAGCAACAGATATACAGAGTGCAAACTGGCGGATAAAGCAGAAAAATTAAATGTAAATAAACATTTATTTTGTGTTAAAAAAGGGAAAATTTGGAATATTTTTTAATTTCTTCATAGAAAAGTTTAAAGATTCTTAAATATTTAATTATTAATCGAAATGTGGGCGATTTTCGGTCACAATGATTATAGTTTCTTTTGCAAGAGGTAATTAAGAAGCTAAATATTACAAGATCAAAATAAGACCTACTGCTCATAAAAAAATTTTCTTGCTGAAAGATGCCAATATTTTTTAATTTCTTGAAAGGAAAAGTTAAAATTTGTTATTGTTATTAGTTGTTTTTATTATTTATTAATAGTTTCACACAAAAATTACATTTTTTATTAACTCTCGCCAATATAAAAAACCCACCCCGAAAACAAAAAAAAAATAAATAAACAATAAAGACAGACAATCAGAGAGGGACAGAAATACTTTTTGGTAATATTTGCTGTCCCTTTCATAATTCGCTGGTAAACGTCGAAATTGCGTTTCTATACTGGTTATACGGTGCAGACTGCGACAAGAACACATGTGCGGCGGATGCTTTATCATTTTATTTCAGCATAACACTCAAAAAATATTTTATGTTAAAAATGTTCTGTTATTTCAGTTTTTTATTTTGTCGCATAGTATAATTTTTTTAAATGCTTTGGAATGTTCGTTTTTTTCTTTTAATAAAAAATTTTTATTTATCTAAAAAACATGGCCTAATTTTTAAGCCAAAGATGGATAGCTTTATGTTCTTTTAATAAAAAATGGATTTTTTTATTTTATTTTTATTTATCTAAAATTATTAAGCCAAAGTTATATAGCTTTACTTATGTATGCTGATGAAATGAAAATAAAAATAGCGTATATTACTAACACTTTCCTATGGCTGTAAATAAATAAATTCTCTCAACTTATTTTCTCTCTCTTACTCACTAACACATAACCAAAAATTTTTTGACGAACCCTGCTCTAGGGTGACATGGCATCACAACACATGAAGATCACATAATTGAGAATGACACTGAATAGTAAATTGACAGGAAGGGCCTAAAATTGCATCATCGTATGCAGAAAGCCTGCAGGGAAATCGTGGGTATCAAGCCAGAAATTATACACTGGATGTGTACCATAATAGACAGACCAATACTGATCTATGGGGAAGTTTACCCAGATAGTTATCTGGTTACCCAAACAAATGGAGATAAAATACAAAGACTAGCATGTATTGACTTAATAGGAACAATGACAATCTGTTCTACAGCGGCACTGGAAACTCTATTGGATTTAAGTCTGTTGCACATGGTAGTGCAGACCAAATTCTTAGAGACTATCTCTAGATAACGATTTTTGGGTCTAGAATGAAACATTCCAAGTCCATGAGAAAACTTTCCAAGCGAAAGTGATTACCGTTGCTTAATTTAACTTGGATAGGACATAGCAATGCTGACAGTTTAGCCGCCATTCAAGCCCTCAGCTCTTTTAAGGTCTGTGGAAGGTGAATCTTCTAGGTAAGGAAAATAAGATTACGCTCTGCTGAGTACGACATCATGTGGAAGTTCTTAGCAATGTGCAAGCAGGTGAGCTTGCGAGAAGGAGGACTTCCACGCCGTAAATTGGACCAGATCCTTTCTGTGGAGTGTAAGCGAGTATTTGAAAAGACTTGCTCAGCGAAAGGGTAACTAAAGAAGGTCAAACGAAGTTACTTGAAGCAATCAAACTTTTGTTGTAAAACTAAAATAAGAGAAGACCTGTGTCATGAACTAAACTATCCAAGAATAGCCTGAGGTTGACAACTGGTCTTTTTACAGAAGACTGCAGACTCAGCGCACATTTATTCAGAATGGCAGTTGATTAGAAATGAACCATGGAACACATTGTAATTTTACTCTCAGATAGTAATTATCCCCTACTATCTACATACCACACTCATTTAATTATTTTCACAAGTATATCAATGTACAGGATATTCATAGTCGAACAGGATATGATTGAATTTTTCACTTCTAATTCTTTTTTTATTGTTTTTGTATCAAATTTTTTTTCTGTATAGATGCGCTTTGCTTTACTTTTTATTTGTTGCAACTAAAATTATATTTTGTTGTTGTTTTTGTTTTTTGTTTTTAATGTTAATATTGGTTTTTATAAATTGTAATGCTTTGTCTAAATATTTATAATAATTTTATGTAGATTTTAATACATTTTAACTAATACTACCGCAACAAAGGGAGTCAATTTTAAATAAAAATTTGCGACAGTAGTTAACGCCATCATAAAATAAAGATGAAAATCATTTCATCTGCAGGTTTTTTGTCTCACATATAAGAAAGGGTTAGAGAGTTAAGTCGATAAGAAAGATAGCAATGTGTTCGTTATATTCCTGTTATTGTTGCTACGCGAAGACGTGAGTGTGCTCGTACAGTGCGTTTACCCGAAAATATCGAAGCTACGGCTAAGAGTGTGCGTGGTATGACGCCTTACAAAGTTCAATTGGTTCAAGAGTTAAAGCCGCATGACCATCCGCTTTGTTTTTGTTTCACTAGATGGGCCAACGAGTAGCTGCGCGAAGATGTCAATTTTGGGAAAAATACTGATCTTTTTGGATGAAGCTCATCTTCATCTGGGTGTTAATAAGTAAAATTGTCATATTTAGGGCTCAGAAAATCCACACATGGTCTTACAGAAGCCAGTGCACCCATTACGCGTGACTGTTTGCTACGGCTTGTGGAGTGAAAGCATCATTGGCCCATATTTCTTTAAAAATGAGGACGGCGCAACCCTTACCGTTAATGGAGACACCTATCGCACCATAACATTTCTAACCGGAAAAATTGTGCTTCACAACAACAAAAAAAAATAATTTAACAAAATTTCAAACCGTTTTCGTTTTGTTTTGTATTTTGAAATTTAAGCTTTTAAATGGCCTAGCCAAAATAATTAAATAAGCATCTGAGGAGATCCTATCAAACTTCTGTCCCGATTGTTAACTGTTGGTGATATTACAATGGAGCATTACTATGACTTTCCAAATGTTTGAAAAAGGATAAATATAAGGAACTGTAAGGCGTTTGGGTATCGCTTGCAATAAAGAAAGTTCTGGTAAATTAAATTTGAGAAATTTGTGTGCCGATAGAAACTCACTAACATTTTGAACCATCGGTCTTTACTGCTAATCTTCAAACGTTGGCAATTCGGACACAAATAGATCTACGAAAGTCATTTTTATTCTATAACTTTTCTCCTGGTCCAAGGGTACTTAAGAGTACAATAAGAAACCTTGGAATTTGTTGGATATTAGACGACCAGACTATGTGGCAATAAAACCATAATTCACGACGATCTTATACAGTGTTGTGAACCCCTACTTTAAAATGCTGAAACACTCGAAGAGGGCAGAGGTACCTAAAGCAGGCAATTAGTCTTCTGTTTGAGCATCGCTTAAGTACAGCAGACTAGACCCTCAAATGGATATTTTTACAGAACAAATCATGATAGTCATGAATGTGTATGTTTGCAGAATATACCAGCAGCCATCAATTCGATATACAATTCGATTGAAAGTGGATTTCTTGATTTTTTGTTCTAATCTAATGAAGGACTTTTCCACCTATAAAATTTAAAATCTTCTAAAGTTCACTAGAAATGCTTTAAATCTGTTAAACAAGTTATAAACAAGGACGTAACAACATCATTTCAGTATAACAAAGAAAGAACATGAAATTAAATATGAGACTTTGGACATTTGAAATCTATCCACACTTTCCTGGGCATCTGAAATGTCCAATTTACCATTTACACATAAAGCATTGACATCATCACCACGTGAGATGACCATGCCCTCAAACCGCCCGTGCAGAGTATCCAATGTGGCAAAAACCGTCTGGCATGTAGTGTCATCTTGTTCATACCAATTCAGGCCAAAATAAGTTGATAATCGTCGCCCTATAGTGCTCTCCAAACTCGTTCTCAAAGAAACATGAATCAATGAACCGCTAATCCGAAAATCCATACCAAAAAGTGTCATTTCAGGGCTGAGTTAGACGATCTTAGGTCTCATTTGGATTAAATTCAACAATTTTGTTTGTTTACGTACCCATTCACCCAGAAACGGATCTCTTCAATGAAGAAGATTTTTTGATGAAAGTTGGCAACTGCTCCATGGCCCTGTAGTGCTTGCTGCGGACAAAGAAATATGGACCGATGGTATCATTAGTAGTAGTAACTTTTGCGTGATGAATTAGACGCTTTTGAAGCTTATGTGGATTGGTCTCGTCCCAAATTCCACAAATTTCTGCTTCTTGATCTTGTACGTCTGTATGATGTCGGAAGACGATTTTTGGATGAAGATTGAGGTCAGTTGCCAACTGCTGCAGAGCCTGTTATTCAGCGAACACACATCGTTTTCGATGGTTTTTTTCACCCTTAATTCCTGGGCCATTTGAACTTTGTTCAAGTGCAGGCCCAAGACACTATGAAGAATTTAGTAAATTTGACAATTTGGACTTTGCGGCAAGGATAACAAGATTAGAGAAACATAGAAAAAAGTTTCAAAGAATCAAAGGAAAGTATTTTTAAAAATTAAAATAATTTTTTTGTTCAAGAAATTTTTTCTTCTACATAACATACATACATAATTGGTCATTACAACCCTGTAGTCAGGATTACGACCTAGTTTCACACACCACTTATGTTGTGTATGTTAATTTTTTACATGAGTGGCAGGACGTACAGTTTAAAGTCGACTCCGAACGAGAGATTTTTTGAGAAACTTTTCATGGCAATTTTTTTACTCTCAGAGTTATTGCCAGAATTCTACTGAGAGGAAATTGCCGAAGAAATATATTTTTAATTTCATTTTGTTGGAGATGTCTGACCTGAGTTCGAACCAGAGATCAACAGCGAATTGTTTTTTCACTACTCAAAAGCACTCATAATATTTTTAACATAAGAGAGTCTGCAATATTGAAACTTAACTTCTCTGATTCATTCATACTCACTACAATGCTGATTTATAAGCACAGGTTGCAATGAGTATGCGTACAACGTTCACATCAAACTCATACCATTCGAAATATGTTTGATTCATAAGTCTTCTCATTCAGATTCATAACTTTAGGAAAATACTTATAAATGATTCGAGTGACTCGAAAGACAGAACAGCAAGCAGAGCAAACATACAGCCTTCTAGTAAGTATTTTAGTGTCCGTACGCAAATCATATTTATTTTGTGATTCGTGTATATGTTGAGTTATGAAGAGTCGAAATCAACAACTTCATACGTGTTGTTAAGTATGAATATGATGAGTACTTCAAACTTTGAATATGAATAGAGGTTCCATGATAAATAGTAAAATAAGTATGAATGCATATAAGTATCAGAAATTATGAGTATGATTCGATTCTACTCATCTTTTTGAATACTCATTACTGATCTCTGGTTCGAACAGAGACTACATGCGTCTAATAAGCCAACACACTACCTACTAGACTACAAGTACTTCTGTTTTATTTAAAATTTATTTCTCCGCTCTTCATATTGTATTATGATTACAACTTTTCTAGTTTCAAATTTAACAACTTACTTTTAACAACTTTAACTAATTGGGCGATAAGCATGGTAAATCTACCAGAAATTCTAGTTTACATTTTATTGCAAGGGAAGGAAAGAAAGCTTATTATTTCAAACGAATCTCAATTTTAAAATTTCTAAGGTTTTTAAATGTTTGTGGCCCACTGTTATTGGGTGATATTTTAATTTTGTTGTCACATTCGATCATTAATTTGTAGCCGTGACCAACAACAAGAAAAAATCTAAACACATAAAAAAAGGCAAATAACAACAACAACAACAATATTAAATTAACATTAAATTAAATACATACATACATAATAAGTACATACATATGTATACGCAAAATAAATAAATTATTAAAAATGTAAAATGTTTTCAAAAACAACGCCATACGCCAATACAACTAAAGCTTCATGCATTTTTTGGAAAACTCTCTCTCTCGCTCTCTCTCTTTGTGCATGCAATTGGTATGATGAACTGTATTGTTGATGACAATTATTGTGGCCAAACACGTAACACAAAAAGAATGAAAAAAAAGTAGAGAAAAAAGAGGATGAAAGAAAGGATGAAAAAAGGTTCGATTGAAAAAAAAAGATGTGTAGAATAACAACAATCATTTGCATTTAAAAACCATTTATTTATTATCATTATAATCATTATTTTTGTTGTACTATTTTTCTATTATTTTGTTGCATTTTTATTACGAGTATTATAATGTTTATAATTTAAAAAAAAAAAATTATTTTTATTATTATTATTGCTATTGTTGTTGTTGTTGCTGTTGTTGTCACACATCTTTTGTTGTTGTCACTTTAATTCTAATTGAATTTTTGTATAAAATTTATAATTAAAATCGAAATAAAAAACCCCGTGCATGTATATATGATTCTATACATATGTATATACATACATATATTTATATATTCAATATATGTACCATATACACATACAGAGATACTGGTTAGAAAAACAAAATTATTAGAATAATTAATTTCAAAATGCATTTATTAAAAAGCAACCAAAAAAAGCAAAAAAAAAAGAACAGAAAACATAGAAAATAATTATTAAAACTAGAAAACAATGAGATTATGCGCTGATTATATTTATTATTATTATTTTAAATTTAATTTTTATAATTTCACCAGGGAGAAAGTTATAGGGTTTTAGAGCAAACAGCATATCTGCTGTTCACTATTCTATCTCCTCTTCTTTTTTTTTTTTTTTGCTGTGCATTTTTCTAATAAAAACTAATAATAATTATGGTAGTTTTTGTCACAAAGGTTTTCATGGATTTGACATTTTAATGTGATAAATTTTTTATTTCATTTCATTGGCTTTTTTTTGGAAATTAAATTTTATAAAATAACATGTTTCAAACACAAACCCTTCACAAACCCTGCGCGTGTTAGTGCGCCACCAACTAAAATAAATTTGAAGGAAAGACATTACACAAATGTCCAATTAATTTTTGAATCATTTTATTGATTTTGTTTCCGTTGTCCTGATGATTCAGATGAACGGGCCTGAGTAGTGCGCATTCGTTCAGTTTCTAGTCTCACTTCTCGTTGTTCAAGTGGTTCAAGCGAACGGGCCTCAGCGGCATATACTCGAAGATTTTTAAGTATCAATGCTCGTCTGATTCTGAGGCTCGTAATGCTCTTTTCTTCCATGCTTGAGGTGTAGGTCACTAATTGCCTGTCATTCATTTTGAATAATTTTCAGTGACGACATCCATCGGAAATTGGTCATACCAACTTAGAAACCTTCACCGGCTCATGCGCAACAACTTTTCTAAAGATCATAACATGATTAAATGCATACTTTACGATTCTATAAGGTACATACAAACAAACATTCATTTTTATTGTATATAGACTATGGTAGGTGACACGTCCACTGTAGGCAATCCGCCCATTTTGTTCATATATACGTCAAATTTGTCCATACAAAATTTGAGGATTCTACTTATTGGGTATGTGGGCGTGGCACCTCGCCTGCTTGAAATTTAAAAATAAAAAGTAGCCTATAAATCCTTCCAGACATACAGGAAGGTACTGTTAAAATTTCCAGAAAATCGGTCCAGCCGTTTAGCCGTCTATAGACTTCAAACAAACCCACAAACAAATAAGCACACATTCATTTTTATATATAAGAAGATGTGAAATAGACAAAGGACTGTGATTTTTCTAAATATGATTCTCGTGAAAGTTTGATTTCAAATACAGTACTCCTCGGTTACAAGGACTTTGAAAAATGCTTACAGTGCTTATCACCGGGGAATTTCCGCACCTGAGAGTAAATAGCCGCGTGTCGTTCATGTTGATAGAATCCTAGTTGTCTCATTGACAGCAATAGCTTCGTATCCGATAGAATGCCGGCTGGGTAGTGAGGGCATTAATCATTTCCTACAGCTCAGTGTGGTGTACAAAGTTGCATTTTCCTGAGTCCCCGTGTAACTTTGTGACCACAGAGAAGAAGTTGAGGATAGTAGTCTGCTGCAACACTAAAGGAAACAGTGATATCTCGTTTGGTACTCCTTATTACGTCAGTAACGTAGGAGTATGGTAGAAACTGGACACTCTTGTAAAAAAATGGTGACATTTCAATCAACCCCCGCCTTTCGAAAAACACTCTCCATATGACAAATTTGTTGATGTTGCTTGCTAATGGGTAGTCTTGTCTGAAACTTAGCTTGTTATGAAAAGCCACAAGAAGATCCTTGCTGCTGCTTCCGTCAATATTATATGCAGGGATATCGAGATTAGATTTTAAAAATACAACTTTTTTATAAAGCATTAAATGCTGCCTTAACTTAGATTAATTTAGCGGATAGCTAGCCGTTCACATGTAGACTCCTATAGAGGCGTATATATCTCCTCTATGGTCTTCTCCTCAGACATAACCGATCTCTTTCGTGGCAGTTCGTCTACCATTTCATTTCGACGTAGAGAGTTCATGCGACTTCTGACGCTCTTTAATTTCATGATATGGGATCCCAGAACTTAGATTGCTGCTTGACTGTCCACACATATGATCCGCGCATATGATCAATATCGAAGAAGGCAGGCCCCGGTTTCAAACATGCGGGTAGCTTGTTCCATAGCAAAAATTTCCGCCTAAAATACTCTGGCCTGGTTAGGTAATCCGCATACCGCATTCAGTGCCAGTTTATCGGAATAGACCACAGATCCAGTTCTAGGCTGTCTTTTAAGTGAATTGGTTTGTATAAGTCTTCTTCAGGATTAGATGTAGTATTTGTATCTGGTCGATGATGACTTATTAGGTGTAAAGCAAAGATTGAATCAAATTCAAGCGAAAATGGTAATCCGGTAGGCCAAATCTCTGATCAAGCCAAGAAAGTTTTGTTGAGTGTTTAGTATGATTGGCTCTTCTTAAAATATACAACTTTTAATTCAATCAACAATTGGGCCCACTTAACGAAGTATTCAAATACAAGGGGTCAGCTTTGATTAATGATAGAGCAGAGGACCCTGTCGTGCGCATCTATAGTAATTCGCTAGAAGGCTTGAGAGCTAACAGTAAAAAAAGGTTTTTGTACCAATTATTATTTTACAATTCGTATGATAATGCCAGAATCTAGTAAGTAGTCTACTGGACATAAAACCCCGGATCAAACACAACGAAATATGAAAAATATTTCTTCGGTGACTTCTTCCTCTCAGCAGATTCCTGGCAAAAACTATGAGAGTAAAAATAATTGTCATATCAAAGTTTTTAAAAAATCTGTAATTTGGGGTCGACTTCAAACTGTAGGTTCCGCCACTCGTGTCTAAAGTTAACACTCACAAAATAAGTGGTGCGAGGAGCTACGTCGTAACCAGAGATCGATTCCCCTTGCAAGTGGATATGAGTATAGGAGACGGAGTAATTAGGACCAAGAGCTCGGTGAAATACCTGGGAATAAGGCTGGATCCCAGACTAACATTTTCACATCAGATCCAGTACTCGGCTAACAAGGCCCAGAGGATCGTTGGACAGCTCAGTAGATTAATGGCGAACATTGGAGGCCCGCTACCGGCGAGACGGAGACTCCTGATGGAGGTTGGAAACAGCATTATGCTTTATGGGAGCGAAATTTGGGCCGAAACACTGAATGTTAAGAAGAGGACAAACGCACTGGTAGCGGTACAGAGAACGGCTGCATTGCGTATCGCGTCGGCATATCGTACGGTATCCGCTCCAGCTGTAGTGGTGATAGCGTGTATTATCCCTGTGGATCTGCTGGCAGCGGAGCGGATGGAGATCTATAAGGCGAAATCGGCTGGGAGTCACATAACCGCTCATTTCAGGGAAAACACCATTTCAAAATGGCAACAACGATGGAACGAAAAAGATAGAGGAAGATGGACGGCGAGACTTATTCCAGACATAAGGCCATGGATTGATCGGAAATTTGGAGAGGTAAATTACTACGTTACACAGATGTTATCGGGTCACGGATATTTTAGGAAATATCTGCACAGAATGTTAAAGACCACCTCACCTTACTGTCTTTACGAGGAAGGGGAGATAATTGATGACGCAGAGCACACCGTCTTCGAGTGTGCACGCTGGAAGAGCTATCGCTCTGCACTGACGTCGATAGTTGGGACGATCACGCCCGGTAACATTGTCGGGGTTATGATCGCGAGTAGAGAAAATTGGACCTCAGTGGCGAATTACGTGGAGAGGATTCTAAAACTGAAGAAGAGGGATCTTGAGGCTGCAGAACATGTGGGCACGCCGGAATAGATGAAACTGGCACACGTGTCAATCGAAATTCGAAGTAAAGATCTGGAGGAAAGGAATAGTGGAGACGCTTAGATGTCTCTTCAACTTTCAACACGCAATCCGGACGCGGATATGAACATGCAGGGGCCAAAGAGCCAAAGGGACTCCACTCCGAAGTAATACCACCGTAGTTCCGGAGTGGGCACAACAAGTCCATGAGACGAGGGGGGGGATTTAGTGGGTGAGGGCCCCACACACGGAGGATGTGACGACTTCCTCTATGGTGCGGTTAGGTACATTTACCCCTCCTCGGCGTGAAAAAAAAAAAAAAAAAAAAAAAAAAAAAAAAACCAGAGATCGATCAACAATGAATTGTATTTCGCTACTCATAAACACTTATGAAATTTTGAATTTAGGTAGGTGGCCGTTCCCCCATATGAATTGGATGGACGCACTTAAGCCCCATGTTGCCCATTGTGATACCACAGTTCGCGTGCACTTTCCCCTAGCCATGGAACAATCCAGAGCATACAATGAAGCGACTCAAACTTCCAACTTCAATGTTCGACAAATCACTCAGATCATCGATGTATTAGATTCAAGTTTGGAGCCTTACCAAGGGATTCCCACCACACTAGGCATCCATAGGTCAAGATAGGTCTGACCACCGCTGTATAAATACACTGAGTCATCCTAGGTAACAAGCCCCATTTTTCCCCAACACCTTATTGCAGGTGTAGAGAGCAGTGGAGGCCTTCTTTAGTCTATTATTTATGTTCGACTTCCAATTCAGTTTTCTATCCAGAATCAATCCTAGAAAATTCGCCTCAACCTTGAGTACTAGTTCTGTCCCATGCATTCTTAGTGGATGAATCGGCGATTGTCTACCACCTCAGTATATATGCCCGATATTGCAAGAACCACGGCATCGGCATAGACAATAGCGCCACAACCAACATGTTCCAACATCACTAGCAGTTCGTTCAACACATGATTCCAAGAACTCCACCTATCCCTCTGGCCCCCTAGCGTCGGGTAGATTGTTCTTCCACTCAGTAGTTTCGATATCCATTCCACCATTGTGTATAACCAATCTTGTCAGTGCGCCAATAAAAGCGCTTAGCTCCCCATTATTGAAGGCCCCTTCAATGTCGAGGAAGGCAGCCAGAGTGTATTCCTTTCCTGCAAGAGACTCCTTTATTGTGCATGTTAAGCTATGTAGGTCAGTTTCAACAGACTTTCTCTTACTATACGCATGTTGTCCATTGCATAAGAGACTTCTATCCAGGGTCTGCCGTAGATTTATGTCTATGAGCCTCTCCAAGGTCTTCAATAGGAACGATGAGAGACTTATGGGTCTATAATCTTTAGGTGTGATATGTGTATTTCTTCCCGCCTTCGGTATGAAGACCACGCCCACTTTGCACCACTTTGAATATAAGTGAGTCAACAATATTGAAATTCCACTATATACTCTGATTCATTCATACTCACTACAACGTTGATTTATAAGTACAGGTTGCAATGAGTATGCGTACAACGTTGACATCAAACTCATACCATTCGAAATATGTTTGATTCATAAGTCTACTCATTTAGATTCATAACTTTAGAAAAATACTTACAAATTATTCGAGTGACTCGAATCATACATCTAAATTTACAGTCTTAGTTGTTGTTGCATTTACAAAAGAAGAAATAAGACACATAAGCAAAAAAGACAGAGCAGCAAGTAAAGCAAACACACGACCTTTTAGTGTGTATTTTGGTGTTCGTACGCGATTCATACTTATTATGTGCTTCATGTATATGTTGAGTTATGAAGAGTCGAAATCAATAACATCATAAGTGTTGTTAAGTATGAATATGATGAGTACTTCAAACTTTGAATATGAGTACAGGTTCCATGATTTTAAAATAAGTAGGAATGCGTATAAGTATCAGAAATTATGAGTATGATTCGATTCTACTCATCTTTTTAAATACTCATTGCCGACCTCTGGTTCCGACACTCAAGTGTAAAGTTAACACTCACTACCGAAGTGGTTTTAGAAGCGAGGTCGTAATACTGACTGAAATATTGTAATGACCAATTATATATAAATGTATGATAAGATGTATGTAAGATTGTCACAATGGAATTAGTTTTAAAATGGCAACAAGTTATCGAACAAAGAGGTGGATGTTTGACATGAATAAGAAGTAATCAATAAAATCTTTAATTTCAATCAAAGATTTCACTTTATTACTGAGATGCTTTACTGTAGTCCTGAATAAAGGGGAAGTCATTCCCAATTCTGTGCGTTTGTATAGAAGTGTATTATTTTCTCTAAGAGCCATTATTACAACTTGCCGTTATCTAAAGGGAGGATTTTAACAGGCAGATAAATTTTTTTTTTGTCCACTGGAAGTGAGCATTAAGCTAACTTTTAAAGTTCACTTTATGTTTTAACTTGCCATATTATATATTTTTTTCAATATGGCAACTTCAAATATAAACAAAATGAGCAAGTATAACAAAAAAAGAAGCCCGTCGTTGCCACTGCGTTTAAAGAAAACAACTTATCTGATTGAGCAATGTCGATAACATTTCTCCGACACTGCTATATTTTTGAAAAAGTTAGCTTAATTTTATCATTAGATTATACTAACGAAAAGAAGTTAAAGGTGACTTTAAAGTCCACTTTAGCTAAAGCTACCTTTAACTAAACCTAACTTTAACGGCAAGGTGTAAAAAGGCCTTAGGAGTAACAAAGTTCAACTCCAAATATTTTTTTATTTTATTTACTTGTTCTTGTGATATATTGCATCAAAATCAGTCCTATTCAATCACTGTTATCTCACTATTTAATTTATTACTTCACAACAATTTGTTTCAGACTAAAATGTTTCAAAATTTAATTTAAGACTTATCTGGCGCTTCGATAATAATTTTGTTTAGTAGAAAAGAACTATTGTTTATTACGAGTATGTTTATAAACATTGATTCTCCCGTAATTTATTAACCGTATGCCTATAAGCCAGTATAAACTAAAATTTAAACTTTTTCCAAGTGCGTCATAAATTCTATTCAATCACCGCAATCAAATGTTATAAAAAATTATACGTTCCCTCAACACTGAAATTGGTCAACATTATGAAAATAGAAGCAGAATAGAAAGAAATTTATAGTAACAAACATTTCATCAAAAATAATTATTAATTATCGTTTGTATGTCAGCTGTCAACAAAACTGTTATCGAATGATAAATTAGTGTTACAGTGTTGGCCACTTAGTTTTAGAAGTAAACACGAGTATTTCGAAATGCGTTATGAATTAAATTCTATAGGTTTCTTACTTAACACACAATTACCCATCACTGTTAATTTATTATTTGCGCGTTCTAATTTGAGTCATCAATCCATCAAAATGTGAACGTTTTACGATGTTTTTAAATTCATTATTGATTGACACATTAAATACGCAATAATATCGTAGAAATAGTATGTCAATCATACATACATATATTGTTTTTGTTCTATATTTACCGTATATTGTATGAATTTGTTAATATGTAAGTATGTATGTATGACTAGTGCTGCACATAATTTCGATTAATTTTTTCTAAACAGAAGTGATGAATTACAAAATTTATTGATTGGCTATAATTTCAGCATACGAGGTTTTAAATTCAATTGCAAAAATCAAAGTTACTAACAGCAGTTGTATAGATGAAGTCACCGTGGTCTAGTAAGTAATATGTTGGCTCATTAGGCGCGAGGCCACGGTTCCAACCCCATGCCAAATATCTCCAACACAACGAAATGTGAAAAACTATTTCTTCGGCGACTGCCTCTCAGCAGATTTCTGGCAAAAACTCTGAGTGTAAATAAAATTAGCATGAAAGAGTTTCTCAAAAATCTGTCGTTCGGAATCGACGTTAAACTGTAGATCCCCCAATCACATGTAAAATTAACACACACAACATAAGTAGTATAAGGAACTAGGTTATAATCCTGACTGAAGGGTTGTAATGAGCAACTATCTATGTATGTATGTAACTGTATACTTCACCATACATAATAAATAAGACCAAAGTGAAATATCGTAAAATTGTTTTCCGATATGTACTGAAAGACCACGAGAAACCTAAATGCACTGCGCTGCCAGTATGACCTTTGCAAGATTCCGATTGATCCATCACAGATATGATCAGACAGGTGACCAAGGTAAGGGCAGGAAACGTTATTACACGGATTTTCTGCTACAAACACATTCGAGACACCAAGTCTAGGCAACCTATCCAAGCAACCTTTCAATAGAATATAATCGTATGTATCAATATTTTTATTTTAAAGATACGCGTTGATGCGTCCTTAGGCAGATTTTTTATTTTTGATGTCATTTTGTGTGAAATATAACATCGTAGAAATGTCCGCTACGGCTTCTTTGTTTAGAGTGCATCCGAAATGTCCAATTTCCTTGACTGCGGTGTATAAATTAGTTTGAATTTGATCGATGAAATGGCTCTGAAGGACGCTGAGGTTTATGGTTAGTTCTGCATACATTTGCAAATCAAAAAAACCTCCAAACTCACTATTTTCGTTCATTACCTCCACGTAAAATGACCATAACCTCCAACAATTCCTTTCAACAATTTTGTCTATTCACGTTGAATTGGCTTCATCGCTGAAGATGATTTTTCGATGAAAGTTGGAGCACCTTGCCAACAACTCCAGATTCCATTTAGAGAACTTAAGTCCTTGTATACGGTCATCCATAGTGATTTAAAAAAATTTGCTGAATAAATGGCATCTAATTTGATAGATAGCTTCAACAAAATCGTAGTTAACAACTATCAAAGTTCTCCAGTCCCTATATTTCGTGGACAGTATCCTGTGTTACGAATCAAATAATGCTGGATCGTATAACTTGTTCCTCAATGGCCTATTTTAGGAGCAAAATAGTGAAACGTGGTGAACAACAATGTTGTAGTATGAAAATTTCTGGATTATTCATCCATTGTGTAATGCGCCGATGATATTTCGGTAGTCCTGCAAGTCGCGTACTTTGAAGAATGAGCTGGCTACATTTTCTATGAGACCAACGAGCAAGTATATGGCAAAGCATAACACGAAAGTTGTTCTTGTCTGTAAATGTGCGAGTATTAGATCGGTTTTGGATATTATGGAAGAACAGACAGTGTCATATTCCCTTACATTCTTATGACTTACAGCGAGTCTCCAGAGAACAGTGGAAATTTTTAATTCTGATAAGCAAAACAAATGATATTTTCTGATATCGACATTCACAGGAGCTGCATTTTTAATAAGTACAATTATATCTGTGGCAATAAATGATAATGGCTTAAGTTGACATAAGTGTTTTTTTCATTTTATTACATATTCTTATTCTCTTCTTTAAGATCTATTACTCAGCTAAATATCATGTATAAAATGTCATTATTAATAAAACTATACCCATTTATATTTTAACTTAAGCCTTTGTAGTAATTCAAAATTTTAGGCAAAATCCTTAATATCTCGAAACACGAAATTTCGACTTAAGCTATTACTATTTAATGCCACAGATATGTAAGAAACCATACAGACACGTTGGGATAAGGTTTTGTTGACTTTTAAAAATGGGGTAAATGTGCAACATTAGGTGTTTGATTATCCCTAGCCTCCGAATAAACCCATCGCAGCCGGTACCAACAGACACGGCTATTTTTCTCTTCTTATTCTATAAAGCTCCCACAACTGAACCAATATTGCTAATGCTAATACATGCATACGCCTGCAAACATACACACATTATTGCTTACTTCAACCCCTCAGTCAGAATGACGGACTAGCTTTTCACAGCACTTATATTGTGTTATATTTATGCATGAATGGAGTAACCTATAGTTTAAAGTCGACTCCGAATTTTATTTACTTTAAGAGGTTTTGCCAGAAATCTGCAGAGAGAAAGTCACCGAAGACATATTTTCCATATTTCGTTTTGTTGGAGATGTCTGACCTGAGGTTTGAACCGGGGCCTCACAGAGCACGTAATTTTTTTTTTTAAGTGAACACTCTGAATATGTCTCCTATTCATGCAGAGCATTGTGTTGAAATACAGTAAAGAAATAATAGGAGAAAGCAAAGAGGGGTAGTGTATGAAAGTATATACCTTCGTCACTTTTTTTTCAAGAATAACTTCGTAATAATTCTCACTTTCTTTTTACTATTGTAGTTAATCATATATAATGTCATACAAACAAACACCCAGAGTATCTGATGGGAATCGATTCACTTCTGAATTGAAGGTCTGCACCAAAAATCAGCAATGAATCGTTTTTTCGCTACTCGCAAGCACTCATGAAATATTGAATATAAGTGAGTCAACAATATTGTAACTTAACTATGTACTCTGATTCATTCGTATTCACTACAATGTTGGTTTATATGTCCAGGTTGCAACATTGACATCAAACTCATACCATTCGAAATATGTTTGATTCATAAGTCTACTCATTCGGATTCATAACTTTAGAAAAATACTTATAATACTTATAAATGATTCGAGTGACTGGAATCATTCATCAAAATGTACAATCTTAGTTGTTAGAAAAAATACACATAAGCAAAAAAAGACAGACAGCAAGCAGGGCGGACAAACACACAATATTCTAGTAAATATTTTTCGTATTCATACTTATTTTGTGCTTCGTGTATATGTTGAGTTATGGAGAGTCGAAATCAACAACATCGTACGTGTTGTTAAATATGAATATGATGAGTACTTCAAACTTTGAATGCGTATAAATATCAGAAATTATGAGTATGATTCGAATTTACTTCTTTTTGAATACTCGTTGCTGATCTCTGGTATGTACATTTGTCACTTTTTTCGAGAATATATTCGTAATAATCCTCACTTTCAATAATTCTCACTTACATACTCACATACATACATACAAACAATCAGACAATCACAAACACCCAGAGTATCTGATGGAAATCGAATCACGGCCTCGGCAATTGATCTTCTGAATTGCAAGTCTGGACACTGCACCAACTAGACCATCAGATGCAAAAGGTTTTTCGTTACCTAAACTAGACCATTTTCATTACATTATGTTACAAGATACGTAAAACATAATGTGCTTTATTATAACGTTTACCCAGCCTTACCACAACTCATCTGTGCTATTCCCGTAAAAGTTTTAATCTAATCAAGTTTCTACTTTAATTAGCCATCTGAAATGAAGCCGTAATAATATCAGCAGGGGTTAATACCCACCTATGTATAATTGATATACAGAATTTCGCATGATTTGTACAGCAGCGCAAACTCATAAATCAGTAACGCATGCAATAAATTAAAATGTGAATTGAAATTTTCTTTTTTCAGACTGATTCTATATTTTTTTCTGTATTTTTTTCTTTTGTGCTGCCAATATTTAAATCAAAATAAAATTAAAATTTATTATTGCTAAACATAGAAAACTGATTAAAATGCTGAACTCATTTTTTTGTTTTTGTTTCTGTTTTCTATGGGTATAACGTACGATGCGATACGTTCATTTGTTCAATTATATTTTATTATTAAAAATTGAAGCCGGTTAAATAAATCACATCCGTTTTCATTTTTATATGATAAATGAATAAAATCTAAAATATAAACAAATTCCTTTCTTTTTTGTTGTTTTTTTTTTTGTTTTTGGTTTGTAGTGACATTTTCACCCTTATTTAGCGAGAGTGTGTGTATGTGTAAGGCCTCAGTCATATTAGTTTTACGTTATAGTTGCCAGTTGCAACAACAAAAAAAAAAATAATAATTCTTTTAATATTTTGTTTATATTATGAATTGTACATCCGTTTCCGTTTTTGTTTTGCCTATTCAAACGCTCTCACTCTCTATACAAATATTTGAAAAACTCTGTGTATTTCAATGTGTTGGTATATGGGTGTATGTATCTATATTTGTAAAATTATTAGTGATTTAAGTAACTTCCGTTTTTGTGTGAAATTTATGGTTTTTATATTGAACAACAACAAAAACAATAACAAAAAATATATATTTTTAATGAAAAAATACATTTGAAAACATAACCTATAAATTTCTAAAGAGACCGACCTGTCAACTACTTCACCTTTCCATTTCATCGCCTCTTCTAGTTAAGCTCTGCTTCCTTTTTTCAATTTTCATTTCATTCTTATTTTTCTACTCTTTTTCTTCTATTTGTACTCATAAAATTGTCTTTGTATGTGTATTAAATCCTGAGTGACATTGAGTGATAGTGTTGAAGTTTTTGCAATTTTTCTTTTCTTATAGTGTCACTCAAAGAAACCACAATTCCATCACCATCACCATCACCATCATCGTCATCGTCATCACATCCTGGCACTATTTGCCATACATGACGATATGAAAGGAATAAAATGAAATGAAAAAAACATGAATAAAAATTGAAATAGAAATAGAAATCAATCAAATTTGTTGTCTGCTGTGCTTGCATGTTGAACACTTATGAATTCTGATAATTCCTTCTCCATGAGTATTTTTTTCTTCTCTTTTCCATTTTTTCATTTTTTTAGTTTTTTATTTTCTTTTTCTTTTTTTCTAGAAATATTTTAAATGTCATGATAACAAAGACTAAAGGCAGTTGATCTATCAAACTGTATGTTTCTAATAAAAGTTTACTACAGCCATATATGGGGCTTTCCATGAACGAGGTATAAAACTAAAATGCATTGAAACTAACAAGTAAAATATCATTCTAACTATTGATGAATAAAGCATTTTGAGTAAAGCAACTTTTGTTAAGAGAAAGAAATCTATGATATTGATACGAAAATTAAAAATCCAGATACTGGTGTTTTGCTTTTACATCGCTTAACATTAAAATTATAAACAAAAGCTACTGAAACAAATCAATGCAGTAAACAAACCTGTTTACAAATTATTGTACTGCTTAATATAACAACAAATACCAGCATAAAAAATGGTAAACAAATAAACAAAAATATACCAACATTTTTTACATTTATAGAGATTGCGAGAAGGCGAAGACACGAACATTTGCCTTCAAGAACATTCATCAGACTATTTACACTGCCATATAAAAGGCAGGGCAAAGCAGGCCAGTGAGCTAGTGAAATTCAATCAGTCTTATGTGAAACCGCTGTGCATTTGAAGAGAGTAATAGTGGTTTGAAGATCTCCGTTACTAAGATCTGCCGAATAAAAGCCTAGTAATTGCTATTGTTTATAAAAAAAAGGTATAAACAGAGGAATAACAAAGAAAAGCAATTGTTGCCGTTTACATCAAGTTGTGAACAGTGGCACACAATATTGTGCGAATAATAAAGAATTTTAATTAAAACTAAAAACAAATTTATTTTTATTTTATTTGCAATCTATGAGCTCATATTTTAAACGTTTTTAAAATGCAAAACATAACAATATACATACATACATAACATACATAAATAGGTCATTACAACCCTTCAGTCAGGGTTACGACCTAGCTGCTCACACCACTTATGCTGTGTGTGTTGACTTTATACATGAGTGCCGAGACTTACAGCTGAAAATCCATACCGAACGACATATTTTTAAGAAATTTTTCATGGCAATTTTATTTACTCTCAGAGTTTTTGACACAGAAGAAACATTATTTTCTTATTTCGTTTTGTTCGAAAGGGCTGGCCTTAGGTTTGAACTGAGGCTACGCGTGTAATAATCCAACACACTATCTATTAGACTACGGCGATCAATGACAGTGGTAGCAAAATTGCATGAATTGACAATTCTAAGACCACGGAATAACATTCTGCTTTGCACTAACGCCAACCAAGAAGATAACGTAGCTGCTCAAAATAATTTGGTTTAACTATTGAAAAGTCACTTAACTTCTCAACACAAATCCTTGTTTAAGTATAAGAATTGCGTTCAAAAGAGTGAATCTGGCTCCTCTATTAGTATTGAACTGAACCTAAAAGATAGGACAAGATATACGACAAGTCTACCTTGAACTTCATACATCTTCTACAATTATTTTCAGCAATTATTTTATTCCGTCCAAAAAATATTAGTTGTAGAGGTCATCAAAATACGTTTGTATGTGTCAAGATTCATCGTTGGGATCTAATCTGTCTAATCTACTTTTCAAACATAAGAAAGGCTTAATTAGTGTTAAATCCACGTTGAGGTGGCAATTTCAGGCCTAACTCGGGGATCTTTGGATCAGATCTGTGTACCTCTGATTAGTGTAGATGCAAAAGAACTTTTTCTTGGCAAAATCAGTTGTGGTTTCAAATCCTCCTGATGTTGAGGAAATGACTTTTTTAACCCTTCGAAGGTAGTCAATGTGGACTTTATCACGTTCATCCTCTAAAAGAGAATGTTCTGTTCAACCTTGGCGTGTTGCGGTATCATGGTTATGAAGAGTGTTTGTCGTTTTTCAATTGCAAAATGAAGTTTTTCTATGATTGTATTTGGGGTCCATTGCGGGTAAGAGTGCCATTCATCTTGTGGAAGTAGTTTTCATACAATACTCAGACCGTGAGTTGTGAGATAATCTATTTTACCCTCCATAAGTTCAAGTGCTTCGTATAAGGGGCATAGAGCCTCAATAAATTTTTTTAAAGAATCTCTAACACCTTCACACCATCTTTTTCCGTCACCATTTGCTTCGGCTTGTCCACGTTGAGCAGGGTATCCCTGTTGGTATCGTCTGCTCGTCTGATTACCTACTAACGACTTGGCGAACCCAACGGCATTTGACCATATTTATCTCGATCAAGAGCCGCTGATTGAATGCATTTTTTGGCCAGAATGCACGAACAATCTTTAAAAGATAGTCGTTCGCGATCACTTGTATCTTTCGTATATCACGAGTAGCATGTTTCGCAATCGTACAAGATAAAAATAATGGATTTTATATTTCCACCAAATATTGAAATTTTACTACAAACAGATAAAGACGATGATCTCCAAAGGGCACTAAGCCCTACAAATGTGTAACGGGCTATCAATGTCCTCGCCCGACCATCTTTTTGTGAATATAACAGTCCCAAGGCAACATAATTGGGTAAGGTCCTCTATTTCGTTTGTTTCGGCCACCGGTAGACTTCGACCACAATAGACTTTCTCCTGTTTGGCTTTCTCAAGTCGATTTATGGCAAACAGCACACTACCCACTAATCCATCGGTAGAACTTAACCGGTTAAGGACCTCTAGAGTTCCTCTTCGAATTGAACGATAATAATCTGCTAAGTTCCATAGAATAACTTGGACCTTGGAAATGAAGTTCATATCGAGTTACATATGTAGTAATTTTTGGTCATTACAATACTTTAGTCATGATTACAACCAAGTTTCTCATACCATTTATGTTGTGTGGCTAATTTGATACTTGTATGATGAGAGAAACTTTTCATAACAATTTTATTTTACCTTCCAGCAGACTACTGAGAAGAAGCTGCCGAAAAAAATGTCGTTCTTGTTTAACAGGATTTGCACCTTGGGCACTCGTCTAATAAGCCTACACACTTCCTATTAGACTACGACTTCTTTTCAATTTCGGCTCGGTAGGTGAAATCAAATCAGTCACCCCGACATTATTTAAAATCTCTGCAATAGATTTTAAGCACTACGTTATATTTTAAAAAGGACTGCCGATTAAGTACGCAGATTCCTATAATAACCCTCCAAGTAATAACCCATACATGAATACATACATGCATGCATGTATGAGAGCATCTTTGCACTTTTTTATTACTTTTGCATCTCCTACTGCGTTCATAATGCTGAATAAGAGTTGTCTGTCATTCATATGCACACACGCAATAACATTTTCATCATTTCATTTTCAACATTTTCGCCAAATGATTCATGAATCATGATAATGCTGATGTAAGAAAACGACAAAATGAAACAGAAAAAAAGAGTCGAAAAACATTGAAGAACGATTGAATTTTGATTGACAATAAAGCTTGACATTTAAAGTGTCTGCTTCCTGTTAAGGAATTTTAAGCCACAACGTATATTTACAACAACTTATTTGTCGATCAGGGCAAATACAAGAAAAAATATTTCAATAAGAAGATTGAAGGAAGGCAATGATGTTAAATGTTTGCAAAACACAAAATACGTTCTTAATGAAACCCTATATATACCTTTGATACTCTATATTGGCACACTTAGACTTCATAAAATTTTGGATACAAAAAGTGATTCTGAACAACTAAATATTCAAACCTAACTTAGGGTGATAAATGATTTCCGTTGTTAGAAAGTTACTTTGTTGCCTAAGAGATTCGGAAGCGAGCTAGTAGAGAGTAAACGACTTAACGAATTCAGTAGAGGAAAGTGCCTGCTGTTGGGAGTAAAGTAGAGTAAGTGGCGTAGATTAAAGTATTGTTATGAAAACGGAAAAATCTAGATACTGGTGTTTTGTTATTACATCCTTTAACATTAAAATTATAAACAAAAAATACCAACAAACACCAGCTTAAAAAATTATAAACAAGTAAACAAAAATATACCAACAAACACCAGCATAAAAAATGGTAAACAAGTAAACAAAAATACAACAACAAACACTACAAGAATAAATGTAAACAAAATACACAAACAACATTAATGAAACAACGTTGTTTACATTTATAGAGATCTCGAGAACGAAGTCACGAACATTCTCCTTTAAGAACATTCATCAGACTATGTTGCCATATAAAAGGCAGAGCAAAGCAGGCAACTGAGTTATTAAAAGTTCAGTCACTTGTGTGAAGTCACTGTGTGTTTGAAGAGAGTAATCGTGGTTTGAAGATCTCCGTTACAAAGATCTGTCGAATAATTGTCTAGTAATTGCTATTGTTTATGCAAAGGGAATAACAAAGAAAAGCAATTGTTGTTGTTTACATCAAGTTGTGAACAGTGGCAAACAAAATTGTTAGAATAATAAAGAATTTTAATTAAAACTAAACAACAATTTATTTTTATTTTATTTACAATCTACGAGCTCAAATTTTAAACGTTTTCAAAAAGGTAAAAACAGTATACGGGCCAAATCAAAGGTCAAACAACCTATATTGATCACAAAACAGAATATAACACTAGAGTATATACAATCGGGGAGGCTTTTTCATCCTTCCAATATTAAATGTTTGCTGTAGAAAAGGCAAATACAAAAGCAAAGCCAGGGCAGTAATACTGGAAATGGTAATTTTTGTAATTTTTTTACAGCTTTTTTGTTCCATAATGGAGTAAACAGCTGTGACTGTATTTCACTATAAATACCTAAGCTTCCAGCTGGTGACAGTCTTTTCTAATATAATGATTTACAACTTTGATCAATTAGTCCTAGTTCCTTTAAAATGGAAAAGTATGAGGTTCATTATTGCTAATATCCTCTATAAAGTTTAGTGAAGTTTCTCGCTGGATTATTAGGAGAGGAGTAGAAGGCTAATTTTTTTAATTCGAAAATCATTATAAAAATGTTTTCGCACCATGTCACCTCTATAAGCCATCTAAGACTGTGATAGCGCTGTATGTCAAAACTGTTATCAACTCAATTGATAAGACAGATGTTCGCAAGAGATATCTGTTGTAAACGCATTCTTTGTTCTAACTATATCCAATTATGCTGCCATGGTAATTTTCGCCGTTAGTATGGCAATATAGATTAGAAAGAAGACTATCGTTCAAAACTAATGGCAGATAATACACATATTCTGTCAAAACAGATACATGGTGTTCAAAAGCTTCTAACTTACGTACAACCTAGCTTTTCAAACAACCATGCTATGTTTGTCACTTTTATCCATGAGTGGCAGATGCTACATTTTAAAATCGGCTCCAAACGACGGAGTTTTTATCAGAAGACAGCTGAGCAAAAGTCGCTAAATAAATCTTGTTCGTCTTGTTTCGTCTTGTTCGAGATGGCTGACCTGGGGTTCAAAATATAGCTATTCACGGAAATCCAAAAGGAATTTTTAGGTCAGGCTGTTATCATAGACAATTATTGCTTCATCAGAATGTAGCACGATGACAAGAAAAATAAATTAGTAAAGACATTAAAAAACATATCAGGGCTAAACAATAGAAGAGCATCAATGATGGTTACTCCGCAAAAGAATTCACATAGAATATGACAATTTTCATATGCAGGTTTTGCGGTGTCCATCGCAATTATCACAATTATTGAGATTCTCATGTGATATAATGCCCCTATAATGCCGTTTGTAGATATAATGTCCCGAAGAAAATTCATGTAATTCATAAGGTTTGTGACTTCGCTACGCTTCGTAAGTTAGCCAATATTTCCAACTAGCTATGCGTCTGCGTAATGAAATTGTTTTCAGCGACTCTTCAATCTCCCCACTGCTGTTATTGATGGCTCTTACAAGCATCACGCTCAGAACATATTAAATAAAAGTGTTCACAGGACATAGCCTTGTCGGAGAACTATCTCAACTCCCATAAATGCGTAATGCTATGGTATGTTGATTATTGTTATCTCAGTCAGCTTATTATTGAAATTTATGTCCTAAAATAATGTGCGAATGAGTGAATGTGTTATTATAAGCCTCACATACGGGTTGGACCCTACGAATATTCTGTCAATATCTGGAGAATTCAAATTTAATCCATGTCGGTTTCTTTACTGTGTCTCCATCTCTGTCTACTTGTGTCATTATTTCTAAGTTTCTCCCTGTTATTAATTTATTAAATTCTAATAACATACCTCCTCACCCTGTATTTTTTAACTTTATGCTAGATTTTTTCTGCCCTGCGAATTATGATATGATTATAATAACATTTGTTTACTCGGGAATGGCGCATTGTCCGTGAGGGGACAGACCAGCACTCTAAACTTAGTCCTGAAACAGCATAAAGAACTCGTATTGTTTGTCTTTAAGGAATTTAGATTAAGGTGTACATTTCTCGATTCTAACGGCAGATTCAATTTCATGTGCATATCGCTTAATTCATGTGACATTTATCGTCTACACAGATCAGTGATTCGTGAGGTAAATTTATCCCCTTTGGGTCTCACACTATCCCTCGAGACTTTATTTCAGTTGCAAGCGTCAATTACAACAACAGACAACACTTTCGTTCACATGAGTTCACATATTATCAGACAAAATTTTCGATTCAAACATCCCCTATAACCCATGCTCAAACGTTTGACGCAATAAGTCGATTGTGGCATGAGATGTGTGACAAGTTGTTCGATCCTCTTGCAACCAAACATCGTTCACATCAATACCATGAAGGGCGGGTACAAAAAAAACGGTTATCATGGTGCGATAGGTATCTCTATGATGCCTCTACTCCAAACAGTCACTCGTAATGGCATTGGCTTTTTTAAGACCACGTGTGGGTTTTCTGAGCCCCAAATACGGCAATTTTGCTTATTTACACGATAAAAAGATGAAAATCCAAGTCATCTCGTTGGCCAAATAAATTCCAACGTTGCTCAAGCCTAAATCGATTCATTAGGCTCAGTGGAGATAATACACTGAACTTTGTGACAGAATAGAATGACAGAAGTATTGCCAGAGTCGAAATAACCGATGATTCAAATTTAAACCGATAGATGGCCCATCCGATATAAGCTCTCGAACCTTCGGGATAAATGGAAAAACTTTTAGTTCGATTATGACTTCAATCACTCAATTACAGTTTTTAATGCCAAAAAAATATTTTGCTGGGTTATACCTTCAATACAGGGAATATGGCAACTGAAGTATGTGAATGAGATGATGTTGTTGTTGTAGTATTTTGTGGCAATAAGAAGGGGAAGAAAAACGAAATGATTTTTAAATCATTTGTCAAGTGACAGATGAGAATTTGATTGACTTGTCTGCCTTACAGATAAAAAGATGTTTCAACAAGAAAAAAAAGTACTCAAGAGTGATGATGAAAGTGTTAAGGAAATGAAAATGTTAAACATTTTCACATCACAACGTAGGCACACACATACATATATATGTAGACGTACATATATAGACTTCTGACAATATTTAACATCGTTGTAGTAAATCTACCTGTAATCAAAGCCTGACAAAAAAATGTTTTTGGGTTTTTTCTTTTTTCTTTTTTCTTTCCTTTTTTTTTGTAATTTCACTGTGATTATCAGTTCAAGTTTAGTGTAATAAACCGATTAATAATCGACAATCGGCAATCAATCAAAGCAAATTTATGAGTGAATATATATTTTAGGCCGTTTATCTGAATAAATGTTCACATTATGATTTACTTCGTTGTTGTTATTAAATTTTTTTGTTCACACACTGAAACGCGAAATCACATACAAAAATTTACACGCAGAGATAAGATTTCTTTGGCAATTGTTATGATTGATTTTCATTAAAGGTGGGCGAGCATAAATCAATCACAATTCATTTGATTTAGTAGTCAAGCAAAATATAAACACACAACGCACACACATGCATTAAAAAGTGATAAGCACTGTGTGACTAAAGTTGTCCACTTTAGGCTAAACAGAGAGAGAAAAATCAAAATGATTTTCTGTGGTAAAGTTGCAGTGCAGCTAACTGGTGGGTAATAAAAAGACGAATTATTTAGGAGAGTCGATGTCAGAAATGATAAAGTTTTTAGCAGTAAGCTTTCATAGAGTTTGATTGATATTAATAAAAATCCTCTAATATCTGATAATCCAAAGTGGATACAAATTCAATCTGAACCAAAGATCAGTAAAAAAGATTAATAGAATCGAATCGTATTCATAATTTCTGATACTTATACACATTCATACTTATTTTAATATTGTTACGTTTTTACCTTTTTAAAAACGTTTAAAAATGAGTTCGTTAATTGCAAACTAAATAATAACAAATATGTGTTTATTTTCTCTTAAACTCTCTTTATTCTTTACACTACTTTTATGTGCCACCGTATACAACTTAACGATACAACAACAATTTGCTTGTACACTATTATATTTCACACTTCTATCCGCGTTAACACTAACAACTGTTCGTTAGATCTTCTCTGCTTACAACCTTTTTGCAAGCAATACCACTTGTACGTTCAAACCGCAACGCGTCTTCACACAAGGCTGACTGAATTCTTACTGACTGACTGCTTGCCTTGTCTTGCCCTTTTATATACGTACGTAATCAGTATGATGAACGTTCTCAACGTGGAAAGTTCTTGTTCTCGCCTTCTCGAGAGTTCTATTGCTAATACATTGTTGTTTGTGTACTTTGCTCATGTTGTATATCCCTTTTTGTCACATACATGTTGTTGTTGCTACCAGGCGCAACCAGGTTCGTTGTACATATGTGTGTATGCAGCTTTAGATAATCAACACGTTCATTGTATTCTTAGTGTTGGTGTGTATTTGTGTCGTGTGTATTGTGTTGGTGTAGCTGGTAGCTTTTGTTTATCGTTTTTATTGTTAAACGATATTAGGTCGTTTCGATTTATTTAACAATATCATAGAACCTCTACTCATATTCCAAGTTTGAAGTACTCATCATATTCATACTTAACAACACGTATGATGTTGTTGATTTCAACTCTCCATAACTCAACATATACACGAAGCACAAAATTAATATAAATCGCTTACGAACACTAAAATACTCACTAGAAGGTTGTGTGTTTGCTCTGCTTGCTGTTCTATCCTTTTCTAAAGTTATGATTCTAACTGAATAGACGGCTTATGAATCAAATATATTTCGACTGGTATGAGTTTGATGTCAACGTTGTACGCATATTCATTGCAACCTGTACTTATAGTATAAATCGACGTTGTAGTGAGAACGAATGAATCAGAGTACATAGTTAAATTTCAACATTGTTGACTCTCTTATGTTCAAAATTTCATGAGTGCTTATGAGTAGCGAAAAAAACGATTCATTGCCGATCTCTGGTCCGAACTTTAATGATTTGAAAAAATGTAGTGACGTAGAGCCTCCGATATTATTCCATATTTTACCACAGACCGTCTATTAATAAATGCGTTTAAACTGATAATGAAAACAATTAGTTCGGAATTAATTTTGGAACCAGGAGAGGAATCATACAGCACGCCGATTCAGTCTACAATCTGCGGATACTATGAAAAGGGAAGGCATGACATACTGCAATTTTGAGTATGGGAAAGTAGCGGTGTAAAATACATACATATAAAATTGGTCATTACAACCGTTTAGTCAGGATTACGGCCTAGCTTCTCACACCACTCATGTTGTGTGCGTTAATTTTATACGTGAGTGGTGGGACCTACAGTTTAAAGTCGACTCCGAACGATAGATTTTTGAGAAGCTTTTCATTACAATTTTATTTACTCTGAGTTTTTGCCAGAAATGTACTGAGAGGAAGTCGACGAAGAAATATTTTTTTTTGAACCGTGGCCTTATGTCTAATAAGCCGACACTCTACCTACTAGACTACGGCGACTTAGGTGTAAAAATAAATGCTTCAAAAATATATTCAATTTGAATTTAATAAAGTGGTAATGTCTCTATGTGGTCAACAGTTTGACCAATCAACTCTATTTACAATAAACATTTCGACTTTTAAAGGCAGCAGCGCTAATACTTGCTGTAAAAATGCTGGCTAAAGCTTATATAGCTCGTATCGACATCATTTAGTGCAGTGTACCATGTCTCACTTCCGGTGGTGAGTCCGAAGCAATTTCATAACGTGAATCAATGCCGGCATAAACACAGCTACTATTTTTTTTTTGTAGAAATGAAACACAGTTTTCATATAATATCAATCTAGTGGTCATAAACTGTTGAATTTGATAAATTTAAACTCAATCCGATCTCATGTGTTGTTATTGGCCGGTTCGCATCAAATAATGCCTTTTTGCGACTTTATCAGCTTCAATCGTCATTCCCGAACGTGGTGCATCTTCGACATCAAAATTACCGGATCGAACCAGTTCTGGCACTGGCGTACTGTCAACACACCTTCTCCATACACATCGGTCAATTTTTTTCTGGCTTGAACAGCATTTTTACCCTTTCTGTAGTAAAACAGTAAAAGGGCGCCAATCAAAAACTACTGCGTAGAATTAATTGGAATTTTTCACACACAAGCCTCCCTATATGAGCATATAAGAATTATACGACTTAAGCGTGAAGTTGGGTGCAAAAAAATACAATTAAATGTCGGGAAAAAACGAAATTATTTTCAGTACAACCCAATAGTATCGGGGTAAATGTTTTTTTATTTGATTTTAGAATTTCAACTGGAGCTTTCTGGTCCAAAGATCCGAACACTTCCAATGTAACCCTTGAGTTACCAATGGTTCCAAGACGCAGGACAGGATGGAGTTTAGTACATTTATTAAGGGCTTTCCATTGTTTTTCAGACGGAGGCTCTTACCATTTTGCAACGCAATGTTTTCCTGAAAATCTCTTGATTTATTTGGACAACCAGGCTGCGAATAAGCCCCTAACGAACATCCATCCTTGTCCAAGATTGCCAAGGATTTCTCAAACAAATTTCGGATCATACATTATACGCTTTGAAACATACGCTGACGAGTTGTTTATCGTCGGTACGGGGCTTGCAGACCGGAGTCGGATATATGTATTATAGGGCATAGATATTTCGATTACCTTAAATAAATTGTATATAATCCATTCGTTTTACAGGGAGCTCAATCTCGTTGACCGTAAGAGGCTACGTGCAATATTACTTGACTCTGCTGAACACTTATGGATAAGGAGAGGACCGACAGACTCTTGGCCATCCATTGCACAATAGCGATGCTCACAAGACATTGTCATTTTGGTACGCTTGCCAAAAGACTTGGTATTCCTTCAGATGACTTCCACAGGAGTTGTGAGTTTGTACCATTGCTAGGTTCTTGTTATAAAAAGACTAATGTTTTCGACCTCTCGCTTTTATACAGTCTTCACCGCTCTTTCTTATAAAAAGATTACTGCAATAGCAAAATTTACTTCTGAGCCGGGGTGGTTTTATTTAGGAAATGTTTGTTCAACTAGTTGAATATTGACTGTCGTATCACATAGGACCGAATGCTGTTCTAAGTAGGACCTCTTGCTATAAGATATTTCCGCTACCCTAACCTAAAGAACCTTTACCTCTACATCTTAGTTCCAATTAGACAGATTCATGTGAGAGGATGTCAAATCCGGTTTTACCATGTAAAGTGTTAAACACATTTCCATAGAATACTTTCCTATTATCTTGAGACTTTAAGGTTGTCAACGCAAGCTGCAAGTTTTTGCCTTAATTCTTCAGATATCGCTACACGCGTCATATATCGCTACACGCTACATTGATTATCATACCCAGCAAAGCCCACCTCTTCTAGTGAATCAATCTGAATAATCTAGTCTTTGAAGTAAAAACATTTCATACCGATTTGCTTAACTAATTCATGATAAAAAAAACAAAATTTTTAATTTCTGTTATCTACTCTTCACCCTCTTTTTTTACTGTGTAAATCACTTACAAAAAGCTTCATTAAAAATGTATTTCTCAACAATAAATTCCTTTTTTTTTCTGATAGTAATTCCCACATAAGTAGTGAAGTTTTTATGTTCTACCAACCAACCTAAAGACATGATTCGCATGCCTCAAATGTTTGCTAAACCGTCATATTTATGGGCCATAAAGCAGCTCAAGACCAACAGCAAGAAAAAAAAACCAAACCAAAGAAAAATACAGAAAAACGAAACGAGAATAAAAATCAAAATCAACACGAAATGGTCAACAGTTTTGTTACCACCATTAAACGCGTTTAAGTGTAAATAATTTGTATTAAATTGCACAATATACGTACATTTTTTTGCAATTTTTTTAAAATTTTTTTTTTCATTTTTTTACTTTTATTGTATAAAAACGATAAAAATATTTTATAACTTGTAGTTATGTACGTATATCAGTATGTAACAATTTATGTATGTATGTACGTTTGAACATTATAATTTTATAGGCATCTAGTATGTGGGTTTGTAGTGTGGTGTTTGGAATTGGTTGTTCAGTTCAGAGATAATCAAATTCATTCATGTCAAGAGTGCACATATAATGATCTGTCATATTGACCACAGGTTTGTTTGTGTGTAAAAAAATTAAAAAAAAATAATAAATTCTGGGTGTTTTATGGGAACTCGTAAATATATTATATCTTACCCTTATGGTAAGAGACATACATACATATAATGATGATGAGTATTTAGTTAAAAACAAATAAATTTAAATATTTTATTATTAGTTTTTCTAACTGTTTTTATTTTTTCATGTTATCTGTTTGAAATTTTATTTTAGATGGCAGTTGCAGTTTTAAGATGACCAGCTATTTATTAATGTTAAGCGCTCCCTATATTTAAATTCATGAATAAAACAAAATGTGTGTGAATATCATCGAAATTTTTTATTTGTTTGTATGACTTATTCGTGCTATTATGTTTGGAATAGAGATCAGCAATGAGTATTCAAAACGATGAGTAGAATCGAATCATACTCATAATTTCTGATACTTATACGCATTCATACTTATTTTAACCCATTAATGCCCGAATTTTTTTGGAAATTTAAACACCAGATTTAAAACACGTATTGCTTGTGGTCTAAGAAACACTCTTTGTTCAGCGACTTTGCGAACAAATGGGGGTAAGGCTGTGTTTTAGCCTGACAACTTTAGTTGCCACTGGGCAGATACCTGTCAAACACAACACACAGTTTAATTTGTAACATTAAACTTTATTCATGATTTTTTTATTGGAACAAATTAGTTATTCGAACTACACTAAATTATAATAAACTAAACATAAATTTCTATTTATTTATATGAAATAGTTGAAAACAATAATTAGCATGAAGAAAAATTTTTCATTTTTTGCATATAAATGAATTCCGACCAGAACAAACTTTGTAGCGATGGTATTTTGATTCACCTCTTATAATAATGTGATCCTTTCTATCTAAACAGAGGCTATTTATTGCATCGTTTTGAGTACGTGATAGTCTACCTCTTTTAAATGTTGGTACTCCACAAGATCTTAAAAGAAACATTGCACATTGTCTTTTAAATTCCAAGTAGATTATATTATGGCCCAACATTCAGAATGGAAACCAATCAGTTACTTCTGTATCCGAATTGTCTGAATCCACATCTGTATCTTATTCATACGTTTCTATAGGGGGAACTAAAACAATATCTGTTGGTATGTCTTCATTTTCCGAAAGCCCCAGCTCATCCAAAATTTCTTCAAGTATTAGCGTTATTTTGTGCGATGACCTAGTATATTAAAAATTTCTAATTATGAGCGAAAATAAAAGGCAAACACTGATTTTTCAGAATTTCACTTCAGAAAACTATGTAAAATAATACAACACATCAAAACACAAAAAGTACACCTAAGTGCCCAGTGGTAACTTAAGATGCCATCATCACAAAACATTTAATTATAAGAAATATGAAATGCAAATTGATAAAATTTTAGTTTAAAACAAAAGCTAAGGTGTATTTCTATCTCAAAAATACTTCTTTTTTGCAAAAATATTTATAACATTCGATAAACTTACATTTTAATCCAGCAGAATCGGTTGAAAACCGACAAGAAAAAATACTTAAAAATTAACAGCTTTTGTCTTCCAAACTGAAAAAGCAATCAATACAGAATAAAAAGAAATAAAGAAAACTACATGTTATTAAAAATTTCTAACGGTTACCGATTTGTTTTTTACTCTCAATTTTCTCTCAGAACATAAAAACTACGGCAACCTCTGCTGGCAACTTAAGTTGCCACTGGGCACTAATGGGTTAATATCATGGAACCTCAACTGATATTCAAAGTTTGAAGTACTCATCATATTCATACTTAACAACACTCTCCATAACTCAACATTTACAAGAATCACAAAATAACTATGATTCCGGTGTTTGCTCTAAATCTTGAGGGATGATTCCAGTCACTCGAATCATTTTTAAGTATTATAAATATTTTTCTAAAGTTATGAATCTAAATGAGTAGGCTTATGAATCAAACATATTTCGAATGGTATGAGTTTGATGTCAACGTTGTACGCATATTGATTGCAACCTGTACTTATAAATTAACGTTGTAGTGAATATGAATGAATCAGAGTAGTGTAGTTCAATTTTAATATTGTTGACTCACTTATATTCAAAATTTCATGAGCGCTTATGAGTAGCTAAAAATTATTCATTGCTGATCTCAGGTTTGTAATATTATAACTTTCAAATATCCCCAACTGCTTATTTGAGTGAAACAGATGGGAAATAACTGAATTTTACCTATGGCATGGGTTATGAAGTCGCCGTAGTCTAGTAAGTAATGTGTTGGCTTATTAGACGTAAGGCCGCGGTTCAAACCTCATGCCAGACATCAAAACGAAATATGAAAAAATAAGTCTTCGACAAATTCCTCTCAGCAGATTTCTGGCAAATAAAAAAGTAAATTAAATTGCCAGGAAAATTTTCTGAAAAATCTGTCCTTCGGACTCGACTTTCAACTGTAGGTCTCGTCACTCATGTGTAAAATTAACGCACACAAAACAAGCGGTATGAGGAGCTAGGTCGTAATCGAGACTGAAGGGTTGTAATAACCAATTATGTTATATATGCATGGGTTATGCTGGCTTTGAAGACCGCTGGGGCTTATTCGCATGTACCTGCGACTTAAGAAAACCTCACAAGAAAAATACTAGCCGGATGCAAGATAAAATGCAGCATTTGAAAGAGCACATAAAAATAAAAATGAGAACCATTTTATGGTTAGGACATCATGCGTGGAAGGCTTCACCACTAAGGTGATAAGGATCTGCTATAGTAAATTGATCTCACACCTCCCAGTTTAAAGTCGACAATTTCATTTGCTTTCAGAGTACTTGTAAGAACACTGCTGAATGAAGATATAAGAGCTGGGGTTTGAACTTTCGATCTCGTAGGCTAAGACGGCACATTACATACTAGACTACGTCGACTCTAAATTAATTGTTCTTCTTTAAAAGGAATTTTACTTTTTTCCTTATTTCTCTTCGGAGCATACGACTGCTAGAAAGCATTTTCATCTTACGCGGTTAACTGTCGATATTTTTAGAGCCTTGTCCTAGTTCTTCTAGTATTGCCAACCTTTGCTTCTTAATCTTTTAGGATACCTTTCAAGCGCCATCCTATTAGGCTTACTTCAGTTAGTATGGGTCTTCGACCCATAAACATAATAAAACTATTTGTAAGTCATCTTTGTACGAACTGTCGTTGGTATAACCGTAGAAATGAGATACTGGAGCTGGAGGCTCCGTTGGACTTAAGCCCATGGCGGTGAGGACAAAACCTTGAAGACTATGGTTAGGATAATGGGAGGCAGGTTAGGTTAGGTTAGGTGGCGGACACCATCGAAGGTGATTTGTGATTCCACAATTAATTCTCCCCGAGGCAAGTCAAACGCAAAATTTATCAGGAGGCATTGTGACCTGACAATTCAAATGATTGATAGTTTCCTCCTTAACTGTAGCCTAGACCAACTCTACGATTTTGGAAAATGATACACAACCAGAATGAGTAATAAGACCAAGAGAAACAATTTGGTTTGGATATATTGTACTCAAAGGAGGTACCATTTTTGGTTACAGGGTGAAATATTTTAAACGAAAGTGTTCGCCATCGAAAGATGGGCAAGATATACAGAGGACGGGACATAGTAATAATATCTGGTAGTTATTCCACCTTCCAAGCACTCTGCTCCTATGAGGTTGACTCGAAATTGAAATGAAAAGCTTTGCTGGATCCCAGATCAAGTTGGAATTCGCGGCAATGAGCAGACAAGTCAACTTGCGATAAGGCCTCTTCCAAGATGCTAGAGAAAATTAAAGCTTCTTGCGATGTTGGAAGAGTGGTTTGATAGGTGTACCCCATGCAAGAAAGATAAAATGAGGCTGACACTTTTCTCAAGTCAATGGTTTTGAGGCAATTTAAATTTCTGTTGGGTAGTGACAATGAGAAGAGATTCGAGTTATACATCAGACTGTCAAGAAGTAACCTGGCTATAATAGCCGAGCATTGTAGACTCAACAAAAGTTTATTTTAAAATAGGATTCGATTCAAGCTTAAAATGTAAACATCGAAATTTGTCAGGGCAACAGGAATGGTGGAAACGTTACAAATAAATCGTATGGCCTCAGAAAAACCATCGATTTTTTAAGACAAACATACATAATTGGTCATTACAATCCTTCAGTCAGGATTACGACCTAGCTTCTCACACCACTTACGTTGATTGCCGTAATTTGATATACGCGTGGCGGGACCTACAGTTTAAAGTCAACTCTCAGAGGTTTTACTAGAAGTTTGCTGATAGGCAGTAGCGCAAGAAATATACTGTTATGAAAATGAAAAATTTAAATACTGGTGTTTTGCTTTTACATCGCTTAACATTAAAATTATAAACAAAAGCTACAAAAACAAAATAATGCAGTAAACAAACCTGTTTACAAATTACCGTACTGATTAATATAACAACAAACACCAGCATAAAAAAGATGGTAAACAAGTAAACAAAAATCCACAGATAACACTACAAGAATAAATGTAAACAAAATACACAAACAACAATTATGAACGTAAATAACGATGTTTACATTTATAGAGATTTCGAAAAGACGAAGTCACGAACATTCACCTTCATGAACAGTCATCAGACTGTTTACCCTGTCATAGCAGGCAAAGCAGGCGTGTGTGTTATTGAAGTTCGGTCAGTATTGTGTGAAGACGCGGTACTTTTGAAGAAAGTAATCGTGGTTTGAAGATATCCGTTACAAAAATCTGTCGAATAATTGTCTAGTAATTGTTATTGTTTATGCAAAGGGTTTAACAAAGAAAAGCAATTGTTGTTGTTTACATCAAGTTGCGAACAGTGGAACACGGAATTGTTCGAATAATAAAGCATTTTAATTAAAGCTAAACACAAATTTATTTTTATTTTATTTGCAATCTACGAGCTCATATTTTAAACTTTTTTAAAAATTAAAAACGTAACAATATTTTCATAATTCATTTTGTTGGAAATGTCTGACTTGGGGTTCGAACCATGGCCTCACCATAGCCAATAACCGAACAAACTACCTACTAGACCTTCATGTGTTTCACTAAATTGTATGAGTTTGACAACGGAAATTCAAATTTTTTAGTTCACATGGTCACCTTAACAGACTCTTTTTTCTGGAATCGCGCGCACATCAACTAAATGTCTCTTCTAGCTCCTGTTTTATTGTGTATATTTGATGACATTTTTTGTATTTTTTTTTCTTCTTTTTCGCTTATTATATATCATTGTTATTATTGTTGTTGTATCTGTTTTTCAATTATAATATTATTAAATTGAACAAATTGTACATTATTGTCATTGTCATTGTCAGCTAACCTCTATTTTTAAATAGATTTTTATTTTAAATTTTCATTCTTTTTTTTTTTGTTTTTGTTTTGTTGCAGTTTTTGTACACTATCAAGTATTATTGTTTATAATATTATGCTATAATCAGATTGTTTTCTTTTTTTGTTGTTTTCCTTTCTATTTCAGTTATTATTAATGTTACTTAAATTAATTTAATTTTTTTCTATTATTTTTTTTTGGGTTTTAATTTGTTCTTTCTATTCATGTCAGTTTGTAATTTTTATAGAAAAATTGTTGAAATGTCATCAGCCATCATTGTGGTCAACACTCAGGCATTATAAAACTATCCCCCTCGACCAATAAACATGGACTCCGGGAATATTGTTGAAAACAAAAAAACGAATATTAAATTATTTTACAATAATTACAATAAGCAATGAAAAAATACGTTTAAAAAATTAAATTTCAATAGAAACTGATAAATGGGAATGCCAAAGTTTAAAGTTTAAAAACTACACAGGCATACTTTTTAATTTATTTCACTTTTTTTCGTCTGTTTTTGTTTCTGTTATTATTGATTACATATGGTGAATAGCTTCAGTTGCCTTAACAAGTCTGTCGAATTAATGATAATGACCAGATCACAAACTTAACATAATTGGTCCTTATAACCCTTCAGTTAGGATTACGACCTAGCTTCTCGTAGCACTTGTGTTGTGTGCGTTAATTTTCCACATGAGTGGCGGGACTTACAGTTTAAAAAGTCGCCTCTGAACGACAGATTATTGGGAAACTTTACATGGCAACTTTTTATTCACTTTCAGAGTTTTCGCCAGAAATCTGTTGAGAGAAAGTCGCCGAAGAAATATTTTTTTTCATTTTTAGTTTTGTTCGAGATGTCTGAGCTGGGGTTTGAACCGGGGCCTCACGTCAAATAAGCCAGCACCTACTAGTCTACGACGACTTCACTGTAGAGTTTTTCAGGCTAAAATTATTGGGGACGCAAATATCCCTAAGAAGGTCATAACCAAACTTTCCGATAGCCAGTCGGCTACTGAACTCCAACATGATCAACTCCAAGACACCGTACAGTTGTCGCAGATATCTCAATGGGATAACAGAACGATATTATAATAATATCATATGTATACCAGGGCACTGCAGAGCGGATAAACTGACTAGGCGTAGCACAACGATGAAACTGTCTGATTGGTTCTTGACTTTGGAAATCCCTTTGATAACCTGCAAGCTAATTAACAATGCGATTGTCGATTCCGTGAACAATACATGGACAGAGCAATGCAGAAAATCTGACCAAAACTAAATGGAGGCACACGAAAAGTCAGCTTCAACTGCAAAGAAGCATGCTTAGTATGGTTTCGGAATCATTACTGGGCATTGCATTATGGACACACGCGTGACATCCTTTGGTTTTGGACACTTTGCTAATGATTAGGTTAGGTTAGGTTGAAGTGGTAGCTTTGATTACCAAAACTGTCTTCAGCACACATAGCGGCCCACTTTGCTAATGACTTCTGCAAAAGCTGCAGAAATGAGGGAGAAGAGGAGACTGTTCTTCACCTACTAAGTTTATGCCCGGTGCTATGTAGTAGAAGGAAAAGTTATCTTGAATCCTACAACATATAGACGATCTGGAAGAACTTTAACTCGTTAACAATCTGACAATCTGACAATCTGAGACGCTTTATCGGAAACTTTAAGCTGTTCCGGGACTAGGAGATAACTGCAAACTGTGATATCACAACGGGCCCTATGTGACATAAAAAGATTAGATGGTTACCTAATGCTTACCTACTGCTTTTGATTGCAAGAAAAATGTTAAAATGGACGACTTTTTTCATATTTTCATTCTCTATCTTATACTATGTTCAACATAAGCACTTTTATTGAGTAAATATTCGGTTAATTGAGTACAATATTTTAAGTGTTCAGGCATAATAATATACGCGGTTAAGCAGCTGTACTCAATATTCAATATTCATTTGATAGCTGGTAAAAAAATCAGCTTGGTTGTTTCAACAAAATTGTTTATATTTTATATTTTGTTTGTCGTTGTTGACATTTGAGTTGTCAAGTGTTCGGTTAATTGTAATATGCTCAATAAACACACTTATGACAGTGTTGCATTTTAAGTTTTACTTAATATTATAACATATTTTTTGCGCAATAATTAATTGAATTTTTATATGAAATATTGAGCTCAATAGTGGCGTTTATTGCGATTTATGCAATAAAGGTGCATATTTGAACACATATTACGGTATTCTTAAATTTAATATTGAACCGAGAAAGTGTGACCAAATCTTTCGGATTTGATAGCATTCGATGTCATTTATTTAATCGCTTTCCTATGGTTCTTGGCATATTTTTGGTCATTCTGAAGTCGCCGTCGTCTAATATGCTTATTAGACAAGAGCCAGTTGTTTACGACACAGTTCAGACAAGTCAACTAAAACGAAATATGAAAAAATGTTTCTTCGACGGCGACTGCCTCTCAGTAGATTTCTGGTGAAAACTCTGATAGTAAAAAATGCCTTTAAAAAGTTTCTCAAAAAACTGTCGTTCGGAGTCGACTTTAAGAAGTAAGTTTCGCAACTCATGGATAAAATGGATGAACATTGGTTCTGTGAGGAGCTAGGTTGAAAACTTGACCAAAGGGTTGTGATGACCAGTACTTTGACAGATGTGACTGGAATCTTGATCAATCTTGAGGGCAATAAGTTGATTCTATCCGCTATCAATTTAAATTCAAGAGAAATATTTTTCTAAAAAATTTATTGAAGCGTACGATAGTAAAATACAATCAGAATTCGTAAAATTATTCAGAGTTGAAAGGTTAATGAAAAAATAGAAAAAAGAAGAAAATTACACTGAAAGAAAGTTTAGTCCCATCACACTACAAGTTTTTTTTTTTGAAATTTCAACAAAAATGTCTTAAAAATCGTTTTTATTGGTGGTACATGTTGCATCATGCTATTGCTACTCCACACCTCATACACTCAAAATATTTCGTCTGTCATTTGCCAAGGCCTACACATTTTGATATGCCTCAATAATAATTTTTTGTTTTTTTTTCATGTTTTTTTTTTATTTCATGGTCTGCTAATCGCAATTTCATTTAGACATGAACATTACATATGTACGTATGTGTATAAATAAATCAAATATTTATTAAATATAATAAATTATAATTTATTATTAGTGGTCTGTGCACCTAAACGTAACAAAGAACGAAAGAAAGGCAAGGAGAGAGAGAAAGCAACAAATTAAATGAAATAAAATATTCTGAAAAAAAAATTTACATTTGAATTGTTCTGATTGCACATGGACATGTGCAAGTCGAATCACACGTTTTCGCATTTTTCAATTCGATTTTGTGAATTTTTAATTAAAAAGAAAAATAATCAACGTTTTTTTTTGTTGTTCTACAAAAGCAAAGTAATTTTTCAATTTTATCAAATTGTCATTGTGCGTAATTAATTAATTTTGTACTCACTCCAGCTGCTCAAAAATTCATGGGGATAAGTAGGGTGTAGAGATGGATGGACTTATTGTGAAGGAGAGAAATTAGAAGCGAAGAAGGCGTAATTACATCAGAAAAGTTCCTCATGGGAAGACTCGAATCAAAAATAGATCGATTTATGTTAAATAAGAAGCAACGATAACGAAGGCTGAAGTCGCCGTAGTCTAGTACGTAGTGTGTTGCCTTATTAGACATGTGGCCACGACTCTAACCCCAGGTCAGATATCTCCAACAAAACGAAATCTGAATAATATTTCTTCTGTGACTTCCTCTCATCAGATTTCTGGCAAAAACTCTGAGAATTATTAGAAAATTTACCATTAAATATTTCTCAAAAATATTTGTCGATCGATGTCGATTTTAAACTATCCCATCACTCATGTATAAAAATAACGCACTCAACATAAGTGATGTGAGAAACTAGGTCGTTATCCTGACTGAAGGGTTGTAATGACCAAGTATGTATGTATGTATGTATGATAAGGTAGGTTTTCTGCAAAATCTAACGGGTGATTTTTTAGCTATTATCTTTTTGGCAACACTGGTTTAAACAGTTCAAGCACGTTTCGTGTTTTGTTTCACTGTCAAACATCTTCAGTTTGGTCTATAATTTAACCATGAATCGTCTTACAAACGAACAACGCTTGCAAATCATTGAATTTTATTATCAAAATGCGTGCTCTGTTAAGAAAGTTCATAGCGCGCTTCTTCCATTTTATGGTCAGTTTAATCGACCCACTGAAGCGGCTATTCGGGCTATTGTGACTAAATTTCACTCCAAATTTACATTGTTGGACATTAAACCACCAACACGCTTACGTAGATTGAGAACTGAAGAAAATATCGCAGCTGTATCGGCCAGTGTTAATGATGACCATCAATTATCGATTCGTCGCCGGTCGCAGCAATTGGACTTATGTTACTCAACAACGTGGAAAATTTTGCGGAAGGATTTATCCGCAACGCAGAATTTTCGGTGAATGGGCTCTTGGATAATTGGCCGAAGATCCACTTCTTTATCGAAAAATTGTGTTCAGCGACGAAGCTCATTTTTGGCTCAATGGATACGTAAATAAGCAGAATTGTCGATTTTGGAGTGAAGATCAGCCAGAAGCATTGCAAAAGCTACCAATGCATCAAGAAAAAGTCACAGTTTGGTGCGGTTTATGGACTGGTGACATCATTGGACCGTACTTCTTCAAAGATGCTACGAATCGTAACGTAACTGTGAATGGTGAGCGCTACCGTGAGATGATATCCAACGTTTTTTTGCCCAAAATGCAAGAGCTTGACTTTCATGACATGTGGTTTCAACAAGACGGTGCCACATGCCACACAGCACGCGTAATAATGGACTTATTGAGAGGCGAGATCGGTGAACATTTTATTTTACGTTCGGGACCGGTCAATTGGCCGCCTAGATCGTGCGATTTAACGCCTTTAGGCTATTTTTTGTGGATCTATGTTAAAGCTCATGTCTATACAGACAAGCCCACTTCAATTGACGCATTAGAAGACAACATTGAAGCATTTATTTGTGAGATACCGGCCGAAATGTTGGAAAGAGTATGCCCAAATTGGACTAAGCGGATGGACCATTTGAGGCGCAGTCGCGGTCAACATTTGCATGAAATAATCTTCAAACATTAAATTATATGGACCGTACTATCGATTCAAATAAAGAGTTCATGCATTTTTTTGAATTTTATGTGTTTTTTTTTTTAAATTTCCTATAGCTCTTAAAAAATCACCCATTACTTTCAGTAGTATGAAGATTCCAATTAAACCCTGCATAATGACTATCAGAAATGTTCCTGTTCCAAATATTTTTTTGGGGTTTTTCTCAAGCTGTCTGTAGGTCCCAAGGAGTGTGCCAAATTTTTTTATTTAATTTTTTTATTGTTTTAATTTAAATTTGAACATAGGAAGCATTTAATGAAAGACCCTATATCTGCGAATAATTGTTAAAGAGTCGATCCACCTACATATGCTTATTGACTTCGGAAAAGTCTTTTTGAACCACAGTGTTATCTAGAGCGCAATCAAATCCATTTTCCAAATTGCCATGAACGACAGACGAGAAAGCTAACAAGCTGAATAGGAGTCCACCAAAGCAGTGTTCTTTCACGGCGTTTTTCTTTTCTATGGTCTTCTTTATATCATAAGTGACTGGAATCTGCGGGAAAGAAGTTCCACATACGAATGAAGAATGAATTTTATCTGTAATTCAGTGTGCGATTCACTGGCGAACGATAACAAACGGACGTACGCAGAGAGAAAGACGAAAGTTACGTAGAAATATATGATACTCGGGAACAAGTCCCTTATTTCGCTCAAGCATAATCCGTTAGAGTAGCGATAGAACACAAAAAACATTGTGTCGATGCTCCAATAGAGTTGGATACCTTACCGTCATTAATGAGCACCTTCGCCCTCTCCTGCATGCGGGCGAGAAGCCTCAAAATAGATTTCGAGGCACCGACCTATACTGAGAGTTGTATTCCATTATCGGTCGGATATAGGAGGTGTATTTATAAGGTCAGATGAAGTGAAATATTTCCTATATCGTCTTAAGAAACCGAAACACTTGAATGCTTCTTTTGACATTTGAAAAATGTGCAGGTTCCAGCGAACATCACACTGAATTTTCATGCCCAGAACATCAAGAGTTACTGACTCTCTAATATTTACACAACCCATTGATATAAGTGATGCAATATTATTGCCGCGCTTATGTGCCAATAAACTGCACTAGGTCTTTCCGCATTAGAATCGACCCTATTCATCCGACCACATTCGGACTCTGGAAAGCAATGTGCGGAGTTGCGGTGACGCAGATAACATGTCCCTAAGCATTCAGAGCATTCAATTCAAGTTAAATGAGCTTCTGAGACTCGCAAAAAATACTGGGTTGACCACAAATACGATGAAACTATACATTAGCAACCACTTTCACAATTGGCGATGTTCCAATTGAAATTATGAATTCAATCTACAATATGGATAGCCACAGAACACCTGCCAATGCCATCAGTTCCAATATAAAAAAGATTGCGCTAAATCTGCGAAATTCGATGAGATTCGGAAATCATACCATACCAAAATGTGAATGACAATCAACTCATCGAATGCCTGTGAGCAGTTGGAAGCGTTTTATGAAGAAAAATTGGGAGACAGTAACATTCAAACTGTACAGTACGTTATCCTGGCATTAAATGTTTTTCTTATCTTATCGATCTTATAATAATTCTTTGGAAAAAATCCCAATTTCCCTTATATCTTATTTAAATGTCGATATTAGCATACATTTGACATTCTATTTATTACAACTCTGTAACCTCTTTGGCTATTTAAATATCGTCTCATAAGCATTTTATTTTAATTCAAAATATTTATGCATTTGCCTAGAGTCGTAATCCAAAATCAAAAGCATGTCAAAATATTCGATATTTATTTACATCCACACTAATTGGACTGTCATACCATGCTACTGCAATATTATACGCCAGTCTGGCATATTGGCAACGGGTCATACTGTTAGTCTGGCAACATGCCCCCTAGATAGCTAACAGCAGTGGTGGGAAGGAAGAAATTAAATGAAAAACTGCAAAAAAAAGAAATACTGTTGGTTGTTTAATGCCACATTAATCCTCAATACAATAGAATGCATAATTAATTTTTATTTTGATGACAACATCACCTTACCTCACCTCAATATACCGTAAATTCACCTCACATCCTCTCAAACACAGTGCAACCACTATCACCCGATTTATGTATGTATGTATGTCGTAACATAAAAAAGTAGGCTGTCATATTGTGTATTTAGGATTAGCGTTATGGGTGACCGCCTGACTAGGCAACATCACCATCATCATCATCATTATTGTTGGCATCACCAGCATTACCTCGAACTAAGACCATAAACAGTTCAGGTTAAACACAAATTAACCTCATTTGACAAAACAAAGCAAAAATTGATAATTTGTTAAATAAATTGCATTTTTCACACACATATACATACATCGATGCGCATACATACACACACACGCATACTTATTAACATTTAGTGGAGCTTTTAAATTTTAGTAGATTTTTTTTCATTAATATTTGTAAAATGTATTTACATGAATTAAATAAATACATATAAACAGTTTGTGGCAATATAATTAAGCACACTGGCATTAGAAATATTTGCCTTATAATTAGATAGGCAGACAAGTAGACAGAACCGACTGTGAAATTAAACTATGTACTCTGATTCATTCGTGCTGACTACAACGTTGATTTGCGAGGTTGCAATGAGTATGCCTATAACGTTGACATCAAACTCATACCATTCAAAATATGTTTGATTCATAAGCCTACTCATACAGATTCATAACTTTAGGAAAATACTTACAATATGTACTTATAAATGATTCGAGTGACTCGAATTATTCGTCAAAATTTACAGTATTAGTTGTTGTTGCATTTACAAAAAAAGAAATAAACACATAAGCAAATAAGACACACAACCTTCTAGTGGGTATTTTAGTGTTCTTGCGCGAATCATACTTATTTTGTGATTCGTGTATATGTTGAGTTATGGAGAGTCGAAATCAACAACATCATACGTGTTGCTAAGTATGAATATGATGAGTACTTCAAACTTTGTATATGAGTAAAGGTTCCATGATATTGTTATGGAAACGACCTAATATCATTTCACATGAAAACATCGTTTATCATTAACGATAAACAAAAGCTACACACACATGGTTTTCTTGTCGGTCTGCTTTTCTTTCATGTTGTTGTTGGTATATGCAACCAATATCATTTCACATGAAAACATCGTTTAACATTAACGATAAACAAAAGCTACACACACATATATATACAACGAACTTGGTTGCATATACCAACAACAACATGAAAGAAAAGTAGACCGACAAGTATGAAAGAAAACCAGCAACAACAAGCCTGAGAGAAAAAGGGATGGACAAGTGTGCGATAATCGAAGCCGGCAATAATCAGTAATAATTCAGTCAGTCTTGTGTGAATACGCGTTGCGGTTTGAACGTACAGTGGTATTGCTTACAAAAACGTTGTAAGCAGAGAAGATCTAACAAACAGTTGTTAGTGTTTGCGCGGACAAAAGTGTGAAATAGAATAGTGAACAAGTAATTATTGTTCGATCCATTAAGTTGTATACGGTGGCACACAAAAGTAGTGTAAAGAATAAAGAAGTTTAAGAAAGACTAAATACAAATTTGTTTTTACTTTGTTTGCAATCAACGAACTCATATTTTAAAAAGGTAAAAACGTAACAATATTAAAATAAGTATGGATGCGTATAAGTATGATTCGATTCTATTCATCTCTTTGAATATTCATTGCTGATCATTGCTGTGAATACACGGCAAGTCAAAAAGCCTCAGTGATACTACATAAAATGATAAATAACGTAAATAAAAGCGTCAATTAGTAGAGAAACTTAAAAAGTAATGATCAGACATTTGAAGAAAAATGGAAAGATTTGCAAATATCTGCATAATATAATAATACATAATAATAATACAAATACCAAGAATTTTGAAATAAGATTCTCACTTTTCGTAGTTGAGCATAATTTACCATTTGCCGTTGCAGACCATTTTTAAAGATTCGAATATAGCTTCTAATATTACCCTAGGAAGACCAAAGGTAAGTGCCATTATTTTTTGTCAGACGACCAACAGCGGATGGCCCCTACTCATGCAGTGCATTGTGTGGGAACTAGGAAAATATGTTGTGGGAAGGAGGAAAGAGGGAGTAGTGTTTGTGGACACTAGATTTGAAACTTATTATACCATTATTGATAGGAAAGGCCTCTTCAGGAAGGGAGTTCCACATACAAAGACTCCGACTAAAGAACAAATTTTGCCTGTAATGCATTGTGCGATCCACTAGCCAATCGACCTCAAAGGGAGGTTCTCCCCGAGAAACGTGAGTGTTACATGATTCTCAAGGACAAGACCCCTTATTTCGCTCGAGCAGAATCCGTTGTACTAGCGATCTAACAGTGACACACAAGCCATATTGCAATGATGCTCTAATGAAGCAATGGAAGTGGATACCATACCGTCATCAACGAGAGCCTTCCTGCACACGGTCGAGAAGTCTCAAAAGAGGCACCGGCCAATAAATGAGAGTTGTATTCCATTCTCGAAAGAAAGATGGAAGGGAGAAGGAAGAAGATAAGGTGAAATATTCCTTGCACCGTCTTAAGAAGCCAAGGCACTGAATAATGTGTCGTTTCTAGCGAACATCACACTGAATTTTCATGCCCAGGACAACAAGAACTTCTGACGCTCTAATATTTACACCACCATTAGATTCAGATGATGCAATATTATTGCTGCGCTTATGTGTTAATAAACAACACTGGGATAGATTGTTTAAATCTTAAACAATTCTTTCCTTAAAATGATATAAAATTTCTCGATATTTGGAAAAATATATCAAAAAATGAAAATAAAAGATGGTAGCTTTTAATTTCCAGCCTTGACACTTGTAACTGCTTCGACTTTAATTTAAACCAATTAAAGTCTTTGACGATTTAAATGCTTTATTTATCTGGCATCTATGCGTATGACGGCGATATGGTACGTTGTATTGCTTATATCGCGTACTTATATTTTTCGAATCCACTGTAAATCATCATTTCAACAATTTTTCTATGTATTGAAATAATTTTTGTTGGATACATTAAATATTGATGTTTGTATTATTTAGTTTGTTTAATTATAAAATATATTACATAAGATTAAAAAATAGAAATGAGGATAATTATAGGCATAGTTGCCAGATTCAACAATTTATTGAAATTTTTAGCGATTTTTTTAATCAACAATATTCGTTAGAGTTCAACACCTGATCAAGTGTTCGAACTTAATTGTTATCTTAATATTGGAGAGCAATATTATAGAATGGAAGCTAGTCTCTCATGAAGGTTACTTATAAGTCCCCGACGATTGAAGCCGGGAAGTCTTATTATACAGCTCATGACACCGTTATGTTGAAACCGCACATCCTTCCAGTTAAGACTCTTAGATTGCAGACCAAATACTTTGATTATCATATAGCCAAAATCCTCTGTAATGGAATTGGCTCTTCCAGGCTTATTTCTAAAAGAAGCGCTCTTTTTGGCAGCAATTACTTTGCGATGATGCGCAGACTTAAAGTATTTTAAATTTTTTTAAATCTATTGCAATTATGACGACCATAATCGCTCTGTACATCTCAAAATGTGGTCTAGTTTAACTCAATAGTTTTGTAATAAATTTTGGATATTTTTGTGCGATCTTTTCGCTAAATAAGTCTGTGTTCACACGAAGAGATTAATATTGTTATGTTTTTACCTTTCAAAAACGTTTAAAATATGAGCTCGTAGATTGCAAAGAAACAAAAATAAATTTGTGTTTAGTTGTAATTAAAATTCTTTATTATTCGCACAATTTTGTGTGTCACTGTTCACAACTTGATGTAGCAACAACAGTTGCTTTGTTTGTTATTCCTCTGTCGATACCCTTTGCATAAACAATAACAATTCCAGGCTATTATTCGACAAATCTTTATAACGGAAATCTTCAAACCACGAGTACACTCTTCAATCGCACCGCGTCTTCATGCAAGACTGACTGAACTTCACCATTCGCCTGTTGTGTAAATAACCACACACCACAGAGATCAGAATTGGGTATTCACAAAGATGAGTAGAATCGAATAATACTCATAATTTCCGATATTTATATGCATTCATACTTATTTTAATGTGATGGAACCTCTACTCATATTTAAAGATTGAAGTACTTATCATACTCATACTTAACAACAGGTATGATGTTGTTGATTTCGACTCTCCATAACTCAACATAAACACGAAGCACAAAATAAGCATGAATCGCTTACGAACACTAAAATACTCACAAGAAGGTTGTGTGTTTACTCTGCATGGTGCTCTGTCTTTTTGGCTTATGTGTTATGTGCAACAACAACTAAGACTGTAAATTTTGATGAAAGATTCGACTCACTCGAATCATTTATAAGTATTATAAGTATTTTTTTAATGTTATAAATCTAAAAGAGCAGGCTTATGAATCAAACATATTTCGAATGGTTTGATGTTTACGTTGTACGTATACTCAATGCAACCTGCACATATAAATCAACGTTGTGGTGAGTATGAATGAATCAGAGTATTCAAAATTTCATGATCGATCCATTACTGATCTCTAGTACACCACTTATTAACCCACGCAACATGTTTGATGTGAGAACCCATGTTGTTATCCCTACTAAAGGATTGTAAGGTAATTAAGTACGTAAATAAATAATTTCAAATGGGAAAGTTATTGAATTTGTTCCTCATATTGATCGGACATAATTTTTTCTAGTATGATCTCAAATATTCGCTTTTAATGCCCTTCCATTGCTTTTAATTTATTTGATTGAACTACAATGTATGAGATGGTTTCACCCAGATGGTTTCAGAATTTTGAGATCTTTTCTTTCAAAGAAATTTTAGTTGGCATAAATTCATATCTCACAAGATGAGCTCGTTTTCGAATATTTGACTTGACTGACGAGTTTTTTTTTTTTGATCTGGCATCGATAATTGATTACACACTGCAATAATACACGCAAATGCCATCATTAAATAATTTGTTTTAAAGCATTTATATTTCCCTTTGGTTGCACTTGCTTTGCCTCTACATCCTCCAAATTTTTAACAATTAAAAAACCAAAAAAAATTCCTGCCACCACCAATAGAAATTAAAAAAAAAAAAATATTTGATTATATTTATTAAAATTTTAAATGTATACGATTAGAATTTCGTTTAATATTTATTTTATTTATTTATTTATTTGCATTGTATAATTTGTTGTTGTTTTTTTTTTGTATTTCAGAAAATAAAATAAAAATATAAATGTTTTGTTATTATTGTCGTTGTAGTGTTTTTGTTTTTAATTTTTGTTTTTTTTTTTGTTTGTTTGTTTTTGTTTTTATTTTAGTTACTAATTAAATATTTTATCCAAATAAAAGATCAACATAATTTATTCAATTTTTAGTATTTTTAGGCTCTCAATCGCCAAAAAATGTTTCATTATTTTCAATTGTTTTAATTTGCAAAATGTAATTCTTTTTTATTGTTTATATTTATTCCATATTAATTATAGTATTTATGTACATATGTATACATATATATGTAGAATTCGAAATATTGTTTTTATGTTTTCTTTTCTTTTTTTCATCAATTCTATTTGCATAAAATATTTATAATTTTAATTTAATTAATTTCGAATATTTCTTTGTTTTTTGGGATTCTTTTTTTTTTTTTGAAAAATTATCAAATTTGTACAGTGTACGGCAATCGAATGAAATTTTGTTTAATTAAAACGAAATTTGCATAAAATTACCACAAATTACTTAAAAAGTCGTAAAGAAAGACTACATAGTACCTGAAATATTACATTCTGCTACCGTACATACCAGAGATTAGCAACGAGTATTGAAAAAGATGAGTAGAATTGAATCATACTCATAATTTCATACTAATTTTAATATCATGGAACTTCTACTCATATTCAAAGTTTGAATTACTCATCATATTCATACTTAACAACACGTATGATATATTTGATTTTAACTCCGTAACTCAACATATACACGAATAACAAAATAACGGTGATTCGCGTACGAACACTAAAATACTCACTAAAAGATTGTGTGTTTGCTCTACTTGCTTCTCTGTCTCTTTTTGCTTATGAGTCTTTTTTCTTTTTTTGTAAATAAGTATTAAGTAAATGTAAATAAGTATAAGTATTTTTCTAGGCTTATGAATCAAAATGAGTAGACTTATGACTCAAACATATTTCGAATGGTATGAGTTTGATGTCAACATTGTACGCATACTCATTGCAACCTGTGCTTATAAATCAACGTTGAAGTGAGTACGAATGAATCAGAATACATAGTTAAATTTCAATATTGTTGACTCACTTATGTTCAAAATTTCATGAGTGCTTATGAGTAGCGAAAAAACGATTCATTGCTGATCTCTGATTGCGACCGAGCTTCTCACGTCACACATTTTATGTGCGTTAATTTTATACATGAGTGACGGAGCCTACAATTTAAAAGCGACTCCGAACATCAGATTTCTAAGAAACTCTTTTTAATTTACTCCCACAGTTTTTGACAGAGAGAAAGTTGCCGAAGAAATATTTATTCATATTTCGTTTTGTTAGGGTTGTGTGACCTGGGGTTTGAACCGTGACCTCACGTGTAATAAGCCAACACACTACTACGGTGACGACTGCTACCATGCTTTAATTTTTTTAGGTTTCAAAAGCTCATTATCGAGCCATTTAAAGCCAATTTTTTTAGGTATTCAATATCCCACACAAGGTGTGTATGAATAAAATTACTCAAACCTCCACCTCAAACCGATAAAAGATAAGGACACATAGCATGAGTATCGAGGTTTTAGAAACTAAAACGTACAAATCCTACTAAAATGTTTATAGTTATTGAAAGCCAATAGGCTTTCAGCCTCACTTTTAATGAAACACGAGAGAAAAGCCGTGACTGCTCGCATTGACCATCAAAGCATATGTACATGTACTGATTTAGCCAAACTTCTTAAACACAAGTGAGCAACATGTGATTTAAGCTCATACTGCTCTATGGTTGTGAAAACTGGGGGCATGGAACAAACCACAACAACAGCATTGACAGTTGTTATGTCCTCTTCTTTGGGCTTCTCTGAAGGTTAAAAAATTGCTTAGGTTAGCGGGTAGCTTGACGTTTACAGCCAAGTTCACTCGGTGGCTTATATGTTCCATTGTGTTACCTAGTGTGCGGTAAACCCCCATGTCATAAAGCGTGGTGGTTTTAAACCACCCCGAGCTCTGGATGAAATCGTTCATGCCCAGGTCTTCAAACGTTCTGCCACCCCAAAACCAATGACATCTGTTCTGAAGTACAGAGCACTCGCATAAAAGATGTTGCACTGATTCTGTTTCCTCCACACTATGGCAGCTTATGCAGTAATCTTTGTGGGGCAGACCGAGCTTGTCAACGAAACTGCCAATAACGCAGTTTCCCGTTAGAATTCCTGTTAGGATGCTAAGCATTCTTTTGTCGAACTCAAGTTTTAGTTTAGTTTTCCCTTTGACCACTGCTGAACACATCAGTTATGGAGTTAGGCAACTAGGAATGTTGGATCACCCACATTTTGTTGACTTCCAAATTGAATTAGTCTTCTCTGAAGATAACAAACAAATTCCCATTAATGTTCTCGACATTAAGAGCCTTGCACCCTCTTCTAAAATAATCCATCCAGAAAGCCCCTCTGGCTGCTGACTCCAGTGAGTTTTACGGGGACTTCCAAATTTTGTGAGTTGACAACGACCATCTTGTTGATGGTATGTCTGTTAAATTCAGTCTGTTTTGTCAAACAACCCTGGGCTTTTTGTCTGACCCTAATTACATACATACATAAATACATAATTGGTCATTACAACCCTTCAGTCAGGATTACGACCTGGTCTCTCACAGCACTTATGTTGTGTGCGTTAATTTTTATACATGACGGTGTGACCTACAGTTTAAAGTCGACTCCGAATGACAGATTTTTGAGAGACTTTTAATGGTAATTTTGTATTTACTCTCAGAATTTTTGCCAGAAATCTACTGAGAGGAAGTCGCCGAAGAAATCCTTTTTGTATTTTGTTTTTTTTTTTTTTTGATGGCTGGCCTGGGGACGAATCCTGGCTTTACGTCTAATAAGCCAACACACTACCTACTAGAATACGGCGACTTCTGATCCTAATTATCACACAAAAATCATTTCCAATGATTAGACGTTCTTCTGGGTGATTGGGCAAACAAAATTGGCATGAGCAAACAAAATTGTTAAATGAGATTCAAGAGCATTCAATGCATTCCGAAGAAGCCACTGTTTGAAGCGGATTTTGGGCTGACGGCGTCATGGGTCCATATTTGTATGAAAATAACGTTGGCCAGGCCATCACTGTCAACAGCGAGTATTACAGATCGCTGATTACCAATTCCCTTTGGCCTGAATTCAATGATTTGAACACCAAGGACATTTAATTTTAATAGAATGCGGTACGTGCCACACAGCTCTTGCCACATTAGTTATTCTGCACGAGCGATTCGGGAGCTTAGTCATCTCGCGTTGACTTTTTCTTGAAGAGTTTTCTTAAGTCAAATTTGTATGCAAATAAACCACAATTGTCATCAAAGCCAACATGGCCAATACCATTGATCAAATTTAGTCTGATCTAGGCTACCGAATATAAATTTTATATATCAAATAACACTCAACCCATAGTGCAATATAGAAAAAGCCGTTTCCTATAATCGCTTATTTTTGGTTTCGAATGCTTTTTTTGTTCTTTTTAAATAATTCACACACACATACACAATACTTTCATTTCTATTGTCATTTTTAGAATATTTCAAAAGGATTTTTATATGAATTCTTATATTATTTATTATATTCAATTAAAAATAATTTATAATTTTATTTGTTCGAAAATAAATACACAGAAACAGAAAAAATAAAATAAAAACAGAAATACAAAAAAAAGAGATTAAAATAAATACGCCTAGTTTTCTATTGAAGTGGTTTTAATTTATTACCAATATTACCTTCACTGTAAACAATATTTAATAACAAACATATACTCGTATAGTATTTTAGCAGGCAGGCAGGCAGGCAGGCAGAGTGTTGAAAAATAACACTTCCTGTTATTCTTTTATTAGGAATTAACATCCGCTTAAATACATATTTGAAATTTTTAGTGAAGAAATGCTAGAGAATATTCTGCACAATATTCGTCAAAATTTGCTGAAATACAAAACAAAATTACCATCGAAAACTAAGTGCATCGACTATTCTGTCGTTAAATTAAACTAAGATTCATAATTTTTAGCAAGGAACTAGAATTTATTAAGTTTCAAGGTGCCACTTTCGTTTGATTAATCTGACTGTAGGTGTACAGTATTGAAGTCGTCGTAGTCTAGTGGGTAGACTATGTTGGTTTATTAGATGTGAAGCCTAGAACGAAATATGAAAAAATATTTCTTTGGCCACTTTTTCTCAACAGATTACTGGCAAAAACTCTAAGAGTGAACAAAATTGCCATTAAAACTTTCTCAAAAACTCTGCCATTCCCAGTCGACTTTAAACTGTAGGTTCCGCCACTCATGTATGAAATTAACACACACAACATAGGTGGTGTGAGAAGCCAGGTCGTAAACCTAACTGAAGGGTTGTAATGATCAGTTCAGTATGTAAGTATCCCAAAGTTCCTTGGTTGTATGTTTTTGTTTTATGAATAAAAAACGTTGAAGTCGTCATAGTGTCTAGTAGGTAGTGTGTTGGCTTATTAGACGTAAAGCCAGGGTTTGAGCCCCAGGCCAGACATCACGATAAAATACAAAAAGTATTTCTTCGGCGACTTCCTCTCAGCAGATTTATGGCAAAAATTCTGAGAGTAAATAAAATTGTTATGAAAAAATTTCTCAAAAATCTGTTGTTCGGAGTCGACTTTAAACTGTAGGTCCCACCAATCATGTATAAAATTAACACACACAACATAAGTGGTGTGAGAAACTAGGACGTTATACAATGGGTCAATTCGGCCTCCGGGTACTGTACTTGTCTTAATTGACAAGTATACGTCCTCTAACGTAACCTAACATAAGAGTCGTAGATTTATTGGCTCTTGACTTTAAGAAACCCCGCAAGAAGAGGTGTAGAATGAAAGATAATGCAACCCGTAAATTTCGGTTGTTGAAAGTGCAGTATATACTGTTGATATATCCCGTCGCAAACACATGCTCTGCTGTTGACATAACGTCGATTCGAGGTAGAATACAGTCCTTTAGCAAGACATTGTCATGATCGCTATTCACAGTAATGGTTTATTTTCATAAAAATAAGTTTCAATGGCTCTCGCAGTTAAAATAGGAATTTTGAACAGGAGTAATGACTATTCCTATGTTATACGCCTATTTTCGGTACTCCAGAAGCAAAGGTTCCGCTTACCTACGGAGATAATGGTCATTACGGACTTAAATGGCTGTTCTTCTATGTTGGATAGACACATCCATGTCGGTTAAATTAGGGTTATTATCACTTTCTGAATAGAAATTTCGATTTTAGAGTTTCAACTAAGGACTGCTGGTTTAAAATCTGAAAGGCATTCAATACAGTCAATCATGAAATTTTATTGAATAAGTTCCGGATACTGTTTAATTTTTCGAATTCTGCCGGTAGTCTAATTTTTTCTTATCTGTTGGGTAGATGTCAAAAGGTTCATTTAAGTGGTAATATTTCAGATCCGCTTAATATTAGTAGAGGAGTTCCCCAGGGAACGATCTACCGGATGCTTTGGTTGACTGCCATGTTCATATGTATGCTGATGATGTGCAGCTTTATACCAGTACGTGTAAGGAGAATATTGATTCTTGTTTACACTCTATTAACCGCGATTTGGTTAGAATTGACAGTTGGACTTCGGCAAATGGGCTATGCATCAATCCCTCAAAGTCTAAATGTATTATGCTTTCAAAAACCAATGTTTCGTTTATCATACCTGAATTGACTATCAGTGGAAATCGAATTGACTTTGTCAAGTCTGCAACCAATCTGGGCATTGTCTTTAATGACAGATTATCGTGGTCTAGCCATATAAATGTTGTTGTCAGCAGAATTTACAGCATGCTTTGAAATTTATGGGCTGTCATAGATTCAACTCCTTTTGCCATTCGAATGCAAACTTGCTAAAACTTATTTAATTCCTGTGCTTTTGTATGGGTGTGAAATCTTCGCAAAATGCAATTATGATGACAACCGGAAACTGAACTTGGCATACACCAATATAGCAAGATACGTCTTTCTTAAGGGTCGCCGGGATTATATTTCTCATTTAGCGTACCAGATATTTAGTGTGAAATTTGATAATCTTCTGAAAATTAAATGCCTCATTCTATTCCATAAAATTATTAATACGGGACAGCCGGAATAATTATTAGGCCGGATTAGGTTTGCTAGATCATTCCGGGGCATGAGGATTATTCAACAACGGTACAGGACTCTTCTGTCACAGCGACAGTTTTTTATACACACAACAAGTCTTTGGAATTCCCTAAAAAATTACATCCAAAAGTTAGGCAATGCAAATGCGTTCAAAAAGGAGTTATTTAAATTGTTCTCTTAATGAAAAGTTTTTTACACAATTAGCTTGGTTATTATATCGGTTAAATATTTATTCTTATTTTTTTATACCGATTTTTTGAAAATATTTCTTTTTTTATATTTTTATGATTCTCTATCTTTTAACTTTTTTTTTATTAATTTCTGTAGTATTGTTAGTTTTCTAAATTGATTCAAATTATATTTTTACTTAAATTGAATATTTATATTAATTTGTTATTTTTATTTAATTTCTTATATTTAATTAATGTTATTTTTTAATGTTGCATATCTTATTGATCCTAAGCATAGCACTATAACTTATAAGATTAAAATCTTGTTGTGTTATGTTAATTATAATAAATAAACAAAAAAAATTATGTTTGATCTCAGGGCTGTTCTAAGTGGGACCTTTTTCTTCAAGGAACGTAAATGTTTTTGCTCAAATAATTTCATTCATTCAAGTAGAAGAATAGATTGCAACTAAAAATTTCAGTATGAGCAGCAATTTAACATCTTGCTTTAATTAATCAAGTTTTAAACATTCAATATTTTATTATTCTTAAAAAATTGCGTAAAATTATTAAAAGTTGTCAGTGAAATGCACACATTCGCACTGAAATACTTTGATTTGAAACCATTCCCATAGTCCACTACAAATGTAACGTTTGTGACTTAATTTAAAGTGACATTTAATTTGTTTTGAAAATAAAAAAAAAAAACTGGAAAGAAAAAACTTCAACACGAGCAGTATTTGTTTCCTAGGAATAAATTGTTTTAGATTTACAATACGGCTACTGGATACCCTATGAGAAACTGAAACTGATCTGATTAGTAAGGAACAGAAGAGGCATATTTAGGACAAAACTTTATTCCAACCCGAACAAATTCTTGAAATTTCGGCATTTGGTTTGGATTTGATTGTGAAAAAAATTGATTTAAACCAAATTGAATAAAATGTTATCAAAAGCCTCAAATCCAAAGCCAAATTTGATCATCAAAATCACGTTCATGAAATCAATTATTTCCCTTAAAACTGTTAAGAAGAGCATCCCAAATTATCAATCCTTTCAGAAGATGAAACTCCTATAAAATCTCACAAGAATTTTAAAATTTTGTAGCCTATAGTTCTCTAGATCACATACATACATACATAATTGGTCATTACAACCCTTCAGTCAAGATTACGACCTAGTTTCTCACACCACTCATGTTGTGTCTGCCAATTTATACATGAGTGGCGGGACGTACAGTTTTCAGTCGACTGGGAACGACAGAGTTTTTGAGAAATTTTTCATGGCAATTTTTTATTTACTCTCCGAGTTTTTGCCAGTAATCTGCTGAGAGGAAGTCGCCTAAGAAATATTTTTTCCATATTTGATGTCTGACCTGGGTTTAAAGCCTGCCCTCACGTCTAATAAGCCAACACACTACCTACTAGACTACGGCGGCTTCGGTTCGCTAGATCTGTTAAATTGAAAGCAGGTGTTGGAGGAACATTACCTACGTTAACGCACACGTATCTGTGTTACAAACACCGACGGTAGATACAGGGTATGAAAATTTTCCTGTTTTCCACATTTTTTTCAGTGTGTTGTTGTTGCTGCAAAGATCAAAAGAAATACAAAACGAAACGAACAATAATAAAAACGCAATACCTTGCGCACACAACACTTTTCATTCAATTCCAATCATTTTAAGCATAAGATTTATGAAAATTTATGATTGTTCATTGGAAACAATCATTGTTACTTTTGTTATTGCTGTTGTTGTTATTTGAATTCATAATTCTTTTTCTGTTTTTTTTTCCATCGATTTATGCACTTGAGTTCAAAGCAATGTGGGAGTGTGGGAAATGTTTGAAAAAGAAACGAATAAAAACAAAAAAACATCATGAAGTTAATAAAATATTAAAAATTACTTGTATAAATAATTTAAAGTGGCGCCGAATAAGACAAACAACAACAACAACGATAACAACTACAACAACACTTAAACAATAAAGTTGGGTGAATATATTACGACTACCATGGCAGAGTACCACCCACAGACAATCGAAGAAGAAAGAGAAAAACAAAATGAAGAATTTTGGAAATTTTACTACCACAATGGCGGCAGCAACAAATTATGTATGCCCTACACATTTTAGGGGCAAATTGCGACTAGTCCATCTTACAGGCCGGGGGCAGAAATTTCTATGTTTTATTTTTTATTCAATCTGGTTTGCTTAATCACAATGTACGGATAGAGCATAAAATAATATGACCAAACAATAAAATTGTTTTATCAAAATGGATATTCTGTTGGGGCAACGTACCAGGCTTATTGCCATAATTACCCAACCGACATGACTATTCGCAAAGTGGTGGATAAATTCGAATACATAGGTTCAGTAAAAGATTGGCCAGTGCCCGTACGTCAACAAAACTCAACAGCAGATAAAAACATCATAGCTATCCGAGTCAGAGTGCAGGAGAAACCGAGGCAGACGATTTCGCGTCTCTTACAACGACTCGGTCTTTCACAGACTCCAACTTGGCGAATTTTGCATCGTCAGTTGGGCCTGCGGTAAAATATTCAACTTACTCTGCAACTGAAGGTAAACGACAACGACATGTGTTCGGTGAATGAGTTCTGGGATAGTTGGCAACTGATTCGAATTTTTCATCGAAAAGTCGTATTCAGCAATGAGGACCTCTTCTGGATAAATAGAATGTATGTAAATAAACAAAATTTTCGTTTTTAGGAAAACACCAATCCACATTACATATAAGAGCGTTCACGCGTACCAAAAAAGTTTGGCGTAGATTTTGGACTGGAGGCGTCATCGATCCATTTCTTTGAGAACGACATTGGTCAAGCAATTAAAGTTAACGACGCACACTATAGGTCGTGGGATTTGGCTTGAATTTGATGATCAAAACAACAACGACATGTGATTTAGTTAAGACTGGGATACGTGTCATAGAGCTCATGCAACATTGGATATTTTTCACGAGCGATTGCTCATCTCAGATAGGGGTGATGTGAACATACAAACATATATACGTAATCGGTCATTACAACCCTGTAGTGAATATTACGACCTAGTTTCACACACCACTCATGTTGTGTACTTTAAATTTAATACATGTGTGGCGGGGCCTACAGTTTAAAGTCGACTCCGAACGACAGATTTTTGAGAAACTTTTCATGGCAATTTTATTTATTCTCAGAGTTTTTGCCAGAAATCTGCTGAAAGGAAGTCGACGAAAAATATTTTTCATATTTCGTTTAGTAGGAGATGCCTAACCTGGGATTTGAATCGAGGCCTCACGTCTAATAAGCCAACACACTACCTACTAAAGCACGGCAGTTCACGGGATGATGTGAACTGGCCCTTAAAATTGTTTTTCGTTATAGCTTGTTACGACAAGTTTTAGTCGCAGTCGTAGCAAAACTAGTTCCAACTCTAAAGCCGTCTACCCATAAATAAAAACTGAAAATATCATGAAATGTTATTAATTTGTCGTTGATATTTCACATTTGTTTCATAAACCTCAGAAGGCCCCATCTGTTGAAAATGGTACTGTTTATAGGCAAAAACAGTTGGCAACTCTATTATCCTAGAAACTGCTACAAACCAGATAAGCTGGAAAAATATAATAAAAAATATGAAGAAGATGGGAAAAATACTTTGCGTTAGCCTCACTTTCTAAAAGGAAAAAGCTGTATAGTTGGTACAGCATGTAGCCTATATCGTCATAAACTCAAAGATAAAGCCTCGAATTTATAATAGCCATGTTTATCCGTTTTACTCGCAAAAATAGCGTTAGAAGCAACGATTACTGTCGCCCAACTACAAGAGTAACCCTGTTTTATTAACAGTATTCGTTTTCCGACGGGCAACAGTCAAATTCAATTTGTGATGGAAACCATCCCAAAGTGCTGATCATGACATGTAACTTACTGTGGAAACAATGGAAGCCCTGCAGAAGGCATTTTCCTTCAAAATATTTTTATTGCAATTGGGACACCGCCTAGCTCAAACTAGCTCGCCGACTCTAACTATGTTACACATCGAAAATTGAATCACACTGCATTCATTCGCGTATTCTACAAATAATACAACAGATCTCCAAAATATAAGGTAAGTGCTCCTCCATAAACAGTACCTTTCAAGACACCTGTTGAAATTCCTTAATTACCATATTAAAGAGAGAGAAACACGGATTTTAAATAATTTCATCACACCTTACACACGGTGGGTACACCAAAATTTTGTCAGGTCCAGACATTGCCAAGTGCATTTAAAATTTATTCGTTTTTCCTTTATTTTGATGCGCGGGAATCGGGAATATCGCCTTTGATAAAATTTAATGCAACTATTAACGCCTAATAAAATTCAAAGATTAAAGGAGCCGCCCTGCATGAAACTATTGAACTTCAATGAGCATTTGCCGCTCGCTAATTATCTTTCACTTGCGTTTTTATTAAAAATGCAATTGAAATTGTTTATGCGCCCCATCATTTGTTTTATTTTAAGTGACTTTCAAAATATTTGTTTCTAAATTTTCTTTTTTTTTCATTCACTCGTACTTGTAGGTGTGATGTGATGGATATGCAGCTTTGGAAGAATGCTTGAATTGGATACGAATCAATCAGTTTTCGGATCGTAAAAATTTTCAAATTATTACGATGGGGTTCTTTGATTTACAGAATATTTTGTTTTTCTAATAAACAACTTTGGTGGTATTTTTTTGTGAAACCAATGTATTTTTGAGTTACATTCTATCAAGGGTGGTATGGAAATATATGGAATCGTCTATTAATTCATGGAAATTAACTATTTTTTATACCAGCTAAAGTTTTGAACTTTAAAGTCTTCGTTTATACATTTTTAATGTTATACTCTCTCGTTTCATAATATGTCTTGCTCTAGAAGTTCATTAGTTATAGGATATATTCTTGAAGTTCCAAGTATGTTGATAAATTAATTCTGGTGGTAATGAAGCAAATAGGCGGATGTCATGATTATTTGGAATACGGCGAAATACATGTTCGTGAAGGGATTTTCTTTACAAATCTCATGATTTACTCGAACAGCTAGATTGTTTTATCATTTGTTTTGAAGGAGCTGTGGGTCGGAGGAGGAGGAAAAGCTATATTTTATCAGATATGTTAGTGTCCTGTTTTTGTCATAGCTCTCTAATATACCGAGCTCCAAACCCGGGCTTTACGTCTAATAAGACAACACACTACCTATTAGACTACGGCGACTTCATAATATAGATCAATAAAGACTGCAGTTTCTGCCAATATCAACCAATACTAGACCGGCTATCGCTGTAAACAAGAAAGGAAATCATCGATGAAACATATAAATGCTTGACCTGGGGTTAGAACAGTGGCCTCACGTCTAATAAGCCGACACACTACCTACTAGACTACGGCAACTACTCGCAGAAATAGTTAGTTTGATTTTAGACTCGGGTTAGTTTCCTCTATGGACTCTTGAAAAATTATTATAGCTAAGTGAGACTTCTTCATTCAATTCTTATATAACCTAACTGGCCTTTTGAAAGAATACTGTAGACTCAATGAACACTTATTCAGAATGGGGATCCTCTCGAATTAGATTCTGTGATTTCGAAAGTGAATCGTTAGCACATATACACCCGGGTCTCGTTTTATGTGGATTTTTTTATGCGAATTCGAATTTATGTGATTTTAAATGAAAAATTTTTTTTCGATATTTTATAGATTTTAAGTGTTATAATACTTTTTAAACTTTTGCATCATATTTAAATTAAACCAAGTTTGCACCACTGATATAATCATTATGGTGTGTTTCATTTTGGATCATCCAAACATAACTAGCATTCTTCAGCCATTAGATCAAGGCATAATTTCCCCTTTTAAAAAAATATTACATAAAAAGCACCTATCAATTCATTTTAAACAAACTGGAAGTTGAATAGCTTACATTACATGAAGTTTGGAAAAATTTACAATTTTGGATTGTATTATTCTGGCAGCATCAGCAATGTCTAAACTGCGACCGCAAACATTAAATGAATGACGGAAATCTATACATATAGCCAGATTGTGTTGCTAGAAATACTGACCAGTGAAATAATTGATTTAGCTCATAAAATGGAGCAGATGGATTTGACTCCCTGAAGCAGGATGATGTAGAAGGACTGTTAGCTGACGAACCATTAGCCTATATCGACGTCATTAGTTCAGTCACCGACAATGAGAAAAACGTGGACAGTGAAGAGAGTGATTCCGTAGAAAGCGTTGTAAAATTCAATTCAAAACAAATTGGTGATATCATCAACAAAGTTAATGATTTACAAAGTGTTATTCTTGGTATGGACGCAGAAACCGAAAGAGCACTGAAGATTCAACTGGGATTGACTGATCTGTTTTCCAGATATCATGACACTTGCATAGGCAACTTAAAACCTCAAAAACACAATGTTTAATAATATATATCCTTTAATAAAAGAAACAATTAAACTTTCTAAAAATTCGTTGATCTAGTCCCCTACATACATATGTATTCACTACCCGATAGGTATGTAATGATAAAAGTGACGTCGAACCAATTCTGAAACGATGCAGAATGATTGATCGTACATTCATAATTATAGACTTCAGTTTATTATTTATTTATTATTTTTTGGATTTTGTTTTTTTCTGTAAATAATGAATTAATATTTTATTCTTGTTTATTTTTTTTAGAAGTTTTTGTTTTTATTGTTTAAGAAAATGAAATTAATGTAATTTTGTTGATTTTTTTATGCGATTTTGCTTTGATTTTTCAATTCAAATTTGAATTCATGCGGTTTTTCAGTCTTTTGGAACGAATCATTAATTTTTATATGAAGCTAGAGTATCTTTTTATGCGAATTCAATTTATGCTATTTTTTTTTTTTGGAATGCATCTATCGTATAAAACGAGACTTGAGTGTACTTGAAAACTATATGGATTACAGAAGGAAACACTTCGCTACATATCAACTGCTGAGATAGGGAATAATACTTGTTAACACTGAGCAGCACCCTAAAAATTTGTCAGTTCAATGGGATTGAATAAGATATTAACAGAATACTACATCAAGGTTTAGGACAGTCAAATAAATCGTATTCTTTTTAATAAAAAGTAAACTAATTAATAAAATTTATTGGACATGGTCGTTATAACACATTATTACAGTGGTATTTTGAATATGAAACCCTAAAAGCAAAATCTGAAATTCTACAAATAGTTCTCATCATCCACATATGATCTCATAACTTCTTCGTTTGTTATTAACTTATTTATTTACTTGTTATTTACAATGGGTCAATTCGACCTCCGGGTACTGTACTTGTCTTAATTGACAAGTACACGTCCTCTAACCTAATTACAGTGCAATTATAAATTAGATTTAATTATTACGAGCTAAGTAACATTACTGTGTGTAATGTAACAGACCATAGTCTTTGATGAGAATTGAACCCTCGACCCTCACGCCAATACTCTAGCACACTCCACTAGACTACCAAGACACCTTCGTCTCTTTAAATTTAAATAATTATAAAGTGTTTATTTAAATATGAAAATAACAGCAAATAAAAGTAAACAATTTTCTTTATTTTATTTCAAAACTATAATCCTTAATAGTCAAAAAATACACACTTTTACAGTAACAATACAACACCATCCTCAAAAAATGTCTTCTTATACAAAAAGAAATATTTTTTAAAAGTCTCAACTTGTTGCTCCAAAAACTTAACATCATTTAAGAAGAATATTTTCTTACATTTATATACAAACACTAACATAAACAGTATTAACAGTAAAACGAAACGATCTTTTAAAACAAGAACCAAGATAATCTATTTGAATTGAATTGAATTTAAATTTATCAACTTTAATCAAATTCAACTTAATAAAATAAATTTTACTTGTGTGTGTGTGTGTGTGTCAATATAATGAGTTGCAAAAAAAACGAAGAGAGAGAAAAAAAATAGAATTTATTTTGGTTTATTAACATACAGACACGCATACACACGCTCGTCTAGATACACATTAATACTAACATATATGTATGTGCATCCATATATGCATACGTATAGCATACCAATACAAACGTATTTTCAAATAATAATTCAAACAACTCATTCTCAGTTTTAAACAATTAAATTTTTGCAAAAACAAAAAGAAAAACACAGGAAAGGAAAGGAAGTAAAAAAACTTACAGTTGATATCAGACGACTATGTGGTGCTCTACACTTATTACAGAACTTACTTATTTAATAATTCTTTTAGGCAGGATTACGACCTAGCTTCATGAGTAGCGGGACCTACAGTTTAAAGAGAGTTTAGAGTCCTTGCCAGAAATCTGCTGGGAGAAAGTCCCCGATGAAATATTTTTTCATATTTCGTTTTTGTTGAAGATGTGTGATCTGGAGTTTGAACCGGGGCCTTATGTCAAATAAGCCAACACACTATCTACTGGGCTATGGCTACTTAGTACAGAAATACTGAATTCTATAGAGCGATTAAGAATTCACTCCCAGACTCCAGTACCTGCTTATGTCAGCCTTTTAAAAACGAAAACTAAACATAAAATCATAAGGTGTTTATGAAAAAAGTATGCAGTCTCCAACATGATGCCCATTTTGTAGGTCTGATTAGAGTCTTCTAACAGGAATTTTTTAACTTTGACAGTTGATAACGGCCATCTTGTAGAAGCTGCAGCTGTCGAATTAGTTGTCATCTATTCAGTTACGTCACCATGAATAACCATTAACAACAATGTGTCTTCGCTGAGTGGGCTCTAGAGCAGTTGACAACTGACCCTAATTTCCATCGCAAAATTATCATCAGCGATGAGGCCCATTACTGTACGAATGGGTGCATGAACGAAAAAAATTATGTAATATGGGACGACACCAATTCACTTAAGATCCGAAAAAACATAGGCGTCATTGGTCAATATATCTTTGAAAACGAAGATCGTCAGACTATGAACTTATTTTGGCCTGAATTGAATAATATCTACACGCCAAATATTTGGTTTCAACAGTACCGTGCTACGTGTAGCACAGCTCATGCCGCGTGGTAAATTCTGCACGTGAGATTATACCAAGCCCATCTCACGTGGAGGTGATGTGATCTTGTCATTGAGATTGTGCGATTCGATGCCGGTGAACTTTTTCTTGAAGAGTTTTCTTAAGTCAGAGGTGGATAAGAATAAACCCCAAATCTGAGAGACCCTCAAAGCCAAAATAAACCATGCCATCGGGCAAATTCAGCAGGATTTATGCCACATAATCATGAAAAATAGAACGTTTTTAATGCGCTCCGGCTAGAGCAAGGCGGACATTTGAACGATGCTATTCTAGGCTATGTTATACACAAAGTGGTACATTTTGATTGACTTAAATTGAAAGATAGGAACCCCTTAAAAAAGACCTTGTAATAATTGGTTATTACAACCCTTCAGTGAGGATTACGACTTAGCTTCTCACACAACTTATGCTGTGTGTTTATTTTATACAGGAGTGGCGGGACCTACAGTTTATAGTCGACTCCAGACGACAGATTTTCTGAGAAACTTTGCATGACAATTTTATATGCTCTCAGAGTTTTTGCCAGATGGATGCTGAGAGGAAATCACCGAAGAAATACTTTTTGTATTTTATTTTGATGTCTGGCCTGGAGTTTGAGCCGTGGCCTTACATCTAATAAGCCTACTAGACTACGGCGATATCTAAATAAAAAATATCCTTTATATATGGTCAATAAAAAGACTTACTATATTAACTACATTGATTCAAAAGCCTCACTTGCTAGGTCTTGCTTTAACTAAGCAAAAAGGCCTAGTATCTGTCCTATATGTATTAAAGTATTGACAGACTTCAACTTGACTGCTAACATAATAGATCCAAATGCACAAAGAAAATGCCTTTGACTGATCAATTTCACTGGCATCAAGCGTTGTAGCAAACAGCTCCATTGTCTGATTATAAATGTAAGGGGATAATCGTCCTCGGCAGTTCAGTGGAGCCTTTATTTGCTTTACAGCGATAACCAGTCTAGAATTGGTTGAAATTAGGAGAACGACATATGTATATGATCTTTGAAAACCACTTTCATTTTGCTAAGTGCCAAAAGGTGCTTCCGACTCACTCGAGGAATCGCTAGCAATTACATCTTTCTTCTAAACGGAATATTGAAGTGAACTGATATAGATAAATGGTTTAAAGGGTTTACGGGCTATCCTCTGCAGTAGGGACTGGGCAGATAATTTTTTGTAAGCAATTATGCGGTTCATTATTAGTGGCCCAAGAAGACCAAAAAAAATCTTTTTATGTCAAAATATCTGCCGTTGTGCAAACTACTGAATATGATAATTATAACACTTTAGGAAAAATCGCGATGGGATTTTAGGGATTTGTAAACCTTAATCCAAGGTATTGTTTATGAAGGGTGAATTTACCCCAAATAGATTCAAGATTTTTTAACTATATTATGCTATTTGGAACACATTACATATTCCGAAAGAAATGCTTTCCCTTGTATTTCTTTCTTCGTTCGTCTAGTACCTACCAGTTACAAAGAAAATACTGTATAGTTGCCACCTCTTCTACTTAAAAGCGTTATAACTCATGAACTCAGTCTCATGTCTGATTATGCAGTGTCCTACGTACAAATAGTGTAATTTTTCGCTCTCCAAATTACAAAATAATCCCATAATTTTCTTTTGATCTTGCATAGACCACATAATCTTGATGATCTGACCTGTGGTAATGTACAACCAATCTTCTTTCATTCTCCATAGGCCTTCCATTTTGTTATATTCGAAATATTCTACAATGACATGCAAATAAAATTTTGTGCCTCTTTAATGCCAAAACCCGAGAATTTCAGTGTCTAAACTCATTATTTCTACTTGACGGTTGAATTGAAAATTAAAGAAGAGATTTTCTTCTTGGTAAAACTCATCTTTGAATTGTTAAAACTCTTTTATTGACTCCGATATCCTCAGATTTTCAGTAAAAATATTATAATATTTAGGTCCGAGAAATCTGTGTAGATTGAAGTGGATGGTTTGCAGGTTGTTTACGTTGTCGTCCATAATCACCATCAGCTTCCAGCAAAGCCATACGACTCCTTTTTTAGTGCTTACAACATTCGCAATAAGCTGTGATCCAAATTTCGTCACATTAAAGTACCTTATAGAGTCACCTGGGAATATACGTGATATGCCGGAATTTTCAGGCATAAAGCATTCGCAACAGATTTTAGTGGTAAAGTTTGTTACACCCCCGAAAGTTCAGTCCGTCAGGTCCGAACCAGAGATCAGGAAGGAGTATTCAAAAAGATGAGTAGAATCGAATCATACTCATAATTTCTGATACTTCTATGCATTCATACTTATTTTAATATCATGGAACCTCAAAGTTTGAAGTACTCATCATACATTCATACTTAACAACACGTATGATGTTGTTGATTTCTACTCTCCATAACTCATCATATGCACGAAGCACAAAGTAAGTATGAATCATGTACGAACACTAAAATACTCATAGGGTAGTGTGTTTGCTCCGCTCAGTCTTTTTTGCTTATGCGTCTTTTTCTTTTTTTGGAAATGCAACAACAACTAAGACTGTAAATTTTGATGAATGATACGAGTCACTCGAAAGTTATGAATCTGAATGAATAGGCTCATGAATCAAACATGTTTCAAATGGTATGAGTTTGATGTCAACGTTGTACTCATATTGATTGCAACCTGTACTTATAAAACAACGTTGTAGTGAGTATGAATGAATTAGAGTACATAGATAAATTTCAATATTTTTGACTCACTTATACTCAAAATGTCATGAGTGCTTATGAGCAGCAAAAAAACGATTTATTGCTGATCTCTGGTCCGAACTCCAATTGGAGAGTGTCCAGTAAATACACACACCAGGTTATAAACACTCCTATGAGCCTATGAGCGAACTAGATCGTCTGATATATGGACCAGTATCGAGAGTATAAAGTTCCCTGACTGGACTTCAACCTTTGTGAGTAACAGTCGACACCATAAGACATTTTTTCCTTACAATCCAGTCACATCTAAATGGTAGTTATCCATCGACTAGTTTAACTAAATCTATGATGGGGGATGTAAACCAATGGGTGATGGACCGTGAAAGTTACATCAAAAATTTGACGTGTTTGGGAATGTTTGCTTTAGAGATAGGTATGGACTAATTTTCTTAAAACCCAAGCCCAGTTTAAACCTTATCAGTGGACTGGATGAATACCCTTCAGTTAACTGACTTTTTACGGCAGCGGCGTTATATATGAAGTAATTTTTGTCTTTAAAGTGGTACAAACTATGCTTGTGTAGAGTACAAAAAACGGAGATGGACAATAAAATGAAAATATATACAGACACACACAAACAATACAAACATTATAACAGTATATAATAATGATAAATAAGGTCAAAATCGACCAAATGTACGAGACCAATAATAATGATAATGACGATGACGACCATCGTGATGATGATGATGATGACGATGGTAAAGTGTATTTGACACAACCGATGGATTTAATTTGCATTGAATTGGGAATTTCATTTGACAACTTATTTTTATATGTTCGAACAAACAGAAACAACAACAACAACAACAATAACAGAAACAGAAGAAAAAAAGAATAAAATTATTTAAATTTATTTGTTTAAAATTGTGCATGTGTGTATACGTGTGTGCGTGTTAATTTTTTTTTATTATTATTTTGTCCATCGATATGATTAAACATGTTCGTAAGTGTAGGTGCCGTTGCAAGCAACTTTAGCACCAGTACCCTGACATCCGTTTATGCAGCAGAGAACGAAAAAAAAACTCACCGTGTCATTTAAATTGAGAGAAAAGACAGTCAAAATGTCACACTGAAACGCAGAACAATGAACAGCAACAACAACAATAAAAACGAAAAATGAAAAACAACGGCAATAACAACAACATCAGTTGAAAAAAAAAGTTATTGCACTCAAGCTTTTGGACAGATCTGTGGCAAGTGCGTGAAATCCATTACGACGACAACATACTCTCATACAGCGAATGCAACAAAAATGAAATGACGGTGAATGATTCAATTTAAAGTGTTTGCGGTGTAGAATTCAATTTCATCAACATTTTTTGAATTAATTTATAAAAATAATTAAAACGTACAAAAAATATATAAAAAAACAAATAAACAAATAAACAAATTTTATAATGAAAAATGTTTTTTTATAAAACTATGGTATAAGTTTACTTTAAAATATTGTATGTTTACTTTACTTTATGGTAACACTTGAATCCTCAACTTCCAACACAAATCTGAAACAAGTTTTTTATGGGAGGCAACTACTTCGACTTCCTTTAGTCGCCTATTCCATACTTCGCCGCAGTGTACATAGTAGGTAGGGTGTTGGATTAATAGACGCGAGCCCGTGGTTCAACTCCTGTCTCAGACATCGCGAACAAAATGAAGTATGAAAAAATATTTCTTTGGCGACTTCCTCTTCGCAGTCTTCTGGCAAAACATCAGAGCGGAAATAAAATTGCATTGGAAGGCTTCTCAAAAACCTGTCGTTCGGAGTCGACTTTAAACTGAAGGTCACACCATTCATAAATAAAATTAACACACAACATGGGTGATGTAAAAAGCTAGGTCGTAATCCTGACTAAAGGATTGTAATAACCAATTAAGTAACTAACATTTTCATAGCGTATGTCCTAACCGTATTTTCATTTCAAGCGCTTGCTATCTTCAAATTGAAATAAAGCTACGTTTCTGTGCGATATCGACGAAATTTTTGATTCATTGGAAAGACCTATTGACGCTATTATGTGTGGAATATGATATCGTTCAAACATCTTTCACGACTTCTCTGGATAAATGTCTAGTTTTCCACAAGCCTGGCACCGTGGTTTGTGACTTAAGAAAATTACACAGAAAAAAACTCTAACGGCATAAAATTGTGTGATTTCAGAGGTCAGTTCACAACACTGCGCTTGATATGACTATGCCCTGAAATCCCAACTGCATAATATCTAATGTGACGTAAGCTGTGTGGCATGTAGCATCGCCCGGTTGAAACCACATGTCGTTAGTGACCAGATTGTCCGATTCAGGTCAAAATTGGTAATCGTCGACCTTCTGCACTCACTGGTGACAGTGATGGCCTGGAAGGTTGCTCTCGCAAAAACTACAACAAACAGTGACGCTCTTTGATCTCATTTGCATTGACATCGTCCCAAATTCGACAATTCTGTTACATCACACACTCATTCAAACAGAAATTCATCTCAATGCTGAATATGATTTTCAAATTTTTAAACTGGTCCACAGGACACTTAGCGAACACACGTAGTTGTCTGTGGTTATAGTGATTTAACAACAGATATACATAGCTTCAATAAGATGGCCATTATCTACTGTCAAAGTCGTTTTTGGAAGAATATATACTTACATATTTATTCCTGAAATGAGAAGCGTTACTAAAGCCCTAAGGGCAGGCAACTGTTTTTAAAATGACGGAACCGGAGGTATCTTCAAGACGAATATTAGGAAATATAAGAGGTTGATTGTTGTCCCCATAGGCAACGTGTTGCAAAGTTAGAAAGAATTTACGGTTCAACGTCTGTGCTCCTGAGAGTATTCATTTTATCTATGACGTAACATCGCCATAAACAAGTTCAGATTACACCAGTCTGCTCAGACAAATAAAGCAACAGAGGGTAAATTATCCTGAATATCCATGGGAATATGCCCAAATCAACAGATGTTATTCGTGTTATTTCAAACGGTCGCGAAGATAGCAACAAATGTTTCGAGTAGGCCGACCGGTCTACCGCCATAGGCTAGTAGGTAGTGTGTTGGATTGTTACACGTGAGGCAACAGTTCAAACCCGAGGTCAAACATTTCTCAAAAATCTGTATTGGAGCGGAATTTAAACTGTAGCTTCAGTCACTTATGAATAAAATTAACACACACAACATAAGTGGTGTGAAAATCTAGGTCGTAATCATGACTAGGGGGATGTAATGACACATTAAGTAACACCGATCCACACTTGCTGTAGTCGTCTACAGGGCGATATTATATAAAACAGACGAAACACCCCACCCCACCCTCATCACCGAATTGCTTCTAATACTATCGCAGCGTCATTTGTTGCCATATTTACGCAGAGTTTTAATTTGTTAGCCTCAATGTTACATATTTAGCGGTTATAGCATAAACTTTAGGTTAAGGTGGTAAGGTTTAATGTCGACATTATTGAAGTCGCCGTAGTCCAGTAGGTATTGTGTTGGCTCAAATCCCAGGTCAGATATCAAAACGAAAATATGAAAAAATATTTCTTCGACGACTTCCTCTCGGGAGATTTCTCGTAAAAACTCTGAGAGTAAATAAAAATTGTCATGAAAAGTTTCTCAAAAAATCTGTCGTTCGGAGTTGAATTTAAACTGTAGCTCCCCCACTCATGTATAAAATTAACACACACAGCATAAGTGGTGTGAGCAGCTAGGTTATAATCCTGTCTGAAGGGTTGCAATGACCAATTATGTAATGTCGACATCATAACCTAAGCCATATGACGGTTTATTAAGGATAGAGGAGGATCGGGCAGTAAGATTAATCAATTTATTCATGTCTAAACAACTATAAACGGAATAAGGTTCTATTACAGACATGCTTGTTTCTCTTTTCTTTAATTTCCTTTCTATTCTTCTGAACCTTTCTTGTAATATTTTCTTTCTTATTTACATTTATGTATTGTTCTTCATACGTAACATCAAATTGTGTTTCCATTTATATTTTATTTGTTTTGTTTTCTGAAAGGCATTTTGTAACCGTGATAAGATGTACCAGTTTTCGGAAGAATTTTTAGGGCTCTCAATCTTTGTTGAAGCCAGATTGAACTACAATAACAGCAGGTGTAAGCTGTTTATGTATTAATTCTCAACGAGAAATCATTTTGAACTCATGGAACCTATTGATGTCTACGAACAAAGGAACCTTCTCCAATTGTTAAAAACACACGCAAATGAAAAAGGAAATAGATGGTAGTATTATCCTTCTTCAAGTCAGCCACCAGAAGAGTTATCCCTTACCAACGATGCGCAGCTTGATTCTAGGGATGTACCACAGGAGAGCAAATCGCCAACGTTATAGCGGAAGTGAATCGGTGACACCTTGTATGCGCTATCATATTGTTACGAAAATTTAAAATCTAGTTACTGGTGTTTTGCTTTTACATCGCTTACATTCAAATTATAAACAAAAGCTACAAAAACAAAACAATGAACTAAACAAACCTGTTTACAAATTATCGTACTGCTTAATATAACAATATAACACACCAGCATAAAAAATGGTAAACAAGTAAACAAAAATACACCAACAACATCGTTGTTTACATTTATAAAGATTTCAAGAGGCGAAGTCACGAACATTCGCCTTCAAGAACATTCATCAGACTGTTTACCCCGCCAAAGCAGACTAGTCGGTGAAGTGAAGTTCAGTCAATCTTGTGTGAAGACGAGGTGTGTTTGAGGAGATTAATCGTGGTTTAAAGATGTCCGTTAAAAAGATCTGTCGAATAATTGCCTAGTAATTGTTATTGTTTATGAAAAGGGTGTAAACAGAAGAATAACAATGAGAAGCAATTGTTGTTGTTTACATGGAGTTGTCAACAGTGGCACAGAATTGCGCGAATAATAAAGAATTTTGATTAAAACTAAACACAAATTTATTTTTATTTTATTTGCAACTTACGAGCTCATATTTTAAACATTTTTAAAAGGTAAAAACAATGAATGACTTTTATGGCTTAGGACCTGTTAGATTCTGCGGTGTACTCCGTAATGCTAACTAGTTGCAGCCCTGCTAATTGCAGTAACTTAAGACACTTTGCAGTCGTCTGCTGGCTATCTCATCGAGCAAGCCGTGAAGACAATTCGATTGGTAAGCAGTAGTCTATAAATAGAAATAGGAGATAAACTTTGGTGTGCTGGACTACAAATTCATATCCTCGTAACGTTAAATCAAAAACTGCGGACTTAAATAATTTATTTGATTATCAAGGTAGTCTGTTCAATATCACAAGGCACAGAGAGCCTATCGGGTTTAGAACCCTGATAGATTCTATTGCCATCTTCTTAGGCATGAATATGTGTCCCCACGCTAATTTGTCGCATAAAAAGATCAAAATTTCGAAGAACATGAGTATTTATGTACCAACTGTAGAGGTGGTTTTAATGAGAAGAGCGGCTGATAATAAAATCTAATGAAGAAAAATAACTGACAAGTAAAGATTTTTTAAGTCATAAACAATATGACTTAATAATCCATCAAGTTAATTAGGCAGGAGCAACCCTAATTTTCTTAATATGTTTGTTTGTTTTTTATATATTTCAAAATAATTTCAAGTCCTTAAAACTGCGATATATTTTCTATTAAAAAAAAGAAAAATTTTAATGAGAAAACCGTTAAACCTAAATGCATAACATTATGGTTCCAATAAGTAAATAAATTTAAACACTTTAAATAACATTTTCCATTTCATCCATTCCCTCATTCTAACAGCATCACTGTTACGGAATTATTCTTTAACATTACCAGACACTTATAAGACCTGTTTTATTCAGCTAGCAGGAGGAGTGAGTAAAAAATACCCGTACACACACGCACACAAGCAATCATATTAAAATTGAAAAGAAAACAATAAACAACACAACCAAACATGCAAATGATGAATGGTTTTGTTGTCTAATGTGTGCGTCTGTTATTAGCTTGCAAAGCTCAAAAACGATACTTAACAGCAAAGAAAATAATTTGCAATTGGAATGTTAAAGTAAAGAAATGTTATTGTCGTATTGGTAAAAACACAATTGCTGTTAGCATTTCTCTGTACAGAAAACTGTTTGACACTGTAAAACGGTTGCAACTGTAAAGAAACGAAATGTGTTGCAGCATGTAAATAAGATGGCAGAAAAAGGAACTAAAAAAGAAACATTTTCATGGAATTATTTAAAAAAAACGACGAATTATTAACAACAACAGGGTTACACCACAGCTAATTCAATTGAAAACTAAAGGAATTTGTTTTTAAATTAAAATTCAGAGTTGTAAGCAATAATACAAGCATTTTAGGACAGTGTTGTGTTTATTTTTAGCATATATTGTATGTATGTACATAGTTACTAGTGCTGTAAGTTCTTGGGTTATTTAAGGTAACGAGTAATTAATATTATTAAACTGTTAAAATCTCTATTAGCCTGTCCACACTTATTTTAATTGAGTCAATTAAGTTTTAAATTCAGTATTTTGCTCTCATTTATGTATCCTTCTTTTTAATTTAGTTATGATTTCATATTGACATCGGCATTTCTCACCGAATATTCGTGCTACACTTTACCTATATTTTCAACAGGTTTAGAACTTGACTCAATTAGTTAAGCTATAAAGTATTAATTGCATTAATCTTTTGTGTAATAAATTCAACTCAATTACCGCCTCAAATATAAAAATTGGGTGTAAGTACGGCATAAAGAAATTTCACCCTTCGCCTTACCACGTGCTTTAAAATTAATCGAATTTGTTTAATTATTAGATACAAGTGAATATGTCAGAACGGCGGAGGACATCGAGTAATTTCAATCATTAAAGTTCACTTTATTTCTTTTCATTCTTCATTTCATAACTACTACAAAAACATACATGACTGTTATACGCCGTATCACACTAAGTTGTCTGAATAACTTTTATCATATTTCAGGGAAAATAATGTATTTTTAGAGCTTCTACGCCGACGCAAATTTCCGTGTCTTACATCAGAAACAACTCAGTGAAACGGTTGCTGTAAAAACCGAGTCAGGGTTGAGAGCTATTTTTGCTATTGGTTACCATCCTTGTGGATAACATTGTAGCAATCCGCTGGATACATTCATTGGAATCTCTATGCCAACTTGGTGCACCTAGATTACGCGACGGGCATCTGCTTACTTGTACATAAGCCCACGGACTCGCAGGAAGAGCTACGTTTAGTTGAGTTGATAGGCGTCAAGGAGGGATTGAGAATAAATTTTATTTATATGCGGTAAACACAGCTTGAAAAATAAAAGATTTCATTTACCTCGACTCTGCATTTCGAAAATAGGTAGGTACTCCAATGAAAATTAGAATATAATCTAAAATGCCAAGCATGCACGTAGGATACTTTATGAAGTTTCTCCCAACTCGCTACCGGAAAGAATTAAAACATATTCAATAGCAATGAGGCATGGAAAGCTACTCCAGTCGATCCAATCCTACATCCGTCAATAACTGCGCAGAATAATGGGAATTTTTCGATCTAGCGTATTAGGGATAAGACGCTCTTTATTCAAAGTAGTCTGCTACACGCAAATTAATCGCTTTAACAAGACTGAACTAAACATCTCGCCATGCACTAAGATATTAGAATTTTACTTCATATTTCTTGCTTATTTTTAGGCTGAGAGGAAGTTATTTTGTACTTATTAAGAAACATTTTATTCTACAAGTGCATGAAAGGGCTTATGTCAGGCTGTTTTCCTGAATCTACTAGGAAAATTCAATCTACTTTAAAATTCAATCAAAGCTTCGTTGGAAGCAGCATATTTGTAAAAAGCTTTTACCTATTTCGAAGTAATACTCAACTTCTAGTCGCATAGAATCCTTTCGCCGTTGATTACCGAGTCGATCGCATAATTCATTATAGAAGATCTTCTTCTTTGGATGGTATGCGGAAATGTAAAACCGTGGCATCGCAATGGGTCCTGTGTGTGACCTAAGTATGTCCGCTCATAACTCCATTGAGGGGTCAGGGACTTCTACCTACCTACCTAACTTGGATGGTAAAGCCGTATGTTAGACTTTATTTCTGCAGTTGTTTTTCCTGTCAATTACTATTTAAACAAATACAGATTCAACGTCCATTAACACTAATCTCCTTCATAAAATATTTTCCGGGTTTCAAAACAAAACCAATGGTTTTGGCCATTCCCTGAGGTTTATTGACCTCGAAGATTGTGTTTTTCAAATTTATAAAATTAAGAGACTTCATTCAACACGTGGAAAATAATCCATCAAGGAAGTCACTAGACCAAAGCCACCAGAGACTAGATAATATCAACAAAATAGAAAGATCTGGCAGCATCATTTTTGAAGTAAACGGTAGAATCCAATTAGAAAAACTTTCTCACCACTTAATTCAGAATTGCTTACAGAGGGCGTTGTTTTCAGGTGCTGACTTTCATTCGTTGCAGTACCTCAATCAACTGCTTAGAAGGAAACATTTGAATATCATAGGGGCATGGGTAAGATGTTTTGCGACAGCCCTATGTACATAAGAATGCGACTTTTATTTGATGAATACTTGTAATCGGTCACTAATACACACACATCTTTATTATTGTCAGTTGAATACTTCTACAACTATTTCCCTCCTTTCTTGTCTGTTCAAACCAGCTTATCAACTTGATATCCACCTTCAAGTTATTCTTGACATTTTCCTAGAAATTCTTACTTTGTTCCATAATCTTCCGATAAATTTTTAATTATTTATTTTATACTCAAAATTTAAAGTTAAAAATAAATCGCAAAATGTAATTAAACAAACGAATAATTATTAATCAATACTATGTTCAGATATGCACTTTTATTGAGTCAATATTTGGTTAATTGAGTACAATATTTTTAATGTTCAGGCATAATAATATACGCAGTTTAACTGCTTATTCAATATTCATTTGACAGCTGGTAAACAAAACAGCTGGTTGTTTCAACAGCATTGTTTTTATTTTGTTTTGTTTTTCTTTGTTTGTTTGTCGTTGTTGACATTTGAGTTGTCAAATATCAACAAAAAGTGTTCGGTTAATTGCAATATGCTCACTAAACACACTTATGGCAGTGTTGCATTTTAAGTTTTACTCAATATTATAACAATTTGCTTATTTATTGCGCAATTATTAATTGAAACTTTATATAAAATATTGAGCTCAATAATGGCGTTTATTGCAATTTACATAATAAAGGTGCATATCTGAACACCGTATTATTCATAATTATATTTAAGAACAAATCATTATTTCATATACATAAATCTGCTAAGAGTTCTGTAAAGATGTTGTTATAACCTTGAATTGTTCGTTTAATTGTAGTAAAATTTGAATTTTTCTAATGCTTACCTGAAAAGTAATCGAATAACCTCTTAGAACAGTTACACTAATAATATAAATAAACAACGATTAATTAATGTCATCGATAATTGTTGGTGGTTAATGTTAAACGAACGAAAATATTAAAAAAAAATAAAACACACTCTCTCACTCACACATACACCCATACACTGCAAGAAACTTGAATTAAATATTGAATAGAGCGGAGCTTTGGCACCACAATTTCAATTTCGATTTGTTTTCGATTTTTTTTCTTATTTTTACATGGCATTGTTTACTTTACGCGCGCGAATTTTTTTACTCGTATTTATACAAACGTTTTGTTAGTGTTTTCAATTTTTTTTTGTGTTTTATTGCTCTCGTTTTCTTTTCTTTTTTTATTGTATTGCTTTACGATTTTTTCGCTTTCGATTTCGTTTTTTTATGGATTTTTTAAGCGTTAATTTCGTAAAGTGCTGTGTTGCACCTTACCAATACATAAGACAACTGACTTTGACGCCAGACTCTTAACGACCACATTAAATTGTTTTTATTATAGTTGTTGTTGTTGTTGTTGGTATTGTTATTTCTTACTTTATGGCTGCTAAGTAATACAACAAATTTGTTTTTTATTGCATTTGCTAAAATACTTACTCTTTAGTACCTATACATACGCACATACATATATGGGCTGTTATTTAATATAACGATGGCGTAAAGAAAATCTTAAAAAGAAAAACAACTTTTATGCTATCAAGAGGCAATTTCTGCAAGAGTGTGTAAAGAAAAAACAAAACGAAAAACGAACGAACGAAACAATAACAATAACATTTAAAGGAAATATATTTCGTTTATTTATTACTCTTTTAAGTTATTTATGTATGTTTGTTTGTATGCATGTGTAAGTGAGAAGAAATTTCAATTTATGTTGAATTATGATTGCATGAATATGTTAAAACTCTTAAAGAAATCTGAAAAACAACAAAAAGCAGAAGAGTTTAAGCAGAAAAGGTCATTCAAATTGGGTGGCCAAATGCCGCTCCCTAACCTTTAGTTTGTCAGTTTTGTACAGAAATAAAATAAACAATGTGTTGGGCTGCATGCAGGCACACAAAAAAATGCCGGTACTTATATCGAGAGAAACAGAGAACAGAGAAGTATGAAAGAGCATACCTCAAAGCTTTTTTCAATTTTTTGTTAAACTCTTTGAACTTTAATACAAACACTCTTAAAAAATACTCTTTAAAAGACTTTAAAAAACTAACTCTTTAAAATTCTTATTCAAAAAACACTCTTTTGCTCTTTTAATAAAATGATACTCTTTAAATCTCTTAAAATCCTCTTTGCTTGAAAAAATGATTTCCCCTTTTAAGATTTTTCACATCCACCTGTAGCTAATCAATAACAAAAAATATTTCCCTGTTGTACCCCTTATAATACCACTAACAACGAGTGTTCTAGCGTTCGTTTATACGCTTGAAAATTGAAACATGTTCATTTACCATTTCATTCCTTGCTAAAGTACTTGCGCTCTCTGTTTTTCACTTTATAAGTGTAATGAAACACTAAATAATAAATCTTTAAGAGCTAATCTCTCTCGCTATATATTCATTTCTCCTGGTTTTACTACTTTTATCTCTTTTACTCTTGTCGTTTTAAGCATCAACCTCGAGTTTGTTTTTCTAACCTAATATGGTTCTCTCTGTTTAACTAGTGTTTGGCTACAGTGCATGTATGACATGATGTTTATAAATTTGTTAGAGTGTGCGTGTGTATGGGTTTGTGTTATAAAGCTGTCTGTCTTGTTTAGTTTTGACGTTTATTTTTCAGTTTTGTTGAAATTTCATTCATAATAAATCATTTTGTCAGTTGTGTTGTTGTGCCATGTTTACAAGCTCTCTCTCGCTCTCAATGTGTTTTAACACAGCGTCGCTGCATTAAATGTAATGCTCTTGGCAGTCATCGAATTGTAGTAGCAGTAGTATGGTGGCAATAGTGGTGGTGTAGTAATAATAATGGTGTCGTTGGTGTGAGTTAAACTATTGGTTTTGCTAGGTTTTAGTTGTTGTTTTGATGTTGCTTTGTAGCGACATGTTGGTGTGGTGATGGTGGTTGATTTATTTGTTGTTTTTCTTTTTTTAAGCTTCTGTAATTAATGTTTTTTTGTTTTGTGCAAAAATATTCGTTTTTTTTTAATTTTTCCTTGTATTGTTGTGTAAATAATTTCTTTTGAAAATACATATCATTGTTGTTGGTGTTGTTTTGTGTGCCTGTCATTTCATTTTGCCATGAATTATTCACATGAAAAAACCAAAACCAGTAAACAAATGTGAAGAAATCTAAAGAAAATATAAATAAAAAACAAAACGCAACGAAAACAATCATTCATTTTCATAATTTATTGTGTGTGTCTTCTGTTTCGTATTTTTTCTTTCCTAATTTGTGTACATAGTTATGTTCTCAACATTTCTTCAATATCGTTTGCTTGTTCACTTAATTTTTCATTTTCATTTCAATAAACAATATTTGTGTACCAGTGTGAGTGTGTATTATTTACCACATTTTATTCTCCTCTCTCTCTCTTCTGTATGTGTTTAATAATTTTATGCACACCTTTTTCATTTTTTCTTTTGTATTTTTATTTTGATTTTGTTTTCGCTGTTTCACACCATTTCTGGTTTTATTTTCTTTATTGTTGTTGTTGTTTTTCAAATGCATAATTTTTTGTTTTTGCCAGGCATTAATTTTAATTGTTTTTAATTTTATTTGTATTGATTTATTGCTCTTGTTTCTCTCCGCATGCTTTAATATGTGAGTGTGTTCGTGTGTCTGTGCAAGTGCACATGTGTGTTTGTGAAAATGTTCAAGTAATTCAATCATTTGTACTGAACTTTCCTTGAATATTACTATGTGTGATCGTTGAAATGAAATGTTGCATGCCGTCGGTAAGAAGAAAATTCGTTTTAAATTCAATTTTTGCACTCAAATTCAAAAATTGTGTACAAATTTTTGTATTTAAAAAATGTTTTTAAAGGAAGTATTGTAATCCAATTTTTAAAACAAACACACATACACACAAATACATTGGCTCCCAAGTTATTTTGTGTAGTTGCAAAGAAATTTTTTTAATTGTATAGAAGGAAACTTAACAATGCTATCACGGTAAATACACTTGGCATACAGTTTGCTTTCATCAACTTAGTAACTTTAAAACAAAAAAATACTTAAAAACAATTTTTTAAATGTAAACAGTTTTATTGTACATTCTTACTGTACATCTATTGGTCAATTGAAATAACTTGTAACATAAATTCAAATACACTAGTTCCTTAACATTTCAAGATTGTTGTTGTTTTCGTTTAAGGATGGCCCACAAATTTTCGATGCGATTTAAGTGTAGACTTTGTGTAGGCCACTCCATTGCTGAAAAATTTTTGACTATTCAACCAAGTTCGAACTTGTTTCGACTTGTGTTTCGGATCCTTATCCTGTTGGAATATTGCATCATCCTCGCTACATTCCAATTGTCCTAAAGCTACTGGTAAAGCTGGAAGTATTAAGGAACTCTGGGAAAAAATGTATGAAATGTGGTGTGAAATTGATTTAAAATACTGCGAAAATCTTGTGGAGCGTATGCCACGTCGCATCAAGGAAGTTATTCACAAAAAAGGAGATATAACCGGTTATTAATACAGTTTTTCCGAATTTTTTGAAAAGAGTGCAAAAGGTAGTTTTTTCAATAAACTATTTTTTGATGTATTATTTCATTTCATACATCATTTTAATTTTAATTTTTAATGTTTATTGGAATATACCTAATCTTTACTTAATTTGTGGTAAGCATTTTATTTTGTTTTCATTTGGTGTTTAAAAGCTAGGGTTCCATAAAGGCAATCTTAGGAAAAAAGGTTCACTTTTGCTCCATAGTGTATGTTCGTGGTAGTAATAAAATAAAGGAGAAAAAAATTTAATAAAAAACACACGAAAAGGACTGCATACAATTTTTAATATCCTTTGAGTTTTAAATACTCTGCCAATTTTTTTTGACATTCTATGGACTAATTTTTTATGATATTCCTGATAATTCCATCTCCATAGCCTCTTTTAGAGCAGATTTTGAAGTTAATTGATGATTCCTCAATTTCTTTTCTAATAAATCATACAAATACTCAATTGACTTAAGGACAAATGATTGAGCAGACATTTGCCAATGTTTATAGACGTAATATCAGCATTAAGTTTAAACGCTAATAGGCCATATACTCAATTTATGACTTTGTGGTAAATTCAATCATCATTGCACCATACACTTTGCCTGCTGCAATATCAGCATCTGCAAGCATCACCACTATGATTCAGTAGTAGACCAGTAAATCCTTTGGAAACAATATTTGTCTTTCTTTGGTTAAAAAAAAGCTATCATCCGAAAAAAGTACCCTTTCCCAGAACTATGAAGGCTTATCCTTGGAAAAAGCTATCCTCCTTTGTCTTTTAAAGAGAGAAATTTATGGATTTCTTCGTGTAGAGAAATTATTTTCAAATTTCATTTCAACATCCTTTGATGTTTTAAATTATTAAGAATTTTGTGAGCACTTTGAATAACATACGTATGTACTGCCTTTTTTCTTATTATTTAAGACGACTTTAAGACAAAATTTGTTTGCTTTCTCGCAGGTTAGGGTTTAGGTAGTGAACTCCCTAGAAGAAGAGATAACATTTAGGCCCATTGTTATACCACAATTTTTTCTATACTAGGGTCAACCATTACCTAGTGAAAACCATCCCAAGTTCAAAATAAATCTTGCTATTGCAACCATTTTATATTAGAGAGCTCGATCAACGATGTCGTACAATTAGAGGTCAAAAACCTCCGTCTCTTCATGTCACGAGCAGGACACTGACACATGAGGTGAAAGACAATCTCTTCCTCCTCCTCAGACTCGTAGCTCTTTTTAGCATGCCTACCAAAAGGACAATGGCCAATAAAGATCACTATAGTGCGATATATGGCCATACGATTTCAGGAGAAAAGAGAGTCAGTCCTCTACCTATCTATCCTCTATGTAGAGTTATCTCGTAACTACTTATTAATCTTTGTATAGATCTTCGTAACACTTTGCAACGATTCTTAAACCTTTTTCACTAAGACTTCTAATAATTTTCGCTCTGCTGGATGCGTTTCAATTTCTTTTTTTTTTTGATTTATAAATAAAAAATGCATTTAAAAACACTTTTTGGTAATGAAAAATAACATAAGAACTTGAATTTAAACGAAAATGCCGTTACTGTACTTTCTACTTCTTATCGATAAATTTTTTGTTACCGATAATTGAGAATCAGATCTCCTACAGTAATATTAAACAGAGTGGTTTTATATTAAAAAAAATCTTAAAATAACTAAACGTCGTCCTTATCAATTAATTTTTGAAAAATTTTGAGGGCAAAGCAGTGCGTTAAGGTGTGTACTCAGACTTCTTATACCCAGTGTACATAGAAAAGGAAGGAGATTAGAATATTCGCATTCCAAACTTAATTTGTTTTCCATGACTATCTCATTAAAAAAATTTTCGATCTATAAACATGGATTATATTCTTAAAAGTGGATGTCAAACTCCGAAGTGAAAGCAAATAAAATCTAAAATAATTCAATCAATAATTGAAATCAAGTAAATACTGATATTAAAAATAAACAACGATCAGGAACACCGAAGAAATTTTCCAGGCGATATGTAAAAAGCCTATGGAAAGTGCAACAAAATTTTTAAACTGTAGTCGCCATAGTCTACTAGGTGCTGTGTTTGTTTACTAGACGTCAGGCCACTTTTCAAACCCCAGGTCAGACATGATCAACTATGTTATATATATATATGTATGTTACTAGGACAAGATTATTGATATTTGGAAGAACATTTAAAGATGAGGCCCATTTCTGGGTAAGTTGGTACTTGAGCAAACAGAATTTTCGTATTTGGGACGATATTAATAGATCCAAGTGCCTCCGATACATCACGAAACAGTCACTGTTTGGTGTAGATATTAAGCTGCCTGCATCATCCGTCCATTTTATTTTCTTCACTATCAACGTCAAGATGTATAGATAAATGCTTACTTATTTCTTTTGGCCTGAATTGGATGATCTGGACACAAAACAATATTGGATATTCTGCACTAGCAATTTGAGAGTATTGTCATCCCAGGTAAAGAGGATGTAAACAGGCCACCGAGATCGTCGTATTTGACTGCGTTACACTTTTTCTTGTTGGGTTTTCTGAAGTCTTACATACATATATACATATTTGGTCATTTAGTCAGGATTACGACCTAGTTCCCCACACCACTTATGTTGTGTGTGTTAATTTTTATACATGAGTGGTGGGACCTACAGTTTAAAGTCGACTCCGAACGACAGATTTTTTGAGAAACTTTTTCATGGCAATTTTATTTTACTCTCAGAGTTTTTACCAGAAATCTGCTGAGAGGAAATCGCCGAAGAAATACTTTTTGTATTTTGTTTTGATGTCTGGCCTGGGGCTCGAACCCTGGCTTTTCGTCTAATAAGCGAACACAGTACATACTACACAACGACGACTTGTTCTGAAGTCTTAAGTGTATGCAAATAAGCCACAAACCACAGCGATCCATAATGCCAACATAGACCATGTCATCGATCAAATTCAGCCTGATTTATGCGCCACAGTGATGGAAAAATAAATATCCGTATCTTCACTCCTTCCAGAGAAGCCATGGCGGACATTTAAACGATGTTATAATCAACATAATGGCTGTCTTCCAAAATGCTAGTTGCTTTGTGTTTGAACAAAGTATCGTGTTTCATAATGCCGCTGTACAAAATATATACAATGTATTCTATTTCAAAATGTCGTCAACGTGTATTTTTAACGCAGTCAAAAAGCAATCAGGCATCGGATTTATAATTGATGCATTGTTTGGTTACTTTGCATTTCTACATGACTTATATACCGTAGTAGAACTGCATACAAACTTTGTATTGATACATTTTGGAAGGCAGCCATAATGACGTGAATGAATAAAACATTTCTGGGATAAAGATAAGAAGAGCTTAGTGAATAAACCGATATAAACGTAATTATAACATGAAAAATAAAACTATTAAGACAGGGAGAAAACCAATATGCCAGTGGCTTATTATTTAGTATTTTGCTGTTGTTGCCCTTCAGTCATGATTACGACGATCATTTATTTTGTGTGTGTTAATTTTACACGGGAGTGGCAGGACCTACAGCTTAAAGTCAACTTCGAATGACAGATTTTTGAGAAATTTTTTCAAGGCAATTTTATTTTACTCTCAGAGTTTTTGCCAAAACACTGCTGAGAGGAAGTCGCCCAAGAAATATTTTTTACACATCGTTTTATTGTAGATGTCTGACGTGGGGTTTGAACTGTGACCTCATGTCTAACAAGCCATCACACTACCTAGTATACAACGGCAACTTTATTGACAGAAAGGAAAATGAATTAATAAAGTGCTGTGTGGAGTGATAATCATCACTACCGTCTTATCAGATGATAGTAATAAATTTACAAGTTTTTGTGTTAAACTACTAAAATTTTATGCTACTCGGCAGAATAGTAATTCGTCTTTACAACCCTTGAGTCAGGATTGCGAGCTAGCTTCCTGCACAACTTATGTTGTGTGTGTTAATTTTATCGATGAGTGGCGGGTCTACAGTTTTAATTCGACTACGAACAATAGATTTTATAAAAACTTTTCATGGCCATTTAATTTACACTCAGAAATCTGCGGTATTCAGAAATTTTATTCCAATGTTAATGAGTCATACTCTCGATCCACTATCCACTTTTGTCTCCAAGTAATAAAAGTAATTAATTTCTTTTTTTTCTCCAAATAGATTATAATAATAAATTAAAAAGATTTTTATTATTATTACTGCTGTTATTGTATTATATTTTGTATGATGTTTTTTGTTTTTGCTAATTTTTATGTGTACATATATTTATCGCGATGATTTAATGATCCAACAAATCCTTTATTAAATAGGATTTCAGTTTTTATTTTAGTTTCTAGTTATGTATACGAGTTAACTTTTGTTATTTACAGGATCTTTTAGTATTACCAACTAAATTTATTTGTTTTTTTTTACAAATTTCTTTGTTTTTCTATTCATTTTTCTTTGTACACAAATTGAAATCAACAATAATAATTGATAGTGTGGTTTATTGACTGAACAATTTATGGCGGCATTTTTTTGTCTTCATTTTTATTTTATTTTTCCACATTTTTTCGTTATTCATTAAAGCCAGGCATAGAAAATCGTTGGAAAAAAATATGTACTCATGTTCGCATAAATATGAAATATAAACGGTATTAAAATCGGAAAATATAACAAACAAAATGGCTAAAAACAATAATAATAACAAAATAAGCCAAGTTATAAACCAACATAACTGTATATTATTATCATACTCAATGTCTACCATATAACAACAATTGATATTGTATTGTGAAAAACAGAAAAAAAAAGAATTTCTTGGGATCAACTACTGAGAATAAAAAAAATTATTTGAAACGGGTGTATCTAAAATTGGATGGAAGAATAGAGATCAGAGATCAGCAATGAGCATTCAAAAAGATGAGTCGAATCGAATCATACTCATAATTTCTGATACTTATACGCATTCATACTTATTTTAATATCATGGAACCTCTACTCATATTCAAAGTTTGAAGTACTCATCATATTCATACTTACCAACACGTATCAACGTATACACGAATCACAAAATAAGTATGAATCGCAAACGCACACTAAAATACTTACTGGATGATTGCGTGTTGGCTCTGCTTGCTGCTCTGTCTTTTTTGCTTGTGTGTCTTTTTCCTTTTTTGCACATGCAACAACAACTAAGATTGTAAATTTTCCAGTGACTTGAATCATTTATAAGTATTTTTCTAAAGTTATGAATCTAGATGAGAAGGCTTATGAATCCAACATATTTCGAATGGTATGAGTTTGATGCCAACGTTGTACGCATACTCATTGCAACCTGCACTTATAAATCAACGTTGAAGTGGGTATGAATGAATCAGATTGCATAGTTAAATTTCAATATTGTTGACTCACTTATATTCAATTCAATTTTATGTAGCGAAAAAACGATCCATTGCTGATCTGTGGTACACACTAATTGCTTTATTTCTATACTCATAGGTATTGGCACGAAATTTGATTACCAATGAATTTTTTTCTTAACCTCACATCGTCGAGTAGTACAGCTTATAACAGAAGAACAGTCGGTTTGACGTAAGAACTTCCATTCACTGCAAAAAATTTCCAAAATAGCCACTTCTACTAAATGTATATTGTCATAATCGTCATTATTCATCATAGTCTTCCAACAGGGACTTCCAAACATTGACAGTTGATAATGAGCATCTTAATCAAACTACTTCTATCAAATTAGTTGTCATTTATTCAGTCTGTTTTACCAAATAATAATGCATGGATATAGGATGCAACACCACCAACAAATAATAAAATTGTTTTATCAACAGGGTGTTCCATTCGGGTAACATACTGAGCTTAGATCCATAATTGTCCTACCGAGATAACTATTAGCAATGCGGGGAATTACATAAACTATCGACCTATCTCGCCTTATGTCGACGAAAACATCGCCACTGTTTGTGAAAGTGTACAGGAGAATTCGAGGCAGTCGATTTTGCGTCGTTCACAAGAACTCGGTTGTTCGCAGATCACAACCTTCTTATTTAACCCTATGCTCGTACAAAATTTAATTGACTTAGGAATTAAAGTTAAACAACCCTAGACAGTGACGTTTGAATGCTCGGAATGGGTTCTGCAACAGGAGGTTGACCCTAATTTCCTTTGAAAGGTCATGTACAGTGTTAAGGACCAGGAGTACGTGAGGAAATAAAAATTTCAATTAAAAATAATCCACATGAGACGTATTCAACACATCATGAAAAAGTTACTGTTTTAGTCGATTTTGCGCTGGCGGCGTCATTGGTTCGTACTTTTTTGACGACAAAATTCGACGGCCGCTAAATGTCAGCAATGAGCACTTTAGGTCAATTATTAACAATTGCTTTTAGCAATTGTCTGTCTGAATTGGATTATATCGTCAGAAATGACATGTAGTTTCAACAGGACAGCGGTACATACCACGTACCTTATGCCATATTGAATACTCTGCAAGATTAATTTGAAGGCATAGTTATGTGATGTAGTAGTTATGTGTCTAGTAGGTAGTGTGTTGGCTTATTAGGCGTGAGGCCACGGTTCATGCATTTTAGGCAGGAAGAAGTACTGAGGTCATTTATTGACGTTAGATCTAATGCTATTGGCTATGATGGTATGCATCCAAAATTTATTAAACTAACGCTCCCATATACACTTGTTTATTTCACTCATTTCTTCAATACAATTGTCACCACCTCTACGTACCCTTCTGTATGGAAACATGCTAAGATCGTACCAATTTTAAAACAGGATAAAAGTTTTCGGCCTATTGCTATATTGCCTTATTTATCGAAGGTCTTTGAGAAATTAGTTCATTTGCAAATTAGTAGTTATCTGTATACTAACTCGTTATTGACGAAAAGGCAATCCGGATTTCGACCACAACACAGCTGCTTAGTGCGTTGGTTGATGTAACAAAGGAAATTAGGTGCCAGATTGATAAACACTATGTCATTTCTTATACTACTGGATCATTCTAAGGCATTTGACACTGTCCATCATTCCATATTGAAACTGAAACTGAAATATATGTGCAATTTTTCCTCAACAGCACTAAAACTGATCTCCTCCTATCTAGGCGACAGAAGTCAAAGCGTTAGCCATAACTCAGTTATATCCAGGAGCTGTTCAATGCCAAGAGGTGTGCCACAGGGCTCTATACTTGGCCCATTGTTGTACTCGATTTATGCTAATGACCTACCGTTGCAGGTAAAACATCCGCGAATACACATGTATGCTGATGACGTGCAGCTATACATGGGTTGTAGTGGTAGTGATGCTACCAACTGCATCCGTTTGATAAATCAGGATTTGAATAAAATTTATTTATGGGCATCTGCAAATGGTCTAAGTATACAGTATTTTACACCAACTAATATTCGAATGCTATTAGCGAAGACATATTTACTACCGACTCTTTTGTACAGATGTGAGCTGTTTGCTAGCAGCTAACTGCTTAGTAGACGAACACTTAACGTAACTTACAACGCTATAGCACGATACATTTCTGGCATCAGTAGCATATCGCATTTCGCCCGACTAATTTATAATGTCACATTCGACAATTTATTGAATTGCCGGACTCTGCTATTTCTACACAAACTTATATATAGTCGACAGCCACCTTATTTGTGTGAGAGATTAATATTTTCTAGGTCGAATATATGGAACATGATAAACTCTATGAAATTTAACAAGGCCATCTCTCAACAACATTTTTTTATTCACTCCATTCGTCTCTGGAACCAACTCAACTCTCAAATACAAATGATCGGCATTTTCAAGCACTTTGCTTAGTTAATGTTCTCTAATTTTTGTAAATTTGTTGTGATAATAATGTTTCTTTTTCCCTTTCTTTACTTAAATTTCCTTTTTTTCTTAAATTTTAAGTTTCTTTTCTTTTAAAATTGATTTTTTGTTAAATTATGTTAATTTAGTTAAAATAAATGGTTCAGTATAAATGTTAGTAACAATTGCTAAGCAATACTGCAATATAAGATTTATTCTTGTTGTATTGTTTTGTCAGACATCATCGGTCAGACATCAAAACGAAATATGAAAAAATATTTCTTCGGCGATTGCCTCTCACCAGATTTAATAAAAGCTCTGCGAGTAAATAAAATTGCCATGAAAAAGTTTCTTAAGAATCTGTCGAACGAAGTCGACTTTAAACTGCAGGTAGCGCCACTCAAGTATAAAATTAAAACACACGACATAGGTTGTGTGAGAAGCTAGGTTGTAATCCTGGCTGAAGAGTTGTAATGACCAATTATATGTGTGTGTGTATGTGTAGTTATGTGAGGTCGACATGACTTCACTTGGCCACCGAGACAGTGGGATTTGACTCCGGCTTGTAGGATTGCCTTAAGTCATGGTGTATGACTTATTCTCATACCCCACAGCGGTTTCCTAAGTTAATGTAGCCCATGCCATCGATCAAATTTAGCCTGATTTATGTATGCGCCAGAGTCATAAAAAATTTGAAATTAAGGTTGCACTCCATATAGGGAAGCCGTGGCAAACGTTTGAGGGATTGGTGGTTGATTTCAATTACATTTCAATGGTTCTGGTAGTCTTAATTGCCTATTTTGTATAAAAATAAAATTCCATTCAATAAGAAACCCCAACTTGTAATATCCTGTTAAATGGATTTTTAATTTGTTTTCGAAAATTTTATTTTTCGCGCTCAGCCTTTTCTAATGCAGTTTCAAAAACTACTCTTTGACTACTACAAAGTGAGGGGATTCATAAAATCACAATAAAAATAACAAAAATTTTAAAACAAAAATAAAATTAAATAAAATACAACGAAAATTATACAAAAAAAAAAATATTAAAAAAATATCAAAGAAAAAGCAATAAAACTTTACAAAAATTATAGAAATAATGCATTTTACACTTTTGCTGTGGTTATGAGTGCCATCAATGACCAAGGGAAGAGGGGGCAACAGGGGAGTAATATTGGAGAGTATAAAAATAAAAACCACGACGATGAAAAATCTAAAAATGTTTTTTACGAGTATTTTTTTTGTATGTTTGAAACAACAAGTGGATTTAGAGAGACAACAAAAACAAATCCACTCCAATCAAACCATAAAAAAAACAAAAGAAAATATCACAACAGCAGCAATAATAACAACGAAAAAACAAGGCTTGTTGTATGGAATTGGAGCAATAGTAAAATACAACAACAACAACAACAACAACAACAATTGTACCGAAAATAAATATAAAAAGAACATTCAATATTTAGCGCCCATTTATGTTTTAGTTGTTGTTGTTGTTGTTGTTGTTGTTATGTAGTAGTTCGGTCGGTTGTTGCATTTCACATAGAGTTTTTTGTTTTTGTGTTGTTTTTGTTATTGCCTGCAGAATAAAAAACGAACATTAGGCCACAATAACACCAACACTGTACTCCTTGCCATCGTACTCTTTCTTATCCATGAAACGAACTCCCCCTTTTAAAAAAACATTGGTTGTATTTTATTTCCCCATAAAATGATGATTTTCGTGCTTCTAAAACCCACTAATAATTCTCGTTTATTGAGTGTTTTTAAAGCAATAAAAACGTTCGTTTCTTTTTTTGTTTTTGGATTTTCTTTTTCAATTGTTTTGTTTTTAAATTTTGTGCTTGTTTTCGTTGTTGTTTTATGTTTTCTTTATGAGTGTTAAAGTTAAAAAAAAAATTTAAATTTTAAAGAAAAACCATTAAAATCTTAGTTTTGTTTTTCCATTCTGTGCTTTCTTTATTTATTTTAATTTGTATTTGTGCGATAATCTTATTAAAATATTCATTCACTTCGGAATAATGACAGACGAGCCTATTGTCGCTCATAATTCATGTAATTTTCGGTTGATATGCAATCACAACAACAACTGTGTTGTGGTAATAAAATTTTGAATTTCAATATCATCGTCCCGTGATGATTATCGAATATGTTTCATATTTTTAATGACAATTTAAATGTAAATGAATGGATTTTTTTTTATTACTTTTACAGAACGCTTGTGTAAATGGTTCTTGTGGCTTGTTAATGATCAAAGAGATGGATGATACTCTTCACATTAAATTGTGAATATATTTTTTATAGATTTATGCTGCCTTAGTTTATAGAATAATATTTCTCTCATTCGAATTGCTTTCTTATTGCCTCTTATCTCTGTTAAATACTAATGCTGTCTACATGCATAATTGGTTATAACAACAAGTCAGGATTACGACCAAGCTTCTCACACCACTTATTGTGTGTTAATTTTATATATGAGTGACGGGACCTACAGTTTTAAGTCGACTCCGAACTATAGATTTTTGAGAAACTTTTCATTGCAATTTTATTTACTCTTAGAGTTTTTGCCAGAAATCTGCTGAGAGGAAATCGTCAAAGAAATGTTTTCATATTTTCGTTTTGATGTCTGATCTGCGGTCTACGGTCTACCTACTAGTCTACGGCGACTAATGCTGTTTAATTTGTTGAAACCATGTTGATAAATCGGAATGAACCCACTCGAAGTTAATGTTGGCATTAGTGTAGACATCAGTAATTTTATAAAGAGTTGTGATGTCTTGTACATAAAATTATAGGCCTGCCTGACTCGGATTTAGTATGGTCTTTTCAAGGGTTAGGTATCACCTTCCATTTCTTATAATTAAAAAAAAAAACAATAAAATCTTAATGGTTATACGGGACACTTCTACTTCTACTTCGACTCCGAAAGACATATTTTTGAGAAAAATTTTTCAAGATAATTTTCTTTTTCTCTCAGAGTTTTTGCCAGAAATCTGCTGAGAGGAAGTAACCGAAGAAATATTTTTTTATATTTTGTTGGAAATGTCTGACTGTGGTTTGAACTGCGGCCTCACGTCTAATAAGCCAACACACTACCTACTAGACTACGATGGCGAAATATAAAGCATGGAGCCTATGGCATGTTGGAGCCAAATTCAGTTGGTTTTAAACGACACTTTATATGTCACATCTTCTCAATTTAACTCGTTAATATTTCCTCATCCAGAACCGTGTAAACAGAGCGTTAGCTTACAGTGTTGTTTTCCGTATTTTACTAAAAAGTTTTACGCAAGTCAGGAATATTGCAAGTGTCAAGAAAGTCATGCTTAAACGTGAGTTTAGCAGTAAGCAGTGGCAAAACGAAGTTGCAGGTTTCAATGAGCAAGAAATTGTAGGAGAATCTTTGTTTGTGCTGCCCTACACAAAATTAAGATTAGATAAGACCTTCGCCATATGTGCTAGTAGTACCAACAAATTATTTAAAAGCACCGCTCAGTCCAAGGCGACTAAAATCACACTTAATAGGACGCTATTTCTAATTCTTGTTATATGACACACAGATGTTGAGCTCAAAGATGCAGTTGGTGCTTTCTAAAGAAACACACTTCATAGAGTATTGGTATTGCAGTCAAATGGTTTGTGTTCCTTAGGAAAATGTAGAAGTGGCAGCTCGAAACTTTTAAGAAAGTTTCAAGTTGGATATGATGTTTGTAAAACTGTTGTACAAATCTGCAGCAGATGTACATACGATCGTAGCATTAAAATTCGATTCTAATTCAAATAAAAGAAAAAGAGATTGTGATACATTAATTTAAATAAGAAAGTAGGTAGTCTTTCCTAGAAAACAATATTTAAAGTTCCTTTTCATTTGATACGTCGCAAAGCCTATTGGAGTGAAGTGAGTAAAATCTCAAGGTTCGCATTGCAAGGTTCAGCAGGTACAGCAGAAGAGAATAAATTTTCTAATGTTTACTTGGAGTCTTTAAAAATTAATATATTTTATTCCCCCTACAACAAATCCCCGCCAAAGATGCTTACCTTTTAGGTAGGAAAGCAGGACTCATCACCACAACGCCCAATACGGCAAAATAGTAGATTGCAAGACAAGACGATGCTTTTGGTCAACGACAGATGACAACCTCAATCAGGTCTGGAAAAAGGCAGTTTAATAATAAAACACGGAAATGTTTTGTGATGACAGCCCTATACTACTTAAAAGAACCAGGTAGATTGATAAGTTGAGGAGAGAGGCCCCGCTTCCAAATGGACTGTCACATAAATTGTCAACAAACACCTAACCCATCGTGTCCCCCTTTGTGTGCTCATCAATGAAAAATTCCAACTCTTAGACGAGCATTATTTGGTAAACAGTTATCCATAAAATATTTGTAGCTCTTGTATTCAAAAGCTGGTCAATGATATAGAAAGTGTTGCATAGTTTCAATATTTTCCAAACAAGCCGCCTACTGAATTCACTTTTATCCAGACTCCATAAGTGCATGGTCTTTCACTAAGGGAGTCGCCTGCAGCGTCATCATAACATTGGCATGTAATTTTTTGAAAATAACTAAGTAAATATAAAAAGGCGGAATTGTGGAACGCATTTATTATTAATTTTGGAGCATTGAACTCCGAAGTTGCCCTAGTCTAGTAGGCAGTGTTTCTCACACACGAGTTCCACTTCAGACAATTAAAAAAAAAAAAACGAAAAATTAAAAAATATTTCTCTTTGCTATTTCTTCTCAGTAATTTTCGGGAATAAATACTGAGAGTAAAATAAAATTGGTATGTAAAGTTAGGTTAGCCTAACCTAACCTAACGTAAAATAAAATAGTCATGTAAAGTTTCTTATTCTATGGTGATACTACGAAGAGTAAACAAGAGCCTGTGCATACAGCTTGGTTGGTGTGAGAAGCTAAGTAGTAATCCTGACTAAATAGTTGTTATGTAACTTAAGTTAGTAAGAGTTTAAACCAGTTCCATTGATATTGTAATGGTATGTGATCGTATTAAAAAGATTTTTAAACATTTCCCATCTTCATACATCTAATGTCTACCAACCGATCTCTTTCCTGATCTTTTTCCATTTTTTCTCCATACCAATTAAATATTAAGAATCGAACTGGAACTAAAGACAATGTATTTTCTTTACTACAGGGAAATGATTGAACTTGATTTGAATATCACAATACTAGCACACTTATTAATAAAAATTATAGAATTTTTATTTAGAATTAAAAAAAAAATTAACAAAATTTGAAAATAACAATCGTTTGCCTCAATAAATTTCTGATGAATAATTATTAAAACAGTGTGGAAGAATTGTGAAAAAAAAAATTTTAATTCCTGTTAAGAATAACATCATAAAACGCCAGTTTGCCATGGAAACGAGACAGTTTTCTATTGAAACATAAATAATCGATTTGATGCATTCGAACAAATGTAATCATAATAATTTTATTCCTCATGTTTTATTAAAAAAAAAAAATTTCAACAAGGCACCAAGTTGTCCTACTCAAATCAAATTCCCCTACCACCCATCACTCAATGCTTTGGTGTAAACGCTATAAAGCAACAACTGCAGTATCACCCACCAACTACACACACATTCATATATAAGCAACAAATTGCTACACATCATAAAAATCAGTTTTACAACATGTTACATTATTTCCCCAACTTTATGTTCAATAATAGATTTCATCTGGTTAACGGTTCCTCCACACAACACAACTATCAGTTCATAAATAAAGAAGAAGAAAAAAAGAACAGAAGAGAACAGAAGAACTCACACCCCGGTCTACTGTATATACGAGTGCGTTCGTTACATGGGTCATAATTTCCATTATAATTATTTGTTGTTGTTGCTGTTGTGTGGTTATTTTTCGTTTTTGTGTGCGTTTTTTTATTGTAATAAAACTGCAGGCATTTAAACTTTAATTCAGTTCATTTTCCATCATTATCAAGATGATTTAAGAGCCGGCATTAATTTTTTCTTCTTGTTCTTCTTCTATTTTTAGTTGCTTCCATTTGATTCCCTAGAATTATGGAATTTTTAACGATTTTAGCGGAGATATTAAAATGAAAAATATTTCTTCGTTTTTGCTTCGTTTTTTTATTCGCTTAATTTGCTTATTTCGCGCCTAATTTCAGATTGTAAATTACAGATCATTTTCCATGGCTGGGGTGGTTCTCTTATTGAAGTGGTATGATTACATATACACTGAATCATGAAATGTTGACGTAATTCTGTGGAAAGAAAGAAAGCAAAGAAGAATGAAAGTGTAATTAATAAGTAGGGTTGGGTGCTCACCCACTATTAGCGTAAGGATCGTGGGTTCGATTTCAACCAGAGACTTTGGTCTGTTACTCTACACTATGCATATGGTCAAAGTTATTCAGCTCGTATATAATTACATATAATGTGCAGCCCTTGCGCTGACCAATTTCTTCTCCCCTCATTTGGAGAATTTGGTTAGTACAGAGACTGCGTTCACCTGTGGCGTTACAACGAGCCGCTAAGTGTGCTCAACTGAGCTTTTGGCATCAAGGCTACCACTCTAATCTAATTACATATCATTTGTAATTGTATTGTAATTAATAAATAAATTAATAATATATAGGGTTGCCATCAAATAAGAATAATAATTGAATAACAAGAGTGGTCGAAAAGATCTAGTGTGTGGTATATTGGCTTACTAAACGAGATCTCCGAGTTCAAACATCACCTCTGACATATTAAAAAAAAGATTAAAAGAAAGCAGTGCAGTTGCTTTAGTCGCGTAGGCCTTGTTAGAAGTCAGGCCATGGTTCAAACCCCAGGTTAGACATCTACAACAATACGTATATGATAAAATATTTCTTCGTTGACTTCCTCTTAGCAAATTTCTTGTAAAAACACTGGAACCAAGTAAAATTTGACATGAAAAGTTTCTACAAAATATGTCGTTCGAAGTCGATTTTAAACTCTAGATCCCGCTGCTGATGTATAAAATTAACACAGGCAGCATAAATGATGTGAAAATCTAGGTCGTAAACGTGACTAAAGGGATGTAATGACCAATTATGTATGTATGTATGTAAAAGACTTCTGGTATTTGTAAAGAAAAGACTTTTGAAATCTGTGGTTCGCATTCGACATTAAATTGGAGGTTCCGCCAGCGAGGAATAAAATTGACCCACATGTCATGCTTAAATTTTTGTAACGCTGAATAATGTATGAATGTATGGGTTTAAATTTGAACCATCGGTTATTTCAAATCTGTCAATACTTATGTCATTCGATTCTGCTACAAAATTCAGAATATTATATCCACTGAACGTAATGAATGAATTGATTTACGCTTCGTTTTCGCTTTGCTAGATGGGTCAACGAGAAACTGTACGATGATGTGGATTTTGCAAAAATATGAAATGAATGAAATCATTTTCATTTTGGTGGGTATGTTAATAATCAAAATTGTCGAATTTGGGGCTCAGAAAACCCGCACGTGGTTTTACAGAAGCCAATGCACCAATTACGAATGACTGTTTGGTGCAAAGTCGCCGTGGTCTAGTAGGTAGTATGTTGGCTTATTAGACGAAAAGCCAGGGTTCCAGCCCCAGGCCAGACATCAAAATAAAATACAAAAAGTATTTCTTCGGCGACTTCCTCTCAGCAGATTTCTGGAAAAAACTCTGAGAGAAAAATAAAATTGCCATGAAAAACTTTCTCAAAAAAATCTGTCGTTCGGAGTCGACTTTAAATTGTAGGTCCCACCACTCATGTATAAAATTAACACTCACAACATAAGTGATGTGAGAAACCAGGTCGTAATCCTGACTGAAGGGTTGTAATGACCAATTATGTATGTTTGTATGTATGTATGTTGGCATCATTGGTCCATATTGCCTTGAAAATAAGGACGGCGCAACCATTGAGGTCAATGGAGACGCCTATCACACCATAATAACCGCTTTTTTTGGAACGGCTGGTCGTGTTGTTGATGTGAACCATGTTTTGTTTCAGCAGGATGGTGCAACTTGCCACACATCTCATGCGATAATCGATTTATTGCGTCAAACGTTTAATGACAGTTTAATTAGGCGAAATGGTGATGTCAATTGACCGCCAAGAAGCTCTGATTAGACACCGATGGACCATTTTCTGTAGGGCGCCTTTAAATAAAAATGTTGTGGCGTCAAACCAGAGACAATTGAGCATTTGAAGGCCAACATTAATGATGCCATTGCCGAGAAGTGTGGGTAGTATTAGCGTTCGGTTAAGTGTGATTTTCGTCGTCTGGGACTGAGTGGTACTTTTAAATTATTTATTGGGATCGAAATAACACCTGTTAGCAGCTATGACAAAAGTCTTATCTTATATCCGACTATTTCGAGGTTGTGGTTGCGAATGCTCCCACGGTAGAGCAATCATGAGTATTTCTTGTTCATTGAAACCAGAAACTTAGTTTTGCCGCTGTTTACTACTGAACTTACATTCATCCATAACTTTTTTGACATTTGCAATAATCCTGTTATGTTAAATACTGAATTGCATACAAGATTTTAGTAAAGTGTTGAATAGATCACACTGCAAGCTATTACCTATCTCACTCGACTGGTATTGAATAGCTCTCAAAGTCTCTTACTTATTAGCGTTCGAGATGAGTATACATTGACGACTTAAATGGAGAAGATGTGACATAAAGGCATTCAAAAGTGAAATAAAAACGGTTTGAAATTTTGCTAAATTTAAATTTTTGTTGTTGTGAAGTTTCCGGTTAGAAATGGAAAATTATTTCATTCATATGGCTGACGCCGCTGGCCTCACATTAACTCATTCGATCGAATAAATTTTCGTGCACTCTTTCGAGTGAAAAGGGTTGTATCTCGGCAATGGCATCACGAATGAATGCTCAATTGTCTCTCGTTTGTTGGCAAAATACTTTTCTTTAACGACGCCCTACAGAAATTAATCCAACGGTGTCAAATCGCAGCTTTTTGGTGGTCAATTGACATCACCATTTCGGCTAAGTAAACGGCCATCAAACGTTTGACGCAATAAATCGATTGTGGCATGCTTTATATGTGACAAGTTGCACCCTCCTGTTGAAACCAAACATCGTTCACATCAGCACCATGAAGAGCGGGTACAAAAAAAATCGGTTACCGTTGTTATCAATGTTCAATTCTTGATGTTGATGGTTCTTACGCACACTCTCAGCCACTGCTTCGATTTTTTCGGGTGTACGCACTGTACGAGCACGCTCACGTCTTTGCTCAACAACAATGAAACCAGTTTCACGAACTTTACCAATAAACTCGCGTATACCGGGCACTGTTGGTACTTCTCTACGACCAAATTTTATACGACATTTTAGTGCAATTTCCAATCAATTGTCTTTGTTTTGGAAATAAATTAATAAATCCCAACGTTGTGAAAGCGTAAATCTTTTCATTACATTCAGTGGAGATAGGTAGGTAGGTAGAGGTGGCTGCCCATCCAAGAAAAATTTTCTTGTTGATGGACACACTTAGGCCGCATTGGGCCCCTTGTGCTACCACAGTCATCCGTTGTCCCCTAGTCTCGAAACCATTCGGAGCTCCTGATGAAGCGATTTAGGCTGCCAATGTCAATCTCTGACAGTTCCTCCAGATCATCCATGTAGTAAGTACCCAAGTTCAGTGGAGATAATATACTCAAAATTTCAAATTCAAAAAAAAAAAAAACTTCAAATTTAAGCCGATAGATGGTCCACCCGTGTCGCCGTGGTCTAGTAGGTAGTGTGTTGGCTTATTAGACGAAAAGCCAGGGTTCGAGCCCCAGGACAGACATCGAAATAAAATACAAAAATTATTTCGTTGGCGATTTCCTCTCAGCAGATATCTGGCAAAAACTCTAAGAGTAAATAAATCTGCCATGAAAAAGTTTCTCAAAAATCTGTCGTTCGGAGGTGATTTTAAACTGTAGGTCCCGCCACTCATGTATAAAATTAACACACACAACATAAGTGGTGTATTAATTGCCAAGGACATGTCCGCTAACCTAACTTAACCTATGCGCGCTTCAAAAACATTAAGGATATAAAACATGCAGTAAGAAAGCCTTTCTCTTTTATCCCCATTCTCTTAAGTACACATTTATCTTCTAGCAATACATAGAGTTTTCTTTCCAAGTACATAGTCAAGTTAATTATTTCACTTGTAATCTGTTTCAAATTCATTTCGGAAAGGAAAAAAAGCTAAAGAAACTCGAAAAAGAAAACAGAGAACAGAGAACAGCATGTCAGACTGTTTCCAAAACATTAAGCAGATCTCGGAAGAAATACTGTCATGGCCTAAAAGGGAAAGTCTGCCTGGGGAAGTACACCTTTTGTTATGTTTATGAATATGTGTGTGTGTGAATATGTATACAAAAATACTAAGAAATAATACAATAAGAGACAAATAATTTAGAATTTACCCGGAGGCAAACAAATTTAAAAACGAAGACAAGTATTTGAAAAAAATTATATGGAATGATGGAATTAATTTGTTTTTCCCATCATTTAAAAAAAAAAGAAAAACGTTAAGAGTTGACAAGAGTTTTAAAGGGGTGGGTGGAGATTGAAACTGAAAACAAGAAGAAGAAGAAGAAGAAGAACAGAAAAAGGCCATAAACATTAACATTAGCCTAAAATATTAGGCCATAATTTGCCTCAAGTGTTGTGTAACAGAAAGCAAAAATTTTTGTATTCGTTTGCAACCCATGACATGACAAGGAAAATATTTAAATGATGCCACTTCTTGGCGACAACCAGCAAAAACTTGTTCTTCTTCATATACTTTCTTTAACGGTTTTTTTCTGTTTTTCTTTTCATTTTCATTTTTGTCATTCCATTTTCTATGGCAACTGCTGCCAACGTAGAACGTTCATCACTGTGAATGTAACTGTGACTTAATTTCTTTGCTGTGTTTGAATGTACTCGTATTTATGTTATGGGTAGCGTATATACTTACCTTTGTAGTTGTGTTGGTTTTTGTATTTGTATATATGTATATAAGCGTATAAATACAACCCTTATTTCAGTGAAACATTTGCCATCATTCAAACTGCAAAATTAGGCAATTAAAGAATATGCCGAAGGCGCACAACACCATCAACATCATCAGCAACATTTAAATACCCATCCACAGATGAGGGATTTTTATTTATTTTTCTTTATTTTTGGAAGCAAGTGATGTATTAAAATCAGGGCTGGCCAAAATTGAGTAGAAAAGGATCAAAATATTGAAATATTTTATTGAATATTAATTCATGTGTTCGTCGTTGACTGAATTTTAGATCTCAGTGTAGCTAAAGAAGTGCAGGAAAATTCTTAATAAGAGCCTGAATTTCAATACAACAGAGTGGACTTCATGCTTGCTTTGAATATGCTTTGCTTTGTTGGTCTGGATATTTGAGAATTTCCCCATACTGATTGTAATTCCAAATATTGGTTTAAACTCCAGGACCGACATCTCCAACATAACGAAATATGAAAAAAATATTTCTTCCGCGACTGCCTCTCAGCAGATATCTGACAAAAAACTGTGAGAGGAAATAAAATTGTCGAGAAAATGTTTTTCAAAAATCTGTGTTCGGAGTCGGCTTTAAAGTTTAAACTGTAGGTCCCATCACACATGTATAAAATGAACACGCACAACACAAAATGTGTGCAAACCTAGGCCGTAATCCTGACTAAATGATTTGTGTATGAGTCATTATCTGCGACACTAAGCTGTTTTAAGTCCTTGTTAAATGACGCATATAAAGGCAGAGAGCGTAGTGTAAGATAAGGACTTTATTTGTGATCCACTGCCCTACCCACAACTAATGTAGGGAAAATATACAATTGTTGAGAGCAATTCCACTTATTTTACAACAGTTGCAATAGCGTTGATGAACCATAAGCAATGAACCCCATAACTGAGGGGATAGCCCCTACATATGCAGTACATTCAGTTGGAACTAGGAAAATATGTTATGGGAAAGAGGAAAAAAGGAGAAGGTACACTAGTAGGCCACTAGGTTTGAATCTCCTTATAGTGACAGGAAAGACCTCTGCAGGAAGAGAGTTCCACATACGAATAGTCAGACTAAAGAATGAATTTTGTCTGCAATGCAGTATGCGAACCACTGGTCAATTCATTACATACCGGTGTGCTCGTCGAGAAAGACAAGGGTTACGTGGGAATACATGACAAGTCCCCTCATTTCGATCGAGCAAAATCCATTGTAGTATCACAAGAACAGTGAAACAAAATCCACATTGCGACAATGCTCCAATGAATCAATAGAGTTGGATACCCTACCGTCATTAATGAGAACTTTCGCCCTCTCCTACACGCGGCAGAGAAGCCTCAAAATAGATTTCGATGCACCGGCCCATATATGAGAGTTTTATTCCATTCTCGGTTGGTTATAAGTGGTGTAAATAATAAGAAGATCAGATAGAATGAATTATTTCATGCATCATCTTAAGAATCCGGAACACTTGAATGCTTCTATCGACACTTGAAAAATGTGCTGCTTCCAGCGAGCATCACACTGAATTTTCATGCCCAGAACATCAAGGGCCCTTCATGTAATATTATTGCGGCGATTAAGTGTCAATAAATAACTGAGTCTATCGCGTATTGAAATCGATCCTACTTATCCGATCCCATTCGGAGATTGACCGTATGTCAGATGTAAGTGAGGCATTCATATTACCCCTTTTCGTTAAAGAAAGAAAGATCGTTAATGAAAATAAAAAAAAGGTGGAGTAGGAGCATCTCGGAGTTTAACCTGATGGGATCCCATGTATAACAACCCGTATAGTGCGATCCCTCAGAAAGCTTCATGTAAATCTATACAATTTCCTTCTGTTATCAGTTAAAACTTTTCCTTGCACATTTACCATGAACTTTAAAATAAAATTCGGCTCATTCATGGGAGCCAGGGGTCAGCAATGAGTATTCAAAACGATGAGTAGATTCGAATCATACTTATAATTTCTGATACTTATACGCATTCATACTTATTTTAATGTCATACTTATACTACGCATATTCAAAGTTTGAAATACTCATGGTACTCATACTTAACAATACGCATGAAGTTATTGATTTCGACTCTCCATGACTCATCGTATACACGAATCACAAAATAAGTATGATTCGCGCACGAACACTACAATACTCACAAGAAGGTTGTGTGTTTGCGCTGCTTGCTGTCTTTGTCTTTTTTATTTATGTGTCTTTCTTCTTTCTTTGTAAATGCAACAACAATTAAGATTGTAAATGTTGACGAATGATTCGAATCAGTCGAATCATTTATAAGTATTAGAAGTATTTTTCTAAATTTATGAATCTGAATCAGTAGGCGTATGGATCAAACATAGTTCGAATGTTATGAGTTTGATGTCAACGTTGTACTCATACCCATTGCAACTTGTACTTATAAATCAATGTAGTACTGAGTACGAATGATTCAGAGTACATAGTTAAATTTCAATATTGTTGACTCACTTACAGCTGTGTTCAAAATAATAGGAGTGCTACCATGTAATATTTTCGAAGTTAAAATTTTTTATTCTACCAATTTGCAAAACATGATATATTTTAATGGAAGTTACAACGATGTGTAAGAAATAAAATACAAAAAAGAATCTCGTAATAACTTTAATATTTACGATGAAATTGATTCATTTCTGTGTTTGCCCCTGAATTCAGTCGGTCAAAAATATAGGAGTGTGAGTTTTCTTTTAAAAATAAAAATATAACAGCACATAATTTAAAGAAAAAAGTGAAAAATAAGTACGGAAAAATGTAGTTAAAACTTTTTCTACAGTGATTCACATACATTTTTGTAATAGTGGGACGAGGAAAGCACTGTACTGAAGAAAAGAGAAAACTAATTAAAAATCGTCAAAAAAAGTAAAACTTCTAAAGAAATTGAGGAAACCTTAAGTTGCTCCAATCAAATGATCGCAAATGCATTAAAATATGAAAAAAGCTCGAAACGCGTTGGCTCAAGCGCAAAACATCAACTGTAGATGACCGCAGAATTGTGCGATACAGTAAAATAAATCCTTCGGCATATGTAAAAAAAATTCAAAAGGATCTCAATCTTGCCGTAAGTGGCCAAACTATTCGTAGGCGTCTGATGGATAACAATTTATTCGCAAGAAGTCCATGTAAGGTGCCATTGCTGACAAAAAAAAAAGGTAGCAGCACGCTTAAAGTTTGCCCAGGAACATATCAATTGGCCGAAAGAAAAATGGAGCAACATACTGTGGACCGACGAAGGCAAAATTGTTTCATTTGGTGGCACTGGGTCTATACAGTATGTTAGATATCCGCCCAACACCAAATATAAAGCTCAGTATACACGAAAGACAGTTAAACATGGTGGTGCAAAACTAATGATATGGGGAAGGTTTTCACATAATGGTGTAGGCCCAATACATCCAATTAGAGACATAATGGATAGGAACGTCTATGTTGGCATTTTGAGAGAAGTGATGTTAGCATACTTCACGCCTTGAAAATGGATATTCCAACAAGATAATGCCCCGAAACACACCAGTAAATTGGCAAATGAGTGGTTTCGGGTTAAAGGGGTAAAGGTTATGGCGTGGCCAGTTCAGTCTCCTGACCTTAATCCCATAGAGCATCTATGGGGACATGTTAAAAAGTATGTTGCAGAGAAAAAAACTTTCAAATGCAGAAGAACTATGGATCACAGCGCGCGATGTGTGGCATCAAATTCCTTTAGAGAGATGCCAAGATCTTATTGACTCAATGCCTCGTAGATGTGCTGAATTCATTAAAAACAATGGTTATTCAACCAAATACTAAAATAACTTTACTATTTTAAGATAATATCAAACTTTTGTGCCTTTTGTTTAAAAATTATTTGGTTGTTTGCTAACACTCCTATTGTTTTGAACAATTAATTTTGAGAGTAAGCTTTATTTACATAAAATATTTTTTGTTTTCGTAATTTTAATTAAATAAAATTTAATTAATTGTTAAAAATTTAGAAAATGAATTAGAAATAAATTTTAAGTCGAAAAAATTGATATTTTCTTTTTTATTTTTCTTAATTTTAAACTTTGCTTTTAAATGAAGGGCGCTCCTATTATTTTGAACACAACTGTATATTCAAAGTTTCATGAGTGATTATGAGTAGCGAAAAAGCGATTCATTGCTGATCTCTGAACAGCACCAAACATCAGAAGAACATCGAGCACCATCATCTCTAGGACAAAAGTTGGACCTAGTGATCAAAGTTCCACTCTACTACACCCAACAAAGCAATTCAATATATTTTGGTAGATGTTGTTGCTTCTTCTAGAATCTATAAGAGTGAGCAATAATGTAATCCAAGTCAGAATCCGTCAGTTAGAATCCTTTAAACTCATTCTAGAAATAATATTTTTGGCCTATATGATTTAGAACGTGCTTGACTGCTTAAAGTATTTTTAATATTTCTTCGGTGGCTTCCTTTCAGGCAAAAACTCTGAGAGTGAATAAAATAGCCATGAAAAGTTTCTCAAAAATATGTTGTTCGGTGTCGACTTTAAACTCGATACAAATTCCTAAGTCCATAAGTGAGGAATACTCCGACGATTGGACACATTTTGTGCTCGGAATGGTGTTAATGTTTTCTTAACTTATATTAAAAAGTACCCCATAGGATGCGCTACCCATCTTTATAGATAACCTCTTTCTTTTTTAATTTAAAATTTTACTCTTGCCGTGCCATAAGGGTTCCATCTCTGCCGAGTTTTATTTTTGGGGGCCAACCCATTCATTTGATGGAAATTAATGTCAGCCAAAAAAAATTATCAACCAACTTAAAGAAACTTCCAGTTTTGGAAAAGTGACGATGTGAGCGCCAACTGTATTACGAAAATATATCAGAGAGTATAATATCCATATAAATAATTGTGTTTGTATGTATGTGTGGATGTATGTATGTAAAATGATATTTAAATGATTCATTAGCAGCCCTTATATGGGCATATACAATATACGTACATATGTATGTACGGGTATATACAAACATTGTTACAAATATTTTCGGAATTTGTTATAATTACACTGGCACATACCATACATATATATACACACATACACCCACACCATGAATGTTAGCATTTATACGAGTATTTATGGCTTAAAAATAAGACGGAAATAAGACAAAATGAAAGCGTTTAACGACCTAACCTATCCATCTAGTACTACCATCCACCCACCCATACAACCAAACACTTCTACAATAATTTCATTTCTCCTGCTCAAGGTTCTTTCACTGTGCATCTCCCTCTCTCTCTCTCTCTCTCTCTCTCTTTCTTGTTGCCTTTCTTTGGTGTAAGATTTTATTTATTGTTTGCAAAACGACGTTTTTAATGTCGTCTTCGTTGTTTCTCTCTTAAGGAACAAAAACAAGAACAAAAACAAAGAAGTGCTGAAGATCTATGGCTCAGCCCATGAGTACAAAACTGATTGTTTTTCAAAGATATCGACAATGAGTTGTAAAATGTACCAACGTTTGTTTAAGCCAACTTCTTCGTTTCGTTTTAGTTTTAACACTGAAATCTTCTTCTATGGTGTAGAGGAGGATAAGATAGGGGAGGGGGGGGGGTCTAGAGGTAAACGGTAGTTGTCAATAAATCGTTACATTGGCGGGAAAATTTATATATTTTTCTACCATTCATTCAATCTTCCCTTGCCTTCCTTACATTTTTATTTTGGCTCAAATGTTTGGCCCGCACGTGCTTATTTTCGTTTCGGATTTCTTTCGCATTTTTATGTGACCCTTTCCAAACGTTTTCAATTTTATTTCCTCTCTATTCGTTTTTGTTTTTTTTGTGTGTGTTTTGAGAATTTAGTATCCTTCCAAGGCAGTTTATTTTTTTTTTGTTTTTGTCCTTTCGTGCTCTTGAAGGATGCTTCTTCGTGCGATAGCAGTTAATGTCAGAACTACGAAAATATATGAGTCAAGAAACCATCAAGACATTCTTTAAGGGATACTAAATAAACTAGCCAGGGTTGCCATGTATAAACATTTTCTTTCGGATTTTTTATTCAGAATCTATCGTTCCTTGGTAACGTTAACTCAAATGCACTCCTGGCTATAAATTAATACACACAACATCGATCGTGTGAGAGGCTAGGTTGTAATACCGACTAAAGGGTTGTAGTGACGAACTTAGTTAAGTTGAGTAATCTTTAAATTTTGACTGTTGATTTTCCATATCGTCTGACCTCACTGATATTCCAACCGTTTTTCGTTCTGAAGGTAAGTGTTTCGTTCTGTAGGTAGGGATCTTCAAATAAAGTTTCAGTACTTTTATGCGAGACATTATCGAAGACAGTTCATCTTCTGTTGGTTAAAGATGGACAATAGAGATATAAGGCGCCTCTGAAGAAGTTTTGCTCAAAATAAATCATTGTCTGTCAAATTAGCAACAAAAACTACGCGGCGACCAACATGTTTTGACCATCATTTGCAACGATTCACTGTTATTATCATCAGTAACTGACCTCTTTATACAATGTTTCGGATTTGTTAGCATTCAGTAGCTTATCTTTAAAGAGCTAGGAATGTCAATGAATATTCTGCATTATCCAGCTGGTTTTTTTTGTTTTTTATTCTGTTATCTTGCTTCTGTTGGTTCTAGAATATTAGGGTTACCATCTTCCGTTACTTACAAACAACGTACTCTACAAAAATGAAATGGGTTCTTGTATTGGGTACAGTAAAGCGGAATTTCTGTCATTGAATTTAACATTTTTTAAACAGGTGATGCTTCTTGACTTTCCTTTGATTTCATTCACTGTGGGAACTTTGAAAGGTTTTAAGGATGAATTATTTGATTTGCAGGATCTTAATTTAAAAATTCTAAAACAATAAACTTGAACTTGGATTAGATTTATTAAGAATCATATACTCCGTGACATACTTTTCGGGACATACTTTGAGATATCGTTAGAAAAAGTTTCGAGTGTTAAATTGGAGTCAGAAATCCTCACAGTAAACAAAACTCAAAAACCAGTTAAGGTATTCAAATGTTCAGAATTTCTTATTTCTGAAATGGAATTGTATTCTGATATCAGCTAATCCTTACAAAGCCTTATATTGTTGATCATTCAGTGGAAGTCGGTCGTGGGAATAAATTTATTATGAGCGTTTAGAGCACATCCTTTCGTTATTGATTACTCAGTGGATTATACAAGTCTTCATTGTTATTCCTTCTTTATATGCATTATAGAAAGGGTAGAGATCTTTTCCATTTCTAAATATATAAAAAAATCAATTCTAATACCCATACTCCTACTTGCTCTTTGGATGGACTTTCCATTACTTCTGGGAAACTTCTCCTGAGTGTTAATCGTGTCAAAGATTATAAAAGAGAGTGACAAAGATTTCTGAACAATTTTGGGAAGATTTTGATTACAAACGCCTTTAACGCCTTAACCTCGCTCACCTAAGTTCTATCAAAGTTACCAAAATATACTTAACATTGCTGGATAAAATTTTTAGTCATCCTGAGAATTTTATAATGGATTTTTATTTTATTCAGATAATCTGAACCAGTCCTGTCGATAAATTGTCCTAGAGCAGTAAATATGGTGAACCATGACAGCAGTCTGTAGTCAGTAGTCTTTTATTCTTTTTCGTCATTGTTGGTACTATAAAGATCGTTTAAAAGTACTTTCAACCTTTGGCCGAGCATGCGTAGGATTCTATTAGGTTTTCAAGAAGAATTCTGAAGGGATTTAATGTAAACCTATACTCAGTTTATCCGTAATCCGTATGTCTGATATATGCTTGACTTAATTGATCATTACAAGGATTTAGTCAGGATTAAAACCTAACATTTCACATCACACATAACTTAAAAACTTTTCATAACAATTTTATTTACGCTCAGAGTTGTTTGCCAGAAGATTGCCTAGAGGAAATATTTTTCTTATATTTCGTTTTATTCGAGCAGGGGCCTGTGATCCAAGCTTCTCGCCTTAAAAGCCTTGGCGTTACTTACTAGGCTATGGAACTTATAAATGTCCCAGATTTTCATATCAAAATTCGTTCGTATTAGCTGTTATGAAGTTATGTTATGAAGTCGCCGTAGTCTAGTAGGTAGTGTGTTGGCTTATTAGACGCAAAAGCCTGGGTTCGTGCCCCAGGCCAGGCATCAAAGACAAAATACAAAAAGTATTTCTTCGGCGACTTTCTCTCAGCAGATTTCTGGCAAAAACTCGGAGAGTGAATAAAATTGTTATGAAAAAGTTTCTTAAGTATCTGTCGTTCGGAGTCGACTTTAAACTGTAGGTGCCACCACTCATGTATAAAATTAACACACACGACATAAGTGGTGTGAGAAACTAGGTCGTAATCCTGACTGAAGGGTTGTAATGACCAATTATGTATGTTAGCTGTTATACTAACTTTTGCAAGTACGTCAGTAATCTTGACACTTTTTATGTTAATTTCTCTAGGAATTCGTATGACTGTAAGCATATAATGACATGGAGTAGACAACCTTTGATTTTGAAATTCAGAAAAGATTTCAATAGGACCCAATAGTGCGCATTTCTGGTATAAACCATTGCCTTGAAAGGATATCTCCAGTATTTTTGTTATAAATCAAGAATAGAAAGCAAGTTCACGTATTGTATTTACAGGCAGTAAACAGTACCTAAGAATTTGGCATGACCATAGCGTCACTGCTTTTACAATTTCGTAGTCTCTCGGATCATTGTTATATTTTTAGGTGGGTATTTCGCCAACCTACGATATGTGATAGCCAGAGTAACAATAGTTAGCTCAGCCTTATGTTATACGGCGTTCAGATATGCACCTTTATTGCATAAATCGCAATAAACGCCATTATTGAGCACAATATTTCAGATAAAGTTTCAATTAATAATTGCGCAATAAATACGCAAATTGTTATAATATTGAGTAAAACTTAAAATGCAACACTGTCATAAGTGTGCTTAGTGAGCATATTACAATTAACCGAACACTTTTGACAACTCAAATGTCAACAATGGCAAACAAAGAAATACAAAACAAAATAAAAACAATGTTGTTAAAACAACCAGCTGTTTCGTTTACCAGCTATCAAATGAATATTGAATAAGCAGCTGAACTGCGTATATTATTATGTGTGAACACTTTAAATATTGTACTCAATAAACTGAATATTGACTCAATAAAATGCATATCTAAACATAGTATTAAAATTACTGTTTTAAAGAGAAGGAACAGTATCGGTACAGAGAACGGCTGCATTGCGTATCACGTCGGCATATCGTACAGTGTCCGCTCCAGACGTACTGGTGATAGCACGCACAATTCCTGTGGATCTGCTGGCAGCGGAGCGGATGGAGACTTATAAGGCGAAATCGGCTGGAAATCACATAACTGGTTGCTTCAGGGAAAACACCATTTCAAAATGGCAACAACGATGGAACGAGGAAGATGGACGGCGGGACTTATTCCGGACATAAGACCATAGATTGTTCGGAAATTTGGAGAGGTAAATTACTACGTTACACAGATGCTATCGGGTCACGAATATTTTAGGAAATATCTGCACATAATGGGCAAGACCGCCACCCCTTACTGTCTTTACGAGGAAGGGGAGGTAGTTGATGACGCAGAGCACACTATTTTTTGAGTGTGCACGCTGGCAGAGCTATCGCTCTGTACTGACTTCAATAGTTGGAACGATCACAGCCGCTGACATTGTCGGGGTTATGATTGCGAGTAATGAAAATTGGACCTCGGTGGTGAATTACGTAGAGCGCATTCTGAGACGGAAAAAGAGGGATCTTGAGGATGCACAATAAGTAAGCATGTCGGCGTAGGTGATACTGTCACACGCGCCAAGCGAAACCTAAATGAATATTTAGACGAAAGGAATAGTGGAGACGCTTAGATGTCTCGTCAACTTTCGATACGCAATCCGGACGCGGTATGAACATGGAGAGGCCAAAAGGACTCCACTCCGAAGTAATACCACCGTAGTTCCGGAGTGGGCACAAACATGTCCACAAGAGACGAGGAGGGGATTTAATGGGTGAGGGCCCCATACACGGAGGATGTGACGACTTCCTCTATTCTGCGGTTAGGTACATTTACCCCTCCTCGCCGTAAAAAAAGGGAAAGAACAGTACCGTTCAGCCTTTACTGAGTGTACAGTACACAAACTATGGTCCTTCGAAATAAATATAAAAAGTACGGATATTTTATTCAAGATTCCAAGCGATCAAGTGACTGAGTAGAAGTAGAGCCGATCTAAATAGTATTTTTTAAAGAAGCTGTTGTGAGTAAGGCCTTGTAATGGGTTATGTGGTGAACTGTATTAATAGAAGCGAACTGTATTAAGAGAAGGACGAGATGAGAAGATATCTCATATCATATCTCTGTATCACAGTTGCTATTAAGCGAAAAAAAATTGAAATTATCTCCGTATCCAAAATGCAAATCATGGCAACCCTTAAAAAGCCAGTTTAATGTTTGATGATGAAAATGATGACAATATCAACCAAAAATTGATGAGATTTTTTACCATAAATTTGAAGTTTTCTTAGCTTCGTCCTCGTAATGGCAATCGAACGCAATCGTACGCCTTTAAAGAAATTATATGTTCCGTTCTTTGAGATTTGTTTGCAACGATTTCGGTTAGATTTGGTTTTTGTTGGTTTTTTTTCCAACGTCGTTCTTAACTTACTGGCAAGAGCAGCCATCATTTAGGAGCAACGAAATATTCTATGAGTGAATTATGGCTTTTGATGGCAATTCTTTGTTAGAAAGAAAGAATGTTGCTGCTGAACCAAATTTATAGCACGACAATCATTGGGTATGGGTGTGTATGATGATGATTTGCCAACTCCCTCCACTACAAAATCTACTTGATTTTAATGTTTTTCTACCCTCATTTGAGATTTCTTCGTTTTCGTTTTGTTTTTTTTTTTGGCAAACAGTGGCGTTTTTAATTTTAGTTTCTTTCTTTTTCTTCTTTCCTTCTTTCTTGGGTGGTACAATTTATTGACAAAGATGACTATTTCTTGCCTTTTTGTAGGTTAAATTATCGATAACATACATATAATCATTGTATTTGAAATGGTGATGTGTAGGTTACTTTAGATTTACGATTTAAAATTTTTGATTTATTATTCCATGATTCACGCATGTGATAGGAACTTTACGGATTTATGATACTCATGAAATAGTCGTGATCGATATGAGAATTTCAAATGATTAGACACTGAGGAGTTAAAACGGTAGCCATCAAATTGATTGAACACTCTTTAGCCTAAGGGACTAAACAATATAAGAAGCCTTTACGCCTTCTACTGCAACCTGTTCTTATGCTACCCTGCTACCTTTGTCTTTAGATGGCTATTAATGGTTATTTTTAGTTTTTTTGTTGTTCTTTTTGCCTGTTTTGTGCTGTTGGTGTAGCCATCATTACGACGACTGTGCCAAAATATTCGAAAACCTTTAAATCTTCAGTGTTAGACGCCATTATTTCTTATGCTTGTCTCTACAACCATAAAACACTTTTAATAGTTTCGTCTTTTGCAGTTTTTTTTTCTTTTTCTTGGTCAACATTCTGTGGAATTCATGTGATTTTTGTTCAGTTCATTTTCGTTAATCTTTTACTGTCGTTTTCGTAGCAAAATATTTTGCAAACCATACCAGAGGGTTTTAAATGGTGAAGGCCTTGCATGCAGAAAATATCTACAAAATTAAATTCGATTTTATTTTTATGAAAATTTTTAAATAATTCTCTTCTAAATAGTTATTAACAGAATGAAAGAAATGATAGGAAATAACCAAATTAGAAACAATCAGATTAAATTAAATAACCGCAGCACATTTACAATCTCTTCGTTCTCAGTGCATAGTGACGTTTCCGTATCATGGGCTGCGTGTCAAGATAACAGGAACCTATGTTTTTGGATCAGTGTTCTCTTACTCCTCACGGAAGAATTTTGAATAAGAAACCACCTTCAAATAATCCTTTCATATAAGCTTTTCACGGTGGCAGCATTAGTTAACCACTTCATACCAACAGGAGTATAACAAGGACATCCTCTGTCTACCACCTCAATTGTTCACTGTTATGTTGGATGAAGGAATATTGTTACGAAATTGAAAAAAACTCTAAATACTGGTGCTTTGCTTTTACATCGTGTAACATTAAAATTATAAACACGAACTACAAAAACAAAACAATGAACTTGTTTAAAAATTATCGCACTGCTTAATATAACAACAAACACCAGCATAAAAACCACCAACAACACTACAATAATAAGTGTAAACAAAACACACAAACAACAATAATGATCTCGAGAAGGCGAAGCCGCGAACATTCATCAGACTGTTTACTCTGCTATATAAAAGGCAAGGCAAAACCGACGGCTGAGTTAGTGAAGTTCAGAGAGACTTGTGTGAAGACGCGGTGCGTTTGAAGATAATAATCGTAGTTTGAAGATTTCCGTTACAAAGATCTGTCGAACAATTGTCTAGTAATTGTTATTGTTTATGCAAAGGCTATAAACAGAAGAATAACAAAAGAAAGAAATTGTTGTTGTTTACATCAAGTTGTGAACAGTGGCACACGGAATTGTGTGAATAATAAAGAATTTTAATTGAAACTAATCCCAAATTTATTTTTATTTTATTTGCAATCTACGAGCTCATATTTTAAACGTTTAACGAACAAAATGTTCAAAAATATCAGCAGCATTAGGGGAGTCTAACACAAGAGGGCTAAAGAAAAATATATACAGAGTAAAGAATAAGTGAAGAAAGTATTATTTCCCGTGTTACAAGACTTATAAAAAGAAACATATTTTACCTCCTTCCTTTGCACATACACTCATATATAATTGATCAGACGTACAACCTAGCTTCTCACACGACTTATGTTATGTATGTTAATTTTATACATGAGTAACGGGACCTACAATTTGAAGTCGACTCCGAAAGACAGATTTTTGAGAGGCTTTTTCATGGCAAGTTTATTTACTCTCATAGTTTTTGCCAGAAATCTGCTGACAGGCAGTGACAGAAGAAATATTTGTTGGAGATGTCTGACTTGGGGTCGCCGTAGTCTCGTAGGTAGTGTGTTGGCTTATTAGACGTAAAGCCAGGGTTCGAGCCCCAGGTCAGATATCTCCAACGAACCGAAATATGAAAAAATATTTCTTCGGCGACTTCCTCTAAGAGTCAATCGAGTGACTCGAATCATTCATAAAAATTTTCAGTCTTAGATGTTGTTGAACTTACAAAAGAAGAAAAAAGGCACATAAGCAAAAAAGATAGAGCAGCAAGCAGAGCAAACACACAACAATTTAGCGACTTAATATCGTTTAGCTACACCAACACAATACACACGACACAAATACACACTAATGAACGTGTTGATTATCTAAAGCTGCACACACACATATGTACAACGAACCTGGTTGCACCTGGTACCAACAACAACATGAAATGAAAGTAAACCATCTACAACATGTATGTGACAAAAAGGAATGGACAAGTGTGCAAAATACACAAGCAACAATGTACTAGTAATAGAATTCTCAAGAAGGCGAGAACAAGAACCTTCCACGTCGAGAACGTTCGTCATACTGATTGCGTGCGTATACAAAAGGGGCAACAAGGCCAGCAGTCAGTCAGTAAGACTTCAGTCAGCCTTGTGTGAAGCTACGTGTGAACAAAATAAGTCGTGGTTGTAAAGATCCAGTGAATACTTGTGTGAACTAGTAAAGTGAATAAAACAGATTATTATTGTTGTATCGTTAAGTTGTATACGGTGCCACATAAAAGTAGTGTGAAGAATAAAGAGAGTTTAACTGAAAATAACCACATATTTGTTTTTACTTTGTTTGCAATTAACGAACTCATATTTAAACGTTTTTAAAACGTAAAAACGTAACAATATTTATTTTGTGATTGTGTATATGTTGAGTTATGGAGAGTCAAAATCAACAACATCATACGTGTTGTCAAGTATTAGTATAATGAGTACTTAAAACTCTGAATATGAGTAGAGGTTCTATGATATTAAAGTAAGTATGAATGTGTATGAGTATCAGAAATTATGAGTATGATACGATTCTACTCATCTTTTGGAATACTAATTGCTGATGTCTGGTTCAAATCTTGCGGCTGTCTGTTATCTATTGTTGTCAAACACAAACTAAATGATACAATTTTTAAAAATTTTGACAAGACCAGTTGACAAAAGGTTATGAACTTAACCCAAATAATTTTTTTTTCAACATGAACAGAGAAGGAAAACGTTTTAAATGTTGCTGTTTGATGTTTCTTTGATCATAGCGTTCACCAAGGAAAAACTTATACTTTTATGAAGCACCAAGTAGCCTCCTATAAAGCATTACGACAATCCCATTGCCTTCTACAATAAGACTTTCGCTATCGATTTCCCTTCCATAAATGCTTTTGTAAGGAAAGCTAACCATTTCGTAGCATATCGTCGAATGGCTATCATTAGTCAGACTTGACCGACGATGAGTTTAATTCTGGTTCATTGCTATTTTATTTAGATTTTCCACTAACTAATGCCAAAGCTAGCACCGTGCCGGCCTTCAATAACGTTAAATGCTTCCAATTTTAATGCCTTTCAACTTTTTGTTTTGTTTTAAATGATGCTCGTATTTAAAAATAATTTCCATAATTAAGTACTTAAATTGGCTCATTACTTAATTTAAAATTTCTTTTGTTTTTTGTTTTTTATTTAAACTCTCTTGCATTCTCTTTTTTTTGTTGATCCACTTTATTTAGCCGAAATCCCTTGGGACTCATTATGTGTTCCTAGTTGTATGTGCCTGCTGATGTTCTATTTGAAGCCTTTAAACGGTAAATGATACGGTAAAGTGTGAGCAAAAATATAAACAGAAGCCTTGGCAATAAAATTGCGCCAAATCACTTTCACTTTTTTGCGCGCTTTCCGGCAAATTGTTTGGCTGGCTGCTTCACTAACCAACTGGCTGTAGTTGTTGTTCGGGTGTAAATGAAAAGAAGAAGAAGAGACGCCATAAAGAAAGTCAAATAAATACACCCTTTGGGTAAAGAGAGAAATTCTTTTTTTTCAGCTTTAAAAAAGAATTTAATTTCTCTGAGCTGAGCTGTTCTTTAATATTCAAACACGCTTCAAGTAAAAATTCTGAAAAGTTTTGAATGAAAAATTGACTTTGTTGTTGTTGTTGTTGTATAGGTAGTTGCAGTTGTTGTTGTTGTTTTTGGCTAATCAAAACAAACGTTGTTTACCCGTACTCTTTCCTCTTTTTTTTTCGGTTTTCTATTTATTTATATTTTTCCAAAACCATATTTTGACAATGCCTGCGGTAAAAATAAATTGAATAATTGAAATAAACGCTGCTACAGAGATTCTTAAACTTTTGCTATGAGCACGGATCTGTCACACAGTATCCCCATTTCTGTTTAAATTTTCCTTATTATTAGTTGCCCTGTTTTAGTTTCTTTAATCAAGTTTTACTAGCTAAGCAGTGATTAGGAAAAAGTTCTATAGTCAGTTGAAAAATTTCCTGCTCTTCTGCACAGATAAGAGTCCAAATGTTCTTCCAAGGACAGCCGCTTTCTATCAAATGCTCACTGTTTGGGAACATCTGCATTAGGGAACATTCATGTTGTATATCAAAAAAAACCGAATCCTTTAATGAAATTAAAACATCAAACAAAGTGATATAAAAAGTTTCGACTACAAAAAATTCTCCGAAAGAAAAATGAAATGAAATACAACAACAATTGAGTAAAACAATCAACTCGAGGCGGAGCATAAATACGGGGAAAAACGGGCAAAAAACGAAGCGTTCAAATAAATTAATTTAAAACACGCCAAGACCAACAAAAAATATTCGTTCGTTCGTTGTTTTTATTTTTTTAATCAAATTTTACAGAAAACATAAAAAATGATTTCACAAAAGATCAAAAGGCATCAGAAAAAGTTATGAAAAATACACATACACACACACACATACAGGGAGACCCACTCTTCCGTAAAACTCTGACACAAACACCCGTAAATGGCTGACAAAATAATGTTCGAAACGAAACGAGAAAAAAAACGAAGTGAAAGAGAAGGAACAGTAGCGACGATGACATCAACGCGTGTAACGGTAGCATAACTGCAGGTGTTGTAACGGCAAATAACCGTTATATTCGTATTTATAAAAAAAAATAAACTGAAAAGAACAGCCAAAACAAAAAAAAAAGCGATGGGGGAGAGGAAGAGTAAACGTTGTAATGGTAGAACGACTACAAAAAGAAAGTTTTTGTTTGCTATCATCCCTCGAAGGTGTGGATTATTTAAATACTGATGCCTCCAATTTATCCTTTTGTGTTGAACGTTTTTTTTTTGAACTTCAGGAGAGATTGATTAACCATTTGTTTTACAGCCATTTTCACAGCACAAAAGGTGAACTACATAATGGGGTTATGATTTCGTTCATTGTGGGAAAGTGGTAAAGAATAATCGTTTAGGGTAAGAACGGAAGAGCGATGAAAAAGTTGAGGAAGCCATGTAGGAGTAACACAAATAAATCCTTGAAATTTATTTATAATTTTTAAAATTTCAAATTAAAAGAGCGATTAATTCAAAAAAACTTTCGGATGATTTGATAAAATTATTGACAATCTTTCTACCCAAACGAAGTTTTTAAATACCTCTGAATTTGTTGGTGACTCTGAATGGTGATGTGAATGTCCTCGGAAGCAGAGCTTCTAGCTTCTTCTTCTTCTAGCTCCTCACACCACTTATGTTTTATACATGAGTGGCGGGACCTACAGTTTAAAGTCGACTCCGAAAGACAGATTTCTGTGAACATTTTCATGAAAATGTTATTTACTCTCAGAGTTTTTACCAGACGACTGCTGAGAGGAAGTCGCCGTAAAAATATTTTTTTATTTCGTTTTGTTGGAGATGTCTGATCTGGGGTTCAAACCGCCGCATGTCTAATAAGCCAACAAACTACTACTAGACTACGGCGACCTTTTGGAAATCTTTCAAAAAAAGTCTTGAGATTACAAGTCGATAGCATATGTCAGTTAGGTTAAAGATAAATCTGGTCAAGACTACAATAGCAGCATTTTCGAAAAGGAGATGTATTGCTGAATGGAAAAATATTAGACTTCTGGATGATATAATATAACGTCAATTGGAGATAAAAATTCTGGGAATATCACTGAATAGTGAATTGGCATGAAAGGCAGAAGGCTTACGGGATAATCCTGAGGATGCACCAAATGCTAGATGTGTATATATAATGATAGTTAGATCAATTTCAAACAGCTTGATTGAAGTCGGATAAGAAGCAGAGCGTTGACATGCGTTGGCGTAAATGACTAATGAGAACCTGTTCTATGGCATACGGCTGTGAATACTAGAACCATGGTTTTATGAAAGCCAGCAAGCTTTATAGTTGTAAAGCGTTTCAACGTGAATGGATAACAAATTTTAGTGGAGCAATTTGCGAGATACATATTAGTTTAAGAATAGGGCAGATGGGTCAAAAACAGACAATGGGACGGGCGTGGTAGTTTTCAGTTCCAAAGCGAAACATTCAGAAAACTGTAGAACTTCACGAAGATATCCCTATCGGCAGTTTCTGTCATTGTAAGATGTGCTCAATTCAATTCGTACAGCAAGTACAGAGGACGACAATGCTATCTGCCAGTCAGGAAGCCATCCCAGCAATCAGTTTCTTTAATGTTGACTAGAGGATATTGGGCGACTATCTCCATCAACCGAAGTCGCTGTGATCTAGCAGGTAGTGTATTGGCTTATTAAACACAAGTTGATGGTTCAAACCCCAGTTCAGACATCTTGAGCAAAACGAAATAGGATATAATATACTCGTATCTTCGGCAACTTCTTCTCAACAGTCTTCTGGCAAAAACTCTGAGAGAAAATAAAATTGCCATGAAAAATTTTCGTTCATTACCGCCTTTAAATTATGGTTCCCCCCACTCTAATCTAGGTAAACAAATAGAATCGTTCTTTGAATCATGAGCAGGGAGAAGTCGGTCTTCCATCTCGCTGAGGAGGCCAGATTCTTTCTCAAAGAACATTTGTTTAAAATGTGGATCAGCTTGAACCCAATAAGGACCTTCTGAATGAATCAGTATGAATAGTCAGAACGCAAACTTTGGAACTGATAGGTGTCAATGCATCTCGGAAATGCATGGCTGCATATCAGATGCTGGACAGTAAATTGTCTTTGTTAACACCGAGTAACCTTCTGAAGCCTGTCAGTGTGGCAGGTTTATGGGAGACAGTATTTGAATACCCTATATAGAGTCAGGACAGTGTAATAAATCGTGTGGTCGTACTATAGGACCTCCACACGACGACAATATCATTAAAGTGATGGTTGTGTGCTGGGTTTACATCAGACTCAGGTCTTCTATGCTAATTTTTAATACTTAGAGTCTTTTATTTAAAAAATATAGGGTCTTAGAAAAACTTTCCGCTTTTTTTTCAAATAAAATTCTTTGAAGCTGTGGTATCAAATTAAATCTTAGTTTGTCAGCCTCAGTAATTTACTCTCATTATGCTGTTCTAAACTCCTTTCAAGACATACAAACAAACTGACATCAGACAATTCTATTGATAGCTTACTTAAGAATCGTCTTTTAACAATAATTTCAAAATCTTTTCAAAATGCCACAAATTTTCACTGTTTGTTCACCACAGTGATTACACACACAAACGTATGTACATACGTACGTCATCCAATTTATAGAAATGAGATGAAAAACAATAAAAACAAGTGACTTGAAAATCGCTCAACTGGAGATCATTATCATTCTCGCAACTAAACTGAGAATCCGAATAAAATAAACGAAACGAAACGTAACGCATTGGATGGAAGCAATCAAATCTGGAGACAAAAAAAACAACGAAGGCAACTGACAACTGATAAAATGCTAACGAAACTTTATACAAGAAACCAAAATATTTGCTCGTAAGTTGGTTAGTGCAACCAAATAAAAACAATACACGTTTGTGGCAAGCAACAACAAAACGTAACAATATCAACAACAGTAACAGCAACAACAGCAACAGCATTAGCAACATCAACAACAAGCACAAACAATATGAAATTCTTTCAGAAAATCAATGATACTCCAATAAATTTTGTTGAATGCAAACGCGTGCGACATACACTTGATGATCGTTGGGTATACGATTTTGGATTTTTGGTGCAACAGTCAGTGATTGTTGTTTTAGATTTTAAATGTGGACATACGCAAGAATATAAACTGTGGACTAAAATGAATACTGCTCTGATTTTTAAGCTTAAATACCCTACAATACGTAACAGAGATCAGCAATGAATCATTTTTTCGCTACTCATAAGCACTCATGAAATTTTGAATATAAGTGAGTCAACAATATTGAAATTTAACTATGTACTCTACTTCATTCATACTCACTACAACGTTGATTTTTAAGTACAGATTGCAATGAGTATGCGTACAATGTTAACATCAAACTCATACCATTCGAATTATTGTTGACTCATAAGCATTCTCATTTAGATTCATAACTTTAGAAAAATACTTATAAATGATGCGAGTGACTCGAATTATTCATAAAAAATTACAGTCTTAGTTGTTCTTGCGTTTACAAAAAACTAAAACAGACACATAAGCAAAAAACACAGAACAGCAAGCAGAGCAAACACACAACCTTCTATTGAGTATTTTAGTGTTCGTACGCGATTCATACCTATTTTGTGTTTCTCGTAAATATCGAGTTATGGAGAGTCGAAAACAACTCTATCATACGTGTTGTTCAGTATGAATATGATGAGTACTTCAAACTTTGAATATGAGTAGAGGTTTTCCATGATCTTAATATAAGTATGAATGCTTATAAGTATCAGACATTATGAGTATGGTTCGATTCTTCTCATCTTTTCGAATACTCATTGCTGATGTCTGATATGTACACGTAGTTGCTACTGAAATCATTACAATTTTGTCTCGTATACACTAAAAAAATCAGCCCTAGTGTGACCAAAGGCATAGGCTATGTTGGATTTAGCACAAACCAGAGACTTAAGAAATCCTCATTACAAAAAAAAAACAACGGGATCAAATTGATGAAATGACCTGAGATGAGCATGCCCTCAAATCGCTGCTGCTTAATGCGGCATGAGCTGTGTGGCACCTAGCGCCATCATGTTGGTACCACATACTGTTGATGTCCAGATCATTCAATTTAGAGCAAAATATGTTGATAATCTTAGACCAATAGTGTTTGCAGTTGATAATGATGGACTTGCCAAGAAATATGAACTGATGACGCTGTCAACCTAAAATCCACACCAAATTGCGACTTTTGCGCTATGCAGTGGACGCTCTTGGATCTCAAGTGGATTCGTATTGCATCTTAATTCGTCGATTTTGTTTAGTCACGTAAATTTCATCCAGAAATCGGCGTAGTCTACCAGATAGGCTTATTAAACTTAAGGCCACGGTTCAAACCCCAGGACACTCATCAACAGAAAGAAATATCGAAAAAATTTATAGCTGGTCGTACCTCTGCAATGGTATCACAAATGTTAACCTTAAAAAGCTCGATTGCCTATGGTTTGTCGGCATAACAGTTTTCTTTAACGAGGCCCCACAGAAAATAGTCCAACGATGTCAAATCGCAGCTAATTAAACGGCCATAAAACGTTTAACGCAATAAATCGATTGTGGCATGAGATGTGTGGCAAGTTGCACCATCCTGTTGAAACCAAACATCATTCACATTAATACCATGAAGAGCGGGTACAAAATCAGTTATCATTGACGGAAATGGTTGCGCTGTCCTCATTTTCAAAGAAATATGGACTAATAATGCCTTCGCTCCACAAGCCGCACCAAAAAGTCACCCGAAATGGGTGCATTGGTATTCTGTAAGACCACATGTGGGTTTTCTGAGCCCCAAATACGGCAATTTTGTTTATTAACGTAGCCACCAAGATGAAAGTAAGCTTCATCCGAAAATTTTTTTTTTGGCAAAATCGATGTCATCGTTCAGCTTCTCGTTGGCCCATCTAGCGAAACGAAAACTAAACGGATGGCCATGCGGCTTCAGCTCTTGAACCAATTGAACTTTCAAAGGCGTCATACCAAAATCTTTTCCCAAAATTCGAAGTAAACTGGACCGTGAAATGTTCAATTCTTGAAAGCAATGACAAGTTGGTGTTGATGGATTCTCATGCACATTCTCAGCCATAGCTTCGATATTTTCGGGTGTACGCAATGTATGAACACGCTCACGTTTTGGCGCATCATCGATGAACCCAGTTTCACGAACTTTACCAATAAACTTGTATGTACTGTAGGTCCTACTCTGCGACCAAATTTTTTACGTAATTTTAGTGCAATTTCCAACCAATTGTCTTTGTTTTGGAACGAAATTTCCAATAAATCCCAGCGTTGCTCAAGTGTAAATCGATTCATTACATTCAGTGGAGATGACATACTGAATTTTGTGGCAGAATAGAATGACATAAGTATTGCCAGATTCTAAATATTCGATGTTTCAAATTTAAACCGATAGATGGTCCGATATTTCCCAGAACAACAGATCAATATCTCATACGTTAAAATTCAGCATATTTTCAGTTCAATCACTAATCTCGGTCCCATTGTTACTCGCACCAACATGCACTTTCATATGAACGATATGGCCGAGCCAGCGGAACTTAATGCGTTATTTGGATATTAATGCGTTAAATGGCGTTAATGTCGTTGAGGCCCTCATATAACTTGTAGCCTCGGAAGAAGAAACAATGGTCAACTCACACTGGCTCTAAGATCTTGCGTAGAACTATACTCTCGAATACAGCCAAGACTGCAGTAATCCATAAGAGTGTCGTTACGCCCATGCCTCAGAAAAGTATGGGGAGAATGAGCGACTTAAGTCACATAGGTTCCGTCGTACGTTAAACTTTGACTTTTCCAACTAACAGCAGAGTTGAAATTCATGTCTTCTTATGTGCTTTGTTTCATTCGGTATTTTAGCGTTAACGCAACGCATAAGGTTCGGTAATAGCGTCGAGTACTTTGATAGCTATCATCTGGTACGTCTCGCAGTACGCTCTCAAGCGGTCAATTTGATGGCAAGTAGTGTGTTAAACAGATCACTACATAACACCACAGTAATATCCTGGACTTATAATTTTGAAATTTTCGTTGTGTTTTGTGTGTTACTCGTTACTAACAAGCTGATGAGACATGAACGCAAGCGCGCGTTTAACTAAATTCCAAAATGTCAGAGCTGGAGAAATCACTGCGTAACAAGCGCTGGAAATTCCAAAACGATCTCAAAAAAAAAGACAGAAAAATGTATCACATGCTCAAAGTTGTGGGACACAGTAATGGTATGTGAAGCAAAGAAAAAATTGTGTTGTGTCTGCATGCATGCGTGTATGTGCAGGGAGAAACGATCAATGCAAAACGATCGACATGTTGCCTTGTTATATACACATTTTTGTTGTTATTGTGTTGCTGCTGCGCCATTATTAACAATTGATGATACATCTGAACATACGTACCACATGTCTGTCCGACCATATATATTTATTTACAACACAAAAGAAAGCAAAAACAACAACGTTGTATTGTATTAAAAACCATTATTTTGATGAGAATACTCGTACACATTTGCTTCGGCTATTGTCACTTGCACTGTTGCTGTTGCTGTTGCTGTTCCTGATGATATTGACGATTATGAACACTGTAAACATAAATAAAATCCCTTTTGCTATTATAGTACATGAGAATTGTACTGTACAAGTACTTTAAGTATTGCTGTACGCTAGACGATGCTGCTGCTGATGATATACTTCAAGCAGTAAGTCCTGTATGAGCACACAGTATGAAAAGAAAATATTGGAAGTTATTATGTTACGAGTATTACGGGGTTAAGTTATGATGGGAGTAGCATACCTTCTTTACTGTAAAAATTGGTAAATAACATATCGTACTCCATCTTTAGAACACAAATTTTTAATTCTATCATCTTGTTATTCTCTTCAATAAAATTTCTATTGAAGTTCTTCAAGCAAACCAGGTAATAGGTCTACATCAAACCGCACCAAACTGTGACTTTTTCTGGATGCATTGGTAGCTTTTGCAATGCTTCTGGCTGATCTTCACTCCAAAATCGACAATTCTGCTTATTTACGTATCCATTGAGCCAAAAATGAGCTTCGTCGCTAAACACAATTTTTCGATAAAGAAGTGGATCTTCGGCCAACTTTCCAAGAGCCCATTCACCAAAAATTCTGCGTTGCGGTAGGTCGTTCGGCTTCAATTCTTGCACCAGCTGTATTTTGAAAGGCTTCACATGTAAATCCTTCCGAAAAATTTTCCACGTTGTTCAGTAACAGAGGCCTAATTGCTGCGAACGGCGACGAATCAATAATTGATGGTCATCATTAACACTGGCCGATACAACTGCGATATTTTCTTCAGTTCGCACTCTACGTAACAATGTAAATTTGGTGCGAAATTTTGTCACAATAGCCCAAATAGCCGCTTCAGTGGGTCGATTAAACTGACCATAAAATGGAAGAAGCGCGCGATGAACTTTCTTAACAGAGCACGCATTTTGATAATAAAATTCAATGATTTGCAAGCGTTGTTCGTTTGTAAGACGATTCATGGTTAAATTATAGACCAAACTGACGATGTTTGACAGTGAAACAAAACACGAAACGTGCGTGAGCTGTTTAAAAAGATAATAGCTAAAAAATCACCCGTTAGAAGCATTAAATTCTCCCTCTTTGGCATACATGAACGTAGAAGGTGAGAAGGAGTATTATCGAGATGAAAATATTTTCTCAGGAACACGTTTTGTAATTATTATTTATTATTTCACCAAATGTTGTGATCGGAAGAATAAAAAATTGTGCCATCGTGATCCTTTCTATTAGACAAATGTGGTGGCAAGCTTTGCAATTAGAAAAGCCGGTGAATGAAAAAATAAAGTTATGCTCACAACATGGGTGGTGAAAGTCCTTGATTATAATGGCCACTAATATATGCCTGTTAATTTAGGTCAGTTTTACAACATCCAAAACAATTAGTCAGGATTACGGCTTAGCTTCTCACAGCACCGGCACTGTGTGTATTAATTTTCACTATGGTTGGCGGAACCTACAATTGAGAGTCGACTCCGAGCGACAGATTTTTTTAAAGATTTTTCATTTCATATTTATTCACTCTCAGAATTTTTGCTAAAATAAAGTCGCCAAAGGTATATTTTTTCCTATTTCCTTTGCCTTGAGATATCTAAGCTTTGGTTTGAACCACACTACCTACTATACTGCGGTGACTAACAACTTTTGCGATTGAACTCGCTGAACTGTTGTCCTAAGCAACTCCTTAGACATGCTAGGGTTATATACTGCTACAATTACGGATGTCGTTGGTTATGTGCTCTCTTTTAACTAGCTGAACAGGTCCTTAGACACATCATTCATAGCAGAGAATACTGAAGCACGATACCATATTTGCCCACAAATTCTGCGGAAAAATTCGCCGATGCCTACAAGCTGTGTCTCAAAACGAATATCGAGGGCTTAAACATCAGATACTTCTACAGACGCCCAGATCTTTGCAATATCTTCCAGCCGAAATCTTTTCTACTGCCTATCTTTATGGCGATGGGTGATCTGTAGCAGTATATTCCAAGAGTATGTGCTGTATACAAAAAGTTTGTATTCGAATATTATATGGACGTGCAAGCATGTCACTAGGGACATATGCCCGGAAACTATATTTCGCCAGAATAGGCAATTGACTGGATATCATCTTATGTGGTCTGCACATAAAAGCTTCCATTGATCCAATACCGTTCCATAGTAAACGAAACAGACCAAACATTTAATTTTTCTAAGTGGTTTTTTCCCAATGCGACACTGCATAATAGGCCGGCAAGCTCCCGCGCTGCTTTTTAGTGGAAGTTGCATTTCGGAAGAGAAGAAAGAGGCCATCTTGCATTTAATGTGTCACTGCCCGGCACTCGCGCTTTGTTGAAGTTAGATTAACGGACATTGCCCCTTTTATAAAAGAATCTGGGTGACTTGAGCCGAACGTTTGTTCCTAATGGTTTGCACCATTTCACTGTATATAGTGACCAGTGGTGTTGTGCTAATTATTTTTTTACCGGAACGCGTTCCGGACTCCGGTTCACGGTTCGGAAAAACAAGCCGGTTCGTTCGGTTTTTGTTTCGGTTCGGATTCGGTTCAAACCCTTGTTTATAAAAATACATATAAAAATACGTCAAAAATTAGAAAGGCTCGACAACACCACTGATAGTGACACAACCTAACAAGACCTAACTCAATTACAATAATAACACTATGCGACAAAATACAAAAAATTAAATACACCCGAGTGACTACATAGTCTAAGTTGTTCAGTTAGTTGAGTAGAACTCGAAAATACTTTTTTATTTATCTCGAACCCTCCAAACTTGTTTTTTTGGACTTTACGCACGAATTTATTGATTACACAAAAATTTCTGAACTCATGTCCAAAATTTAAACCTTATTAAAATTATTACAAAGGAGAAAGATGGGCCTTTAAAACAATGTACATATATATATTATTTGACTTAATATGCTATGGGGTTTGATGAGGTAAACTTGACAAATGTGAAGTTTTTTCATATTTTTTCAAGTTTGTCAGTTCATAGTAGCAAACTTTAATTAAAAAATATGAAATAAGTGATAACATTCTTAAAGTGCATTCTCTTGTGAAGACATTGATACTTCGTTTGATCAAATCGTACAAAAATTACCGTAGTTATTATTTAAAGATTTAAATATATTTTTTCAAATGAACTTTTAGTTCAAAAAATTTCAAAATTTTTGATGGATCTTGATTATTTATCGCAAAATGTGCCAATTTCACGTTTTACCAACACCAGAAGTTGAACAATAATAATATTTGCAAAAAACTCAAATATTAGCCGACTTCTGGTATTCGTACAAACGTGAAATTGACACATTTTGCGATAAACAATCAAGATCCATCAAAACTTTTGAACATTTTTGAACTGAGAGTTCATTTGATTAGATGACATATTTAAAAAATATAAGACGACTGCTATACTACTTAAATTATAACTGCGGTAATATTTGTCCTATTTGATCAAATAAAGTATCAATCTCTTCACAAGATAATACACTTTCAGAATGTCATCACTTATTTTATATTTTTTAATTAAATTTTGCAATTAAGAATAGCTAAACTAAATAAAAAATAAAAAAATATAATATTTTCCAAGTTTACCCCATCAAAACTCAAAACATATAAGTTTGAAAAAAATGTTTATGTATACTGTTTTAAAGAAAAATCTCTCCCCTTTCTAAAAAACTTTGGATTTTTAAAATAGGTTCAAACATATTTGGGCAATCAATAATTTTGTGTGAAAAGATCAAAAAAAAAACCGTTTTTGTCAAATAAAACAAGTTTGGAGGGTTCGAGAAAAATAAAAAAGTATTTTTGAGTTCTACTCATCCTAGTGAATAACTTAGACACTATCGCACCGTGAAACAGATAGTTGAGACTGAGTTTTAGAACTGAATTATAATCACTACGGCCATTGAATATCGTGTGATAATTGATTATTATTTTACTTCACTTTGAAAACTTTTTATATTCTATTAAACAGCTTTACTTCAGTGGCTGAGAACATTTTTTTTCTTCCAAAGTAGTGCCACTAAATCACTATTCATCTGATGAAAAACTAAATGACTTCTAAGTTGCCAAAACCATTTTTGGCGATTTGGAATTTTCTTATATTTTTTCGTTCGTTGGATAAAGTCTTTTTGGCATGAAGGATTCACAATAGCAGAGTCAAAATAAGAGTGACCATATCACGGCTGTCATCTCAAAATCGTATCTGCGCTTCAGCTAAACGCTATCATTTCTCGACGCATTGCAAAGTGAAGTGCAGGAGAAAAACAATGCCATGCAATGTAAAGCTTCAAAAGCAGTAAAATGTTGCAACAACAGTAACATAAGCAATTTTGCAAGAAGTCCACGAGGCTCCAAAAAAATAAAACAAAAAGAAAAAAACGAAAAAACACTGAAGGTTAGGCAATGTATCCTTTTGCTAAATATATGGGGGCATTGGGAAGATGTACACACACATACGGACACACATTAAATATTTAAATGAAAGCCGGCACAAGTCTCTTGCCACTGTCAATTCAGTTGAAGTCAATGTGTGTAGAACTGACAGAATGCGACCAACCATGCCAAACATACTCAATTCAGCTTATGATCATGTCGTTATCGTTGCTGTTGTTGTCGATGTTGTTGTACACAGTTATTGTTGCAAAATTGTATTGTTGCATAAAGAAAAACCAAAAAAAGGAGAGAAATAAACACACACTCGCAGAATAAAGAAAAACAATGTCAAAAGATGGGTGCTGTTTACAGACCAAACAACAATCACTACCACCACCACCACCACGAGCAGCAGCAGCCGAATAAATAAGGGACAGCAGCCGAAATAAAAATTGCAGAAGCCACTCAAGCTCACAACCATCATCATCATCGTCATCATCATCATCTGCAGCGGCTATTGTCCAATATCGTTTTGCATTTGTGCAGATCGTTAAATCGCGTATTGCATATCGGCTAGAGCTGTGTGGTAGTGGGGTAAAGGTTAACTACGAAACGAAAAAACGAAACAAAAAAATGTTTGCTATTGTGTGCGACTGTGCCGATGTTGCATGACAGCTACAACACAAGCTCTATAATCATCAGCAGTTTTCAAACATTTGAGCCACATTTAACCACCACACCAGTTGCCCTCTCCGCTGTCTGTACATTGTTGTACGTTGTTGTACGAGGAAGTCTGTAAGTCGCTGTGCGCGCGAGTTGTTATATTTATTGCTCAATGCGAATATGTATTTAAGAGATCGATCGCATTTGATATATTTGCAAATATTCCTTTAGAGTTGCAACAATAACAACAAAAACTACAACAAAAACAAGAGCTTCTGCACTGTAACGTATAATGCAGGCAAAATTTTGAATGTTGCTGCCGCTGTTGTGGCGGTTGTTTTAGCATCTAAACATTGCTTCTGTTAAAATGTGTTCACACTGGTGTCTGAAGCGGGATGATGGTTTTAGTTTCATAATATTAGAGAGCGATATAGCGCTTCAACTTTCTAACACAATAGACTTTAAGATGACTCGCTTACCAATGCTGATAAGGGTACATTTATAATCTAATCTTTATAATCATTATCCCCTTCAGACCTGAGAGTTAACCTTTATACTGACACTATAAATCATTTGTTTGGTAATTATCAGTTCATGCCTACATACATCCAGAATTGGTCATTACTACCCTTCAGTTAGGATTACGACTTAGCTCCTCAGTGGCCTACAGTGGTGGCCTTATAATTAGAAACAATGTTTCTGGAACAGAGTTCTCTGCAGTAACGGATCTAAGTTTAATTTGTCCCAACCTGATGGAAAAACGTATGTAAGACGTCCTCCAAACAAAGCCTTTATACACAGTGAAAATTGTAAAAGAAATTAACAAACATACATGTTGGTAAGTCGTTTCTAATTACATATAAGGCCACCACTGTATGTTGTGTGCGTTAATTTTAAACATGAGTAGCTGGACCTCATGTCTAAAGTCGACTACGAACGACAGATTTTTAAGAAACTTTTTTACTTACTTTCAGAATCTTTGCCAGAAATCTGCTGAGAGGAAGTCGCTAAAGAAATATTTTTTCCTTTTCGTTCTGTTGAATATGTCCGACCTGAAGTTTGAACCGCGGCCTTACGTCTATTAAAATAACACACTACCTACTAGACCGCTACGACTTCAACTCAATTGTCAGTTCATAAAATATCTTATTTTATCGGTCTGAAGCAGTAACAGAAATCGAGTTGTCTTTTTTTAAAGTCAAGGTAATATTTTCACGAAACCTCTTGGTATCGATGAAACTCCAAGTGCATCTAGGTACCGTAGTCTATTAGGTAGTGTGTTGGCTCAGACAACAGGAACAAAACGGAATATGACTAATTTTTTTTCGCAGGTGTGCGCTCAAGCAGGCTTCTGTTAAAAATTTGATATGAAAAGATCCCCTCAGTCATAGGTAAATATAATAAACGCAACAGCATGGGTGGCGTAAGAAGCTAGGTTGCAAACCTGCCTGCAGGGTAGTAATGACCAATTCGGTCAAGCTTAGTATCGATTGAAATCGATCAGGACCTGGTTTTTAATCACTGAAAAAAGCACAGAAAGTTCTTAAAAAAATATTTATTTGGGGAGTTAAATGAATACCCACCATTTGCTTTTCAAAGAGAGTTACATATAAACCTTGCTCGCGGCTGCATTATTCCGTTGTAGTCTATAATCTCAGCTGCCTATGGACTGTTTCAAAAGCTTAGATTAATTGTTCGCTAAATTCTCCTCTCAATAACTTTATGGTATGTGGCATACGGCACAGTATTTCCTGTATTTGTTGGCTGGAGATTACATAAGCTTAGCAAGCATGATAGGGGAAGCGTTGGAACATAAATATGGGAGAGAAAGTTCTAATGTGGTTCACAATAACTAAGAATATTCGGATCCGAACATGTCAGTGGTTAAACTGAGGAACTATGCTGATTTTAATGTGTGTGATACTTACAAAAACTCCATTCATGGGCAAAAGTAAGATGGGATAAAGAACCCCTTGTAGAGACACCAGACAGATCAGAACAGAATTTGCATTGAATCTATCAAGATTCCATTTAGGGAACCTCATAGCAGTGTTAACAAAACACTAGACTCTAAGTGTTCACGCCATGAGAAAGGGAATACTTCGGAACGATTACTGCAGAGGCTGCAATGAGGAGGAAAAAAGAGGGGACTGCAGAATATCTTATCTGTAATTGTCTGGCGCTTGTAAACCTAAGAAGTAGAATTCTTTGAAGTCGCCATAGTCTAGTAGGTAGTGTGTTGGCGTGATGCCGCGGTTCAAAACAAAATATGAGAAAATATTTCTTCGGCGACTTCCTCTCAGCAGATTTCTGGCATGAAAGTATATAAAATTGCCATGAAAGTTTTCTCAAAAATATGTCGTTCTGTATCGACTGTAAACTGTAGCTCCCGCCACTCAGATATAAAATTAACGCTTACAACATATGTGGTGTGAGAAACTAGGTCGTAATCCTGACTGAAGAGTTGTAATGCCCAACTATGTATGTATGTATGTAGAATTCTTGGACACCCAGGATTTAGTGACGCAACAAGTCTAGCCAAAAGCGATTTGAGAAAAATACACATCTTCATAAGGCTATCGGGATTGTTGAGAAGTACAAATCAGAAGCTAAAATTATACGGCGGAATAGGTAACATCGGTGTTATAATGGGACCTTACAGAACCCAAGTAAGCTGTGCTAGTGAGGCAGCTGCCAGTATAACCTAACCTAACGTAAGTGATAAAGTCGCCGTAGTCTAGTAGGTAGTGTGTTGGCTTATTAGACGAAAAGCCAGGGTTCGAGCCCCAGGCCAGACATCAAAATAAAATACAAAAAATATTTCTTAGGCGACTTCCTCTCAGCAGATTTCTGGCAAAAACTCTGAGAGTAAATAAAAATTGCCATGAAAAAGTTTCTCAAAAATCTGTCGTTTGGAGTCGACTTTAAACTGTAGGTCCCATCACTCATGTATAAAAATTAACACACACGACATAAGTGGTTTGAGAAACTAGGACGTTGTACAATTTGTCAATTCGACCTCCGGGTAATGTACTTGTCTTAATTGACGTACGTCCTCTAACCTAACCTAACCTAGGTAACATCGGTGGTAAAACGGGACCTTACAGGACTCAAGTAAGCTGTTCTAGTGAGGCAGCTGCCAGTATAAACTAACCTAACGTAAGTGATATCCATAGATGGGGGTCACCGTAGTCTTGTCTGTAGTGTGTGTCATTATGCGAGAGCTCTTGCGTTCAAGCCTCAGTGGTGACATACCAACCAAAGGAAAAATAGTATTTCTTACAGGGACCTCCTTAGCAGTCTTCTGGCAAAAGCTTTGAAAGTAAATAAAAGTTCTTCAAGCCTATGGTTCGTTTAAAATTGACACACAATAGGTGGTATGAGAAGTTAGGTCATAATCTCGACTTAAGGGGACAATAAAGTATCCATGGGACTTAAAAATTTTTGAATAGAAAATTTTCTTCACCGTCCGTGTAAACATAACATCTGAAAAATCCTTGTTATTTGCCTGCATTCATGTTTCTGCTCATTTTTTTCCTTCTACGCCTTGGTAAAACACACAAAAAAAATTTTTTTGTTTTTGTTTTAAGAGACTAAAATTGTAGTGAAAACAAATCCAAAATAAGAATAAGAAAAAAAAGAAAATAGAAAGAAAATCCAGAGGTGTTTATGTCGTTTTTGTGAAATATCAGTTGCTTATTGTATATGTTTTGTTTAGTTTTTAATGTTGTACTTGTCCAAATTGTAGAGTACCAGGCAGCCAACCCACCACGGCTAGCCAAACCATGCCTGGCATGGCTTGACTACTGACTTGCTTGCCTGCCCCGTTTTTTTGCATTCAAGCATTCAAACAAACTGATCGTCTGCCCTCTGCTGTCAATGTAAAATGTTACTTTTAGCGCATTTAATGAGTGGCTTTCATGGTTTTAAGTCTTTTTACCAACTATTTGTAACATTTACAATTAAAAACAAAACCGAGGATCAAATTTCAAAAATTTTTTAAATCGTATTTACAAGCTGAAATGTAATGAGTGTTACAATCAATTCACATATTTTTCGTGTTTATTATTGCCTGCTGTGTTGTGTGACTGCTACACCACAGCTTAATGTGGTTCAAACCTTTATTGGAGTCCAAGTGGTAAAAATAGAAAGAAAAAATAAAATAAAAATTTGTGAAATAAAATTTCGATCAGTATCGTTCTATAATATCTTACGGAGACCAAGTCATTCAAACATATTCCAAGAAAACAGCTTAGGATAGCACATATAGCCGGCACCTTTGTGAAATCACTTAAAGCGATATTCCAGATTGATTCTTAGACGGCCTTTGTTCATCGTTACCACCAGGATACTCACGAAAGTTTATCTTTCTAAGAATCTATCGAAAAACCCTTAAAAAGTTTGCATTTGAAGATCGATCCGATGTTCAGTAACAATAGTGTTACGAAAATGGAGAAATCTAGATACTTTACATCGCTTAATATTTAAATTATAAACAAAAGCTACAAAAACAAAAACAATGTACTTGTTTACAAATTATCGCACTGCGTAAAATAACAACAAACACCAGCATAAAAAACATTAACAATTTAACAAAAATGCAACAACAAACACTACAAGAATAAACGTAAACAAAATACACAAACAACAATAATGATAGAAAATGTAAATGTTTACATTTATAGAGATCTGGAAAAGGCGAAACCACGAACATTCGACTTCAAGAACATTCATCAGACTGTATACGTTGCCATATAAAAGACAAGGACAAGCAGGCAACTGAGTTAGTAAAAGTTCAATCAGTCTTGTGTAAAGACGAGGTGTGTTTGAAGAGAGTAATCGTTGTTTGAAGATCTCCGTTACAAAGATTTGTAGAAAAATTGTCCAGTAATTGTTACTGTTTATGCAAAGGGAGTAATAACAAACGAAGGAATAACAAACAAAGCAATTGTTGTTGTTTACATAAAGTTGTGAATTAAAGGATTTTAATTAAAATTGAGCACAAATTTATTTTTATTTTATTTCCAATCTACGAGCTCAAATTTTATACGTTTTTAAAATAGTAAAAGCGTAAGAATAGTTCCGTCAAACTGTCTCCCTAAAAAATGAAGCGGAATATACTCTTTTCCCTCTTAATCGATGTCTGAAGAAGTCATTTACTAGTAAACAAAGCCTCTTCTCATGCCTACGATCCAGTGCAAATAGTTGATTGATACGCTATCTGTTCAATTTATGTCTAGTGAGCCTGGGAATGAAAAATGAGTTTCCAAATCAATAGTTTCTAAATCCCCCCTTCAAAACAAATTTTTTATGTAAATACGCATTCAATTTAAAAATATTAACTAACTCGACCTTATAGCAGAGTTTTTTCTTTGCCTAGTTTGAATCCAAGGTATAACGAGTTGTCTTGTTGACTAAGCTTAAGAGACATTTAAAATTAAGCAGAAATAGACCTGAACAGCGAATGATCAGTATAAAGAAACAAAGAGAAAGAGACTAAAGGATGCAAATCCGAAAGTAGCCAACTGCAGGATCTGTAGACCTTTAGGAAAACGGAGGATTACTTTGGAGTTGGATTTCAGTAGCAAGGCTTTATAAAGTCAATGACGCTTCCGATTTCAAAAATCATTTACTAATCAATTCATATGCTCTCAATCTAGGCTGAGTAGAATATTTAAATGAACTGTTCAATGGTAGCAGAGATGAGTCCTCTTCGAATCTCTTGACCATCTCTGTGAAAAAATATATTGTGCGTGAGCCAATTACCTGCTGCAAAGTATTATTCAAACCGTGCATGAGTAGTAGTACAGTTTCATACCAGAGTGATTACTGATCGACAAAATAAACGAGAAATCAAGAGTAATAAATCGATACACACCACTCATCCATCGACTTTAGGCAAATATAAGAGCATAAAAGCTCTTGGAATTTTGAGAGAGTTTCGTATTTTGGCAAATGTTATCGCTATAGTTGGAATTGCTCCCAGGTAGGTTATACAAGCAATTGAAGTAGGTAGCAATGGTTCTGTTTCCTTTGTGGTAATCACAGACTTCAGACAAGGGGATGGAGTGCCATGGTATTTATTTGACCTACCATATGTGTCCATATATTCCCACCCATATATTAACACTTCAAGTACAATATGTATTTAGCGCGGATAAATTTTAAGGTATGGGGAAAACACTTATATTGTCATCATGGATGAACGAATAATGCGAAACGTGGTGGACAAGATAATAAATATATTTTCTTAACATGAAAAACAAGAGCAAAAGAATTCGAAGATTTCACAGAATTCATATACTTGGGATCCAAGATCAGTTTTGATAACAAAACAACTGAGGAGGTAAAGCGTCCATTCTTTCTATTGCTCTCGGAATTAGAAACTCAAGAACAATGCAGGTGCTGATTATGTTTTATAGGACAGGCCTGGCGATAGTTTTTTTACCCACTGCGTGTTGAAGGTCAGAGAAAGAGACGCTACAACCTTCAGCTTTATCTTTCGCATAATAATGGGAAATTATAAGGAAAATGAGGTGTAAGGATTGTGGTGTCTAGGTAAACTCGCCTAAATAGAAGAGCAGGAAGATTTGTAAAAAGGTATACGAAAGTTGAAGACTACGGTAAGCCAGAAATGATGTCAGCTTTCATAATTATGAAGATTTTGATGAAACTAGGCGGTATAGGATCTGTTTAAGTATTTTCTATCTCTAAATTCGAATGAAACAAAATATACGTGAGATATTATCGACATTTTTTATTCATATGAAAGACCACGTCTTTTCCTGGATAGAGTGCTTTCGAAATATTAAATTTGCCATTATTATGCCGCATAAATTCAGTTGAATTTAAACTTTTGCATGGGATATGTTATGTTTCTGAACCTTAACCCTATAAGAAAAATTCTAATGTGCTCAATTCAACACGTTTTAACATCATCTCCACGAAACGATCATGTACTCCAATCGCAGAATACCCAATGTGGCCTGAGTTGTGTGATATATGCCGCCATCATATTAAATCCAAATGTCGTTAGCGTTCAGAGCATGCAATTCAGGCTAAAATTAATTTTTAATATCGACATATATTGCTCGCCGTTGACAGAGATGGCCTGGTCAACATTGCTTTCAAAGAATTATGTACCGATGCTAGCTGCTAGCTCAAAACCCCCTTCAAACAGGATTCCAAATTTTTCAGTTTTGTTTGTTCACGTACTCTTTCATCCATCAAGACAAGGGTCAGTTGCCAAGTATTTTGGTTTGGTCGTCCATAGCAATTTGATAAAATAGACTGAATAAATGACATTAATTCCCATTTCCAAAAACAAACAACAGCAAAATAGGGTCAAAAGGTGCAGTAATTACCGTCCGATATTGACATTGCATTTAATAACACTCCATACGAGATCTTAAATGGATCGTTAAATAAAAGAGGCATACGATATGATGTCCATATGGTTAGTAGAGATCCTTTATACTCTATTCGTGGAAACATACGCGGAAAACAAGATAAAAAGCATCGACACAAGCGAACGTTAATACCATCGTAAGATGTGCTTAATACAACTTGGATAGGAGGTACAAAAGCTAAAACATAGCAATACTATCTGACAGTCACCCGCCATTCGTGCCATCAACTTTTATGAGGTTAAATTGAAAAAATTCATGGGACTGTCGGTGGAAGCTGAACAATTTAACAAAAAGAGTAGATATGAGTCATGCCTCAGACTATTCAGGAACAAGCAGCGTCAGGCTAAACTTGTAGTTAAAACTGAGGTCGTGAAGTAAGACGGGAAGGCGGCTGGTAACCGGTTTGTTGAATGTAGCTCCAGTGAGTACTGTTGTTTCGAGTCCAAAAAGTGGATTCTGTGGCGATGAAAATAAATCATAGGTACAGATTCTTCGGTTATTAATGCATCCTAGAAGGAAATACTTAAGAAGGTAATTTTGATTGTTGATACTGAGCAGCATCCTTAAGTTTATCCTGAAGTTTGTTAACACATTAATACACACTTAATTCGTCATTACAATCCTTCAGTTAGGATTACGACCTAGCTTAACACACCAATTATGTTGTGTGAGTTAATTTTTTACAGTTTAGGATCAACTCCGAACAATAGATTTTTGAAAAACTCTTCATGGCAATTTTATTTACTCTCTAAGTTTTTGCCAGAAATCTGTTGAAAAGAAGTCGACAAGCAAATACTTTTTTAAGATTATGTTTTGCTGGAGATGTCTGACCTGGGATTTGAACCGAGGAGTTATATCTAATAAGCCAACACACTACCTACTAGACTACGGCGAGTATATTTCAAGGCATTAGGCTGTACAGTTGGGAAGTACAATTGATTATATAGTCCCAATGCAATGGCTGTATATTGAACCTAGTGAACTTCGGACAAATATCTGTGTTGTACATACATTCATATATAAATGAACCAGTGTTTCAAACCCTATCTCAGACTTCTCGAACTGAAATATTTCTTCGGCAACTTCCTTTTAGTAGTTGTCTTGTAAGTAAAATAAATGAAGTCGCCATGAAAAGATTCTCAAAAATTTCCCGTTCAGAGTCAACTTTAAACTGTAAGTCCTGCCACTAATGTATAAACCTAACACACACAACTGTGTTAGCTAAGTCGTAAGAAAAGAAGCTAAGTCGTAATTCTGACTGAAGCGCTGTAATGACCAACCATGCATGTATGCATGTAATAGCGTGAGAAATATTTCTTATTCGAAAGCTGCGTACAAGGCTAAGATAAAAACTTTAATTAAAAACTAGAATAAAAAAGGTTCTCTTAGATTTTCACTGTTTTCTAACTCTCAACTGAGCTTTGGATAATATGTACATAATACAACTGACATCCATCTGAATGACATGAGATCATATCAAATGCTAAATAAAGAATTCGCAACCATACATCAAAAATATTTAATAGTTTGGTCGGTCAACTCAATTTCACGATTTCACAAGAACTCAATTTGTTTATTTGACTTTGAATTTATTTTCTGTTCATTTTTTTTGTCGTTTATTTTGCAAACAACAATTCGCTTTTGAATATTCACTTTGCGGTGAATCATTGCTCATCATTGTCAGTCACGTCTTATTTTACAGCAGCAGCATCAGCATCAGTATCACCATCATCGTTCACAAACAACGACACAAGTTGGACAAGTTGAGTTACTAATGAATGATTGATTGATTTATGAATGCAACTGAATGAGACTGATGCAAATACTCAAACGTAATGAAGAAATACTGCGCCCCAAAATCGTATGAACAACAGCAGAACTACATACTTTTGTATGACAGACAGCATTAACCATGACTTTTTCAAATGTCCAGTGATGAAAATGACCTTGAAGCAACAGAATTGCGAACAACAAGTGAATATGTGGACACATTGATGGATCACATATGCCAGCACTGGCATATGTACTACCATGTTAAGCTGATGTACGAAAATGATGAATTTCAAGCGTGCAGTATCGTTCATGCAAAATACACTCAAGAAAAAATGTTTGTAATGTGGAAATGAGATTAAAAGACAGTTTTGCTTTAGGAAGTTCTCTTTTCATGTCATTCTTTCAGGGAGTCAGAAGTCTCCTTCTCTTGTCCACAATATTTGGTCTCATCTTTCATTCACTAATCATTTTTCACGGGTGTAACTAACAACTTCGAATGGCTTATGTATCATGCACAGTTGTATGTAAAATAATTCAGCAATTCAGAATTATTAATAAAATGATCGACAATGAGATCAATGTGAAGATGAGGAAATAATGAAGATTTACGTCTCTATGCCACTGTATGCAAAATGATGAGACCATAAAAAAGAAGAAGAAAAAATTCTTAAGACAGAGAAGAGAAACAGAATTAATTCGCTAAAAAACAGAAACAAATTTGATCGTTTCGCTTGCATTTATTGCGTGAGTAATTAGTCCAATAGAGACCAGCATCAGCCAACATCCAACATCCAACATGCATAGCCAGGCTAAACTTATGATTGAAACTGGGGGCGCAATGTAAGATGTGAAGTCTTTGGCTGGCATAATATCCATCCAACACATCCGGTGATTGATGGCACAGCTAAAATTTGTGAAAAAGGATGCCAGGCAGCTGTCAAGTTGTTGAGCAAAGGATTAGTAGCAAAAATGATGACGACGTCTTTTGGTCGTTCTGCCGGTCGTTTGCTTGGCATCAAATAAAGCCGCATGTTTCTGGCTAATGTGGCTGATTTGGTTTCTTTTCTTATTTTTTCGCATTTTGATTTTTTGGTCTGGTTGACTGACTGACTGACTGACTGACGGTGGTTAGTGATGTTGTGGCAGTTTCCATATGAGAATAGACGGATGGATGGATTGTTTTTAAGTATTTGCCAAAGACTAATTCTTCTTTGGCATCAGTTTAGACTGTTACTGACTAAAATCATACGTACTCGTATGCATGTACAGTCAAATATTTGCACAATATTTACTGCATGTTTGTTTGATTGTAGGTTTGTAGGCTTTATAATGAAATACTGACTTGTCACATTGGATGAGAAATAGTCAAGATTGTTGCCAGATCTGCATTTCTTATGGATGATCATGACAAATGTAGTCGTACATTGACTTGTTAATAGAAAGTTCATTAACATTATGCTCAAGAATTTTTATTAAGCAGGGAGTGTTAAGCATCTAAATGGCTTTGATAAAGACATGATTCACAACAAATGACAGTTTTTCTTGGATTTTGTGCTGACAATGCATTGGCAGCTTTTTAAAAAAATGCAAAATTATTAAAGAAAAGTATTTATTGAAGGTGGAGAAATCTAAATATTTTTATTAAATTATTAAAACAAGTTTTGAAAATAATAAAAATAATTTAGTTTGGCAGCACATTTTTAAAAGAATTTTTATTTTATTTTTTCCTTCTTTGCCTTGTCATGAACTCTTCTATGATTGAAATCAATATTAAATATTCAAAGACCCCGCTGTTCAAAATCCCAGCTCACACATCTTGAATAAAAACGAACTAGGAAAAAATATTTCCGTGTATCATTTCTCCTCAGCGGTCAGCAAAAACTAGAGGCTAAATTACCATAAAAACTTGCGAAATCTGTCGTTCGAAGTCGCCGTTAAGCTGTATGGCCTGCCACTTATGGCTGAAATTGACACACGCAATATGCTTGATGTGACTCTTGGCTATAATTTTGACATTGTCTTTGACTCTGCAGATGGCAGACCTCTTTTCTACACCTACCCGATTTAGTTTGCCCAGAAAGTGTAAAAAGTTATCGTCAATTTGACTTCATAAAACCAGAATGTTATGCTATGTTCCGTTTTTTGTACTTTTTATTCAAGTTCAATTAAGAACATCATTCAACAGCATAGACTTTAGTTTGGACTATATACGAGAGTTTCCTCATAGGCTCGAAATATTTTATTTGGGTTTTTGATCTGGTCCTGGTCCAAATTCCGTTTTGAGATATCCGTATATCACAGAGTGGCCACTCTTTTAAAAGATCACTTGAAAGTTCAAATTTGTTTCACTTACTTTTGTTACTCAGTCTTGGTCTTTTCAAAGTCATAGAGTTGACGCTCCTAGTTAATGAGGAAGCTGTCACTCTATCCATTAAGATATGAAAAACCATAACGAGTTTTTTTTTTAAACCTGTCTCCTAATTGTCTTAACCGTAGCCTCCAAAGTTCTATGTAGTAATGAAGGCTAGCACCCAGTTGGCCAGGTTGTTATTGACGACATTTGCGTCAATGATTTCTGCAGGAATTTTTCAAATTTGTCCTGTATAAAATTCAATTTATGACAACTTTAATAACAAAGTCGTGGAATTTGTCGCGTTTAAGCTTAATAGTAGACAGCATAATGACAAATTCTTAAATTTGTCTTGAATAAGATATTATTGAGGACATGATGAGCGACAATTGCATGCAAATTGTGTTGTTTCAGGTTACATTTACGACAAGATGAGCGACAATGTCTGGAACTTGTCTTTATTTAAACTTCTTTAAAGACAAACTTATCACCAACTTCACGTGTGTTTCAAATTATATTGACGACGAAATGAGCGACAGTGTCATTAAGCTTTTGATTCAGAGAAGATTTGTTGAGGACAACATAGACAACAATTGTAAAAGTTTGTCGTGTTTCTATCCTTCTATTTCTATTTCTATTTTGATAAAAATTCTTTAAAAACAAAACCTGATGAAATGTTCAAATTAATTTTATTTTATTATATGTATAAATTTTTCTATTATTATAATAATTTTTCTGTACATATGTATGTGTGCGTACATAAATATGTATTTATATTGAAATCAATAAAACATATATAAAACCCTTAATATATTCAAATTTTTACAAAAAGAAATCATTTGGTGAGAAGGTGAGTATTTTGTCGCTAATTTGTAGTCGATGATCATGTTATGGTTGTTTCAGCTATACTGTCACTGACGATACTATGGAAGGATACTGTCGCTAAACTGTCGTCAATACCAAGGCTGAAAAAATTTCGTTTATATATTCGTCGATGACAAGTAGAACCACATTGTTACTTATCTGACCGTCAATATTTATTGTAATGTTGCTCATATTGTCGGACACGAAAAAAGTGCCTTTTGTTCGAAAAAGTCGTCAGTGATTTGCTCCGGCTGTCGCCAACAAATCATTTATGATTTAACATTGTCCTGTACGCATCATCGATGATGTCTTGAAGACTTGGCCAACAGGACATGTACCGAAGTTGAATTAACAGAGCTCTCACTGTTATACTAACACACACTAGTCGCGGTATCTTCCCCAAATCTATTTGATGCATAATCCGATTCATAATCCAAGTATTATATCCTCAAGATTTCCCTGTAAGCCTTCTGCACATCATTATGACATGTCTTGCCACCATCCAATTTCCGTGATTTTAGCTTACCCAAGATTTGTATAGTTTTCTATATAACTTTTAATGATCACGTAAAGAATCCCCCCAAATTTTTCTTAAGCCATTGACAGCTAATGTCCGCCTCAGATAGTTCTGTTAAGAGTTTGTCCACAACCAAGCTCAAATTTAGTACTAAATGATTTCCACCCTGTTAGTATCCTTTGGTTGTATTGACCTGACTTAATTTATTTCCTGTATATGTGCAGGCGTATGAGCTTGCGAAAGGAGACCAGAACCCATGTACATGAACGCGGGACCAAATGTTTGGATATGTTGAGAAATGTTCTGGGAACAGATATCTGGAAAGTTTTACTCAACGAAAGAAGAGCAAAAGAGATGCAAAGCCTCTCCGTAAGCCAAATAGGCTTGAAGCAATCAAAATTTTTGTTGGGAAATTACAATAAGAGAGGTAATTTAGTCATGCACTAAACTATGCAGGAATAACATAAGGTTTGTACCCAGTCATTTGACAGGGTACACGTAGACTCAAAGTACATTTATTAACAAAACAGATCGTCTCGATCCTAACTTGTGAAGTTTGGGCCATTTAAAAGCCTAAATTTAAAAATGCAATCAAAACAGACTGTTTGAAATATTACAAAATTTTTTTTTGCTGAGAATTACATTTGTTCCGGTTAAAAATGGAATACTATTTCATTCATATGGCTGCCGCGGCTGGCTTCACAGTACCTCATTCGATTGGACCAATTCGCGCACTTTTTCGAGTGTATGGGGTCGTATCTAGGCAATGGCGTCACAACGGTTGCCCTTCAAATGCTCAATTGTCTCTGGTTTGTCGACATAACACTTTTCTTTAACGGCGGCCCACAGAAAATAGTCCAACGATGTTAAATCACAGCTTCTTGACTGCCATTTCGGCTAATTAAACGGCCATCAACCGTTTGACGCAATAAATCGATTGTGGCATGAGATGTGTGACAAGTTGCGTCATCCTGTTGAAACCACACATCGTTCACAGCAACACCATGAAGAGCGGGTTACCATGGTGCAAATTTCAAAGAAATATGGGGCAATGATGCGACCGCTCCACAAACCGCATCAAATAGTCACTCATAATGGGTGCAATGACTTCTCTAAGACCACGTGTGAGGTTTTTTGTTTTCGCAAAATCGACCTGCCTATAATTTAAAGTCGACTCCGAACGCCAGATTTTTTTTGAGAAACTTTTCATGGCAATTTTATTTACTCTCAGAGTTTTTGCCAGAAATCTGCTGAGAGGAAGTCGCTGGAAAAATATTTTTTCATATTTCGTACAGTTGGAGATGCCTGACCTGGGATTTGAATCGAGGCCTCACATCTAATAAGCCAACACACTATCTACTAGACCATGGCGACTTCTGCAATGATGAAAATAAATTATCAGAACACATTTTATAACCTGCAAAGGAAATTATCTCTGCTGACACCGAACAGCTGAAATTTGTCAGTGTAATATGATTGTGAGATTCCCTATATATTGAGAGGAGGATTATCGAACCTCTTCACGACAATTATAATTACATGTACTGTGACATATGACGCTGTCATATGCCAAGCAAATCCGATTCAAACATTTTTCCAAAATAGAGTCAATAATCAACACTCAGTACATTGCTACTGAAGAAGATGAAGTGATATTTGTTTCAAAGGCTAATATTAGCGTACACTTGGCTTTCAACTTGGGTATACGTGCCTAGTTTTCTATGACAACTACATACATGGAAGTGATAGTAGGGAAGGAATTGTTGTCAGGACGTGCTTGAAGTTGTGGTCGTATACAAAAAAGTAGGTGGAATTAAATTTCATTGAACTAGACGCTTATGACTAGTATTTCTAACAACTTTCAAAATCCCTGTGTCTATTTTTTTCAAAATCAAAACCAAAAATAATCATATGAGTTGACAAACAGAATTTCATTCGAAAAACTGTCATTTAATATTGAAACTTGTGGTGTGACACAGTGTCCCAGACCCATTTCGTTCACATGTGAATATTTGCACTATTTTCATAGTCTTCTTATTCCAACGGATAAAACGGTAGCATTATTATTAAACGCTTAACGTGATTTCAACGAAATTAACAAATAAAAGTTTTTTTTCCCCAAAAAACCATTCAACTGTAATAATCATTTCGTTGGCAACGATCTTTTCTTGATTAAATTGGCAGATCCAGTCATTTAGCCAATAATCCCATTCATGTTTATGATTTACCAGCTTAAAAGTCTTTTCCGTTGAATAGTGAAATCAACTGAAAATTAAAAGAAATTGTGACGTCATTAGCATTATCACGATCAACTGAAAATGTTGAAACGATCACAAGATCAGCACAGAAATATCATGTGTCAAGTAAATCACACATCAGGCTTATGTGTGACTGACTGGGTGACTGAATGACTGACTGACTGAATGAATGACTGACTTAACGAATGAATAAGTTTTTTTTCTCTCTTTTTCTGTTTTGTTTTTTTCAAATTTTATATTTTGATGATGATGGACAGTGATGTCGGTTAGCAACTTATTCTCTCTTTTCTTTATCGCTTCAAATGTAAACCGATTTGTTTTCAGTAACCAAATGCAGTTGAGTCAACTTCTTTTCTTTCAAATTCTCGTTTTTTTTTCTTCTCTTGGTTCACATCAATAACTGGAGGAAAGAATTAGAGAAGCAGCCGTAGGAAGCTAATACAGTTGCTTCAAAAATTTTTTTGGAGTTTAGCGTATGACTCCGTATGTGAAAACATCAGCTTTTTTTTCATTTTTGGTTTTTGCTTCATCTTCCAGACGAACTGACATTAAATTAAATTGGATTATTGTGGCAACAAACTGTAGTTCCCTTGTCAATCTTTCTCGTTTAAAGACCAAATCATAATATTGCGGACTGTCAGTAAAAATTTCAACAGATACCCTACTATTTCAAATGCATGTTAAATAGTTTGAGTCTTTCGTTAATCAAAATTTGTGACGTTAACTTACCTTCGTATAATTGTTGATTTTATTTCCTATAAGGATTTGGTGCTCAGGGGCCTGGATTAATGTTTTAGGCATGGATTGCTGGGTTATGGTATGAAGCACTTTAATCACTGCGCCACGCCACCTATGTGAACCAAAGTTGCTCACCTAAAAATTTTCATTCATAAAAACGAAAAGATAATTCATATGCTCTAGCCATTTAGATGTCGGCCTACTGTTACTGATAAAATTTCTTTGAATAAACTGCAGTTAACTTCACGAATGTATTTTTACCTAATATTTTTTAGGGATAAATTTAAATTAAATAAATTATAATTCAAAATGAAAATTATTGAACACATGCGAAGAACAAAACAAAATAAAAACACCGATCGCCGGACGACTTTTCCGGGCAACAATTGCTGTGGCTTGCGATTGTCTTCGTGGACGATCACCACTTGAGCTACTTCTATGTTATGTGCGTCTTGATGCCACTTGAATTTGCTCTGCCAACCGAGGATGTAATCCAGAGACCAAACCTGCCAGAATGTCTGCTTGAGATTGCAGAGGAAAAGCCAGCGTTTGCGTGACCTTATGTCGGTATAGATGAGCTAGTGTGACGGCTTCTCCGTCGTTGGAGTCTGGAGACAACGGTGCAATGGGATGGCTATTGAGCTTCGCCTCTACTTCTGCGAGCATTGTTGCCATCTTTTCTTGTGTGAGCTCCATGTTGCTTATGGCTCGTAGAAGTAGTAACATCGCTTCTTCGACGACTGCTTCCCACAGTCTTTCGAAGTGCGACTTTGCGTACTACTCAACAGCCTATCGACGAACGCGTGTTAAAGAGGCGGCTGGCTCCAACGAAGTTTGTCGCGATGTCGCAGTAGACTTCTGTGAATAGTCCTCTTCTGGCGGCATAAAGACATAAGAAAAGCATCAGTAGAAAGATCAGAGACAATTTCTAAATGTACTGCTTTAGACATGAAACACACGAAAACTGCTTTATACATTTTCTGTGGTCTCCCACGGGTTCCCAATGAAACTTTAATGGGACCACAGTAGTCCAGGCCAACTGTCAAAAATGGCCACGAAGCTCTCACTCTACTAGTAGGTAAGTTTCCCATTATTTGAGTCATAAGCTTCAGTTTACAGCGAAAGCAATGTATGCATTTGAAACATAATGGGTAATTTTTTAAGAGATATAGGAAAATTAAAAAAAAAAAACACATAAAATTCAGAAAAATGCATGAAACCTTTATTTGAATCGATAGTACGGTCCATATAATATAATGTTTGAAGATTATTTCATGTTGACCGTGACTGCGCCTCAAATGGTCCATCCGCTTAGTCCAATTTTGGCATACTCTTTCCAACATTTCGGCCGGTATCTCACGAATAAATGCTTCAATGTTGTCTTCTAATGCGTCAATTGAAGCGGGCTTGTCTGTATAGACATGAGCTTTAGCATAGCCCCACAAAAAATAGTCTAAAGGCGTTAAATCGCACGATCTAGGCGGCCAATTGGCAGGTCCCGAACGTGAAATAAAATGCTGACCGAACTCACCTCTCAATAAGTCCATTGTTACGCGTGCTGTGTGGTATGTGGCACCGTCTTGTGGAAACCACATGTCATGCAAGTCAAGCTCTTGCATTTTGGACAAAGAATATTTGGATATCATCTCACGGTAGCCCTCACCATTCACAGTTACGTTACGATTCGCAGCATCTTTGAAGAAGTACGGTCCAATGATGCCACCAGCCCATTGACCGCACCAAACTGGGACTTTTTCTGGATGCATTGGTAGCTTTTGCAATGCTTCTGGCTGATCTTCACTCCAAAATCGACAATTCTGCTTATTTACGTATCCATTGAGCTAAAAATGAGCTTCGTCGCTGAACACAATTTTTCGATAAAGAAGTGGATCTTCGGCCAACTTTCCAAGAGCCCATTCACCAAAAATTCCTTCCGCAAAATTTGCTGCGAACGGCGTCGAAGCGATAATTGATGGTCATCATTAACACAGGCCGATACAGCTGCGATATTTTCTTCAGTTCGCACTCTACGTAAGCGTGTTGGTGGTTTAATGTCCAACGAATAGCCGCTTCAGTGGGTCGATTAAACTGACCATAAAATGGAAGAAGCGCGCGATGAACTTTCTTAACAGAGCACGCATTTTGATAATAAAATTCAATGATTTGCAAGCGTTGTTCGTTTGTAAGACGAGTCATGGTTAAATTATACACCAAACTGAATATGTTCGACAGTGAAATAAAACACGAAACGTGCGTGAGCTGTTTAAACCAGTGTTGCCAAAAAGATAATAGCTAAAAAATCACCCGTTATTTCTCGTGAAAGGACGATAAGTGCATGACAATTTTCTAAACGGCAAGTTCCTCAAAAGAGCGTGACAAAGCGATTTCTTTTCGGTAATAATAGTGGAAATTTGATATTGCATTTCAAGTCTTCCACATACCCTTATAAGTGAGAATGCTTTATTGCTTTCAACAAATGTTTGCATAGATTGTGTTAACCTTTGGATGTTAGATAGCAAGATAAGAGATTTCTGAATTTGCTTTCTGCTTCGCCTCTATAAAAAGATAATTTCAATTCGATTCAGGAGGCGGGTATATTTTAAGCTTGAATTTTTGAGAATGTCATCAAATCTGATCACAAACACAGTGACCCGCAAAAATTTATTGCAAGACGAATACTTTTCTATCAGATCCAACCAGTAATTCTGTGGATCACTAATCATTTTTCATTCTCTGTTCATTCAATCATTTAGTAAGAATAAAGGTCCCTCAAACTAGATCGATTGTTTTAATTCTTGTACGTCGCATCGTAAAACAATACCAGCCGGACTATGGTTAGTTGGCACATGTCTCCAAGAAATGTTTTCTGACCACTTTTGAATCTCAGCTACTCTATTTGAAACGAAAGTAACAAGTGAGGATGTCTTCGTCAATTTCAAATTCGAACATAACATTAATTCGATTCCAAAAATATGAATCCTTGTGTAGAATCCGTTATACATGTTCAGTTCAGAAAAGTTATACTCCATATCACTTGGATCATCATATGGAATAGAGGTTGTGCGCTGAGCGAATAAAATGCCAGCTAGACAGACCATTAAGTCGCATTGCGGCATGTTTCCTGGCAAATAATATAGATGGAATCCATCGAAAGTGCTCTTGTAGATATATTAGTAACGGACCTGTAATCTATACTAAAGGGTCCGCCAAATAACTTCTTTTTTTGAAAATGCTTTAAAAAAACTACTGAATATTTTCTCAAATTTCTTTTTTATTTGAAAGTACAATCCTTCCGGTTAATAATGGAAAACAATTTCATTCAAATAGCTGCCTCGGCTGGCCATGCAGTAGCCTACACCAGAAAATGCCGATTTTGGAAAAAAAAATCATCTTTTCAGATGAAGCTCATTTTGATCTTGGCGGGTATGTAAACAAGCAAAATTGTCGCATTTGGGGCACAGAAAACCCGCACGCATACATTGAAAAGCCGACTCACCCGAAACGAGTCACTGTTTGGTGCGGATTTTGGTCCAGAGGCATAATTGGGCCATTTTTCTTGGAAAGTGAGCAAGAAGTGGCCGTTACAGTCAATGGCGATCGTTATCGGGCCATGTTGAACGAATTTTTTTCACAAAGAGGAGGATATTGGCAACATTTGGTTTCAACAGGACGGCGCTATGTGCCACACAGCCGAAACTACACTCGATGTTTTGCGCCCTGTTTTTGAAGATCGCATTATCAGTCGCAGAGCTGATGTCGTTTGGCCACCACGGAGCTGCGATTTGACACCGTTTGACTATTATTTGTGGGGTGCCGTCAAAGACAAGTGTTACGCCGACAAGCCAGAGACAATTGACGCTTTAAAGGACAATATTCGTGGAGCCATTGGTGAAATACAGCTGCACACAATCGATAATGTGCTTAAAAATTGGACCGATCGTATAGGATACTGCATGGCCAGCCGAGGCAGCCATTTGAATGAAATTATTTTCCATTATTAACCGGAAGGATTGTACTTTCAAATAAAAAAAAGAAATTTGAGAAAATATTCAGTAGTTTTTTTTAAAGCATTTTCAAAAAAAGAAGTTATTTGGCGGACTCTTTATAAGAAATCTACATACTTAAGCTTCACATTTCAGTTTTTATTGAAATTTTTATTAATTTTTCTTGAAGACAGTTCACCCTAAAGCAGATTAGGTTCCATAAACATCGAAAAGGTTTAGCGAACTATAAAAGGGTTAGAGTGCCCTTTTAGATTAGCTGAGTACCTTTAATGAAGGACATAACCAGAGCAGTCAGTGATTCTTGGTATAGGGCTAAAATGGATAGCTTTGCCAAATATTCTTGTACGTCGTATATCTACGACGGAGGAAGAAGTATCTGTTCCTATTGTCACCTGTAGAACTTCAACACCTCCTTTTAATCGAATATAATCTGATTTTGAAGATAAAAACAAATTTTATTTGATGTATTATTTTAAGCTTTTGTAATGGTTATATACCATGACTAACTTAATATACTTTGTTACGTGTGTAGGGTATAATTAAATTTAAATCAAAGCCGAATTAAGAAGAAACTGCATAAACAAATTTTGTATATTTTATATGAATTAAAAGAAAATATTCCCTCATCCCTACAATGAATACAATGCATATGAAGGCTTGTGTGGAAACATAAATCGCATCATTTTGACAGTGACAATGACATATTTGTGACATGTGATGGAATCATGTTATTTCTTTAGTTCTTCAACACAGAAAAATATTTCCACAAAAAGTAAAAGAAAAAAAGAAAGAACTTTAATGAAACAAAGCATCGTGAATAAATGGAACATTTAAGAAACAAATATTTTTGTTTTTGTTTCTTTTTTTCATTTCAAGTTAATTTGCTAATTTGTTAACAAAATTTTATAGGCTGAGATAATTAAAATTCAGCCATAATTTGTATTCCCATTAACTTCCGTCAATTTTTATTAGCCATAGTTTTCAGTTCCACTTCCATTTTAATAGTAAACTGTAGGCATTTTGATTCATTGTAAAATATTTGTTTCTATAGGGTGGGCCATTTATCGAATTAAATTTGATTCATTAGTTATTTCGCATCTGGCAATACTTATGTCATTCTATTCGGACACAAAATTCAGTATATTATCTGCACTGCACGTAATGAATCGATTTACGCTTGAGCAACGTTGGGATTTAGTGGACCAGCTCGATGATGTTAAATTTGCCAAAAAAAAAATCTCCTTTCGGATGAAGCTCATTTTCATCTTGGTCGATACGTTGATGAGCAAAATTGTCGTATTTAAGGCTCAGAAAAAGCCATACGTGGTCTTAAAGAAGTCAATGCACCCATGACGAGTGACTGTTTGGTGCGGTTTGTGGAACGTAGGCATCAGTGGCCCATAGTTTTTTGAAAATTAGGATGGCGCAATGGAGGCACCTATCGCCCTATTATTACTGATTCTCATGTACCCGCTTTTAATGGTATTAATGTGAACGATACTTGGTTTCAACCGGATGGTGCAACTTGCCACACATCTCATGCTACAATCGATTTATTGGGTCAAACGTTTGATGGCCGTTAAATTGGCCGAAATGATGATGTCAATTGGTAGCCAGGAAGCTGCGATTTGACACCGTTGGACTATTTTCTGTACAGCGCCGTTAAAGAAAAGTGATATGCTGACAAACCAGAGACAATTGAGCATTTGAAGGCTAACATTTGTGATGCCATTGCCGAGATACGAGCCCATACACTCGATAAAGTGCACCAAAATTAGTTCGATTGAATGAGGTACTGTGAGGCCAGCCGCGACTGCCATATGAATGAAATAATATTCCATTTCTAACTGGGACAGTTGTACTTCACAACAAAAGAATTAATTTTGGCAACATTTCAAATCGTTTTGCTTTTATTGCTTTTTTAAATTTAAACATTTAAATAGTCCACCCTATGCTAAACATTGTGTTCAAATGTTTTTAATTTTCATTTTAAATAATAAACCGTATTTATTTTATCATTTCTTAAAATCATTAAATTCAATACAATTCAATACCATTCAAATACAATTCAAATACAATGTAATTTCAATAATTTTTTAAACAACAACACATTAAAATATTTGTTCAAAATTTTTATGTGATTTGATCATATTGGTTGTTGCGGTTTTTTCTTAAATTTAAAAACAAATCAGCATAGAGACTTTGTATGTGACCATTTGCCGATTTGATGTTGTTTTTTATTTTATTTCTAAAGAAATATTTTTTGTTTGTTTATCGGTTTGATGATAAATAGCCTGCCATATTAATGATTTTAAATTATGATAAAATTATTAAGCATTTAGGCAAACATTTTATTGAAACTCGAATACAATAATAATTTATTTATTGTTAATAAATTTTATAAAATCTGCAGTAATTGGTTGACCTTTAACAGTGTGCATAAAAATACAAATAAATTTCAAATCAGTTTGTCACTAATTTGATAGAAGTTTGCATTGATTTGATGAAATATTTGACAATATACACGTTTTTTCAATTCGTGGTTTTTCAATACATATTTGGAAATTAATTAGAATTGGTTAAAGCTTAGTAATAAAAAAGTGTGTGATATACACTGACTCAAACAATTGTTCTTACACCGTGCTATTGAAAATTTTCTGTGTTTACAAACAATTGAGTCAACCAAAATTCTTTCATACATACATACATAATTGGTCATTACAACTATTCAATCAGGATTACGACCTAGCTTCTCACACCACTTATGTTGCGTGTGATTAATTTTATATATGAGTGGTGTGACCTAAAATTTAAAGTCGATTTTAAACGACAGATTTTTGAGAAACTTTTTATGGCAATTTTATTTACTGTCAGAGTTTTTGCCAGAAATCTGCTGAGAGGAAGGCACCGAAAATTTGTTCATATTTTGTTTTGTTAGAGATGTCTGGGCTGGAGTTTGAAGCATGGCTTCACGTCTAATAAGTTAACACACTACGTACTAAACTACAGGGAAAAATGAAAAAAATCTATCAATAAATAAAATCCAATAAATTTAAAACTAAGTCTAAGAAATAGTCCGTACAGCTAAGATAGAGATTTTATGGGTTTTATTGTTTTCGTAAAATATAAGAATTCTACGTTGTTAATTAAGGAAGTTGAGGTTCCGGTTAAAAATTAAAAATTAGTGTGCTAGACTATTAGAGTGAGGGTCGTGGGTTCGATTCCCACCAGAGACTCTAGTCTGTAACACTACACCGAGCATATGTTCAAGTTACTCCGCTCATATGTAATTAAAAAATAATTTGTAATTGTATTATAATAAATAAATAAATAGAAATTATTCTGGTCAAGGGATCCCCTTTTGGCTCGGCAGGCTCCTTGTCTTTCGTTTAAATTATCAATCACTTTTTTCAATAGACTGCAGTTAATGGTTGATTGACTAAGTCGCCGTAGTCTAGTAGGTAGTGTGTTGGCTTATTACGTGTGAGGCCACCACTCTTTAAACCTCAGGTCAGAAATCAACACGAAATACAATAAAAAATTTCTTCGCTGACTTCCTCTCAGCAGATATCTGGCAAAAACTCTGAGAGTAAATAAAAACTGCCATGAAAAGTTTCCAAAAATCTGTCGTTCGGAATCGACTTTAAACTGTAGGTCCCGCCACTAATGTATAAAAATTAACGCATACCTAGTTTGTTGTCGTAATCCTAATTAAGGAATTCTAATGACCAATTCTGAATGTAACCCCCTTGCTGGTTCGGTAGGCTACCAATATTTTACCGAAATTATCAATCATGTTTTTCAATATAATGTTGTTAACGGTAGATATCTGCTTCGTAATGTTGGTTTTAAACTCTTAGTCTCTTGTGGGATTATTGCTGTACACTTTCCATTTGAAGAAACCTCAGAAAAAACCCATGACCTTCGTGACCAGTTTACTCCTCCTCTACGAGAAATAATGAGATTTTCGAATTTTTCATTCAACCATTCTGTTGAAACTACATGTCCTCTAGTTTAAAAAAGGTTCGCAAAGTGCGATTTCCATTGACCGTTATCGCATTTCCATATTCGTTGTGATTTGAAGATTCTTCCGAACCACAAAAGGGTGCTCCTAAATAACTATATTCTCTTCACTCCAAAATACGGCAATTCGACTTGTTGGTAATAACCTTTGTAGGTGAAGATTATTTTGATAAGAAAAAAATTCTACTTTTCTTCTTGTTATTCGATGGCGCAAGAAACGAATTGCCGACGTAATTTATGGTCAGCTGGATCTTATAAGTCTTTAGAAGAAGACCACGATGCAAAATGTTGATGAATGTGGATTGTTTGATGTTTAATGCTGTGAACGACGACGAATGGGTATTTTTGGATATTCTTCAGCACTTCAGCCTACAGCTACTATATTCGCGCTTAAGCGACCACAACAGTAATAAATTCTGTTTCTATTATCAGGACCGGATCCATTTTCTTTGAATTTGTCAGCCATCAGTTTGATGGCACGACTTCTAATAGAAACACATTGTTTTTTTAGTGTAACGTTCCATATTAACTTAACACAATGTATTTAAAATCTGAAAATAAAAGCTTTGAATACTTTTTACAAGTAGAAAAACAACTGTAGCAAAAATAAAATTAATTTTGGACACCCGATAGTTATACGGTTTTATGGAACATAAGAATTAAGATCAAAGTGAGTGCAAATAACAAAAATCACAAAATAAATTCGTATTAACTTGATTGTTTATTTACATAACGATGGACAAAATGCTGAAAATATTAGACCCAGATCATCAGCTCATTGTTTGTATGACAGAAAAGTAACAGAAAAATACACGCTCGTTTTTAATTTCGTTAGGAAGAGGTTGAGCGAATATAAAACATGCTACTTTGGAAGGAAAATCGAATCGAAAAAAATGTTTGGAATTTATGAAACAAATCTTAAAGAATTTTATGCTTATGAGCGAACGTAAGGCATGCTTTCCCTGTAAGAAGCTTTTTCTATCAGACAAGAATATGAAATATTCACAAAATATGTTAAAGGGTCAAATGACTTAGGATAAGAGGCGTATTTGAGTACAAGAGTTGATTTAATATTTTTGGGCCAGATGGTAGAGAATTTGTGGACGTTACGAATACACCGCGTTACAGTAAAAAACTTAAAAGCAAGCGTTTAATATGAAAGTGGCTTAATAGTGGTATGAGGTGCAATTACCACTTACTTAATTGGCTATTACAATCCTTTAGCTAGGATTACAACCTAGTACCTGTAGTTTAAACCTCCACTGAGAAAGACAGAGTTTCTTACAGAAGAATACTAAAAGAAAAATCGTTGAAAGAAATATTTAAAAATTTTCTCAGATGCCAGAACCAGGGTTTGAACTCACGTTAGTTCTGTTTCTTGTTTCTGTTTAGTTAGCCTCCTATTATATGTGCAGAGAATAGGACGTATGTACGTCCCAATTCACGGGAATGCGTTTTTTAAACAAAATTGTCGTGGAATACTCATGTCTAGGTGATGTAAACTGACTACCGAAACATTTTGATATGACCCCGTCAGATTTTTCCCTATGAGATTTTCTTTTCTACAGCAGTCATGAAAGCCAACAGAAATCACACAATCGGTCAAATTCAGCCGAATTATGCACTTAAGCCATAGAAAATGGAACATATTGTATGCGCCCTACCTAGAGAATGCGTGGCAGATATTTAAACGATGTAATGTTAGTCTTTAAAACAAATAAAAATTTCAATGATTTCCCAAACATACTTTGTTTTATTAAAAATTGAAAGATAGGCGTCGCATAAAAAGAATCTATAGTAACGCCAGAGATCAATTTATTACGGGATCCATCATAAGGATGGCTCAAAATAGATGGAGACTGTATATTGTATATTATGAGAATACAATTCGATATAGACAGGCCCTCCAAAGGGAATAGAATTTACAATCTGGACCTGGACGCAATGGGGATTAATATCATTGTCTTTGTTTTGGTGTGTTTAAGAATAATGACTCTTACACCAAAATGTCAAAGCCTTTATAGACATTAATTCAGTCAATGTAAGGAATAGCCAGGCATGGATGAGGACTAGTGCCAATAGCAGAATAGTCAGTATGTTACGTTAATAAGACTACTACTCATTGCTACTAAAAATTTATTATTCTGGAATTAAAACAGATCATCTACTAATTTGTTTAAAACGTTAATTTTTGGTGACTGAAATACGTCGGCACTTTAACGGGACATAACTAAGCCTGATTTAGATCTGTATGTCCAAACTAACTTTTAAGTACAAACAATATCAGACACTGTTAGGCATTATGGACAGCGGAAAATATTTGCTCCAAAAATGTTTTGTGTGTTCAATTTGCTAAATAAAATACAGTATTTCCCGGATATAAACACCCGGATGTAATAATTCCTGGCTTAATAGCATTGAAACTTATGCAACCTCGATTTTTGCTTCAAACTGTAGTGAAGCTATTTAGTATGAAGCATCCCGCTTTTCAGCATTACCCACCTCATTCGTGCGATTAAACGTTTGTGAATTTTTTATGGGGATATATTAAGTCATTAGGTTAAGCTGATGAAATAGCAACGCTTGAGCTATTGGAAGCCAATATTCACTATTAATGCGATACAATAGATTTATTGGAAAAAGCAGTAATAAGTTGAACAGCGCAATGTAACTCCATAGAATTTTCCTTTTGGTTTCATTCTTTTCAAGGCAGAGGCTACACTCCGTCCCATTCAGAAGACGTAACCAAGTGAGGCAACCTAATCTCAGATAATTGATTCCCGTTAGAAAACGAAATAGTCACCTTTCGTAATTTGTAAAGCTCTTCTATTAATGTGGTCTGGCGCAGGTCTTGGGCAAGTCAACGACCTGATGCTCTGACTGGTTAATGCTACAATAGAACTGTTGACTATGCCTAAAAAGTCTGATGTGGATCCAACTCCTTCAGCACTGGGCCCAAAGTGACACGGGGGCCCAGCAAATTATAACTTTATTCACAACACGGAGTTGGAAAAGAGGATCAAGCCGACATCGCATCGAATACGAGCCAATGCTGTCAAAGAGACAAATATAATTCTACCAGCTTGAATGATACGTGGGTATTTGCTCTCAGATGAAGGATTTTGATACAAGAATTCGCCGCTTATAACCATTATCCAAGCATTTTCGATTTATATTCGGGGAATACTGTATTTCCTTTTCATATCTGCGATACAAATTTAACACTCAAAACAAATGCATTGTAAATAAGAAATGAAACAATAAATGTTTGGTATACAGCAGTTTAACTAAGTCAATGTTTTGTTTTGAAAAGGACTGTAAATCCAATGGTGTCACATTGACTTTGATTTTCAAAATAGAAGTCATATGCATTTGATAAATAACACTTTCACTTTAAAAGTAGTTACAAATTGTCCATGAAAATTGAACGAAAATAAAACATGTTGTTGAATTGTATCCTTGAAAAGGAAGCACACAATTTAACGCCTACGACTTCTGGTCTTTGTTCTTAAAAATCCAAAAACAAAACAAATCAATTAACTCTGTACTAAGGAAAGTATTTAAACCCTCTACCTGACATTGCAGCCAAACACAGGAGAACAATTTTCACTTTTTCCTTTGGAAGTAAAGGCCTGGCACGCAGTATATGTTTATTGTTCTCCTCAAATTTCACACAGTGCGCTAGATATGCGCAGGATTAAAGGCTAGTTTCTGTATGGCATAACGAATTTGTGATCCTTTTGTTAGTCCTAGAATTGTGTGCGCAATATTACAACTAAAGGACTCAAATGTGTCGACCGGGTTTTTGCCAAAATATTTTGCATTAGCATAACAAAATTTATCACAGATTTAAATTTTAGGGGGCGTATTGTTGACAAAATATCACCGCTGTGCCTTAAATCCGTTTGTTTCTGAAAAGAAAAGGGATTAAGCAACTTAGTCTAGATTTGCATTTATTTTCTATGAATTTATTTTGTTATGGTGGATTGTTTTTATAAAGGATCATAAAGTGAAAGTTGTTTAAATATTTCTACAGAACGTAAGTCAATGGTTTGCAAAACAATTTAAATTAGGATTGAAAGATAAACTGTTTTACATCGAAGCTCAGCAGGATACAAGGTGTTGTTGAAAAAATTTAGAAGTCAAAACAGATTTTCATCGAATCAGTTAAACTGTGTACCAGGTAGGTGAATGAAATGAATTTTGAAATGTAAAAGAAATTTTTTAAAATTATTTTGTCATCTAAGAGAACACTATTTCTACAGAAATGATTAGAATCACAGATAAAAAGTTACTAGACCACGGTACATGTCTCTAGCGATAATACTTGAATATTTTTTTAAGAGATTTAAGGGATATTAAGTTTTACGAACATGTATTTCTCGAATACGAATAAGATTTTCTTCACGATGGAACTTTTCTCAGCCAATAAAAAACTGTGCAAAATGAAATTAATACCGGGGCTGTATGGATATCGCAATATATAGAGACAACCTTTGTAAACACAAGGTACTCATACAGACTCACTTTTCCTAATATTAACCAACACCAACGTTTATGTTTTAGACACGGCCTACGTTCGAATAGTATTTCAGACACTTACAAAATATATAACTGTAGGTTCTATAAATGGTTTCAAAGCTTTGCACAAGCTAGATTACATTAAGCGAATACCCTTCTATTGGATAGTTCCTCGGTAGAAATAAAGGCTCATGTGATATCATTAAAATTACCAAACGGAATTGTCCAGTACTCATTCATAACTGATGAAACTATTTCAGACCAAGAGAATGAATGTCTGATCATAAAATGAACTACTGTTCTTCGAAGTCGCCGTAGTCTAGTAGCTAGGGTGTTGGCTTATTAGACGCGAGGCCTCGGTTCAAATCCTAAGTCAGTCATCCCCTACAAAACAAAAAATTAAAAAAATATTTGCTCGGCGACATCCTCTAAGAAGATTTCTGGCAAAAACGCTAAGATTAAATACAAAATTGCCATGAAAAGTTTCTTAAAAATTTGTTGTTCGGAGTCGGCTTTCAACTGTAGGTCCCGCCACTCATGTATTAAAATAACACACACAACATAAGTGTGAGAAGCTAGGTCGCAATCCTGACAAATTATATTATGTACGTATGTAACTTGGAAAAAAACTTCATATCTTGACTTTCAGCATTTTTGTAGTCATTGGGCATTGCGACGGAAAAATTTTTTACCAGAGATCACAGAAAGGCGCATTTGAAAAGATTTTGGAGAGCAGAATGTTGAAAATGCTGTTCACATTCAGAAGCATTTTGCAGAAAATCAAAATATTTATATTTCTTATGAAACAGTAAGAAAAATACTACGAGGAGCTTCCCCAGCTAGCTTTCGATTTGAAATTTGCAGAGATGATTGAGATGAAAATTAATTGTCTTGGATCGGATGGAAATATGTAGTGTTTTCGAAAGGCAAGAAAATCTTTGAATGTAAAAGAAATTTTTAAGTTTGGTGGTGGGTCCGTGATGATAGGAGGTTGCATGACGGCTAAAAGAGTCGGAATTGTCTATTGAATAGTTGGTATGATAACTGATCAATGTAAATACTATAAGCGCTGACTTGTCTGCCCTGCAAAAAATCCAGATTAAAGTCGCTCTGGTCACCCTGTATTAAATCCATCGAACACCTCTAAACATGAGATTATAATCAGAGCAACTATTTTGCAGCTCACAAAGCCTTTTTGAGTTGTCTTGTCTAAAAGACTAATAATGTAAATATTCAAGTATACTGAAGGAAGAAAAGAAAGTCAGGCTACGGTGCTTGATAAGAATTTCCGATGACATACAGAACTCTCTAACTTAACAATTAAGAAAAAAGGCGACAGATTTTACTGGTGGTGGTTTAATAAATTGATAGAAGATATGAAAGTACCTACTGCATGTAAGAACTTAAAATATCTGTACCGCATCTCTGTACAACGTAAAATGAGAAATTTGACGAGTTGCTACCCATTCTGAAAAAATTTACGGTGAATTAACCACATCCAAAGCAAAACAATTAGAGACTAATGTAGAAAATTACTCGTCTCTCTTATCTAGCGGGGTTAGTGCCGAAAATTTTTGTAATTGTGCAACCCACTTCCCATGGCAAAATATATCGACTTATCCTTACAATATACTTAAAATACCCGAGGCCATCAACTGTCTCAGAATCAGCGTCCAGGGTTGGACAACATATACTCAGAAATTTCAAATGCAGCACCGGAAAATAGACGAAAATAAAGAAAGTAAAGTAAAGATCTTACTTAAAGAGGGATACAATGTCATCGCTTAAATCGTCTCTCTGTCGGCTCTAATGCGACATTATTCAACGAAATAGTTAACTAAGATACATAAACAGCCTAAGAATCCTTATCGGAAAACCTATTTAAGGACTCTCACCACTATACTTAGATTTCGAGAATTATGTTGATATCCTAGAACACTCTGATATTTGGAATGTATTAGGTATTAAATGTATTTTTTTATTACGTGTATTAATGGGAATGTATTACAATAATTGATGCTGTCAAAGCTCCGTACGACATAGCATGCTAAAGTGTTATGCATTATAACAGTCTGTGTCCATCTATACCCTTAAAACCAAAGTAGCAGAAGGTTGTGTTTTTTCACACTGCTTTCCAATATTGTTCTCAACTATGTGGTACAATGCGACTTTTTCCAAGACCAATAGGTGTAACCTGAGGCTTTAAAGAGAGGAGGGAGGGGGAGCGTTAGCTAGGTTTTCACCAAATAATTGCCGACTACGGCAGAATGTTTCTGACAAACGTATATACATTGAGTTTGTAATCAAAAGCTTCAGAGCACATTTTTGATCATAAATTATAAGAGTAAATGGCACAAAGTGTGTTTACTATCAAGGATCTGCATGATTGTGAATCAAATGGCATAGTTTTATGTTTTCTAAAATGAATACTGAGCTAGCACATGACAGTTAAAAATTAAATATTCGAATACATGAATACATACTGTTGTCAAGAATTTCTTGTCAATGCTTGCTACTTCTGTTTATTTATATGATTCATGAAAGCAACGAATCAGAATGAGTGTTTTGAATACTTTTTAAAAAACTCTTCTAAAACATGTTGTTTTATGTAACATTTCAAGTGAACCGAGGAGTTTTATAATTTACTATAATATAAATATTATTAAATAATACCAAATATATTTGAAATTTTATTTTATTATTTATATTTCGGAAAATAGAAGAAGTTACATATGTTATTTCTGTATAAAAAATATTCTAATTCATGTGAGTTACACCAAGCAAAGTAGACTAAGTAATTATTTAGTACGTATGTATTATGTACATTTTGTAAATATAATAAGTAAATAAGTGCGTTACTCATACTTATAAACTGAATTCAGAAATAGTAAATTATTTACAGTTTGTGGAGTAATACGATTACGCTTCTCGGTGATTCAGTTACCTGCGGCGGAAAATACGCGTTCGGAAGTCGCACTGCTTGCGGGAATACTCAAAACTTTTGGGGAAGTTTGTGTAAACGAGGGTATTCCGAAGTGTGGTTTTGGTACCATTGCAACACATCGAAGTTCATATCAATAGTCATTATTAAATAACTGTAATGATTTACTGTGTCAGTTTCAATTATCATTCTTAATTCTTATTTTAATTTTAATCTTTTTTCTATTGCTATGTCACCTATCCGTCGTGATATTGTTATTGGGTCGGGTACCATATCTGATATATCTAAATTACTTCCATATTGGACATACGATATTGGAATAACGCGTGGCATAGCATTTGTGAAGGATTAAATTAGAGGTTTGCTTACCGTTATATATTAATATGTTATTGCACTTATCACAAATGACAATTCCTTCAAAAACGCTATCATTGTCTTTTTGTATTGCGCGAAAAACATCCCGTATTTTGCTTCTACTATTTGTGTTCTTTTTTCTAAGGTAAACTCTATTTTCAATATTTCTTAACATTTCGGAAATCATTGTATTGAATGTTTTAAAAATTTTCAAATTGTTTTTCAATTTTACGCATACCTGTTAAATTTCGATTACGATTAGTAATCAATTACATTACTTTTTAAAAAGAATCGTAGTGATTATATAATTCTATGAACAATTTTTTCGAATTACTAATTGATTACGATTACCAAAGAATCAAAAAATAATCAGGATTACTGACGATTAATCTAATAATCAAAAAGTATCAAAAGAAGTCTAAAAATAATCAAAATGTTTTAAATAATTCTTTTTGATTATTTTCAAATACTCAAAAGTAATCCAAAAGTAATCAAATTGTTTTCAATAATTCTTTTTGATTATTTTCAAATATTCAAAAAGAATTCAAAGTAATTATTGAAAATAAATTGATTACTTTTGGATTACTTTTGATTCTTTTTGATTATTAGACTAATCGCCAGTAATCCTGATTACTTTTTGATTATTTTGTAATCGTAATCAATTATTAACTATTTTAACAAAAATAATCGTAATTGTAATCATTATTTCACCATTCAAAAAAAAGTAATCAAATTACTAATCATTATGATTACTAATCATTACTTAACAGGTATGATTTTACGTTTAACGTTTAATACTGAGTCAACTCAAAATTTCATATGCTTTTGTGAGTTATTTGATTTCTATACAAAACAATCAAACAACAGTAAATTTTTTTTATATATTTATGCTAACAGTACTTAAAAAACAAAAGAGAGTATATTACATTCAGTTGTTAGAGAATCAACAGTGCAAGCAATAACATTAAAAAATATTGATGTTGAACAACAACAACAAAAGCAAATTACATGTGAATGGACAGCGAAAACAATCAACTCATGCAGTTCTCTATTTACTATTCCTCTTGCAGTGTTTCTCTTCCAAGTTAATCAGGTTTCCTTAAGAGGGTGTCAGACTGATAGTGACCTATGCACTTGGTGAAGAAGACCCAAGCATTATAGACTGAAATATGAATATGAAATTTATTAAGAAATTTACTAAGAAATCGATTGTCTGCGAGCTCCTTAACTCTCCCTGTAGATTCTTTGATTTTAGGAAATTCTTTGCACTGAAACTTAACAAAAAATTAAATGAAGTAGTCTAGAAGTTGCATACTCTTTTAATAGAGGGACTATTTTCGCGGGTCAAGAACGGATCTTAAAGCAAGAACGGAAGTTTTTAATCCTTGAATGAAATATTGCGCAACCATGGAATAGGTTCAAAGCGGAGATCTATGTCATCGAAAAATGTGAGCAATTCATCTTAGATAAGAGATGCAAAATACATGACATACAAATACAATGTGATAGCCAAGCCGCCTTTTGAGCACACGGTTACTTTCTGCTGCTTTCTGTGTAGGAATTCTCAAGCGTGCGGGGTGGAAAAACTCACTAGTGAGTGTCTCGCACAAAACGTGTTTATATTGTGTATCTTGTTAGCATATGATATTAGATTCTAAATTCATAATGAAATCAAATGATGATGAGTTCGTATTTTATATCAAGCAATCCATAAGTAGAACATTGAATGTGTAAATCGTAGACAACCTGTTTACAAACTCTACTTCCAAGTAAAATCTCATAAATGTGATACAACTTAATGTCTACTAAACAATATATTGAATGATGATTGGTGATAAAAAATAATTACAAACTTTTAAATTTAAATTATTTTGTTATAAATTTTAATCAAATCAAGTTATTAAATAAAAATAAAAAAAGAAACGATAAAGTAACAGTAACAGCTAAACATTTGTCTTTAATCAATGCGAATAAAATGTTTCTTAAAGAAAAGAATCGAGAAATACTGTCGAAAACATTTAAGATTTATGGCACATCAATATGAAATGACATATACACACGCACATTTGAAAAATATTTTTCAATAGAAATAGAAATAAAATATTTTAAATAGAAAACGGGCATATTTTTTTATAATAATAAATTCATAATTAAAAACTTATAGACAATAAATTACAATTAAGCAAATCTAAAATCTAAATACTACACAATATTATCTCCTCCCACCACCACCAATGACAAAATAATCATCGTCATACAAAAACTGTTCAAGTTTAAAAATGTCGTCAAAGTCATTCATAAATTGTCCCCAAAAAAATTTAAAAATCCATATGAACGAATGAGCGTATCGGCAGCAAGTTTTGAAGATAAATATACACTTTGTTGTATAATGAAAGATAGATTTGTTTTAGTTGTATGTACATACATATAACATAACAACAATTAAGACAACAACACATACAATATACAAAATTGTTTCTCATTTTATTATATTTTATTTCTATTTTCTATCATTTTTTTTTCTTTTTAAACAAATTTAGCTCCGAGAAAATATGAAATAAAAGCAAACAGACCGCAAAAACAAGACCAAAACATTCAACGAAATGACGGGCACATCATAATAAACCAATAAAATATAAAGAAATACTCATTATTCAAATGGCATTATAATGACTGTGTTCACACTAGCCATTAAAACAAATCAAAAACATTTTATTTACCAATAATTTAAAAAGAAATAAATAATTTCAGTAAAATGATATAAAAATTTTAATTTCTAAAAATTTATATCAAGTATGGTATGAGACAGAGATCAGCAATGAGTATTCAAAAAGATAAGTAGAATCGTATCATACTCATAATTTCTGATACTTATATGCATTCATACTTATTTTAATATCATGGAACCTCTACTCATTTTCAAAGTTTAAAGTACTCATCATATTCATATTTAACAACATGTATGATGTTGTTGATTTTGACTCTCCATAACTCAACATATACACGAATCACAAAATAAGTATGAATCGCGTACGAACACTAAAATACTCACTAGATGGTTATGCGTTTGCTCTGATTGCTGCTCTGTCTTTTTTCTTTTTTTGTAAATGCAACAACAATTAAGGCTGTAAATTTTGATGAATGATTCGAGTCACTCGAATAATTTATAAGTATTTTTCTAAAGTTATGAATCTAAATGAGTAGGCTTATGAATCAAACATATTTCGAGTGGTATGAGTTTGATGTTAACGTTGTACACATACTCATTGCAACCTGTCCTTATAAATCAACGTTGTAGTGAGTATGAATGAATCAGAGTACATAGTTAAATTTCAATATTGTTGACTCGCTTATATTCAAAATTTCATGAGTGCTTATGAATAGCGGAAAAATGATTCATTGCTGGTCTTTGGTATGTTACAACAAACAAACAGAAATATACGTAAGAGGCATAGCTGCCAGATTTGACGATTTATCGTGATTTTGACTATTTTGTGCTCCAAAAATATCATATTGACGATATGACGATTTATATCCTTATTTTGACAATTTTAAGAAATTAAAAATTTACATCATTTTCTTTACTTTAGCTGAAGGAGCAAGAGCTTTGCAAGGAGTTAAATATTATATTTTTAAATTATTTATTGATGATACTACATAAAATGCTAAATAATCTAACACTATGTTCAGATATGTTGAGTCAATATTTGGTTAATTGAGTACAATATTTTAAGTGTTCAGGCGTAATAATATACGCAGTTCAGCTGCTTATTCAATATTCATTTGTCAGCTGGTAAACAAAACAGCTGGTTGTTTCAACAACATTGTTCTTATTTTGTTTTGTTGTTTTTTGTTTGTCGTTGTTGACATTTGAGTTGTCAGTGTTCGGTCACTAAACACACTTATTACAGTGTTGTATTTTAAGTTATACTCAATATTATAACAATTTGCGTATTTATTGCGCAATTATTAATTGAAACTTTATATAAGATATTGAGCTCAATAATGGCGTTTATTGCGACTTACGCAATAAAAGCGCCGATTAATAAAACACTTAAAAAGAAATGATCACATATTTAGAGAAAAAACGGTAAATTCTGCAAATATCTGCATATACCCTAACGTTACCCGGAATATAACAGCAATACCAAGAATTTAGGGTATAATTCCCATTTGCCTTTGCAGACCATTTTTAAAGATTCGAATATACATTCTAAGACCAAAGGCAAGTGCCATTATATTGTTATTCTTACGACCAACACTCAGGGGATGGCCCCTACTCATGCAGTGCATTGTGTTTGAACTAGGAAAATATGTTATGGGAATTAGGAAAGAGGGAGTAGGGTTTTTGGATACAAGATTTGAAACCATTTATACCATAAGTGACAGAAAAGACCTCTGCAGGAAGGGAGTTCCACATACGAATAGTCCGACTAAAGAACGAATTTTGTCTATAATGCAGTGTGCGATCCACTGGTCAATCGACCACAAATGGAGGTGCTCGCCGAGAAAAACGAGTGTTACGTAGAAATACATGATTCTCGGGAACAGTCCTTTTATTTCGCTCGAGCACAATCCGTTGTAGTAGCGATAGAACAGTGAAACACAAGCCACAATTCAACGATGCTCTAATGAATCAATGTAGTTGGATACCCTATCGTCATTAACGAGAACCTTTGCGTCTCCTGTATGCGTTCAATAAAACTCAAAACTGACGTTGAGGCACTGGCCCATGCATGAAAGTTGTATTCCATTCTCGGTCGGATAAACACATACACATAATTGGTCATTACAACCCTTAAGTCAGGATTACGACCTAGTTTCTCACACCACTTATGTTGTGTGCGTTAATTTTATGCATGAGTGGTGGGACTTACAGTTTAAAGCCGACTCCGAACGACAGATTTTTGAGAAACTTTTCATGGCAATTTTATTTACTCTCAGAGTTTTGGCTAGAAATCTGCTGAGAGGAAGTCGCCGAAGAAATATTTTTTCATATTTTGTTTAGTTGGAGATGCCTGACCTGGAGTTTGAACCGAGGCCTCACGTCTAATAAGCCAACATACTACCTGCTAGACCACGGCGACTTCAAGGAAAAACATAATTTATCTAAATTTGATTCGCAATAGGCCTCTTACCATAGCTGCCTGATAAATATAGCATCAAGTCGTCAAACATTCTCTAATTTGCGATCCTGCTGAATTGGACATCGAGAGCATCACACTAGTTGCTGAAAATGAAATCTCTCATGTTTCGCATTTCAGAAGAGACTTTGGATCTTTGTATGGAAACAAATGAATTTCTTGCAAACTGTGTACTATATGTTTAAGGTCTTTGTAAAAGTGCTTCCTATTTTCAATTTTAAAACCATTTGTGTTTGATAGCACTTTTTTCCAGTTCCCCTCCTATTTCTTTTTCTTTAACCCATTTTTGTTGTTCCAGCTGAGCAGATGATTGATTTGCTGTAGCAAATACCAGGATAATGGGGCTGCCATCCATCGTTGCCTGGAATCAACGCTCTGCGAGTATTTGGGTGTAGGTGCTGGGTAATCTTGCTGATTGCTGGGTTCCTAACGATTTTTCCCACTAGGTGGGGAAAGCAGCTGGTGAGGTGGCTTGTAAGATGGATTGTACTGAAGGCGGTGAAGTCATTTAATTTTGAAATTCGAAAACCATGATGAACGATTTTTTATCAACTCCATTGTGAAGTGAGAAGCTAGGTCGTAATCCTGTTTGAGGGTTTGCAGTGACAACAAATTATGTATGTACATATGTATCTGAGCTGGATTCTCGTCCAACAAGTCAACAATTTACCTATTGCACTACGAAGGCTTGTTAGAGAAGCAGAGCAGAGCAAAGGTATAGAAGTGTGCATCTATTTTCTTCAAGCCATTCACAGTCAACGGGGTAAAGATTTCATGTGAATTTAATGATTTTGTATAAAGAAAAACTGCAGTGCCTTACTAGGTAAAATTACCGTTTCTATAACCTCCCTCTCATCAGTTTTCTGGGGAAAAAGCTGTAATCGTTAGTAAGTGCCATAACAAATTGCGCAAATCGTGTATTTCGGAGTCGGCGTTAAAGTGATGACCCATGTCACTAATGGATAAGAAAATTAGTACCTGCAACATGAGTGTTACGTGCGCAAGGTTGTAGTTCTGATTGAAGGACTGTAATGGTGAATATTGTATGCATGTGTAAATCATATCGATTAGTCAGCCCAGTAAAAAAGTAAAATTAAAACTAAAAAGAGGTGAAGCAATTAGTCATATAGCTTGCTGACAAAGCTATTAAGTTTTATATTTATATAGCTAAGGAAAATATTGATGTCACAGTAGCCTAGTTGGTAGTGTGTTGGCTTATTAGACGTGAGGCCACTGTTCAAAAACCAAGTCCGAGCTCTCCAACAAAAAAAAAATGAAAAAATATTTTTTCAGTGACTTCTCGGAGTCGATTTTAAGCTGTAGGTCCCGCCACATATGGATGTAATTAACACACACAACATATGTAAGTGAAGTGAGAAGCTAGGTCGTAATCCTGACTGAATGGTTGTAATGACTAATTATATATGTAAGGAAAATGTCGTATTGATCTCTAACAAAATTTGCTAAAATGATTTCATTAATCTGTTGCTTTGCTATCGTATCTAAGACGTTGCTTAAAAATTTTTTAATTTTTTTTTTTATGAATTTGTATGCATAGTGTGAACACACTATGAATGTGTGATAAAATCTTTGAGACACCAACACATTTATTATTATTTAAGAGCAAAAAGCAAGCAAAAAAACAGAAATAAAACGTAATCATGATTATGATAAACGACGGCAATAATAATGATGTTTGCCAATGCGTTAATTTAACAAAATTAGATCACTAAACTTATGAATATGCAGTGACAATTAGCGTTTCTTTTGCTTTTCAATAAAAAGCAAATCTAAAAAAATATTCAACCAGACACAACATGTATTTGTCATATGAATTTGAATTTTTCATTTTTTTTTGTTGTTTTTGTTGTTTGTACGTTTCATGGTTTTTTTAAGTCTATTGAAAGAGATGAAAAAGATACATGACAGAAATATTAAAATTTATTGACATCTTAAATACAACATAGTTTAATGGAAACAACCAAAAGAAAATATTTACACACACACATACAAACATGTGTGTATTAAGAAGACAGATATTAATAAAGAGCCACGATATTAATAGTAATACAAGAGTATGAATGGCATGACATACATACATACATACATAGGTTTTGATGGTTTGCAATTCCACAGAGGTGGACAAACTATTTGGCAGATTTGTGAATTGTACCCCCACAATTCAGATGAAGCTGTTGACCACCTAAACGCTTGAGTCATAGTACAAGAATTTTCTCTGAAGTAACCTTTCCATCAGGAAATATTCTACAAATCGGTTCAGCTTTTTAGCAGCTACAGATAGGCAAACTTTAACCTCATGTAACATTGCACTTGTTAGGCAACAACACCTCTCCCCCACTTTTTTCTGTTAAAGTATTCCCAACTCTTTTAAAATTTTAAACAGAAACTACTCACCACATACTTCTTTCATCAATCCTATCTAGTCTATCTATCGTTTAAAATATTTATGTTGTCTGTCTTGTGTTGTAGCTTTGTAGCAACATTTGATTTGTTGTTCTAAATTTTGTCATTGATTTATTAGAATTTCTATAAGAAATCGTTTTCATTATTCAAAATTTATGACAACCAAACAGTATTAAAACATCTTAAGACAACATTTTATACACACACACAGATACATACAAACATACACTAATAGATACAAGCAATTTAAGACGAAAAAAAAAATAGCATAAGAGAGTACGAGTAATAGATGTCATAGTGTGAATAGCGTGCCAATACGCAACGGAGAGATGACAACGAACTTAAATATTTTAAATGAATAAAAAAAATTCTTTATACTACAACAAAACTAACTACATAACATTGTGGTGTTTCAGAGCATTGAAAGAATGTGATAATTCGCAGACGAATATGACTACAGATATGTGGTCGCAGTAGTCTAGTAGGTAGTGTAGTCGTGAAGTTATGGTTTAAGTCCTAGGTCAGACAACTTCAGCGAAACGAAATATCGAAATATCTTTGGCGACTGCCTCTCAACAAATTTCTTGTAAAAACTCTGAGAGTAAATAAATTTGTCATAAAAAACTTTCTAAAAAATCTGTTGTTTGGATTCGACTTTAAACTATAGGTTTCGTCCTCAGGAATAAAATTGACAACAAGTCGTGTGAGAAACTAGATCCTAATCCTAACTTGCCAATTATGAATGTATGGCTGCCTTCCAAAATGTTAGTTGCTTTGTGTCTGAACAAAGCCGCTGTACAAAATATATACAATGCCTTTGATTTCAAAATGTCGTCAATGTGTATTTTTAACGCAGTCAAAGAGTAATCAGGCATCGGATTTAAAGTTGATGCATTGTTTGGTTACTTTGCATATCTACATAGTTTATATACAGTAGAAGAACTGCATACAAACTTTGTATTGATAAATTTTGGAAGGCAGCCTATGTATGTTTTGATTTATCAGCACTTTAAAGTAAAGTTTAAAAAGCATGTACCATATTCCTCATATGTAGTCTCAAACTAAGTTTGATCTAACCTCATTGGAGGCTAATGCACAACAGAGATCAGCAATGAGTATTCAAAAAGATGAGTAGAATCAAATCATACTCATAATTTCTGATACTTATACGCATTCATACTTATTTTAATATCGTGGAACCTCTACTCATATTCAAAGTTTGAAGTGCTCATCATATTCATACTTAACAACACGTATGATGTTATTGATTTCGACTCTCCATAATGTTGAGCACAAAATAAGTATGAATCGCATACGAACGCTAAAATACTCACTAGAAAGTTGTAGGATTGCTCTGCTTGCTGCTCTGTCTTTTTTCTCTTTTTGTAAATGCAACAACAATTAAGACTGTAAATTTTGATGAGTGATCCGATTCATTTGAATCATTTATAAGTATTTTTCTAAAGTTATAAGACGCCGTAGTCTAGTAGGTAGTGTGTTGGCTTATTAGACGTAAAGCCAGGGTTCGAGCCCCAGGTCAGACATCAAAACAAAATACAAAAAGAATTTCTTCGGCGACTTCCTCTCAGCAGATTTCTGGCAAAATCTCTGAGAGTAAATAAAATTTCTATGAAAAGTTTCTCAAAAATCTGTCGTTCGGACTCGACTTTAGTTTGTAGGTACCGCCACTCATGTATAAAATTAACACACACACAAGTGGTGTGAGAAACTAGGTCGAAATCCTGACTAAAGGGTTGTAATAACCAATTATGTATGTATGTATGAGTCTAAATGAGTAGGCTTATGAATCAAACCTCTTTCGAATGGTATGAGTTTGTTGTCTACGTTGTACGCATACTCATTACAACATGTACTTATAAATCAACATTGCAGTGAGTATGAATGAATCAGAGTACATAGTTCAATTTAAATATTGTTGACTCACTTATATTCAAAATTTCATGAATGCTTTTGAGTAGCGAAAAAACGATTCAGTGCCAATCTCTGGTAGGTACCGTGTAGGCTTATTTGATGTAAAGTCACGATTCGAACCCTGGGTCAGACGTCTTCGGAGAAATGAATTATAAAGGAATAGTTCTTTGTCGAAAGCAAATTTCTGGCAAAAAATCTGAGAGTAAATAAAATTTTCATGAAAAATTTCTCCAAAATTTGTCGTTCTTTAAGCTGTAGGTCTAGCCTGTCATGTATAAAATTAACACACGTAACAAGTCGTGTGAGAAGCTAGGTCGTAATCCTGACAGTAGGGTTGTAATGACCAATTATGTACACATCATGGGTGGTGTGAGAAAGTAGGTTTTAGGCCTGACTAAAGGCTTGTAATGATCGATAAGGTAAGGTGTATTTTTGATGGTTTAAATCCCAAAACGGAGTTGACGAGTCAGTACCAGAAGCCCTGCTCATAAGTTCAGTCGAACTTATGCAATAATGTCTGCATTACTGCAACTATCTTTTGGAAAAATAATATAAATTTTTAAACTATGATTTCCCATACAATTCTGTTTAAACGAGGAATTATTTCAGGCGGCGATTTAATGTATTGTTACGTTTTTACCATTTAAAAACGTTTAAAATATGAGCTCGTAAATTGCAAATAAAATAAAAATAAATTTGTGTTTAGTTTTAATTAAAATTCTTTACTATTCGCACAATTCTGTGTGCCAATATTCACAGCTTGATGTAAACAACAACAATTGCTCTTCTTTGTTATTCTTCTGCTTATACCCTTAACATAAACAATAACAATCACTAAGCAATTATATGACAGGTCTTTGTAACGGAGATCGTCAAACCACAATTACTTTCTTCAAACGCGTTTTCACACACTGACTGAACTTTACTCACTTACTCGCCTGCTTTGCCTTGTCTTTTATATGGCAGGGTAAACAGTCTGATAAATGTTCTTGAAGGCGAACGTTCGTGACTTCGCCTTCTCGAAATCTCTATGAATGTAGACATCGTTGTTTATGTTTATTATTGTAGTGTTATTGGTATATTTTTGTTTACCATTTTTTATGCTGGTGTTTGTTGTACGATAATTTGTAAACAGGATTGTTTACTTGCATTGTTTTGTTTTTGTAGCTTTTGTTTGTAGTTTTAATGTTAAGTGAATCTTGATTTTTCATTTTCGTAACAGCATTAAAAATGTTATTGAGTTCTATTTTAGACTTCGTAAATTAAGATACTAAGCCATCACTGTCAGCTGTAAGAGAATCATTTTGTTTTATTCTAGAAAGTATTCTTTTACAGTCTGGTAATGAAATTATTACTGCTGTGAGTCTGCAATAAAACAAAGCCAAAATTATTTCCTTTTCGTTATCTCAACTCAATAAAGATGCCAAAGATGATGATGTTGGTCTTCTTCTTCGTTTTTTTCTTTTTGTTGTTGTTGTTGTTTTTGGTACTAAATAATGATACTCTTGCTGATGATGAGGATGATGGGTCCGATGGTTCTTTGTTAAATACTCACCCGGTGGTGATAAAATTCTGAAAAACACGTACCAGTAGACAACACCACCGAGTGTGGACACATGAAAATATTTCATCAGAAGTTTTTTTTTTCTTACTTTTTTTCATGAAAAACAGAAGAAAAAAAAAGAAAAAAAACCAGAAATAAAATGTAAAAGAATGTCATATTTTTCTACTACCTACGAGCGTATAATTTACCGCCATAGGCGCAGACTGTATGACAAACAGACGAACAGAAGACATTCATCCACGGCTACAAAAGACCAAAAAGACCAACGAAATAAAACGCTTTTGGTGTTTTTTTTTGTTTTTGTGTGTGTATTGGCACTGCTTGAGCGTTCCACTCTGGTCGCTGTTGATTTAGCGATTTATGAGTCCATTTAACGCTGTCATTATAAACAAAATTGCTACAAAATATTTCAATGTTTAACTGCTGCTGCTGCTGTTGCTGTTGTTGCTGCTGCTGTTGTTGTTCTTTCTACTCTTTTGAGTTGTTGTCATTTTATATTCAAGATTTTTTCTGTTTTTTTTTCTTTCAATTTATTTGGGAAACGATCAGTTTTGCTTAGTTGGTCGATATTTTTTGGCATTATGTGGCATTTTGCTTAGAATGGCATGTCATGGTCTATCAACAAATTGAAACCATTAAATTGACAACATTTTTAAATGTTTATTAATAATTAACAACAAAAAGAAAAAGAACTAAAAACGATTCGATAGTATATGTGTGTATTCAAGTTAAAAGTGCGCGTGTTCTATTATAAACTTTTAAGTGGAATGGCGTATAAGTATTGGCCAAAGTAATCATTCATTTTGTATTACAAAAACACTAATTCATGCATGGAGATTTAGACAGTCTATGTGAGTTGCAAAAAAGAATCTGGAATATGCGTCTTAACAACAGATTTACCTCAGTCTACGCGCTGCAATAGGTATACATGAAATAGAATCAGGATTTCTCAACATATTGTTATGAAAATGAAAAATCTAGATACTAGTGTTTTGCTTTTACATCGCTTAACATTAAAATTATAAACAAAAACTACAAAAACAAAACAATGCAGTAAACAGACCTGTTTACAAATTATCGTACTGCTTAACAAAAAACACCAGCCTAAAAAAATTGGTAATTATAAAAAATAATACAACAACAAGTCGACGTGGTCTATTGGGTAGTGTGTTGGCTTATTAGACGAAAAGCCAAGGTTCGAGCCCCAGGCCAAACATCAACATAAAATGCAATAACAGTATTTCTTCGGCGACTTCCTCTCAGCAGATTTCTGGCAAAAACTCTGACAGTAAATAAAGTTGCCATGAAAAGTTTCTCAAAAATCTGTCATTCGGAGTCGACTTTAAACTGTAGGTCCCGCCGCTCATGTATAAAATTAACACACACATAACTGGTGTGAGAAACTAGGTCGTAATCCTGACTGAAGGGTTGTAATGACCAATTATGTATGTATGTATGAATACAACAACAAACACCAGCATGAATAAATGTAAGCAAAGATGGTTACGTTTATAGAGAACCTTCGCCTTCAAGAACATTCATCAGACTGCAAATCAAAACTGGCGACTGAGTTGGTGAAGTTCAGTCACTCTTGTGTGAAGACGTTTGAAGAGAGTAATCGTGGTTTGAAGATCTCCGTTACAAAGATCTGTCGTATAATTGTCCAATAATTGCTGTTGTTTATGCAAAGGGCATAAACAGAGGAACAACAAACAAAGCAGTTGTTGTTGTTTACATCAAGTTGTGAAGAGTGGCACGCAGAATTGTGCGAATAATAAAGAATTTTAATTAAAATTAAACATAAATTTATTTTTATTTTATTTGCAATCTACGAGCTTATATTTTAAATTAATTAATATTTTTTTCGAGTTTTAAGTAAGTAAGTAAGTTTTGATTGTACTTTACTAATTGTGTAGCATTTTTGTAAAGTTTATGAAAATTTAACAAACAAAACTTTTACATTTGATATGAAGTATTTGTTCCGTAGGAAATTGAATAGTTTTTTTATGAGATCTGCTTAAAGACAAGACTCATTCGTATTTCATTTCTTACGACTTTAAAAAATTCTGTTTGGGAGAGGATTAGAACCCTAAACAGTTTGAAATGTGTTGAAAGACTTCATCGTGATTTTTACAAAACATCGTCCTTAAAACCATATTTTTGAAAAGCCTTACTTATCGAAGTCATCCAGACTGTTATTCAAAAATTTTTGAGCAAACTTTCCGACGTTATTTCAACAAATTAGTCAAATTAAAGTCCATCTCCATAAACCTTTGTATGCAATAATGATGATCATTTCACTCTTCTCCTTAGGTTAGTCAATCCATGTAGGTCGAATTTACATAATTAAGTTTTGGATGCATATACGAAATTCTTACTATTCGAGTTAATTTAGACGAGTGACTGACTACGATAGTCGCCGCAGTCTAGTAGGTAGTGTGTTGGTCAGACATCTTGAACGAATGGAAATATGAAGAAACATATATATTTTTTCGGCTATTTCCTCTCAACAGATTTCTGGCAAAAACTCTGAGGATTAAGTAAAAACTGCCATGATAAAGTTTCTCAAAAATACGAAAGATTTTTGGTGCCTCATGGTGTAGGGATGTTTTTCCTCTTCAGGAGTAGGTAGACTCGTTAAAATTGATTCCAAAATGACTGGAGAGTACTATGTAAATATTTTGAAAGAAAATCTTTACGGCAGTGAGTATGAAATGGGCTTGGGGGAGTTTATCTTTCGACAAGACAACGACCCTAAGCACACGAGTAAGGTCGCTAAAACATATTTTGAAGAAAATAATGTTGACAAATTTGAATGGCCTGCTCAAAGCCCAGATTTAAACCTCATAGAGCATCTTTGGGCTATCTCAGATGACAAAAACCCGATGGAGTCCAGAACAAATATTCAAACATTTTGGGAAAAACTGCAAAGTGAATGGAGGGCAATTCCTACAAGTACTTTGAAGAACCTTGCGTTAAGTATGCCGGAAAGATTAAGAGAAGTCATAAATAACAAAGGAGGAGCAACTTCGTACTAAATTTTGAAGTTATTTAATTATTTATAATATTTTCTAGTGAAGTGTTACTTTATTTTGTCACTTGAAATTCCTTATGTGCCATATAGTTTCTATTATAAATAGAAAATATAAAGAAAGAATTCAATGTTAAGTTCCCTATTAGATAAAATATTAACCGAATTAAAAATGAAACTATAATTTATAAACATTTCAAAGCAATAAACATATGCTTTAATCAAAAAACAAAAAATATTTCAAACCGCACTTATTTTGCCCGACAGTGTAGGACAATAGTTTGCGAAGAAAAGATGTCGTTATTAAATGTTAAATTTAAATCTTTTTATGTATAAGTGATACGAGAAGCCTTTGTTTTCCATATAAGGAAACTACGAGTGTAGAATAAATGAATCACAAATAAAAGTGCTATGCGAGAAATAAGAGTACTATGAGAAAATGCATTCTTTTCGGGTCATTCCATACCATTAAGTCGTTTGTCCTCTTCCTTAACTTATCCACGCCAGTATTGGGTCACTTCTTTGTACTTCGGACCAGTAGTCTTCGTTGGCTTCGCGTTAGCCGGATATCAGCGATGGATTCCTTCTTCTCAGCCTTCACATAATGTTTACGTTCCAAATTACAAGCTCGGCGTGAGAGAGCATCAGCCTTCCCATGTTTTAGGCCACTTTGTTTTGTTATTGGCAACAGTTCGGAATCATCTTAAATTTTCTTGCTTTTCTGTCTGCAGTCTTTTCTTCAGCCGTGTAAGTGTCTGGAGACTGTTCGGTTAGAAGATTAGTCTCTGTTTTCTGTACTTTCGACACATGATGTGTTCTAGTGTTCGTACGCGAATCATGCCTATTTTGTGCTTCATGTATATGTTGAGTTATGAAGAGTCGAAATCAACGTCATTATACGTGTTGTTACGTATGAATATGATGAGTACTTCCGACTTTGAATATGTATAGAGATTCCATGATATTAAAATAAGTATGAATGCGTATAAGTATCAGAAATTATGAGTATTATTCGATTCTAGTCATCTTTTTGAATACTAATTGCTGTACTCTGATCAGCACTGACTCTGACTCAGACGACGTATACATGTCGAACACCTAGAATTACCAAATTGAAGTTTAAACAACGAATCTGATTTACATACATACATACATAATTGGTCATTACAACTCTTCCTCAGTCAGGATTACGACCTAATTCTCACACTACTTATGTTGTGTGTGGTAATTTTATATATGAATGGCGGGACCTAGAGTATAACATCGACTCCAAATGACAACATTTTGAGAAACTTTTCTGGGAAATTTTATTTGTCCTGAGAGTTTTTGTCAACGAAGAAATATTTTTTTCATATTTCGATATTGGCACAGAGACCTCATGTCTAATAAGTCAACACACTATACCTCGGCGATTTACGAATACATAAATTATTTCGTACTTATAATGGAATGAAGTTTTCCTAAAACTGTTTCGTAAAACTGTTAACACTTAAATTGAAGTCTCTGTAGTCTAGTAGGTAGTGTGTTGGCTTATTAGACGTAAAGGCTATGGTTCAAACCTCACGCCAGACATCAAAACGAAAATATGAAAAATATTTCTTCGCGGCTTCCTCTCAGCAGATTTCTGGCAAAAACTCTTTGAGTAAATAAAAATAGCCATGTAAGGTTTCTCAAGAAATCTGTCGTTCGGAGCCGACTTTAAATTGTAGGTCCCGCCACTACCGCTAGGTCGTAATCCTGACTGAAGGCTTGTAATGACCAAATATGTATGTATGCATGCGGTAACACTTAAATTGTCTGCAGTGGACCGCATTGAAATAAATTTCTTCATATATTTCACATGTTGTCCACATTTATTCAATTTTTAATTTTTATTTAAGCATGAGAAATCCCACTTGTCACATGGGACGCTTCTTTCGACGGCATGGATCATTTCGAATTAAACCAGGAGGTTTCAGGCCATTAAACAAACAAATTAAAAAATATGTGAAAATAATCAATTGTTGTTGCTGCTTCGGCTGTTTCGGCTGCTTTGGCTGCTCATGATGATGTTGTTGTTTTAATTGCATTTGTCAATTTAAATCAAATCGACTACCTACACTTGTTTTGCAAAACATTAACGAAATTTACGATGGCCGGGTGAACAGTGCCATTATCGTAATTCAAATTGTTTGTCTTTTATGGCTCAGTCTCATCAAAATTTGTGCATACCCCCCCCTGCTCTGTCTCTGGAATTGCAAAATTTCTTTTTTTAAAATTTTACGTTTTTTTTTTAACAATGATTTAAATGAAACATTCATACATACATACATACATATGTATGTACGTATGCGATGTTTTTTTTTTGTTGTTCATATAATGAATTCAAAATGAATAAAAATATGAATACGTCTTCCTTTTTGGACTGAATAATGAGTTTTTTTTTCTGCATTTTCTTTGTGGCCTGTAGGGGCAACAAAAAAAAAAAAAAATACAAATTTTTTTTTGGCTGTTGTTTTGACGAACATTTCAAGAAATTTTATGATAATTGCTGAGCATTTCGGACATTTATGAATTCCCGGTAATTAAAAGACAAATAATGCTGGTATGATTGGTGTTGGTGTTGATATCTTTTAGCCGTTGATGTTTTCCGTGATGTCTTTTAATTGAGACAGACACATCAATTAATGTGTACAGCGTATAGAAATGAACGAAAAATAGATGAATTATGTTAATGGGTATGGACATGTTTATTATCTTGTATTAATAAAGAAAATAATAATTATTATTCCTGTTTTTTTGGAAAGAAAACATACACATTTTTTATATTTATTAACTGTGAACTCGGGAATAACAATAAAAATTTGAACCTAATTAACCCGCTGAGTAATTTTATGGACCCGTAAAAATCAACAGAAACAAAATACAGAGGCGCTAGAAGGAGAAAGAAATTTCTGCTTATTATGGCTGTATAGGCCAGCTTCATGACGAACGGTATCTATTCCCATAATAATTGAGTACCTTTCTATAGTAGTGTTCCTGCCAATGTCTGACCTCTCTTTAGTTAGAAATTGAATTTGGAAGATATGTATTCATCGATTAAAATAAGGTTTTCCTGCAAAAATCTTGATGCTTGTTTCAATTGCTGCATTAACCAGAGACTCGACCGAAATACTCTATAAGTGATGCTTGTTTCAATTGCTGCATTAACCAGAGACTCGACCGTAATACTCTATAAGTCGCTTATCTTCCCCGTGATTGTCTATGCCGTGGACGTAAGGACGCTCCTATGCATCGCTACAGGCAAGGTTGTATTCGACTGTAAAGTTATACGCAAGATCTTCGACGCAGTGTGAGTTGACGCTGGTTTCTGCTTTCGAGGTAGCAAGCAGTTATATGAGGGCCTCAACAACATTAACGAGTTCCGCTGGCTCGGCCATATCCTTGGTATGAAAATGCATGTTGACGCCAGAAACAATGGGCACACGATTAGAGATTGGACTAAAAATATGCTGAATTTTAACGTATGAGATATTGATCTGCTGTTCTCGAAATATCGGATGGGACATCTATCGGCTTAAATTTAAAGCATCGGTTATTTCGAGTCTGGCAATATTTATGTCATTCTATTCTGTCACAAAATTCAGTATATTCTCTCCACTAAACGTAATAAATCAATTTTCACTTAAGCAATGTTGGGATTTTTTGGAAATTTGAAGCAACGAGAAACTGCACGATGATGCAATTTTGCAAAAAAAACATCTTTTCGTATGAAGCTCATTTTCATCTTGGTGAGTACTTTAATAAGCATGCTTGCCATATTTGGGGCTCAGAAAACCTACACGTGAACTTACAGAAGCCAATGCACCCATTAGCAGTGACTGTTTAGTGCAATTTGTTGAGCGTTGGCATTATTGGTCCATATTTCTTTGAAAATAAGGACGGCGCAACCATTACGGTCAATAGAGACAACTGACAACTGGGAACCGATTTTTTTGTAGTCGCTCTTCATGGTATGGGTGTGAACGATTTTTGGTTTCAACAAGATGACGCAATTTGCAACACATTTCATGCCACAATCCATTTATTGTGTCAAACGTTTGATGGGCGTTTAATTAGCTGAAATGATGTCAATTGGCCTCCAAGAAGCTGTGATTAGACGCCGTTGAACTATTTTCTGTGGTGCGCCGTTAAAGAAATGTGTTATGCCGACAAACCAAAGACAATTGAGCACTTGAAAGCCAACATCCGTGATGCCATTGCCGAGATACGAAAATGGGTCTGATCGAATGAGGTACCGTGAGGCCAGCCCAGGCCGCCATATAAATGAAACAATATTCCATTTCCAACCAGAACAATTGCACTTAACAACAAAAAAATAAATTTGGCAAAATTTCAAAATTCAAATGGCCCACCCTATACTAGTATTTTTATTGTATTGACCTCAATCTATATGGGGTATCTTTGCAATGATTTCCCAATTCTTATTGCTCTTGTAAGCTTCAAAATGAAGTTCGACAGCAGCAAGAATAACTCCCCGTCTATTACTTGTTGAACACCCAAAGAAATTCGTCTTTAATGTTTTAATGTCGCACAGGTTCCAAGTATGTATTCAGGTGATTCGTTCTTATTATATATTCTATTCTGGAACATATACTCCTTGAACTCACCATGCACAGTAAAGTGCCAGTTATTTCTGGATACATACGAGTACATACATAATGGATCATTACAACCCTTCAGTCAGGATTACGACATAGTTTTTCACACCACTTATATTGTGTGTGTGAATTTTATACATCAGTGGTGGGACCAGATTTTTTGTGAAACTTTTCATGGCAATTTTATTTACTCTCAGAGTTTTTGCCAGAAATCTGCTGAGAGGAAGTCGCCGAAGAAATATTTTTTCATATTTTCGTTTTGATGTCTGAACTCGGGCCTTGCGTCTAATAAGCCAATACACTGCCTACTATTCCACGGCGACTTCAATGAAAACTTTTCTCATATCTGTTGTTCGTTCATGATAAAACTAACACACACAACATTGGTGATGTAAGAAATTAGGTTATGCTGCAGACTAAAGGGTTGTAATGTAATGTAAGAAAGTGTGTGCAGGAACTGCCTTATTAATTCTGCTTTCGAAGTTCCACTTCTCTCTGTTTTCATGCTTCGAAGGCATTGATATTTTTCAAGGCGCTGCACTAGAGTTTGTGGAGGACATAGAGAAACTTATGTTGAAGGGTTTATTCTTTGTAGACTCTGAAGTTTGTGGACAAAAATCTGGCCACTCATTTGGACCTTAATAAGCCCTTATTTTAATATAACACGCTTTTTTAGCAATTGAATAACCTCGGTTTAAAACTGCTAATTAACAGATATGAGTAGGATATTTCAAAAACTAACGAAGTCAAAAACAATTTTCTGCAGTTCTATTGGTTTTCAAAATTCTAGTTAAATGTAATGCGATTAAAAATGCTGGAAAAAAAAGATTGGTTAACAATATTTCATATTTTTCAATACCTCGACATTTGAAAGAAGGTGAGATAAGTCGGTCTTTTATCAAATTTAGTCGTGCTTAACCATTGTCACATAACCCAAGTTTTGATGATAAATTTCGACTTCGAAATATTAACCCCAACAAAATTCTTCAATTCTTTATCTCAACGTTCAGTTCCAATAATCTTAAGTAATTAAATACAAACATTTTGTCAATTTATTGCTTGTAGTCTTTTATAGAAACTAGTCTTCAGCAATCCCTCCTATATTTCATTGACTTTTGTAAACACGAAATAATTCCCACAATGTAAATCAAACTTAAATTGCTTCATCATTTTAAATTATCATTAAGCTGAAGACATTCTAATTAGAAACTGATTTTTTTAAATACATGCTCGTATATGCTTCTGGTTCAATTTTATATTCTAGAAAAATAATGTCGAGAATATCATGTGTCAGACTGTTGCAGAAGTCATTTAAAAATTTGTGTCTCGTTGTCACAAATAATGCTCAAATTGTGCAATGAGTCCGACAAGCAATTTTTGCAAGAGAACTTTAACACACATTTAAAGTTGAGTGAGTGAACGAATAAATGAATGAAATGAATGAAAGTATGTATGAAATGGTTAAGATTATTCGAATCGAGTATTGTTTACTTATGTATTGGGTCTTCCAAGAGGGGCTTTCGAAATTTGACGGTTTGACACCCGTCAAATTAGTTGTCATTTATTCATTTTGTTTTGTTAAATCATCATGGACGACCATAGAGCAGGACATGTACTCGCTGAATGGACTAAAGAGCACAATTTTTTATCGAAAAATCATCTTCAGTGCCCGTTTCTGGTCGTATTTGAGACGATACCAATCCACATGAGATCCTAGAGCGTCGAAAACATATCGAAAAAGTCACTGTTCAGTGTGGATTTTGAGTTGGCGACGTCATCGTTTAATATTTCTTTGAAAACCATATTCGCCAGACCTTCACTACCAACGGCCAACGCTGTAGATCGGTAATCATAAACTTTTTTGGTCTGAATTGGACGATTTGGATACGAATGACGTATGATTTGTGGGTGTGGTCAACGTGGTGATGTAAACTGTAAACCGAAATAGCATTACTCGCACTCATTACTCCTAATCCCGATAGACCGTTTCTTGTTGGGTTTTTTAATTCGCAGGAGTATGCATAAAACCTCGAACGAGCGTCACTTAACAAACCCATGTCAATGGTCAAATGCAGTTTGATTTATGCGCTGGACTCATAGGAAATTGAAAATTTTAGATAAGGTTCGCTCAGTCAAACCATGGCGGACATTTGAACGATATTATATTCCACACATAATACACATAGGACCTTCCAAGGGAATGAAAAATGTGGATAACCTCCTACACAGGTTTTGTTTTATTTAAATTTAAAGATGATAACCTATAGGCGCATGTCGAAAAGCCATTAATATCGCGTAGACATCAGTAAAGTAAAATTAATCGAATCAAAACTAAGAGCATTTTAATTGACTTCAGCTTATTCACCACCGACAGTGTACGTTTGTACGTACGTACGTAATTGGTCATTACAACAGTTCAGACAGGAATACGACCTAGCTTCTCATATCACTTATGTTGTGTGTGTTAATTTTATACATGAGTGGCGGGACCTGGAGTTTAAAGTCGACTCCGAACGACAGATTTTATTGAGAAAAATATTTCATGATAAATTTTTAGAGTTTCATCAGAATCTTTGCCAGAAATCTGCTGAAAGGAAGTCGCCGAACAAAAATGTTTTCATATTATTGTTGGAGATGTCTGACGTGGGGTTTGAACCGTGGCCTTACGTCTAAAAAGTCAACACACTACCTACTGGACTACGGCGACTTTACCGACAGTGTAGCTTCATATACGTTTCTGTTTACAGCGCCCGATTTTACTCGGTTTATCTCCTCTGTAATCTTTGGCAGTAAAATCCAATGAGGAAATACAGCGATTATCTTAGGTATATATCAGATATCAGCAATGAATCCTTTTTTCACTACTTATAAGTACTAATCAAATTTTGAATAAAAGTGAGTCAACAATATTGAAATTTAACTATGTAGTCTGATTCATTCGTACTCACTACAACGTTGATTTATAAAAACTAATACCATTCGAAATATTATTATGAAAATGGAAACGGTGTCCATCGTTAAACATTAAAATGAACAAAAGCTACACAAACAAATACAACGAACTTGTTACAGGTAAACCAACAACATCAGTATGAAAGAAAAGGGGATAGACAAGTAAGCGAGAACGCAACAACAAGCAATGTGTTCAAAGTACACAAACAATAAAGTCGCGATAGAGTTCTCGAGAAGGTGAAACCCCGAACGTTCTACTTCAAGAACCTTCATCAGACTGATTACGTGGGCGTATAAAAAGGAAAGACAAAACAGCAAGGAGTAGTAAGAATTCAGTCAGTCGTGTGTGAGGACGCGTTGCGTGTGAAGAAAACAGTCCTGGTTTGAAGATGCTCGTTATAAAGATCTACCGAACATTTGTTAGTATGTACGCGAACAGAAGTGTAAAAAAGAATAACGAATAAAGCAAATTGTGGTTGGATTTATCAAGTTGTTAACGGTGACACACAAAAGTAGTGCGATCAATAAAGAGTTTAATTGAAACTAAACACATATTTGTTTTTATTTTGTTTGCAATCAACGAACTCATATTTTAAACGTTTTTAAAAAGATAAAAACGTAGCAATATGTTTGATTCATAAGCCTACTCATTTAGATTCATAATTTTAGAAAAATACTTATAATGCTACGAATAACTCGAATTATGCATAAAAATTTGCAGTCTTAGTTGTTGTTGCAGTTGCAAAAAAGGAAAAGACACATAAGCAAAAAAGACAGAGCAGGTGGCAGAGCAAACACACAACCTTCTAGTGAGTATTCTTGTGTTCGTACGCGAATCATGCTTATTTTGTGATTCGTGTATACGATGAGTATGGAGAGTCGAAATCAACAACATCATACGTGTTGTTAAGTATGAATATGATGAGTACTTCAAACTTTAAATATGATTATACGTTCCATGATATTAAAATAAGTATGAATGCGTATAAGTATCAGAAATTATGAATATGATTTGATTTTACTTATCTTTTTGAATACTCATTGCTGATCTCTGGTATACATCCTACAGCTTACACAAACCTTTCTTATTTCAGTTCTCGGGTAATCGATAACCAGACAACATTTGCTAGCGCATCAGACTGCAGTGTCACAAAATATCACAAATTGAGTAGAAAATTTAACATGAAGGGTGGCTAGTGGGATTCTAGTAGTACATCATAATCGTTGTCATACACTCCAACAATAACAACAATTTAAAAATAATTTTTTTTTATTTTAAAATTTACAATGGCACTCTCGGTAGGTCTCAGTTGTTCACAAAAAATCTGTGAAAATTAGAAAAAAAAAATTACGAACAATAACAACAAAAACTAAAACATTTTCAAGTGTAAAATACAAATTGTAACACACACACAGACTCACACTTACACATACATGCAAACAGCTATCAAATAGATTTTTAAATATTAAAAAAAAACAAAAAAAATTCACAAAATGATTACAAACTTGGTCGTCAAACACAACACAAAAATACTCTTTTTTTCTGTTAGACTGACACCCTTTTTTTACTACCCACTTTAGGTTCTTTACACTCCTTATGCTGTGTACTCGTTAATCTCCATGTAAATTTAAATGTAAATGTGTACGGGTAAGTATGTAGGTGGTGGGGGGCTGCTGTTCAATTATTATTTTTTGACAGTCAGTGTGCATGAATATTGTGGAACTAATAAAAGTCCAATCTGGCTGTGTAACTGTTTAGACTGTCATTATTTGAAATTCATGTGAGGGCCATGTAAATGTATGAATGTATGCACGAGCGAGTATAAGTGTGTGCCAGTATTTTCCGTGTCTCTCTGCCCTCTCCAACCAAATATTTGGATGAAAAAAAATTGTATAACAATGCCAAATATGACAGTTAAATGTTACAAAACATTTTTTAATTTTGTTTTTTTCTTTATTCTCTATTTTTGTTCATTTACCAAATGAGCAAAAGTGCTGAATGCAAAAATAAATAAAAAAAAGGGGGGGGGGGGGGTGGGTAGGTATAAAAAAATGTACTTTTCGTTGGTGCTCTTATTTTGTTTTGTATGCCAATCTAACACTTCATGTGCGAAAAAACGTCAAAAAGTTTCCAACTCACAATTGTTTTTAAAAAAAATTATATTTTTTTTTGCTGTTGTTGTTGTTGTAATTGTAACTGTTGTACTCTTTTTTCCTTTCAATGGGAATTTTTTTATCACAATGTTGTAGGTTTAATACATACTCTGTGGTACTTAACATATAGAGTTGCCTGATGGGAAAATATTCGTATTGTTTTTTGTATTTTTAATACATGTGTACTCAAAGGGATTTTTATTTATCAGTCATATTGACCAACTTATGTAGGTTCAAAGTTCAATATGTCTAATCTTCCTTTTGAGCTTATTAAACAACTGTAATAAATTATTACAAATTTGGTAAATATAATTTCGTTTACGAATCATGTGTAATCAACATTGAAATTGAGAATTGCAAACGCGCTCCTACTTGTTGAGTACTCTTGGAAAATATCGGAATTGACAGACTTGAAGTACTTGCCTGCTTTGGTTTGTTTAAACTGGACTTAAATCCTCACATTACACTATTTGCGTAAACCAGACTAGTATTTAAAGACAAAAGTTACTGTATGATTATCTTGTTTTTGTTGCAATATTTTGAACATGGCATGAAGAATTTATTAATTTTAACACCAACATGCATTGACCAAGCGAGTATTCTAAGAACTTTTAACATTTTTAGCAGTCTTGCACTTTGTCTAGGCTGGTGATATCCTATCACACGCAACTATGCTTTACCACCTTAAAGGTGGTATGAAGACTTCGACCTGCATTAAATAAATTAGTTTTTGTAAATATACATTGCTATTTAGAAGCAATTCTGCTGAGAGCAGGTCGCCGTAGAAATATTTTTCATACTTTATTTTGTTCGAGATATCTGAGCTGGGGTTTGAACCGTGGCCTCATGTGTAATAACACACTACCTACCAAACTACAGCGATTTCAACTCTTTTAACAGGAAGACTAATTCTCGTTGAAAGCAAGAGGGTATGTACAATTTTGCTAAATTCTGCTTGACGGACTCACTGACTTGCTTGGCCATCCATCCAACGCACAATATCGATTCTCACAATCCATTGTCTTTTGTAGAAGGCATGCCAAAATGCAATTCCGGCAAATGACTTTTATAGGAGCTTTGAGTCTGCTCTTTTCATAAAAAGATTGGAGATTTTTGAACTTTCTCTTCCTGATATCCTTGATCGAGATGTCAAATATAAAGACGGTTGTAATTGCAAGATCTATTGCGCATTGTTTAACTCTGTTGCCTAAATGCAGCTCTAAATGGTACCTCTTCCTTCAAGGGGGTCCGCAGCTACATTATCTACCCTAACGTAGGTCATTAGGTGCAAACTCGAAAGTTCGAATCTCATCCTGACATCTTGAATAGCAATTTCTTTCGCCTAACCTCTGAGCTGTATCTAGTTAAAGTTCTGAGCAATTGAACTTTTACCCTCTGGCAATTAAATGTTGTGTGTATGTAATGAATGTCTTTAAAAATGGTTCAGAGCCGATTCTGTTTAGCAGCGTTTACTCAGGTGACAAACAAACATGAACATTTTTTGAATAGCCCGTCTGTCTTTTTAAATACATAAATAGGTCACTATTTTGTGTACAATGGATTTAGAAATTAAGTGATTATATTTTATTTCTTTGAAATTTCATGCTACATTATGTTGATGCGTATTCTAACAGAATAATGATCGTAAGTACACTCCAAAGTGCACTAGATCGAAGATTACAGTGTCAATGCATTATACTGGGCTGCATTGTCTTCAGAGCCAAATCCAACTGAGAGCTTTTGGAATACAGAATATCAATGATCAAAGAAAAGTGTCCCACAAGCTTGTAATAAGTTTTAGAAATTAATTCAATCTGAATGATATGATATGATACTGGATTCGGTATGTAAAAATTTTGTCTATCATTTTTAACCAACAGGGTAGTTTTTACAGAATATTAACCACTCTAGAATAAGATTAAAATATCTATTAAAACAAAATCAATGTGATCAAATACGAAGAGCATCCAACAATTTATTCTGTCTGATAATTCTGTTGATGCTTAGCATCTTTCATATACAGTGTACATCAAAATTCTCAGTACCCCAATATATTTGAGCAATTTCATGAGTTTAAGCATAAGCAATGTAAAATAGATTGTTTAGGATGTTTACATACTCTTTTTTATTCATGTTTTCTTCAATAAATTCCAAACTGTCCACACTTGGTATCGACACACGTCCCCACAGTACCCAGACCACGATCAACTGTTTCGCGCAAGATTTTTGAATTGAGCTCAAGGAATTGCTAAAATATATTGGGGTACAAAGACTTTTGCTGTCCACTGTATATCGGCAGATTTATTTCAAAAAGTTATTTTTCTCATGACAATACCCTCAGGTAGCGATATCGAACAAAGATCTGAATATTCAACTGCAATCTAAAGTGAAACATGTTCGCACCTTTTGACAAACTTTGTTCTTGCAGAATATGGGAAATCGTTTGCTCTGCACATGTTAACAATAAGGCATTCTGGATTGCTACGTAATAAACTTTCCTGAAAATCGTAATACGTGCTGGTAGTTGGCACTGAATAGGACTAAAGAAGTACCCAAAAATCACCAGGGGGTACTAAAAGTATTGTGGCATATTGAAATTCTCAAGCTATTAGAAGACTAGAGCATGCATGGAAAAGAAAGCTGGGAAGGTTAGGTTAGGTCCGAGTGAAAGCTCTGTTATCACAAAGTTCACTTGAGCACGCATAGCGGCCCGTTGTGATGCCACGGGTGAACGCAGTCCCTGTACTAACCAAGTTCCACCAAAATCAGGGAAAAGGTAGAAGTTGGTCAGCGCAAGGGCTGCACCAGCTGGGAAGAATGCAGAACTAATTGAATGAAATGTGATTGCAGTCAAACAAACTCCCGGTAATAGGATTTTTAAGAAAATTTCATTCAAATTATTGCAGTACTAAATATATATAACACTTGTCCCTCAAGAAGGTAATGTGTTGTATTATTAGAGATGAGGCCACGGTTCAAACTCTAGGTCAGACATCTCCAACAACACGAAATCTGAAAAAATATTTTTAAGGCGACTTCCTCTCAGCAGATCTTTTGACAAAAACTCTGAGAGTAAATAAAAATGCCATGAAAAGTTTCTCAAAAATCTGACGTTCGGAGGTGAATTTTAACTGTAGGTCCTACCGCTTATGGATAAAATTAAAGTACACAACATAAGTGTGGTGTGAGAAGCTACGTCGTAATCCTGCCTGTAGAGTTGTAATTACGAACTATGTATACTTGCCCCTCTTCTACTTTGACTATGGAATGTTAGGGGAAATTCTTATTCAAAAAATCTATAACAGAGATGTAAGCAATAAACACCATTTCCGAGTTAAAGGAGCAGCGTGCTGTAGTGGTGTTTGACTATAAAACTAGAGCAATACAGGTTCAAACCACGGAGTAATAAAAAAATTTATTCATGTTTGAAAAATTCCCCCAAAGAGAATTAGAATTAAAAACAAACAACAGGTCGGACAGCGGCAACTTCTTTGAGAAAGAGTGGGAGTAAGTTTGGTTTCTCACAATAATATTACCAATCACAATTCCTGCATAACAAATATTCTTACATCTGGCAACAATGCTTGGAGAAGAGAACTGAGTTTTTAATTTTGGCTTATCCACCAACATACATATTTAGGATAAACGTCAAATCACAATCACTGATATGTTGTGCTAAAAAAAACCAAACGAAATACGACAGACATTTTTAATTTTTCATATTTTGTAGACATAATTGAGATATAAATTCTAAAGTATGAGCAAATAAATATGAGAACTACATATACATACATATGTATATTGAACATTTCACGCAAAAAAAAAATAAAAATAAAAATGCTTAATAAAGCAACATATGATGATGCTTTTAAATTCAATGATTTTTTCTTTTATCAAATACTTTGAACGTAAAGTCTTGCAAATATTGACGAACAATTTTTAAAGACAAAAACATTGAAAGCGACTGTTAGAATAGAATGCTGAACCAAAAGTATGGACGACGGACCATCATAAATATTTGTAAGATACTAGCAAGGACTAGCGATACATAAATTTTACCGTTAACGTCAAAATTCTAGAAATTATGGTTATACTTGGATATTTTTTAATTTTTTTTTGTTTTTCTGTGTTTTTACTTTAAAAAAAACTATGAAGAGACAGCCAAAAATAATATCCAGGGGAACGTACATATGAAATATAACAGCAGCAACAACAATGAAACATTCATAATCAAATTTATGGCAAATAAGAAAAATGTTTACTCGTTACATTCATTATATACTATATGGAGAGAGAGAGAGAGAAAGAGAGAGAGAGAGAAATACTATACCGAACTGATATAAAGTCATGTGTCCTGACAATACAGTGAACGAAATTTAAATAAGAGCATTAAAAGCCAGTTCCGGGTTCAAGGTTTGGAAAGAAATTTGTGATGTTTACTATCATAGAGGGTGTGTTTTTAACAGCTTGAGAATCCAAAGTAATACTACAAGCGAAATCTTGTGGCAGATAATTTGATGTCATTTATTTCTGAAATATTTGTGAGACAATTGTCCGTCACTGGTACTACGTCACTCCACTCCATTTACTACACATACAGACATACACAATTGGTAATTACAATCCTTCAGTCTGTCAGAAGTGACCTTTGGAGGCGCTATGATTGAGTCGAAGAAGGCCATAAAATACTTGGGTGTAATTATCGACAACAGGTTGAACTTCAAGGGGCACGTAAAATTCATCGGCGAAAGTTCATCTGTAACCCAGGTAGCACTGACGTGGATGATACTATATAGGATGACCAAATACATTTAAGTCGCGGTAGTCTAGTAGGTAGTGTGTTGGCTTATTAAACGCAAAAGAGAGGATTCTAGCCACAGGCCAGACATCAAAATAAAATACAAAAAAAGTATTTCTTCGGCGACTTCCTCTCAGCGGATTTCTGGCAAAAACTCTGTGAGTAAATAAAATTGCCATGAAAAGTTTCTCAAAAATCTGTCGTTCGGAGTCGACTTTAAACTGTAGGTCCCACCACTCATGTATAAAATTTACACACACAACATAAGTGGCCTGAGAAACTAGGTCGTAATCCTGACTGAAGGCTTGTAATGACCAATTATGTATGTAGGCAAATACATTGAAGAGGAGGATAATATCGAGGTTATAAATCTCCACACTCTCTCCGTGGGGAGAACGAGAAGGAAACTGTCCTCTGTGTATCCCCTAAGTGTAATTAGACAGATAAGAGGTTTGAGGACAGTGTCTGAGGAAGCTGTACTGGTATTGGCGAAAATAATACCGATAGACTTATTGGTGGTCGAGAAGAAGCGAATATACTTTCGCCGCCTCGAGTACCCGGGACAAACAGCGGCTATAAAAGCGGAGAAACTAAGAACCTCCAAATAGCGGTTACGATGGGAGAAAAGTTTAAATTGAAGATGGACATTTCGCCTTGCCCCTAATATAACCTCTTAGATTTAGAACAAACATTGCGAGCTGAATTTCTACGTGACCCAGTTCCTAACTGGTCATGGATGCTTCAGGAAGTACCTGCACAGATTTGGACATGACAGCTCCCCTATATAATAGAGAGGTCGCAATTTGATTTAACGTGACAAAGCTTTAAAGCTAACCAGTCCCGCGGGGGGAGAGTGGTTGAAGGATATAGGGTTATAAGATAAAGGTCTAGTACTGCTGACAAAGGTTCTTTGATTTGGTCCTTTCAAGGCAGACAAGCTCGTCCTCTACGCCGACTTTCGATAATCCACTCATCAAATAGCCTTTTCGTCGATGCATCCATTTTTATTCGAGCGACATGGCCGAGCCATCGCAGTCGCTATATGTAAGTGCGTTGCTCAACGTCCATGTCGTTGAGGGTTTCATACGGCTCGGATGCAGAACTCAGCACCAACTCGCATTGTATCGAATAACTTACATAAGACTTTCCCTCAAATACTCTCAAGGTTATCTTATCTTAATAGCGTACCTGCTTCTATGCTAAAAGGAATTGAACTGATTGACTTGTAGAACATAAGTTTCGTCGTACGGGAGAGACCTTTGCTGCAACTGAATAGCAAACAAGGTATAGTTTCTTATAGTTGTATACATGGTCGAGTCTTGTCTTGCTGTGTTCAAGTTGACACGTATTTTGCTCGTGACCGCTCATGGATGGTATACTAGCACACGCTAGATGTCCAATGTCAGTGTCTAATGTCTTGGACTTAAAATTTAAGTTGAGCTCAGGGATTCAAACGCACCAATCTAATGAAAACTACAACACAAGCTTAGTATAACTTTATAGTTTTAATCGATATTTCCGCGACCTTTTCAAGACTACAGGAGCAATATTTGCTTAAGTAAGAACTTTTCTTTGTCTTGATGGTAGTTTTGAATCAAGAAGAGCAAAATTACAGCAGAATGATCAAGAAATGAATTGAATTGGCCAGAAAGCCGGTTAGATTGATTGCAAAATGGATAAAGTGCTCTGTGAAGTTCGTAAGCAAATTTCCACAATTTGAAGGTATTGTTCTGGTGTTAAACGATTAATAAACAGTTGCTGAACCTCTCTGAATAGAAAGCTTAAGATTTCCAGTGTAAAATTTTTAAATTAACATTTTAATTTCCATCCTCACTATTATAGGAAGCGAAACTATCCATAATTTTGAAAAGTGTATACTGGGCGGGTATATCTACAAAAAGAGTTCGTGTAGATATAGTAAGAGTCATACGATAGTTAGTAGATCTCAATTTCCTTTTTTTGGATTTAATATTGCTTCTTGCGAGATCATAAATAGGTCATCGAATGGAAGGGTTATAGTTTCGATGACACCCGAAAGAATGATAGAGTTTTTATACACAAGATCTGCGATGACACAAGTAAGGACAGGAATAACACACGTTGTTGCCACAAGATATTGCCTAAAAGCGGGTCTTCTCCAGCATCAATGTGATCTCTGTTTGTGAATGAACTCCTGAAATTGCCTGTGGCTATCATTGACCACCTATACTGTGCATCGACACAGATCCAATAGCATGAGGAGGAGATCTTTTTAAGTCAATAGTTCATGAGAACAATTCCATTTAAAACCACTAAAGTATCTTATGAGAAGATGGAAACTTTCCGAGTAGAAGAATATTAGACTTTTGCTAGGGGTGACTCCAAAAAAATGGAATATTACTGGAAAACAAACTCGCGTATTTCATTTTGGGCAAAGCATAGCATAATGATATGCAAAAGGAAAATCTTTAAGTTTCAAGCCAAAAATCGTGAACAATGGAAATATTTTCGGGGCAGGCAGGGTGAATTTAAAATATCTTGAGCGGAGTTTTTTTTTGATAGAGGCAGGCATTAGCCGGGCAATGAGACTCTGTCCTACAGAAACTCTATTCGTTTTAAATAGGCTGCATATGGCGGTTCTGTAATTTAAGTACACGAAGACTGGATAGCAGTGTTGGTAGCGGAGTCTACTCTGGGAAACTGGACCTGAAAATGTCCCTTCCACTGCCGAATTGCTCAATGGATCCTCGTCAACGTTGTTCTTTTCTGATAGTCAGGCTGCCATATGATCTCTGTCTAACGTTCTGAATAAGTCCAGGATCGTCAGGGAATGTCGCCCCTGTCTGAACCTTTTTTCAGGGCGCTTTAGAGTCACACTTTTCTGGATCCCCGGGTACAGTAATATTCTGGGGAACTGCAGTGCTGGTGCACTACTTCCGGAATCCTCTTCAATCGACTTGGGAATGCCACTTATCTCGGTTAAGCTGACCATCGCCCGGAAATTATTTCGAGACGCTAACCTATCCAGGGTCAATGAGCAGTCCTGCTACACTGCTAGGCTGACATGGGCCTCGATGGATAGAAGGCGCAACAACCAGTTACTTGGACTTGGTCGTAACGTCATCTCGATTACAATGGTCATGCTTACAGGTCATTGTGTAATGGGAAGACACGCAGTAAGAATGCAGCTTCCATCTAACGTATAAAGTATATATGTAGCTTCGTTAATCAAACTTTCGGGTTCCAACTTCTTCTTCTTCCCTGGTTTGGAGGAACTTGGTCAATACAGAGACTGAGTTGACCTTTGGCGTCACAACGGGCCGCTATGCGTGCTGAAGTCACCCTTTGGTATCAAAGCTACCACTCCAACCTACCTACATACCCTGGCCAAAATAATTGAAGGAGGGTCTAACAACGTGAGCTCGTGTTACTGCCTGCTGTTTTTTTAAAGGGCAAAATCAAATGATGAGACCATAAGATAGTGAGAAAGATGTTTTTAATACAGTATGTAGAGGACAGGGCAATACTATCTGACAGTCAGGCCGATTGCTCAGCTCCTATGAGGGCTATTTAAAATTATTATGGAACTGTCTAGACAGTTGTTACGTTTATACCTTTTAAAAAACGTTTAAAATATGAGCTCGTAGATTGCAAATAAAATAAAAATAAATTTATGTTTTGTTTTAATAAAATTTTTTTATTATTCGCACAATTCTGTGTGCCACAACATCACTTTCTTTTCTTTGTTATTCCTCTGTTTACACCCTTTGCATAAACAACAACAATTACTTTACAGATCTTTGTAACGGAGATCTTCAAACCACGATTACTCTGTTCAAACACAACGCGTCTTCACTGGACACACATTTTGCTAGAGTGTGACAGCTAAGCTTCCGTACAACTGATGAGATAAAAACCTTTCAGTGGAGTAGAAAAGAACTGACGTTTTTCTTAAATTATAATAGAAAACCTTGCCTTTATTTAAATTTTTGGTAGTGTTTACCTTTGCTTTGTCTTTGGACATTTATGATGTCTATGAAAATACATGAACGTTAAAAGGACGAAACATTTGAATTACATAAACAAAAACAAGAGAAAAAACAAGCAATAGAATAAAGTAAGGAAATAAGGAAATCCAAGTAGATGTTCGTTCAAACGGTAATATATGGAGCGGGAGTAATCGTTTTGATGGTCGTGGTCAGCAAAAATGGTAATATTTACAAAAAAAAAAAAAAAAAATACAAAAATAAATACTCTGATATAAATAAATACATGAACAGAAATAATAATACAAATACACTTGCAAAACACATACACAAAACTCCTATATAAACCCATACATTTACAAATAAATAAATTTACTGAATAACGCTGTGTTAGAAGGAAGAGAAAATGACGAAAAGACAAATAAATGAAAGAAATAAGGATAACGATGTTTAACTAATACGTACACATACAAACACACACAATACACATCAATACTCTTGTGTAAATATGTATGTAGCAGAGAATGAAATGACCATCATTATAAGGATTTTCTAACATGGCATGACAATGATGATGATGGTTGGTTGGCCATCGTAAGATGGATACATTCACTAAATGGAATGAAAGTCAAAATGGTATACAAATATTATAAAAAAAAACAGAACAGAACCGAAATAAACTTTATTTATATACAAAATAATGTGGTGGTATTTGTTATGGAAATGGCTGTTAAAGGAAACGAAACCATCAAAACCATTTTTGCTCAAATGACAAACTAAAATGAATGAGGAAAAGTTTGTGCCAAAAAGAAGAAAAATCCAAAACGAAACATTCCAATATCAACTGCAAACAACGACGATTTAAAAAAGGAAGAAAAACGTTTCAAAATGAAGGACCAGCAGCTACAATATTTAATGATATACGACAACAACTTTGAAATGTATTCATGGGTTCAGTTGTGCAAATCACTGAAATTTACAATTTAGACACCCTACTACCCTTAAGAAATGAAAACAAGAAAATTCTTAATTATGTTTCCATAACAAACAACCCATTTCTTCAGTTGTATCCTGCAAAATTGAAAAATTTTACATGTAATATATTGGATCTTTCTTTAAGAGCTTTCTATCTTCTTCTTCTTTATTTACTCATCCGTTATTCGGATATTAGTGATCGTACAATTATATGTTTTTATATTAAAATGGTCAGCTCTCGGTTCTTAGCGGCGTAAAGGAGGGTATTTTCATCACTATAACCTGTCCAGTCCTGGATGTTTTTCAGCCATGATGTTTCTCATCTGCCTCTACCACGTCTTCTTTCAATTTTGCATTTAAGGATTCGTTGTAAATATAATTTTGTATTTGTTGTTTCTCAATACGTGTCCTAGGTATGAAATTTTCGGTTTTTTTTATCGTTAAAACTTGTCGATTGATAGTTCATCATTGGAGTCTCTGGCAGTCCATGGTATTTTTAGAACTGGACGGTATATCCACATTTCGAAGGCTTCCAATTTTCTTTCATCAGAGTTTTTGATTGTCCAAACTTCTACTCCGTATAATAGGACAGACCTGCTATGTTGCTACGTTGATGTCGTGACTGGTTAACACTTTGTTGTATTTAAAAAAGGCATCTCTCGCTATCTCTATGGGGCATTTAATTTCCTTTGATGGGTCGTTTATTAAGACTCCCAGACATTTAAAACTTCGCGCTCGTTCGATTTCTATATTTTGTATATTTAAAGTTGCGTTCTGATGGGATTTTTTTTAGTAATAACCAAGCATTTCGTCTTTTTCATATTGATTTTTAATCCATACATCTTACTTATACGTGCAGGCTTTTCCATCAGGATATACTACCAGCTACAAGTGTGGTATCATCAGCATATCTTATATTGTTGATGAATTTCCAATTTACACTTTACCCCTAAATTTTCTCCTTCAAGTGTTACATGGAATATTTTTTCTGAATACATGTTAAATATTAATGGGGATAGTATGCACCCCTGTCTGACTCCTCTTGATATGTCAATTTCATCAGTTTCTTCTCTACAGACATCAATTCGTGCCGTCTGATTCCAATATAGGTTTTTAATATAGCGTAGTTTTTTATCCTGTATTCCGATAGAGAATAGAATTTCAATTAGTTTGTCATGTTTGACCGTATCGAAGGCTTCTCATAATCGACAAAACACATAAAGAAATCTATTTGGGCATCACGACAGTTCTAAATTAATATTTGAACACAGAATAAAGCCTCTCGTGTGCCCATAAATTGAGACTCTCCCATGGCAATTTCACATTCGGTACAAATCCTCTTGTGTATAATTTTTAGCAATATTTTTAATACATGACTCATCAAGCTAATTAGTCTATATTCACTGCATTTCTTTTCATTATTTCTCTTTGCTATGGCAATGAATGTTGATTTTAGCCAATCTTCTGGATAAAGACCCGTGTCGTATATGTAGTTGAATAGTTTGACTAGAAGTTGTACTTTATTACTGTTTCTTAATTTCAAAACTTCAGAGGGGATTTCTTCTAAACCTGTTGCCTTTTTGTCTTTAAGAGATTTAATAGTATATTCTACTTCGTTATTGGTGTTCCTGTCATTGGGCTCTCCATATTAGGTTCAAAGGCCGATCTTCCATTATCAGTTAGCAGTTTTGCTACATAATTCTTGCAAATCTGTTTTTTGGCCGCCAAATCGAATACAGCTTCATTATCGTCATCGACTAGAATTGCAGGCGATATTTTTCTATACACTCGGAGGCTTCCTTTAGTTTTTTGTGCAGGTTAAAGTCGTCATGCATATCTTGCAAAAGTTCAATTTCTGTCTTTAAATATAATTCAAACAAAGTATGTGTAAGATATCATGGACTTTTTTATTCGTTTGAAAGACCTATTGATGTGACATATAACCCCGTTCAATTGTCCGCCAAATCATCCGATATATTTAACTTTTCCTGACGTTGGTAATTTTGGCTGTGACTAGGAAAATCCTACAAGAAAAGGGGTGGGCCATTTAAAAGTGTGAATTTGGCGAATTTTTTTCGTTGTTGTTGTAAAGTACAATTGCTCGGTTAGAAATGGAATATTATTTCATTCATATGGCTGCCGTGGCTGGCCACACCATATCTCATTCAATCGGGTTAATTTTCGTGCACTTTTTCGAGTGCACGGCATTGTATTTCGGCAATAGCATTACGGATGTTGGCCTTCAAATGCTCAATTGTCTCTGGTTTATTGGCATAACACTATTCTTTAACGGCACCCCACAGAAAATAGTCCACCGATGTCAAATCGCAGCTTCTTGGCTTACAATTGACATCAACATTTCGGCTAATTAAACGACCATCAAACGTTTGACGCAATAAATCGATTGTGGCATGAGATGTGTGGCAAGTTGTACCATCCTATTGAAATCAAATATTCACATATTCGTTCACATCAATGGTATGAAGAGCGGCTACAAAAAAATCGGTTATCATAGAGCGATTTGTGTCGCCATTGACCGTAATTGTTGCGCCGTCTTCATTTTCAAAGAAATATGAGACAATTATGCCTCCGCTCCACAAGCCGCACCAAATAGTCACCAATAGTCACATTGGTTTCTGTAAGACCACGCATGGGTCCAAAATACGGCAATTTTGCTTATTAACTTATACATCATCCGAAAAAATAATTTTTTTTTGGCAAAATCGAATTCATCGTGCAGTTTTCTTTGGTCCATCTACCGGTCTAACTTTGTAAGACTATGAGAACTTTTCGCAAAATTCCACGTAAACATATGCGTGATATGTTCAATTTTTGAGAACGATGACGAGTTGATGTTGATGGATCTTCCGACCAATTTTCTTTGTTTTGGAAATAAATTTCCAATAAATCATTGTTGAAGACGATTTGTTGATCAAAATTAGGGTCAGTTGCCAACTACACCCCTTGTTCAAAAGGAGAATAATGTGGAAAAAATTAGTGTTTTTAGGAGCACTTATCGATTTAAAAGTTAGTGTTGCAGTCATCGTAGTCTAGTAAGTAAAGTGTTGGCTTATTAGATGTGAAGACAGACTTCAGCAGTAAAACGAAATATGAAAAAATATTTCTTCGTTCAGTTCCTCTCAGCAGATTTCTGGCAATTCGTTCGGAGTCGGCTTTAAACTGTAGGTCCCGCCACTCACGTAAAGGGTGTTTTTTATAGGGGTATAGAACTTTAAGTTGCAATAAAACAACGACGGATTATTCGATTAACATGAATCTTATTTGTCCGAAAGATAATCTTGTGGCATTACATTTTTAATATGATTTCTGGCATATGACCGCCACGGCTGGCGCGGATGTAGTCCAATCTGGACGTCAAATTTTCGATGACTTTTTCCAACATTTGTCGCCGTATATCGGCAATAATACGGCGAATGTTGTCTTCCAAATGGTCAAGCGTTTGTGGCTTTATCGCATAGACCAATGACTTTACATAGCCCCACAGAAAGTAGTCTAGCGGTGTTAAATCACAAGATCTTGGAGGCCAATTCACAGGTCCAAAACGTGAAATTAGGCGGTCACCAAACGTGTCTTTCAATAAATCTATTGTGGCACGAGCTGTGTGACATGTTGCGCCGTCTTGTTGAAACCACATCTCCTGGACATCATGGTTATTCAATTCAGGAATGAAAAAGTTAGTAATCATGGGTCTATACCGATCACCATTGACTGTAACGTTCTGGCCACTATCGTTTTTGAAAAAGTACGGACCAATGATCCCACCAGCCCATAAAGCGCACCAAACAGTCAGTCTTTCTGGATGTAACGGTGTTTCCACATACACTTGAGGATTACCTTCACTCAAAATGCGGCAGTTTGGAATCGAATTAACTGCTCTGATGACCGATTTTGTCGACGATAAAATGGACGTAGCGCGCGATATGTTTTCCGCACAGAACCATTATTTTCGAAATGAAATTGCACTATTTGCAAGCATTGTTCAGGCGTGAGTCTATTCATGATGAATTGCCAAACCAAACTGAGAATAAATCACTTGACAGCTGTTAAATCGGTCGCCATCGTGAAAAGTAATGCCAACTTAAAGTTCTATACCTCTATAAAAAACACCCTTTATAAAGTTAACGCACACAACATGAGTTGTGTGAGAAGCTAGGTCGTAATCCTGTGACTGAAGGGTTGTAATAATAATGAGTCTACACTAGACATGGATTACGAACGTATGAAGAGGAATTTTTTATGCCATGAGTATCTCAATGGAGTGAATGGTATCCACATAAGCCTACTAAAGTTAGGATGATCGTTTTATTTGTAATAAGATTAGATTGGATTTCATGGTAATTTAAATGCTTTTGTAGATCGAATCATCAATATAAATTCGCTATTGGGTAAGGGATAAGGTATTTTACATTCGTTGTAACCATAACCTTTTTCTCTAAATAATAGCCTGCCATGTTAATGCTTATTTTTGCTTGGTTTCGCTGGCCAAAAATAATTTCAAATACATTTTGTTTATATTTCTTATTGTTCTTATTGTTGTTGGGCCACAATTTATAGAAAAATTTTTGTTTAAACATTGACGAAAAATGTCCTTGTCTTTCTCTTTCTCGAAGTTTGTCGCCTTTAGATATTTTTTTGGCCAGATTGTTAACATTGTTTGCCATTCCGTCATTTCGTTTATGTTTTTGTCTCTGGCATTCACTCGTTAGTTTATAGTCGCTTAGTCAATAAGTGATTCACAGAGGCTTGTTCGTCATTTGCTTGAATATGAGAGAAAGGACATTCAATAAATTTGTAAAATTGTTCAAATTCTTTGGCTATTAAGGCCACAATCGCGTTCGTCTTGCTCGAATATTATTTGTAAGGCAAATAACACTGCAAAGAGAGGAGCCTAGAGGATGAAGAATGAAAACAAATCGAATAAAATGTTTAATTTATGGTTTTCCTTCTTTGTTGTTGTTGTTGTTTATTTGTATTTATTTATTTATTTAAATTGTTGTTATTGTGTTTTGTGTTCATATTCTTTATGCGACATCCACAAATCGTTGTCAAAATATTGAATTTTTGTTTTCCAATTCGTCGTATGATTGTAAGAAATTCGTTGTTTTTGTTTTGTTGTTTCCTTTTGTTTTATTGTAAACAAAATTATTACCACCACTACACATACACACACTAAGCCAAATGCAAACACTAACAGGACATTTAATTATAATTGTGCCCCGAGAGCAGTTTACATTGTTGCCATTGCCATTGCCATTGTTGCCGTTGTAGTTGTTGTTGTTTTATTGAATTAAGTTGTCATAAATTGAAATTGTTTATGAAGCCATCATCATCATTTGTATTTGAAATATTGCCGAGTCGAGTTGTATTTTTTTTATGATTTTTCTTCCATTCTTTCCTTCTTTCTTTCTTTTTCTGTGTAAATAGTACTAAAGAAGGCTAAAAACTATGGAGAATATTGTATAGTAAAGAAAAAATTAATTGTATGACTGGTTTTATGACCACTAAGGGGGTACATTTAATTATTTATCCTGTCATATAACTTAGAAACGAATAACGATTATTCGCAATAATTTCAAATTTTTATTGATTTTTCTACATGACCGCAAAGTACATATTTAAACATCGAATGAAAGGGGAAGTTTCGAGTTAAAGAATTCATAATCCCGCTTAGATTACTAAAATATTTGCAGAAATAAATGAATTATAAGTCAGTAGCTGTGGTATTGTAACACTTTCAGAGGGAGATATTTGCCGAGTTAAGTGAAATAGAGAACGATCTACAAGATAAAGAAACAATAGATGTCTTGGCAAATAGTTGCTTTGTAGATCAGGTCCATACTCTCAATCTACTACCCTAACCACTAAAGGTTCGTACCACTTATTGAAATATAAAAATTTGAGTTTTAAATCGCTTCAACTCCCACAAATATTGTCCAAATTGAATCAAACAACATTTATTTTAAAGATAATTTTATTATGTTTCAAAACTAACAAAACTTTTATTTTCAAATTCATTCGTATTAAAAAAAATAAAAAAGAATTCGGGTACTTAAAAGTAAATATTTTAAATATTGACCATAATAGTTTCGTACGGCATTAATAGCATAATTTAGTACTGGGTGACATCACCTTTTGCATTAATGACTGTCTTTATTCCTTGATTAATTGAATTTATTAATGTTTTACATTCATTTGGTGTGGTAGAATTCCATATTTCACTAATTTTTTCCTTCAATCCGCCAACAGTTGTTTGGGGTTAATTTCTTAACCGTCTTTTCGTCAGCCCATACGCTTTCAATCGGATTTAGGTCTGGGCAAGATGATGGCCAATCTAGGACATTAGTATTGTTATCTGAGAGCCACTTCTTTGTTGCTTTTGATCGAAAGTTGTGATATTGTGTATGGAAGGTATTAAATTTTCCTCCAGAATATTAATATACCGTGCAGCATTAACGGTATTTCGAATGAAGCACATTTTCCCATACCATTAGCAGACAAGCAACCCCATATCATTACGCTCGCTGGGAATTTCACTGTGCGTTTAAGGCAATCCTTATGAAAAGCCTCGTTTTTTGTTAGTATTACTTTTGTGCCAGTATCACCTACACACAGTTCAAATCTTGATTCATCACAAAAAATGATAGAATCCCACTGTCTTTGGGTCCATGATTGCCACGCTTTTGCCCATAACAATCTTTTTTGTTTTTGTACTTTTGTTAGCAATGGTTTTGCTTTTGGCTGGCATATGAAACATTTTTATGAAAATATTAATTTTCGGTTTGCATATGTAACCTACCTTGTAAAAACCGTAGTTAAGCTTTTTCAAATTTTTTCTTGTTGTCTCTCGTCCAATTGGTTTTCCAATTGCTAATGACCACTCATTTGCTAATTTTCGCCTTTTCTTTTTAATGGTATTCTCCAATGAACGTAATTTTCGAGGAGTTATCTTGGACACAATTTTTGTAATTGGGGATTACAGAATTATTTATTTTAAAAAATTGAATAATATATTGGCCGGTAGACTTCGCCAAATGCATTTGAGATGAAATCTCTCCATAACTTCTTCCACTTTTCCACTTAGCGACAACAAGTTCTCTAATTTCTTTTAATACGGCTTTACCTCGCGACATTTTTTTATTTTATTGCTTAAAATATTTTTTTATTACTAAAAATAACCACAAATGAATGTAAAACATTAATAAATTCAATTAATCAAGGAATAAAGACAGTTATTAATGCAAAAGGTAATGTCACCCAGTACTAAATTATGCTATTAATGCCGTACGAAACTATTATGGTCAATATTTAAAATATTTACTTTTAAGTACCCGAATTCTTTTTTATTTTTTTTAATACGAATGAATTTGAAAATAAAAGTTTTGTTAGTTTTGAAACATAATAAAATTATCTTTAAAATAAATGTTGGTTGATTCAATTTGCACAACTTTTGTGCGAGTTGAAGCCATTTAAAACTCAAATTTTGATATTTCAATAAGTGGTACGAACCTTTAGTGGTTAGGGTAGTACTTCTCAGTATTTACAAACGTACATACTAATTGGTCATTACTACCCTTCAGTTAGAATTACATCATAGCTTTTCACGCCACTTATGTTGTGTGTGTTAAATTTAGACATGAGTGGCGGGACCTACAGTAGTAGACGCGAACACACACGTTTTAAGAAAGTCTCATTTAGTTTTAAGAAAGTGTGGTCAATTAATTCTTGTATAAAATGAGCCAATATTAAATACTTTTTCAAAAAGTACTTTTTTTAAAAGGAACTTTTTCTGAAAACCACTTTTTCGAAAGATGTTTTTCTAATAGGTGCATTTTTGGAAATTTTTTTTTACAAAAAGTACTTTTTTAAAAATACTCTTTTCCAAAAATTCTGTTTTAAAAAAGTATTATTTTTCCTTTTTCTCTCCTTAAGCGTTTTTATAATTAAAAAATATTAGATTCGTGTTTAGATATGAACTAGAAAAGGGCCAAAATTAAATTCTTTTTCAAAAAGTACTTTTTTCAAAAGATATGTTTTCTAAAATACACTTTTTTGAAAGGCAATTTTTTGAAAAATACATTTTACAAAAAGTACTTTTTTGAAAGGTACTTTTTTGAGAAGTACTTTTTTCAAAAGGTATTGTATTTTTAATATTTCTTTCAATTAAATGCTTTTATAATTCAAAAATTTTAAATTCTTTTTTAGATATGACCTAGAAGGTACTTTTTTAAAAAGATGAAAATAACTTCTTTTAAAAAGTATTCTTGTTTTTCTTTTTATATTTGAATACTCAAATCAATAGACTTTTGAAAAGCTTTTCATGGCAATTTTAATAACTCTCAGATTTTATGCCAGAAATCTGTTGAGAGGAAGTCGCCAAAGAAATATATTTTTCATATTTCGTTTTGTTCGAGATATGTGACCTGAGGTTTGAACCATGGCCTATCGTTTAATAAGCTAACACACCACCACACCACAGTTCATCAAATTCAAGAAAATTTTTGTTACCGTAAGGCATGCTGCTATATGGAAAGCAATAGGAAAGTAAGAATCATCACAGAAAGTCATTTGATTTATCAAAGTTATGCACAAACAAAGGAAGCATATATCAACTATTTTATGCCAGCGTTCGAGTGAAGCAAAACTTGATGGAGAGTATCATGAGCGATGTTCAGCAAGAAGAGGAATAACTTACAGACTCCAATGAGAAAATTTGTATTATTCGGAAATATGTTTGTCTATTCTAGAAAAAATCTCCAATATCCAAACAACACCAGAACTTACAGAAAGTTTAGCATGCGTATTCTCGAACTTGACACAAATACTCGTATCATGAAAACAGAAGTTATAAGAATAAGCTGTATGGGTATAGAGGTTATCACATGTGAGCCTCCTATCATGCTATAAATAATATAGTTACAGTGTAAACAACTTGTCTGAATGGAACGCATACGAAATGTCTAATTTTCCATGACTCTGGAGCATAAATCAGATTGAGTTTGATGGCTATAAGAACCGTTGTAGTTTGGGGATTATTCGCATATACCTGGGACTTAGGAAACTCTCACTAGAGACAGTCTAATGATGATAGCTCCACAAATGTTGAATTTTCGATGAAAATTAGCTCCAACTGGTCCAAACAATTTTAGTATTTGCACGTGCTATTGAATATCGATATCCGCTAAACACGCTGAATATATAACAACTAATCTGATAGATGTACGATGACCGTTATCAACTGTCAAAATTTAGAAGTCCCATTTGTAAGACCCAATATGTGGAATGGTATCAATTGTTAAGGTATGATCTAAACCGTATGACCGCATGGCCGCATGAGACCCATTAATATCGATAGTTATGGTTTGACAGATGACAATGTCAAATTTTGTTGAATCATCGTAAATCGTTTAACATCAGAAAATCACTTCGAAATTCTAGAAGTTTGTAAGTACTTTGAGAAAAAAAAAAGATTGATAATCTATTTACAAAGTTCAGAGAGTTTTTTTGCCTATTCTACGGACATTGTGTTAGTGAACAAGCAATTCGAGAAGTTATGGATCTTTTTCGAAGTAATTTTACTACGAATGATTGCAAACAATTAACAAGACAAAGAAATGTCTTGGTAAGGAGCCATGCCGAAGGAGTTTTTATTTTTTAAAATGAATCCAATAAACATCAACGTCACCGACGAGCTCGCCAGAGCTGGTGCACTCCTTCCGGAATCGTCCTCGATTGAGTTAGGCATGCCACTTGCCTCGTTCAAGTTGGCTATTGTGGGGAAATTCTTTCGAGACGACAACCTATCCTGGGTCAATGAGGAGCCCTGCTCCATCGCTAGACTCACCTGGCACTTGATGGATAGTAGGCGTACGAACCAGTTGCTTGGACTTGGTCGTAACATCATCTCGACCACAGTGGCCATGCTTACAGGCCATTGCGTTATGGGCAGACACGCGGAAAGGATGCGGCTCCCATTCAGCGTCTTCTGCCGCGGGTGCAGATCCGCTGTGGAAGAAGAGACTGTGATCGACTTCTTCTGTCAGTGTCCGTCACTTGCTAGGTGCAGGAATAGATTATTTGGGTCTCCGTTTCTTGTCAGCTTGACGGAGCTATCATCTATTGACATCAAGGATATAGCTTCGTTCATCAAACTTTCTGGCTGGCTTTCCAGTGTGGGCTAGTCGTGCTTTTGATGAGCAGCCCTTATGCTGACCAACTTCTTCCCCCTGGCTGGTCTTGGTGGAACTTGGTCAGCACTGGGACTGCGTTCACCCGTGGCATCACAACGGGCCGCTATGCGCGCTCAAGTGAGCTTTCTGACATGATCAAAGCTACCACTACGACCTAACCTAACATCAACGGCATTGTTTTAATTTTAAATTTGATGACAACTTTCTTTCCAAAAGTAAAAAAATCACTGGCCACCTCGTTCGGACTCTTTAACACCTCTGGGGCTGTGTGCTATCAGTGATTTAAGCCAACAAACCAACAGCTCTTAAGATCTTAAGATTTTACCATTCAATACAGACTTTGTTGTTTAGACAGTAATTTCGTTTCAACATTTCTCCGATCTGATGATGATTTCTTGTTTTTTTTGTATCTAGCAACACATCTTAAGGAACTGGTCAATAGATCAACAACTTGATCAACTTCAATTCTATGTTTATATACTAATATTAACATTTTGTCAGGTTTTGATGAGGTTTTCTTATTTTTATTATTTGCAATCAATTTGTGCATATTTTTGTTGTAAATTTAAAAACAATTCATTGGACTTTAAACTCTTTTCTGAATACATATTTCTTGCTATTCCAAGTATGTATACTTAAATCAAATATTTGCCAGTTGTGTTCAGTAGTGGCATTCGACATTTAAAAGAAATTTTCAAAAAGGGAAAATCATACTTAATAAAGCAATATTTTACTCAATTGCAAATAGCAATTAATAATTAAATATGATGCTAATTTTATCTGAAAGCATGCTATTATAAAAAAATGCCCATAAAAAACGTACGAAAAAAATAATACACAAATATTTATAGAAAATACAATCATGATATACACTCAGAAATATAAAACAGTGGCAGTGGTGCTACCTTGTATGTTGAAAATTAGCTGAACACTAAACCCTGGTTTTTTAAATTAAAATTAAAATAAGGAGAACGCTTAGCATATGCGCTTCACTGACCTGTTGCTTAATGAATTCGATTTTCATTCCTTTCATGATTTAATTGATATTTTTGTTTGAGTGTAATTTTATGAATGGCGCATAATGATGTGAGAAGACTATAACCAGACGTCTATAGACGACGATAGATAGACAGACGATCGGGCAGACACATAGACATACTCATATGGAACGCAAGAAAAAATTTATAAACTAATGTTTGGGGTTTATTTTTAAGACTACCCAATAAGCCAAATTGTTTCATCATTTCGGTTATGGAAGATTGTATGGCAATGTATTGAAATTGCCGTGTCTGACAGGCTTATTAGACGAGATTCAATGGTTCAAGCTCCAACTCAGACATCTCGAACAAAACGACGTTTGAAAAATATTTCTTTTGCCAACACGCTCTCAGCATTCTTCTGGCAAAATCACTGTTGTTCGGTGTCGACGTCCATAACAGTGGTGTATGTACTCCAACTCAGCTGTGTGAGAGCGCGCAAAGCGGCCTGTGTTGCTTACTGCTGCAATAGAGCAGTTGCATCCAGATGGGGCCTTCGTCCAAAGGATCTACTCTGCAGTCATCGAACCCAACCTCTGGTGTTGCTTTCTGGTGGACTGCTCTGAATAAACTACACAATTTCAGACTTCTTGATAGGGTCAGAAGGTCTACAGTTATTCGTATCACTGGTGCTATACGCTTCACCCCCATAAACGGCTTGTTCGCAATGCTTAACTGGCTTCATACTGTGCTCGCTAAGCTAAGCTAGATAAGTCCACTGCTACTAGACTCAATGTCGTGTCTCGTTGGCGCGTCGTCCCATCTGGTCATTCCTCTATTTTGGAGATTGATGCTGTGGATCCACTGGACATCGATTATCTCCCTGAGGAATATTGTTTTGACAGGGGTTTTCATTATCGACATTATCGTCCCTCCGGAACTCCTGGATGTACACAGCGATGGCTCTAAACTCTGAAAAACTGGACCTGAACATTTCCCTCCGACTGCCGGAATATTGTAGCGTGTTTCAGGCGGAGGTAATGGCCATCTACCGGGCTTTTCAATGGATCCTCGCCAACGGTGTTCCTTTCACCCGCATCTTGATTTTTTTCTGATAGTCAGGCTGCCATATAGATCGCGGTCGAATGTTGTGAATAACTCCAGGATCGTCAGGATATGTCGCCGATAACTAGACCTTCTTTTTGGGAGCTTAAGTGTCACACTTATCTGGGTCCCCGGTCACAGTAATATTCCGGGAAACTGCAGAGCCGACGACCTCTCTAGGGATGGTGCACTACATCTGGAATCCTCCTCAATCGGATTGGGGATGCCGCTTACCCCGGTCAAGCTGGCCCTCACGCGGAAATTCTTTCGAGACTCCTACCTATCCTGTGTCAATGAGCAGTCCTGCGCCGCCGCTAGGCTCACTTGATCCTCGGTGGATAGAAGGCGCACCAACCAGTTACTCGGGCTTGGTCGTAACATCATCTCCATCACATTGACGATGTTTATAGGTCATTGTGTAATGGGAAGACACGCGGAAAGAAATCAGCTCCCATCCAACGACTTTAGCCGTGGGTGCAGATCCGCTGAGGAAGAGGAGACTGTTATCCACTTTCTTTGTCAATGCCCATTTTTTGCGCAGCAGATCACTGGCAAAAACTCTGAGAGTAAATAAAATTGCCATGAAAAGTTTCTCAAAAATCTGTCGTTAGGAAATGATTTAAAACTGAAGATCCCGCCAATCATGGATAAAATTAACATCATGGATGGTATGATGAGCTAGTTTTTTATCCTGGCTAAGAGTTGTAATGACCAACTAAGAAAGTAAGATTATATGACAAGCTTTACTAAAAAAAGCCTTTAAATGTACTCCCATATGGAAAATATTTTTCTTCGACCACAATAAATTAAAATCGTTTGCCAGTCGAATATTTTCAAATTCATTTCGTCCAAACTAATTCAATCAATCAGAAGCAAAGCTGAATATGTAAACAATTCTTTGCTTAATTACAACATTTGCAGAAACAAATTGTATTCGAATTCGAGGAGACAATATTGCCATCCCTTTGGGTTTATTGGGTATACAAGTCGACCACATTACTTTTGAATATTCATACGTTCATTTATAAATATGTATGTATTTACATGAGTGTGAATGCATGTACACACGCAATATATTGAATTCATATGCATTGACACGAGTACTTATTTCTTCAGTTCATGAATTGGGGGTCCAATTTATATACGGAATGACAAGCAGGCAGTCAAGCAAAGCAGCGTTTGCAATCATCCGTCAGTTTTTAATATTTTCCATTTGCCGTTATACGCTTATAATTTATTGGGCGAAAGGCATGCAAATTATACTCGAAAAAAAGAAAGAAAAGAAAACTTTTACTTCGAATTGAATAACAAAAAAAAAAGAATTGGAAATTTTGACTCCACAATAGTGAAACGAGTGAAGCACTACAGTCTACCAGGGGGAAAGTAAGAGTCTTTTGGGTCCATAATGTATTTAAGACATCAATAGTGGGTTGACTCACTGACTGAATTGAAGTGTGAGACTATGACTATTTACTGACTATGACTTATTACACCACCTGAAATGTAGTTGGGAAAATTCGACGGCAAAAAAGATATTGTTACGAAAATAAAAATCCTGCTGTTTTGCTTTTACATCGCTTAACATTAAAATTATAAGCAACAAAAAATACAACAACAAACACCAGTAGAAAAAAGTGGTAGACAAGTAAACAAAAATACAACAATAAACACATCAAGAATAAATGTAAACAAAATACACAAACAACAATAATGAAACAACGATGTTTACTTTTATAGAGATTTCGAGAAGGCGAAGCTACTGTTTACCTTACCATATAAAAGGCAAATCAAAGCAGCAGAATGAGTTAGTGAAGTTCAGTCAGTCTTGTGTGAAGACGCGGTGCGTTTGAAGAGAGTAATCGCGCTTTGAAGATCTCAGTTACAAAGATCTGTCGAACAATTGCCTAGTAATTGTTATTATTTATGCAAAGGGTGTAAACAGAGGAATAACAAACAAAGCAATTGTTGTTGTTTACATAAAGTTGTGAACAGTGGCACACAGAATTGTGCGAATAATAAAGAATTGTAATTCAAACTAAACACAAATTTATTTTTATTTTATTTGCAATATATGAGCTCATATTTTAAACGTTTTTATTTTATTATGTCTTTATCTTGTCTTTATTAATTTCGTAAAGAATTAAGAATTATAAAATTTTTCATGACACTTACGCATAAGTTAGACTTTATTTGAACAATGGCATGGATTATGTTCGCTTTGAGGACCGTTATGGTTTGTGGCCAATTCGTCAGCATGTAATTTGAAAAAATTCCAAAAAAAAACGTTTATAGGGTTCAAATCACAAGATCTCTTTGGCCAGGTCCCTTCAACTATTATTAATCTCATGATCGCTTACATAATGGAAATTAGAGTGGGGAAAAGATTTGATTAAACGACAATCTGATGATAAGCTTCGACTGAGTTAGTGAAGATAGTATCAATTATGCGAGCACAAAGCTTTATAGACAAGAAATTCAGAGCGAATTCTCTGAATTCAGAAGAGAATTCAGAGCGAATTCTCTGAATTCAGAGAGAATTCAGAGCGAATTCTGAATTCTGAACAAAAAGAATAATTTTGGAAGTTCAGTTCTTCAAGAATACCTCATACATATACCGAACTCTTCATGGATCCATGAAACAACTTAGGGGTGCAGACTTATTTCATGCTAATTCTGAATTACGCCCATTGGAAACTAGGTCTACTGATTTCAAACTCCACATGATAAGCACCTGTCGTCCATTTAACTTTTAACATTTGCTTCACGGTATGATTGAATTTATGTCCAAGAGAATATGATTAGCGGGAAAAGCACATTCAGAATTCAGAATTCTCTGAATTCAGAGAGAATTCAGAGCGAATAGGGAAGTATTCTGTAGAAATGTATTGAAGTCGCTGTAGTCTAGTGGGTAATGTGTTGGCTTATTAGACGTGACAAATCGAACAAAACGGAAAATGATAAAACTATTTCTTTAGGCAACCTACCGCTAGCAGTCTTCCGGCAAAAACTCTGAGATTAAATAAAATTGTCATGAAAAATGTCTTTGAAATCTGTTGTCCGGAGTCGACTTTAAACTGTTGGCACCAATTCGTGGCATCGGTTTGTGACTCTTGTTATGAAGTGCTTACAAGTACACCGAAACCAGAATCTCAAAAGACAAGACAAAAGCAGCTTGATTTCGTAAATCTAGAAACTTCACACTTCTGTTGCTTTTAGTCTGAATATCAAAATTTGTCCAAGATTTTGAATAAGAAAAAATAGTTTTCAATAAGGATTCAGACTAAATGTGTTACATTGACGAAAATCGATAGTATTGTTACAAAAATCTAAATCTAAGAATCTAAGTACTGGTGTTTTGCTTTTACATTGCTTAATGTTAAAATTCTAAACAAAATACAACAACAAACACCAGCATAAAGAATGGTAAACAAGTAAACAAAAATACAACAACAAACACCAGCATAAAAAATGGTAAACAAGTAAACAAAGGCAAGTAGGCGAAAGAGTTAGTGAAATTCAGTCAGTCTTGTGTGAAGACGCAGTGCGTTTAAAGAGAGTAATCGTGGTTGGAAGATCTCCGTTACAAAGATCTTGTTGTTTACATCAAGTTGTGAACAGTGGCACACTGAATTGTGCGAATAATAAAGAATTTTAATTAAAACTAAACACAAATTTATTTTCATTTTATTTGCAATCTACGAGCTCATATTTATTTACCTATTAAAAACTTGTAGGGCATCGAACCTATCATTCTAAATTTCATAGGAAATTATTTACCACAGAAAAATTATTTCAGACAACAACATCAGCAGCATGAGAACAGAAATTCTTACTTTAATTACAATTGCTGAGTCTGAGCAGAAGTTTCAACAGCCCCATCACATGTAATGGTAGCGACAACGACATTTGTCTCATGTGTTTTACCAGCAATATTTGACATGTTCTTGTCAAGCAACGATGTTGTTGTTGCTGTTGACAACATCTACGTTGTAATTATTGGTGGTTGCTTCTCTCGTCGTCGATATTTCAAACAATATTGTAAAGTTAATAGCCATACTTGCTGCTGTTGTTGTTGCTTCCAACATATTTGTATCATACAGAGCAACACCAACGAAATTTGTCGCTTCGTTGGCAATTAATAAAAATTTTGTTTTTTTTTCTGTAATTTGTGTGTGCATTTGCAATATTCTTCCTTCTGTTGTATTCAATAAACGTCTGTCTGGTATCGAGGAATGCGGACATGCGTCTCTTCGACAAGAAATTATGAAGAATCTTGAATCTGCCGTTTATATATCGTCTCGCCTGTCTTTGTCATCGAAAGACATAAAAAAATTGTTTTTTTTTTTGGTAGCTGATGGTACAGAAATATCAATAGTTTCCTCTGCTTTTCTATTCTCAACACTTTTCATAAATTGCCAGACATTCAATGGATGTGATTTAATTCATTTCAATTTTATTTTTAAAACATTTTACATGTGAATATGGCAGGCATTTCAATATTTTTTTTCTCAATTCAATATTTTAAGCAAAATGTTGCAATAATATGACGAAAGTTAAATACAAAAAAAAGAAGAAAATATCGGATGGGAGGAGGCTAAAATTATGAATCGTTGATGTTTACATGCAAATGAATGAAGGAATAAATTGATTGTTGTGCTCAAAAGCAGGATGTATTTTTCATCGCCATGGTAGGTGGATTGTAATGTTTGTGTTGACATATGCAGCAACTTATATAATATGAATCCGTATCTACATATACTTATAACAATCAGTACCAATCATCTCAGAATCAATTGATGCAAGAGAACGCATGCATGCTTTTTCGAGTTCGATATCAAACCTGTTCCGGATGTCATACCTACATAATTGGTTCTTACAACCCTTCAGTCAGGATTACGACCTAGTTTCTCACACCACTTACGTTGTGTGCATTAATTTTGAGCATGACCTGCAGTTTAAAGTTGACTCCAGATTTTTGAGAAACTTTTCATGGCAAACTTTTTTTACTCTCAGTATATTTATTAAAAATCTGCTGAAAGGCAGTCGCGGATATAGTAATAAGCAATCCCTAGCACAAATCATGGATTTAGGCGCATGGATAGTGCATTGGCTTATTAGACGAGAAACCAAGTTCCAAGTTTTGAGAATCAGTTTTTCGTTTTAAGTTCTGAACATACAGAATTGTTTTGGAAGTTCACAAGTTTCATTACAAGTTGTTGGATCCATCAAACAACTTATAAGTCCAGCAGTATTTCATGCTAATCCTGCATTACAACCATTGGGAAATAGGTCGACTGACTCTAAATGTTAAGCACGTGCCGTCCATTTAACCTAATATAAATAAATAATTGGTCTTTACAGCCATTCAGTCAGGACTACTACCTACCATCTCACACCACTAATGACAGATTTCTTAGGAACTTTTCATGGCAATTTTATTTACTTTAAGAGTTTTTGGCAGAAATATGCTGAGAGACAGTCACCGAAAAAATATTTTTTATATTTCGTTTTGTTGAAGATGTTTGGCCTGGAGTTTGAACCGTGGCCTCACGCCTAGTAAGTCAACACACTACTTACTAGACTGCGACGTCTTCAATGTGGTTTTTCAAAACATTGACAATCGCGACTGAAAAATCGAAAGAACAAGTATTACAAGAAATACCAAACTTCTGCCTCCATTATTGATTATGGAAGATATTCTATTAGCCAGTCTGAATATAATATTCTAAATCACTTATTATATAAAACTTATATGGATAAAATGAAAAATAATTTTATTAAGAATCCTAAATCTTTCTATACGGTTGTAAATTCGAAGATAATGGTTTTCGATTCTTTATGAAATTTGGTGATAAAGAATCATGTAGTGTTGATGTCATATGTGATATGTTTGCAGATTTCTTATTCTAATGCTGCTTGTAATGATACAAAATATGTACCCGTACTCGCTGACATCAGCTCAAGTAGTATCTATTCCAACATTTAGTGACTGTGATATTTTGATGAACCTGAAAAGTTTAAAGATATCTTTTCATTCATTCATCACACCATTAGTCATATTGTTTAATAACTCGATTAATTATGGATATTTTCCTGTGTTTTGGAAGAACTCGTATATTATACCACTTTTTAAATCTGGCAATAAATCTGATGTTACAAATTATAGGGGCATTGCAAAACTGAGTGCTATTCCAAAAATGTTCGACAAACTGATTGCCAATTTTTAGTTCATCATACTTCATCGTTATTGTCACTTTATCAACGTGGTTTCCGAAAGGGCTGTTCAACAACAACTAACGTGCTTCAGTTAACATCCATGATAAATGCGGCCTTTTATCAACGGAAGCAAACTGATGTAATTTTTACGGATTTTAGTAAGGCGTTCGATAAAGTGAATCACAAACTCCTATTAACTAAATTAGATTTAATGGATGTAAATCATAGGAGTTTAAGATGGCTAGAATCGTATTTGACTGGTAGAAAGCAGACTGTATGTGTGAACAATAGCTTATCTAAGTATATTTTTGTGCTATCTGGTGTTCCTCAAGGCAACCATCTTGGTCCACTTCTTTTTTCGCTGTTTATAAACGATCTTCCCAACATGATTAATTTTGCCAATATCTTAATGTATGCTGACGATATAAAAGTTTTTCTCTCCTTTAATAATTTCATCGAGCATATTTATCTTCAAAGTGATCCCAATAATTTCTTTTTATGGTGCGAGTACAACATGATGGAGCTGAATATTAAAAAATGCAAATGTATGCGGTTCTCAAGAAATAATTTTATCGCGGTTAATTACTTGCTTGGAGGTCATCAATTGGAGATTGTGGACTCTTTTATTGATCTTGGGATGCTATTAGACACAAAATTAAACTTTAATCATCATATCACTTTGACTGTAAATAAGGCAAGAAGCACTCTTGGCTTCATAAAACGTTGGGCAAAGGAATTTACTGATCCATTTATTATTAAACAATTATACGTATCGCTTGTCAGACCAATTTTCGAGTATGGATCCATTGTATAGGATCCCCACTATAATGTTTACAGCGAATACATCGAATCTGTTCAGAAACAATTTCTACTCTTCTGCTTGCGTAGCCTTGGATGGAATTACTTGGATATGCCTTCATATACTAGCAGGCTGGCATTAATAAAACTTCCTACCCTTAAGAGTCGTCGAACAATGTTAAATATATCCTTCAAGGTTAACCTGATCAATGGTAATATTTGCTGTGAATTTCTGTTAAGATCTGTTAAATTCAATGTTCTTCGGCGTAACTTCCGCTGTTATAATCTTATTTATATTCAATTCTGCAGAACTAATTACGCTGTTGCTAATCCGTTAACTAGAATTTGCCGTCAATATAATTATTTGTCAGACTTTGTTGATTTTTCTTTAAATTCTTGCGTTATAAAACGGAACATTATTGTTTTTCTCAATTCTTAACTTTTCATATTTTTATTGTAGCAATTACTTGTATTTTTGAAAAAACTGATTGTAAGCCAATTTAATTTTATTCGATTTGTGTTCTTAGTCAGTAAGGAATTTGTCCATTGACTTATTATATAAATAAATTAACAAAATCGTTTTGTAATTGGCCATGGATACCATATAGCAAAACTGGTCCAACTGCAACTGTGTCATCCAACTGTAGTAAACATCCAACTTGACCTAGACCTGATTGATTTACGAATGTTACTTTCACCCAAGAAACAGTGTAGTGTACGATGATTACTCACTCACTCACTCACTTCCTACTTATTTATTTATTTAATTGGTCATTGGAACTCTTTCTAGCTTCTCTCATCAAACATGTTAAGAGTTTTAATTTTTTCATATTAGCGGTGGGACTTACAGTTAAACGTCTACTCCGAACGATAGATCTGAGAAACTTTTCATTGCAATTTGTTTTGGCACCTCGTAAACCAGGAGATGCCTCTGTTATTCTATGGAAGGGTGAATGGGTCTGACTCCTTTTATAGACTATAGTTGGTGGCTTAGGTTTAGTTGCTACAAAAGAATTTAGACTTGAGATAGAGAGACAATGTCATATGTATTGAAACTCTTGCAAAAAGATTGTAAGCTAGTAAATGATTAAAAGAGAAAACAGAAGTATCGTATCATACGTACATAATTGGGCATTACAACCCTTCAGTTAGGATTACGACCTAGTTTCTCACGCCACTTATGTTGTGTGTGTTAATTTTATACATGAGTGGAGGGACCTACAGTATAAAGTCGACTCCGAACGACAGATTTTTGAGAAACTTTTCATGGCAATTTTAATCTGCTGAGAGGAAGTCGCCGAAGAAATACTTTTTTGTATTTTTGTTGTGATGTCTGGCCTGGGGCTCGAACCCTGGCTTTACGTCTAATAAGCCAACACACTACCTACTAGACTACGGCGACTTCACACTGTGTTTTATGGACAGCTTAGACAGTTTAGAACAGGAAATTATTCATTCGTTTGATTTGTGGTCAGGATTAAAACCTAGTATTCGCACAGTCAGTCCTCTTCTTGTCTATACGTGTCCAGCAGAGTCTGCCAATTTGTACGTACTCTCCTGCTGCCAACGTGATTGAGCCTCCTAATCTAACCGAAGCAATCTATGCCCTATAACATGTCAGATATTGTTAGCTCTGTACCAGCGCGTGCTAGCTCATCAGCAATGCAATTTTCAACGATATCCCTGTTCCCCGGAACCTATATAAGAATTACTTCGAACCTATATAAGAATTATAACAATATATAAGAATTACTCCGAAATTTCCAGAAGTAACAATCGGCTTTGATGGACAAGGACAGACGTTGAAACTAGGTTCGTTAGAGACTTAATCGCAGCCTGGCTATCTGAGTAAATCTGAATATTTTCAGTGAAAATCCCGTCAATTGGCAAGCATTGCACCGCCTTCAAAATTTGTCATGATCTCTGTTTAGGAAACGTTACAGTGATCAGGCAGACTGTAAGAAAATTTGGTATAAGGATCCTTAACAAAGGTACGACACTCATCTTTGAGCCATCAGCGTAAAATACATGGGTACCATTGTGAACCACCGGTTCGTCAGACCAAAATTCCCTAGTAGGAATTCTAAAACCGAATGTTCTATTTAGAAAATTATAAGGAATCATGAAAATGAAGTATGTAGATACTGGTGTTTTGCTTTTGCATCGCTTAACATTAAAATTATAAACAAAAATACAAGAACAATCACCAACATACAAAAGGTAAACAAGTAAACAAAAATACAACTACAAACACTACAAGAATAAATGTAAATGAAATACACAAACAACAATAATGAAACAACGATGTTTACGTTTATAGAGATCTCGAGAAGGCGAAGCCACGAACAATCGAAGTTAAGAACATTCATCAGACTGTTTACTCTGTCATATAAAAGGCAAGGCAAAGCAGGCTAGTGAGTTAGTAAATGTTCAGTCAGTCTTGTGTGAAGACGCGGTGTGTTTGAATAGAGTAATCGTGGTAGGAAGATCTCCGTTACAAAGATCTGTCCACATGAACATGACCTAGAAGATGGTCAGTAGTTTCATTTTACAGTTTCTGCAAAAGACATTTTAAGGTATTTCTAGCCATTTAAAATTGCTATAAGGAATCCAAATATATTTCGTTTTCGATCCTTGAGTGCTAGAATTAAATATTTTCAGTTTTTGGGCGTATATGCTCAGAGAGCAATGGCCTATTAAATACTGGATGCGCAAATGTTTTGTCTCTACGGTCCTTAAATGATGGAATAAGGCTGAGAATATATTAAATGATCTTCACTTGCTCTTCAGCATTACAGCTTCTGCAGAAATCGTTGTATGTTATATGCGACCGCTGGGTGTGCTTATACGTTGGTCGGTGGCGACCGCTGTGAGGAATTCCGGGTGCCCAAATATATATATATTGTTTGTTGTTGTTGTTGTAACAACTCTGCTGCTGTCTTCGAAAGTATCTCCCTGTATATATTAAGAAAATTAAGTTTATATGTTTAATTGTATGCCTTTGTGATTCTGGTGAAGATGGTCTGGATTGCGTATGTTGGTGGTCGTCCTTAAGAGATTGGTGGTCCTAGGAAGTTCGCTACTAGTGTTGGATTCAGCTACAAGTCTACTAGTCGAAGGGTTGTCGTATTTGCGGGGCAACTAAAGAAGGATGTTCGCCCATCCTGTTCTCAGCTGGGCCAGGATGGTTCTAGTTACCCTGGGTAGCTGCCATTCACTATCCCATATTGGCGGTGGATGTTGATTTAGGACCCTGTTGTGGCTAAGTTGGTCCATTGTTGTTATCACTGTCGATTGGTGTAAGGTGCGTTGTGCCTCCCTTACTGACTGGAGGTCCACTATTGTTGGTATTTGGTGTATGATGTCCAAATGGGGTTTTTAAGTGGATTTAGTGGAAATCGTATTTTCCGTCTAACCAGAACCAGATCGATTTATATGGCGCCTACGATCTTACCTCTACGAATTTATAAAGAGAGGTGACATCCAACACAATAATTTCGCAGAGAGCTCTGATTGTTGGTATCGATAAATACTAATATCGATAAATTAGAATTATCGATAAATCGATAAATTAGAATTATCGATAAATCGATAAATTATAATTATCGATAAATCGATATATGGAACACCTGAATCAATGTGAAGTAAAAATATGAAAGAAATTTTAAACAATTTTTTCTAAAATATGGCAGAGATAATCCACTTTAAAAATGATGCTTCTTTCAACACAACAGCTTGTGATTCAAATCATTTTATCGTCTAATTATATTCAAATTTATGGATATTAATTGCAGACAACATCATAAAATGAATTTCATACAAACAGACAGACAGACAGAATGAAAGAAACTAAACTGATGAAGGAAAATAATTTACATCTGTTGGTCTTTTGTCTCGCAAAGCGATAATTTGACATTTTCACTAAAGACATACAAGACATTCAATTAAACAAGAAAGATGACACACTGAGTAACATCGCTAGCAAATGATGATGACGACGAATGAAAGAAGAATGAATGAACGAAGTGAACGACTGAAACCAAATGAGGGACACAAAAAAAGAATTATGAAAAGAAGAAGAAGAATACAAAACTGATGACATCTAATGATAATTTTTGGCTAATTTATGTTTATGAGCTGCTGCTTACATGCATACATACATGCATTACAACATATTCACACCATACAACAGACATGCAACATACAACTGCAGTATAGCATGCAATGCAAATCAACGTTTTGCAACAGTTTATAGTAATGTATGTGTGTGTATGTGCGGTAACCTGTCATAATCCATGATAATGAAAGAAAAACTCTGCAAATTATTGTCGATCTAAAATCCAAGCAGCAACAATAAAATTCTTTCACAACTCCAACCCATATATGGAGTGTATGGCAGTTGTGATATACCAGTGCCAGGCAAATCATTCGGTGTCTAGTGAATGTTTAACGAAAAGTAAGACTCTTTAGAAATTGTAACAAAACTAAGGAACGACAACTGTTGCAACTGTTGTTGTTTGTCGCTTTTTTTGTTTTTGTTTTCTTCTTTTGTCAGCATAACGTTCTTAATACCATATCCAAGTACATTTGGTTGATTGTAATTAAAGATTAATTGTTCCAATCATAAATAGTGCATGAATACTGTATGAAAAATTGTGCTCATGATGAGTATGAATGAACACAAGGTTCTCCTTTACTATACCATACTACACCAGAGCAAGATGGCACCATTGTAAATAGAAGAAGAGAAAGAAGAAAATAAACTCCCCATAAAATACGTGTATACGAGTATGTGACGTTTTTATCTGTTTCGTTTACCAAATTTTATGACTCACTTGTCTAATCAAACTCTTGCAGAATATTTGTTTGCTGTCCAACACACCAAACACTGCCACATTTCATTCACATTTTTAGCAAAAACATTAGAAGAATACCGTTCTTCATTATATTTCTAATCCACCTGAAAGAGTACAAAGCAGACGTTAGCAATGAATCGTTTTTTCGCTACTCAAAAGCATTCATGAAATTTTGAATATAAGTGAGTCAACAATATTGAAATTTAACTATGTACTCTAATTCATTCATACTCACTACAACGTTGAGTTATAAGTACAGGTTGCAATGAGTATGAGTACAACGTCGACATCAAACTCATACCATTCGAAATATGTTTGATTCATAAGCCCACTCATTCAGATTCATAACTTTAGAAAAATACTTTTAGTACTCATAAATGATCCGATATGATGTTTGTATCACATGGGTACCGGGACATAATGATAGGGGCTCGACCATCGAACTCTCTGATGAATTCTCCACGTTGGGGATCCCTTTGGGGACCTGCAACCTGGGTATAATTGACAATGCAACCGTAGATCTCGTCAACAGAATTTGAACAGCTTCGGATAAGGGCAGAGCGGCGTAAAAGATCTGGCCGAGGCCGGATAGGAGGCGCACGGCGACTCTGCTTAAACTCCAAAGAAGTAGGTACAGCTCTGTTATTGGGGTTATTACGGGGCATTGCATTATAGGAGCGTATGCGAGGCGTATTGGTCTTAGACACCTTGCAAATGATTTCTGCAGAAGCTGTGCAGATGAAGAGGAAGATGAGACTATTCTGCACCTATTGTGCACATGTCCGGCATTTAGTCGGAGGAGAAAGAGGTACCTGGGTGCCTACTACATAGAGGATATGGATGAACTGTCATGTATGGATATTGGCAGCCTGAGTCGCTTCATCGGAAGCTCCGTTTGGTTCCTGGAATAGCGGAAATAAGGAACTGTGGTATCACAATGGGCCCTGTGTGCGGCCTAAGTGTTTCCGTTCATGACTCCATCGAGGGGACAGCCACTTCTACCTACCATAAGTATCAGAAATTATGAGTACGATTCGATTCTGCTCATCTCTTTGAATACTCACTGCTAATCTCTGTTACAAAGTCATCTATTTTCTAGTGTAGGGTAAAGCGCAATGTAACTCTAAATTTACAAAAAAAAAAAAAAAAACAAAAAAGAAAGGAGACGAACTATTTGAATGTCTTTATGTGCAGAAGTGATAAACGTTTAGAGAACAAGAGCAAACACATCAAAAGTGGACAAGTCGAGTCTATTAAAACGCTAACAACACGTCAACTTGACTAAAGTGATGTATGTTTCTAAGCACTGCACGAAATAAAATACTCCCAGAGAAAAATAAAAAGAAAACAATGCTTATGAATAAAAGGATTTGATGTTGTTAAGCATGGGTGTAGTTGTTGAAGGGGGCAACATTCAATAAAAATTCTTTCGATTTGCCTTAGAATTTCATTCAGCTTTGACAATCTTTTCAAACGAAAGGAATTAAGATAAGCACTTTTACGTCAAATATGGACCATTGTGATACCACAATTATCCATACATACATACATATTTAGTCATTACAATCGCAGTCAAGATTGCAACTTAGCTTCTCACACCACCACTTATGTTGTGTGTGTTAATTTTATACATGAGTAGCGGTAACTACAGTTTAAAGTCGACTCCGGACGACAGATTTTTGAGAAACTTTCTCAGAATTTTTACCAGAAATCAGAAGTCGCCGAAGTTTGTTTTGCGTTTTGTTGATGTCTAACTTGGAGTTTGTACCGTGAACTCACGTCTAATAAGCCAGCACACTACCTACTAGTCTACGGCGATTACACAGTCATCTATTTGCCCTAATCCCAGAACCATACGTCGCTTTTAAAAAATAAATAAATAAGAGTTTACACAATAAATAAATAAGAATTTACACAGGTTTCATGCCTCTGAAACTACTTTAGAAATTGTGTGTTATATGTCCAAGACAAAAACGTCGTGCATGAGTGCCCACAATACAATGTCCAATGGATCCAATAACCATATTGAACGTACTCCTTTGGGTTTTAAGCAGACTTTTTTTGCGCCACCTATCTAGCTTAGACTAAATTTGCTAAGCTTTTCTGCCTGTATCCGAATCCAACCATAGGGTGTTGGCAGAATCTATATCTGCTTTTTAAATTATAAGCACGCACGTCCTCAAATTGATGCCGAAAGGAATGCTGAAGAAAACCCTCAGCAACAAATAATTTTGTCCTGTCCATGTATGAACGTTCTAAGTTTATGGAGTATCATGCATTTCCAGGACTTCTTAAGCCTTCTGCATTTTCTTGTTTTAGTTTCCTAGTTAGTAAAGTTCCAGAAATCCATGTTGTTGATGGTGTTGAGCCAGAACATAACATACCTACATACATACATGGGCATTACAACTCTTCAGTCAGGATGACGACCTAGCTTCAAATGCCACCTATGTTGCGCGTGTTAATTTTATACATGAGTGGCGGAAACAACCGTTTAAAGTCGGCTTTGAACGACTGATTTTTGAGAAAATTTTCATCACAATTTTATTTATTTCCTGATTTTGCACCGGAAAATTTTTTTTCATATCTCGTTTCCAGAACACTACCTATCAGATTACAGCGACAACAACTGTATTCTATACTAGCCTTTATACAAACAGTGGCTATTCTTCTCTTCCTTTATCTGGATATTTTAAATCTTTCACATACCGATTGCTTCTATACTGATCCTGACCCTGCTTTTGTTTCAACACCATTCAACGAGTTCTTGTAGCAAGATGTTCTCTGTTCTGATGTTGTTTTTTACCATGGATTTGCCAGTACTAAGAGTAGATAAATATCATCCGCATAATCTAAGTCCTCGTGTTGCGATTAGAACACATTATAATCATACCATCCAAAACAATTGCCACAATTTTAGTGATAGGGAGTGTAACTATTTTACTGCATTAATTCAGGTTGTGATAATTGTAGAGGAGAGCTTGCTGTTCACAGGCAAGTTAATTCGTTGACCTATATGTTACCCCATTGTATGACCCTGTGTGAGGTAAGCTGCCTTATCATGCTCCGTTAGTGGTTGGTTTGAACCACCCCGAGTTCCGGATGAAATCGGTCAGTTCCGTTAGTGGGACGTTCGCCACCATGCCCAGATCAAAGATCAGCAATGAGTATAATCGAATCATACTCATAATTTCTGATACTTATTCGCATTCATACTTATTTTAATATCATAGAACCTCTGCTCATATGCAAAATTTGAAGTGCTCATCATATTCATACGTAGCAACACGTATGATGTTGTTGATTTCGACTCAACATATACACGAAGCACAAAATAAGTATGAATTGCATACGAACACTAAAATACTTACTACAATGTTGGTCTGTTGCTCTGTCTTTTTTGCTTATGTGTCTTGTTTCTTTTGTTGTAAATGCAAGAACAACTAAGACTGTTTTGATGATCATTTATAGGTATTATAAGTATTTTTCTAAAGTTATAAATCTAACTGAGTAGGCTTATGAATCAAACATATTTCGAATCGTATGAGTTTGATGTCAACGTTTTACGCATACTCATTGCAACCTCTACTTATAAATCAACGTTGTAGTGAGTAAGAATGAAAGTTAAATTTCAATATTGTTGTCTCACTTATATTCAAAATTTCATAAGTGCTTATGAAGCGAAGAAACGATTCATTGCCGATCTCTGGCCTAGATGTTGAAACATTCTGTCACCCAAAAAGCAATTACGTCTGTTCTGAAGTTCGGGGCACTTAAATAAAAAGTGTTGTACCGATTCCGTTATCTTCAAATCTAGGCAGCTGCTGCTCTAAGCCTGGTGGGGCAGACTGAGCCTGTCAGCGAAACTGCCAATAGCGTAGTGTTCCGTTAGAATTCCTGTTGGAATGCGAACCGTTCTCTTGGCGATCTCAAGTGGTCCCCCGGTTATCCCACTGTCCACTGCTGTCTTTTTTTACTGCATTATTGATATCAATTTGTTGACTAATATCCCCCTTCTGATTAACTGAGAGTAACGCATCCTCTTACATTGCTCCAAGCACGGGAAATATTTTTGGGGTGTTATTTTCTTTCCCAATCCTGAATGAAGAATTATTCGAAAAACACCGCTTGAAACCTCATGAACACGGTTTGATAAATCATTTTGGGGTCAGAGGTACAAAGAAGTTGATAAAAAAAATATAAAAATAGAACAAAGAAATAGGAACGTAGAAGTCGCCGTAGTCTAGTAGGTAGTGTGTTGGCTTATTAGTCGTAAAGCCAGGGTTCGAGCCCCAGGCTTGACATCAAGACAAAATACAAAAAGTATTTCTTCGGCTACTTCTTCTCAGCAGATTTCTGGCAAAAACTCTGAGAGTAAATAAAATTTCCCAGAAAAGTTTCTCAAAAATCTGTCGTTCGGAGTCGACTTTAAACTGTAGGTCCCACCACTCATGTATAAAATTGACACACACAACATAAGTGATGTGAGAAACTAGGACGTTGTACAATGGGCCAATTCGACCTCCGGGTACTGTACATGTCTTAATTGACAAGTACACGCCCTCTAACCTAACCTAACCTAATAGGAATGTATTCCAAAAAATGTGGACGTCATTTGCCAAGGAAGAAAATTATATGACCTTTTGTTCACATATGTATTTTAAAACCCCCCAATTGAGTTACTGCACTGTTTTAGTCACAGCTGCAATTTACAGTTACTCTACCGTAATGAATGTCCAACTTCTCCCAAAAAAATGCAAAAAAGACGACTTTCTCTTGACACAAGACTATTATGATGACGACGACGAGCCAGAGCATGAACACAGAATGACAGAGTGTCTGACTGATGTGATAACTCAGTTGTAACCCAACAACGGCAACAACAATAAAAACTAAAACAGTCAAGAACCATAAATATTCGCGCTTTTAGCACAAGTGAGAGAGAGGAGAGAAAGAAACATTGCAAAAACGAAAATCAAGAAAATGTTCGAAGAAAACCAACATGCAACATACGAAGTGCCATATTCGTTGTCATATGAATATGAATGTAATTTAACACATGCAAACAACAAAATAAGAATAAAAACTGCCACCAGCATCAGCACTAATTCCAATACTTTGGAAGGGTATGGGATGTAAGCATATGGGTGGCAAAGGAGAAGGGGTATTTGACTAGTTGAACAGTCAAGGATTGAAGTCACATACAAATACATTTATGAGTGCTTTCTTGTTCTTTTGTGATTATTCTTAATATTTGCAGGCTTTACTACCAGTTACCATATATTTTCCCTTACCCCCCATGCAGTGTAAGTGTGTGTGTGAGTGTGAGTGCCAGCATACAAAAAATTCTTATTTTATGATTGTTGCACAATTAAAAGCAATGAAAAACAATTTTTGAAGCACTCACATGTGTACAGAAATTTGACACATACATACGTATGGTTTGTCCATGTCCATGTATACTCCTTTGGCAGTAAGCCCTTGCTTTCTATTACGCCAAGCATATGAAACAACTTCCTTTTGCCGTTAGGCTTATAAACCAACAAAAAGAAAACACAAAACAAAAAACCAAAAATAGAAAAGAAAGAGGCTTTGATGTACGATATAAATAAACAAACAAACAATAAACTCCCCCTTGATTATATGTGGACTACGTACGTAAGTAAGTAAGTATGCCATCATCTGCAACCATCAACAATCACAAGGCATTACATCATTCGGTTGACAATTCATAGGACCACAGCTACTGGCAGTAAATATTCTCTTCATTCATTCACATACATATACAGTCACTGTATTCATATGCAATTGTTGCTTGGGGCACTGCAGCCAATTGTGATGAGTAGCTTCCAAATAGAACACAAAAAAAGAGCAAAAAAAGAGCAAAAAGAAAAAGCATCACAATGATTTGATTGTTTCAGTTTCGTTTCGGAATTGCTTTTCATACAGTGTGTTATTGCTTTTGCTGGTTTTGTGAGTAAAATTGATACTAACGGAAGATGTCGCAACATGCATGAAGTCATTCACTCAATTTATCATTTGATAAATTGTTTCATTTCGTCCTTACAACAACAATATAACACCAAACAATTCTCCAATGATGTTGAATGTTGATGCTGATGTTGCTGCTGACGATGATGAGTGTGATGACGATGCAGATGTAACTGTTACACACATGTTCATTCTTACATTATATATTCATATGATCATGTTGCCAGTGCGTACACCAATTCCTTTCAAAATTGAAAATGAAAGTTTAATTGTATTTACGTAGCAATTACTAGACAACGTGTAATGTTCACTAGACTTGCATTCCATGTGTAAAATACATGCCCAATGATAGCATCATTCTAAGTCGTCTTTTATAGTGGCAATATTCTTCTAATGAAGATCACATCCTATTGGTCCTTGTCCTGAATTAGTATTCCAGATCTTTGTTCGTATAAGCATTTTCAGCAGATCTTTCCACAGGAGTTCAGGTAATTTGGTACTGCTTTTCTTGTATAGTATTTCTGAAACTCAATGAAGAAGAACACATACGTACATACAAAATTGGTCATTACAACCTTTCAGTTAGGATTACGACCTAGCTTTTCACACCACTTACGTTATGTGTGTTAAATTTTTACATGAGTGGCGTGACCTACAGTTTGAAGTCGCTCTCGAACGACAGATTTTTGAGATTTTCATGGCAATTTTATTTACTCTCAGAGTTTTTGGCAGAAATCTGCTGAGAGGCAATTGTCAACTATTTGGATATTTTCAAGAAATCTCAGATGACCAGAATTGATCATAAAATGTTTCGAAGTGCATATGTTCAGCCATTAAAGCTAAACCATAGGAATTAAAATCTTAATTGAAGACAAAATATAAGAGTTGAAAACTTTATAGTAACTTCGCCTGGAATCTAGTCTGTAGTGGCCGAAAGGACAATCGAAAATATTTATTGTTAAACTGATTGTAAAGATTTCTTTTAACGGAAGAATAAGAAAATTTTTTAGGCCCGAAATAACAAGTATTGGATATTTTTAATTTCTATCTTTCAATTTAAATAAAACAAAGCGTGTGTCACATATCAGCGACATTTTTTAATCGGTTGAATGCTCGATTGATGCTATTATATATAAAATATAAAACCGTTCATTTATCCGCCAAGATTTCTATAGTTGGGGCTCATCCGAAATGTTCAATTTCCCATGATCAGACGGAATTTGACGCATGGCATGGGTTATGATGGCTTTGAGGATCGCTGTAGTTTAAGGCTCATTCGCATACATTTGTGACGTAAGAAAATCCCACAAGAAAAACTCTAACGTGGTGAAACATCACGTTCACATGAGATGACCATGCCCTCAAATCGCTTGTGGAATATCTAATGTGGCATGAGTTGTGTAGCACGTTGCGGTGTCCTGCTGAAACCACATCGCTCAATTCACGCCAAAATAAGTTGGTAATCATCGGCCTTTAGTGCTCGTCATTGACAGTGACGTCCCTGCCAAAGTCGTTCTCAAATAAACATGAACCGATAATACCGTCTTCCCAAAATCCATACCAAAAAGTGATTGGACGCTCTTAGGTCTCATTCGGATTGGGTTCAAGAATATTGTTTGTTCACGTACCCATTCATAGCGAAAACGGGCTTCATCGCTGAAGAAGATTTTTCGATGAAAGTCAGTTGTCAACTACTTCATGGCCCATTTAGCGAACACGCGTTGTTGTCTATGGCCTTCCATGCCAAAAAGACTAAATAAATGAAAAGTGAATTTAAAGTTGTAATTTCAACAAAATGGCCGTTAGGAACTGATGTCTCTATTCTACAGCATCCCTTTTACGACTCCTCACGTATCACATATGCATACGACATTTTCAAGTCATCCCAGTTGTTGCGGTGAAACTACCTGAGTACATCGAAATTCTAATAAACTTTGAAAAACTCATAGTTTTGACGGCTCCATGTTCTTGCATTTTTAAATTCTACTTTCTCTAACTTAAATACTGTCAAAATTTGGTTAAGATGCGCCGATCCGTTCCGAAGTTATAGAGAAAAATCTTAGAATACACATATGGTCGTACGTCGCGTGAAAACTTTGAGATCTCATAACTCAAAACACAATTTTTCGATTTAGAATGTCATAGAACGGAGGCGTCGGTTTGTCCGATGTTTGTATTCGCTGCCACATAATTTACAATGAATCTTTCTGTCGATAATTGCAAGAACAGCTACATGTTTGGCATACTTACAGCGTGGATATTATCAGCATCTATTACAGTGTGATATTCGTTCTCTTAAAGAGAACCCTGCTTATTTGGACAGAGTCAGCATGGAAATTATTTAGTTTGATCCATCTTATCATCAGATTGTTCTTATTAATTTTATGTATGGTGATACCATAAGAAAGATAAGTTCTTCATCTTTTTCTCAATTGTAGTCATTAATGTTCAAATGGTAATCCAATCTCTTAAATTTTTTTGTTCGTTAAAACTCAGAACTTAGTTTTATACTTTTTATTGTCACCAAGATTGGCAATTGACAACATTTGCAAAGAACGCAGTTGTTTATCGTAGTCTTTAGCCCAGCCAACTGGTGAAATATCTCAGCTCTAACAATCTGATCAGCAACAAGTTTCCTTCCGTCAGTGCCGTTCTACAACAGAACATTGGTTTAAATTTCCGAAAGATGAAAGCAGTTCACGCAAACACTTAGTACGACGCAGTGGGTTAGGATTGTAGCGGCTTATTTATAGCGAAACTTAATGTATTTGGAGTCGATGTATATTGACATATACGGGTTGTATAAATGGTAATCCATTAATTGAATGCTAAATTCAGCGATACCATAAAAGTCTACATTACCCCAACTCCGTTATTATTTTTTACGATCTCTTTGTACTTCCAATTCCATATAGTCTTTTGCAAATAATGAAAGAATTTATCATTGTCTACAGTAGCCGCAGTTTAGTAGGTAGTGTGTTGGTTTATTAGATGATTGAGGCCACGGTTTAAACACCAGGTCAGACATCTCCTACGAAACGAAATATGAACCAATTGTTCTTCGTCGACTTCTTCTCAGCAGATTAATTTCAAAAACTCTGAGAGTAAATAAATTAGCCATGAAAAAAGTTTCTCAAAAACCTGTCGTTCGGAGTCGACTTTAAACTGTTGGCCTTGCCACTTATGGATAAAAAATTAACACACACAACATAAGTGGTGCGAGAAACTAGGTCGTAATCCTGACTGAAGGGTTGTAATGACCAATTATGTATGTATGTATGTTCAACTAAGCCTGCACTCAACTACAGGAATTCTTCGGAAAGGATCGAGTGTGGAAGACTGTGATACTCGCAGTAAGCAGTGATGCTTGTTGAATAAAAATAAATTTGTGTTTAATTTTAATTCAAATTCTTTATTACTTGCACAATTCTGTGTGCCTCTATTCACAACTTTAGGTAAACAACAACAATTGCTCTCTGTTTATACCCTTTGCATAAACAATAACAATTACTAGACAATTGTTCGACAGATTTTTGTAACGGAAATGTTCAAACCACGATTATTCTCTTCAAACGCGGCCCGCCTTGTTTGTGTATTTTGTTTACATTTATTGTTGTAGTGTTTGTTGTTGTAATTTTGTTTACTTGTTTACCATTTATTATGCTAGTGTTTGTTGTTGTATTTTTGTTTATAATTTTATGCAATGTTAAGCGATGTAAAAGCAAAACAGCAGTATCTAGATTCTTCATTTTCGTAACAATATTAAGAAGTTTGCAGCTCTTAATATTCCACGAAAAAACTGTCAAATACTTTGGCACCTTCACTGTATCTGACGTCTATTTTGAGGCTAATCCATGGCGTGCTGAAGGTAACGAGTAATGAAAGTCAGTTTTGGAGGTCTTTTTATCAAATAGTTAACCATAGTAGTGTAGCTTGTTATTCCCTACTTTATCGATATTACAACGGAATGTCGCCTAGTGAACTAAAGAGACTTGTTTAATAAAATCGAACACATTTCGACTGCTGATTGGCCACAAATTGCCATATGTGTGTGCTTGGAATTACCAGTGTAGAGCCTAATTGATGCAGAGATCTTTTCTTTCAAATACAATGTAAATTGATTGAAATCCAATGCCTAAAAATTCTACTTCCTGCTTTGATCCACTGCGGATTACGGTGTATAAAAAAAGTAAAAATTCACATTATCTGGTTTAATTCGATCTGAAGCAATATGTTACCACAAACAATAATTGCTGGCTTAGTTGTGTTCAAACTGTATTACTGATACCGTTTGGAAATGGTGTTTTAGTTGACACTCCTCGTAGCGCTTATTTATAGTGCTCATGAAGTCCTTGGCGAAAATTTAGTGGTTTTTACCAGAAGCAGAAATGCAAACGAAAAGAAAAAAATGTGAACAACAACGGATGGATGATGACTGTGATGATGATGGCGTCGTTGAACACATTTAATGGTCATTTGAGCACATGATAAACGTCGCTTTTTATCGTTGTTGTTGCCACTACCACCATACTAACATTGTTGTTGTTGTAGTTCTTTATTTTTCATTTTGTCCAAGTGATGGAATGTCGTCCTTGTTACTGTTTTTTCTGTTCGCCCCTTTAGGAAATACATCATGATAGTGTTGCACTACTTTTTTTGTTTGTTATTATTTTTCATAATGTATGTACGATGTACATATGTACGTATGTATGTATGTTAGTATTGCCAACTATTCTATTCCTTGTTGTGTGACACATTGCATGTGCGTTGTGTCTGCCTGTTGTTTGTGTGTCCGTGTTAAGGACTGTAAGTTGTTGTTTATGCGTTAAAACACATGCCACTGTAGTTTGTTTTGTCATTGTAGTGGTTTCGTTCATTCATCACTTGGCAACGGAGGATAGTATGTGATCTGTTTCTAGTTGTTTTTGGTTTCAATTTCCCATGAATAAGCCTTTGTTTGCTTAAATGTTTTTATGCCTCTAGTTGAAGGGCAGTGTTTAGGTTTTTTGTGCAAAAATTTTTATAAAAAAATTTGCATGACCATCACCATCACGCCATCAACGATGAAGAATTCATTTGAATGATTTATTTGCTTGGTATTTGAGTATTTATTAAGTGATAAACATTTTTTCAAATAAAACTATTAAAAATTTAAATAATTTCTGGGACAAACACGTATAAACTATGAAGCAATTTGAAAACTAAACTTTTTCAAATTTTGGGGAACATTTTTTAAATGGAAATTGAAAAAGTTGAGCAGTAAACTACACTTCCGTCAAAAACACTTACTAGGAATAATACTGGGCACTAATTAACTCAGAATTTGTTCCTAAGAATTCTGTCATCCTTCTCTTTATAAATCAAAGAATGAATTTTATTTACACTTTTAAGAGGGCTTTCAAGACTTTGAAACTTTTTGAAAAAACACATGATTTCAAGACATTTCAAAATTATCAAAATGGATAAATTCTGCGATACGGGAGATTAAGTCACCCAGAAATATAGCTGGCAGAATTTCAGATGTTGGGTGCGTGGCATGTGCTGCTCAGAGATCAGCAATGAATCGTTTTTCCGCTACTAATAAGCACTCATGAAATTTTGAATATTAGTGTGTCAACAATATTGAAATTTAACTTCCCTGAGTCATTCATACTTACTACAACGTTGATTTATATTTTATAAGTACAGGTTGCAATGCGTCTGCATACAACGTTGACATCAAACTCATACCATTCGAAATATGTTTGATTCATAATCCTACTCATTTAGATTCATAACTTTAGAAAAGTACTTATAAATGATTCGAATGACTCGAATCATTCAGCAAAATTATCAGTCATAGTTATTGTTGCATTTGGAAAAAGACACAACAAGACAAACAAGCAAAAAAAACAGAGCAGCAAGCAGAGCAAACACGCAACCTTCTAGTGTTCGTACGCGAATCATGCTTATTTTGGCTTCGTGTATATGTATGTTGAGTTATGGAGAGTCGAAATCAACAACACCATACGTGCTTTTAAGTATGAATATGATGAGTACTTCAAAATTTGAATATGAGTAGAGATTCCATGATATTAAAATAAGTATGAATGCATATAAGTATCAGAAATTATGAGTATGATTCGATTCTACACATCTTTTTGAATACTCACTGCTGATCTCTGGTACCAATACTATATCGTACTGGAACCACTTGGTATCCAATTATAAGATCTCTTACTGAGTAGGAGTAATAACTCTTAATAGTATCTTCGTTGCGCCAGAATTAGGATTGCAAAGTTGCAAATGGTACCCAGTTCTCATTATGAATTTTGATAAAAAGTTCTGCACATTGAGATTGTGGTTAAGGATTGCTTTAGCGTAAGTCATACCTGCATGAAGACAAACTTGGATGTTTCTTCAAAATTCTCTGTAAAAACCACCGATTAATTGTTTACGTGTAGTCCGATCTACACCGTGATACTCTTAGGCATTTTCTGCTATCACAGATATAGCTGCCCTTGCAGTTTTCAGGAAACAGATTCATCGCGAAGAATATGGGAACATCGTATGGCAGCGAGTACAAGCATCGGAAAGATCATAAGCTCTTCAAAATTTGTGGTGACAAATAAAGATAAATGCACCGCAACGACTGGGATAGCTAAACAACGTCATACGTACAAATGTTACAGATCCAGTGGAAACAAGGATATTCAATAATATACCCGAAGGACTCTAGGAATATATGCTATAATAGTGCATGGCTTATTATCATGTAAGGATTCGTAATACAGAATACTGAAATATAGGGTTTTCCGGCAGGTACTTCCAAACTTTAACAGTGGTTAACGGCCTTCTTGTTGAAGCTACATCTGTCCAATTGGCTTTCATTTATTCAGTCTGTATTGCCAAATCCCCATGGATGACCATAGACACTGACATGTGCTTGCTGAATGGACTCAGGAACAGTTGGTAATTTACCCTAATTTTCGTAAAATAATCATCTTTAGCGATTAAGCCTGTTTCTGAATAAATCCTTAGGCAAACTTATCGAATTTTGGACGATGAGATCCATGAGCGTCCAATACGACCCAAAAAAGTCACTGTTTTGTGAATTTTAGGCTAGCGCCGTCTATATTTCTTTGGGAAAAAATCAGGCCAGGCCATCACTGTCAACAGCGATCACAACAGGTCGATGATTACTACAAATTTTTTAGCCTGAATTGGATTATCTGCAAACCTACGCCTGTAGTCTTATCTGGACGGGGCTATGTGCCACACATCAAAGCCACATTGGATTGTCTGCACAAAAGATTTGAGGGCATGGTCATCTCACGTCTAGCTGATGTAAATTGACCACCGCGATAGTACTATTTGAGCCCGTTAGACTTTATCTTGTGAGATTTAAGCCAAAAACCACAACGGTTTTTAAAGACGACGGCTATTGGTCAGATTCTGCCTGCTATGCATTAGAGCAATAGAAAATTGAATATTTCGAATGCCCTCTGCCTGTAGAAGCCATGGGGGACACTTGAATAAAATTATATTGCACACATAATGGCATTAATAACTCTACCAAATGAATAAAAAATTGCGATGATCTCATACATGCATATGTACATCATTGGTCATTAAAAACATTCAATCAGGATTTGATTCTCGCACCACTTATGTTGTGTGTGTTAATTTTATCGATGAGTGGTGAGACCTAAAGCTTTTCAATTCTGCACAACAGATTTTTGAGAAACTTTTCATTTCATTTTTATTTACTCTCTGGGTTTTTGCCAAAAATCTGCTGAGAGGAAGTCGTCGAAGGAATATTTTTTTATATTTTCGTTTTGTTCGGGATGTTTGACCTGGGGTTTGAACCTTAGCCACACGTCTAATAAGCCTACAAGACAACGGCGATTTATCGCACATACACCCTGTTTTATTTAAATTTCAAAATAGGAAGCGCTTAATGAAAGACCCTATATTTGTTTGAAATAGAAAGAAAATTTAAAATATCATGAAGTTTTTCTTTACAAAATTGCGCATATTTTTCATAATGAGTGTAATTATTTCCATTTACAGACACTGTAGTCTAGGGAGTATTGCTTTGACTTACTGAATGGTCACAGCGTAGGTCAAATCCAGCTCTCACTTCCTAAAAAACACGTAGCTCATAATGAATAATGAATTCATTGCAAACGAGATTTCTTGGAAGAACAATTGAATGAAGTTGTAAACTTTTAGATTTGATTTATTTTTAAAAAAATTGATCGACAGGAACTGGTTGATAGTGTGTTTACTTATTAGACGAGGGCACGAGAGTTTGAACTTCTGACCAGAGATCAGCAATAAGTATTTAAAAAGATGAGTAGGATCGAATCATACTCATAACTTCTGATACTTATTTTAATATCATGGATCCTCTACTCATAATCAAAGTTTGAAGTACTCATCATATTCATACTTGATTCATACATACTGCTATAATGAATGTGTGAATTGGAGGTCCCTTCGTAAAGTTTAAAAATTAAGTCGTTTTGCTGATAACATTTGATTTTAACCTTTCCAACTTTCATTCTAACTTTCGTTTAATTTTTCTTAAAACAATACCAATACCAAATAAGGCAGTTGCCTAACGTATGTTCCTTTTTATAACCTTTGGCATGAAAATCTCCATACAATTCTCTTTTTATCTCTTGTAGCCTTTCAGTTTTGTATACAAAAAATTTCCAGGCGTTAATTTGAAGAATTTATCGTCATCATCAACAGCGTTCGGTCTTAATAAGAATAGGCAAACAGCAAAAGCACCAATTAAATGAAGAAAAATGTACAAAAGAAATGAAAAACCAAACAAAAAACATGCCCCAAAAAGGAAAAAAAATAGGAGCGTGGAAATGGTAATAATGTTGGCCCAACCCACAACAACCAAGCAGCCAGCCGGCAAGTCAAGTGTGAATTATTATTCAAATTATTGTGATATAAAGCAAATGCCCCATAAAAAATAAAAGCAAGATATTGCTCGTGCAACAAAATGTTGAAACAAAACTAAGAAAATTAAATAAATTTCTACTCATAAAATGAAAGAATAAAACATGAACGAAATGATCACACGTGCGCCACTGATGGAATACTGAACTGAAAAACTGAAATCCAAATTAAAACAGAACGAATGAATGAATAAAAAAGAAATGGAAAATGAAGAGAAATGAAATAAAATGGAATAAATAAAATGAAAAAACAAAATAAAAATGTAAATTATAAGAAATCTAGTGGCAGTAGCAATAGGAAAAGACAGAAGAAAACTAAATCATCCCAAAAAAAAAAAAACTTTCATGTGAAAAACAAAAACTATCACCGATGAAAGCACAGACACAAAAAGTGAGTGGTCTAAGATATGGCCGGCACTATAGGATGCGAATGTCCAATTTATGATTCCGTAGTCTAGTGCCTTATTACTGCTGGGACCACGGTTCAAACCACAGGTCAGACATCTCCAACAAAACGAAACATGAAAAAATATTTCTTCGACTACTCACTCTCAGCAGATTTCTGGCAAAAACTCTGAGAATAAATAAAATTGCCATTAAAAGTTTCTAGAAAATCTGTCTTTTGGAGTTGACTCTAAACTGTAAGTCCCACCAAACATGGAAATTCAGAGTAAATACTGAAAAACAGCTTCTGTATGCTATCATATCACATATCAGGTAGTTGCATAAGAGCTACTGTATAAGAGCTATTGATATCGATAACTATGTTTGACAGCTAAGAATGTTAAATAAAGTTGACAGTACTGATCTATAAAGTTTGACAATTCACTATGCAACATTTAACGCCGTTCTTAAATGGTCATTAACACATTGTAATTCATGCTTGTCGCCTACTGGCTGCTGCAGTTAGTGCTTTTCGTTCTATCGGACGGCAGCTATTATGCAGCATAGGCAATCCAACAATGCGACGGTATCGTTTAATGTTTTATGTGATTGACTAAGGATAGATTCTTCTGCGTGCTCCTCACTAAATATTCTGAATTTTTACCGCGAAAATAGAACAGCGCTCAATTAAATAGGGGAGAAATAAACACATTTATTGGACTTTTGCTTAAACAGTAGAAGTCCGATAATCCTACCGAAAATTCCGGTCTATCGGGCGGTAATTATAAGAACAATTAGGTTAATAATTAAACTACAAATACAGTATGCAAAAACATACAACAAAGTTTATTTTATATAATGTATGTACACGTACTGTAAAACATACTTCACTTAGATTTAAAAACGTCACGAATGTCTTTTTGTTTTCTTGACTTTTGACGTTTAGTATAAAATTTATTTCTAATGATGTGAAAACCAATAATTTCTGAAGCACTGTAGCTAGTAATAAATAGCCTCAGCAAAAGAGATAAACTTATTTAGTGATTCTGCAGCTTCTAACCAACTGACTTTTCCTCTTTTTCCGTTTCGGCATCTGAGTCACTTCCTTCAAGATTTTGAGTAGGCTGAGGGCTTACTACAATGTTGATAATGTCCTCATCGGTTAGTCCTTGTTCAACAGGCTCATTCTCGTCGATTAGAAGCCACTCTTCTACCTCATCTTCATGGAGGTTTTTCAAGGGATTGTCAGCACTTCTAACGACATCCAAAACTTTGGTCAGAGCGTCTTGATGGTTTTCTTCCTCATCAGTCTGTAGACTTCGTGATTGATTAACGGAGCTGCACTGCACCTGAATTTGTTGTGACAGCTGAGACTAGCCGGCCGCTAATTGTTTCCGAACAATACCGAGAGATTCCGGATGTTCCCGAACTACCCCGAAAACTTCCGAATAGCTCTGAAGCGTATTTATTTGTTTTAAAGACACACTTTTGGATGCCGGACTAATGGACTTTTACTGTAATGAGTGTAATTCAAGTCCCAGAAATAAGGTTATATTGGTCAAAAAAAAAACACATGTATACGAACGCTATAATAAAAACCATTAAATTATACCGAAAAGTAGTAATACAATTAATATGCTTAACTTCCCTTCGTGAAATAGTAACAGAAATAAATGCTTTTAATAAAACTTGACTCTCAAATATTCTTTTTCGGCAGTCGAAGTATTAAAGATCTAAATATTTGATGTTTCATACCGTATAATAGCATAATCAAATACGCACCACCGGTGGTATACGCTGTCTGAGGGGGCTGTCTAGCGGGTAACCAGTGGTACGCGCCGCTCACTAAGGCAGTCTAGTGCGGGCCACCTGTGGTACGCGTCGGCGTGAACGTGTTCAGTCAGCATTAAAATAAAGCTTTTCACACTACCGATGTTATGTGTGTTAATTTTATACATGATTGGCAGATCGTCTTCGACTGACATATTTCATGGCAATTTTATTTACTCTCAGAGTTCTTGTCAGAAGACTGCTTCGAGGAAATCGCCTTAAAAGTTAAAATTTTTCATATTTTAAGTTGTTCTAAATGTTTGAACTGGGGTTTTAACCACGGGTTTTCGTCTAATAAGCCTACACATTACTTACTAGATTAGCCTACACTCTACTTGCTAGACTATGGCTATCTCAATGCCAGAACAGTGCTTCGGAATTGTAAAAGTTTACTTAGAAAAATACAATTCTATTCGCGAAATTCATAGAGATATTCATTCATTTTACGATCATTATATACAGGCCTAGCGAGAAAGCAATTCGTGCAATTATTGATTGCTCTTCTCAATTTAAAACCGTCAACGAGACAAAGATATGTGCATGCTGAAGGAAAAATCTTGAAAAACACCTTGAAATGTCTATTGGAAGTTGTTCTCTATTTGTTGACCTTTGTCCTTTGACTTCGTGGAAAATTTTACATGAAAATCTTGGCCCACATGCCTATAAAATAACAGTACAAAAAATAAATTAAAGCCTAACAGCCATGGTTTGCACTTGTTATGGAATAGATGGTAAACGTCGTGAATAAATACGAATCTTCTAACCAATCCATAGGAATATAAGGCGGGTCAGTATAAATGTATGTGGCATGGGGACAACCTAATGAAACAGACATCCTTGTCAATGGGTCATAGCTGGCTGTCGGTGGACAATAGTTTCTTGCCAAATTCCTAATTATTTAAAGTATAAGCTTAAATAATAATAGTCGCCGTGGTCTAGTAGGTAGTGTGTTGGCTTATTAGACTAAAAGCCAGGGTTCGAGCCACAGGCCAGACATCAAAATAAAATACAAAAAAAGTATTTCTTCGGCGACTTCCTCTCAGCAGATTTCTGGCAAAAACTCTGAGAGTAAATAAAAAATTGCCATGAAAAGTTTCTCAAAAATCTGTCGTTTGGAGTCGACTTTAAACTGTAGGTCCCGCCACTCATGTATAAAATTAACACACACAACATAAGTGGTGTGAGAAACTAGGTCGTAATCCTGACTGATGGGTTGTAATGACCAATTATGTATGTATGTATAAGCTTATATTCTGATTTCGAAGTAAGAGATCTTTCAATCAATCAATCTTTTCAATCACATGCTTGACAATCAATCACTGCTGGTCCTTGTCGGCACTTTTTTTCGTTTTGATCCCGTCTGCCTTTTATACATTTTGAGTACTAAATTCAAGCAACTGACTATGAATTTTTGTAACATTTTGGTTATACGTAGATTTGGGCCACGTTACGAGAAGCCGTCTTATTGAGGAGGCTCGTTAAAGCAAAATAAATGCTAGTAATATAGATTACTTTGATACAGGGTATGGTGGATTTATTTCTGGTAAATTTCACTCTCGCAATCGTCTATCATACACTTGCAGTCAAAAAGTTTCTCTAAAATTATGTGGGAACTACTATGAAACGCTCATGAATATATCTTGGGGTCGGAATTGTGTTGTAAATCGGAAATTTGTGTAAAACTGTACTGCCATCAAAGCTGTTTAAAGCCCTTGTATGTATGTATGTATTTAAATGCTCTTTTCACAAATATTTTGAAAATCTTTTAAGTGCTGAAACTCTCTTGTAAACCCATTGTGCGCAAATAAAAACATATTTATTTTCATATAAATACTTATGTTATCTGGAAGTAATTTTTGTACAAAAAAAAAAAAAACAAATAATTACTGTCGGTCATTCTCGATTACAAAATACTAAACAACACAATGAATTTCTTGGTATAATTTTAGTTCCTTTATGTGTTAGATAGTGAACTGAAAAAATTTACCAGTGTGTCGAACTGTATTTACTTCATTTACCCAATTTTGTGAATAAATAAAATTGCCATAAAAAATTCCTCGAAATTCCGTCGTTCGGAGTCGACGTTAAACTGAAGGGCTCACCACTTATGGATAAAATTAATACACACAAGATGGGTGGTGTAATAAACTAGATTGTAATCCTGATTAAATCATTGTAATGATCAATTAAGTAGGTAAGTAAGTTGAAAATGTAATGCTTGTGATCGTCCATTGGTTTAGTGGCGGCCCTCATAAACTCTGGAGTGACCATACAGGCGATATCAATAGGTGTGTAACGGCCATCTTGTTGAATCTATATCAGTCATATTAATTGAAATTTATTCATAGTATTTCGCCAAATAAACGCGAAGTTAGTTAATTAGGTTAGGAAGTTAGTAGCCGACTCTAATATTTAATAAAAAAAAATTATCTTCAGAGATGAGGTCCATTTCTGTATGAATGGATACGTAAACGAACAAAATTGTTGATTTTGTAACGATTCCAATGTACGAGAAATTCAATAGTCTGAAAAAGTCACTATTTTATGTCTATTCTGGCCTGACGGCTTTATCGGTCTACATTTCCATAGATTAGGCACTCACTGTCAACGGTGTTACTATGGGTCAATGACTACTAACTTTATTATGCCTGCATTGTAAGACGTGGACACCAATATGTGCCAATAGAATGGCGCTACTTGCCCCTCTACTCCTGGACATGGTCCACTACTACAGTGGACATTCTGTATAAGCGATTTGAGGGCATGGTTATTTCAAGTGGAAGAGATATGGACTGGCCACCGAAATCGTGCGAATTAATTCCGATGAATTTTTTCCTATGGGGTTTTCAAGAATTGTAGGTGTATGCGAAAAACCTGAAATACCAGCGGTCCTAAAAGCCAACATAACTTATGTCATCGTTCCAACTCAGCCATATTTAAAGGCCAGGGTGATGGAAAATTTAACATTTCTTCCAGAGAAGTATTGAAGGACAATTGAACGATGTTATATTGGACACAAAAGGTCTTCCAACTCAAAAGATCGACAATATCTCATATAAATTTTGTAAAATTATTACTGTGTGTTACAAATACCAGAACCAACACAACATTGTGTGGTAGTATAGTGTATTCTTATATGAAAAATAATCATGGGATATTATTTAGTAGTGGCCATTTGTTTTGAACACCAGAGGCAGGTTATATCAATCTACACATTGTATCTCTGAAATACTCGCACACTACCAAACTCAAAGCAAACTACACACGAGCAAATTAACATCAGCAATCAGCCAACAAGAACAGCAATTCATGGCTATAACATATGGGGATACATTAACGACACATACATATAAAATGAAAAGAATAACAACAAAAACAACAACAACAATAAAACTACAGAATAAGAAGACCAAGTGCAAAATGAAAATTATGTACAAAAATCAAAAAAAAAAAGAAACGAGAGAAAGAAGAAAAAACACAAATAAATTGTGATGGCGTAGAAGAAACAGCAAAGAATCCATAGCCATCCAATATGTGGATGTACATACATATGTATGCATGGTAGAGTCAAACAGGCCGATATACAGATCACAGTTCAGATTCTTTGGCTACAGCCAGCCAATAATGTTAACCTGGCTGTTGTGAATGCCGTATGAGCAGCCAACCAACAATGTTGGAGAAACACCCTCCCAATGTCAATGATTGATTGCTCATCATATTTTATTCTTAATGAAAATGCACCCTGCTGCTGGCAGTTAAAATTTATTTACACACACACTCGTACACTCACTTAACTGCTCACTTCGTTTTATTTTATTTCAGTTCTCTGTGGCCTGTTCGTTGTTCTTTTTTTTTTTTTTTTTGGGGTGACTGTGTGTATAAATCTGCTAAACAACTGCATTAACAAATCAACACAATGAATTCTTTAACAACAACAACATCAACAGCTAAAGGACAGCAAACGAGTGTATCACTTATTAACGTACGTGAGCGAAGATGAATTGCCGAAGCCTCAGCTGTATATGCTTGGCCATCTTTATTTTGTTACTTAAGTTTAATGGGTGCCCGTGTAAGAGAATCTGTATTGAGTGTTGATTTCTTATGAATTTGTATGTGTTGTTGTACATGCTTGGGTCAAAGTTTATGTTGTTCATGCAACATTGTATCGGAAACCCGTTTAAGACTCCAACTATTTGTAATTTTTCCTTAAATAACGACAAGTTTTAAGAAATAAACTCCGTGTTAAACAGTTGGTTTAAGGTTTAAAGATAAAAAAAATGTGAATATTGTAGTGGAAGACTATTATTGTGGGCCTCCATTTTTGTAGGTCAAAGTACTTGTCGTTCCATTACTTATTGACGTAAATAAGTGTCAGAGCAAAGCACTCACTTTTCTTTTGAAATTGTTGCGAATCTTCGTCAATCTTTTCTTTCAAACGTTTGAAGATGTTAAGGCGACATTTTTAGTGTTTATTAAAATACGGTGTTAAATAACGTCTTACCAACTCACATACGTGGACGTTCATACACATACATACCAGAGGTCAGCAATGAATAGCTTTTTCGCTACTCATAAGCATTCATGTAATTTTGAATATAAGTGAGTCAACAATATTGAAATTTAACTACGTATTCTGATTCATTCATACTCACTACAACATTGATTTATAACTACAGGTTGCAATGAGTATGCGTACAACGTTGACATCAAACTCATACCATTCGAAATATGTTTGATTCATAAGCCTACTCATTTAGATTCATAACTATAGAAAAATACATATAAATGATTCGTGTGACTCATATACTCATATTCATTCATACTTATCTTGTGCTTCGTGTATATGTTGAGTTATGGAGAGTCGATATCAACAACATCATATATGTTGTTAAATATGAATATGATGAGTACTTCAAACTTTGAATATGAGTAGAGGTTCCATGATAAAATAAATAAAATAATAAAATAAATATGAATGCGTATAAGTATCAGAAATTATGAGTATGATTCGATGCTACTCATCTTTTTTATTAATAATAATAATAATTGGTCACTACAACCCTTCAGTTAGGATTAGGACCTAGTTTTTCACACCACTTATGCTTTATACATGAGTGGCGTGACCTACAGGTTTAAATCGACTCCGAACAACAGATTTTTGAGAAACTTATTCATGGCAATTTTAATTTACTCTCAGACTTTTTGCCAGAAAACTGCTGAGAAGAAGTCGCCGAAATTGTTTTTTAATATTTCGTTTTGTTGGAGCTGTTTGACCTGGGTTTAGAACCGTGGCCTAAGGTCTAAAAAGTCAACACACTGCCTATTAAACAACGGCGACTATACATACGTGTGTGTGTTAATTTGATCCATTAGATGGGGGTCTACAATTTAACACCGATCCCGAATTACAGATTAGCACAGGTTTTTCGAGGCAATTAGTAGTTATTCCCAATGCTTTGGTCAGAATATTTTTAATATTTTGGAGCTGAAGTTTAACCTTTCAAGCTTTCTCTTAGCAACACAAACTACCCAATAGACTTTGGCAACCAATTCTTGAATATTCCCTTCAGTATATAAAAAATTTCAAAAATTTCATGAAATTATTCTTCCCAAGAATCTAGTTTGTAGTAAATTCATTATTTTAAAACCCATATGTGCACATGGGGCATCATCTTGCTGTCAATAATCATAAAGTCTGCTGATACTGTCCAGTTCACAGGAGCAAGCTTTTGTTCTCTCTGTCCCGATAATGGCCATAGGTTGCTATTGGCCTGACCATCGAATTATATATTCAATGAATAATTCATGGGTTACATCCCCAGTATTTCCCTGCCAGTCTTCTGAATATCATTATTACATGTCTGTCCTTTCCTGCGATATTTTATATATAAACTCTCCGTGTCAATTTACTATCCAGTATAATTCCCAGATAAGTGACCCCCATTGTGTGTCTCACCAACGAGACGAATATTCTTCCATTTAAGAAGTTTTCTTCGTCATATAAATCTAACTACTGTGGGTTTGCCAGGGATTTTTCACAGCTCCAGTGTGTGTTGCACCAACGATTTACAATCTCAAAATCTCTTTCAGATTGTATCATTGAGACATTATCATTGCAAAGCCTAGGCAGTCGATGTCCGCCTCTAGAATCATACTCCACCTTAGTGGTGAAAGGAGCCCATAGCCATCCTCCGATTCTGCTGACTGTCTATTATTATCGTGTGTACTGGAGCTCGTTCATCAATCTGGATATCATAGACTCCATAATCCTTCTATTTAACGCCTAATTTATGCCTTCATGAGATATGTTATCAAACGCGTCTCCTATGTCAAGAACTACACATATAACTATCTTCTTTACATTTAAGAACTCCTGAATAGTTTTCACTACATGTGCAAGAGCTATCTCAGTTGACCTGTCTGGCATATAAGGAGGAGGTTTGTAACGGTATACCCATCGAAAGGAATGATGAGAGCAGGCGAACGCTCCTCTCGATTCGAACGAATTTGAGACAATCTTAACTTTTGGTAGTTAATTACAATAACAAGTGATTTGCGTTGTGCAAAAAGAAAAGAAAAGATATTTTGCCGGGCATAATAGGGTCAAGAAACACTTTGTTCGGCGTCTTCCTCTCCAGCAGATTTCTGGCAAAAATTCTGTGAGTAAATAATATTGCTAGGAAAAGTGTTTCAAAATTCTGGCGTTGGGGGTCGACTTAAACTGTTGGTACCGCCACTCATGTATAGAATTAACACACACAGCATAAGTGGTGTAAGAAGCATGGTCGTAATCCTGAATGAAGGGATGTAATAACAAATTATGTACGAATGTATGTATAGTGGATTCAAAGAACACTTGTTTTAGACATCGATTCAAGATGAATATGCAGACTCTGTGCAGAGAAGAACAAATTACCAAACACATACTTGGAATCTAAATGCTTCTCAAAAGGTTGTTGTCCTTACTGATATGGGAGAGATGTAGGATGAGAGTGATACAATAAATTGTCTGGTCGCAGTAATCCGCTACCTCTGCACAATAATGACAATATTCTGTTTTTTCACTTCGATTTTGTAACAAAATTTAATCTAGGCACAGAGAACTTTTATTGTGCGGTAATTCGATACATCTTTTCGATGCATTGGATCGACAGAACATTGACAATTTCCCCTAATGTTCATTACTATCTTTAAGAAATATGGGGCTGTTAGAAATAATCTCATCCAGTTTCTTATCATGTCATTGCTTTGTTTCAGTTTAATTAATAAAGGGTGTTTTTTACAAAGGTATAGAACTTTAAGTTACAATAAAACAACGATGGATTATTCGATTGACATGGATTTTATTTATCCGAAAGATAATCTTGTGGCATTACATTTTAAATATGATTTCTGGCATACGACCGCCACGGCTGGCGCGGATGTAGTCCAATCTGGACGTCCAATTTTCGATGACTTTTTCCAACATTTGTGGCCGTATATCGGCAATCATACGGCGAATGTTGTCTTCCAAATGGTGAAGCGTTTGTGGCTTTACCGCATAGACCAATGTCTTTACATAGCCCCACAGAAAGTAGTCTAGCGGTGATAAATCACAAGATATTGGATGCCAATTCACAGGTCCAAAACGTGAAATTAGGCGGTCACCAAACGTGTCTTTCAATAAATCTATTGTGGGACGAGCTGTGTGACATGTTGCGCCGTCTTGTTGAAACCACCTCTCCTGGACATAATGGTTATTCAATTCAAGAATGAAAAAGTTAGTAATCATGGCTGTATACTTTCTGGCCACCATCGTTTTTGAAAAAGTACGGACCAATGATTCCACCAGCCCATAAAGCGCACCAAACAGTCAGTTTTTCTGGATGTAACGGTGTTTCCACATACACTTGAGGATTACCTTCACTCCAAATGCGGCAGTTTTGTTTGTTGACGCAGCCATTCAACCAGAAGTGCGCTTCATCGCTAAACAAAATTCGCTTATGAAAATCGGGAACAACGGTAATCTCGTTTTGGGCCCATTCGACGAATCTATGCCTTACTTGATGATCGTTTGGCTTCAAATCTTGCACGAGTTGGATTTTGTAAGCACGCAAACCAAGATCCTTCCGCAAAATCTTCCATAAAGTGGATGGACACAGATCCAATTCCTGCGCTCGATGGCGGATTGACTAATTCGGATCTTCCTCAGTGCTACGCTCTACAGCAGCAATAGCTTCTTCTGTACGCACCGTACAGCGTCTCTGGGGATGCGAGTTATCAATAAGAGTAAACGTGGTGCGAAAACGTTCCATGGTTAATCGAATTAACTGCTCTGATGGACGATTTTGTCGACGATAAAATGGACTTAGTGCGCGATACGTTTTCCGCACAGAACCATTATTTTCGAAATAAAATTGCACTATTTGCAAGCGTTGTTCAGGCGTGAGTCTATTCATGATGAATTGCCAAACCAAACTGAGAATAAATCACTTGACTGCTGTTAAATCGGTCGCCATCTTGAAAAGTAATGCCAACTTAAAGTTCTATACCTCTATAAAAAACACCCTTTAGAATTATTTTTTTATAATCAAACAGATGATTTGCTTGAATCAGGTTCTAGACTGATAGAGTTGCCACATGCCTCATTTTCTTATTATTTCTTTGCTTTGTTTCATTTTCTTTAATACAATTTTTTTTTAATCAAACAGATAATTGGCTTGATGCATGTTCTAGAATGATAGAGTTGCCAAGTGCCGTTGGCTAGAAATAAAATCCTTTATGAAAACATGTACTTATTGTGGCGGTTTGGTACTTTTTACCAGGAAGTGACGCAGTCTGATCTGTGTTTCATATTTTTGGAAGGCGCAGAGACTAGGAGAATTGCTGGCTTAATTATTTAGAGGGGATTAAACTATCTCTCTCTTTTTTTCTCTGGCTCACTCTCTATCTTTCTTACTTTCTTTACAGTCAAGCAATTTCACCACACCATATCTCGAAATGTTAAGAATTGAATACGTTGTATAAGAACAGTTTTCTACTTTTAATGAGTACGTGAATAGAGTCGCCAAAAGGCCGGCCTATCATTATAAATCATTTAATGATTTCCTATGGCTAATTAAAATTTTTAAAAATCTGACACACGTAACAATGAAATTTCATTGTTGCGAACATTAAAAATAAATTTCAGATTAGAATCTCTTTGTGTGTAAGCAAGCCAAAGTTAAAACGTATATATCGATTGTTTAAATCATAAAAATAAATCGATAAATTTTAATTATTAAAAAATGTTAATCATGCCAATGTTGTTGTTGTTTGGCAATAGCATACCAATCTATTGGACAACAGATGTTCCTAAATTTTCAATAGAATTTTAATCATATTACGACAAGAAAAATAAGACGATAATTTGAATATGAAATTAATTTTTACAAAATCCCAGTTCATCAAATACAAGACAACACAACACAGCTTAGCACAATACAATACAAATGATATCGAATATGGAGTGGAGTCATAAATTTTCGTTAGTGAAACTCGACTTAGTGTCCCAACGTGAAATATTTTTGGCTGTCAGAAAAACGAGAATGATGAAGATGATGACGACGATGATGGTGATTGGACTCCATTAAATATCTTTGAAATTTATTTGTTTGTTTATACCGAAAACCGTTGATTGGTAATCATCGACGAGATACATTACTACTATCATTCCAACAATACATACATACATATGTACATCGTTTTTGGGTTTGAATTTATATTTGAATTTTGTCATTGTATTGGTTTGTATGTTAAGATTGAAAAGATTACAAATCAAAAAATAACAACAAATCTGCTGTTTCTGTTGTTGTTGTTGTTGGTTTCATCTTAAAGAAGATGAAACATTAGGTAGTTTTGGAATGTTTTGTGCGTCAGTCAGTTCTTTAACTCAAATTTAAAAATTTATTACAAAAACAAAACAGAGGAATGAAAAAATCATGAAACAAATGCTCTGACTCTGTTCTTCTTGTTCTAAAAGTTCACGTTTAATTTATGGCCCTTGATTGGGGCGTTATATTCTGTTTTTTTTTCTCTTATAATTGACTGCTTGGCTGGTATTCTGATTCCAATATTGATCCCGGTAATAAATTTTGTTTGTTTTGTTTCAGAAAAACAAAAACCAAAAACAATACTACGTATCTTAACTGACTGCCTAACTGCCTAACTGACTGACTGACATATTCATTTATTAGTTAAAACTAAATAAAAATCAAAAACTAAAGAAACTAAAATTAAAAGACATTCTCAATTTGATTTGTGATTTCTCCATATTGTTACACGCTTCAACCATGTCAGACAGAGTACGGATGTTGTCCGTATTACTTTAATTGCCATTATCATTTGTGTTCGTTTGTTTTATTTTTGAATAAAAAGGTTTGATTAGATTTTATTTTATTTTTAAAATTTATTCGTTTTCAAATGGATTTTTAAAAAATATTTAGAATACCTTTGTTTAAAAGATTTCCATCATAAATAACATAACAACATAAACCAACAGTTTAAAGTCGACTCCGAATTTTATTTATATTCAGAGTTTTTGCCAGAAATCTGCTGAGAGGAAGTCACCGAAGAAATGTATTTTTAATTTCATTTTAATGTCTGACCTTGGGGTTTGTACCGTGGTCTTATGTCTAATAAGCCAACACACTACCTACTAGACAACGACGACTTCGTATATACGATTAACATACACAACGTGGTTTGAGAAACTAGGTCGTAATTCTGACTGAAGAGATGAAATGACCAATTTTATATGTCTCCATGCGCCATCTTTCGATGGCATAGACTTTCGCTTGAAGGTTATCCGCCAGTTTACTGTGGATTTATAATTTTTTTTATTCTGGTACCAAAAACTGCTCTTGCCCCAAGATAAGTTTCTGACCTATTTTTAAACCGCCAAATACTTCTTCTTGGAAAAGCTTACTTATGGCGAATTACCAAACATCGTATTCTATTTTGAAAAAGATTTTCCCATTAAGCAATCAATAAACTCTTAAAATGATCTTGTTTCCTTAACACTCACGAATATTGGAGCCTACAAACTGCCACACGAAATAGTTTTCCATGTGAAGAAATTGTATGGCAGCTGTGACCTTAGATCGTATTCACATACGTACATAAATAATTATTCATTACAACAATCCTAGTGGGGGTTACGACCTAGATTCTCAAACCACTTATGTTGTGTGTGTTAATTTCATACATGAGTGGCCGACCCGCCAGTTTCAAGTCGATTCCGAACGATAGATTTTTGAGAAACTTTTCATTTTATTTTGCCAGAAGTCTGCTGATAGGAAGTCGTCGAAGAAATATTTTTAACCATATTTAATTTTTTGGGAAATGTCTGACCGTGGCCTCAGGTCTAATAAGCCAACACTCTACTTACTAGACTACGGCGACTTCGATCAATCGTATCCATCCGTGTCAAATAACTGCAACCTATTATTGGGAAAAGGTTTTGAAATCTGCTTTAGACGCTGCATGGATATTCCAACAGGTCCTAGCATCTTGTATGAACCAAGACTGGTTAATAAATTGTGTTCGACACACACTTCATTTATTCTAGTCGGAATTACGATGCAATGTTCCATTTTGCCCCTAAGGAAGAGCATGATGAGCACTTAAAAATATGCCAGTATGAACGCCTTAAAAAAGCCATTGTACGGAAATGAGGCAAAATACCACAAAATCATATTCGTGGTGAATCATTCAACTAAATTTTTAATCATTTGAAGACCGTAATAACGGCAAAAGGTTATCGCATATGTAGATCTAAAATGACCCCACTCTCTTTAGATTTTATTATTTCTCACACATTCTGTAATTTGCAGGAATAGTTTCTTACAAAAAAGAAATTTGTTTTCGAATAGGCAACATTACCTACGTATTCTCCTAACCTTGCTCTTTTTTCAATGAAGAACAATTTCAATTTTAAGTGACTTTAGCTAATTATTTTTATTTACCTTCGCTGCCTCTATTTGCAGCTGTCGGTACCAGTATGTACACGTTTTTACTTCTTCGAGAATGAGTATTTCAAGTCAGGTATTATCTTAAGTCGAGCAGATAATAAAACATGTTTAAGTTACACTCTTGTGTGTTTCTTTTCATGGGGGCATAGCAGTTAACAAAGTGACTGAGGCCTTTACGAAATTCTTATGTTATGAACACAATAAATGCAACGCAGCAAACACAGCACTCTTTCAAAAAAAGTATACATGCGTATATAAGGAAATGATTATTTTAAAGGCAACGCAACAATGAGTCTGCTGCTCTGTTCTATTTTTATGCGCAGCAATGCTTGAATGAACTAGTGCTCACAGTGAAAGGATTTGTGTTGGTAATACAAGGATTAATGCCTCCAATACAATAACATGCATGAAATAGAGGTATGAAAAACGCGATATATAAAATAAACCGCGACAGAAACGTTTTAGAGACACCATTGATAAAGAATTATTTATTTTTTATTTATTTTGCTTATTCTTTGCTGCTGCTATGCTTATTAGAATTAATATGCATGCAGCTTACCTTAGGCTGCAATTGCAAAATTGTTGTGCTTGCTGCGTTGCGTTTATTGCGTTTATAGCGTAAGAATTTCGTAACATTTCTCACTTAGGGTCAGACAAATAATCTCGCATATGATTCGCCCAGTCAAACAAGTCTTTGTGCATACAGGAGGCAATTCACGTTTAATTTACCCAGAACCTATTTTATGCCCTGAGATGTAATAGCAAGGAAAATACTACTAAACATACATAATTTGATAAGATTACGACCTAGTTTTTTATAAAACTTATGTTGTATGTGTTAATTGTATACAGGAGTGACGGAACCTACACTGTAAATTCGACTCCGAACGACAGATATTTGAGAAACGTTTTATGGTAATTTTATGAGTTTTTCATGGCAATTTTCATAGTTTTTGCCAGAAAGAGAGAGAGGCAATTGCCAAAGAAATATTTTTCCATATCTGGTTTTTGTTCGAGATGTCTGACCTAGGATTTCAATCCTGGCCTCACGTTTTAATAAGCCAACACACTACCTACTAGTTTACGGCGACTACTACGAAATTCTTACAATTCGAATTATTTCAGACGAGTGACAGGCATTCCTTATTTAAGGGCAGATGAATAGTCTCACAAATGTAGTGCCCAGACAATACAATCTTTACGCATACAGGATCTCACAGCACAGTGTCACAGTAAGTGACACTGGCCCCTAAGATGTAATAACCAGGAAAAGACTACTAAAGAAAAACGGGAAAAGATTTTAAGGCACCCAGACTTTTTAGTAAGGGCTGATTTGAGTGAAAATACTTTTGAATGCCAGTCTTGGTAATTCTATTCTACCAGTGATATGAGCAGCAAATGAACTATGTTTTATGCGGCTGCCAAGTCCTCATAATCTAGCCTTGCATTGGGTCAAAATGAAAATCGAAATTAAAAAATTATTGCGGCTTTACACTCAAAAACTGTGTTTTAGTGTAACGACACTACCGTAGGTGAATGAAGGATGTAAGTGTAGTTGTGTACTTTGATGTATGTGTATATATGTATGTGTATGTGTGTGTGGTTGTATATAAAATATGTGAATGTAAAAGTTTTTATATAAATAAAGTTTATGAATGTATTTTTATGAACGCAAAAGTACATACTGTTATTCCCTCTCTATCGTTCTCTACATTGTTCTTCTATACATACAGACCCATACATACATAAACTCTGCCATCTTAACAATGTAATAATTCATGATGTTATTTGTGTCGTCGTGGTTGTCATTGTTACTGTGTTTGTAACTTTATTACGTACGTAGATGTGATGATGGTTTCTATAACTCACTCGTACTTAATTCATAATGGAAGAGAAAAGATGGAATAGAAGTACTACTACACGCAGGAGTTATTACTGATTGTTGTTTACTGTTAGGTTTGTGTGTCTGAATGTGTGTGGTTTATATGCTTTGATACATAACAAGGATATTTAAGGTCACACATACACATACATACCCATAATTACCGCAAGTGTTTGTTTACAATGGTGATGCCTTGTTGTTTTCGTACGTTGATAATACAAAAAATTTTTTTAAAGCTTTTGCAATTATTGTTTTGCTTTTGTTGTTGTTGTTTGTGATGAAGATGCCACTGCTGTTCCTCTAGTTGATGATGGTTTTTAGAAAGTCTGTGTGTTTTTATTAAAAATAATACAAAATGAAAAAATTAGAAAAGAAATCCTTGTAAGTGAAGTAGTTATTCATGTGACAGAAGACAGTTAAGCGAGTGAGATATATAGAGGATACAGTCGCTAACTACTTTTGCACTTAAAATGTATTTCGTTTGGTTGTATGTTAACACTGTTAACAAACAGTCTTTGTATTAAATAAAAAGGATACCCTTAAATACAAAATACTTCATAGCAAAGTCCTTCATATTTGATTTGACTTCATAAAGATCCCTAAAAAAATACACCTTTTAATCGAATTTTGCAAAATAGCTTTGTTGACTTTTATTTACACTGAGTTATAAATATCGGGCTACTTTGAGAATATACAATGCGCGTCAAAAGAAACTGTACTTTACAAAAAATATACATTAATAAATTACTATAATTTTTATTTTAAAATTGTTTCATTGCCAGTTTTTAAAATTGCAAAAAAAATTAATAAAAATTTCGAAATATTTTCGAATATGCTTGTTTTGTATTGGCTTGTATGCCATCAAAAGCAAACGATTTCAGTGAATTTGTCAACATATTGTAGGAAATCTTGACTACCTTTAAGTAACTCAACTGATCCTAGTTTAGCTGCAATAAAATCGTTTATGACTGTGAATGACTATTCAGATGAAAACATAAAGAGCTGACGCAGAAAAACTGCCGGAGAGAAAAATTTTGCAGAATATATCGAAAATTTTAAAAGACTCGTCCATATCGTAAGGTTTAATAAGTCCGTGTCTGTATGAGTGAATCACATATTTTAAGATAAAAGTTAGCTTGATTTTGAAAGTAATGTTAAGGTCTTTGCAGTTTATCCCACAACTCTTCAATTTTTTTATTTCTAGTCGAGACCATCAAAATATCAGGTCCTTCACAGTCAGGATTACAGCCTAGCTTCTCTCATCACTTATGCACACAAACGTTAATTCTATTCGTAAGTGACGTGACCTACAGTTTAAAATCGACTCCGATAGATTTTTGTGAGTAACTTTTTATTCGCCAAAAATTTGTTGAGAGGATGTCGCCGAATAAATACTTTTTTCATGTTTCGTTTTGATGCCTGACCTAGGGTTTGGACCGTGGCCTTACGTCTAATAAGCCAACACACTACCTACTACACTACGACAACTTCACTAAGTTCTTTCTATCAAAGCAAATTGAAAAAAAAACAAAGTGTGTGTGACAAATCTTTCAAATTTTTTATTCAAAGATTTTTATTTGAAAATAATATCGGTGAAAGGGTGGTGCTGGTTTCTTGACGGGAGCAAAGCTGAAATATAAAATTTTCCATGACTTTAGCGCACAAATCAGGGTGAGTTTGACCGATGGGATGGGCTATCTTAGCTTTGAGAAGCGCTGTGGTATGTGATTTATTCGCATACACTTGCGACTTACAAAAACAACGCAGAAAAAAGCCTTACGTGATGAAATCACAAGGTTTACGTGGCCAGTTCCCATTTTGACCTCAAACTGCAAACGCAGAAAATCCAATTACCTGTTCCACAGGCCACGTTCAGCGAATACAAGCCGTCCATGGCGATTTGAAGCAAACTTATTGAAAAATGACAACTAATCTGACAGATGTCAGATTTAAGAAGATGGTAGTTACAAACTGTCCCAAGAACCTTTTGAAAGACCAGTTACATATGTTAATAAAATCATTAGTCACGAGCTGCTGAATCCAAAGAGTAGAGCAGATGAATTCGCAACCTAAATCAGTGTATTTTTGCCATGGAAACCCCACCTTTGAATTGAACTGAGGAGAAACAACATTTTTATTGGTGACATTAGCCAACAAGTTGGAATAATATTCGCCGCCTTATCTTATTCAATAATTAAGCACAATACTAAATACAACATTGGGAAGAAGATTAGAAAACAAAGTAGATAGTGACTGATTATACAATTACTCACTTTAATACTTACGCGAGTCACGTAATCTCTATTTACAGAATCCTAGGTTAGGCTAGGTTAGGTTAGAGGACGTGTACTTGTCAATTAAGACAAGTACAAACCCGGAGGTCGAATTGACCCATTGTACAACGTCCTAGTTTCTCACACCACTTATGTTGTGCGTGTTAATTTTATACATGAGTGGTGGGACCTACAGTTTAAAGTCGACTCCGAACGACAGATTATTGAGAAACTTTTCATGGCAATTTTTATTTACTCTCGGAGTTTTTGCCAGAAATCTGCTGAGAGGAAGTCGCCGTAGGAATACTTTTTGTATTTTGTTTTGATGTCTGGCCTGGGGCTGGAACCCTGGCTTTACGTCTAAATAAGCCAACACACTACCTACTAGACTACGGCGACTTCTTACAGAATCCTAAAACACTTAATATTTTTTTGGTCAGATTATTGTGATGGCTCAAGCAAACTTTTCATTAGTTTCTTAAGATTGTGTGGTAAATTGAATACTGCTACCTAATGTTGCCGTTTTATTTTGCCTGCAGATTTGTGTCGGGTGTATATATATTCAGCAGGCAAACTTATATCTGCTACTTAAAAGTCGCAAAAGGTGTATAATATAATATTCCCCGGATATAAGCCTCCCGGATGTAATAATAATTCCCCATATAGTAGCGATGAATCTTAAGCAATCTTAATTTTTGCTCTAAAAGCTACAGAAACTATTTGGATATATGAATCCCGCTTTTGAGCATTCCCCGATTATAAACGCGTACAACTGTATCTCATATTTTATTTTACCTTAAAAAAATTCGTTTATATGCACATGACTTGTAAACAACCTTCTTTCCAAAATTGATCCTGTTCTCTAGTTCCCATGCTCGCGCTACTATACGTTTCTGGATTTCTTGAAAGCCGAACAGCGCCATGCAATTCTATGGAAGACATAACCAACTGAAGCAAAGCAGTCTCAGAACAATTATTCCTGATAGAAAACCTACAATCCATCAATGTTCGCCTTCTGTAATTTGTTAAGGTCTTCTTCCACTAATCTGTCCTGGTGCAGGTCTCGGGAGAACCAAAGACCTGATTGTATGCCTAGTTAATGTTACAATAGGACTGTTTACTATGTCTATAAAGTAAGGATTCATCTACTTCAGTAATTTGTTCGCAGTGATCAAATAGTGAGACGAGGACCCAGCAAATAACGACTTTGTTCACCACACCCAGCTGTAGAAAATGATTAAAGCTACCTCCGACTAGTCGACATTCCATTGAATACGAAGCCATTGCTGGCAGTGAGACAAATAGAGTTCTATCAACTTAAATGACATGCAGCTATTTGCTCTCTGGTGAGGGATTTCGATATTAGACTTCCCCACTTTTAAGTGGTTATATCCGGGGAATACTGTATATTCTATTTGAAACAAAAATTTTTTTTTGGCAAAAAGGTGCCTTAAGGATGTGGGGAAGGAATGAACCGCTTTATCGTTATCTTTATCAGCCTCAAAAAGTTAAGCAGAAGATAGATGCAAGGATTATGAGTGTGAATTCTATTATAGATTCTGATCTTAATACTACTACTATTACTATTACTACTACTGCTAATACTACTACTATTACTATTACTATTCACACGAGTGATATTGTAAAACAATTACATAGAAATACATTTTATAACGTTTTTAAAATATATACACAAAACATTAACAAACACTTATCATTTGCATATATACATAATTTATATACATAAAAGGTTTGTGTATTTATATACCCTACCCCCTCTTACCCCACATACTAACCCTACCCCATAACCCGTTTGTTCAATTACTACTACTGCTACTACTACTACTACTAATATACTACTACTATACTACTACTATACTACTACTATACTACTACTATACTATTACTATACTACTACTATACTACTACTATACTACTACTATACTACAGCTAAGCACATAGTCTGAGCCACTCCTAATAACGTAACTCGTAACACTGTAACAAATAAAATAAGTGTTTAAATAACTTGTTCCAATTTTATTTGCCACACACTGTCATAAGATTGTGAAACAACACAGTATTTATTATGAACATTCCACAGGAGAGCATGTCTGGAGATGAATGGTTCTTATAAATTTTGGAAGGAAAAAAACCATTACAGCCGTAACGCATGCAAAAAAAAAGAAAAAATATGACGGAAGTGCTGTCTTCCCAAAAATGTGTGGTTATCATCAAGTTCTGGTGACTGTGACTGTGATGGTGATGGGGCCATTGGTGACAGTGTTGTTAGTGACGTTACTTATAGCATTGCTTTCGAAATTGTTTGGGGGGGAGGGAATAAGTATGTGTAGCAACCATCTTTTTTCTTGGTATGAAGGATTTACTACTTATTTAATGTTGTTATTGTTGTTTTTGCTATTTCATCTCTTTTCTCCTCTAACATTTTAAATTATCCAATTTCTTTACATGTATGTATGTATGTATGTATGTGTATCATATCTATCTCTCTCGCACACTGTTTTGCAATGCGTTAACTACCCAAAAAAATAAAAATGATTAATGATAGATTTTTATAGACTTTTTCAACTCAAACGGAGACATGAAAATGAACATTTTTGTCTATGAATGGTAATAAATTTTCTTAAATAACGCCATTTTCGGTACTCTACTACTGTTTAGTTGTGTTATAAATGTTTCATTTATTTATTTATTTTCTACATTTTTAGTTATTATTTAAGATTTATGTTTTGATAATTTATAGGAACATCTCTCCTTCTCTTCGTCCTCTTCTTCATTTCCTCGTCTTCTTCTTCTCCATTTTCCATTTTTTTTTGCTTCATTTTTGGCATTTTCAAGTCTTGTTTGTGATTTTTCTAATAAAAATTTCCAAAAAAAAAATTGTTTATGAAGGTTATTAAAATATTTCCCTCTGAAAGACATTTTGTAATTGTGGCTCTTGGCTGGTTGGATAGTAATATTCTAAAAGGTTTGGATTACCATAATTTATTGAAGTGTTTTATGTTTGGGAGAGAGCAAGGGAATGGTTAGTAAATTTAAAGCTATTAACCCTTTTATTACACTTGAAATATCACAACAGTGGGATTGTTAGTTTGAGCTAGACATGGTGAAATAAAGTAGTTAAGGGCCTAAGATAATAAAAAATATAGTATAGTGTATAGTGTGACCTATGTTTAAAGAGAGCTTTGTAAATTAAATGATAAACAGGGAAAATAATTCCATTAACCGATGATGAATTCAATTAAAAAGCGTTTCCATGGAAAATGAAAAACACAAATATTAATCGAATTCTTCTAGTCGCACAGATGCAAATTTGGCGAATTTTCCGATAAACAACGAAGTGTTGAAATATTTTGAAAAAAAAGTTCTTTCGATAAATGATCAAATGGAAAACATTTTTGGCCCAAACTTTATCAACCGAAGTGCCAATATCTTTACAAGTATAGAAACTTTAAGAATATTAGCACTTCTTTGATTTTTCAATTACACGCATAATTGGTCATTGCAACCCTACAGTCAGGATTACGACCTAGTTTTCTCACACCACTTATGTTGTGTGTGTTAATTTTATACATGAGTGGTGGAACCTACAGTCTAAAGTCGACTCCGAACGACAGATTTTTGAGAAACTTTTCATGGCAATTTTAATTACTCTCAGAATTTTTGCCAGATATCTGCTGAGAGGAAATCGCCAACGAAATAATTTTTGTATTTTGTTTTGATGTCTGGCCTGGGGCTCGAACGCTGGCTTTACGTCTAATAAGCCAACACACAACCTACTAGACTACGGCGACTACACTACTGCTTTACAATTAAATTTTGCAATTAAGGATGGCCAAACTTGAAAAAATAATAAAAGACATTTTCCAAGGGTAGCTAATGAAAACTGATAACAATACAATCTTTTAGTCTAGGTTAAAACCTAGCGCCTCACACCATCTATGTTGTGTACAACAGTTTAAAGTCGACTCCGAACGACAGATTTTCTGAGAAACTTTTCATGGGAATTTTTTATTTATTATCAGAGCTTTTCCCAGAAATCTGCTGAGAGGCTGCCTCCAAAGAAATATTTGGTTATTTTCGAGAAGTCGGAGCCAGGGGTCTAATTAGCCAATACACGACCCATTAGACTATGGCGAAATAAAAATACATCTCCTGAGTACGATTTGATTACTGCAAATGTTGCTAAAAACTAGCTCGAAAAAGTACCATCTCCTTAACTCCAATCTGTAATTCAATGCTTAGATTCGACTCCCTTTCATCATGGCTAAAATCAATTAAGTCTGAAAAAGTTGAAATGTTATTCGAAGTCATCAAATCAGAATCTTTTCGAATTTTAAATGTTATATTGTCCGACGATTTTCCTTGACATCTAACAAGCATTCGATAGCATCTTGTCCTAATTTTTAAAATAACGAAAGGTTCATCGGCTCGATTTTATTTCTACTTCCATCAAAAACACGAAAGACGAAAATACAAATTTGTAGGAAGTCAAGGCAGGAATACCATAAGGGCAGTGTGCTGCACGCAATCTTTACCGCAGGTATGTCAGTTACAAATGAGGTTGCGGTAGCAACATATGCACATGATACAATAGAAACTTCTTTTTATGTCGAGAACAATATTACACTTCTTAAGGAATGGCTCGGTAGAAGCCAATTCTTAGAAGTCTAAACACATTATTTTCATAGGCGAGGAGACTGTTCAACTGGGTCTATATACATGAACTACAAATAAGTCTAAAGAAAACACAATTAAATAACTTGGACTGCAAATTGAATCCAATATTGCAATCATGGTACTTAATATGGCATAAAATTTGGAACTTTTTTATTCCTTAATGGAACATGTGGCAGTCACATAACACAGCCTCATTATTTTTTTATAATTTTCTTGCTTCGATTAGTCTATAGCAGGCTATTGAATAATGAGTTTGCTATCTGTCGTTACTTACATACAATTCTTTACTGATTAAATCCAGGATGACAGAACACTTAATGAATTGATTATTAAGAGGGTATAAAAGATGTTTATGTGCTGTTTCTCTAAGAAACTAGAAGAACGTGTGAAACCATTCGTCTTATAGCAACAAGCCTTTAATTTTTAATATTCGAAAATTATAACAGAAGTTGCTGTAGTACTCTAGTAGGCTTATTGCACCAGAGCTCTTAATTGAAACCTCAACCTTCTCGAACGAAGGGAAGTATGAAAAAATTTTTCTTTCATCAACTTCCTTTTAGCAATCTCCAGACAAAATCTCTGACATTAAATAAAATTACCCAGAAAAATTTTTAGAATCTGTCGTTTGACATCATTTTTAAACTGCACCACTCTCGGATAAAATTAATTTACACAACTCACTTGAGCACGCCTAGCGGCCGAAAGTGAAGCTACAGGTAAGCGCAGTCATTGTACTGAACAAGTTACACCAAACCTGTGGCAGAAATTGGTTAGCGCAAGGGATGCACATTAAAAAAACGACTACCCTACGCTTGAAAACCAGCCTGAAAGTTTAATAAACGAAACTATATCCTTTCAAATCAGTGGATGATAATTCCGTTAAGCTGACAAGGATTGGAGAGCCAAGTAACCTATATCTATACCTCCCAAGAGATGGGTATTAACCAAGAAAGTGGATAACAGTTATTTCTTCTTCAGCGGATATACATCAGAGATCAGCAATGAATAGTTTTTTCGCTACTCATAAGCACTCATGAAATTTTGAATATAAGTGAGTCAACGATATTGAAATTTAACTATGTACTGTGATTCATCCGTACTCACTAAGATGTTGATTTACAAGTACCGGTTGCAATGAGTATGCGTAAAACGTTAACATCAAACTCATACCATTCGAAATATGTTTAATTCATAAACCTACTCATTGAGATCCATAACTTTAGAAAAATACTTGTAATATTTAATAAATTATTCATCAAAATTTACAGTCTTAGTTGTTGTTGCATTAACAAAAAAAGGAAAATGACACATAAGCAAAAAAGACAGAGCAGCAAACAGAGCAAACACACAATCTTCTAGTGGGTATTGTAGTGTTCGTACGCGAATCACACTTAGTTTGTGATTCGTGTATATGTTGAGTTATGGAGAGTCGAAATCTACAGCTTCATACGTGTTGTTAATGTGAGTACTTCAGTGTTTGAATATGAGTAGAGGTTATATGATATTAAAATAAATATGAATGCGTATCAGAAATTATGAGTATGATTCAATTTTGCTCATCTTTTTGAATACTCATTATTGATCTCTGCTCTACATCTATAGCAGAAATCGTTAGATGGAAGCTGCCGCCTTTCTGCGTGTCTTCCTAAAACGCAATGACCTGTAAGCATGGGTAGCGTGAGATGCCAGGTTGTAGTCCTAACTAAAGGGTTATAATGACGAATTAGAAAAGTAAGTATAATTAACATATTTTACACATTCTACGGAGTTTGAATCTAGAAATGCTTGGGTTTGTTTGTCGATCTCTACCACAACCACCTTGATAACCAAAGTTTACTATTTAATTAATCTTTTATTTTTTCTTTATTCTGTTTCATTGTGTTCGCCATAGTTTATCAATTTAATTAACAAATTACCTCTTAATTTTATTTTATCTTGAATTAATAAATATTTTTCTAATACTTCCTATACAATTTATCAATTAGAATACGAAAGAAAAAACCCACCATGTGGTTGTAAATGAATTCATAAAATTTTATTATCTGCTGTTTACATACATTTTTATCAACCGGATGACTACTTTTAAGATAAATTTCACGAAAAAAAACAGAAAAATCTAATTTCAACATTAAAAAAACGAATCTTTTAATCACAAACTTATTTTGTTTTGTAAGTTGTTACGTTACGTTACGTTATTTATCTTAATTTCAATTAAAATTTTATTTTTCTTAATTTTCTTCTTATTTTTCGTTTATTTTATTTAACAAATATCAACAACAATTTAATTATAAATAAAAAATAAAAAAAATTATTTCATATCGGCATACATACATACATACATACATATTTAATGCTTCTATTCGTATGTGTACGGTTTTCGTTTCATGCGCCACTTTTTTTTACTCATTTACTGGCGAGCGGCACCTTTCATTTGTACTGGTTGTAGCTGCTGCTGCTGCTGCTTGTTGCCGTACTATTTAAGCGTTTCAAGTATATTTTTTTTGTTTTTTTTTTTATATACTAGAACCTGTATTTATTTTTGTAGTCGCATGTAATTAAAATTCATATTTACTTAATTTCAATAGATATTCTGTGTGTGTGCGTTGCAAGGCCCGGTTGCTTATACTTTGTATTTCATTTTGCCGCCGCTTTATAAAAGCTGCTCAGTTGAGTTGGTGTCTCTCCATAAAATTGAAAAAAAAAGTAGAATTTTATGAAAAAATTCTTAACGTTTGTTTTCAAGTGTTTACATGGTTTATTAGGTAATTGAATCAATTAATTAAGCGTTCAAAATAAACAATTAAACGGCATTTTTTTGGTTTTATTAAACAAACAAAATAAAACACACAAAAATTGGATTTTAATTGCATTTTTACGAAATTATTGAAATTTTGTAAATATTTGTGAAAAGATTTTAAAATAATAAAAATCTTACGAATTAATTATATCGCATATCTTTAAATGATTTTAAAATAGATAACTAATGAGATAACGATAAGGTTATACAACATTGTTGGCTGTTGATAAAGAGACAAAGATTTAATGGCCATATATTATATCGTGTCGATTTTTAAAATCGATGTCTTCCGATTTGCACCAAGCTTAGTACTATTGGATAGTAGGCTAGACAGAAATTTTCAGCTCTATCAGTCAAGAACTGCCGGAGTTAGAGGGGGTCAAAGTTGGACATTTTGGTCATACAGGGTTCTTTTAAAATGTGTGTAACTTTTCACCTATTGGTCCTAGCAAAAAGTTTTCAAAGGATATTAGATAGCTATTTCTTCAATCTTTCCAAAAATAATTTTTTTAATTTAAAAAAAAAAAAATTTTATAATTTTTTTTAAAATTAATTTTTTTTTTAATTTTTTTTTTTTCTCAAAAGAAAGCTTATACCATTTCCTTTAAGGCCGTTATAATCGCTTAATGGGATGCGAGTGGGATATCTATCAAAAAAATTATTTTTTAACTCAAGAATAAGATTTTTCAATATTTGGCATAAGAACGTACTACCTAAATGATCTTAAAAAGTATTTATTTGCATTCTAAGGACATTCGGAAATTAGTTTTTTATAAACAGTGTTAAAATTTGGACGTGCGTTATTTATTAATTACTTACATAATTAATCTTCACAATGGCTTCCGCTTCCAAAAAGAAAATGTGGATTTCTTTTTGTTGTAATCCCTTAAACAAAAAGAAGCACAGATCATCAGATATGCGAAATATTTCCGACAACTTATTGAAAAAATTCCCAACGCTTTCAAAACGTTTGCTAATTTGTGGATCGTGCAGGAAAATGATGGGAAAGTTGGACACATTACCGGTTGTTCCAGATGACAACAAAATATAAGACCTAATAATGAGTGCCAAAATCAACAAAAAGTTGTTACATAAGGACACATAGTCAATTTAAGGCAATCACGGTAATCGTGCAAATCTTCTGAGGAATCATCTGTCAAATACTTTAAGTGAATTCCCTTCAACATGAGTTTAACACTTTCATGGTAAATGCCAAATCGTAAGACATCGATTTTAAAAATTGTGTCATTTGACACGAAATTGCCCATATGTATGTTGCACAATATTTGTCGCTCCATATTTTGCGAAACTCGATTTGCTATAGCGATGACCGACTTAGCATATCCTTCAGAAACTGAAGTAATGGTTGTCGATACAAGCAGGGGATGCCCCCAAGGTGGCGTTCTGATGTGGGGTAAACTTATAGATGAGGTCCTGATAAAACTGTCTGAGGCACCGACTGAGGCACCGACTGCAAATTATATGCAGATAAAAAGGTCTTAATATTGGAACTCTAAGAATATATCGCAGGCAGTCACTCATACTCATGTACACACTCACTTACATACGTATGCTCTCACAAGGAACAGAAAAAAGTTGGCCAATCCACACGACTTTGAATCGTGTATGTTATATTGAACACACTTTTCGTTTGTGTATTTCGTATTCCAAACGTCAAAATACGATAAGAAGAAGAAGACCTGTATTCATATTTTGATTTTCAAGCAGCAAAATGAAAAATATTGCGGAAAAAAATAAATAAAATAATTATCTGTTTGAACAATTATAATTTTGAAATTTTAATTGTTGATTCAAGTTGCATAGAAAATATTTTGTATTTTTATTCTTCTTCTTGATTACTGGCATTTACATAAACTGATAGCACGAAACCAATACAACTTCAAAAAGCATATGAATTAAATGTGTATAAGTGTATCGGATTTTTATATGTAAATTATCAACAACAAGCATACACTGTCTTATAGTCGTCCAACAATACAATGAATACAACAATACAAGGACTTGAGTGAATTGCCCAAATATATTAAAAAACACGGCTTTAAACAGTAAAAAATTTACATCTAAGGCTCATATATGATCTCTGGATCATCTCAGAAAAAGTCATCCATGCCATAATGATATGAAAAAACCTCGCGGGGCAATCCTGGGTATGCAGCCTATGAATTTTGCAATTATGATGCAATTGTCTGGGCAGATAGAACAAGGATAAGGTACAAAGACCATGCTTAGGAGACTACTTACATGAAATTCATTAGAGGATTTCGTGATCTAAATAATCGATTAGCTGATATAGCCTTCCTTAACTATCTCATAGACAGCGCCAGTAGACTATATGAGTTCGGGAAGTGATTCGCAATGAGAGAAGAGACGCTTCACACTGTTTTAGAATGTGTACTATTTTGTAGTATTGAGATGGGTCAAGATGCACGGCGTGGTGTAGTGGTTAAAATAGCTTGTTTACTAGTCGAGAAGGCCTCGAAAGAATCCCAACAATTAAAAAAAAACTACTGCTCGAATCCCAAGGGATTTAAAAAATAGTTCATTATGATTTTCGAATTTAAAATTAAGTGGCCTTCACTTCCTCTCACAGTTTTTCCCAAAAATCTACTGAGAGAAAGTCGCCGAAGAAATATTTTCTTCAAATTTCATTTTGATGTCTGACCTGGGGTTTGAATCGTGGCCTTACGTCTAATAAGCCAACACACTACCTTCTAGACTACGTCCACTTCGTAATGTATTACCAACTTGGCTGGATAATAAAAAACACTGTCTTTACAATCAGGTAGAGCTGTCAAGTGAAGTTAGATCATGCAATAAAAGAGATACCGGCTGAATTACAAATAAATCACTTAAAGCGTATCTACAAAGCAAAGTTTACCTGAAAGAATCTTTAAAAATGAATTGCCAGACATTTCCGTATCATAACATACATAACATAATTGGTCATTACAACCCTTCAGTCAGGATTATGGACCTAGTTTCTAACACCACTTCTGTTGCGTATCACTTCGAATAAATGTACAATTTACCTTTGAAAACTTTTTGCATTTTCACTCGCACTTCATATTTTTGAAAGCAAATCTCGTCATATTTCCGACAAATTTTTAACTCTCCTGGTATAGCCTTAGTAGTGCTTTCTTTAGAATAAAATAAAATGCCAATCGTTTACCAATTTTACCAATTAGCAATAGGCACTCGCTCATACTCATGTAACTACTCAATTACATACATACATATGTATGTATTGACTTATGTATTGTAATATTAAAACATATACCTGTCACTGACAAAATGTCAAATGGGCACGTATTACACGCACTTTATAACATGTATGTCACAAGAAACAGAACAAAAAAATGGAAAAGAACACGATTTTAAATGTTTTTAAAACAAATTCCCTCCAATAAACTAAACTTTTTCTGCACAAAAAAACATTATTTTTATACATTTAAATATCGAATAGAAACAAATGAAACGAATGAAAAAAACAGAAATCAAAGACAGATACAGTGCAACAAAACATGTGGCATTATTTGTAATGACATGTGAATTGCTTTGAATTTAGTTGTCAATGGACACAATGAAAAGTCATAAATTGTTAAAATGTGTCAAAGTACGCACAATTGTTGTTGAAATGAAAACGTTTGAAATGAATGCAACAACCAGCAAAGACAATAAAAACAAAAACGAAACGAAACGAAACGAAACAAAAACTGTATCCACAGCGATACAATTGTGTTGAAGTGGAGGAACATTTCCTTAAAAAACAAATAAACGGACGCATACATACAGCAGGTATGATGTGGCAAAAGGGGAGGAGGGGGAGAGTGAGGTGGTTTTTTCTACAATTTTCATTACATATGTTCATTTGAAGTAAAAACCGTTAAATATGAAATACTGATTTAAATGCAATGAATGGGTGTTTCAAACGCCGATATAAGTACATGGATACAGAAGTGTATGCATTAAAAAAATAGAAAAAGATATTGCAAAGTCGACAAGACAGCACACTACAATTAAGCAACAAATCTGGATTGGAATTAATGCTGATGGAATTAAATAACGAAAAAGATCCGCGATCTAATACAATATTCTTTTATTATATTGTTACGAAAATATAGAATCTAGATACGATACTGATGTTTTGCTGTTTTACATCGCTTAACATTAAAATTATAAACAAAAATAAGATAACAAACACCAGCATAAAAATGGTAAACAAACAAACAAAAATACAACAACAAACACCAGCATAAAAAATGTAAACAAGTAAACAAAAATACAACAACAAACACCAACATAAAAAATGGTAAACAAGAAAATGATGGTAATTGAACGTACGGGTTATGGGGTAGGGTTAGTATGTGGGGTAAGAGGGGGTAGGGTATATAAATACACAAACCTTTTCTGTATATAAATTATGTATATATGCAAATGATAAGTGTTTGTTAATGTTTTGTGTATATATTTTAAAAACGTTATAAAATGTATTTCTATGTAATTGTTTTACAATATATATAATTTGTTCACTATCGTTCACAGTTTGTTTTAAGTTTGTTTATGTTCACAAAGTTTATTTTATTATTTGTTCAAAATTCAAATTGTAAACTCGCATAGGGTTTGTTGGGGTTTTGTTTAGTGTGGTTTGACGATCGATAATCAACTGATCAACAAGGATCCTAATAATTATGTTGAAGGTGTTGATGAAATGTTGATGAATGTGTGTATGTATATGTGTTTATTGTGAATATGATGTTTGTTGATGTGTGTTGGTATTATTATTGTGATTGTTTGTTAAAGATGTTTGTGTTGTCCTATTGGAAGTCAGGGTTAGGGTTGTGTATTTGTTCACTCGTGTGAACAGTAATAATACCAAAATCTGGAAAACCTCCAAGTGAAGTTAAATCATATAGACCCATTTCGCTTCTGGCCATATTATCGAAATTATGTGAGAAAATATTACAAGTTCGCATTAAACAGATAATTGAACAAAGAAACTTAGTTCCTAAACATCAATTTGGTTTTAGAAATGCGCATTAAACAATTGACCAAGTTCACCGCATTACTGATGTAATAGAAAGAGCTTTAGAGGGAAAAAATGTTTGTACCGCTGTATTCTTGGACGTTTCAGAAGCATTCGACAAAGTCAGTCATAAGGGTTTACTCACGAAACTAAACACGTAATTGCCAAGGGCGTACTGTACTTTATTTAAATCGTACCTGAAGGATAGGTTGTTTCGCGTTAAGTATGAGGACCAATATTACCAATTAAGGGAAATACAAGCAGGAGTACCTCAAGGAAGCATTCTGGGTCCACTTTTGTATGTTTTGTACACCAGTGATATACCAGAAGTTGCTGGAACGACTATGGCTACATTTGCCGATGGCACGGCTATTTTGTCAGTTGTCAGAACTGAAAATGAGGCGAAACACAAGTTACAAAACGCACTTACCTCGGTCTTAGAATGGACTAGAAAATGGTACATAAAATTAAACAGTTCTAAGTCAACACATGTTGACTTTACAAATAAATCAATTTTAGATACACCTATATTCATGGACGGTATACAAATACCGTATTCAAGTACGGCAAAATATCTTGGAATGACACTGGATGCGAAGTTACGTTGGAATGAGCATGTTATAATAAAAATTATGGAACTACAACTAAAATAGAAGAAGCTAAACTGGCTAATCGGGAGGAAATCCAAACTGTCTATTAAAAATAAATTGTTAATATATAATCAAATATTAAAACCTATATGGGCTTGTGGAGCACAATTTTGGGAATGCACAAGCGAGCAAAATACAACTATTATTCAACATTTTCAGAACAAAGTACTCAGATACATCTTAAACGCACCATGCAAGGTGCACGCACAAGTGATTTACATCGTGACCTTTGTGTAAATACTGTTAAAAAAGAGATTGAAAACATTGCAACAAAACATAACATCCGACTCAGAGACCACGTAAATTCAGAAGCATCATCTCTTGCTGACCTCATTGGTTTGGAACGCAGGCCTAAAGGAAGGAAGCCATCCGACCAAATTAGAAGCTCTCTTTTGGCTTGATGACGTAATATCATCATAAATATATATTAAATTAAAGTTTATGTTTATTTAAATTTGTATTTAATAAAAATTTAAATGTATTTAAATGTTGGAAGGAAATTACTTGTTAGTTATAATAACTAATTGTAATAATTAATAAATGAGAATTTAAAGAGAAAAAAGAAAAAAGTAAACAAATATACAACAACAAACAATAAAAAAATAAATGTAAACAAAATACACAAACAACAATAATGAAACAACGAAGTTTACATTTTTAGAGAGATTTCGTGAAGGCGAAGACACGAACATTCACCTTCAAGAACATTCGTCAGATTTTTTACTCCGCCATATAAAAGGCAAGGCAAGCAGACGAATGAGTTAGTGAATTTCAGTCAGTCTTGTGTGAAGACGCGGTGTGTTTGAAGAGAGCAATCGTAGTACGAAGATATCGAAGGGCGTAAACAGAGGAATAACAAACAAAGCAATTGTTGTTGTTTACATCAAGTTATGAATAGTGGCACACAGAATTGTGCGAACAATAAAGAATTTTAATTAAAATTAGACACAAATTTATTTATTTTTTTATTTGCAATCTACGAGCACATATTTTAGACATTTTTGGAAAGGTAAAAACGTAACAGTATTTTCATACAAAGTCTCTTCATCGAAAAAGATTTGCTTGTGAGATGATTTTAGAGTTTCGTTCAAACCTTTCTCGTTTGAGATACATATTTCTAAGGTTTAATCGAATATTACACTCACTGCTAAAACAGAAGTGTAGAGCGGATGATGGAGCATTTTGTAATCTAATTTAGAAAACATCCTTGTCCTTATACCAAAAATCTTTTCTTGGACGCATATTGTCAATTTTCCTTTTAAAACTTTAAGTCGATATAGTAAGTTGTAGTCGCCGTAGTCTATTAGGTAGTGCGCTGGCTGACTAGACGTGAAGCCATGGTTAAAAACCCAGGTCGGACATATCCAACAAAACGAAAAGATATTTCTTCGATGAAAAATTATTACTTCGGCGACTTCCTCTCAACAGATTTTTGGCAAAAACAATGAGAATTAATAAAATTCAAAAATAGTTCCTAAAAAACCTGTCATTCGGAGTACCCGGCACTCATGCTTAAAATTAACGCACACAACATAGGTGGCGTGAGAAGCTAGGTCGTAATCTACACTGAAGGATATGTATGTAATATTTGAAATACTTGTTTTAACCGTTTGAAGGTAGTTAATGTGTGTTATTGCGCATGCCTACCTCTGAAAAATCTACCTTATTTTTCTTTGCGCCGATTCGCCATGAATTTTGTGTCTGGTAGAATGTTCTGCTGTCCGATAGATCAATGTTTCGTCTATGATAAAGCAACGACGCAATAACCAATGTGACAATGTCACATGATTGCCTTTTTTTAAGATCAACACAGAGGGGATGACCCCTTCACATACATTGAATTGGTGCGAGTGAGGAAAATATTTTATGGGAAAGAGAAAAGAAGGAGTAGTGTTTGTAGGCATTAGATTTGAACATTTTTGTACTATAAGTGACAGGAAAGGCCTTTCCAGTCAGGGGAGTTTCACAAATGGATAATCCGACTAAAGAACGAACTCTGTCTATTATGCTGGGTGCGATCCATTGAGCAATGGACTACACGCGAATATGCTGTGCCATAAATATATACGAATATACAATTTTCGGAACCAAGTCTCTTTATTTCGCTAGAACAAAATCCCACTACAACGATAGAACAGTAAAAGACAAGGCATATTGCGATGAAGCATCAATGAGTCAATAGAGCTGGATACCCTGCCTAAATGTAGTTTTAAATGTAGTTTGCAGAGACTGCGGTAATGTTCAAGAATACAGTATATGATACCACGCAGATTGAATTAATTCCCAAAACCTATCACAATTTGTGGAAGAATTTTTTCTAATGGTTGTTGTTATTACATCACACAAGTTCCCAAGCGGCTATTGGCTATCAAAGTCTCTTAAAAATTTAGGAAGAGTCAACTGGCAGATGTCAAGATCAATATCAAGAAAACGCAATTTAAACAGGAATTTACTAGCATGGCTGTTAAAATTGTACTGAGGATATGTTTAGGTCATATACGGTAGGGCACGCTTCAATACTGCACGAAGTAGAACCAAATCACCAGGGTTTTAGATGCCAGAGACCAGAATCTATTTTCGGCCGAACATACAAAACACACACTCCCACATGGAGGAATGTGTTGCTGAAGCTGTCATCGATGACGGTGATATAACGATCTTCGTCTATGGCTCAAAAATGGAATGTGGAACTAGATGTCACCCCACGCATTTCAGGCGAAGGCTTTTGCCATTGAACAAGCTGCACGTATGATCGATACCAGGAACCTACCTCCTTCGAACTTAATCCTATGTATGTGTGGATAGTCTATCAGTAACCAATGCTCTGTAATCCCACCTTGTCAAATCATACATACATCGACACAACATCCACCTCTACTGTGTTCCGGGCCACTCTGGCATAGAAGGACATGAAAAGTCGGACAAACTGGCACGAAAGGGATCGGTGATATCTGAGGAAGAGAAGATAGATGATATATATTCGTCCCTACAAGAATACATTTTCAAACTTAATAAATCAGCGTGGAATTCAACTAACTGTACCTGAATTAGTGATCCTGAATGTATTTTGCCATTTTTCATATTCATTCTAAAATCTCTGTGTACACTTACCTCGATATCCAACTGGCTGGACCAGTAAACGAAGAAACTATTCGAGTTTTTTAAATATTGTCTTTAAAAATATCGTCCTTACAGAACTTGTTAAAATTGTTTTTTATAATCCGGAACCTGCGGTAAAGTATTCCCATACAATTGTACAATCTTGAGGCAGCAGTCGAGTGCAGCAAAGTTTTTCAATTGCGGAGACACTTCTATTATGACACCTTATCATGAGGGTTTTTGCATTGAATTAAATGGACTAAACAAAGTCGCCCTAGACTAGGATTACGACCTATCTTCTCACACCACTCCTGTTATGTGTATTAATTTTAGCCACGAGTAGTGACACTTAGAATTTAAAGTTGTCTCCGATCGACAGATTTTTGAAAAACTTCTTAAGCTGAGGTTTGAACCACGATATTACTTATAAGAATCCAACACACTACCTACTAGAATACGGTGACTTCAAAACAATCGATCGATTCAATATTTAGGGCAACACTAAAGGTTTAATTAACAAAGATTTGAAACGATCGAACCAAACTCACTGCCAATAATGTAACTTGTCACAAACCGTATGAAAAACTTAAAAGAACAGCTTTTGGCAGAGCAAATAACAACCAAACGTTAAAATGTCAACATAATTGGCGGTCATATAAACCCAAATCCAATAAACGCGCAAATGTTGCGGCCGCAACTGGAAATGCAAGGTCCACACAACAAAACGTGGTCTGAGGGAAATCTTAAAAAGACATGTGCATTTAATTTGCATGATACATGTTGGTGTTGTTGCAACATCAAGCAGAATATGCATTTTTCAGAAATATAACGATGAGGAATCATTTGAACCTGGTAGGTGACTGGAAGATAAGTATGCTGACGAACGATCGGTACTAACAACATAGTGGCCACTTTACGAAGAGAAAAACTTTTATATTTTCTAAGCTCTTTGCATAGCCTCATCATCATTTGCTTTGTGTGCATTTATTTGTTATGTTGCGTTGACTACAAGGCAAGATCAGCAATAAAGTTTGTTGTTGGTTTTTGGAAGTTCTACAACGTAACGATTTGTAACCAAGTCACCGGTAAGCATGTTTTAACAAATGACACCTTCACACCATGTGTTAAAACCTTCTCCTCCCCCCACCCACACAGAGACTATGGTGCATAGGATGCAGAAGCAGCAAACAACAGTACACATGCCACCATATAAGGCCCATTTCCTATGCACAGATTATGGATTCAGTATTTTTGTTAAAGTTTTTCTCCGTGCGTTTACCACTTACACTTGGCTTTAAAACAGCAACAGCAACAGCAACAACAACAACATCAACAAGATTGTATAGAAAAAAAGAGAAAGAAAGACAGAAAAAAAAACAGAAAGAAAAGATACACTCAGGTGTTATATTTTACCACCATTACCAAAACCAGCTACAGCTTCCACAGTCTTATTACAATCATCTGCTGCTGTTGCTACCTTAATGGTGCTGCTACAAGTAGTTTTTCATAAATCTGCCGTTGCCGTTGTAATTTAGCCTTTATAACGGCCTTCTTAACCCATCTCTGTTTAACTCAGCGTTCTTTGAATGGGGAAAGGTATTTTGCAATGGTATCAAAACGACACTAGTGATCTTTCATTGCTCTTACATACTTACTTAATTGGATATTACAAGCCTTTAGTCAGGATTACAACCATAGCTTCTCACACCAGCCAAGTTGGGCGTGTTATTTTATCCATGTGTGAGGAGATCTAAAGTTTATAGCCGACTCCGAACGGCGAGTTTTTGAGAAACTTTTCAAGGCAATTTTATTTACTCTCAAAACTTTTGCTAGAAGACTACTGACAGGAAGTCGCCAAAGAAATATTTGTTCATGTTTGGTTTTGTTCAGAGTTGGGTTCAAACTCCAGCTGGCGTCGAATAATTCAACGCACTAAATTACTATACTAAAGCGAATTCAACAGTGGCATATGTAGAATACAATTATTATGTTTTTACCTTTTAAAAACGTTTAAAATATTGATTGCAAATAAAATAAAAATAAATTTCTGTTTAGTTTTAATTACAACTCTAATTCGCACAATTCTGTGTGCCAATGTTCACACAACTTGATGTAAACAACAACAATTGCTTTGTTTGTTATTCCTCTTTGCACTCTTTTGCATAAACAATAACAATTACTCGTCAATTGTTCGACATGTCTTTGTAACGGAGGTCTTCAAACCACGATTACTCTCTTCAAACACACCGCGTCTTCACACAAGACTGACTGAACTTCTGGAATAATTGAAATCGAGTATAGTAAACGTGTTCGCGGATTTCCTTGCTACTTTCAGTGAATGTTCCCACTGGTCTACTACGCGTTTTTGAATATTTTAAGCGAATTTCTTTTACCGTTTGTTGTCGGTAATGTCTTTTAAAATCCACCACGAAAGCAAACGTCCTGGAGTGCATTGATTATTATCGTTCAGAAGTACTAAGTATTGCTATTCGTTGTAGCCCCCTTACCCTATTGGTTTTAATGTCTAATTGATCTAAGGAACCACAATGTGTTCTCCTGATTAGCAAATTTAACTCCCCGTCTAGTTCTGAAATGCATTAATACAACATACGTTCCAAGTCTGTGTTTTAGTGATTAGTACAGCTCATCACAGTATCTACAAATTAGCTTTAAGCAACTCTTATTTTATACAAATCCTCTTTGCGTTTGCAATGACCACTCAAATGACCACTTAATTATTTATAGCCCGAAGCAAGGCTCACACCTCTTCCCACCATAACCGCCCAACAAAAGTTTAGATCACCACAACTCCGTCTAATTCGAGAAGAGGATTTGTATCTCTCAGCTCTCACCAAGCATGCATGCCCTCTCAAATTTACTTTGCATTTCACAAAAACATTTTGGCCTGATAGTGCTGTAGAAACTTCGCTTCTGGTAAGCCTACCTAACCCTGATGTCCTATATGACCTGGGATCCATTAAAGGTCACAAATCACAATCCAATCCTATTTTACCCTAGAAAATAAGTGTTCGAATGGTAGCCTTACAATCAAATCGCATTACTATGACGCCTTCTATTTAAATTGAACATATCATTCTGTTGTATAAAAATTCATTTGGAAAATAATTTTGATTTTCCACAAGTTTTCCGAATATTCTATTCTGAGACTGATCACCTCCGCTCGTATACCACTACCATTCTCTAACTCATAGTACTCCATACATCATACTGGATTGTCGCTGTTTCTGTTCAGGAAACAATAAATGAGGGAGATGGCAGCCACCCTATCTACAATGCCATCTAGTGTCTGAAACATATTCTAACCATAGTTTTCATGGCTCATACTTTTCATGGTTCACGGTATTCTGACATAAAGCGACAACTTTTCTCATCTTTTGTCATAGCGTCTGTCACAATATCCAATTGATAATGAATGATACACCCAGAATCGCCAGTTCTCACAATGGAGATCATATGAATTAATAACGTCCACCTTTCTGAAAACTTTCTATACTATGGATACTTCCACGGTCTGAAGCCATTTGCACCACAGTGCTTCTCCTATCTATCCATTTATGTTCTGATAACGTTATACGTAATTGGGTGCCCCGAGCGCTAATATGTGGGTACTGATAATAATAACACAAATTATGGCGGAGATATAACACAGATAATCAAAGAATTATACAAAACGAATTTGATGCACAGTACTTCATATTTCCCTGCTGATAACAGGCCTCTCAAAAAAAACAAAATGTGTGTGAGATGTAATCGAAATTTTTCATTAGCTGCAAAGACATTTTTAAGCCAGTGTCTGTGGAATGTAACATACTTTAAAAGTTAACCATGGCTTCTCTGGGTGGATTAGATCTAAAAATCGCTAATTTACCACGGCTCAAGCTCATAAATCGGACTGAATTTGATTGATGACATGGATTATGTTGACTTTGAGAACCGCTTTGGTTTATAGCTTATGTGCATATGTCTACGATTTAAGTCTATCATGGTCAAATTGTACGATTTCAGTCGTCAACTCAAATGACATCCACGTGAAATGATCATTCCTTCAAACCCCTCGTGCAGAATATTCTATTTGGCATGAGTAGTAAACCGTATAGCATAGTCATGTTCAAAACACAAGCCATTGTCGTCAGTATCATTCAATTCAAGCCAAAAGAAGTTAGGAATCATTGACCTATCGACCTATAGTGCTTGCCGTTAACTGGGATGACATGGCCATTGTCGTTCTCAAAGAAATACTGACCGACGATTCCGCTATCCACACTAAACAGAACATTGGACGTTCTTTGATCTCATATGGATTGGTTTTGTACCAAATTCGTCAGTTTTGTTTGTTCACGTACTTCATCATCCAGAAATGGGTCTCATCACTGAAGGTGAACACCGATTTTGGTAAAAGAATTTCATTATTTGCACGTGTTATTGAATGTTCTATTCGCCCTTAGTGATTTGTCATAACTGACTAATAAAATGCCAACTAATTTGACAGACGTAGCTTCAACAAGATGACCGTTATCAACAATCGAAGTTTAGATCCTCGTTGGAAGACCAGATGTAATTTACTTTCCAGAATTCAGGCACAATGTATGCGGTGAGCGACGTACATACACTGAGTGAACGTGAGCTAAAAAAGATGCAGTGTTTCTGTCTATTGACATATTTTTCATTTTCATTCTGTTTCCCTTACCCATTAATAATATTGCCTTACCCATTAATAATAACATAATGACCAATATTGCATTACATTTAAGTGGTCCATATTATTACGAAAATGAGGAATCTAGATACCGGTGTTTTGCTTTTACATCGCTTAGCATTAAAGTTATAAGTAAAAATACAACAACAAACACTAGCATAAAAAATGATAAACAAATAAACAAAAATACAACAACAAACACGAGGATAAAAAAATGATAAACAAGTAAAAAAAATACAACAACAAACACCACACACTCTCAGAGTTTTTACCAGACATCTGCTGAGATGAAGTCGCCAAAGAAATTCATATATTCGTTTTGATGTATGACCTGGCATTTGAACCGATGCCTTATGTCTAATAAGCCAACATACTACCTATTAGACTACGGCGAATTCAGTAATTACTTCCTACAAAACTCTGTTAAGAGAGAGCGAACTATCTTAATGGCTTCATAATGCTACTAACGTTTCCTGTTCCATACTTTCGTTTGATATTCAAAATTTTTCATGATATGCCTCATCGCATGTTCCTATTCTTTACAATCGTAGGGTTTAACTCTTTTTTTCCTTTTTTGTAAACGAAGAGTTATTGTTTCACCAGTTTCACTTATGCGTCTGTATAGGTTTCTATTACCGGCCATTTGTTGCATGCAGCTCTTATTTTTCCTTGCATAGCTGAGTGTATGTGTATATAAGTATGTGAATGAGATTTTCTGTATAATTTCAATTTACTGTTGTTATTACTTTTATGCTTCATCTTCTTCTTCCTCTTTTTCTCTTTCCTATTCAATATTTTTTTTCTAAAGTTAAGTCGGCCAGGCTTAAATTGTTGATGGTATTTGGTTGTTAAGCGCTTTTTTTTCGTGGTATACTGCTGCCGGTGGTAGTGTTGCTGCTGCTGCTCTTTCATTGAGCTTTACTTTTGTGGAAATTGTACGGAACCAGAGTATAAAAAAGTATACCTACGTAAAAAAATAATAATAATCGACCATGTTGTAACCTTTAAGCAAAAATTAACCTGTTGCCTGCTGCCACTACTGTTGGTTTGGCTGTCCTCGCGTGAATTTTAACACGTTTTCATGTTGCAGATGCCCTCGTTGCAGCTAATAATTTGCCTTTTTTTGTTTGCTGTGCAACTTTTTCAGATTTTTTATTTTATTTTCATTTTATTTTTTCCATATTAAAGGGTACAATATTACAGCAACAACAACAATATTATCTATATTACTATATTATGTTTATAATGTATGTTGCACTCAATACTACAAAGAACAACTGGCAAGTAGTAGCTGTTATGATATGAAAATATTTTTTATAAGCCATTAAAATTGTACGATGTATTTACATTGTAATATAATTTTGGGGTATTAAACAATATGCGGCAATTTTATTACCGCTTTTAAGTGTTTATTAGTTTTAAATTGAAAAGAATTTAAGAGCGTTAGAAAGTTAAAGAAACAAATCTTCTGTTAAAAAGTTTTAGATCTTCTGTGGCTGAATGTCTGAAAGTCTTACGTGCAAAATATATTGAAAAAAATATACTCATTTAAAATTTTTACTAAATGCATACAGTGAGCGTCAAAAGAATTTCTACACTAAGGATAAAATTATAAATATTGCCAAACTCAACTTTTACCATTTAAGGAGAGTGCCCGAAAAAATTTGACAATATTTCGAAATTTTTTTGTAATTTCTTTTGTTTCAATTTTGACCCTGGACGGTTACTGTTTGTCGAATCGACGAAGCTCATTTAGTCTTTATCATATAACTCTTTTATGTTAGTTGATAATGAAAGAGTGCAGTCAGTATACGAAAAAACAATTTTTTTGTTCGCCGATCCAACGAAAAGTAACCTTACAATACAAAAATGACCATCCAGGATTAAAAAAATGGGTGGTCAGGGTACGTTTACTCACTACAAGCTTTCGTTATCAACCAACATTGTTGATAAATAGAGAGAAATTTGGTCAAACATAAAACAATTATCTGATAAAGAGTAAATGAGCTTCGTCGATTCGACGAACAGTAACCAATTAGGGTTAAAGTGTTCATCTATTCAACGAAGAGTTACCTTAATGTACAAAAATGAGGAGTAACCGTCCAGGGTTAAAAACTAGCAATGAAATAATTTTAAAATAAAAATAACAGTAATTTATTAATGTACAGTTTCTCTTTAACGCTCACAATTTTTCGTACATCAAGCAGGCTAAGACTATTTTCAGAATATTTCAAAAACACTTACCGGATTAGAGAAAATTGTTTTAAAAGTTCCATTTGCGCTTCTAACAATGATCATACAGAATTAGGCATTACAACCAGTATTACGACCTAGCTTCCCACACAACTGATGTTGTATGTGATAATTTTATACATGAGTGGCGAGACCTACAGTTTAAAGTCACCTCCGAAAGCAAGATTTTTGAGAAAATTTTATTTATTCTCCGAGTTTTGGCAGAAATTTGCTGAGAGGAAGTCGTCGAAAAAATATTTTTTCATATTTCGTTTCGTTCGAACTGACTTGGCGTTTAATTAAACTGTGGCCTCACGTCTAATAAGCCAACTCACTACCTACTAGTCTACGACGACTTCAATAATAACATAAATACATACATAATTGGTCATTACAAGCCTTCAGTTAGGATTACGACATAGCTTCTCATACCATTTATGTTGTGTGTGTTAATTTTACCCATAAGTGGCAGGACCTACAATTAAAAGTGGACTCCGAGCGAAAAATTTTTTAGAAGCTTTTTTTTGGCAATTTCTTATTTTCTCTCAAAGTTTTTCCCAGAAGTCTGCTGATAAGAAGTCACCGAATAAATATTTTTTCGTATTTCGTTCCGTTCGACATACTACCTACTAGACTACGGCGACTACAAAATTCAAAAAAGCAATACGAAAGGTTGCGTATTATTACAGCTGTCCAATGGTACATTAAAAATTCTAATATTCGTAAGGCCGTCAACGTGATAGATTGAAAAATATTGTGAAAACTATACGGTCTTCTACTTTCATGGGATAATGTTTTTACGTGGTGGGTCCCAAGCCCTACAAACAACCCAAAATTTAAAGTCCAGGGGATTGGGCTGCGCTACACGCATAAGTTAACATGTAGCGGGTGCTAGTGTGCCATCCAGGAGGGGCCATGAGAAGGCCGCGTGTCAACTTGAATATAGTAAGACAAATATCGTTATTGCTGACACCATGTTGAGCACAATCAGTAAATGAGGGCAAAACGAGTTATATGTTGTGGACAAGTAGGGACTGGCGGCGTACTGGATTCCAGATTACGGCTGATAGCTATACGTTCGATATTGTCAGTGAATTTGTTTATTTTGGCTCCGCCGTTACCACCAAAAATGATATCAGTTTGGAGATCAAGGCAAGACTCTTGTCTATAGGTGATATTATGGCCTTAACCCATTAATGCCCGAATTACTTTTTTTCTAACGGTTACCGTTTTGTTTTTTACACTCAGTTTCCTCTCAGAGCATAAAAACTAAGGCAACCTCTGCTGGCAACTTAAGTTGCCACTGGGCACTAATGGGTTAATAGACAATTGTGTAGCAGAGACCTCTCTCGTACGACAAAGCTAATATTTTAAAACACTTTTATCCTTCCCATGGACACATGAAACAATGATGCAGAAACCTTGAGAGTATTCGAGAAATAAGTCCTAAGTATAGTGCTTCGGTACCAATTTTTTTTGTCTCTTACCATCTTATTTTTAACCACTGTATGTATGTATGTATGAATTTTTTTATATCAAGTATTTGAAGTCGCCGTAGTCTAGTATGTATTGTGTTGCCTTATTAGACTTCAGGCCCATCTAACACATAATATACAAATATTTCTTTAGCAACTTCCTTTCAGCAGATTTCTGCCAAAAACTCTGAGAGGAAATAAAATTGCCAAATTAACGCAAAATTTTTAAAAAATCTGTTGTTCAGAGTCCACATTTCCAGCCACTAATGGCCGAAATTAACACACACAACATAAGTGATATGAGAAGCTAGGTCGTAATCCTGTTTGAAGGGTTTTAATCCCCAATTAAGTGAAGTTAAGTATGTTAACTTCATATTTGATATAGCCAACGATTGTAAAGTTTTTAATTTTTATAGAAAATTTATAGCTTTTCTGCGATGATAGAATTTTCTGATCATTAACATTTTTTCAAATCTTTTCCGAAAAAATTGTAGAGCCAATGTTCGAAAAATATGTAGCAATGAATCGCTTTTCGCTACCCTTAAGCACTCATGAAATTTTGAATATAAGTGAGTCAACAATATTGAAATTTAACTATGTACTCTGATTCATTCGTACTCACTACAACGTTCATTTATAAGTACAGGTTGCAATGAGTATGCGTACAATGTTGACATCAAACTCATACCATTCGAAATATGTTTGATTCATAAGCCTACTCATTTAGATTTAAAACTTTAGAAAAATACTCATAATACTTATAAGTGACTCGAATCGTTTACAAAATTTACAGTATTAGTTATTGTTGTATTTACAAAAAAAAAAAAGAAAACAGACACATAAGCAAAACAGACAAAGCAGCAAGCAGAGCAAACACACAACCTTATAGTGATTATTTTAGTGTTCGTACGCGACTCATACTTATTTTGTGATTCGTATATATGTTGAGTCGAAAACAATAACATCATACGTGTTGTTAAGTATGAATGTGATGAGTACTTCAAACTTTGAATATGAGTATGAATGCGTATAAGTATCAGAAATTATGAGTATGATTCGATTTTACTAATTTTTATACTCATTGCTGATCTCTGATACCTACCACGCCTTAAAGGAGCTTGAGGAGCTGAAAGAGGGTCCACAATAATACACATACATAATTGGTCATTACAACCATTTAGTCGGGATTACGACCTAGTTTCTCACATAATTATTTAATTTATAATTAATTTTTATACATAAGTGGTGGGACCTACAGTTTAAAGTCGATTCCGAACGAAAGATTTTTGGAAAACTTTTCATAGCAATTTACTTTCAGAGTTTTTGTTAGAAATCTGCTGAGAGGAAGTCGCCGAAGAAATACTTTTTCATATTTCGTTTAGTTGGAGATGCCTGACCTGGGGTTAGAACCGAGGCCTCACGTCTAATAAGCCAACACACTACCTACTAGATCACGGTGACTTCATAATATTCCGTTTAAAAGAATGCTGGTGCAGCCTTAATTTAATGATTCAAAAGGCTTAAATTTCCAAAATACTGTAAATTATTTTAATACGTGTGCACAAAGACAAGGTTACAATATATAAAAGGTTAAAGTTCATATTTTAAATACATACCACTTTTGTATAAAATTATTTTCTTTCAACTTTAAAAACATGAATTAAATTATTTCAGTCGAAAACATTTAAATTTGAAATAAAGACTGTTTTCTTATGGTATTGTTTGAAATTATAACACAATAAATTACAAAAATGGGGTTTCCTCCTCCAGCAATAAATATTAATCATTGGGAGAATAGCAGACGATTTCAACTCGTTGTCAGTTGTTAAGGAAATTTTCTTCAATCAAAATTGTTTTTCAATTCGTTCTGCTCTAACAACGCCAACTTAATTTGCATAAAATGTTGGATTTTTTTTTTTAACAAAAACTCAGAAAGAAGAAAATAAAACATCAGCAGAAGCATTAACAGCAGTTACGGCAGCTGGTCATATAAATGGGTCTTCTATTCCTAATACATAACTCTTTGCGTGTCTGTCTGTGTGTCTGTCTGTCAGCCTATTTAGTTTTTAATCAATATTTCAGTTAAAATTGTATTTGTAGCTGTAACTAGTTAACTGTCTTTGTATCTGTTTCTGTAGCTGTATGACATAGACAAGCGGCTGTATAACTGCCTAGTGTTAATGGTTTATAAGCGATGATTTTAATCAAAATACAAATACAACAACAACCAGCAACATAATATAAAACAAAAAAAACAAAGGCAAGCAACATTTCATTTCATTCCATTTCATCCTAACTTTAACGGCAATTTATTAATCGATTGTTGGGATGTGTTGATGTCTGTCTCTTCGCTATAATATGCTGCTTTGTCGTTGTCGTTGTCGTCATCATCAATAAAAACATGGCGTTTTAATTCATTTGATGGAACCAACAACAAACATCAGCTCATCAACGTTCTTTTTAGACGTTTCGATAAATCTCAACTTGAAACAAAAATAACATGCCTTTGCCATGTTCTCCTTGCCACCGTTTGTAGGTCGCTGTTGTTTGGTTAGTGGCCAGAAACAGCAACAAAAACTATAATAATGATAACAATAACAACAACAATAACAATAACATTTAGAATGAAAAATGTAACATAAGCAACTGTCAACAAACCGAAATGATTTGTAATTTTTATTTTCTGTTTTAGTTTTTCTTCTTCTTATTTATTTCGATTTCATAAATTATCAGATGTTAGTGGATGTGGTACAGTATTGTATTGGTGTTGTTGTTGTTATTATTTATTTAAAGCTTGTATCTTTTGTACCAATCGGTATTAGGGGCACTCACAATTGAAGTTAAAGAATTAAAATTTTTTTTTTAAAAAAGTCTAATTTGTTGTAAATAAAAAGAAATCAAATCCAAAAATAAATCGATTGAGTGAAAAATCTGAAATAATTACTTTCTTATGTTCTAGACTTTCTTAACCCTTTAACTACTTAATTTTGTTTCGAATAACTTTATCTGTGCGCTTAATTTTTCAATGGCCTGTGTAAAACTTTCGTCTCTTCATTTTTGTCGCGAATTGCCTTGTAATAATTCCCATTTTCTTTTTTTACTGCCTGTAAATCTTGTATATAAGGTGGCTCATTTAAAAATTTAAATTTAAAAATGCAATAAAACAAAAACGGATTGAATTTATTTTTTTTTGTTGTGAAATGCAATTTTTTCGGTTAGAAATGGAATATTATTTCATTCAAACGGCAGCTGTGGCTGGCCTAACAGTACCGGACCACATTTTCACATTGATCGGACCAATTTTCGTACACATTTTCGGGGTCGTATCTTGACAATGGCATCACGAATGTTGGCCTTCAAATCGGCATAATACTTTTCATAGCGCCTTAACGGTGTCAAATCGCAGCTTCTTGGAGGCCATTTCGACTAATTAAACGTCGTTTGACGCAATAAATCGATTGTGGCATGAGATGTGTGGCAAGTTGCACCATCCTGTTGAAACCAAACTTCGTTCTCATCAATACTATGAAGAGCGGGTATAAAAAGATCTATTATAATGGTGGGATAGACGCGCCGTTCTCAATTTCAAAGAAATATGGGCCAATGATGCTTCCGTTCCACAAGCCGCACCAAACAGTCACTCGTAATGTGTGTTCATTGTCTGCTGTAAGACCATGTGTAGGTTTTCTGAGCCCAAAATACGACAATTTTGCTTAATAACGTTCCCACAAAGATGAAAATGAGCTTCATCCGAAAAATTTTTTTTTTTTGGGAAAATCGACATCCTCGTGTAGTTGGCCAAATAAATTACAACATTGTTTAAGCGTAAATCGATTCATTACTTTCAGTGGAGATAATATACTGAATTTTGTGGCAGAATAGAATGACATAAGTATTGCTAGATTCGAAATAATCAATGGTTCAAATTTAAACAGATAGATGGCTTACCCCTAATGTCAACAACCAAATAATCACAAAACATCCAGGGTTCCTCGAGGGAATCGAATCGAAGTAAGTCACACTTTCAACCAGACCATAGGGGCACTACCCAGCGAAGACAATTTTTTTTTTACTTCAAGTCGAATATACTCGACATTATGCAAACAAATTTCATTTCGCTTTGATGGGTACACTCGACATAAACTGTTAAAGCGTTAGATCTAGTAGAGGAAATCACATTCCTGTGGATTCTAACATCTTCAACAACCTTCTAACGGCGTCTGGAATCATTCACTTGCATTGTTTTTAATCTAAAGAGGCCGACTTGGAAGTACTCTTAACTCTTAACTATATTTAGTATGAAGTTTTAATCCGTTAAGTACTCTTTCAGTAAACATTATTAAGTGTTTTTGTAGCATAAACAAGGAAGTTAATTGCATTAGAATCTTTATAGTGACTACGACAGCATATCAATAACGACGGCATATAATAGCTTTACTTTATAACTTAAAATTATCCGCTTCTTAACTGAACGATCAAAAACGCTTTTGTTTACAAAAAATTTTAAGAGAATTTAATTGATCGCTACAACCCTATACTATAGTCAGTATCGAGGCCCATATTGTGTGTGTTAATTTTATCCATCATTGGCGGCACCTAGAGTTTAATGTCAACTCCGAACGAAAGATTTGAGAAAGTTTTCATGGCAATTTTGATCAGAGTTTTTTCTAATTTCGTTTCGTTCGAGATGTTAAAGCTGAAGTTTGAATACAACGTACTACCTACTAGACTACGGCGAAAGGAAAAGAAGAAATGCAATTCGCGTGATCATTAAATATATTTCTCAGAATTAAATCAATGCTATGGTTGATAAATATTATTGGTATTTTTCACCATCAATATCCATTGCAAAAAAGGATGTACTACTTCGTAGTGACCATATAAGCAGTACGGGGAGAGAAAATGCGAGATATTGTGAGCATTTCGCATAGTTCATGGATTCCCATTTAAAATTCTGGAGTATTGTTTGGCGATGGTTAACAAGTATTTGAAGCCGTTTGGAAACATTGTGCTATACGAGTATATTGATCTCCCATAAACACAAGAGATCAAACAGCATACAATTAAGTGAGTTACTTAATGAGAATCGACTCCAACGTAGTCACAAATGGATTTTTCAGTGAATAAATTCATGACGAACGCTCTTTGTGATGCATTTAGTGGATTACACTTACTGCCTTCAAAACGGTATCAAGTATAAATATTACGTCAAATTATTAAGTCTTTTAAAGCGGATTTAAAAAAAGACTGCTTTTGATCAAGAAAGCAGTCTCTTTTGCACGAGTGAATTGGTATTACAATTAAGTCAAGATTACAATCTATATTCCAAACATGAAAAAATGGCTCCAATGGTGAAATCAGTTTACAAACACAAGTAATTGATGACTTCAACATATGATATATTTTCCAAAATATCGGATGGGCCACCTATTGGCTTAAATTTGATTCATTTGTTATTTGGAATCTGACAATACTTATGTCATTCTATTCTGTCACAAAATTCAGTATATTACCCCCACTCAACGTAATTAATTGATTTACGCTTGAGCAACGTTGGGGTTCACCGAAAACACAGAATGGGATAATTGTGACGTTTGACAAACGCTCTTAGCAGCAGCATTACTGGCGAATTTAGAGGGAGAAAAAAATGTTATAAGTTTTGCGGAGCAAATGTGTTAGAAGCAACAGAGTGAAACTTGGCGGATAAAGCAGAAAAATTAATTTCTGATGAAATGATTTTGAAAAGTTTAAAGATTCTTAAATATTTAAATATTAATCGAAATGTGGGTGATTTTCGATCACAATGAATATAGTTTTTTGTGCAAGAGGTAATTAAGAAGCTAAATATTACAAGATCAAAATAAGACGTACTGAACATACAAAATTTTTCTTGCTGAAAGTTGCCAATATTTTTTAATTTCTTGAAAGGAAAAGTTATAAATTGTTATTGCTATTAGTTGTTTTTATTATTTATTAATAGTTTCACACAAAAATTACATTTTTATTAACTCTCGCCAATGTAAAAAACCCACCCCGAAAACTAAAAAAAAAAACATTAATAAACAAACAAAGAGAAAATCAGACAGGGACATAAATACTTATTGATAATATATGCTGTCCCTTTCATAATTCGCCGGTAAACGTCAAAATCTAGTTTGCCTTCTGTGTATTCGGTGTTGGGATTTATTGGGCCAATAAGAAACTGTAAGATGATGTCAATTTTGCCAAAAAAAAAAGTCATCTTTTCGGATGAAGCTCATATCTATTTTGGTGGCTACATTAATAACCAAAATTGCCGTATTTAGTGCACAGAAAACCCACACGTGGTCTTAGAGAAGCCAATGCGCCTATTACGAATGACTGTTTGGTGCGGCTTGTGAAGAGGAAGCATCATTTGCTCATATTTCTTTGAAAATGAGGACGGCGAAACCAATGCGGTTAATGGAGACACTTATCGCACCATGATAACCGATTTTTTTGTACCAGCTCGTAATGGTGTTGATGTGACCAATGTTTGAGTCAACAGGATGGCACAACTTGCAACACATCTCATGCCGCAATCGATTTATTGTGACAAACGTTTGATGGTTTGGATGTAGACGATGTTTGAAGTCGCCGTGGTCTAGTAGGTAGTGTTTTGGCTTATTAAACGAAAAGCCAGGGTTCGAGCACCAGGCCACACATCAAAATAAAATACAAAAAGTATTTCTTCTCTTCGGTGACTTCCCCTCAGCAGATTTCTGGCAAATCTCTGAGAGTAAATAAAATTGCCATGAAAAGTTTCTCAAATATATGTCGTTCGGAGTCGACTTTAAACTGCAGGTCCCACCACTCATGTATAAAATTAACACACACAACATAAGTGGTGTGAGAAACTAGGTCGTAATCCTGACTGAAGGCCAATGTAATGACCAATTATGTTATGTTCTGTATGATGTTTGATTTCAACACGATGACGCAACTTGCCACACATCTCATGCCACAATCGACTTATTGAGTCAAACATTTGAAGGCTGTTTAATTAGTCGCCAAGAAGCTGATATTCAAAATTTCAAACCGTTTTTGGTTGATTGCAGATTTAAATTTAAACCTTTAAATCAGTTACCCTCTATATACAAAATAAACTCAAAGGAACCTACTTTGAAAAACAAACAGACTTTTTTTTTGTCATAAAAGCTGTGTTTTTTTTTAATAGAGTCACGGATTTTTTGATCAGATCATGTCAGAATACAAACACAACAGATGTCCGGTTGAATTTTAATACATAGAACAGGAAGAACACTTTAAAGAATTCATTCTAAGTGTTGCAAAACTGTCATGTATAAGACTTCTAGTGAAATCACATGGCTTAAGAATAATACAGAATCAATGGAAATTGTTAACTTATTGTTAACCACGTGAAAGACTTCATATTGGCCATTAAGCGCTTTAGGGCTAATTTGAAAACGTCCTTGAGTCAATGCAATAATTACAATGATTGTTTGAATAGAAGTTAAATACAAATACAAAATAGACTTGAATGCCGCTAAATTAATCTCATTAAACTTAACTTAACTTCTTACGAAATTTTTGCTGAATATTGGAATGAAACAACAAATGCAAAAGAAAATATTCAGGTGTGCCAAAGAGACAAGTGTAAACAATAAATAAAATGTTAATAAAAATTAATTTTATTTTAAAACCGTTAATAAAAACAGTCAGGGAGAAAAAAACAAAGCTTAAAAGTACTCGTACAAGTTAATCATAAAAATGTTCGAAATAATCGCTTAAACTCTTATGAATTCAACAGTACAAGTCAACGACGGTTTAAATTTAATGTCTTGGAAATGAAAGAAAATTAAGAAGAAAAAAAAACGACAAAAAGTACCAACAAAGTCTTAAGCAATGAAATCTATAAAAATCGCTTAAATCAGCAACACGCCCATATGGCCCATTATTAAACATTTTCGATATGAGTGCCGTTGTATGTATGTTTTGATCAGTTACGGGTACATATTACTTGGTATTGTTGTGAACAAAACAATTGTATCTGAAGCAATTAGTTACAAAATCTTACGAAATTATTGTTCTTAAATCTTGTTGATGTTGTTGTTATTGTATTATATTTTTATTATTGTTGTTGTTACAGTGTTTCTGTTCAACATGGGGGCTACAGTAACATTTAATAGTCATACCAGCAATCAAAATAAGTAAGTAAGCGAGGCTACATTCAGTCAAATCCGACTGATTGATATGCTGCTGCATATTTCATGGCTAAGGTCAGCTATACTTAGCTAAACGAATGGAAATTTTGATATAATTTTATATAATACGTTCAAAATTTCCCAAAGCTGATGAACCCCAATGTTTCCTCCAGAAGTTTTCGATATCTTGAAGCCTGGGGGCTAATTCTGGCAGTCGTATACGTACGAATTTTTACACGAACGTGCGAGTTTTTTTAGTTTTGGGATTCTCTTATTCGTTATCGAGTAAAGTGTATCGAAATTTCTAATGATGGCATTCGATAACATGTGATCATTCGAATGCCACCTTGCGAGTTTTTATTCGTAAGCACTAAAGCTTTCGAATTAACGTTTTTCTGCTGTAAAGAACGATATAAAAAATGTAAGTAATAAATTTGTTTATTATAATTTATGAATAAAAAATTAATTCCAGTATTTGTAGGTCAAAACTTTAAAAAATTAATTACACCCAGAAGGAAATTCTTGGATATTTAATATTTTATATTAAGCATTCAAAATTGGCAAAGAGTGTTATACCAAATACTTCTCAGGGAAAGGGAAGAGCTAATCAACTACGGGAACAGCTCACAGCTAAGCTCAATGCTTCTGACCCACCAATCAAAGACGCAAAAATGTGGCGCAAGGTAGTTTAACAAACTCTAAAAATTTTCCAAACTTTTCGGTCTTCAAAAACATCAGAAGGCAGCCCAAAAGAGAATTCCGACAAAGAAAATGTTACCCCAACAACTTCACCAAAAAATAGTATTCCTGACGTATCTCCCTGCTGTTTATCGGATTATGAAGAAGACAAAATGGAACCTACCATGTCTTCTTTTACAGAATTTGAAGATGATACTGCAGAAGAAATTGCAGCCCCAGCTAATAATAAAGTAAAACCGAAATATATTATCCATACGAAATATTACAATTTTAATAAAAAACATATGTTTATTGTTTACAATTTTTGCATTTTAGTCAGTGCTGTAAAATGAAATAATTAACTCGTTTCACAACACCTAAGCAACAAATCGATTCGTTTCGTATCGAGTAACATCATCTGAAAATTTCTTGCTATCGAAATTATTTTCTATTCTAACGCAATTTCGATCACGACTGCGAGAATTAGCCTCCTGGACTAACTACTTATAGCCCCACGTCAAGCAAACATAGACTTTCTTCGGATTTCCATCTGAATGGAAAGAATAGCATTCCTTCTTTCACACTGCCAAAATGTACATTTTAGTGAACAGAGAAGATTAATGAACAAGATAGATGGAAGATTGATCGCCTGTCACCATTCGAATTTTCGAAAATTTGTTACGGATATGAAAACATCGTTTAACGTTAACATGATTAGCAATAGCTACACTAACAAATACGATGAACACGATACAAGTAAAGCAACAACATCTTTATAATAAACAAGTAAGCGAGAATGCAACAACAAACAATGTGAACAAAATACACTAACAGCAATGAAGTCGTAATAGAATTCTCGAGAAGGCGAAACCCTGAACGTTCCACTTCAAGAACCTTCATCAGACTGATTGTTAGACACATCAAGTTGTAACAGTGGCACATAAAAGTAGTGCGAATAATAAAGAGTTTAATTGGAACTAAACACAAATTTATTTTTATTTTGTTTGCATTCAACGAACTCATATTCTAAACGTTTTTAAAAAGGTAAAAACGTAACAATATCATTTTAATATCATGGAACCTCTACTCATAATCAAAGTTTGAAGTACTCATCACATTCGTACTTAACAACAAGTATGATGTTGTTGAATTCGACACTAAAAGGTTTTGTGTTTGCACTGTCTTTTTTGCTTATGTGTCTTATTTCTTTTTTTGTAAATGCAACAACTAAGACTGTAAATTTTAATGAATGATTCGAGTCACTCGAATCGTTTATAAATATTACAAGTATTTTTCTAAAGTTGTGAATCTAACTGAGTAGGCTATGAATCAAACATATTACGAATGATATGAGTTTGATGTCAACGTTGTGCGAATACTCATTACAACATGTAGTTATAAATCGACGTTGTAGTGAGTATGAATGAATCAGAGTACATAGTTAAATTTCAATATTGTTGATTCACTTATATTCAAAATTTCATGAGTTCTTATGAGTAGCGAAAAAACGATTCATTGCTGATCTCTGGTGTTTATATCCGGGGAATACTGTACCCCTATACAATACAATACACACCAACTACACTACACTACTGCACAGAGTAGTGTAGGGCAATTAAGTTAAAAAATAATAATAATACTAATAAAAATGTATTAAAAAGGCTAAATAAAGGCAAAAAAGAAAAACAGCTTAAATGGAAAATAAAAAAACAAAAAAAATGAGTTTAAAATGTCATTTGAAATAAAAATTGCTGCAGCAACAACAACATCAAAACTCGCACAACAAATTTTAGATAAAAATCTCTGATTTATTTATTTTTTGTGTTTGGTTTTTGTTTTAAAGGAAAAAATATTGTGTTTTTTTTGTTTTATTATTTATTGTATTTGTATTTTGTATTGTAAATTGTATTATTGTTGCTGTTGTTGTTGTTTTTGTTGCAATATCATGTGCTAATACAATTTAAGCGGTTTTCGTTTATTTTTTCTGTTTTCGTTTTTTTTTTGAAATGTTGCCATAATAATTGTCACAAATTGAACTCATGTCATGATTTGCAAGCCAGTTGTCATGCAATAATCGACTGACAGGTGCAAAATATACTTTTCGAAACTTCAAATTGGTTTGTTATGCTCAATTGTCGTCGATACTCAATACCCTTACAATGAATGGAACAACCGAATGACTGCCATGAAATCTAATTTAAAACGCTTTTTACAAAATCATTCTCATTTTCATTTTGTTTTATGACTCTGATGGAGCTGATTTAATAGCCTTAAAATAATAGTGGATACCTTACCTTACCATTGGTTGGTATTATAAGTTCATTTGCTAATTTGCTATTTTTTCTTATTCCTAGAGTAGAATTAAATAACTTAGTATATACAGAATAAAAATTCAGTACAATTTGATCATTTTGTATTTACTGGAGGCAATATTCTGTACTGGCGTTTGTCTATGAAGTCGTAAAGAATATGTGAACATTTTTTTTTTGTCAGAAATCAATAAGAAGGACGATCACATAATGTTTGTGGAATTTAAATGTTTATCTTAATTTATTACCAGACCTGTATGGTTTAATTTTCTTAACTCTGAAATAGAATTCATAACAAATTCTATTGCATTGACCTTAATTTTCATTTCATAAGGTAGTACTTTTGAAAGCAATGAAATAGTTTGGCGAGAAATTTATTAAAAATTTAAGTACAATTTTCATACATGTGAAGCGATCTTCATTCAACCAAATAAGAGCCAATCAGTAGGATTATGAATTAGCTTCTCGCACTGTTGTTTATGTTAATTTTATCTATTAACGACGGTACCTATACACCCATATCTCGCTTTAAGTCGTTTCGTTTTGCGTTTTTTTTTGTAGTTGCGTCGCTGCTGAATTATAGCACGACTTTTGTTTCTAGTTGCGCCATACTTTCAATACTTGGGGATTCCCTTTCTAACTGAAAATAATACACTTTTATTTTCGTCTTGTTTTTCTAATTTTAGAGTTCCATTTCAATAAGTGTGTTATAAATTAAGTGACTTTTTCATTTTATCTAAATTGAATTTGTTCAATTTTCTTTTTAAAAAGTAGTATTTTCGTAACCCTGGAATCTATCTTTGATCTTTACATGGTTTACTATAGAAAATCTTAATTCACTTTGGGTCGATTCAGTTTGCGTCGTGTTTTGTTGGAACGTTGCCACGACGCATAGTAAGGAATGGACTCCCAACTATAGATTCGAGAAACTTTTCATGACAATTTTGTATTCACTCTCAGAGTTTCAGAGACAATCGTCGAAAAAATCCTACTACATTGCGGATATTTCATAAACAACATTTTGTTAGTTCTTGAAGTTAGATCCATCAGGGTTAGAACTTCTGTTTAAAAACGATGCAAAATTTTGCCAATAAACAATAATGACTGTAATAGTAATAACATCATTTCATCTTAGAGCTCTGCTCATTTCGAAAGAAATAATTCCCGATGCGGTCATCCTTAATGGATACACCAATTTTGATTATTGACATAACCATTAAAGCAAAAATTAGCTTCAACACTAAAAATAGTTATTTGATAAAAATGCTCATAATCGCCCAGTTTCAAATGAGGCCAATCAGTAAATCTACGATGCGAACCATGAGCGTTTGGTTGGAATGCTTGTAAAAGCTGAATTTTACGCGCTTAAGGCCAACAAATTGAAAACGACGAGTCTACATTTCTTTGCCTTGTTCAAGATATGCACATTACTTTTGAATCGAGAAGAATAAAATTAATAAGAAAAGAATTAATAACTGAAGGAAATGCGTACGCACTCACCCTACGACTACATATATAAGGGTGTTTTTTATAGAGGTATAGAACTTTAAGTTGCAATAAAACAACGATGGATTATTCGATTGACGTGAATTTTATTTATCCGAAAGATAATCTTGTGGCATTACATTTTAAATATGATTTCTGGCATATGATCGCCACGGCTGGCGCGGATGTAGTCCAATCTGGACGTCCAATTTTCGATGACTTTTTCCAACATTTGTGGCCGTATATCGGCAATAATACGGCGAATGTTGTCTTCCAAATGGTCAAGCATTTGTGGCTTTACCGCATAGACCAATGACTTTACATAGCCCCACAGAAAGTAGTCTAGCGGTGTTAAATCACAAGATCTTGGAGGCGAATTCGCAGGTCCAAAACGTGAAATTAGGCGGTCACCAAACGTGTCTTTCAATAATCTATTGTGGCACGAGCTGTGTGACATGTTGCGCCGTCTTGTTGAAACCACATCTCCTGGACATCATGGTTATTCAATTCAGGAATGAAAAAGTTAGTAGTCATGGCTCTATACCGATCACCATTGACTGTAACGTTCTGGCCACCATCGTTTTTGAAAAAGTACGGACCAATGATTCCACCAGCCCATAAAGCGCACCAAACAGTCAGTTTTTCTGGATGTAACGGTGTTTCCATATACACTTGAGGATTACCTTCACTCCAAATGCGGCAGTTTTGTTTGTTGACGTAGCCATTCAACCAGAAGTGCGCTTCATCGCTAAACAAAATTCGCTTATGAAAATCGGGAACAACGGTAATCTGGTTTTGGGCCCATTCGACGAATCTACGCCTTACTTGATGATGGATTTTGTAAGCACGCACACCAAGATCCTTCCGCAAAATCTTCCATAAAGTGGATGGACACAGATCCAATTCCTGTGCTCGATGGCGGATGGACTCATTCCTCAATGCTACGCGTCAATGTACAGCGTCTCTGGGGATGCGAGTTATCAATAAGAGTAAACGTGGTGCGAAAACGTTCCATGGTTAATCGAATTAACTGCTCTGATAGACGATTTTGTCGACGATAAAATGGACGTAGTGCGCGATACGTTTTCCGCACAGAACCATTATTTTCCAAATAAAATTGCACTATTTGCAAGCATTGTTCAGGCGTGAGTCTATTCATGATGAATTGCCAAACCAGACTGAGAATAAATCACTTGACAGCTGTTAAATCGGTCGCCATCTTGAAAAGTAATGCTAACTTAAAGTTCTATACCTCTATAAAAAACACCCTTTATAAGCTGTAAAATGGAGGATGTGTTCCATGAACTTTGGGTACAGATTTATTATTTCTTTTTTTGTAGATTAAATTTCCACAATTTCATGATCCTAACCTTATTGAACAGAAATGTCAATAAAGTATACCCGTCATAACCGTTGGGGTTCGATGGTTCTCATACGGCTCAAAAAACATCCAATAGATTGCCTCAAATTAGGTGAGAGTCTCACATGGAGAAAATTTTAGTCTCCACAATGCGTTCGAAATTTGCTAGGTCAACTAGAGTTCAAATCGAATTCACAAATCAATTTTTAAACTCGGACATCCCTCTTTACTATCGATCTTAAGGCTGATTATTTAAACCATCTAAGATTAGAATCTCAGTACTGAATTCAATTTTCAACATACTTGAAAAGCGTATAGGAAAGGAATAATTTTTTATTATCTTATTATTCTTCTTTTATACCTTTAAAGAAGGTAGGTAGGGACCACTCATTATTTCCTTGCCTCGTTTCAGTTTCGATATGAAACTGATTGGTGCACTTTAATAGATTTTAGTATTAAGGGAGTTGAGCCAAATACTGCTCTCTGTAAGAATGCGCTGCTGTTACTTTAGGTAGCGGTAATGAGTTTTGCACTTTCTCAAAAGATGTTGCTAAAATTGTCTCTTTTGGAACGTTAGATGGTTACCGTATCGATTATTCGATGACAATGAGAAAAAGTTTTTTGGATTCATCCGAATTCGCAGATATGAAAGTTACTCGTTTTTGTCGTCAAGCATTTTATGCACTAAGGTAAATTTGAATTCCTCTTTTCGGGTCTTGAATTAGTTCCAATAGTTCGTTTCAATTATATTTTGTTTTGTTCAACTGGGCTGTATATTGAGCAACTGTCACTCGTCTTATGAGCCGAGGCAAGGCACCGTTTGAGAAACGGTAAATTACTTTTAACCAGACAATTTTCGTGCGAACTTGTCATAATTGAGAGAAAATATAAGACGCTGCAGCAATATGGTCTATCGATAATTTGTCAATAATCGTACGGGCACAAATGAGTTTTAACGAGCATGACTTTAAAACACAGGGTTTTGGGCTTTGGTTTAGTGTGGTTTAATTGTCAATGTGTAAATCTGAAATTATCGTAGATGTGGGTTCGATTCTTACCAGAGATCAGGAATGAGTATTCAAAAAGATGAGTAGAATCGAATCATACTCATAATTTCTGATGCTTTCATACTTATTTTAATATCATGGAACCTCTACTCATATTCAAAGTTTTAACTGCTCATCATATTCATACTTAACAACACCTATGATGTTGTTGATTTCTAAAAATGCTCACTAAAAGGTTGTGTGTTTCCTCTGCTTGCTGTTCTGTCTTTTTTCTTTTTTTTGTAAATGCTAAAATAACTAAGATGTAAATTTTAATTAATGATTCGAGCGACGCGACGTATTTATAAGTATTATAAGTATTTTTCTAAAGTTATGAATCTAAATGAGTACGCTTATGAATCAAACATATTTCGAATGGTATGAGTTTCATGTCTACGTTGTACGCATACTCATTACAACCTGTACTTATAAATCAACGTTGTAGTGAGTATGTATGAATCAGAGGAATTAATTTCAATATTGTTGACTCACTAATATTCAAAATTTCATTAGTGCTTATGAGTAGCGAAAAAACGATTCATTCATTCAACACTAGTCACAAACAAATCAACATCATCTTGCATACACTACTCCAATATTCCAACACAGTGCACTACAATGCACCTTCTGAGTGTTGATCTCAATTTAGACAACAAGAAAGACTTAATAGGTTCTGACGGTTCTGATCTCATATCTGGACTTCGGTTTGAGTGAGTAACTGATGTTTTCAGCTACACTATACTCCGATAAAAAAATATAAGGGGAGAAAGAAGGAGGTGACGATTTTAAACCTTCCTTGCTATTTGAAGAAGTTGTCCCTCTAAATAGACTAACTGTCGTAATGCATATGGATGCCAAATGGCTTAAATGGGTCCGAAGTATTATAAAGTGACTGTGCTTAATGGCTCGACAGTTTCATAAGTTCCCTGAATTTCCCAGTAGGGGAAATAATGCATACTTAAGCTTTCATCAAAATACTATATTTAGTTAGTAATTACAACGAGATTAAAAAAGAAGAATTATAAATAACGAAAGGCATACATACATACATACATATGTAACACGTTCAATATGCTCTAATGATGTACTTTAGAGTGCACAACAAAAGTCGTTGTTGATGAAATAAATTTCAGTTTCGTTGGCGGAGGCTTGTTGGTTCCAACAAGTTTTGGCAAGATTGCTTTTTTTCGGGATTTATTCACATAAATTAAGTTAATTAAAATGCCTTTTAACATTGCAAATCCAGTGCAACATAACGAAATGCAATGCAATGCAATATTCAATGCACACGAGTCTTGTATGATTTATGAACAATTTTTTTTATTGAAGGTTTATTATCGAAGTGGTGTCATTAAAATGGGTAGTTAATCTAGATTGATATTGTTGACACATATATGTACATACAAATACAAAATCAAAAATAAAATTTAAAAAAAAGTAAAACAAAATTTTACAGATAAAATAGATGTTTAAAGATAAATTTAATTTAAAACTGGTTTAAAAAATGTAAAAAAGAATGAATTTTGTGCTGAAGAAAGCTAAGCTTTTCATTACTTGCCAGCCAGTTTTCACGGTGTGAGAACATCTTTGACATACTCTGGCTATCTTTTAATGAAATCTCTTACGGTGTCAAATATTTTCCAACACTTGCAAAAGGTCTTACAAATGACCTCTTTCTACCACATCGACATGTTTAATGCAAAAAAAAAATGGAAAATTTGCGTGTTCAATCAATTGTTGCTGCAACAAATAACTCAAGAAAAATGTTGAAAAAATGCTAAAACTTGTAGCCTCTGTTCTACGTTTATAGGCACCTACAACAGGCCACAAGAAATAACAACACAACCCGAAACATTCAGTTGCCATCACAGTCAACTACAACATTTTCAGCATTTACTTAAGCAACTTCCCAAAACCACACACACACCCAGACACATGCACATACACATATGAACGAAGCCCATTGCATGTTGCATGTCTTCGTGCTCATAAAGCAGTCAGTGGCCGTCACTCAACTGGCCAGGCAACCGAAGATTGGTTAGAAGCAAAGATCGCTATGTACTCTGCAGAGAACAACTGAAGAGGCATTTAAAACTTATTTACGAACGTGTGATGATCACCACACAATGGCATTCATTTGAAGAAGAAATTAAACAAAACCAGCCAGCCAGCCAACCACTGTTGCTGTGGTAGTAGTGGTGGTGGTTGTGGTGTCGGTGTTACCCTAAGTGGCTATGAGAATGAGCTGCAAAAGAAATATGCAGTAATGGAGGAGTACATTACCGTATGGAATGGAGAAACTACAATAAATAAATAAAATATTGATGGGTCCAAAAACATAAGCACGGCATGGCAGCAATTGCTCATCTGTCAACCAAATCTGTATGTGAGTTTTGCTGTGTAAAATTTTAAATATTTTCGTAAATGAAGAAAAAACAAAATGCAACTCGTATGAGATTGCATGTTGGTTTTCAATGAAGAAACAAAAAAAAAAACAAAGCCAAACAATATTCATAGTGGGTGGGGTGAGAAGAATATTCGTATGTGAAATAAATGTTTTGAATACAAAATGTTTGTTTTTTTTTAAATCCCAAAAGAGCCGTGCATTATTCAACAGAAAATATTCAAAAAGAGATGCAGAACTCTCAGTTCAGTCATTAATTTATAATTTCTGTAACAATCAGTCCCACCTCACCAAGCAGTTAATTTTGATGTATGTATGTACGTTAGTGGCTTGAGAATTTTCTTCGCGTCAAATTTTGCTTATTGACTTAGCCATTCAAACACAAAGGAGCTTCAGGACTAAACACCATTCTTTGTAAAAGATGCCTAGGACTTTTGAATAACACTATGCAACAAAATAAAAAAAAAATTAAATACACCCAGCGAATGACATGATCTAAGTTGTGAGTTTTGTCGAGTAGAACTCAAAAATATTTTTTTTACATTTCTTGAACTCTCCAAACTTGTTTTATTTGACAAAAACTGTTTTTTTTTTTTGGACTTTATGCACAAATTTACTGATTACATAAACATTACTGAACCGATGTCCAAAGTTTAAACCTTATTAGAAAGGAGAGGGATGGGCCTTTAAAATGATATACACATATTTATTGTTTGACATAATATGCTATAGGGTTTGATGAGGTAAACTGGAAAAATGCGAATTTTTTTTCATATTTTTTCAAGTTTGTCCGTTCATAGTAGCAAACTTTAATCAAAAAATATGAAGTAAGTGATGATATTCTGAAAGTGCATTATCTTGTGGAGAGATAAACACTTCATTTGATCAAATCGGACAAAAATTATCGTAGTTAGTATTTAAAGAGTCTAACAGTCGAGTTATATTTTTGCAAATGAACTTTTAGTTCAAAAATGTTCAAAAGTTTTGATGGATATTTTCACGTTTGAGCGACCACCAGAAGTTGGACAATGTTCGTGCAAAGAGAAATAATAATATTTGCAAAAAATACAAATATTAGACGACTTCTGGTAGTCGTATAAACGTGAAATTGACACATTTTGGGATAAACAATCAAGATCCATCAAAACTTTTGAAAATGTTTCAGTTCATTTGATAAGAATATAAAAATATAACACGACTGTTATACTATTTAAATGATAACTACGGTAAATTTTGTCCGATTTGACCAAACGAAGTGTCAATCTCTTCAGAAGATAATGCCCTTTCAGAATGTTATCACTTAATTCATATTTTTTAATTAAATTTTGCAATTAAGAGTAGCTAAACTTGAAAAAATTAGGAAAAAAATCATATTTTCCAAGTTTACCTGATCAAAACTGATAACATTTAAGTTAGAACCATATGTTTATGTACATCATTTTGAAGGGTCAGCTATGCCCTCTTCAAAAAACTTTGGGTTTTGAAAATAGGTTGAGGAATATTTGAGTAATCAATAATTTTGTGTGAAAAGATCAAAAAAAAAACATTTTTGTCTAATAAAACAAGTTTGAATGGTTCGAGAAAAAAAATCAATATTTTTGAGTTCTACTCAACAAAACTCACAACCTACACTATGTCACTAGCTGGGTGTATTTTGACTGTCGCACCGTGTAATTAATCAGCATTTTATAGACTCAATACAGCATGAAGTAGAACCGACTTACCCAAGATTTAGAAGTAAATACATGGTACCGCAGACTAGCATACAAGACTCACAATCCCACACGGAAAGAATGGATTGCTAAAGCTGCCATCGGTGACGGTGATATAACGATTTTCATCGATGGCTTTAAATGCGAAACTGGATCTGGGGTCTAGTCCAATAAACAGGCACTGAACGCGTCATATAGATTACCTAACCAGGCCAGCGTATTTCGAAGGGAGATTTTTGCTATTGAACAAACTGCATACATGATTGAATTCAGAGACCTGTCTACTTCGAACTTGATCTGAGATCCTATCACGTCAAATCAAATGGCGTCTTTACACCGTCTATAAGTCGGCACAACACCCGCCTCTACTAGATTCCCGACTACTGTGGGACAGAGAGAAACGAAAAGGTGAACAAACTGGCACGGAAGTGATCGGAAATGTCTGAGGAGAAAACGATAGAGGGGATTTATGTGCCTCCACACGAAAACTTTTTTAAATTGGAAAATGCAGCATGGAATTACACAAACCGTGGATGGTCTAACATACCTGGTTGTCGAATTTCGAAGCTGTTGTGTCTAGAGTAAACAGCAGGAAAACCGGGGAACTACTTGAGTTCGACAAGAAAACGTTTCGCACTCTAACAGGAATTCTAACGGGACACTGCGCTATTGGCAATTTCACTGACAAGCTCAGCAAAACCAGAATTACTGCAGAGGGTGCCATGATATTGAGGAAACGGAATCGATGAAACACATTTTATGCGATTGCCCTGCACTTCAGAACAGACGTCATCGGTTTTGAGTGACAAAACCGCATCACAGTCTCTGTATACTAGTAGGTAGCGTGTTGGCTTATTAGACGTGAACCCCAGGTCAGACTTCTCCAACAAAACGAGATATGAACAAATATTTCTCCGGCGACTTCCTCTCAGCAGATTCCTGACAAAAACTGTGTGAGTAAATAAAAAATTGCTATGAAAAGTTTCTCAAAAATCTATAGTTCAGCGTCGACTTTAATCACATTAGTGACGTGAGGTCATAATCCTGACTGAATGGTTGTAATGACCAAAAAAGAAAATATGTGGACTTTTAAAGATCTGGGTGGCGAATGTGTTACTGCCGGTTTCATCCGGAGATTGAAATGGTTTAAACGACCACTGACGGATCATGACAAAGGGACTTACCTCATACTGGGTAACACAATGGCCACCGAGTGATCTTCCCCGTGAAGGGTAAGCTAACCGCTAACCTAAGCTAAACTTACCTTTTATGGACTTATCACTTTGGGTTCCAATCCACGTTGAACATCAGTCCAATGCTATTGGTTACTTTTAGGGCATTGATGTCAGTAGCCAGCCAATGGTTTAAAGTCAAAATCTGACTGTTATAAGATCAACTCATTTCCGATGAATTTCGAGCCTCTAACTGTAGTTCAAATAATATTGATTGTGTTACATATTGTGATCTTTGGTATATTGATCTGTAGCCAGTTGTCAGAATTTACTTTTACCCCTATCCAACGAAAGTACTTGAATAATTTTGAGCACATTTAAGATTTCATGTGTTGCCGTCAGTATCTCTCCTACACAAGATACGTTCGTACTTACTTACTGTACTACTGGCGATTGCAGATTGTAGACGCTTAAATATTTTTGCTGCTTTTGTTGTTATTATTGCTATTCGTGTGTTATTGTTGTTTTTGTACATATTAAAACTGTCAGTCAATTGCATTTTACCAGTTTTCCAATACCATTGAAGGTGGATACATGTTGTAAAGCTTCTGGCTTTTTTTTTTGGTTTTGTTTTGTTTGAAAGACATGCTGATGATGATTAAGAAGGTTTTTCTTGTTGTTGTTGTTGCAGTGTTATTCGAATGATGATCGAGTACAGAGAACGCAACATGCATTGTTGTTGTCGTTGCTATTTTAATATGGTGAAGAGACTCTATCAAAATAATGAAATGAAATGAAATGAAATAATTGTTGTCCGTTTTGTTTCCTTTTGTTTTCTGTCCATACCATCATCATGCATCATGCATGCTGTTTGTCTTTTTTCAGTTCATATGCATACTTGTACACCACAACGGAATGGCAGAGTATTTGTACAACAGTTGGACGGATAGAAGATCAGCTACTTGGCTGGTTGGTTGGTTAGTTGGCTGTTTGATTGCAATACAGTGTGATGTGTTTATGCATGTTGCACGGGTGTAAATGTGTTGTGTTGTGTGTGTGTGTGTGTGTGGTTCATGTCTGTACATGGGTTAAACAATTTTCGAATGCGTATCTTTCCATTCATTGGCATTTTATCATTTCTTTTCACATTTTCTCTTTTTTTCTCTCCTTCTCTGTTTTATTTATTTGTTATTGAAATGCTGTCGTAGTTGTTGTTGTTGTTGTTGCTGTTGCTGTTGTTGGTGCTGCTATTGCCCTGCTACCTGTGGATCTATAAGTCATAAATTAGCATTTGAGTAAATTGCTTAAATTCGTTATTGGAAATTAGGATCCAATGAGACTGATGTTTATGCGCGTTATTCATTCACATTTAACGTATGTGTATGTATGTATGTTATGTTATTGTTGTTGTTATTATAACGAACACTGCTGATCAATATGATGTTGCAATGGAACTGCGTGATACGCTTCATCATCGTCCATTATTATCATCAACCACATCTCTTTAACGTACAGTAAGTAAGTAAGTAAGTAAGTGGTGTGTGTTTGTATCCAGTAGATATTAAACGAATAAAATACATCAACGACTGGAATATTTCAAGTTTCATTCTTTTTTCCTTCTTTCAATCGTCTCCTCTCATCTTCAGTAATGCCAAGTGCTGGGATCTCATCGTCATGCCTTTCGTCATCATCGTCTTAGTAGGCCTGACCGCTCTTATTGGTATTTGAATTAAATTTTTTTCCTTCTTTCTTGCTTTCTTGTTTTTTTTCTCATTTTCGTTTTCCTTCCCTCGCTTCTATGTGTTTCTGTTAATGAATGTTGTTCAATTAATCGTTATTGATTGATTTATTTTTATTGTCGATTTTCTTTCAGTATCTAAAATCGATATACGCTACACACGATGTATTGGTTGTATTAGAAGTTTTGTTGTGTTTGTTACAATGTTTTAATTGAGATTTTATATAAGATTTGAATCGGAACTTAAAAGAAAAAAGTATGGAAACTGCGGATCTACCGCGGACCTAATGTATACATAATTTCTGTGTTCCAGTGAAGTGATTAAAAACTTTATAACGGCAGTCACCAAGAAAATGAGGAAATTAGCTGCTAAGGACGCCTTTCAATTTAAGTTCTAATATTGTTCTAGAGTGGTTAGTAATCTGCAGAGACTACGCTGTGGTTAAAAATTGATAGACATCGTCTAAGCATATGGTCAACAAAATTTTCGCATACCGAATCTGGTGGATCATACCACACAGTTTGAATTACTTGTCAAAGCTTATCAAAACTTCAACAAATTCTCGTTCGGATTTGCAGCATACAGCTGGAAGGACGAATCGGAGTGGCATATTTTTATTCGATATAAATTAGGTTGAAATTTCGAAAGATTTTATCGTAATTAGTGAATTCTAATATAGTGAAGTCATCGTAGTCTAGTAGTTAGTATATTGGCATATTAGGCCTATGGCCACGGTTCAAATCCCAGGTGGGACATCCCCAACAAACCGAAATATTAAAAAATATTTCTTCTACTCAGCAGATTTCTGGAAAAAACTCTGAGAGTAAATAAAACAAATTTTCTCAAAAATCTGTCGTTCGGAGTCGACTTTAAAATGTAGGTCTCGCCACTCATGTATAAAATTAACACACACAACATAAGTGGTGTGAGAAACTAGGTTGTAATCCTGACTGAAGTATTGTAATGACCAATTATGTATATATGTATGTATGTATTAGTCTATCTAGACATAATCGAAAATCCTAGATTTACTCTACAGTCTGTAGACTGGTTCCCCGCAGATTCATTTTGCTCACAGAAAATTTATATGAAGAATGTTCGAAATAAACTGATGCAAAGCGTTAGGTTCCAGCCACGGAATCGTACTGCAGGAACTATAAAAAATCGTTGATTGAATATATGCCCTAAAAAGGATAGAAGTTATGGAATTATGTTTTGGACAAAAAGGTTATTGATACCTCTACACATACAAGCACACACATAATTGGACATTCCAACCCTTCAGTCAGGATTACGACATAGGTCCTCACACCACTTATGTTGTGTGCGTTAATTTTATACATGAGTGGTGGAACCTACAGTTTCAAGTCTCCTCTAAACGGCAAATTTTTTGAGCAATCTTATAATGGCTAATTTATTTTACTCTCAGAGTTTTTGCAAGAAATCCGCTGAGCTTCGTTTTGTTCTAGATATCTGGCGGTATGTGAACTGTGGTGGCACTCCTAACAAGCTTACACAGAATAAAGTTTATATACAACACAATGCGTTTACTGCAAACAGTAGCTGCGAATGAGTTATAAGTAGTTTGAACACTGCGACACTTTAATATTTATCGTAAGCAGCGGTATATTAATGGAAGGCGGGGATGGAATATTAATCCGATCTACCATAAGTCAACTTGAAAACAACATTATGGGAACCATACCTTTGATATCTCATCGTCCGAAAAGATATCACAATATACATATATCCACCTTCACTTTCCGGTGGCCTTTTAATGGGCCTGTCGCATAGTTACTTTTTAATCATCCGAATTGTCATTAGCATCTGCTATGACCAGTGGATCCTCAGGTATCATACCCGCAATGGCGAACACTTGAGGTTGAGGAGCTCATACAGCTCACTGTCAGATCGGATGCGGAATCACCGAAGATCTTACGTAGGCCTTTTCTCTCGAATACTCTCAAGGCTGCTGCAACAGTGCTTAATAGTGTCCATGCCCCGATTAATTTGGATATTGTCCACTCGTTTTACGAGGATGCTCAATCTCGTTGGCAGCAGGAGGGTATGTGCAACATTGTCAGATTCTAGCGGATACGTATGGCCAAGTACTGATTGGCGTAGCCATTTATCGCACAATGAAGATCCACTGTCCTTTTAGTAGGCATGTCGAAGGAGGAAGAGACTGTCTTTCGCCTCATGTGTCAGGGTTTGGCTGTTATCATGAACAGTCTGAAAAACATTTCTTTAATTTAATGTTTCAAACTTTTTAAAACTTAGGTACCTATTGTAGAGTACTATTTAACCATGTATATGTATATATGTATGTATAACTATCAAATACAAAAAATAAATAAACATTTAAACATTTCTCTCATTTGCTAATGTCCGATTGAACATCGATTGAAAGTCTGTTGATCGTCGTTTGCTGTCCGTCTTTGAATCATCGCACGCTGCCCATTGCCAGAGAGTACAGCCGGTAGGTAAGTGTGAGAAAGTTATTTATGGAATGTCTTAAGGAGTCGTTTCTTAATTATTAATGTGATAATGAAGATAATAATAATGTGTAGTTGTTATGCTAACGAATATATTAAACAAAAAACTAACATACATATTCTCAATTCGTTAGCAAAATACTGAAAATATTTTGCCATTGAAATTGAAATTTCTTATTATAATTCCACTGTTTATTAACATTTTTTACAAAACATAACTCATAAGTCTTTTCGCTATGGAGGTCATCATGTTTGTATGGATATTAATCAAGAGATTTATGATTCTCCTGAAAATAGAAAAAGAAAAAGTTTTTATTACTACAACACACTATAATTAATTAAGATTATTAATAATGAAAATCAAATTAAAATATCGTTTCTCGCTAAAAAATTATTTGAAGCACAACAGCTTTTCTTAGTATGTTTTCACTCTACACATAATTTGTGCAACCCACATACGGAAATAATGTTGTTTTAAAACAAAAATTCATATACTCAAGCGATTTGAATTTGCATTCATTGTATTGTAAAACAAGGTACGTTGTTGGCTTATTATACATGAGACCACGGTTCAAAACCCACGTCAGACATCTCCAACAAAACGAAATCTGAAAAAATATTTCTTCGGCGAATGTCTCTCAGCACATTTTTGGCAAAAACTCTGAAAGTAAATAAAATTGCCATGAAAAGTTTCTTAAAAAATCTATCGTTCGGAGTCGACTTTAAACTGTAGGTCCACAGCTCATGTATAAAATTAACACACACAACATAATGGGTGGGACATTATCATTTTAAACCATCAGTTATTTTGAATCTGGCAATACTTATGTGTGTCATTCTATTCACATAATTCAGTAGTTAACCTCCACTGAACGTAATGAATTGATTTACACTTGAGAAACGTTGGAATTTATTGGGCCAACGAAAAACTGCACGACGATGTCGATTTTGCCCAAGAAAAAAAATCATATTTTCGGAAGAAGCTCACTTTCATCTTGGTATATACGTTAATAAGCAAAATTGCCGTATTTGGGGCTCAGAAAACCCACACGTGGTCTTACAGAAATCAATGCACGCATTATGAGTGACTGTTTGGTGCGGCTTGTGGAGCGGAGGCATCATTGGCCCATATTTCTTTGAAAATGAGGACGGCGCAACCATATCGGTCAATGGAGACACATATTGCGCAATGATAACTGATTTTTTGTACCCGATCTTCATGGTACTGATGTGAACGATGTTCGGTTTCAACAGGATGGTGCAACTTGCCACATTTCTCATGTCACAATCGTTTTATTGCGTCAAACGTTTGATGGCCGTTTAATTAGCAGAAATGTCAATTGGCCGCCAAGAAACTGCGATTTGACACCGTTGGACTATTTTCTGTGGGGTGCCGTTAAAGAAGATGTGAAAAGATTCCTTAGTACTACGACTATACGATCTATTGTATTCCCTTTGTTTAATTTTTAATGGGGAATCTCTATAACGCCGCTTTCTAATCTATTGCCTTCCAAACTTCTCGTTGTTAACAATGCACGTTGTTTAAAATCATAAGTTCCTCTCATCTAATAAGCCCATACACTACCTACTAAACTACAACGACTTTGTTGTAACCATATTGCTTGACCAATTTCATGACGTTTCTCGACGTCAACAATGACAATAACTTGCGCTTGATATACACCAATATGATTCTTTTTGGCATGTTCCCCACAGGTTCCCTGAATGTGTTGTGATGATTCATTCTCATCGTCGCAGAATCTGTATCCTGTACTGGATGTACATACATCCTGAATAAGTGTATTCTAAGTCTACAGCACCCTGTCAAAAGATCAATTTCCACATACATAAGCGGTCATTAGAATCCTTCAGTAAGGATTACGACCTAGCTTCTCATACCACTTCTGATGTGTGTGTTAATTTTATACATGAGTGGCGGAACTTACAGTTTAAATTAGACTCCGAAAAAAATAGTATTGAAAAATGCTTCATGGCATTTTTTTTTACCTTCAGAGTTTTTGCCAGAAATCTGAAGTCGCCGAGGAAACATTTTTTTCATATTGCGGTTTGTTGGAGAGGTCTAACCTGGGGTTTGAATTGTGGCTTCCCATCTAATAAGCTAACACACAACCTACTAGACTACGGCGATCGATTACCAACCACATCTTATTCGTGAATAGCCTCAGGCATGACACAGATCCCCTCTTATTGTATTTTCCCATAGAAAGTTTCGTTTGCCTCAATCCAACTTAGGTTAGATTAGGTTGGAGTGGTAGCTTTGATACCAAAAGCTCGCTTGAGCACGCACAGCTGCCCGGTGTGACGCCACAGGTGAAAGCTGTCCCTGTACTGACCAAGTTATACCAATCTAGGGAAAAGGATGAAGTTGGTCAGAGCAAGGAGTGCACATTAAAAGCACGACTATCCCACGCTGGAAAACCAGCCCGAAAGTTTGATAAACGAAACTCTATCCTTGACATCAATGGATGATAGCTCTGTCAAGCTGACAAGAATTAGAGAGCCAAATAACCTATATCTGCACCTCGCAAGAGATGGACATTGACAATGAAAGTGTCCTCTTCTTCAGCGGGTCTGCACCCACGGTAGAAGTCGTTAAATGGGAGCTGCATTCTCCCGGGTGTCTACCCATAACACAATGACCTGTAAGCAAGGTCACAGTGATTGAGATGATGCCACGACCAAGTCCGAGTAACTGGTTGATGCGCCTTCTATCCATCAAGGGCCAAGTGAGTCCAGCGGTCTCCTCATTTACCCAAAATAGGTTGGCGTTCCTAAAGAATTAGTGACCGAGGTTAGTGGCATACCCAAGTCGATTGAAAAGGATTCCGGAAGGAGCGAACTCATCGGCTCTGCAATTTCCTGGAATGCTACTGGTCCCACGGACTCAGACCAGTGAGACACTGAAACGCTCAGAAAGAAGGTCGAGACATACATACATACATAGATACATACATAATTGGTCATTACAATCCTTCAGTCAGGATTACAACTTAGTTTCTCACACCACCTATGTTGTGTGTGTTAATTTTATACATGATTGGTGGGACCTACAGTTTAAAGTCGACTCCGAAAGACAGATTTTTAAGAAACTTTTCATGGCAATTTTATTTCAATCACAGAGTTTTTGCCAGAAATCTGCTGAGAGAAAGTCGCCGAAGAAATACTTTTTGTATTTTGTTTTGATGCGTGGCCTGGGGCTCGAACCCTGGCTTTACGTCTAATAAGCCAACATACTACCTACTAGACTACGGCGACTCTATCTGTTGTTATCGATAGCGAACTGTATTAACGGTTTCACCAGGTTTAAGCAGCTTGTGGTGCACCACACCTTTCTCGTTCCATCACGCACACAGCATTGCCTTCGATTTTCATGGCAATTTTTATTTACTCTCAGAATTTTTGCCAGAAATCTGCTGAGAGAAAGGCGCCGGGGCTCGAACCATGGCTTTACGTCTAATAAGCCAACACACTACCTACTAGACTACGGCAAGTTCGAGAGTCGAGACAGCTGCGACATTCCCTAACGATTCTGGAGTTATTCACAACGCTCGACAGATATCTTATGGCGGCCTGACTATCAGGGACTGTCATTCTACCACCTCAATCCCACATGGATTGTAGAAGAATCCTCAACTCTCTTTATCTTAGCTTTCATTGAGCGCACCTCTACAATTATGCGCTCCCACTTAACAGAAGTGTTTTTGGCCCACCAATGGCGTGAAAGCTCGCTTACTCGCGACCTCGTCTACATGCTCATTGCTAACAATTCCCACAATATCTTGGATCCTGCAGAGGGTATCTTTATAACCGTTTCAGCTTGAGTTCCATAATACCATCGACAATAGTGTGACGTACACCCGTGAGTAAGTGTCATAATATCAATGATTAGTCAGTACTAAAGGCTTTAGAGAGCCCGAATGGTTGACTTCCTATCAGATAGTATTGCTATGTCCTGTCTTTTGCACCACCTATCCATAGTGAATTAAGCACACCTTTCTACCATTTGGTAAAAAAAAAAAACCTTATCAATAAGCATTAGCCAGGATTTCTGTAAACACTTGGACGTCGTCGCCATCGTTGTCAGCATTGATCAACACTTTGCTGAGCAAGTGTCAATTAAAATGTTTCCTATAAAAAAGAGTTGAGATTTTATAGACAACAATAACACTAACTTGTTGCAAAAACAACTGCAACAGCCGTACATTAACTCACTGTATTGGATTATGGTTAAACAATCACGAGACACTCTCAATTCTTTCATACGAAATACAATTTGACACTTTGCAAAATGTGAAATAACTCGCTGAAATACCATGCCATCTGTCAATGTTGCCATTCGTTTGTATTTACTTTAATATTTTTTGTTATTGTTGTAAATTTTATTTTTTAACAAAATACTTTCAACAATGGCAAGTAACAACAGCAGCAGCAACATAACATAATAACAGAACAATGAAATGAAATGAAATGATTTTCGTTACGTTTTTCTTTTTGTTTTGTTTTGTTTTTGTGTTCATTTTTTGCATTCATTGACTGCCGTTTTTTTTTTGTTCTCTCTCTCTCGGTGATAATGTGTGACACATGTGAATGCGGAATGAATGAGTAAATGAAGGAAGGAGCGACCGCTTGAATTGTAAGTCAGCAACAGTATGTAACATTTTGCATTGAAAATGTGTCTCATTGTTGCTGCTGTTCCTGCTGTTGCTGTTTCTATTATTCCTTTAACAGCCATAAGACAGACTCACAATTGTCGTTGTGTTACTCGTCGTCGTCGTTGTCGCTGTCGCCGTTGTCGTCGCCGTCTGTCAAAGCATATGTGTGCCAGTTGTCGTCGTCGTCTCACTTCTCACCGTTTGCAACATTAACCCTACATTGTGTCGGTAACTGGCCCCTCCACTGGCCCCTTTCCGTTATGGCTTTTATGCAAATGCTAAAAGTTTATGCCACATAATGTGTCAATGATAAACATGAAGAAGAAGAAGAAGAAAAAAATAGAAAACGGTATTCAAATAATGACAAAAAAAATAAGTTTTTCTTATTGTTGCAATTGCCTGTTGTTGAGCATTTATTTCATTCGGTTCCTGCATCATTTTTTCGGATGCCATTGCATAAAACTATTCTCTGAATTGTTGTCGCCTTTTTGTATGTGGCACGTTGTACTGTACTGTTCTGTTCTGTTCTGCTGAGAGTTGCATTGCCATTGCATTTCTGGAATGGTACACTTGCATTTTGACCAAGTTAATGTTGATTGTCGCTTTATTCGTATTCGTGTGTGCAACTGTTGACGACGATGATGTTCTTGGCAGGAGCTTAAAACAATTAATTCTTTCGCTTAGTATGAGATTATAATGAATTAACTGAAACGATTTGAAAACACGTCAACTTTTTTATTAAAGGAGACATTGTCCTAATATCCCATGGTATTTACTGTTAGGTGGACTTTTTAAGCAGAAAATATGCCGTATAGCCTCTCCTCTGAAGTATTTTAAGCATATTGTAAATGGAATACAATCCAGATAACATATAACAACCTGGACTGAAGTAACTTTAAGTAGTTTTGAGGACAAGTACAATACCCGGAGGTTAAAATTACCAATAAAAACGTTTTAGAAGATAGAAGGAGGGATGCTAGTGAAGGAGATAGAGAAATGAGAAAAGGAAAATAGGTAGGAAAGGGTGGATATTGGAAGAATTGCCTGTACTATCACATCATCCAACAAATCCTTCTATGTGGGTTTAACACTTGCTGTCTAAGGTCAATAGTTCACCACACAATAACTATGAACATATAATCACGATATCAAGACGAGATAATTGATCGTAGTAATGCCAGATTTGTGGATTTGGCGTAAGAAGATGCGAGAAGTCGCCGTAGTCTATTACGTAGTGTGTTGGCGGTTCAAACCCCAGGTCAGACATCTCCAACAAATCGAAATATGAAAAAAATATTTCTTCGGTGACGTCCTTTCAGTAGTTTTTTGGTAAAAATTCTGAGAGAAATTAAATTGCCATGAAAAAGTTTTGCAAAATCTGTCGTAGGTCCCGCCACTCATGTATAAAATTAATGCACACAACATAGATCATGTGAGAAGTTAGGTCGTAATCCTGACTGAAGGGTTGTAATGCCTAATTATGTATGTGTGTATGTAGATGAGAGAAAACAAAGACTGTAAATGGCAACTTCTAGAGAAAATTTGTCATCTAAGCGGGAGATATCTGTAAGTAAATTGCTAAACGTTTAAGTGTGTAAGATCGAATCTATTTTTAGAGATTACAAGAGTTACACAAGATACACAAGAGTTTATAAGATCACCACACATCCGTAGAGATTTCACTCTTTCAGATAATGGCGAACATAAGCAACAAATGTTATCGACGTCATAGTTACCTTCAGAGTAACGCATTTTGTTTGTATGATTTTTTTTTTGGTTTTTATTTTTGTTATTTTATAAGTGTAAATAATAAATGTGCAACGTCAAAAATTATTGTTGTTATTACTGCTATTGTAGTTGTTGTTATTGGTGTTGCTGTTGCATATACAGAACGAACACCATTGAAATGCAGAAATGTGGCATTAAACGTGAATACATGAATGAAAATTTGTTGAAGGTTGTGCCAGTGTTTAACACGATTAAAGAGTTCCTGAGTTTTTAACACACTTTAGTGTTTGTGGTCAATGCTGTCAGAGATATTTTAGAAGAAAATTTTGCAAATTAACTCCTGATGACTTTAAGATGCAATTATGAATTACCGGATTATTTTCAATTGATTAGCAAAAGCAGAATGAGGAAATTATTAGACAAACCTCGCATATGTATGTATATTTAATTGAAACATTAAAATGAAATCAAGGCTCTGGAATTAAAATTTACTTCGTATGATGAAATTAATCTAAAAGAGGTTCAGCCATTGTCATCATCATCATCATCATCATCGTCATAGTCATATAAAACGAATAAAAAACAAACAGACGAAGTAAGGAACAAGAAGAAGAAGATGAAATTATTTTATAATTTATGTCTTCCGATGGCTGAACTTTACGTTTGCTAAGGCCAGTAAGATGGTACATACATACGCATATGTATGTATTTTGTGTGTGAATGACTGACAGACACGCTCGATTTTAATGACACTTAAATGCATCTGATACTGAAGTCAATAAATCGACAATCAAGCGATCAATTGAAAATTTATTTTATTCCATCATAATTATCGGACTGAACTGGACGCGAGAGAAGATGCACAAAGTATTTACGAGCACAATTAAATGTCTACGCATGATGATGATGATGATGATAATAACAATGACGCGGCAATGCGCTACATATGCACTATAACATGCTACATGTACGACACACACACTCAAACACTTAGTTAATAATTTTTAAAGAAAAAAATAATTTAAAACGAAATCAATCGAATTGACAGACAAAGAGAGGAAATTTAATGCATTCTGGCTTCCAAAAAATCGATTAAAATTAGAGACCATTTCCGTACTGAGGCTTCGAAACGGCACCGTTTTAGTTCCGTCAATATTGCTACGTTTTTACCTTTTAAAAACTTTTAAAATATAAGCTCGTAGATTGCAAATAAAATAAAAATAAATTTGTGTTTAGTTTTAATTAAAATTTTTTACTATTCGCACAATTCTGTGAGTCACTGTTCACAACTTGATGTAAACAACAACAATTGCTTTTCCTTGCTATTCTTCTGGTTACATCCTTTGCATAAGCAATAGCAATTATTCGACAGATCTTTGTAACGGAGATCTTCAAACCACGATTAATCTCTTCAAACGCACCGCGTCTTCACACAAGACTGACTGAACTTGACTCACTCACTTGCCTGCTTTGCCTTGCCTTTTATATGGCAGAGTAAACATGATGATGACTGTTCTTGAAGGTGAATGTTCGTGACTACGCCTTTTCGAAACCTCTATAAATGTAAACATCATTCATTTCATTTTTTATGCTGATGTTTGTTGTTGTTTACTTGTTTACCATTTCTTTTATGCTGGTGTTTGTTGTTATATTAAGCAGTAAAATAATTTGTAAGCAGGTTTGTTTATTGCATTGTTTTGTTTTTGTAACTTTTGAATAATTTTAATGTTAAGCGATGTAAAAGCAAAACACCAGTATCTAGATTTTTAATTTTTGTAAAAATATGTTACAGTGAACTGCATTTTCAAATATGGAAGTCAAGCTACCAAAACTGACGGTAGCACTATTTCTATTGCTATATTGAACCGAAATCTGACCAATGATGGCAGGGTACTCAATTAAACCATTTTTTTGCCAACATGTATTAGATTGCCCCTCATGGTATCATTTCAACTACTCCTTCAACAGTACAACTATTCAATAAGTATTCTTTCGCAGGATCACTCTTGCCAACAGGTAGTACTATGGTCTCAGTAGGCAATTGAGTAGCAGAAACTACTCTCGCACAACAAAACTAATACTCTACGAGACGCTCATACTCCTCGTACTTCTTTATGGCGCAGAGGCATGGACACTATTGAGCACTGATGCAGCAGCATTGAGAGTACTCGAGAGAAAAGTAAGTAAGATCTACGGTCCAGTGCGAGTTGGCGATGATTTCCGTATCATATCCAACAGTGAGTATGAGTATGAGTGTATGAGCTCCTCAACGACATGGACAACCAACGGCTTTGCTGGCTTGGCCATGCCGTTCGAATGGAGGGGGATGCTCCGGCGAGACGGGTATTTGATGCGGGGAATTGCATTAGTCGGTGAAGAAGACGACCTTGCTTGCGTTGGAAGGACCAAATCGAGGAAGCTTTGTCATTGATGGGTGTGACCAAATGGCGCCTGGAATGATGTGTTAAGGCTGGCCGAAATCCGTTAATCAGGTTGTTAATGCCCAATAAAGTAGAAAGTAAGTAAGATAAGTTCTTAATTCTGGTCAACGACTGCTAGAAAAATAAATTTAACTACAACAACGCGGAGATGGTTTGTGGCAGTTCTATGCTCTCCAAATGAATTGATGGAATAACGATAAATCGCCAAATCACTTTTAACGAAGTTTCTAATGTTGATCGGTACCACAACATCATCAACATTTTAACACGTAAAGTTGCCTCCTGTATATAAATCGTTGAAGATGTCATCCAACCATAAACGATTAAATGGGAGAATCGAAATATAAAAAAAAATCTGAGTGAAATGCTGAGTGCCCAAGAATTCTTCTCCTTAGATCCATAAGCACCAGAGTTATTTATTTTGTGATCTCTTTTATTATGCTCCGTTAGAACTTCAACAGAAGACGCTGTAAGGTATTCACAGATTCCGAACGTATGTACCCAGTGGTCAGTGGTCCTTTACACTTACAAAGAGTTTCCAAAGATGGAATCTTGGAATCTTGTAAGGTTTAAAACAAATTTTGTCTGCAAATATTCATAACGAGCTAGATCTGTAAGGTCTCTCTGCAAATGAGTTCAGTACTCCATCGTATTTGTGCAAAGGAATTAAGTTTATGTATAATATGAGTGTAACCGTCCAATATCTCGATATCCTGGCGTTTTTAGATTGGCTTAGAAATCTAATGACGGCTTTACTGACTTTAGACGATATTATGTGATGCTAGGAAAATATCTTGAATCAAACCAAGGAATAGCTTGAAAATACTAAGCGAACTATTTACCATATTAATTTCAATCGTAAATAAGGGGTTCAATTAATTCCTTTGTAGCTGCACAATAACGGAAGACGACTGGTATCCTGGTCGACCAGTTAAACCCTACACAATCGAACTAATTGAACAAAATCACGATATGCTGTTGAGCTATCGAATACCTTTTTCAAATTTAAACTATCATTTGGGTATGAGAAGTCACCGTAGTCTAGTAGGTAGTGTGCTGGCTTATTAGACAGGAGGCCTCGGTTCAAACCGCAGGTCGGACATGTCCAACAAAATGAAAAAGAATTTCTTCGCCGACTTGCTCTCAGCAGATTTGTGGCAAAAACTTTGAGAGTAAATGAAATTGCCATGAAATAGTTTCTCAAAAATTTATCGGTCGGAATCGACTTTAAACTGTAGGTCCCGCCACTCATGTATAAAATGAGGGCACACAACATAAGTATGTAGTGTGAGAAGCTATGTCGTAATCTTTACTGAGGAAGAGTTGTAATAAACAATTATGTGTGTACAGTGAGCGTCAAAAGAAATTATACATTAAAAAATATAAATTAATAAAATACCGTTATTTTTATTTTAAAATTGTTTCATTGCCAGTTTTGAAAATTGAAACAAAAAAAAATATAAAAACTTTCAAAATATTGTCAAATTTTTTCGACCACTCTCCTTAACCGTAGACCAAGCATTAAAAAACTTAACAATTCTAGCTATGTATCACTTGTATTTCATAGAATTTTCGCAATTATTGATAGATTTTGTTACAAAATTTAAATGTTTTTATTTATTTTAAATCATTTTAATAAAACTATTTGACCTTAATACATTTTATTATCACTTTTATGAAATTTACGCCAAAATTTTTTACATGATGTACATTGCAGTATAGCCTTTTAAGTAAAAATTTAACACTTCATATCAGCTTGGTTTTATTTCTTTCTAAATGCTAACAATTTGACATCTAGCACCCTTGCCTTGTGGCGATTTATAAGTTTCCAAATATTTAGATGGGGCAGCTTATTGTCACTCCCATCAGTAACGCTCCCAATCGAGGGCTAGTAGAAACCTGATAGCACAAACCATTGTTATATTTCGCTAGAAACATTTGTTGTCGACGTCATGTGTGGTAAAAAAGTTTCCTGTTACAATAGAATATCGATTATGTCAATAACAATGTTCTCTTTTTCATTCCTCTCTGATGTCTCCCGGAAAAAATTTTCCCCAAATACGGCTATAAGTAGTTGCTACGCACGTAGCATATACTTAAATCCAAAACTGCCAATTCGATTCCGGTGGACCACGAAATTTATAACGACCATCAAACTCAATTAGTTACTAACTCTATAGGGACAAAATTATCGGCATCATTAAAAGCTGAAAAACTTTCAGCTCATTTTTCGAAAAGGCCTAATAAGCGTAAATTTATCATCACTACCGAGTAGCACCTTATCAAAGCGAATAAATTATGTTATCTCATACGTACATATTTGACCAAAATACTATCATCTGTAATATTTATGAAATAAAACATAGAACGAAACACTTTTTTCTAATGTTTGTCTGTCAGGGAAGATAAATATGAGAAGAGCAGTAAGAAAGACTCTACAACATTTCATGTGACAGCTGCTAGCAATCTGAGTGAAAAGTGGTAATATTTTTTCTTCCCAAACTGCTAATACGGTTCTCTTTTCCAAGAGTACCATCTTTTTCGATTAACGTGTTATTGTCATGTTTGCAGTTGTCATTACTTGCGTCAGTTCATAAGAGGAGCTTCTGTTTTCTTCTTCTTCAGAATCTTCAGTAGTAGGAATATTACATATTTAATCGATCACTATAACCTTTCGTCGTAAACTGAAAATGTCTGACCTGAGGTTTGAATCTTGGTCTGACCTCTAATAAGATAACATTGTACATGCTAGACTACGCCTACTTCAATCAATATCAAGAACAGAAAATTCAACTTTTTCACTTTCATCCAACACTTAACTTCAATTCCTTATCAAATATCATAAATAATGTATTATACCCGATAAAACTTCACAAAATCTTTTGAACACTTAAACAAATTACATACACAACACCAAAGAATCCCTAAGGAAGTCGTATGTATCAAAAATGATACATAATTCATAGAATTATGAAGTTTTTGAAATTTTCAAGTCCTGCTCAAAATTTTCTTTTTTTATTTAGTTGAAAATAACGACAATCACAATACAAACGAATTCAAAAAATATCAGACGTCTAACTTTTTCTGAATTAAAGTTATATCGTCTCAAAAATTGACATGTAACATTTTTGATACAAAGCTCCATCTACGGTTAAATGGTAAAAGTTGAGTTTGAGGTGATTGCGTATTGGGCTCAAAGAAGACAATGTTGAATAACAAATTAATTTTTTAAATAAAAACATGTTGTTTTAAACAAAATAACTCACTCTGATTGCAATTTAAAAACATGTTGCGATAAATTTTGTAAATTGTGACTTACAATTTTTTTTATTCAAATGTATTACTGCGTTCAAAAGTATTTTGTGTTCATAGCGGAAGACGCCAAACTATAACCATCAACAATGATGACAGATTAATGCTAATTAAAAACTTAATTTAGGCTAAATAAGCTATCTGATCGATATTTCTTTGTTTTATTTGGTATTAATTATGAATTAAAATCAGAGGCCTATTGAAGACTTTTAAAAAAATCTGCATAAAATATGGAAAATTTAAAATATTGCGCGTGTTTAAAACTCTTCAAATACGGACATGTTAATCAAAATAACTTCTGCGTAAAATTTCAATCAGAAACTAGAATACTACGCCTTTGATCTCAATCGGTTATGCGAGGGTAAGAGCAGAAGATGTCAAGCGTTGATTGCTGTAAGAGATAACGAACGATTACCGATGATTGTGAATCATCCATTAATTCAGCCATATTAAGTTGTTATAAATGCGTATACAGTCAACCCTCCTATAACGCGGTACACTCTGAAAGCGGTTTCCATATAACGGAGAGCTGACATTGTGATTGCGCGGTTTTCATTCAACAACATCCCATAAGTTCCTTCCGCTAGAAATATCAATGAAGGAGGTTATCCACTTGATCAGATTATTAACGCTGATGAGACGGCATTATATTGGATAAAACTGCCATCGAGAACCTTCATTCTGAAAAATCAAAGGCGTGATCAAGGGTTTAAATTTTCAAAAGAAGAGAGCCTGATGATAAAACCAATGATAATAAATCGTTTTTTAACTCCCCGTGTAATGAAAAACATTAATAGGACCCAATTGCCTATATCTGGCGATCTAATAAGAAGGCTTGGATGACTCAAGATTTATTTAAGTGGAGTTAGAAAAACTTTTTAGTGGAGTTAGAAAAAAGCTACAATCGAAAATCAATGCGAAGATGAACCAAGTTTTGCTCATTAAAGGAAGACGAGCTAGGCGACTCTGAAAAAGGGACACCCTGTTATATGCACCAACTGCAGGGGTATAAGCCTTCTTCCTATCGCATATAAGGTTCTTACAGGCGTATTGTGTGAACGACTGAAGCCACTCGTCAAAACACTGATTGGACCTTATCAGTGCGGCTTCAGACCTGGCAAGTCCACCATCGACCACATCTTCACACTACGCCAAATCATTCCCACGAAAAACAAGTCGACACACACCATCTTTTTGTCGATTATAAGGCAGCCTTCGATAGACCCATAAGGGATCGTGTTTTTGCCACAATATCTGAGCTCGGTATACCTGCGAAGCTGATAAAGCTATGCAGAATGACGTTGAGCAATTCCTGCAGCTCTGTCAAGATAGGAATGAACCTCTCCGACCCCTTTGATACCGTGCGATGTTTCAGGCAAGGCCACCCCTTATCATGCGACCTCTTCAACTTCGTCATGGAGAGTGCACTATTTTCAAAAAAGTGTCCAGTTGCTTGCGTACGCTGACGACATTGACATTATAGGGCCTACCAAGCGAGATGTTACTGCTGCCTTTAGAGCTATTGAACGCGAGTCTACTAAGATGGGTATGGCAGTAAACTGAGGGCAACACAAAGTATATGTTATCGAAATATATGTTATATGCGACGTAATGATTCTCAGATTACGGCCGATAACTATACTTTTGAAACAGTCAAAGAATTTACTTATCTTGGCTCCGCCGTTACCACCAAAAATGATGTCAGTCTGGAGATCAAGCGCAGGATCACTCTTGCCAACAGTTGCTACTATGGTCTCAGTAGGCAATTGAGGAGCAGAGACTTCTCTCGCACGACAAAACTTACACTCTAAAAGACGCTCATCCTGCCCGTGCTGCTTTATGGCGCAGAGGCATGGACTGTATGCAAGTTGGCGATGATTTCCGCATCCGATCCAACTGTGAGCTGTATGAGTATTAATATTCAGCGGCCGTGCTGGCTCGGCCATGTCGTTCGAAGGGAAGAGGATGCTCCGGCGAGACGGGTATTTGATGCGGGAATCTGCGGAAGCAGGCGAAGAGGAAGACCTTGTATCCGTTGAAAGGACCAAATCGATTGGTGTGACCAACTGGCGTAGGCGCGCAAGAAGCAGAGGTGCCTGGAAGGATGTGTTGTGGCAGACGAAATCCGTTAATCGGGTTGTTATGGCCAATTAAGTAAGTTAGTAAGTAGCTAGACTCACATCTGAGAGTGAGGATCACATTTTTGTTGTTTTGTTAATCAATCTTTATATAAACTCTTTAATTCAATAAAAATAATTCATAATTTATTTTGTCTTTAGTATTTCTTGGTCTCCATATAACGCGGTACGATTGATGTGATTTGTAATAATTCCGAATTTTTTATAGCGCGGTTTCCATACAGCGCGGCCTCCATAGAACACGCTACGGATTAGCCTGGTTTGTACGGTTAAATATGAGTTTTTTATAGCGCGGTTTCCACACAACGCGTTACAAAAGGGTTGACTGTACCTACATGTAACAAACAACCAGTGTTTCTCTCTATTAAGAACGTACCTCAAACCCGAAGTAGATGAATTGACCACACTTTTTTCTTTTAATTTTTCACACGAGATCAAACTCGTTTATAACGAACTCGGTTATAACGAATTCTTGGTTATTACGTACATATTTTCAAGTCCCAACGTTTTAATAACAATTTTCATACAAAAAACATCGTTTATTACGAACTCGTTTCTAACGAATTCTCTGTTAAAAGGAGCTACTTTAAATGGCCCCAGTAAATAAATTTTATACATTTTTCCTTTTTATAACGAACCCTCAGAAATAACTTTGAAGTGTGGCAATAGTCTTTATTTTTATTTAATATGGCAGCATTAAATTATAACTCAACATCTTTAATCAGCTGATAGATAAAAAGAATTAAAACGTCAGTTGCTAAATAATTTCAAAATGTCTAAAAATAAGAAAAAATCACTGTGTGTGCTTCAAAAAATTAAAATATTAAGTGAAAAAGATGAGAAACGGAAATCAAAGGAAGACATATGCAAAGAATATAATATAGCAAAATCAACACTTTCAGCAATTTTAAAAAACAGGACAAAAATTGAAAATTTTTATAAAGTCGACAACAACAAAAAATACGAAGTTCAAAATATGAAGCGGTGGAGCGGGCTTTGTTGATATAATTTCAACAGGTACGTGCCGAAAATACACCAGTTTGTGGAAGTTTAATGATGGAGAAAGCCAACAAATTAGCAAAAGACCTTAACATCAAATTTACGGCAACAAATGGCTTTAAAACTAGAAATGAGATTGTTTTCAAAAAATATGTGGGGAGTCTAATAGTGTCGAACCAGAAGTCACAGCAAATTGGACAAACAAAATACTACCTCCTCTTTTGAGAAAATACGCAATAAGTCACATTTATATTTGTGATGAATTTGGCTTATTTTATAGGCGTTTGCCCGGTAAAACACTAGCATTTAAAGGAGATAAATGCTTTGGTTCAAAAACTTCAAAAGAGAGGCTAACCGTTTTAATTGGATGTAACGCAGATGGCTCCGACAAACTTCCATTATTTGTGATCGGAAAATTTAAAAAGCCGCGATGTTTTAAAAATGTTTATGAGCTTCCTTTGCAATATGAAGCAAACAAAAACGATTGAATGACATCAGAATTATTTTTGGACTGGTTAAAGAATGTGGATCAGTATTTCAAAAACAAAATAAAAAAATTACTTTAATTCTTGATAACTGCACTGCACATCCATCTGTAAACTTAGAAAATATTGAACTCATATATTTGCCGCCGAATACTGCAAGTGTATTGCAGCCATGCGATCAGGGCATTATTAAAAATCTGAAGCATCACTACACTAAATATCTTACCGCAATTTAAATGAAAAAAATTATATGTTAATGTTTTAGAAGCGTTGTTTAGGTTAAAAAAGGCTTGGAAAAATGTGAGCCAAAGTACTATTGGCAATTGTTTTCGTCATTGTGGTTTTGAACAAGATTTTTTGCTTTTGGATTACAATGTGAATGAAATGGCATTATCAACACTGTGGGAATACACAAATGTAGAAGCTCTGTCTTTGGAAGAATATATAAATATAGATGAAAATACTTCAACGTCGGCGCCCCTTTCTGATAGTGAAATTGTGGAAATTGTAAAGCCTCCACCTAATGACAATTTGAGCGATAAAGATGAGATGGAAATAGAGGATCAAATACCTAAAATTGAAAATGTGCATATTCTTTTGCAAAAGATAAAAAATATGTTCAATCAAAGCCCTATGTAGAAGAAGCAAATGACCATTTATATGCCTTGGAAAAATGTATATCAACAGAAATTATCAATGCTGCTATACAAAGAAAAATAACAGATTTTTATATGTAAATATACATAAATGTTTATAGTTAATATAGTTAATTATAGTTTTTTGAAGTTATTTTTGTTATTTAGTTTTATTTTGTTTTTTAATACTATTTTATTAAATTTTTCACTGAAGTACATATTTTTGGTTTTTAATAAAAAAATATTTTTTTGTTTTTAATAAATGAAAAAAATTATTTGTATTTTATATTTTCTTCTATGACTTCACCTCGTTTAATACGAACTTTGCTTATAACGAACTATTTTCTCTGGTCCCACGGAGTTCGTTAAAACCGAGTTTGACTGTATAGGCATCGCCACTTAATTATTGCCTTGATTTTAATGGTCTCGTATCAGTGCCATTGCCTGTGTGTGAAAGTGGTTGATGGAAATCTACGTTTTTAATGTATCACCAGCATTAAAACTAAACCTTCATAGTTATTCTGGTATTTTTATTATGACCAAGTTTTATGACCATTTTTAAGATTTGATTGCCTAAACGAAATTTGTGTAACTGATGCTGTGATTTTCGTAAATCTCACCAGACTTCAATTCTTAAGGATTTTTTTATTTTTTTATTTGTTTGTTTTTTCAAATTGAATTGAATGATTTTTTATTGGTTAACAGCAATGCTTAAATTATGTGAAATAAATCGTCCATTTTTATTGGTTTCGTTATCCACAATTCATTTTATTTGTTTTTCTTTTTTTGGTCTTAAATAATAATAAAATTCCTTCTGTCATTTTTAAATTGATACATCAAACCAGGTTGTTTTTTATTTTTTTCTTTCAATTTTAATTTTAATTTCGAAAATTTTTATTACCTCTCTGGTTATTTAAAACGATATTTTACACAGGTACCCTACATATTATTGCAGGAATAGGTTCGTTAGTGTAGAGAAATGTGTAGGTAAATTTTACAAATATCAAGAAAACTATATGCATGACTTAATTAGTATGCCTTAACGTCTGAAAAGTTAAACAAAAAACAACACATTGGTTCATGGCATAAACTTTAGAAAAATAAAGTTCCTGCATTATTTCGCCAAATCAGTAGAATTTGAGTAATTTTAAGTCAAATAATTTTTATAAAACCAAAATCAGATAATTTTAACATTTAGAATTTATCTGATTTGTTGAAATTTACATACATACCATAAAAAATTGGTCCTTACAGTCAGGATTACAGCCTAGCTTCTCACATCACTTATGTTGTGCATATTAAATTCATACATGAGCGGCGGGAGCTATAGTTTAAAGCAGGGGTTACCAAAAATTTTTTGGTTACGTATTAGTGAGTAAGAGCGTGAAAATAAGTTGAGAGCTTACAGTCATAGAAAAATTTTAGCAATATACCCTATTTTGATTTTCATTTCATCAACATACATAAAGTTATACATCTTTGGTTTAATAATTAGGTAATGTTTTGTTGAGTACTAAGTTTGTTTCATACATTTCCTCTGCTCATAATAACCAACATTTTAATTTTTCCAATATGTTTCTTTATGTCTATAAAAAGTTGTTCTCTTTCCATATCATCTAAATTATTTATTTGACTATTAAAACAATCAAAATGTTTTTAAAGAACATATAAGAATTTGAATTTAAAAAAGAGATTTTTTAACATAATATGTAATTTTTGAGTGTAAACCTAAAAAAAATATTATAGCATCCGCTGACATGTGTGCTTGTCGCAGTCTGATCGACAACTAAATAAAAGAGTATAAGCAATATGTGTGAATTCTCTCTGCACAATTGTGCTATGAAATGGTAATCCCTGGTTTAAAGTCGACTCCGAACGACAGGTTTTAAGGAAACTTTGCATGGCAATTTTATTTGTTCTCAGAGTTTTTGCCAGAAATCTGCTGAGCGGAAGTCGCCGAAGAAATATTTTTTCATATTTCGTTCTGTTAGAGATGCCAGACCTGGGGTTTGAACCATGGCCTCAGATCCTCTAAGCCAACATGCTATTTACTAGACTACGGCGACTACATTATTTCTTGTAGAGGAGGAGTAAATTAGACACTGAAATCGCGTGAAATGGTACCTTTGGATCTTTGTTGTAAGGTTTTTTTTTTGAAATCAAAAGCATACAACAATAATTCAACAATAGTTCAAGAGGTTAAAACAAACATTATCGAGCAGTTATCAACCATTGACAATAGTTTATTGAAAAACGTGATTGATCCGTTTTAGGGCTAATATACCTTAAATTTTATAAATTTACACACAAAACGACTAATTAATTCTCCTTTTCATCACAAACTTTGATATTGGACTTAAAGGGATATCCTTTCTATAAAAATGCTCTTTGAGTCTCTAGTGACCAGTCAGGTGCTCAGCTTGCTTTCTTAAGATATGGCCGACTCAACGCAATTTGCTTCTCTTTATCTTTATCGGTAAGGGTTGGTGGTTTGTCTTTTGCTAGAGTGTCTGATTGCATACAGAATACACAGACGATCTTGCGAAAACGGCAGTTCACGAACGCATTGATAGAACGATTTTTTTTTTGATACATTAATCCTCAGAACTGTTGCTCCACTGCCAACGTTAAGCTTTTAAAATTGAGTGTCAAGATCTAGAAGGCTATGTGCCAAGGGATATCCATTGTCTGCATAGTCGATATCTTTTAGGAGATCTTGCAATCCCCACATTTTTATAGGCTTTTTCAAATCATCTTGTCCAGAACTATGTTAAGTATGTATGTTAGTAGCGGCCTTGTAGAACACCTACTATGTTTTTCACCCTCTTACTTGGTAATTTTTCATGTTTGATTATGTACTGTGTGTTCCTCTCAGTAAAGCGTACTAGTTTTCGATGAGTTTCCTTACATGCCAGTGTAATCCAGATGACACCGTACTTCAGTTTTTCAAAGGCTTCTTAAAGTCTATAAAACTCAGGCTAGGCGTAATCCAGCCTTTATTACCTTAGTGTAAGGTAAACCACCTTGTCATGATCCGTTTGTAGTATGTATGAACCATCCCGGGCACCGGATGAAACCGGCCAGATCCCTGAATAGCACGTTCCCGCCATGCCCAGATTTTCAAACGTTCTGTTACCCAAAAGCCGATAATGTATGTTCTGAAGTGCAGCACACTCGCACAAAAGGTGTTGTACCGATTCCGTTTCCTTTAGCGTTACCCTGTCGGAGATCCCTTACTCAATATCCGGGCAATCACTTTGTTAACCACTCTGAGCAAAGTAATATCGCGGCAGTTGTTAGGATCTGTGAGGACGCCCTTTTTTGGTATGTCTTTAATCACACCTTCAATCAGTTCACTGAGCAAATATTCGTTTTCCCAAAAAGTCCGGATTACAGGCAGTATTATTTGACTACTTGTGTTTGAGTTTGCGCTTCAATAACACCGTTACAATAACATCAACACTTGGAGACTTATTTGTCTTAAGACAGTTGATTGAGCTTTCGATTTCCTGTATAGGGGAACATGTTGAAATAATGTGTGTGTCATCCTCATGAGTTTCACATGTGCGGGCAGTATGTATTGGCCGACGCAATACTAAAATCTTCTCTCATTTCGATTATCCAGTAAAAGTTTCGATTGTCTGAAACCAGCCTCAAATTTTTCCTCACTTTCTCCAAACATGGCATAGAGATAAACGATAAGGCGGGCGAACTGGCACGGAAGGGATCAGAGATGTCTGAACAGGAGACGATAGAGGGGATATATGCGCTTCTACAAGAATACTTTTCGAAGTTGGAAAAAGCAGCATGGAATTCAACAAACCGTGGTTGGTTCGACATACGTGGTTGCAATCGGTGCAAAACCTTATATGCGAGTGCCCTATACTTCTGCACAGACTTCATCGGTTTTTGGGTGACAGTATATTTGAAGACCTGGGCATTGCGTCCAATGTGTCATCAATGTTTCATTCGGAGCTCGGGGTGGTTTAAATCTACTACGAACCGATCATCGGGGCTTACTTCACATTGGGAAACACAGTGGTACATATGTCCTCCGAGTGAACTTCGCTGTGAACGGCAATCTAACCTTTTCCAAATATTCTCTTCGTAACTCTTCTTTTTATTGCATAGAAAGCACTGTCCGCTCATTACTTTTAATTCCAACATGGCCGGTGGTTCAACAAAGGGCGACTATATTCTATTAGCATATCAGCTTCAGTTTGTCCAGAACGTCTCATACTAATATCGAGTTCTCCTCATAGGGAATTAGTGTTTATATAGAGTTTTAAACATCGTTTGGAATTGAACAGGTTCACCTATTCAGTCATTTCTCATGAAAACTCGATACTTCTTGGGAAATAATTTATTGCATACTTTCCTTTAGGGTCGACCATTAGCATTCAACTTTTACGGGACAGCATTTATATACGTTGAGCTTTACTATCATCATCTCAATCCCCCATATTTGAGCAAATTGTGGCAAATAATGCGTTGGTCGGAGTGCAACAGAGTTCAATAGTGATTAGGACCGTTGACTGCCTGTGTACAATGTCTATTAGTTGGCAGAGACCAATATATGATTCCCCCGTTCAGTCATTTCAAAATATCGATACTTCTTAGGAGATAACTTATTGTATACTTTCCTTTAAGGTCGACCATTACCATTAAAGTTTTACTCACTTGTTTAACAGTCGATATCTGTCCATAAAATTCATCTCTTTCTGCATAGAATTTCTTCCAGAATTAATATATCAACGTTGTTTTTATGATTTTTATGGATTTTTAAAGGTTCAACCACTTAAAATGGATTCTGTGGTCTTCTATTTTAACTCTCTTGCCTCAATTTCCTGCCTGCCTGCCTGCCTGCCTGCCAGCTCAACTTGTGTCTGTTTGAGATGTTTCTGCCATCTTCAGCCCAAATACACTCTCTTTCATCATGTTGTTGTGAAATATTTTATGACTCTTTTTTCTTTTTTTCCATTTCTAAAATGTTTTGTGGTGGTCATTATTTTATAGTTATTTCTCCTCCCCTCTCCTTTTCTACTCTTCTCTTGTTCTTTTCTTTTTGTTTTTTGTTGTTTTTGTCATTTGTTTGGATTTATACGTTTTGAATTCATTCGAATTTTTTTTTTTGGTCTTTTTTGTCAAGTTGTTGTCGCCTAGATTGTCGCCTGTGTCCGTTTAATGCAGTAAGCAACGAACGCTGAGGAATTGTATTGTTTTTCGTGCTGCAGCTTCTTTTTCGTTTTATTCCTTCCATTCAACTGCATTGGTTGCTTGTCATGGCCATTACTTGAACTCTTCAGTCAGTTCAGGCTGACTGACTGACTGACTGCCTGCTTAAGCAGCAGCAAAGTAAGTAAGAGAGAGAGAGAGAGACAAGGGGAGAAGGAGAGCATAGTAAATGGTCAATAAATTCGTTTGATTTATATTATCGAAAGCGATTAAATTGTAACTTATTCGTCTTGTGCTCATTTTCAATTCAATCGTGTTCGACTTCAGTTTTTGTTGCCTTCTTTCATTTTATTTGTATTTTTTTATTTCTTTTTCCCTCTGATACTTTCAAACATTGGTTTGATTTACTTTTATTGATTGAATTTAAAGATTGAAGTTCCCTTCTTTTCTTCTTCTTATGCTTATTTTATGGTCTAGAAAATGTTGTCAAGTCTTAACATATTTTTTTTTATTTTATTTTTTGCTGTTCTTATAATTAATTCTTCTATAAAGGGGTGGAGAAGATTTTACGACACTGTTCAAGCAGTTTTTAAAAGAGAATTTTTCCTTTTAAAATTGCTACAGTAAAGATAATGAGGCAATATTGTATTTCATTATTGCCGCCTATGAGAGAGAATGAAAGCAAAGTGAAGTTACGTAAAGTAAATTAAAGTAAATTAAAGTAAAGTAAAGTAAAGTAAAGTAATGTAAAGTAAAGTAAAGTTAAGTAAATTAAAGTAAAGTAAGATGAAGTAAAGTAAAGTAAAGTATAGTAAAGTAAAGTAAAGTAAAGTAAGATGAAGTAAAGTAAGGTAAAGCAAAGTAACGTAAAGTAAAGTACAGTAAAGTAAAGTAAAGTAAAGTAAAGTAAAGTAAAATAAAGTAAAGTAAAGTAGAGTAAAGTAAATTAAAGTAAAGTAAAGTAAAGTAAACTAAAATAAAGTAAAGTAAAGTAGAGTAAAGTAAAGTAAATTAAAGTATAGTAAAGTAAAGTAAAGTAAAGTAAAGTAAAGTACAGCAAAGTAAAGCAAAGTAAAGTAAAATAAGGTAAAGTAAAGAAAAGTGAAATAAAATAAAGTAAAGTAAAGAAAAGTAAAGTAACGTAAAATAAAGTAAAGTAAAGTAAAGTAAAGTAAAGCAAAGTAAAGTAAAATAAAGTAAAGTAAAGTAGAGTAAAGTAAATTAAAGTAAAGTAAAGTAAAGTAAACTAAAATAAAGTAAAGTAAAGTAGAGTAAAGTAAAGTAAATTAAAGTATAGTAAAGTAAAGTAAAGTAAAGTACAGCAAAGTAAAGCAAAGTAAAGTAAAATAAGGTAAAGTAAAGAAAAGTGAAATATAATAAAGTAAAGTAAAGAAAAGTAAAGTAACGTAAAGTAAAGTAAAGTAAAGTAAAGTAAAGTAAAATAAAGTAAAGTAAAGTAGAGTAAAGTAAATTAAAGTAAAGTAAAGTAAAGTAAACTAAAATAAAGTAAAGTAAAGTAGAGTAAAGTAAAGTAAATTAAAGTATAGTAAAGTAAAGTAAAGTAAAGTAAAGTACAGCAAAGTAAAGCAAAGTAAAGTAAAATAAGGTAAAGTAAAGAAAAGTGAAATAAAATAAAGTAAAGTAAAGAAAAGTAAAGTAACGTAAAATAAAGTAAAGTAAACTAAAGCAAAGTAAGGTAAAGTAGAGTAACGTAAAGTAAAGTAAAGTATGGTAAAGTAAAGTAAAGTAAAGTAAATTAAAGTAAAGTAAAGTAAAATAAAGTAAAGTAAATTATTTATAAGACGCCGTAGTCTAGTAGGTAGTGTGTTGGCTTATTAGACGGTAAGGCCACGGTTCAAACCCCAGGTCAGACATCCCCAACAAAACGGAATATGAAAAATTATTTCTTCGGCTACTTCCTCTCAGCAGACTCTGAGAGTAAATAAAATTGCCAGTTTCTCAAAACAATTTGTCGTTCGGAATGGATTTTAAACTGTAAACCGCAAATAAAATTAACACACACAACATGGGCGGTACGAGAAACTAGGTCGTAATACTGACTGAAGGGTTGTAATGACCAATTATGTATGTATGTATGTATGTATATATGTAAATTATTTCTAAGAGAATTTTTTTTGAGGGACATTGTTATAATCGTTATTAATACAACACACCACAAACTTAGCGCGGATTTCAAAATGGCCGTGATCTCTACCTAGAAAACACTGCAGTGACAGTAATTTTTTACGAAACAAATCTCTGGTACAAATCTCAGGTCAGACATCTCCAGCAAAAGATATACAAAATAATATTTCTTTGGCGACTTCCTCTCAGCAGATTTCTGGGCAAAAACCCTGAGAAGAAATCAAATTACTATGAAAAGTTTATCAAAAATCTATCGTTCGGTGTCGACTTTTAACTGTAGGTCCCGCCACTCATGTATAAAATTAACACACACAACATAAGTGGTGTGTTAAGCTAGGTTGTAATACTGACTGAAGTGGTCAATTATATGTATGTATATATAGCCTCAAAGTCCCATTGGAAATCTCCGCTTCTTTAGACCAGATATCCACATGTCTTCCCAGCGCAGCAGTATGCTCATATTCCTACCATCATCTCTGCCCTCTGCTGAATGTCAGATTGTAGCCAATTGAGTTAAATAATGCATTGGTTGGAGTGGAATAGAGTTCAATAGTTTTTAGGACTGCTGACAGCCTGTGGACCGTGTCTAGCAGTTGGCAGTGGCATATGGGTTTGCACATCTCACCATACATGTCAGTTCCACCAGGGCTCGATAGGGCCAGTATGTGATGGTTGGTATTAGTTACCAGACCCCCGTAAGGCGGTATTATCGTAATCTTCTTTCTATCTTCTATGGAAGTTCAAAGTAGGTATCGTGTATTGCGAAGTAAAAAGCATCAATTCCAATTTGAGAAAATTTACACCTAAGCCACACGATTAACACTGTTCAGCTGTAAGCTTTAAGCTCTGGTTGCATCGCGCAGAGAAAGAGTGTGAGGATCAAAACCTGATACTATAATAGCCCGATCATGCGTAATACTTTAGAGACCTTAATGCTGTCACTCTGCCAGCAGGCCCTCTACAACGATATTCCACAGCAAGGGCGACAGAACATCATTTTGTGATGTGCCTCCTTTTAAATAGGGCCTAAGGGCAACCTCAGCAATAGAGACAGTAATGATCCTTTGGTTAAAAGGATCACTAATATTGCGCTTATAAAGAACTTTAACAAAAGCTTTCGAATAGACGTTGTTGAAGGCATCTTCTTCCGTAATGAAGAGCGCATTTTCGCCAAGGAGTTTAATACAATATCACTGGCCCTGCTCCTAGTGTAGTGAGGTCAGACCAGCAGCAGGAACAGGGTTGGAGATAATGCACACTCTTGGATTACCCTAGAGGAAGTCGTAAAAAGCAAGTGCCTCAATCTACTGTAAATAATGGTAGGCTTGAAGCTTGGGTAGCTTGAAGTAGAGGAGATCAACTAAAGGATCATTCTGTACTGTATAGTGACATCGAAATCAGCACACACCTAAGTCCTCATAATGCTCTTAAAGGACACTGAGCCTTCTAGTCTTGTATTCTAGTGTTGTATTCACTATCCATAGATGGTGCATACGGATCTGTACAGGCAGTATGAGAGAATATATGATCCGGTTGGATATCCTGATTGGTCGTGCCCAATTGTTTTCTAAGTCCATAGCAGAATGGTTCAAGCGCTAAAACGATTAATATCCTCAGAAAACTATGTATTATACCCTAAGAAGTGAAAATGGGACTCCCTGTGGTGTTACCTCTTCACATTGTGCTTTAGTGCTATGTTATATGAACTGCAATTTTATGAGATTAAGATTGGTGCGACCTTGCATCGTTCGCCACTTACGTTGTGTGTTAATAGTGGCGGAACCTACAGTTTAAAATCGACTCCGAAAGAAGGATTTTTGAGAAACGTTTTAATGGCAATTTTATTTACTAGCAGAGTTTTTGTCTGAAAACTTCCGAGAGGCAGTCGCCAAAGAAATATTATTTTCATATTTCGTTTTGTTGGAGATGTCTGACCTGGGGTTTTAACCATGGCCTCACGTCTAATAAGCCATGGCGACTACAGAATTCTTTCTTTAGCTGATCTATCTTTAAACAGAGCTGCCTTCTTGAAGAGGTCTATACTGTCACTAATAATATAAAAAGATTCAAACCTAATAACCATAAACACTCCTTTCCTTCTTCACATAACCTATTTTTCTAGTTCCAATACAATTTAGTGCATGAGTAGAGGTCACACCCTCCGTAGTGGTCCATTGAGTCTATTGGCCTGATTTTTGCTGGAAAACGTAAATATGGTTTCGTAACCATTAATTACGGTTTTTGTAAGTGGAGGTGCAACCAAAGGACAAAACCAAAAATAGTAAAATCCTTGTATATTGCTACGTTTTTACTTTTTAAAAACGTTTAAAATATGACCTCGTAGATTGCAAATAAAATAAAAAGAAATTTGTGTTCATTTTTAATTAAAATCCTTTATTATTCACACAATTATGTGTGCCACTTGATGTAAACAACAACAATTGATATTTGTGGGGGTGAGCGGGGAAAAATAAATAAAATAAAATATTTCACGAGAATGCGGGTTAAGTAAAAAACAAAAGTATTAGTTTCCAAAATATAATTGTTTATTTCAATGTACATAAACGTACCTTTCGGGTTGGGTGTTGATCGGGTATTGATCAATTCTTTTCTATTTCTATCAATTCACAATAATTCATAGTAATGCAGGGGTGGTTACTTACACTTTAACAAAACTTAAATCTAAACTTAAAATTAGAGTGGCCAGCTTGAACAATATTCTTTGTTATTCCTTTATATATACCCTTTGCTTGAATGACAACAATTACTAGACAGATCTTTATAAAGGAGATATTCAAACCACGATTGCTCTCTTGAAGAGAGTCTCTTCAAACACACCGCGTCTACACACAACTTCACTACTACTACTACTAGTACCTGCTTTGCCTAGCCTTTTATATGGCAGAGTCAACAGTCTGATGAATGTTCTTGAAGGCGAATGTTCGTGACTTCGCCTTCTCGAAATCTTTATAAATGTAAACATCGATGTTCATTACTGTTGTTTGTGTATTTTGTTTACATTTATTCTTGTAGTGTTGTTTGTATATTTGTGTTTACTTGTTTACCATACTTTTTTATGCTGGTGTTTGTTGTTGTATTTTTGTTTACTTGTTTACCATTTTTTACGCTGGTGTTTGTTGTTATATTAAGCTGTACGATAATTTGCAAACACGTTTGTTTACTGCATTGATTTGTTTTGTAATTTCAATGTTAAGCGATGTAAAAGCAAAATCTTTTCGTAACAATATATTAAGATCATTTATATGAGATATTTTTAATTCTTTTAATACTCTTTGTGCCTTTCAAAGTTCGAAACTTAATTTCGAACATATTTTGCACTTCCCTTCCTGTTTTTGTTTTGACTTTCTCTTTTTTTTCTGGTAACTCTTGTTTTTAACCCTAAAAAATATGTTTTAAATACAATTACTGGGGGTTGTTTAACCTCGGGCTCAATTTTATTTTCAGTGCCTTTAGTATCCTTTTTCTGTTGTTTTTCCTTTTTTGTAAGCAAAACAACAAAAAAAATTTAATTTTTTTTAAACAATTGAGTGATTTATTCATGTCACCAAAGAGAAAAAGAAAACGACAAGCTTTTGTTTGTTGAAAATTGAAAATTATGGTGGCAAAAGTTAAAATTCACAAAAAAATTAAAATGAAAATGAAAAGAAAAAGAAAAACGGCCAACCAAACAAATTTCATTTAAAAAAGGGTCCTTTGGTTCTCTCTTTGTCAGTTGCCATTTACAAAAACAAAAACAAAAACAAAATTTGTTTGTTTTCATTTTTTCATCATCATTATGATTTTAACGTTTCGTCGTTGATGTGGCATTCTTTTTTTACTATTGTTGTTGTTCTTGTCATTTTTTTTCAGCCTGTTTATTTTAACAACGCCCCAAGTTGAAAAAAATAAAATTAAATTTATGAAATTTTACATTAAAAACATGTTGAAAAATTATGGAAAACCATGGGCCACTATGGTGCACCCTACTACGTTTCAAAATGTTTACTTGTGTCAAATCTGGAATACTTTATTAATCCGATTTATGTATTTATACGTTTCCACATTCGTCCGAATTACTTTTCAATGTGATCTAAAGTCGCAGTCTTAAAATAATAATCTTATATATAAAAATATAATGTTTTTCTTTTTATTAATAGAAACTAGTTATGGATAGGAAACATCAACCTCAACAGTGTGTTAAAGTGTAGCTTAAAAAGTCTTTTTTAACATTTTTCTTTCTAGTTTCGTTAATTCAGTTTTACCCACTAAACAACTAGTCAGTCGTAACTGTTGCTGGAATGTTAGGGTTGTCGTCCTTCCCTTTGAATATGGTAGCCATTTATCGGTATAAATGTGAACCATTGGTTATTTCGAATCTGGCATCACTTATGTCATTATAATCTGTCACAAAATTCAGCATATTATCTCCACTGAACGTAATGAATCGATTTACGCTTGAGCAACGTTGGGATTTATTAGGCCAACGAGAAACTGTACGATGATGTTGATTTTGCTAAAAAAAATTGTCTTTTCGGACGAAGTTCATTTTCATCTTGGTGGGCTCAGAAAACCCACCCATTACGAGTGAGTGGTGGCATCATTGGCCCATATTTCTTTGAAAATGAGGACGGCACAACCATTACGGACAATGGGGACTCCTATCGCATTATGATAACCGAATTTTTTGTACCCGCTCTTCATGGTATATTGATGTGAACGATGTTTGGTTTCAACAGGATGGGGCAACTTGCCACACATCTTATGTTGCAATCGATTTATTGCGTCAAATATTTGATGGCAATTTTATTTATTCGCAGAATTTTTGCCAGATATTTTCTTAGATGCAGTCGCCGAAGAAATATTTTTTCATATTTTGTTTTGTTGGAAATGTCCGACCTGATTTGAACCGTGTCCTTATAACTAATAAGCCAACACACTACCTACTACGACCTCTTTCTAATTTCCATATCCCTGTTAGCAATTTCAAATGCGGTCAATAATTCAATATCAATTTTCTGGCTTTAATTAAATAAACAATATTGTAACCAGCGGGCTTTCGTTATAATCCAATAAAGTTCACTTGAAATAAGTTTTGTAAGGCGTAGTGTAGTTGAAGTGCTCGACTACAAAGTGGACTTTCTAACCTTTTGGCCTCTCTATTAGAGAGTGTATCATAAACTTGAGGTAGCACAACCTTTTGTGAAAAAATAGGACTTATTGAGTAAATTTTTTTTATCAATATATGGTAACATAACAACACAATACATGTTCAAATAGGGTGGTGTTTCTATAACGTGGGCCATTTAGATGTTTAAATTTAAAATTGCAATAAAACAAAAACTGTTTAAAAGTTTGGCAAATTTGTTTTATTGTTGTGAAGTTCTCCAAATTGTTCTGGTTAGAATGGAATATTATTTCATTCATATAACTGCCGCGGCTGGCTCACAGTATCTCATTCGATCGCGCCAATTTTCATGCAGTTTTTCGAATGTCGTATCTCGGCAATCACGAATTTTGGTTTTCAAATGCCACTGGTTTGTTGGCATAACGCATAAAAATAGGCCAACGGTGTCAAATTGCAGCTTCTTGGCGGCCAATTGTTTCACCTTTTTGACTAACATTTCAGAATTACGACCTAAGTAGCTTCTTACACCACCTATGATGTTGTGTGCGTTAATTTTATCCATAAGTTGTGTGACCTACAGTTTAAAGTCAACTCCGAACGACAGATTTTTGAGAAACTTTTCATGGCAATTTTATTTACTCTCAGAGATTTGCCAGAAATCTGCTGAGAGGAAGTAGCTGAATAAATACTTTTTGTATTTTGTTTTGATGTCCAGCATGGGGTTTAAGCCCTGGCTTTACGTCTAATAAGCCAACACACTACTTACTAGACTACCGCGACTTCTATGTTCTTTGTGGATGTCAAATAACATTTATAATCCAAAAGTTTCTCTTCAAGACGACAGCCTTTGAAAATATCAATTGTCGACATTATTTTGTACAAATTGAGTGATCTGTAAAACGTTGGCAAGGAATTTTATCATTCTTGTAGGTAAACGTATACTTAACCACCTCCCTGGTCATTAATTTTAAACCCAGTTATTGACCACATTTAAAATTGCTTACAGGGGTATAGAAACTTCAATGTTTTTCTAAGACGACCCAATTTTATCGCATTCATTGGCATTTTCCTTACCAACAAAAGAATATTTCTGCTGTCAAATGTATTTTCGGTTAATCGCATAAAAGACCGAACATAGTTATTTATGGACTTGGTTAAAGAGCATGTGGTTAAAGAACTTACAACGTAATTGCTGTGAGGCATCAAATGTCCAAGGCCAAAAAAGGTCAAGTCCTAAAATATGATATTGGAGACACTTCTATATTCATCTTCGATGCTTTCGTTAGCCTTGAACTTTCCTATTTGTAAATTTAAAAATTTATCAAAGACCATAAACAACATGTGGCCAATTTTAAATATTCAACCCTATCAGCGTATTTGTGTCTTAACCGCGAATTATCTAAAACAAGGTCGGAAAGAATTCGGTTTTCGGATCCTGGCAAGACAGACTAACGTTCAAAATTTAGTCAGGATGAATGGCTGTGATATTTTATTCGCTTGGGACATAATTCTTGAAATAGAATCCTTTTACGTGAATAATGCCAACTACATTAAACTACTTATAGTACATGTACTCCTCAGAAGGAAAGTAAAACCATCCATAAAACCAGTAAAAACTAGGACAAACTAATAAGCTGGTATAATTTTGAGGTGTTCTAATTGATCTTCCCATGTTATTCCATACATGTGAGCATATTCCCATTTTAGTTAAACCTAAAATCGTGATAGAATGTTTTCGGTAATTGATTGAATTTAGTGCAAATGGGTCTGACTGGTCCATTATGGCTGATTTAAATACTGGTGTTAAGTAAGCGTGCTCTGAGGTTGGAGAGTCTGTGTGTTGTAAAAGATTGACTATGTACTGCACACCAATTGAACCTCTTTTCTTCTATCATTGTTCCAAATTTAACATGGAACTATAAAACAATAATTTTGTACACTTTAGAATGAGTACAATCGAGTGTACCATAATTATGTTGTTGACTTCTGTCCTATTTGTAGGTCTTGTAACTGTTTAATGCTGCACTGTATTATACGTGTTGCTTATGCAGTCTCTCAAATCATATTTAAGTTTGTGGATGTCATAGAAGAGTCGTTCTGGACAACATTCTGTGTAATGTTTTGGATTTGTTTTGTCCGAAGATTCCCTGATGCTTTCAAAAAATTTTCTTCTTAGTATACGAAAAAATATTACAGTTTATCGGATCTTTTCAGGTATAAAAAGATCAATAATGACCACGAAATTGCTTCTAAGATTTTTTTACTTATGAAAGTATTTTGGCAGTATATTGAAGAGAATATCCTCTTGGCTGTTTGGTTTATTTATGATTTTTACCACATACGGACCTCAGTTTACTGGTGGTAAACAGGAATTCATCTTGTAAAGTACCCGAGAGAAATAGGAGATAGGTACTCTCCATCAGATTCTAAAAGATTTCAAATTTTGCGGATACTCAAGCTGAAATCTTCCGTCCAACTTGGCCATTTAAATTCTGTGCAAATTGCCGTATTTTTTAAGAAGTTGTGGTGTTAACAGAACACTTCTGGAGGTACGTTTATAAGAATGTTACCAGAAATCCCAAACCGATTTAAATAAATAGAAACGAATGAATTTTTCTATGTTGCTTCATACGCTGTTATGTACCACAGTAGCTGTGTAGGGTGATGAAAAGTTTGCGTTGTTGCTTGTGTTTTTTGTGCTTTTCTACAATTTATAAAATTTTCTCTTGCCATTGTTGTTTATACTGCTGCTGCTGTTGTTTTCGTTGTTGTTGTTCATGCTGCTGTTTACTTGGCCGTATTTATAATTCGTTCAGCTTCGTCTATCATCGTGACATTTACTGCCTGCCGTCTTTATTTTTATTTATTTCACTTTTCCTTCATTGTCCTTTGTTCGTTCAAACTGCTTCTTCTAATACCTCCTTCTGGTATATTTTGTCTGCTTCTTTTGCTTCTTCAACGTCATTCTTAGTCCTGGTGACTGACAGTCGCCGCGGCCATGATGTTAAATGCCAAAACTTTGTATTTGTGTTTGTGTTTTTGTTGTTGTTTTCCTTTTTACACAAAAAAAAAAAACTGAAAATTTTTTTTTCTTGATGTCGACTTGAAAGTTGATGTACGTCGACGTAAATGACATTAACGTTGTTGTTTTTGTAAAGTCTCATTGGTATGATGGCGATGGCGATGATGATGGTAGTGGTGGTGATGGTGGCGTTGGAGTTGATGGCTACTGTGTAAGTGAGAGTGCAGTTTTTGTATTGGTGGTGGTTGATTCTGCATATTTTTTGTTCTTCTTTTCGACATCAATTTCTTGATTTTATTTCATTGTCTCGCTCTCTCTTTCTCTCTCTTTCTCTGTTGCTATGCTTCTCAAGACACATTTCTTCAAGGTACAGGCAGAGAGTGTGCCATAGTTTACAAGTTTTTATTTTTATTTTTGTTGTTGCTTTTACGATTTTCCTTTTGTTTTTTTGAGGATTTATTTAATGTCTAAATAAATTAAGAATGTCATTGTGTTTTGCTCACAATTTATTCGTTTTATCCTTTGGGGCATTCATTCACAGTTGTTTGCAATTGTATTTGTGTGTGAGTGTGTGTGTGTGTGTCTGTACGTGTATTTGTTTGCCAAATGAATGTTTTTAATTTGATTAGAATTGTTTCTTATGACCCATTCTAACTGACTTATTTTATTATGGCCCGCTGTAATAATAAAATCGAATTATTATTACGTTTTGTTGTTGTTATTTGTTAGTGTTTGTTACTCAGAGAGCATTACAACAAAACAAAACAGAGGCAGCATGTCTTCCTTCATAGTATAGATACGATTGGAGCTGTGAATGATTTATTAAGCTTGAAACAAATAAAGAAAACATTCCTAAAATATCAAATGAAATAAAAAAACAACAGTTTATACACGACTTAACTGCCATAATTTTGCAGTTGAGAAAATATTTAAAAATTGAGTTTCAAGTATTAAAAACATGTAGTTTTTCTGAAAATAAAATTCAATTTGAAATACTTTTTTTCACTTTATTAATTGTTTCTAACAATTAATATTAAAAATAAAAATAAAATTAGTGGGTAGTGCGCAGAAATCAGCAATGAGTATTCAAAAAGATGAGTAGTTTCGAATCATACTCATAATATCCGATACTTGTACGCATTCATACATATTTTAATGCCGTGGAACCTCTACTCATATTCAAAGTTTGAAGTACTCATCATATTCATACTTAACAACACGTATGATGTTATTGATTTCGACTCTCCATGACTCAACCTATACACGAAGCACATAATCAGTATGATTCGCTTACAAACACTAAAATACTTACTAGAAGGTTGTGTGTTTGCTCTGCTGGCTGCTCTCTCTTTTTTGCTTATGTGTCTTTTTCTTTTTTTTAATGCAACAACAACTAAGACTGTAAATTTTGATGAATGATTCATGTCACTCGAATCATTTATAAGTATTATAAGAATTTTTCTAAAGTTATGAATCTAAATTTGTAGGCTTATGAATCAAACATATTTCGAATGGTATGAGTTTGATGTCAACGTTGTACGCATACTCATTGCAACCTATACTTATAAATCAACGTTGTAGTGAGTGCGAATGAATCAGAGTAATTGAATTTCAATATTGTTGACTCCCTCATACTCAAAATTTCATGAGTACTTATGAGTAGCGAAAATACGATTCATTGGTGAACTCTGGTAGTGTGTTGGGTTATTAAATGTCAGGCCGCTATTCAAAACCCCTGGTCAGACTTCAGTAGATTTCTGCCATGAAAAATTCCTCTAAAATCTGTCTTTCGAAGTCGACTTCGTCGTAACCTGATAATTATGTATGTATGTGTGTATGACTACTAGGGTTGGAAGCCACACTGTATGAAGAAGCCATGAGAAAACGGAACTTATGTGTCAGATTTCTTAAAGTACTTCTACTCAGCGAACGGATTAAACGACCAAGATTGATATAAGATGGTCTGAAAATTGTTGCTGTAATAAACATGATGTTGCCGTGGTCTAGTAGGTAGTATGTTGGCTTTTTAGACGTAAGACCACGGTTCCAACACCAGGTCAGACATCTCTAACATAACGAAATATGAAAAAATATTTCTTCGGCGAATTGCTCTCAGAAGATTTATGGAGTGCATCGCAATTGCACTATTTTTCAAAAAATTGTCCAGTTGCTTGCTTTCGCTGACGATATTGGCATCATAGGGCGTACCAAGCGAGATGTTACTGCTGCCTTTAGTGCTATTGAGCGGGAGTCTACTAAGATGGATCTGGCAGTAAATGAGGGCAGAACGAAGTATATGTTATCGACAAGTAGAGACGTGCGGCATATTGGATCTCAGATTACAGCCGATAACTATACTTTCGATATAGTCAAGGAATTTATTTATCTTGGCACCGCCGTTACCATCAAAAATTATGCCAGTCTGGAGATCAAGCGCAGGATCACTCTTGCCAACAGGTGCTACTATGGTCTCAGTAGGCAATTGAGTAGCAGAGACCTCTCTCGCACGCCAAAACTAATACTCTACAAGACACTCATTCTCCCCGTGGTTCTTTATGGCGCAGAGGCATAAACCCTATTAATCACTGATCCAGCAGTCTTCGAGAGTATTCGAGAGAAAAGCACTGCGCAATATCTTCGGTCCAGTGCAGTTGGCGATGAATTCCGCATCCAATCCAACAGGGAACTGTTTGAGCTCTTTCACGACATAGACGTTGTGCAGCGTATTAATAGCCAGCGGCTGCGCTGCCTCGGCCATGTCGTTCGAATGGAGGGGTATGCTCCGGCGAGATGGGTATTTGATGCGGGGATCTGCGGAAGTCGGCGAAGAGGACGACCTTGTATGCGTTGGAAGGACCAAATCGAGGAAGCCTGTGACCAACTGGCGTAAGCGCGCATGAAGCAGAGGCGACCGGAAGGATGTGTTGCGGCAGGCCGAAATCCGTTAATCGGGTTGTTAATGGCCAATTAAGTAAGTAAGATTTATGGCAAAAACTCTGAGAGTAAATAAAATTTCCCTGAAAAGTTTGTCAAAAATCTATCTTCGGAGTGGACTTTAAATTGTAGGTCCCGACACTCATGTATAAAATTAACACACACAACATAAGATCTTAATCCTGATTAAAGGGTTGTAATGACCAATTATGTATGTATGTATGTATGTATGTTATAAACATAGCAGTCGGATTCACTACCCATCTGACGCCAATGTTCGTCTTGGAAATGCATCAAATGACTTTTCTATTGCCGTAAGGAACTGGAACATTATTTTTAAAAATTAACTTAAATTTCATGAGCCTCTGAAATTAATTCTCGAATGAAATGTGGCAAAAGGCTTACGAAAAATTTGGATCGTGATTTACGGACATGGTATAGAGTATGAAACGGACATTTTTGTTCCCTTAAGGCATGTCCCCTGTCTTCTTATGATTTAATCAGGTCCATTGAAGCATTAATAGTTGTGTTTAATATTTTTAATTTCTTTCTTTCTTTATAATTTAAAACGTTCTTTGAAAATAATGAATAAAATAGACAACGTCTAACGGAAGTGTAAAGCATTCTCATGATTTCAACATCATTATTTTTAGTTCCTCGAACTGACAGAAGAATGGCAGTGAGAAAAAAGAAATTGAAGAGAAAGGAAAAAAACGAGTGAAAGGAATGAAAAGCAATAATTTTTGTGATGCGTGCTAAAATAATAAATCATAAGATTGGACACAGATATCATAAAAATTATGATATTAAACACATACATACACATACAAACACACACACCCATACAGACAGAGATACTTTTTTTCTTTCATTAGCAAAATGATGGCAACTGTTACCCATTTAAGGTGGTGGTTGAAAATATTTTTTTTTCTTTTTGAGACATTTTCCGGCCTTATTTTTTGGATGAACTTTAACTGACATAAATATTTCCAAATGATTAAAATACACCAGAAAAAGAAAAAAAATGGATATGTGGCTCTGCAGATATCCACAAAATATAGGCAAAGAAGGATAATAACAAGCACACGCATACACATAAATTTTTCAGATAAATACGTAGAAACCTTTACTAATACATGGTTAGTCAAAAGAGGTCGGTCTAGCTACCTTTAATATTTGAGGATACATTTGTGGATACATCAAAGACTCATTTAAATGTCTTAAATTCTTATGTTAAACATTTCATTTCATAAAGGCTAACCTCTACATATTTATAAGAGATAACTTCATGCAAAATAAGTGCTCTTACGTTTTTACCTTTTAAAATCGCTTAAAATATGAGCTCGTAGGTTGCAAATAAAATAAAAATAAATCTGTATTCAAGTTTAATTAAAATTATTTATTATTCGCACAATTCTGTGTGCCACTGTTCACAACTTGATGTAAACAACAACAATTGCTGTTTGTTATTCCTCTGTTTATATCATTTGCAGAAACAAAAACAATTACTAGACAATTATTCGACAGATCTTTGTAAAGGAGATCTTCAAACCACGAATAATCTCTTGAAGAGAGTCTCTTCAAACACACCGCGTCTTCACACAAGACTGACTGAACTTCACTACTACTGTCACTTGCATTGCTTTGCATTTTTATATGGCAGAGTAAACAGTCTGGTGAATGTTCTTGAAGGCGAATGTTCGTGGCTTCGCCTTCTAGAAGTCTCTATAAATGTAATCGTCTTGGTTTCATTATTGTTGTTTGTGTATTTTGTTTACATTTATTCTTGTAGTGTTTGTTGTTGTATTTTTGTTTCCTTGTTTACCATTTTTCTTATGCTGGTGTTTGTTGTTGTATTTTATGATTATAATTTTAATTTTAAGCGATGTAAAAGCAAAACACCAGTATCTAGATTCTTCATCCAAGAGAAAAAATATTGTTTGGCTTGCAAAACAAACAGACAACAACAAAATAAATACATGGCACGGTACACAGAATTATACAAACTAACAGGGAACAGAGCAAACATCAAAAATCCAAGCACAATACTTTTACAATGATCACTAAGTTGCCAGACGTGAAATACGGCAGTAAATATAAAGCGAAGTACTATGCTGTCATTCAGTCATGAATGCCACAGTGCGTTAAACACAGTGTTATTGAATTGTGAATAAAATTGGGAGCCTAGTGTTATCACTTGAAATGTGTTGTCGTTTAAATAAATAAAGGATTTATTTAAAAGCAGAGGCAAGTAACGACCAGAGGTGAATAATTTATTTTATTTTAATTGCAATCATCGAACCTGATCTAAGGATTCCTGGACTCCGATTAAGTTTAGACAGAACACTGAAATTAGCTACAGCAAGTTTCTCTGACAGAGTGCTTCATGCAAAATAATACCAAATGCAGGAGGATATGTATATAAAAATATGGATATATGATAAAAATACAGTCCATTTGCTTCCTTATTTTTTCGGAAAGTTGATGTAATTTCTAATATTATGAGGCGATTTATTCTTATAGATGAACGACAAAATAAAAGAGCAAGGGCTATGTAATTGAAAAAGCATTTAAACTGATCGGTTTAAATGATGCGGTCTTCCAACAGAGACTTTCGTATTTTGACATTTGATAACGACGTATGATCGGTGAATAGTCTCTGGAGCAGGTATCAACTAACTAACGTAAACAAATTGTCGAATTTAAGACGATACCAAGCCACACTAGATTCAAGAGAATTCATGCCAAAAAAAATTGTATTTTTCATGCGGCTTCATTTTTATTTGGTAACGACATTGACTAAGCCATTATTTTCAAAGACGATCACTATAGGTTAATGAGAACCAAGTTCTTTTAGGATGAATTGTATGATCTGGACATCAACGACATGTAGCTTTAACCGGAGGCCACTGCGAGCCCCACAGCTCATGCCACATTAGATATTCTGCACGAGCTATTTGATAGCCACCAAGATTGTGCAATTTGACCCCGTTAAACTTTTTTCTGTGGTGTTTACTTAAGTCGCAGGTGTATACGAATAAGCACAGTTGTGCTCAATGTCAATATAGCCAAAAACATGGGCCAAATTCACAGATTCTGATTGAAAAAAAGTAAAGAAATCGGTTGGAAACAGGAATAGATAGTATTGATTTGGTTTTAGGATGGTGGAAGCATTGTAGTCAACTTACCTGAACATTATGCATATACTATACATTATTAAATGCCTGTGGCCAGACGTCTTTCTATTTCATGAGCATGATTGACTCGTAGTTAATAATTCTACGTTGATTGTATAAAAAAAAAAAGAATATGGAAAAAAATATTTCTTTGGACGACTCTTCTCCAAGATATCTACGAAGAGATCTAAAAGTAAATAATTCATGTGAAAGAGTAAGTTTAGTTGAATTGGCAGCCGCCTTAAAAAGCAAACCTAACTTGGGTCCAATAAGAACCCACTGTAACACCAATACAGTATTTCCCGAGTATAAACACCCCGCATGCAATTATTTTCCCCTTAATAGCACTGAAGCTTATACAATCTTGATTTTTACTTTACAATGTAGTGAAACTATTTCGCTATTTCGCTTCTAAGGATTCCACCTTATAATTGCGAAAAATTTTACTTCATACTCTAAATTTATATTACAACAATGATAACTTCTTTCCAAAATTGGTTCTGTTCACTAACTCCCTCATTCGTGCGATTAAATGTTTCTGAATTTCTTTTTATGAGGATATGTTAAGTCATAGAAGCCGATATTCATCATTACTGCGATATGACAGATTATTTGGAAAAAGTAGTAAGAAGTTGATCAGCGCAAAGCAATTCCATAGAATGTTTCTTATAGTTTCATTTTTCACGAGGCAGAGGCTGCACTCTGTCCTATCCAGAAGACATAGCCAACTGCAGCACTGCGATCTCAGATAATTGATTCCGGGTAGAAAATCTACAATCCACCAATGCTCGAATTTCGTTATTTGTAAAGTTCTTCTGCTACTAATCTGGCTTGGAGCAGATCTCGGTTGGTTCAACGACCTGATCCGTTGCGTAGTTAATGCTATAACAGGACTCCTGACTATGCTGAGGTTTCACTTTCTCCAGCAATTTCTTGGCAGTGATCTCAAAGTGCAACCGGAGCGCACAAATCGTAACTTTGTTCACAACACCGAGTTGTAGAAGATGATCAAAACAGAATTCCATCGTATACAAAGCCATTGCTGTCAATGAGACAAATAGAATTCTATCAGCTTGAATGACACGTCGCTAATTGCGCTCAGGTGTAGAATTTCTATACAAAAATTCCCTGCTTATAAACCCTTTCCTACAAACATTGTTGAAAGTGCTTATATCCGGGGAATACTGTAGTACTATAACTCCTTGGCTGATATTTCTAAACTCTGCTGACAGTTTTATGAAAGTGTTTTCGTTTTCGATAATAAACACTTTATTTAAATACTTTATTCAAATACCGTACAAAGAGTGCTTAGTGCGGCATTGACTCTCTGCATAGGTATCACATAATAATAACCATCACATGCCTAAAAATTTTGATTTGTGATATTGTGATAGTAAAAATGAATTATGAGCCTCAAATACAAATGAGCTGAGACTCAATGCAGTAAAATATACTTACAATGGCAAAATGATAAAGGGAAGTAAGGAAGGAAGCAAGGAAAAGTGTAAAGGGAATATGGAAACATACCCCTTCTTATACGAATATAATGATTTTCATTCCATAACTACAAAATACCAAAAGCATTTGAATGTCCTTTTTTCCTATAATTCTTTGCTTTAATATTTGTCAGCACTATACTCTATGTATGTAAGTATTTAGTGTGTGGTGACAGTTCACAATTTTTGCTCATTTCATTTCATTCCAATTTCATAATTTTTTCTCTTCTCTTGTTTTTTTTTTTTTTTGTTATTTTTACAATGTCAGTTCTTCTCTTTCAAATGCCTGACAGTTCGCCAAATGTTCAAACAAAATGTGATTTTTTTCTTTTTTTTTCGTTGGTTTTTCGCCACATCGAAGAGAAGTAATATTCGTATTTAACAACCCTTAATGCGCATAAATTATTTTTATTACCTGTCATAACTTTACGAAACCGATGGCTGAGGGGGTTAGAATATGATTATGGTCGCCCTAGGGGGGAAGGGGGTATTGCAGGTTAGAATATTAAAAATTGAATGGTCAGGCTGTAGCAATATACGTACATACTGTATGTATGGTACACTATATTTAATATTATAAATATTTATGCCTGTATGACAATAAAAAAAAAAAAAAAAATTATGAATCTCTGGATACAATTTTAATTGCCAAATAGATTTATACAGATACTGAATGTTTTTTTTTTTGTATTCTGTTTACAATATCTATGTATCTATTCCATGATATAATATTTTGTAATCTTAACATTCATATCATTTACAAACATTATTCCTGTATTATATTTTATTTTTTTATATTATTGACAGCAGATTGAAGATATATATTTCTGAATCACTTTTTTTCTCTATTTATGGCAACAGCCATTCATATGCGATATACATTCATATGTATGTATCGATAAATTATTTTTTGTTTATCAATTCAAACAGTATGGTATATAGAATCGTTGATACTGATCAGAGATCAGCAATGAGTATTCAAAAAGATACATGAGTGGTGGGGCCTACAGTTTAAAATCGACTCCGAACCACAATTTTTAAGAAACATTACATGTCAACTTTTTATTTACTGTCAGAGTTTTTGCCAGAAATCAGCTGAGAGGAAATCACTGAAGAAATATTTTTTGCATATTTGGTTTTGTTGGCGCTGTCTCAGCTGGGAATTGAACCGTGGCTTTATATCTAATAAGCCAACTTCTTCTTGCTAGATTACGGCGACATCAAGAATATCTAAAATTAATTCTAAAAAAAATGCGACAAAAAGCTTAAGTAAAATTTGGATTGCGATCAGAGCTCAGCAGTGAGTATTCAAAAAGATGAGTAGAATCGAATCACACTCATAATTTCTGATACTTAAACGCATTCATACTTATTTTAATATCATGGAACCTCTACTCATATTCAAAGTTTAAAGTACTCATCATATTCATACTTAACAACACATATGATGTTGTTGATTACGACTCTCAATAACTCAACATATACACGAAGCACATAATAAGTATGAATCGCGTACGAATACTAAAATACTCCTTTGTAACTTCGCCCTTTATTGATTTCAAAAAACCTAACGCTATCATCAGAAAGACAGGTCTTTTCTTAAATGCTTCCGAACCTTAAATTTCAACAAAACAAAATAATTGAAATTTATTTGTTTGAGAGGCCACAATTCTAACCCCAGGTCAAAAATCTCCAACAAAACGTAACATAAGAGAAAATATATCTTCGACGACTTCCTTTCAGCAGACTTCTGACAAAAATTCTCGAGAGTAAATAAAATTGCCATGACAAGTTTCTCAAAAATTTGTCGTTCGTATTCGACTTTAAACTGTAGCTCCCGCCACTCATGTATAAAATTGACACACAGAGCAGCTAGGCCGTAATCCTGACTGAAGGGTTGTAATGGCCAGTTATGTATGTACGATTCGAGTCACTCGAATCATTTATAAGTATTTTCCTAAAGTTCTGAATCTAAATGAGTAGGCTTACGAGTCAAACATATTTCGAATGGTCTTGTACTTATAAATCAACGTTGTAGTGAATACGAATGAATCAGAGGAGATAAATGTCAATATTCTTGACTCACTTATATTCAAAATTTCATGAGTGCTTATGAGTAAAGAAAAAATCATTCATTGCTGATCTCTGATACAGATATCCTCTATGAGCGATAAAAGCATATTCTTATTTAAATATTAACAGTGGTATTTATAAGTGCTACCCATTTTGTCCTTAAAGGTCAGCCACTTAACCCAATCTAGGTTTTATAGAGGTCGCATACAATATTATGAGAACTATCGATTTGATACCCCATACGTACGTAATTGGTCATTACAACCCTTCAGTTAGGATTACGACACAGTTTCTCACAGTTGTGTGTCTTAATTTTATCTATAAGTGGCGGAACCTTTAATTTAAGTTCGACTCTGAACAACAAATTTTTGAAAAACCTTTCAGGGCAACTTTATACAGAGTTTTTGCCAGAAATCTGCTGAGAGAAAGTCGCCGCGGAAATACTTCCGCCAACACACTGCCTACTAAATTACGGTGGCTTCTATTTGATACCTATATATAATTATTCGATAACGATTCGTTAACATACAGCCTTTCGTTTTTTTATGGTTAACATAGTCGACCAAGTGAGTAAGCAATTCGTGCACTTATTATTCATTTTCGTACTTACATTACTATTTTCCATTAAATACCGACAAGAAGACAATGATATGAGCATATTATGATACCTGTAAACATATTATGATGCACATTATGATGCTGCGTCAATGCGATCTATTGTACTCCCTTTCGGCCTTATATCCCTTTAGGATGTTGCTCACAGACAACAATAATAATCCCCCGCCTAGCACCTGATTTACTTTTGTGGAATGCATTAACGCGCCACATACTACAAGAATGTGTTCCGATGGTTCATTCTCATTGCCACAGAATGTACATGTTGGGCTCGAGACTACCCCCATTTTAAATAAGTGTACTATGAGTCTACAAATGACCTGTTAAAAGACCGGTTACAAACCTCAGTTTACTTCTGGATAGTCTTATATATGCGTCATATCTCCTCTTATTGGAATTTCCCAACAACAGTTTTAATTGCCGCAAACCTACTTATATACATACATTCATACATTGTATGTATTATTACATTACAACTCCTCAGTGAGGATTACGACCTAGCTTCTTACAATTCAGTTGTGTGTTTTAATTTTATACACGAGTAAGGGGACATACAGTTTAAAGTCGACTCCGAATGACAGATTTTTGAAAAACTTTTCATGTTAAATGTATTTACTCTCTGAGTTTTTGCCAGATATCTGCGTAGCAAGTCGCCTACGAAATATTCATCTAATCTGGTGTTTGAACAAGCGACTTACGTTTAATAAGGCAGCACACTACCTACTAGACTACGGCGAAAACGTACTAAGTTTGAGAAAAGTCTTTGTCTCTTCTTATCTTCCATTTCGTTAGGAATACCTCTGTAAAAATCTCTCCCACTCCACTCAAGTATTCCGGTTCCATCAACGGCGTGAAAGCTCTCCGCATCGTGGGGTTGTAAGCTTGCTCATTGTCGAAAATTCCCACACGACCTAAGCCCAGCAGAGGGTAACCTTATTTTCCCTACTTAGCCGATTCAGCCTCTCCAGATAGCACCATACTACCTTCGATTTAAGGACTTAAGAGCCGACTGCTCAAATGGCGGAGTAACTGTTAGATAATGCTGCTATTTTCCATTTTTTGTACTTCCTATCCAAAATGAATTGAGCACATCTTTGGAAGACATAGACTTCCGCTTGGAACACATTCGGTAGTTTACGCCTAGGCTCGAAGTATTTCTTTCAGAGACTAAAAACTCCTGTTCCTGGTCTAAGATCCGTTCATGATCTATCTGTATGCTTTGAAGTAGACTCTCTTTTGAAAATGTATGCTGCTTTGAGATGGAATGTAAATTGTAAACTGTCATTACAATATTTAAGACGGGATTACGACCTAGATTCGCACACAACCAGTGTTGTGTGTGCTTTTTTTATTTATGTTTGGAGGGACAACAATTCAAAATTTAAACGATAGATTTTTGAGAAACTTTTCATGGCAAAATGTATTTACTCCCAGAGTTTTCGCAAGAAGACTGCTGAGAAGAATTCGGAAATATTTTTGTGTTTCATTTTGTTTGAGATGTCTTAGGCGAGCTTTTAACCACGATCGGTCTTTTGCATTGGTTCAGAAATTTGTGAAATTTGTTAATCGGATGCATACCTTTATGGGCCTGTGCGTGGCCACAATTCAGTTCAATTTCAGAAATTGTTTAACCAAGGCAAAAGACCGTCTTAAAATCGAAGAAAGATGTCAGACAATTATAAAGATTTTAAACGAAAACGGATTGGTTCAAAAATTTCTGAAATTTGTTAACCGTATGTATACTTTAGTAACTGTGTGTAGATGTAGTTTACATACTCGTATACCATTGGTACCTAGAGTGAACGTCAAAAGAAACTGTACATATACATTAATAAATTACCGTTATTTTTATTTTAAAATTGTTTCATTGCCAGTTTTTAAAATTGAAACAAAAAAAAATATTACAAAAAATTTCGAAATATTGTCAAATTTTTTCGGGCACTCTCCTTAAGTGGTAAAAGTTGAATTCGGAGATTGTTAGAATTTTATCCTTAGTGTACAGTTTCTTTTGACGCTCATTGTATTTTCATCGAAATAAAAACCTCTGAGAGTAACAATTACCATGAAAAAGTTTCTTAAACCTGCCGTTCTGCGACGACAATCTACTGTGTGAATAAAATTAATACAATTAACAGAACAGATAGGCGTTATAATGCTGGTTATATGGCCAAGAGCCCTTTTCGTAGGTGAAATGCCAACATTAAAATAACAAGGGTGGCCAAATAAGTCCATTACTGTCTGAATGAAACGGATGAGACCTAATTTTTGCACTGCAAACTCTATTAGTCAATTCACACAAGCCGTTGTATCGTTGTATTCATTGTATTGTTGGACGACTATACAACAATGTATGCTTGTTGTTGATAATTTTCATGTAAAAATCCGATACACTTCTACACATTTTTTTCATATGTTTTTAATAAATTGTGTTGGTTTCGTGTTATCAAATTGTTTGAATGCCAAAAATTGTGAAGAAGAATACGACATACACAATACAACATAGCATTGAGCGTTCACAAACAACCAATTGTATTCAATACAACATACACGATACAACGTCGTGTGAATTGGTCATATATGTGAGAACCCTTGTATTTTTCTGCTGGAAAACTTTTGTTCTTCCGCTAATATGAGCTTTTGCTTCAAATCATCACAAACGATATCGTCTGCAGAAAGGCAAACAAATTGTGTCACAAAAACTCCATTCATTGGCAAAGTTAAGATGAGTTAATGAATCAACTTGTGGAGCTATCAGACAGATTTGGCCCCGACATGGGTATATATAGAACATAATTTTCATTGAACCTATCAAGAATCCATTTAAGAAACCTCATAGTAGTAAATAATGCGACGCAAGCTTCTAGGTATTCAAGCAAGGAGACTGAGAATACCTTAAAACTACTACTACTGCATATCTTATAACGAGAGGAAGAAGAGGAGACTACAGAATATCTGCTCTGTCATTGTCCAATGCTTGGAAACCTGAGAAGTAGGATTCTTGGATACTGAGAATTTAGTGACAAAACATGTCTAGCCAAAGGCGATTTGAGAAAACTTCACATCTTCGTAAGGCTCTCGGAATGGTTGAGAGATGCCAACTAGGAGCTATAGTTGGCAATATCAGTATTATAACGGAACTTTGGAGGATTTAAGTAAGCTGTGGCCATTGAGGCGGCTGCCAATTTCACTTAACCTAACTTTGCTGCAGAAAATAAAGCTTACTTGGTGTGCGTCGTTCACACAATACGCCTTATATGCGATAGGGAGAAGGCTTATACCCCTGTAGTTGGCACATACAGTAGGGTCTCCCTTTTTCAGGACAGGGCAGAGGACACTGAGGTTCCAATCGTTGTGCATACTTTCCTCTAGCCATATTTTGTAAATAAGCTGGTGCATGCGCCCTACCAACTCATTACAACCGGTCTTAAACAATTCAGCGGGGAGGCCATCAGGACCTGCCGCTTTATTGTTTTTAAGACGCATAATCGTGACTTTGACCTCTTCGTGGCTAGGCGGTGGAATCTCCACGCCATCATTATCGATCGGGTTCGTAACATCATCTCTAAAGGCGGTATTGGTGTCGTCATCGCCTTATAGCAGAGTAGAGGAGTGTTTCCTCCATAACCTCAGCACCCCCTGCGGATCTGTTACCAAGTTTCCATTTTCATCTTTTCAGGAAGACGCTCCGGGTTTATAACCTTAGGTTAGACGTTTAACATTTTGAAAGAATTTTCGAGCGTCATTCCTACATATATACATGCCGACTTCCTCACGCTCATGCATTTCTTGCTCCCTCTTCTTGCGTCTGAAAAGGCGTCTCTCATCCCTTCTCTTCTCTCTATAGTTCTCGACAATGTCTCACGTAGCGGCTGACTGCAACGTTTTTCGCTTTAGTTGCCTCGCGACACTCCTCATTGTACCATTGATTTCGTTGGGGTGGGCGTTCGAAACCGGAGTGGGAGATGTTGGTCCACAGTCCGCCACTGTCGTTGAGGAAATAAAGACTGAATAAAAACCCCAATGCCAGCATCGATTTAAAAACAAAGTCCCTTTAAGGCAATACGCTTAATTCAAATTCTATGCTTTAAAGTGATAACGTGGTAAGTGCTTTTACTGAATCATCTCAAAAACTATACGATTTTATTGGTTGCTATGCAGGATGACATAAATAACTGCCTTGGAAGATTTAGCTTAAAAGGACATTAAATTAAATTACATTGTAAATGAATATGAAAAAAAACTCACAATAAAAACCATAAATTCAATTGAAATCATAAACTTCATTTCAAAAGAGGCAAAAAAGCTGAATGCTTCACAGAACTCTTTTTCCCCTGGCAATGTCATAGACATTGCAAAACGCATTATGGCCTGTGGACAATAGAAGAAGAAGAAAATCATGTACGAAATTCCAATGAATCATTTTAAGTACTAAATAATGTCCTTTTTTTGTTTTTTCCTTTGACACTTTCTCTTAAAAATGGTACCTTATCAAGTACATTCATCAGCACATTAACGCACACACATCCAAATACAAAAAATAAAAATAAAGGGATTCATAGCAATCCATACATACATACATCCTGCAATGGAAATGGTTCTACATTTTCTGATTTCTCAAAAAAAAAAAGAAACGAGTCCCCAATTGGAAAAGAATGGGAGGAAGGGGGTCATGAAAAGAAATCCACAATATAAAATGGATTGATAGAATGATTTAATGTTTTCAATAAAAGCAAAACGACAACTTAGGCAACATTAAAGCATTACAACAACAGCAACAACACTGATATTGTCAACGACAAAAATTGTATTTTTTTTTCCAATGAAATGGCCATATAACCCTCCCTCCGTCCGCCTCCGTCAAAGTAAATGATATGAAACGTGTTTAATGTTTAATATTTTGCTTCAAATACGATATTCAACTGCGAACATTTCGACATTTGCTCCACTGCTTATACCCTGGCTATGTAGCTGACTTATTAGACGATCCTAAGATGGAAATAAAGATGGCTGCTGTATGTATTTGTATGTATGTATGCATGTGTGCTGGTTTAAATGTATATTAAATGCCATAAAAACGGTCATTCGCATGTTTAAATGACATTTAATGTGTCAAATAAGGGTTACTTACTCTCCTTTAGATTTCATCCACTCACCATTCACCATTCACCGCTCACCACTCACTGCTCACTATTAACAAGTTCAAAATTTTATTTGATTCTTACGTAGCTGTTTACAGACTATGTGTGTTTGTGTGTACATATGTATGTATGTATGTATATATGAGTTTGATTGTCATTTGATGTTTCTTTCTTTTTTTCTTTCGTTTTCTCCACACGTTTCGAAGTTTGTCAATTTTATTTCCACTTTTTATAACGAAATGTCTTTATACAGTGGATGACAGAAAAAAGGCTGTAAAAAAAATAATTTTGCGCAGCGGTCAAGCCAGGTAAGTTGTTAAGTTTTACGCAAAATGTCTGTAAGCCTGAAATTAATACAATCAAATCAAAGATAAATTGCATCAATACATCTACCACTAAGTCATTCCTCCACCATCATCATTGCATAGCTTATTTATTTACTTAACTGGCCATTAACAACCCGATTAAAGATTTCAGCCTGCCTTAACACATCCTTCCAGGCGCCTCTGCTTTTTGCACGCCTACGCCAGTTGGCCACACCAATCGATGACAGGGCTTCCTCGATCTGGTCCTTGCAATGCAAACAAGGTCGTCCTCTTCCGCAAATCACCGCACCAAATACCCGTCTCGCCGGAGCATCCACCTTCATTCGAACGACATGGCCGAGGTAGCGCAGCCGCTGGATGTTATTACGCTGCACAATGTCTATGTCGTTGAGGACCTCATACAGCTCACTGTTTTATCGGATGCGGAAATTATCCCCAAACCACACTGGACCGAAGATCTTACGTAGGACTTTTCTCTCGAATACTCTCAAGGCTGCTGCATCAGTGCTTAATAGTGCCCATGCCTCTGTGCCATAAAGAAGCACGGGATGGAAGAGCGTCTTGTAGAGTATAAGTTTTGTCGTACGAGAGAGAGGTCTCTGCTACTCAATTGGCTATTGAGACCATAGTAGCACCTGTTGGCAAGAGTAATCCTGCGCTTGATCTCCAGACTGACATCATTTTTGGTGGTAACGGCAGAGCCAAGATAAATAATTAATTAAATTCCTTTACAGAGTTTTAATGTGTAGAACTAATTTTTCCTGGAACTCTTCGGCATTAGAATACGTTTCAGATTGTTTGGCGATGAAGCGTATAAAATACTTTGGCTAAGTCAATGAATCCCAGAAATAATGGACATGTTGTTCAACTTAGTACTTCAGAATTTTCTATGGACTGAACTTAGACGCATACACAGTCAATGTGACAATCGAGGGTCCATCAGTACGTTCATAATCGACATTCCATACTATATTATTCGGTGAGATAGGTCTTCATTTAACACTGCATTTAATACTTTGGTACAATGGTAGTATGGTATTCATATACATTTTCCCATGCATCAAATATATTATGAGCTCTTTGGCCACATTCAGTGACTTTTATTAAACGCTTCCTATTTTTCAATTTAAATAAAACAATGTGTATGTCAGATATCATCGAAATTTTAAATTCCTTCAGAATAGAACATCGTTCAAACATCCATCACGACTTCTCTGGCTGGATCTCATCCAAAATATTAAACTTTCCATGAATCTGCAGCATAAAATAGAATGAATTTCACGAATAACATTAGTTATGTTTAAAAAAATCCATTAAAAAATTCTAACGGGGTCAAATAGCTTGCACTTGTTTCCCAGACTACATCATCTCCATGTTAGATTACCATGCCCTCAAATCGCTTATGCAGAGTACTCAATGTGGCATGAGACTTAAGGCCGCCCTATTTAAAACACATGTTGTTGGTGTTGAGATCATCTAATTCAGGCGACACTAAGGTGATAATGATCGACATTGACATCAAACGTCGTTCTCAAAGGAATATGAACTGATGACCCGCCAACTGAAGTCGCCGCACTAGACGTGAGGCCGCGTTTCAAACCCCAGGTCAGATATCTCCAACTAAACGAATTGTAAAAAAAGAATTCTTCAGTGACTTCCTCTCAGCAGATTTCTGGCAAAAACTCTGAAGACAAATAAAATTGCCATGAAAAGTCTCTCAAAAAATCTGTCGTTCGGAGTCGACTTTAAACTGCAGATCCCGCCACTCATGTACAAACATTAACGCACTCAACATAAGTGGTCGTAATCCTGACTAAAGGATTGTAATTATGTATGTGTATATGTGACCCGCCAGCACAAAATCGGCACCAAACGGTTACTTCTTCGTTATGAATTGGACGCTCTTGGATCCTATGTGGATTGTGTAGACAATTTTATTTGTTCACTTGCTCGTTCATTCAAAATTGAGCCTCAACACTGAAAATGATTTTGATGAATATAAGGTTGCCAGCTTCATTAGAACCCATTCAGCGAACTCACGTTGTTGCCTATGGTCGACCATGGTTTGGCAAAGCAGAGTAAATAATTTATAACCCAGAAAACCTTCAAATATTTGTAGCTTCAGCCATGGCCAACCATGGTCAAAGTTCGTATGTACGTGTTGAAACACCCGATAGGTGTAGGCATAATGCTACGACTTGGCAAAGTCGTGCTTGAGGATCAAAATTGTCCAACAAAAAGGTATCTCAATATGCACAATAAGGAAATTGAAATCGAAGGGAAAGGCGGAAATTCGCATAGAAATATTAGGTTGAGGATATTCGTAACACTTAGAGACATTATTACAACTTGACTTTGCCTCAAGGCAGGATTTTAACCGGCAGATAAATTATGTTTCATTATTTATTATAAGTGGACAATAAGAAGTAGAAGTAAGCTTTAAGCTAAAGGGAAGATCAGTCTACATGTAACTTTTAAAGTTTATGACGGATTACCAGATTATACAGATTATATATTATTTTCCATATAGCAACTTCAAATATAAACAAAATGCGTAAACACAACAAGAAAGAAGCTTGTAGCTCCTACTGCGTTTAAAAAAAACTTGTTTAATTGTCGTTAACATTGCTTTGGCACTGCCAAAGTTAACTTTACTTTTTCTGTAAGTTGTAACAACGAAAAAAGTTAAAGCAGACTTTAAAGATCACTTTAGCTAAAGTAACTAAACTCAACTTTAACGGCGAGTTGTAATAATGGCCGTAGTCTAGTAGGTAGTGTGTTGGCTTATTAGACGTAAAGCCAGGGTTCGACCCCAGATCAGACATAAAAATAAAATACAAAAAGTATTGCGTCGGCGACTTCCTCTCAGCAGTCTACTGGCAAAAACTCTGAGAGCAAAAGAAAATTGCGATTTTAAACTGCAGGTCCCACCAATCATGTATAAAAATTAACACACGCAACATAAGTTGTGGGAGAAACTAGGTCCTAATCCTGACTGAAGGGTTATAATGACCAATTATGTTATGTATGTATGTGTAATAATGGCCCTTAATGTGTGATATTAGAACAAATGCGTAACTGCCATAACGTTCGGCATTAGATTAGATTTTAAAACCAATAGGTTATGTAATACATTTCTTGGATATAACTTGTGTTGCTCTTAGAGCACATTACAGAAACGCGGATCTTACAATGCTGATTGATTCCAACAAAGTTAAACACTAATCAGTCTCCTAGTTTAAGCCATCCGATAAGAGTTGATCATGAATGATAAATATTTCTCCAGTGTTGCAAAATTGAAATTTTGAAATGGTATTGAACGATAACTGAAAGAGTACTTTTTTGCATCAAATGGTGCTTTTATAAAAAAAAAAATATTTATTTATACTTAATATACGTATGGAATGGAATAGAAAAACTAACGATTTAAACCTGTTTCTCATTTACAATACAAAAACAGCTGATTCGGAACCTAACAGAACGTAAAAGGCCCGTTTAGTCAAATGTCGAAGGAACGTAACGGAATGTGTGTTTATTTTAGCATATGAAAAGCAAATTAAATACTTACCGAAATTAATTCACGGATTGGCAAGCGTTCTCATTGCTTTTCGTATTCCTAAAACAGACGCACTTTGCGTGGACATTGGGCTAACCGGGGCTAACGACTAATTCTACCTTTAGCATGATATTGGACATGTTGCTAACCCATTAATAGTTGAAAAGCGCAAACCATAAAATATTGTTACGCAAATCGAAACGACCTAATATCGTTTAACAATAAAAACGATAAACAAAAGTCACACGGTACAAATACACAATAACACTAAGAATACAATGAACGTGTTGATTATCTAAAGCTGCACACACACATATGTACGACGAACCTGGTTGCGCTTGGTACCAACAACAACATGTATGTGACAAAAAGGGATAGACAACATAAGCAAAGTACACAAACAACAATGTATTAGTAATAGAGCTTTCGAGAAGGCTAGATCACGAACCTTCCACTTCGAGAACGTTCATCATACTGGTTGTGTCGGACTATAAAAGGGCTGGACAAAGCAGACAGCAGTCAGTAGGAATTCAGTCAGCCTTGTGTGAAGTTGCGTGTGAACAAAACAAGTCGTGGTTGTAAAGTGAATAATTGTGTGAACTAGTAAAAAAATAAACAGATTATTATTGTTGTATCGTTAAGTTGTATACGGTGGCACACAAAAGTAGTGTAAAGAATAAAGAGAGTTTAACTGAAATTAATCATATTTGTTTTTACTTTGTTTGCAATGTTTTTTTTTTAAGGTAAAAACGTAACAATATGTAATAATAAAAATGTACTGAAAGCGTAGAGGGAGTACTGTAATATTTTTGAAATGGAAAAGTACTAAATTACTGCATTTTTCAACACTGTTACTAGCTCAAAAATAAGTTCAAAGCGAATTAAATAAGAAACTATTCTATTGGGTTAACTTTTCAAACTCATCTGTACACATTTATGCTGTGCTAAGCTGACATAAATTTAAATTTTTTTTGATTCACTGAAGTGTGGCCATTTCTTTGTCGTTAGCTGTGAGAGTGAAACATTTTTGTTTTTCAGTCGTATTGTGGTGATTTCACAATTTTTATGTGAAATTGATATCCGGTTAAATGGGGACGAGGCAAAACTAATGCGAAACATACAAAAACAAAAACAAAACAAAAAAGAAAGAAATTCATGCAACATTTAATACCAAACAATTTAAGAAAATCGTCATCATCATCATTCAGAATCAACGCACTCACATGCAGGCTGCTTTTTGTAACATACGAGTAAATCATTCACGAAACGAAACGAAACGAAGAATTCATAAACACAAATACAACTACACTAATACAGTGGATGAGTGTATATGTGTATGCATAGTATATCACTTTTTGTTTGATGTGCGTAAAGTGTGTCTTTCATTCTTGTTTTGCTTAAAGCATAAGTCCATATGAATGTATGTATGTGTCTGTGCGTTCGTATTATGTTTAACACACATAAATCTGTCACTTTGCCTTTTCTCTACAATAATACTGTGTATTTCTGTAGTTGTTGTTGTTGTTTTGTTTTTGCTGTATATCTTTAGTCCTTTCTTTTCATAGCATTTCCATGTTTCATGGTACTTTTCACATTTTCATATTCTGTCGTATTTGGTTTGAATGTTTGCCATATTTTATTTGTTGTTGTTGTTGTTGTTGTTGTTGTAGCTGTTTATATTTTTTTTTTTTGTTTTTCCCTGTTTCTTCTTCTGTGATATGCCTGCCTTCTTTTAAAAGACAGTATGACATTTGTTATGTTGTTGTAGTTGTTGTTGTTGTCGTTGCTGTATAAAGTAGTGTATATTGCGACACTGCGCCTGTCAATTTATAACAAAAATTATGATCCTGAAAAGTAGATTATCCTTTTGATTTATCGTCGCATCATTTCAAATGAAAAGTTGAAAGTCTGTAAATGAAATTATTTTATATGTGAATGTGGATGTGAATGTGTGAAACAGAAAGAAAGAAAACAAAATGTAACGCACATACTTTTTATATACATATATATGTGCATAAATATGTGTGCTGTTTTGTATTTATATCGTAGTACATAGCTACATACATACATGAATACCAATGTACTTTCGTCTTATTATTGAATTTTTTTTTTAAATTTTTTTTTTAAATATTCACCAAATTGATGTCGTTTCTTGTATTGTGGAAAACATCAATAAACTGATGTTGTAATTGAAAAATGTTTATTGGAAATCAATCGTAATGTTATTTAATCGAAATGTTAACTCCTTTGAATTGGATTTGTTCAACAACATCCAGTTAAGGGTGTCCAAAATTGAGTTGTGATTTTAATTTTAATAAAAAAAGACTTCTTTTGATACTAAAATTATATTCTCTTTTATTCAGTTTATTACGGGTTATCAAAAAATTAGGTCAGTCTTGCGATCCCCCATACTAACTCAGCGGACTCCCAATCTTTTACCAATCTTATCAATCATGTTTTTCAATAAACTGTTGCCAGTGGTGGATATCTGCTCAATAATGTTGGTTTAAATCTCTTGAACTGTTGTGGAATTAAGGCCGCACAATTTCGATTTCAAAAAATCCTCAAAGCATCTAAAGGATTCAAATCGCAAGATTTTAGCGATCAATTTACTCTTTCTCTACGAGAAATAACACGATTTTCAATATTTTCTGTCAAAAGATCCATTGTTTCTATTGTTGTGTGATAAGTGGCACCATTCAGTTGAAGCCACATATTCTTACTTAACTTACTTAATCGGTCATTACAACCCTTCAGTCAGGATTACGACCTAGTTTCTCACACCACTTATGTTGTGTGTGTTAATTTTATACATGAGTGGTGGGACCTACAGTTTAAAGTCGACTCCGAACGACAGATTTTTGAGAAACTTTTTTATGACAAATTTATTTACTCTCGGAGTTTCTGCCAGAAATCTGCTGAGAGGAAGTCGCCGAAAAAATGCTTTTTGTATTTTCTTTAGATGTCTGGCCTGGGATTTGAAGCCTGGCTTTTCGTTTAATAAGTCAGCACACTACCTTCTAGACTACGGCGACTGAATAGTGAGATAATGATTACAATTACGATTATTTTTGGTTAAAATAGTTAATTGATTACGATTACAAAATAATCAAAAAATAATCAGGATTTCTGGCGATTAGTTTTTATTACTTTTGATTCTTTTTAATTATTAGACTAGACTAGCCAGTAATCCTGACTGTTTTTTGATTATTTTGTAATCGTAATCAATTAGTAATTCGAACAAATTGTTCATAGAATTATATAATCATTACGATTCTTTTTAAAAACTAATGAAATTGTGGGACTGTGGCTGTACACTTTCGATTTAAAAATAAACCCCACAAAAAATGTGTCAATTGACATGAACTTGGTGGCCAAATTAATCCTCTTCTACAAGAAATAATGCGATTCTCGAAATTTTCTTTTCAAAGACTCCTTCGTTTTTCTTGCTGTGTAACAAGTGGCACCAACCAGTTGAAACCTCACATTCCGAACGTCTAAATCATAATTTTTCCGGCACAAAAAGCTTTACCTTCAGCGATTTCCATTGACCATAATCGCATTTCAATTTTTGTTTTTAAAACAATATGGTATGGTATGGAGGTATCATCGCTCCATGCCCAAACTGCGGCAATTTTGCTTGTTCCCATTGAGCTAGTAATGGGCTTTCTGACTGTAGATTATTTTGTTAAAAGAAATTCTCATTTATTTCTTGTTTTCCAGGGCTCAAGAAATGAATTGCTGACGTAATGCATGGTCAGCTGGTTTTAAATCTTCAATCAGCTGGATCTTATAAGCTTTCTCTTTGTTCAAGTGGATCTTATAAACTTTTCAATGGAGATCACGTTGCAAAATGTTGAATAATATTGTTTTAATTGTTGTGAACGATGACGAATTGATGTTTTGTGAAACTTCGTCAATAATTTTGCTCACGGCTGACCACTTCGTTGATAAATTCTGTTACTGTCTGTCACAAACAGATCCAGTTTCTTCAAATTTCTTTACCAGCTTGGTGGCACGATTTGTTGGAGCATATTCTCTATCGAATTTTGTTCTAAATGTTCTTATGTCCGTCGGTGATTCAACATTTCAACAAATTTTTTACAGCATTTCAGCCGGTATCTCAACAATAGCATATCGTTAGTATAATTCGCAAAGACGCTAAGTCCACTTTTTTCCAAAATTGAGATTTTAATGCAAAACGATAACATTATACCAAATACATGTTTTACGACAAAAAAAAAATGTCGGTATGTAGTTTAAAGATGTTGTAATTTTGTGGTTTGCAAAAACGCTAAGTCCACAAAACTACGAAAAATATTAACAGCACGTGCTAACTACACGAATATTAATTATTCTTAATTTTTGATCTAGGTCATTTAAAGAGAGCTATTTTGTAAAAATTGTAAAAAATAATTTTGTAAAAAAATTTACAAATTTTAAAAACTGAAGAAGCCGCGCAATGTTTTTTGTATCTCCTGTAAAATTTGAAAAAAGGACTTAACACATTTGCGAATGAGACTAACGATATGTAGTCTTCTCTTCCAAGGCTATAGTAATAATTGGCATTCTCTCGCACACGAGAAATTTCACGTCTTACCACTAAAAGTAGTATTGAGGCATCTAATGGATTGTTCCCAAAGTTAGGATCAATTGCTCATCAAACATGTCGCTCAATAGGTTCATGGCAACGGGTGATAACTGGCTCTTCTGTATTCAATCTTTTTTACCCCTTTTTTCCCTGTCTTTGTTTTGTTACTTTTTGTTTTGGAGAGAAATTTGGTTGAGCTCTACTTTTGATGTTGACGATATTATTGTTCTTTTAAACAAATTCAATTTAAGTCCCTTAGAAGAAAAACGCTTAGAATTTAAGAAAATAGCGTAGTTTTTTTTCTATTTTTTAGTGTTCTGAAGACAGAAATGGTTTAAGAAGTGGTAGAGATCTTAGGCAATAAAGACGGCAACAATTTCTTTTAACCCGAAAGCATTTAATGACCAACATTCAGATGATGTCTCATACTGTTGCTGTCCATAGTGTGGGCTTACCAGAAAGTTAGTTGCAGGAGAAAGGAAACAGGCATAATGGGCGGCAAGTGAAATTATTGTAATCTTTTTTATTTTTTAAGTGTAACGTTTAACAATTCTCTTTTATTTCAATTTATTTAATTTTATATTTTTTTCCTATATGAAGTTTATTTGCAGTTGCAGATTTTTATTTCATATATCATCTATAAATCACAATAATTCACACTTTCTTTTTTCACAGACAATTTTCTCATATCATCATCAGACAGTTAACTAACATAACAGTCGACACACGCGCAGAGTCTCTGGTGGGAATCGAATCCTCGACGGCAGCACTTGTGGTTAAGTTTAGCACATTAGACTAACAATTCACCAGATAACCGAAAGTATAATCTCACTTAGACCACCTTAGGTCCAAGCTGTTAACTGTGATGTCACTGTTAATTTCATTTCCTCTTGCATCTTTAATCTTGACTACGCTATTTTTCTAAGTTAAGGGAACGTATTACTACATTGTCAATTCTTAGTTTGTAGACGATGTAGATGTGAATGTAAAGAAATCGCTTGAAAGTTCGATGGTTGTGCCACATCAATATTCCGGTACTTGTATGATGTCAGCACCGCTCTTCCATTTCGATGAAAAAATCACAGCGGCCTAAAATCATCATAGACGTAACAAGTACCCTAGAAGCCAACAAACTATCAGAGAGTCCACAAATATTGCCTTTCTTAATTATCATCACCATAGCCTATATGAACGTTTGCCTGTAGGAGACATTGCAATCACGCACACCCGCATCTTTTATATCTACAGACTCCGAAAAGAAAGTTCCTACATCAGCATCGTTTAGTCAAGAAGCATACCCAATAATCTGTTTGGATTCATTTACATGATGCGTCCCACTATTTTCCTTAATCCGTCTTTCCGAAATGGATATTTTGAACTTTCTCGAACAGTTACGCACTGCATAACCATGGTGCGGAGTGATTGAGTAACGCCTTTGCAGCTTGTGTCTCGAAGATTTTAACATATTCGATCATACCAGTAGGCGTATGCTAGCGTTATAGTTAACATTGATCAAACAACCGCAGTCCCCTGGCCATATCTCTGCTGTTGACCATGGCATTACTGATTTTAATATCAAACGCTAAGGTAAGCAGTAACGGAGACGAAATTTAGCCGTGCTAACATAAACCTTGCCGCTTATACAACCTTAAAAATGTATACGAAAGTAAGCGGAAAGTAAATCAGAATGCGTCCTATGTGGCTTAAAGGCGTCCGTCCTACCATCTTGGACTGACAGCTAGTACTACCTGCCTATTTACGTGATTCCTGGATGAACTGTATTATTTTCCCTGCATGCCATTACAGCTCAATGCTTTTAATGTAAGACTGTGTTGAAAACTTTATCAAAATCGATGTCGGCAATCTCCCTTCGATTGATTACTTAATTGGACATTACTACTCTTTAGTCAGGATCTTATCACCCGTTTTGTGATTTTATCCGTTTTTATCCTGCGAAAGATTTTTGAGAAACTTTTCACGGCAATTTTATTTACTCTCAGAGTTTTTGTCACACCATTGCTGAGAGGAAGTCGTCGAAAAAAAAAATCGTTTTGTTCGAGATGTTTGACTCAGGGTTTGAACCAAGGGCTCTCGTCTAATAAACCAATACAGTGCCTACTAGACTACGGTGAATTTGTAAATTCTGAAACATAAATCTTGTATTCAAATCTGTTTTCTTTCTAAATATTCCTGGAATTTCCGTGACAACAGCAACACACCTTTCGGTGTATTTTCTTATTTACCACGATACATGTTCTGTTGTTTCGTTGTTTCAATAAATTTTACTTCACCACGATCATTTTCATTTCAACTATTTATTCCAAATTGTATTTTGTAAATCAAATGAAAGAAAGAAAAAAACATCTTTTTTACACAAAATGATCCTCGTCATACTGTGTTCAATGTCTTGTCATTTTATTAAAAAAAAAGAAGAAGAAAATGAAAGTCTCTGTAGGTTAATATTAGACTCTCTTAAGATAACATAACGATTGACTGAATTGGATGAATGCTGTCAAGTAATTTTAGTCGCTATTGTTTAATGTATGATTACGTTTTCGTTTTTAGTTGTTGGGTGCTTAACTAAAATTTAAAAACGAATTTGTGTGGGTCCTTGTGTTTTTTTCCTTCTTCTACTGTTTCTTCAAACCATAGAGATAAAGGTGTGTTTTTGAGTTTATTGTTGTTGTTGTTGTTGCTATTACTATTATATTATAAATACTAGTATCTCTGACTATGACTAGGGTTTTACCAACACCACCACCACCACTACCATCATCATGATCCCGAGGAACAACAAATCATTTGATTTGCTTTTACTCGCCAAAGACTCGTTAGAGACACAAATCAATAATTTATTGTCCGGCCTGACTATTCCAAGTGATTGAATTATGTGCGTGAGAAAATAAGACACATGTGAGCGTTATACTACGTATATACACAAAAACACATCTTAGATGAGTCAGTCAATTGTTTTAGCATTTAGTATTAAGATTAAAAGGAATTCTATTCATTAGATACACATTGAAAAACTCATAAATCAGTTACGAAAAAAATTCTTTACCATGTTAAGTCCTATCACTCAGGGGAGACTTTTTACTTCAACTCTCCTTTTAAAGCCAAGTTTTCTTATCAATTCTTTAAATTATTGATTTCGTTTAATTTATTTTGTTTTTCTTTATATTCTGGGAAATTCATAATTTCATATTTAAGTCCTCAGCAGCGAACAATATTTTCTAGTCATAAAAATTTATGATGCCCCATAAAACCAGAATATTTCTCTTCTTCTCATTTCATACAAAATATAAAAATTTTTAATCAATAAATATGAAATTTGTAACGCTTAAAATGAAATTGAAAAAATATGATATTATTGTACAATAAAAGGAGAAAAAGGAGAAGAGAAGATGAAATCAAATAAAAATGAAATAAAATCGAAAGGTTAAACTAAGCCAACCGAAAACATATTGTGTCAGGGAGTCTTAAATTGTGGTAATAATTGAAACATAAAATTATGAACTGTTTACTAAACACCACAAAGCACAAGATAGAATATGGCCTCACAATTAGCAAAAAGCAAACAAAAATGCATCATAATAAAGTTATGGATAAGTGGTAATAACTGGCAGTCATAAAGCAGTAATGACTTCCAAGCACAAAAGAGAACAATCTGGGTAATGAACAGGACCAAATAGATACGGATGGAAAATAATTGACCAACGTACTCCTTTGGAACTTCATGCTTTACAGATTTCAAAAAACCTTACGCTATCATCAGAAAGACTGTTATATATAAGGCCTTCCCTTAAGCGCTTCCCATCCTTAAATTTCAATAAAACGAAGTGTGCATCAGATATCATCGAAATTCATTTGTTTGAGAGGCCTATTGACAACACCGTAATCTACTATAGTAGGTAGTGTGTTCCCTTATTAGACGTGAAGCCACGGTTCTAACCCCATGTCAGAAATCTACAACAAAACGAAATACGAACATTTGAAAGGGAATTTGGTGAGGTTAATTATTATTTAACACAGCTGTTATCCGGACACGGTTATTTTTGTAAATATTAGTTTAAAATGGGGAAGATGACACGACAAAATTTCATTTATGATGATGCGTCGATTCATGATGCGGAACACACTTTCTTTCATTGCGAGAGATAGAGCTTAGACAGAAGGCATCTTAAGGCCAAAGTCGGCGTCTGTACTGTTGAAAACTTCTGCGATGTATTTCTGAGCAGCAAAGAAAATTGTAACAGCATGGCCAGTTACACTGAGGCCTTGCTAAAATCTGAGAAATTTGACTTGGATGACAGAATTGGAATGGATGTTTGAACACCTTCACAGATTTTGTTGCGCAATCCGGACGCGGGTATGGGGCCAAATGGTTAGACGGACTCCACTTCGAAGTAATGCCACAGTAGTTCCGGAGTGAGCACAAAGAGTCCAAAAGAGGAGGGGTAGATTTAGTGGGTGAGGGCCCCACACACTGGGGATAGTGACGACTTCGCCTATGGTGCAGTTAGGTACATTTACTCCTCCTCAGCGGAAAAAAAAAACATAGTGCCGGGATGAAGTACATCAGGAAAATCAAACAAATTTGATCGATGTTTTATTCCTATACACGTGCTACTTAAAAAACCCCACAAAGAAAGTGTAACAGGGTCAAATAAACGATTTGGATGGTTCACATCTCCTCGACGTGAGATGATCATGACCTCAAATAACGCATTTACAATATCCAAAATAGTTCTGTGGCATGTAACGCCGTCCTGTTGAAACAACATATCGTTGATGTCCGCATCATCCAATTCAGGCCATATGCATATATTGTGACCGCCGACCTATCTATAATGATCGCCTTTGGCAGTGATAGCCTGGCCAATATCGTCATGAAGTAAATATGGACTCATAACAACGCCTACCTTAAATCCACAGCAATGCATTGTACGCTTTTTGATCCTTAATGAATAGAATCTTCCTAAATTCGATAAATTTGTTTGTTCACGATTTTTCGGTAAAATTAGGATCAGTTGGCAATATAATTAATTCCAATGATCAATGAAACCTTAGTTTTATAAATATACGACCATATGGGAAGAACTACTCATACATAATGATTCGATAATTAAAGGAATCAGCTCTCGCTATATTGACTTCACATTTGGAGGGCGACTTAGTTGTGGGTCTTAATTCTCCAATCTGTTCCACTATCAATTTATCTGAAAATGGGAGAAGGCGCGATAGCGTTGCGATAGATAGGAATGTTAGGTTAGGTCTGAGTGGTAGCTCTGATTTCACAAAGCTCACTTGAGCACGCATAGCGGCCCGTTGTGATGCCACGGGTGAACGCAGTCCCTGTACTGACCAAGTTCCACCAAAATCAGGGAAGAGGAAGAAGTTGGTCAGCGCAAGGGCTGCACACATAGGGATGTTGTGTGTCACCTTCTTTCGACGATAGTTGAACCGGGGTTTCATTTCTCTTTCGTTTACCAAAAAAAAGTATAGTCCGATGGCAATTTCGGACCACAATCCCCACCAAACCATAACATTTTGGATTCTCTTCATTCCAAGTGCGGCAATTTTGCTTGTTGACGTAGCCATTGAGCTGGTAATGGGCTTTCTGGCTATAGATTATTTTTTTGAAAGAAATTTTAATTTTCTTCTTGTTTTCTCATGGCTCAAGAAACGAATTGTTGACGTAATGCGTTGTCGGCTGGTTTTAAATATTGAAACAGATGGATCTTATAAGCTTTCTCTTTGTTCAAGTGGATCTTATAAACTTTTAAATGGAGATCACGGTGATCTCGGTGAATAATGTTGTTTTAATTGTTGTGAACGATGATGAATTGATGTTTTTGAATCTTCTCTAACACAATTGCTCACAGCTACTATATTATCGGTTGGACAACCACTGCGTTTATAAATTCTGTTGCTGTCTGTCATGAACGGATCCAGTTTCTTCAAATTTCTGAACCAGCTTGCTGATATGATGAAAGAAATATTTTTTTATATTTTCGTTTTGATGTCTGACCTAGCAAAATTAAAATGATACCTCGATTTTGGACACCCTTTATTAATTATTCTATCTCTTCAAAAGCATTCCATTGTTATTCTTCTGTTTATACCCTTTGAATAAACAATAATAATAATAAATTATTCGACAGATCTTTGTAACGGAGATCTTCAAACTACGATTACTCTCTTCAAACACACCGCGTCTTCACATAAGACTGATTGAACTTCACTAACTCACTCGTCTGCCTTGCATTGCCTTTTATATGGCAGGGTAAACAGTCTGATGAATGTTCTTGAAGGCGAACGTTCACGACTTCGCCTTTTCGAAATCTCTATAAATGTAAACATCGTTGTTTACATTTATTATTGTAGTGTTGTTGATGTATTTTTGTTTTCTTGTTTACCATTTGTTCATGCTAATATTTGTTGTTATATTAAGCAGTACAATAATTTGTAAACAGGTTTGTTTACTGCATTTATTTTGTTTGTGTAGCTTTTGTTTATAATTTTACTGTTAAGCGATGTAAAAGCAAAATACCAATATCTAGATTTTTCATTTTCGTTTTGATTTGGTGGTATGCGTTAGGTAGTTAATTTCATTTGGGAACCACTGGCTTATTTTATTAACTACCATCTCTAAAACATGTCAAATGAAATCGACAAATCTTAAAAATTATGATTAATATTTTATAATTACAACAAATTAAATATGAAATAAGAGAATTAAAAAAAAAATAATAGAAATCAAATGAACATACAATCAAAGGAAACGAATATAAATGCAAACAAACGTACATACATAAAGGGGGTTTTTTATAGAGGTATAGAACTTTAAGTTGGCATTACTTTTCAAGATGGCGATCGATTTAACAGCTCTCAAGTGATTTATTCTCAGTTTGGTTTGGCAATTCATCATGAATAGACCCACGCCTGAACAACGCTTGCAAATAGTGCAATTTTATTTCGAAAATAATGGTTCTGTGCGGAAAACGTATCGCGCACTACGTCCATTTTATCGTCGACAAAATCGTCCATCAGAGCGGTTAATTCTATTAACCATGGAACGTTTCGCACCACGTTTACTCATATTGATAACTCGCATCCCCAGAGACGCTGTACGGTGCGTACAGAAGAAGCTATTGCTGCTGTAGAGCGTAGCATTGAGGAAGACCCGAATGAGTCCATCCGCCATCGAGCACAGGAATTGGATCTGTGTCCATCCACTTTATGGAAGATTTCGCGGAAGGATCTTGGTTTGCGTGCTTACAAAATCCAACTCGTGCAAGATTTGAAGCCAAACGATCATCAAGTAAGGCGTAGATTCGTCGAATGGGCCCAAAACGAGATTACCGTTGTTCCCGATTTTCATAAGCGAATTTTGTTTAGCGATGAAGCGCACTTCTGGTTGAATGGCTACGTCAACAAACAAAACTGCCGCATTTGGAGTGAAGGTAATCCTCAAGTGTATGTAGAAACACCGTTACATCCAGAAAAACTAACTGTTTGGTGCGCTTTATGGGCTGGTGGAATCATTGGTTCGTACTTTTTCAAAAACGATGGTGGCCAGAACGTTATAGTCAATGGTGATCGGTATAGAGCCATGATTACTAACTTTTTCATTCCTGAATTGAATAACCATGATGTCCAGGAGATGTGGTTTCAACAAGACGGCGCAACATGTCACACAGCTCTTGCCACAATAGATTTATTGAAAGACACGTTTGGTGACCGCCTAATTTCACGTTTTGGACCTGTGAATTGTCCTCCAAGATCTTGTGATTTAACACCGCTAGACTACTTTCTGTGGGGCTATGTAAAGTCATTGGTCTATGCGGTAAAGCCACAAACGCTTGACCATTTGGAAGACAACATTCGCCGTATTATTGCCGATATACGGCCACAAATTTTGGAAAAAGTCATCGAAAATTGGACGTCCAGATTGGACTAAATCCGCGCCAGCCGTGGCGGTCATATGCCAGAAATCATATTTAAAATGTAATGCCACAAGATTATCTTTCGGATAAATAAAATTCATGTCAATTGAATAATCCATCGTTGTTTTATTGCAACTTAAAGTTCTATACCTTTGTAAAAAACACCCTTTACATATGTAGACGAAATGAAGAAAATCTTGAATCTTGAATGTGCATTAAGTAGACACCATAAATTTAATAATTGAGATTGACATTTAACGAACTTGTAAAATGAATAGAGAATGAAAAGTATAAAACAATACAAAAACATACATACATATAATAGGAGGGTAATAAAAAAAATTGGAAAAATAGGAAAAAAAATATTATTTAATATTTTGAACAACAACAATAACAACAACAACAGAGAAAAATATCATTCATATAGGCATACATAAATCTATCATAAGAGTTGATTTCTTTCTTTTTTTTTTTTTTTGGTTTCATAATGAAATAAAACAAAAGGTCTGCTGCTGCTGCTTACAATATTAGCAGGGCTTCAGGGCTGTGTAAAGTGCCAGGAAATAGGCCTCATAAAATTAAAGAACGAAAAAACAACGCTCTCTAAATTAGAAATCAATTTTAAAAGAAATAAAGAACAACAACAACAACAACAACGAAAATTATTGGTTTGTTAAGAGTTCATAACGAATATGCGTATGCATAAGCATGCATTCATTGGAAAAGATAAAAGGAAAGGAAAAAAGGCCATATTTTAACCAATTGATGATCATAAATTTGATAAATTTCAGAAACAAAAACAACAAAAAAATATTCATTGTTTGTTTGGTAGGATGGATGCTCTCTCCCTCTCTCTCTCTCCCAGACATCGTAAAAATTTTTCAACAGTTTTTCATTAAAAATCAAGAAAATAGAAAAATTTTGTTATGGATTGTTAAGTTTTGGGTGCATTTTTGCTTCATTCTTCTCTCCGTGCTGTCTCTCTGTCTGTCGCTCTCTGCGGTGTCTGTTCTGCTGCTTATGAAAATCTTAAATGTTGTAAATCATCATAATTTTCCATATTTTCCATATGGCAGGAATAAATAAGTATTACGCAGTTGTAATTTAGAGAAAAACAGGCACTACGAGTTAAGACACGACACAAAGTGAAACGGGAAGGGCAAGAGAAAGATGAGCTAAAAGCTAAAGTATCCCACAGATTCTGCATCTGCTTAAATTTTATTTTCTTCAATTAGTTGGTTGGCTGGCTGATGGTAGTCGTAGTCATGCTAAATTAAAAACAAACAAAAAAAAATTTTTTTTTCAGTCAAAAAAAAAAAATTTCCATCTTTTTTGACTGTTGATGTAATTTATGTTTGCATTTGTATCTTGCTGTGTTGTATCTAATATTTTGTATCTTTAATAGTCATAAACAGTCAATTGTAGTTGTAGTTGTCACTGGCATTACCATCACCATGACACTATAATCGTCATCATCATCAAGCGAAAGTGCAGTTTAATACACACAAACAAACGAAACAAATTGAGTTTTTACTTTCTTCTTAAAGAAATAATTTAAAAGCCATGTTATACACTGAAAAAAAAACATTTTCCAACACTACCTCTCTCAATTCTCTCTGCGAAAGAAAAAGAGCCTCAAACTGCGAATAGTTTTCTTTCAGTATTTCTTATCACATTTTCAGTTTATGTACCCGTAAACTTACAATAAATACCAACTCGAAAGACGTATTAGGCGTTTGCTTTAACCAGACATCAATAAAAATTTACCATCATTTAAGCGCAACCATCATATTTATGACTTTGACTCGTCTGAACATTAACTGAGGATTTCTTAACTGCCTGGCCATGACTTTCTCGTTGTCACAATTTCTCTGCCATAAAGACTGCGGGGTGTAAGTTATTGTTACTAAAACGTCATTTAGTCATTGTCACTAAACGTTTACAGTATCTTTAGGTATTTATTTTTAGAGATACTCTGCTGTTAGGTAATATTTTCATTTTCAATAATAACTCAGGCACTTTCAATCTTTTGAACGGAAAAAAAAATATGAAAGTGAATGAAAATACATTCTACCTGCTAGTTAGAAAATTAGAAACCTTATGTCAACTTGAATTAGAATCTTAAAAAAAATGTTCATAAATTAATGGAAATAAAGTTGGTATTAGATTTGTAATGAATAAATTAAGGATTTACACAAACACATAAAAGACTTCGCAGAAATTCCTTCTAGCCATAATGGCTAAATGTATGAGATAACATTTTCATATCCTTAAATTTACCCATATACAGCAGAGATCAGCAATGAGTGTTCAATAAGATGAGTATAATCGAATCATATTCATAATTTCTGATACATATACGCATTCATACTGATTTTAATATCAAAGTTTGAAGTATTCATCGTATTCATACTTAACAACACGTATGATGTTATTGATTCCGACACTCCATAACTCAACATATACACGAAGCACAAAATAAGTATGAGTCGCGTACGAACACTAAAATACTTAAAAGAAGATTGTGTGTTTGCTCTTCTTGCTGCTCTGTCTGTTTTGCTTATGTGTCTGTGTTCATTATTATAAATATTTTTCTAAAGTCATGAATCTAAATGAGTAGGCTTATGAACCAAACATATTTCGAATGGTATGAGTTTGATATCAACGTTGTACGCATACTTAATGCAACATGTACTTATAAATCAACGTTGTAGTGAGTACGAAAATTCAAAATTTCATGAGTGCTTATGAGTAGTGAAAAAACGATTCATTGCTGATATCTGATATACAGTATTCCCCGTATATAAGCACTTTCAAATATGCTTGCATAACAGTGCTTGTAAGCGTGGAATTCTTATATCGAATTTCCGCACCTGAGAGCAAATAGCCGCGTGTCATTGAAGCTAATAGAATTCTATTTGTCTTATTGACAGCACTGGCTTCGCATTCGTTGGAATGTCGGCTGGTCGGAAAGAGTTTTAATCATCTTCAACAGCTTGGTGCGGTTCAGAAAGTTGTAATTTGCTGGGACCCCCGTATCACTCCGGGATCACTGCGCAGAAATTGCGGAAGGAAATGGATTTGCAGTAGACTTTATAGACGTAGTCAAGAGTCCTATTGCAGTATTAAGTAGGCAGAGAATCAGGTCTTTGTTTCGCCCGAGACCTGCACCAGGTCAGATTAGTAGAAGAATATCTTTACTAATTACGAAAAAGGAACATCGATGGATGGCAAGTTTTCTATCAGTAATAAATTATCTGCGACTGTGTTGACTCAGTTGGTTATGTCTTCTGGATGGGGCGTACCCTCCCTCTGCCTCAAGGAGATTGAAACGATAAGGAACATTCGATGGCATTGCATTACGCTGTACATGTTTTTACTACTTCTTCCAATGAATGTTTCGTATGACAATAACGGTGAATATCTGCTTCCAGTGGCTCAAGAAATCCAGAAATGCATAATCGCTTGAACGAGAAAGCTAGACACCGGCATCAATTTTGAAAAGAACGTGATCGCAAAGCGGGTGCAAATAAACTAAAGTTTTTTAAATAAATTCAGTTTATGAAGTAGAATTTTTCGCGTAGTCTAGTAGGTGTCGGCTTCTTAATCGTGAGGCCATGGTCAAACGTCTCCAATACACTGAAATCCAAAAAAATATTTCTTCATACTCTCAGTCGCCGTAGTCTAGTAGGTAGTGTGTTGGCTTATTAGACGTAAAGCCAGGGATCGAGCCCCAGGCCAAACATCAAAACAAAATACAAAAAGTATTTTCTTCGGCGACTTCCTCTCAGCAGATTTCTGGCAAAAACTCTGAGACTAAATAAAATTGCCATCAAAAGTCAAAAATCTGTCATTTGGAGTCGACTTTAAACTGTAGGTCCCACCACTCATGTATAAAATTAGCACACTCAACATATGCGATGTGAGAAGCTAGGTAGTAACCTTGACTAAACTGTTGTAATGATCAATTATGTATGTATTTATCATCCCCATTTGTAGGGCGATTAAGAAGTGGTAAACCCTGCATCATATACTGTACGACATTCCGGTTCTGAGGATCTGAGTTAAATATAAGAGCATTTCATGCCTTGACCTTGCAGTACTTATGAGCAAGCATTTCCATTCAACATACCATAGTTGTGGGACCTTTTAATGTGAAATCATTAATACGTTTAATAAGTCATTTTAAACATATTCTCCGCCTTGAATGTTATTTTCAATTCACACTGAGAAGTTATCATGGAAAATGTGACAAAATATGGATTTTTTTTTCGTAAAATTTATGAACTTCTTTTACTCAAATATGATTACATATTGAGAAAAGGAACTGACAACCCATTGTGTTGTCAACTGAAACGAATTACTTTTTCTTGATTTTCTTTTTTAATAAACATTTCTGCTGCTCTCATACTGTATTACAGTGTCCAAAATGATGAACCCAGCACTCTGATACGTAAACTGACTGTAGCTGTGTATGTATGGTATATGAGTGTGTATGGATAAATAAATAAAAATTCATATCTTGGTATTGTATCTTAAATATTTTATACCAATGAAATACAAAAAAAACAACAAAATGTTTGAAATAAAAGGAAAACCCCGAAAGGAAAACAAAAAAAAAAATACGAAAATACGAAAATAAAAGAAAGAAACATATTTTGTCCGTCTGCTGCTTGTAAATCACTCAAATTTTGACATTTTTGTTTTAAATTGCGTGACATTGTTTTATTAGGTGTGTGTGATGTATGTCTGCCTGTACATTTTGTATACATATACATACATATGGATTGTTTTTGTTGTAGACCATATTGTTATAATCGAGTTTCTAACAAAAATAGCTGAAGTTGGCATTTTTTTTGATTTTGTATTAAGACTCCTCCCTGCTTTAGTGATTAATAAAAATAAAATTTTTGAAAATCCATGGATGGCATGAATCAATGAATGCTTGCTTGCTCGGATGGATGGATTTTCTATAACAAAAAGAAAACAACCAACAAAAACAACAAAAACAACAAAAAAAACCAATAAATTTGATAATTTTGGCTTGTTTTGTTGTTGTAGTTTTCAATGTCTTTCAGCCGCCGCCATAATATTCCTTTCTCTATGCCTGTGCAGTGTATGTTTGTTTGTTCGTTGTTCGTTGTTCATATCAAACCATCAAACCATTTCTAGTTCGCTGTTATTATCTTCGTCAACGATGTCTTATTCAAACACATCATCAACGAAAGGAAGGCTCCAATATTTTACTTTTTTTTATTTCATTTGTATTACGTTTGATTTTTATAACCTAAAATAGGTGGATTTTATTGTCAAATGATCCAAGTTGAGTTGATTAGTTGAGCGCATGGTCTCTCCTTTCTCTTCATTTATAAAAATATTTCCTTTTTTCTTTCATTTCGAATTAAATTTTTGAAGAAAAAAAGGGTTTTTCATTTTACTTCACCCTTTGTTGGATGACATGATTTATATTCAAATTTTTCTTCCACTTCTTCTTCTTTTTGTGTGTCATTTTTAAAATAACAGCCACATTTATTGTATTGACTGTTGGTGTCATATGCTTTCCAAAAATTTTTCGTAGCAGGTTAGGTTAAGAAAGTATTTTTGTTGGGTGTAACTTCAATACAAAGATTTTTAAGGTTCATTTAATTTTGAACTAATTTGTATACATATATGTATATGAACAAACAAAACTTTTTTTTAATATTTTTGATTAATGTAGACTAGATTAGGTACAATTAAATGGCTAACCAATATTTGTGATAATCTTAAGGAGCCACCATTATGATCTCCTATTATTGTGTTTGTCGACCTCCACAGAAGCAAATCACAAATTTGTGTTCAACTGCTCACCAATCTTGAAGACCATAAACAAATACAATGTATACGCATTGCAATATCTCCATATAGAATGTAATACGAAGACTCATCTTCCTTGTCACAAAGGAAATGCTGAAAAAAAGCTCCACTGGCCAGTTTAACTCTACTGCTTCTATTAAACCTCTGAATTTTTTGTAGGAATCAAATCGATATTGAGGCTCACAGAAACTGGCGGATTATTACATAAGCACTGTTGAGTCGGAACTATATACATATATAACTGCATAAGAGGAACAAAATGAAATGGATCAATGAAATGGAGCAATGCCTTCAAAGAAGTAATACCTACTTTCCCTTTTATCCCAATAGGACCACACAATTTATATAACTTGCATTCCTTCCTCATCAAGGAAGCCCCTACAAATGTCATTTTTGGTAGCTCAACATGAACAAACAGCAACCAATAACAGCACTGACAAGTGCAATATTAAGCATCCTAAAATTTGACAAAAAAACAGCCCTCTTTCAATTTGGGAGCACTTATCAATCATATTTTACATTTCCGTCACTTCTAGAACTTTCATCGACCATTTTGCGGAATTATGCGGAGTTCTTATTAAGTTAAGACAGACTAGATTTTAAATTTATTTAGGCTGGAGAGATAGGATTATCTTATCTAGCTTACGTTCTCGAATAAACAATCGACAGAACGATTATACCCCCGGTAATAAAAATCGAATGTGTACTATTAAAATTCCATTCAAAATTCAAAAATTTCAAAATTCAACATTTTTTGCGACAATTAAAATGCGTAAAGCATCTTAAATGTTCCCCTATCATCAGCCACGTATTTTCCATCAGATCCTTAAGTGGACAATGTCCCTTTTCTCCTTTTAAAATTCTACTAGAATTTGAATATTCTGTGAAAAGCATATCACGTGGTACAGGCATACGTTAAGAATTTTTGTAGTGCCGACTCCATTTTGAGATAAGCAGTTACTGCTCCCAGGATGACAAAATTGATGTAGTCGTCTAGAAGGAACATTCGCTGTGAAAATGCGTGGGTGTAGTCGAGAGTCCAGTAAGAAGTGGGTTGGCTTATTAAACGTGAGGCCACGTTTCAAACCACAGGTTAAACATCTCCAACTGAACGAAATATGAAAAAAAATTTCTGCGGTGACTGCCTCTCAGCAGATTTCTACCAAAAATTCTGAGAGCAAATGAAATTGCCATGAAAGTCGACTTTAAACTGTAGGTGATGCTGCTTATGGATAAAATCAACACACAACATAAGTGGTGTGAGAAGCTAGGTCGTAATCCTGACGGAAGGGTTGTAATGACCAGTTATGTATGTAAATATTAGAAGTTTTTCTTTTAAGAAGAGCTATTTGTTATCAATATGTTATTCTTATTGATTTTCGTACAATGCTGTTTTCTGATTGGAGTTAAAGACACTTAATTTTTAAATTCGAAAAGTTTATAAGTTCCACAACAGCTGTGATAAAAAATCGACCAGTGCTGTGCCAGGTTTAATTTACATTATCGTAACTTGGCCAAGGTTTTATTCTGTTATATGCACTTCGCCAATTTCTCAAATTTGCGATTTCCTTCAGATACATTATAGAAACATTTTATCGTGGGAGCCTTATAACTCATAAACTCAATGCACTAGAAATTTAATGTGTGTAACGGCATCCATATCACCGTAGCGATCGTCACCTATACAGCCACAGAGCCATAAAATTTGTAAAATATTTTCTATCGAGAGTTGCAACATCGGCTCATTGAGTACCCATGCCATATGACAGCTTTCTTGTAATTTCGTCCCTATATAGGCATACTTGATTATAAACTACTTGCTGAGACGGAGGTGACTGCGTTAAGAGAGACAAGTTCTTCGGTTATCTGCATGTAGAACTCTCTTCCAGCAGAAGTTTTGCCTATCACTTATATACAAGATTCAAATCCAATATCCATAAACACTGCTCCCTCATTTCTCCTACCATAACCTATTTCCCTATTTACAAGCCAAATAACTACATATGTAGGGATCAACTTCTGAACGAAGAAGAACTTGTAGAACCTTCACATTATGCTCCAGTCTCATTCATTTCGTGTTTGTTGGAACCAACAACCTACTTCTTTCTTCGGTTACCCGCTAACATCGGTTTTAGGTCTATGAAATTATATCTCATGTAAAAGTAGTATACCTTTAATATCAGTAATATACGAGTAAAGTCTTATCAATTATAAACGAGTCAGGGTTAAGACCTTTGCTTTTCGCATCACCCATATTGTGTAAATTAATTTCTATCCATGAGTAGTGGGACTTACAGTTTAATGCCGATTTCAAGCGACAGATTTGAGAAGACTGTTGATAGAGGGCCTCCGAACAATAGGTTTTCTTCCAAATTTCTTTTGTTTAAAATGGCACACCGGAATTTTAGCTAGGAACTCTGACCCAGTGAACCAGTTGGTATTAAAAAAGGTAGTATTATTTATTTTCGCGAAGATGTGCCTTAGTAGTGCACCCATATAATATATTTTACTCCCCTGAAACTTCATGAAAAAGTGTACCCTAAGTCTATAGTGCCGGTTACCAGTAACAAGTTATTTCTGTATATTATAATGCAACATACAAATCTCCTCCTATTGTAATTTATCAACAAAAGTTTTAATTGCCTCAAACCTACTTAGTTTGCAAACAGTTTTTACCTCTCTTTATCTCTCCTTATAAACGAAAGTTGAATATTCAAACATCAGATTGCCCTCCTTAGATCTTGGTTTTGATCCCAATAAAGTCATGAAAACTTTCCGCTCCTGACTGTCGGACTGTATTGCTACGTCATATTTTACACCTCCTATCAAAGTTAAATTATGCACACCTTTCGTTGATATAGACTTCGGCTTAGAAGGTTCCTGCAAATTAGCCCGCAGACTCGAAATATTTTTTACAAACCAAAAATAGGCCCTCTTTTAAAACAGTATGCAGCGTCCAGATTACTCCAATCACTGTTGTTATTAAATCTCGCTCAAAAATTCTGTTCATCTACTACTAGTCCTGTACAGGGGACAGTTAAGGAAGGAGCTGTCAGCCAATAGATTATTTAAGTCAGGAAGTTGTCTGATGAATTTCATGTTAGGTTTGCCTTCCATCAACCTAAACATAAGACTGTGGTTAGTCTGATAAGCTACTATTAAATTCAACAGCGTTTCCAGCGCCGCTATAGGAGAGATTCTCATTGCCTCTTTTATATTAGCAACCGGCAGTCTCTGTCTCTTGTTTTCAGATTTCTTCTGGCCTTCCCATACTTAGAGATCAGCAATGAGTATTAAAAAGATGAGTAGAATCGAATCATACTCATAATTTGTGCGTATAAGTACGCATTCATACTTATTTTAATATCATTGAACCTCTACTTATATTCAAAGTTTGAAGTACTCATCATACAGGCATACTTAACAACACGTATGAAGTTATTGATTTCGACTCTCCATAACTCAACATATACACGAATCACGAAATAAGTATGAATCGCGTTCGAACACTAAAATACTTACTAGAAGGTTGCGTGTTTGCTCTGCTTGCTGCTCTGTCTTTTTTGCTTATGTTTCTATTTTCTTTTTTTGTAAATGTAACAACAACTAAGCCTGTAAATTTTGAGTCACTCGAATCTAAATGAGTAGGCTTATGAATCAAACATATTTCGAATGCTATGAGTTTGATGTTAACGTTATATGCAGACGAATTGCAACCTCTACTTATAAATCAACGTTGTTGTGGGTACGAATGAATCAAAGTAGTTAAATTTCTATATGGCTGACTCACTTTGATGAGTGCTTCAGGGTAGCGAAAAAACGATTCATTGCTGATCTCTGGTGCAGAGCAAGAAAGCTGTGCCGGACTTTGCTGTAAAGCTTAACTAAGTCGGTGTTATTTGAAATTATTTTACAACAGTTACTGGGTGCTGTTCCTGTTGCTTTTATTGGCTCAAATGCTTAAACATTGTCAGATTCTAAATGTTCTTCTTTTGTTTTGTTTTGAGGACAATGTTTGTCTCTTCCATAGCTTGGGTAATGAAACGTTCGGACTATTTTTTCTGTTTTCCGTACGAACAATAAAATACTCACTAGAAAGTTGTGTGTTCGGTCTGCTTACTGCTCTGTCCATTTAACTTATGTGTCTTTTATAAGTATTTTTCTAAAGTTATGAATATAAATGAGTTATAAGCCTACTCAGTATATGTGTTCCTTTCACTACTCTAGGGAGCATAGGGCCGCCTAATTTCCTAGTTCAATTTTATTTGATGACTTCTTCACCAGTCCTCATCAAACTAAACTGATTGCAATCAAGAAATGTGTACTACTTGCCTGCCGGTAAACGTCAAGGCTTATGAATCAAACATATTTCGAATGGTATGAGTTTGATGTCAATGTTGTACGCATACTCATTGCAACCTGTACTTATAAATCAACGTTGTAGTGAGTACGAATGAATCAGCGAACATAGTGAAATTTCAATATTGTTTGCTCACTTATATTCAAAATTTCATTAGTGGTTATGAGTAGCGAAAAACGATTCATTGCTGATCTCTGATCGGTACTCAACATTGTAAAAGATCTGCTGTTTCATCATTTCGATTAATTGCTGATCTCTGGTATACCATCCAGGCATAATTTTTAGTTTGCATCGTCAGGTTATCGCTGCATGCCTCCTGCATAAATGTCATGATGACATACCTTGCCTTTCCTGAGGTATTCTTTATATGAGCCCCCCATGTCATTTTATCGTCCTGTGTTATTTTATTTATTTTACCTCCATTTTTTGTGATATGATCTCACCCTGGAGATGAATATTCTTGAATTCAGAAATTTTTCTTCTTCTTGTAAATGGTACCATTGTCATTAGGCCCACTGTCGAGCATCAACAGTACTAAATAGTTAAGGAATATACCCAATCAGATGTTGCTAAAGCTTGCTTCGTACAAGTATTATTGAGTCTGTGTAAAATGCCTTTGTGATGTATCCTCAAAGTTTACTTAGTATTGTGTTTGTGGATCTGTTAAGCATCCATGAATACAAACTGCAACTGAATTCTTCTTATTTTTATTTTCATTCTTATTGCTGTTGCATAAGAGTTTAACAAAATATTCAGTCATTTGTCTAGTAAAGTTCAGTTAAGATAGATTTCCTGGTTTCTACTGAAATGAATAAAGAAATCCAAGCTAAACAGTAAATCAACTGGCCAACGGTAGTAAATCTTTGGCACCAAACAAAAGATCACATGAATGGCTGGCTACACATCAAAATAATCTTGAAATATTGATCTCAGAGAACAAAATAAAAAAATAATTTTATAAAACGACAAAAATATTTCACTGGCTCTGTGACAGTGTCACTGAGACAACAACAAAAGAAACTTAACAGAGAGGAGGTAAAAATTCTAAATGAAAAGCAAAAAAACGATAAGAAAAATAGATGAAGTGAATAAAATAAAATCTTTAGAATAGAAATACAAGTGACATGTTAATTTTTACAGGCACTGTAACAGACGCACTATCACAATAACAACAGGTTGTTTAGAACAAACAACTACCGGTCTAAAGATACAGATACAAAGATAATGAATACAAATATTTGTTGTATTTGAATACAAACAAAACATATGATGATGAAGAAATTAAATGTAAAGAACGAAAAAAGAATAAGAATAAGAGGCAAACTATGGTGGCTGGGTATACAAGATAATAATAAAATGGCTATAATGGATGCTCATTTAATGCCACAATAGAAACGTATTATTCACGAGCATAAGACGTTGAAAAAAAGAAACCAAAAAGATACGTAAAGATTTTGATAAATCACAAGACAAATACGAAACTGTCAAAAGTTTGTAATTACAATATTAAATAGACAGACAACAGAGAGATAGAGAGAGAGCGAAAGACAGAGACTGCAGACTGCAGACTGCAATATAATGTGTGCCACGCTAAACAATTGGGGTTGGCATTTGCACTTCTCTTTACGGTTGAAAAGAGATGTCTATACTACTACTACCAGTAAGTTACGTATAGAAAAACTAGAATTTAGTATGATGATGAGAAGGAGAATGATCATAATAATGAGCCTCGAGATCATGTGGCTGATAAAAATGAAGGAACAATTACACAATTAATCAAATGTCTTCTTCCAACACTGCCTTACCCATATGCATGGTATGCTCACTGCATCCTTTTTAGGCACACAAGTAAGTTGTTCAACATATGGACGCATGGATGATTGAGTCTTTTACTGCACACGTACATGGTATACGTTTAACTACCAAATGATTATAGAATTTTCGTTTATAAAAACTAAAAATAATTGAAATGTCAAGAAAGATTCCTCAGAAAATGATGGCGGTTGCATCAGGTACCTTTACACTCTTCCACTCTGCTCGTACATACATACATATTTGTGTAGGAGTTTCTCCACTTCAAGGGAAAGGCAAAGAATTTTTTTTTTTAATTTCCAGTTAAGATTAATTACTTCGTAAAATAACTAATTAAACTATAAAGTCTCAAGATTGTAGAGAGGAATAGAACAAATCCCAACATCTACAAGTGGTTACATACCAAAAAAAAAAAATAAAAAAAGAAGGGAAGGGAAGAGAAGGGAACTAAGGGTTAACGAGCATTATAAATTGTTCAAATTTATCAAAATATTTCTATTTTAGAGATCCATTTTCAAAGCAGATACAAGTGGTTGCCGTTTTCTAAACAGTTTTAAAGAGCATTTCTGTGCGTTATAAACAACGCCAGTGAGAACCATACAGTAAGGACTAGACATCAAAATTATTTCTTTTTTAATTCGTTAATAATGAAAAACATCTTCATAAATAATTGTTGTCAAGCAACTTCTCCTTCTTCTTCTTCTTTGTTTTTGCTTTGTTTAGTTTAATTAGTCAAATTTTTCCAGTGAAGCAGGTGTTTGATATGCCGTATCACAATCTAGAATAATGGGGTTGCCAAATTCCTTTACCTAAAAATAATGCATACATACATACATACATACATAATTAAACATTACAACCCTTTAGTCAAGATTACGGTCTAGCTTCTCACACCACTCATGTTGTGTGTGTTAAGTTTATACATGTATACAGTTTGAAGTCGACTCCGAACCACAGATTTTTGAGAAGTTTTTCATGGCAATTTTATTTACTCTCAGAGTTTTTGCCAGAAATATGCTGAGAGGCAGTCGCCGAAGAAATATTTTTTCGTTTCATTTTGATGTCTGACCTTGGATTTGAAGTCTGGCTCTACGTCTAATAAGCCAACACACTACCTACTAGCCTACGGTGACTTCACCTAAAAACAATACCCTCTGTCAGTTATTTACATAAAACACAGAGACTAGCATACGTTGGCATAACCGCTAAATAATGTTCGAATCGACCGCTCTAGAGGCTCTGTTCGATTTAATTCATTTGCATACAACTCTCTTTCCGTTTCTTTTTTCGTGAACGTTGTCAAAATGAAAGCTAAGGGACAGTTGAAGGAATACCATGGTTATCGGCCGTAAAGTGCCCACCGAGAAGGAACCTCAAACTCCTCTCTACAAGATGAGAATCTTTGCCGCCGAAAACATTGTTGCCAAATGCCGTTTCTGTTATTTCTTGCGTCAATTTCAGAAATTCCAGAAAACCACCGGTGAAATCGTCTCCGTCAAACAGGTGTACGAAACCTCACCCATCACCATTAAGAACTTCGGTATCTGGTTGCGTTACGATTCCCGTTCCGGTACCCACAACATGTACCGTGAATACCGTGACTTGACTGTTGGCGGTGCTGTCACACAATGTCACCGTGATATGGGTGCTCGTCATCGTGATCGTGCCCACTCTATCCAAATCATCAAGGTTGAAGCTATTCCCGCTAGCAAAACCCGTCGTACCCACGACAAACAATTCCCCGACTCCAAGATCAAGTTCCCCTTGGTACAACGTGTCCATAACAAGGGCAACAGGAAATTGTTCTCCTACAGAAAACAAAGAACCTACTTCTTGTAAATTACTTTGTTTTTGTAGTTTTATGGATGTTTTATGGGTTTTACTACAATTTCTTCGTTTTTTCTAATCTATTGTAAGACTTTGTAAGCTGAATTAAAAACAAAGCGTGAAACACATCTTATAGTGCTTTTGTTTTGGAAAAATAAATATGATAGTGTAATTGCATATGTAGTTGACGTAGTCTAGTAGGTAGCATGTTGGCTTATTAGACGTGAGGCCATGGTTCAAACCTCAGGTCAGCCGTCTCCAACGCAACCAAATATGAAAAAATATTTCATTGGCCTCTGCAGATTTTTGGCTAAAACTCGAGAGTGCCTAAAATTGCCATGAAAAAGTTTCTCAAAAATATGTCGTCTTTAAACTGTAGGTAACGCCACTCGTATATAAAATTAACACACACAACATAAGTGGTGAGAGAAGCTAGGTTCTAAACCTGACTGAAGGCCAATTATGTATGTATGCATATGATAGTGAAGAACAGATCCTTGAAAACTATGGTAATGGACGACCGATCAAGACTCGTTAAAGGGCATTGTAATTTACAAAATCGAGTTCCAGACAACACCCTCCTTACCTTTCCCATGATAACATAATAACAACACTAAGCAACAAAAGTGAGAGAAATTGGAATATAGAAGAGAGAAGAGGTGTTCTATAACATTGTGAAATACTCGGACCCCGTGAATTTCGTCAGTAATATGTATTTGTCAGACAGACAAACATCTGAGCACTTAACTCTTACGGCATAGCTGTTTGAGTAAGCTAAAACAGCTAGGGAGGTACAATAGGGTTAACTTTTGCTGATTTCATGTGGTAATTTTAGGAAATAATACAAAAAATCAGCTCATCAGAAGGTGGAATCCAACACCACAAACGGGCCACATTTTTGTAGAGTGAGAAGATTATTATGAAAAGGTATACTCAGCGAAAGGGAAGATAGAGAGAGGCGAAGACTTTCCTCAAGTTACAGGGGTTCGAAACCCTGTAGCTGGGTACAATGAGCATATATTTGAGTCTTGCATTCTGGAGTTGAGGAATCATAGTAATTAGCCTTCTAACCGACTATTGAGGAACAAAAGAATATATTTTCCATGTCGAATCCCCGGAACACATACTTGAAACGTCTTCATTGTTAATGCATTTCAGAAGGCATCTGGGTACTTATTAACCATATAGTACGAATAAAGTTAGGCTTACTGACACAGAACAACATCCATAGCTACGTCAAGGCAACTGAATTAGGTACATATAAATTGAGAGAAGTACATTAGATTTTTTAGTTACTGTACTTTGGTTCCACTACACACCAACAGCTGCCTGCAGTTAAAAATATTAACTTATTCGGAAAAAGGTTGGCAACACAGAAAAAATATACCTTAGTTCTAATATGTTCCGTTATAAAGTCAATAAAGGCAAATGATGATGCAGAAATAAGCGTAAATAGGAACAAAACAAAGCGTAGGCATCAGTTAGACGATTACAATAAATAACGCAAACCTCACAAATATCCAGACGAATCAAATTCAGAATGCCCAAGACTTATATTTGTAAAGTCTTCTCTACTGGGTCCTCTACTAGAGACTTCCGAAATTTGATAGTAGATAACCGCCGTTTTTTTAAAGCTAAGCCAAATTAGTTGCCACTTATTCAATCTATTTTTCCAAATCACAATGGATGGATATAGAATTCAATAACAAATGCAAATAAAAACTTTGTTTGATCAAACTGGGTGTTCTGTTTGGGCAACGTACGGAGCTATATAACGATTATACAATCGCCTTAAACGTCCTATCGAGAGGACTATTCGCAATATGGTATATAAATCCAAGTCCAATGGTTCAGTCAACGATCGACCATCATCTATACGTCGATTAAATGTCAGACTTCTCGAAAACATCGATTCCAACTTGGTGAATTTTGCATTGTTCAAAATGCATGCGGCCCATTAACTGAAGGTAAACGACGATAGATAGACAACGACGTGTATTGTATAGGGTCTGGAGTAGTTAACAACTGACCACAATTTTTATGTAGAAAAAAATCATCTTCGCAATCACACCCATTTCTAAATGAATGCTTACGTGAACATACAAAATTGACGAATTTGACATGAGTTCCAAAAGCATCAAACGATAAAGTCACTGATTGGTGTAGATTTCGGTCCAATGAGAACAACATTGGCCAGGGTATCACTGTCAACGGCAAGCACTATAGATCGATGACTATCAATTTCTTTTACACAACCAGGTGCCATGTCGTTTGAGTGAATCAACTACACTGTCTGTCTGATGTAATGATTTTGGATTGCTGGCGTTCTCGGTCTATATTTCTTTCACTACGACGTTGTTGAGGTCATCACTGTCAATGGCGAGCTCTATGGGTCGATGATTACCATTAGCTCTGCATTGACTGATTTGAACACCAATGACATATGGTTTCAACAGGACAGCGCTACGCTTCACACAGTTTATGTCCCATTTTGATATGAAGTGAGATTGTGCGATTTGACCACGTTAGAGTTTTTCTAACGTGATTTTCTTTAAACGCAGGCGCATGCGAATAAGCTACAGGCAACATAACGCATGCCACTCAAATTTAGCCTGATTTATACGCCAGAGTCATGGAAAATTGGACACTTCGAATGTGCTCCAGCCAGGGAAGCCGTAGTGAACATTTTGAATGGTGTTGTATTCCACACATGAAGTGGTCTAGTATATATTGTGTTAGCTTATTACACGTAAGGCCACGGTTCAAACCCCAGGTCAGACATCTCCAATAAAACGAATTATGAGAAAATATTTCTTCGGCGACTGCCTCTCAGCAAAAACTGTGAGAGTAAATAAAATTGTTTTGAAAAATTTTTAAAAAAGAAATATGTCGTTCGGAATCGACTTTAAACTGTAGATTCCACCACTCATTAACAAACAACACACAAGTGATGTGAAAATCTAAGTGGTAATCCTGACTGAAGGATTTAATGACCAATTATGTATGTATGCATGTAACGTACTACCTCTTGCTCTAAAAGCGATACAAATCATGCCGTTGCACTACCGTACTAATACGAGTCCCGCTCTCAAGTGTCAAACGGTCACAATGTGGTTAGTTTTACTTTATCTTTGTAAATTATTATTAAAGCTTGTATTCGCTTTAAAAAAATCTTCGCCAACATTGAGTGACATTTCAACTGCCCAAGATTTCTTCCATTTTTGCGTTGATTCACAAAAGAGCTGCTGAAATAATCCCATCATCTCCAGCACATTGCAGAAGAAAAGAAGAAAAAATATTCAACACAAGTGCTGTGCTGTTTGAGCAAGAAATACGAAATCCTTTTATGTCAATCTGAAAAATCCATTTTGATTGGTTGTTTCAACTGGAATTCATACATAGTCAGGCACAAACACACACAAAGATCACTTAGGTTTTGCTGTATGCAGCAGAAACGAAAGCCATAAGATTCATGTCTTCTGAATAGCATTGTATGAACTCTATAATGTTGTTGTTGTTGTTGCCACAATAACATAGCAGACGAAAGAAGAAAAACTGAAAACAATTCCATCAACTGACATCTTGATGGGAGACATGACTTGACAGCTCAATGAAGATGCAACAACAGCTACAGCCACACTAACAGCAGCAATAACGACAACAGCCTTCCTCTTGATTTCTTATATAGCCCGGGCATAAATGTTATGCCCGTATGAGTGTAACTGAGTGTACGAAAGAGTACGACGACGCACAAGTTGTCTTTTTTTTGTTTTGTTTGGTCTTGGCCCAGTATAACGTAGTTGGTTGGTTGGCTTAAATCGATTTGAATGGAAGAAAAAGAAGAAGAATCCATCAATTTTTATGTTTTTCTCTTTGCTCTGTGAGTCGCTGTCATGCTTGTTGTTGTAGTTGATGTTGTTTTATTTTATGGATTGTTTTTTCTTCTTCTTTTATTCTTCAATTTCTTTGATGCCATAAAATGCAAATCATTTGTTTCTTTGTTGGCATCATTCGTTGTGTGATGGCATATGTGTATGTGTGTGTGTGTGAGTGTTATATACGGTGCTTATATTATGGAATGCTTGTGTATGCGTTAAGGTCTTTACTTTTAATGTGACCATTGTCCTCCTGGTTTAAAGCGGCAAAAAAATTGTAACTGCCTGTGGTATCCTACAGCACCAGAGATCAGCAAATGAATCGTTTTTTCGCTACTCATATGTACTCATGAAATTTTTAATATAAGTGAGTCACCAATATTGAAATTTAACTACCTACTCTGATTCATTCGTACTCTGTACAAGGTTGATTTATAAGTAAAGGTTGCAATTAGTATGCGTACAACGTTTACATCAAACTCATACCATTCGATATATGTTTGATTCATAAGCTCATACTCATTTAGATTCATAACTTTTGAAAAATGCTTATAATACTTATAAATGATTGGAGTCAATCGAGGTCTAATGGAGTTAGAAAAGTTACAGAGACTGGTGGTTGTTAGTATAACAAAAGCAATGAAAACATTGTTGGATAGTAGTGAAGTGCGCTGCACATAGTAGTGAAGGCCAGAGTTTATGAGAGTAACCATTGTCTTATGGTTAGGTTGATGGGAGACATGTCTAACATGAAATTCATTAGGCGGTTTCCTAACTCAATAATCTATTGGCTGATAGCTTCCTCCTTAACTGTCCCCTCTACAGAAGTAGTAGTAGAAGTACAGAATTTTGGAGAAATGCTTTGCAGCGAGACTTAGTAACGACAGTGATTGCAGTAATCCAGAAGCTGCATACTCTTTTAAAAGTGAGACTATTTTGTGACAGGAACAAGAGTTTCTGGTCCCAGAATGAAATATTTCGAGCCCTCGGACTAATTCGAAGGTATCTTCCAAGCGGAAGTCTATGTCAACAAAATTAGACACATTTAGATTCATAACTTTAGAAAAAATACTTATAAATGATTCGAGTGACTCGAAACATTCATTAAAATATACAGTCTTAGTTGTTGTTGCATTTACAACAAAAGAAAAAGACAGAGGAGCAAGCAGAGCCAACACACAACTTTCTAGCGAGTATTTTAGCGTTCGTACGCGTTTTATACTTATTTTGTGCTTCGTGTACATGTTGAGTTATGGCGAGTCGATATCAACAACATCATACGTGTTGCTAAGTATGAGTATGATGAGTACTTCAAACTTTGAATATGAGTAGAGTTTCCATGATATTAAAATAAGTATGAATGCGTACAAGTATCAGAAATTATGACCGTGATTCGATTCTACTCATCTTTTTGAATACTCATTGCTGATCTGCGCTGCTCACACCGCTCATGTTGTGTGTGGTAATTTTATTCATGAGGTTTAGTGGTCACACAGTTTAACATCGATTTCGAACAAGAAATTAGTCCCAGAGAGAGAGTCACCGAAAGAAATACTTTTTTTATATTTCGTTTCCTTTGAGATATATTAGACGGGATTTGAACCACGGACTCTCGTCTAATAAGACAATATACTACCTACTAGGCTATGGCGACTACAAATGGAGTGCCAATTTGTAGAAAGTGTAACAAACTCATACAGAAGCTTAAGCTGGATTCACCCATGGTTTCGGAACAAAATTCTTGTCCCTAAACAAGTTCAGTCTTTTAAGAGTTTGTTCCGAAACGATTCACCCACTTCGAACAATTGTTCTGTAAAAACAAGGCTACCATATGAAATATTTTTGTAAACGATGCGTGTTAGTTTTACAATTAGGCAGCACAGTAGCAGATGATTGCAATTCGTTTGTTTTCTGGGCTTGAGTGTGATCACATTTTTTTATTGTATTACAAAGAAATTGTAAATCAAAACAAAGCTTAGTGAAAAAAATCTGGATAAACGTAAAATGCTTCTTTTAATAGCCATTGAGTTGCAGAAAACTCGTTTAATTGCAAGGTATAAACTAAAAATTAGGAGAATTGCAGTTAGGAAGCTGCGGAAAGAACGGAGAAAAATGAGGTACTTCCACGCTTCTGTCCCAGAGATGTGGTTATATGATAAATATAATATGATGTGGCAGCTCAGTTCAACTTGACTTAAAAAATTAAAGTAGCTGGCAGCACAGTTCGATTGTTTCGGAACAAAAATTAAAATTAAACCAATTCGAGCTGAAATTGTTCCGAAGCAAGCTTACTCTCTTTCGGTCTCTCACTAGAAGAGAATCGTCAAACTACATATAAAAAAATTGTTTCGGAACAAAAATTTTGTTTTGAAACGATGAGTGAATCCAGTTTTAGTGTGGGATTGCTAATATCGGTAATAAAAATCGTGTGTGCCAAAATATATCTTTTGGTATATATTTCCTGCCACCTTCTGAAATATGCTTGAGTATAATTATTTTCAAATAAAAATGTCCTGCAAAGTTAAGTTTCTTATGTAATGTAGGGCTTACTTATGTCAATTCACCTGCCTGTGCTATTCAATTTATTTTTTTTTTTGCTGTCCTTCATGCAATCGTTTACAGATCTCCCTAAAGTGATTGTAACTTCTTTTTGCTCTCTGGTTGATGTGTTTCTTTCCATTTTATTTTCAATTCTTTTTTTCTTTTCTTCTTGTTGTTTTTATTGGTTTTGTATCTTTTTGTGGCAGAAAATTCCACCCCTTTTTCTATTGTTCTGTCCATCAAAACCATACGACCGACTTGTACTGGATCTTTTCTTTTCTGGCTGCTTTTGATGTGCAGCTTTTCAATTTTTTCAGTTTTTCTGGTTCATGTACGTTTTCTGAAGCGATTTTAGTTGTGGTGGTAGCAGTGGCAGTGCCTCTTAAAATGTTGTGTTGCATGGTTGGTTTCCAGTTACGATAGTTTTTGCCTTTTTAGTACCTCTTATTGCATTTACTTCATCCTTTTTCTTTTTTTCTTCTTCTTCTGTAGAGTTCCCGATAAAAGCTCTGCCTTCTTTTGCTTGTCTTTCGACAAAAAAAAATGTGATTGTACGGCCAGCATACTCACGTATTGTTTGCTCACTATTGCTACCACTTTTTGAAAGGTAAAGCAAAATGTATTTGCACATGGACATGGTCATTGAATATGTTTTATATGTTCTTCGATTGATTTTTGCTTTTTTATTCGATTGGATTCGTTTTTTCTTTTTTTATTTTTTTGTTCGCCTGCATCTTTTGATTTGTACCATTTTAAATGATTATTGTGTACAGAAATTTTCGATAACGATGCAAGCAGCAGAAAGACGTTTATTTTTTTATTCCATATATTCGATCATCTTCCTTGGAAGCATTTAGTTTTTAAAAGATATCCATCCATCTGTCACGTTATTTTTGCGTTTTCTCATGTCGCTCAGGTCACTGTCCTAGTTTTTGTAGTATCGTGCATTTTACTTTGAGCCTCTAACACCATCCTTGTGTTACTTCTGGCCGCCTCTAAATTGTATTTCCCTGCATTTTTTAAGTTTGTTTTGCTGCAGTATGGATCTCTCATAGCTTAAGATTCAAAGACACGTGCTGTTGATGGTGATGTTCCAATGAAGAGAATTTAGCGGGTCGATCTACTGTGCAGGAAGTGCTCAAATGTTCCAAAGTCCATATCGCCACAGCGACTACGAAGATCATTAACTGTGTTCACATCCGTTCGAATACGGATAGCGGGTCTAAATTCTCTATCACCATAGCGACTACAAAAACCACTACGCTGTGTTCTCATCCGTACGAGTTCGGATATCTTGGTATATCCATTCAACGGCTAAGTATTACGTCCATTAATATATTCGGGACTTGTGTGCCTTGAAAATTCTAACGGAATTAGGTCTTCATTTTCAGCACTGCCGTAAACGATATTTCTTGTTTTTGATATCCATAATAAGTTTCCTCACTTTATATACCTGTATGTAAAGTGTAGTAGGTAGTGTGTTGACTTATTAGACATGAGACCACGGTTCAAATCCCAAGTCAGACATCTGCAACAAAACGAAATATGAAAACATATTTCTGAGTAAATAAAAAATTACCATAAATAGTCTCTCAAATATCTGTCGTTCGGAGTCGACTTTAAACTGTAGGTCCGGCAACTCATAAAATTAACACACACAACATAAGTGACGTGAGAAACTAAGTTCTAATCCTGACAAAAGGATTGTAATGACAAATTAAGTATGTATGTATGTAAAAGATGACGAATTTTGTACCAGAACGTGACGATTTGAGGAAAGCTTTGAGGAAAAGTCTTGGACTACCGCATCGAATGATTGTCGAGGTATATCGTGGTCATGCTCTATCAGAAGCAACATACAGAAGATGATTGCGATTGTTCAGCGAAAACGATTTTGATATGAGAAATGAAGAACATGAAAGGCTACGAAATAAGTTTGAAGACGCCAAATTGCAAACAATATTGAATGAAGAAGACACTTTGAGTCAGAAACAAAGGGCAGAATTGAAAAATGTTGCGCAACAATTTCTGAATGTTTGAAAGCTACGAATGACATACAGACGGGAAGCCTTAAAACTACTCGGGAAATTTTGTTTCAAGGACTCAGTAGAACATCAGTGTTGCATCGAATTGCTACTGGCGACGAAAAAGTGGAATTATTTTCGGAATTCTAAACTGAAAAAATCATGGGTTAATCCGAGACAACCATCAAGATCAGATTTTTTCGGCAGGAAGACATGATGTGTGACGGATGGGACCAGAAAGGTGTGTTATACCATGAACTCCTAAAACCTGTTGAAATCCTTTATAGAGATCGCTACCAATAGCAAGCGATCAATTTTATCCATACATTGAACGAGAAATGATCAGAATGACTCACAAGACTCATTCGGCATTAGACCGCTACTCCACTCAATTTGGCTGCTTCCGATTACTATTTGTTTTCATCGATGTAACACGCATTGTCTGAGTGGTACTACGACCCCTACGAGGAAGTCGACAATTGGGTGACTAATTGGTTTGCTTCAAAAGATGAACAGTTTTATTGGCATGGAATCCACAAAATGATTGAAAGAGTGAAGAAAACGCATAGCCAGGAATGACCAATACTTTGAATATAATGTTTTTTACTTTCCTATTAAAAATTAGTATTTTACGTTCTCGAAAATAAAACGCTCAATTCATACCGGTACACCTGATAAACGGCAGATTTTATTTATTTCAATTCCTTTTCCTTATACGATAAGATAAGATACGTATTAAATTATAACATTTTTCAGGGATTTGCTTAAAACTAAGGCAACAGTGATCTCAAGTAGAACACAATTGAAGAGAATACAAAAATTTTAATCGATTTATTTAGTATTCGAAAGATTTTAGCACGTTTTTTTGCTGCCTCGCTTGCCTGAGGCGGTTGATTAAACACAAACTGCTTCATGCCCATTACAACCGTGTTCATAAAGTCTCCGTATTCAGTAGCTGCATGGTATGGGTTAACACCAAAATCGTTACTAAAATGAAACAAAGAATGGAAAACAAAGAGTGAAATAACGGAACACAATTTTTGAAAGGTTTTAATAAAATCAGCTATTTAGCTTCAGCGAAAATCATACAGGAGATATGTGCGGGATTAATACTACGAGAAAACGCGGAAGTGTTGGTTTTGAAATACTCTGATGTTGACGAACGTATCTTCATATTTTTGTGGATTAAAAACTCAAATTTAGTGCATGTAACACATGCATGTAACATGAGGAGCCGATTGGCGCCATTTCGTAACACTGAACAGTGGTTCACTCCAGAAAAATGAGACCAAAATAGGTTCACATAACATATGAGAATAAGGCCACCAGTACTCAGATGTTACATTGAATAATCCCAATTTACTCGCCATAGACCAGCAGGCAGTGTGTTGGCTTATTAGACGTGAGGCCACGGTTCACACCTCAGGTCAGACATCTCAGACAAAACGAAATATGAAAAATTATACCTTTAGGCGACTTCCTCTCAGCAGATTTCTTGCAATACCTCAGAGAGCAAATTAAATTTCAATGAAAGTTAGGTTAGGTTAGAGGACGTGTCAATTAAGACAAGTACAGAACCCGGAGGTCGAATTGACCCATTGTGCAACGTCCTAGTTTCTCACACCACTTATGTTGTGTGTTTTAATTTTAATATATGAGTGGTGGGACCTACAGTTTAAAGTCGACTCCGAACGACAGATTTTTTGAGAAACTTTTTCATGGCAATTTTATTTACTCTCTGATGTATTGCAAGAAATCTGCTGAGAGGAAGTCGCCTAAAGAAATAGCTTTTGTATTTTGTCTTGATATCTGGCCTGGGGCTCGAACCCTGGCTTTACGTCTAATATGCCAACACACTATCTACTAGACTACGGCGACTTCCTTTCCATGAAAAAGTTTCTGAAAAAATTTGTCCTTCGGAGTCGGCTTCAATTTTTAGGTCCGCGGCTCATGTATAAAATTAAGACACACAACATAAGGGGTGTGAGAAGCTAGGTTGTAATATTGACTAAAGGGTTCTTAATAATGAAGACAGATGTTTAGGTAATTGAAGAGGAAAATCAAGACATAGCAATTATATCTGAGCGGTCATACGAGATTTAATTGAAGATAGTATAAGATTGTCCGTAAAAGATGAGTTAACAAGGTAGACAGGTGAAGTCGCCGTAGTCTAGTAGGTAGACGTAAAGCCAGGTTCGAGCCCCAGGCCAGACATCAAAACAAAAATATAAAAAGTATTTCTTCGGCGACTTCTTCTCAGCAGATTTCTGCCGAAAACTCTGCGAGTTAAATAAAATTGCCATGAAAAAGTTTCTCAAAAATCTGTCGTTCTGGTCCCACCACTCATGTATAAAATTAACACACACAACATAAGTGATGTGAGAAACTAGGACGTTGTACAATGGGTCAATTCGACTTCCGGGTATTGTATTTGTCTTAATTGACAAGTACACGTTCTCTAACCTAACCTAACCTAAGGTAGACAGGTTAAGGTAATCATCTGTTGGGTTCCAAGTCATGTGTAAATTCTCGTTAAAGTGCAAGTAAATAGACTTACAAGAAGGGTTTTATGGGACCAGAACCGTTCTATGGAATGCGGGTGAAAGGAATGTACAACGAAAGAGAAGAGGAAAAGAGGCAAAGCCTCTGCTCAAACCAAAAGGGCTTGCAGCAATCAAAAATTTTGTTAGTAAATTACAATAAGAGGAGATTTGAGTTATGCACCAGACTATCAAAAAATAACAGGTCTTTTAACAAGGCAGTGTGGTCTCAGAGTACACTTGTAGATTCCGTAATGATAAGAATGAATCATCGGACCTTAGTCTTAAAACCTGTGAGGCATTAATGCATGACAGAATGAACACCAGGTACTGGGCAGGGAATTGGCATTGTTGACAACGAGCATTACAAGGATGTTTCATAAACTATGACGGAAGTACAGTAGATCCTATGGTAAGAATACATAAAAACCTCTTCACCATAATAATAACAGGTAAGTGATGATGGTACAAAACTTAAGGCAGATATTATTTTGCTTTCAAATTGTATTACAAAAAGAAACTTGAGTGGATTTCAACTTACTCTTCAATAGGGGGTACATAATTCTGCAAATTATACATGTTATCGTCACATATTTCGTAAGTGTTGCCACTATAACCCTTAGTGATTTCAGTGTAGTACATAATGCGTCGTTGTAATTTCAAAAGTAAGGGATTTCGACCAAATAAACGTAAAAGACTGTCGAGTATTATTGAAAGCGGTAAATTCAAGAAATACATCTGCAAGTAAAAGTAAAAATATTAATCATGATAGTGTAGGGCCTTGCAATAGCATGCGTACATATAATAAAAATTGAGTATAGGTGACCATCCATGGCAAGTCAAAACACCAGAGACAATTTTCCATTGGATTCTTCTTGACAGCTTCATAATGTAAATAAACTTGACCATTCACCGGTATACGATCATGGCTACCAGCACAATTAATTACCTCCAGTAAATATTGTTTTTCTTTCGGATCTTTACTGTGTAGAACATTATGACAGAAAGTTATGAATTGCAAATAAATTATTCTGCTTGGAACTTACTTGAGCGTTTCGAGACCTCTTTTATAAGCGGCTGTCAATGTAAGTCTAGATACATCGTCTACGGGTACAAAATTTATCAATAAATCCCCTTTACAAAACTGTACTGGTGTAATTCCAACACTAAAAGTTACCAATGCACCTCCTACACCATTCAGGTTATCAACCCAACCGGGTACAGGTTCTAAAATGCTATTTATTACTGAAATGTTAAAAAATGTTGAAATAATTACACTTGTTTGCGAACAACTGTCCTTCAGGTATAGAACGAAATCAATTTAAAAAGCCTCCACTGGCTTTTAATCATTAGCTGGGAGTAAGGGAGCTTTATTATGGTTTTGCAAACAATAGTTCGAACGCAAACTCTAATCATGCATTGACTTGCGTTGGATGTTGGTGACAAGTAAAACTTCTGCAGAAAGAGCATTCCACAAACGAATAGTGCTTTTGACAACCAAAATTTCTGTGTAATACGTTATAAGTAGCACTGTTTCATCGACAACGAATGGATGTGGTAGAGCACAATCCGTTGTTTCAACGAATCGGTGGAGTTGGGTATGTCGTGTATGATCACATTCACCATTTTCCTGTATACAAGTATTGCCTATTTTACTCATTAGAAACGATGCCATTCACAACAGCGCATTCGGAGATTGCTTATAAGTTGGATGTCTGTAAGTCATTCATATTGTTACGCAAATCGAAACGACCTAATATCGTTAACAATAAAAACGATAAACAAAGCTACCAGCTACACTAACACATACATCGAACTTATTATAGGTAAGCCCGCTACAACAAGTATGAGAGAAAAAGGGATAGACAACATAAGCAAAGTACACAAACAACAATGTAGTAGCGATAAAGTTCTCGAGAAGGCAAGAACACGAACCTTCCAATTCAAGAATGTTCGTTAGACTGACTGTGTCGGATTATAAAAGGGCAAGACAAAGCAGGCAGCAGTCAGTAAGAATTCAGTCAGCCTTGTGTGAAGTTGCGTGTGAACAAAACAGTTTGAATATCGCCGTTGCGAATAGTTGTGTGATAAGAATAACGAATAAACAGATCATTGTTGTAGTTATTGTTATATATCTGGTACAAGTACGAACAGTGGCACATAAGATAGTGCGGGCAATAAAGAGTTTAACTGAGAGAGAGTTTTAACTTTAACAATTACTTTGTTTGCAATTAACGAACTCACATTCTAAACGTTTTTATAAAGGTAAAATCGTTACAATATTTAACCTTTTCGCCTCAATCTCGAAATGGCTGCTTCTAGAACACCGGAATATGAATGATAAATATTATTGACTTCTGCAAAAGAGTAGATATGATTCTTCCTTCTAATACCTCTGAATTTAGCCCGAAATCTAATTATAACAATCCCTACTGTACATTTCCTAATAAGGCTCGGTGTGTATATGGATGAGCTAACACGTCTTGGTCCTTGACAATTCCAATCCATGTGAGATTTTATAACAGATGTTTAAGATTTGTACGCCAATCAAATGGGCGTATTTCGCATGCGTATTTAACGAATTTAATGAGTAACAATCCAAAGCATCTCATCTCTAATATGCTCAAAAGTAAAGATTCTCAATATGCTGCGAAAATAACGACTGAATGAAATCTAGAACGTAAGAACTTCTTTTTTAGTGCAGCATTTCAGGTCACACATTTCCACACCAGAGATCAGCAATGAATCGTTTTTACGCTACTCATAAGCACTCATGAAATTTTGAATATAAAGTGAGTCAACAATATTGAAATTTAACTCCTCTGATTCATTCATACTCACTACAACGTTGATTTATAATTACAGGTTGCGTACAACATTGACATCAAACTCATACCATTCGAAATATGTTTGATTCATAATCCTACTCATTTAGATTCATAACTTTTGAAAAATACTTATAAACAAACACACGATCTTTAGCGAGTACGCGAATCATACTTATTTTGTGATTCTTGTATATGTTGAGTCATGCAGAGTAGAAATCAACAACATCATGCGTATTGTTAAGTATGAGTACTATGAGTACTTCAAACTTTGAATATGAGTAGTATGAGTATGATGTTAAAATAAGTATGAATGCGTATAAGTATTAGAAATTATGAGTATGATTCGATTCTACTCATCTTTTTGAATACTCATTGCTGATCTCTGGTCCACACATATCAGGTGTACCAGTATCAAGTGAGACTCAAAATACAAATGTCACCTTAGGGAACATTTATTGTGAAGGAGCCTTAATTTTTCTTCCTTTTATGTAGGAGATGACATCTGTCAAACGTATTCACTACAAATCAAATCAGTGGACCAATAACATAACATAGTTTGGCATCGAATAGTAGTCGAGCCATATGGTGGACATGCTCCATCAGATGCAACATACGGAAAATGGTTTCGATGGTTCAGTGGTAACGATTTTGATGTGAGGTCGTTGAAGACCACTAATAAAGTTTGAAGGCGCCGAATTGCAAACAATATTGGGTGAACATGACACTTTGAGTTAGAAAGAAAGGGCAGAATTGAAAAATGTTGCACAACAAATAATTCCTAACCGTTTAAAAGCTCCGGGAAAGATCTAAAACTCTAAAAATGGGTGCCTCAAGAAATGAATGACAGACATTAATTTTGAATTATTTTCAGTGACGCCATCCATCGGAAATTAATCGCACAAAACCTCCGTCGACTCATGCGCAACAACTTTGTTAAAGAATGCACAGTTTACGATTTAATTCATTTTCAGTAATTTTCGTTCTGTCTAACTAACTTATACCATCGTCGGCTCATGCGCAACAACTTTGCTAAATATCATAACATGATCAAATGCATAGTTTACGATTCTATAAGGTAACATTCATTTTATATATATAGACTATGGGAGGTGACACGGCCACTATAGCCAATCCGCCCATTTTGTTCATATATACGTCAAAGAAGTCCATACAAAATTTGAGGACTCTAGCTGTTGCAGTTTATGAGATATGCGACATTAAATACTTATTGGGTACGTGGGCGTGGCACCTCGTCTACTTGAAATTTTAAAATAAAAAGTAACCTATAGTTCCTTCTAGACATACAGGAAGGTACTGTTAAAATTTTAAAAAAATCGGTACAGCCGTTTAGCCGTCTATAGACTTCGGAAACAACAAACCCACAAACAAATAAACACACATTCATTTTTATATATAAGATTGAACTAGAAGCGATCAGAATAAGCCACAACTCACATTAGACATTAGGCTGCTACCCCACCCAACTTGGCTCCACCGACTACTACATGTTTTCATCAATGGAACACGCATTGACTGAGTAGCACTATGACTCCTACAAGGAAGTCGAAAATTGGGTGACTAATTGGTCTTCCTCAACAGGCAAGCAGTTATATTGTTACGAAACCCACAAATTGCCTGAAAAAATGGAAAAAGTTTGTAGCCAGCAATGGTCAATACCTTGAATAGAATATTTATTACTTTCCTATTAAAAATTAATGTTTTATGTTCACGAAAAAAACGCTCATTTCATACCGGTACACCTGGTAAATATCCGGAGAGAAAAAAAATACCAAATGAAAGGAATCAATTGTATTCGAGTGGCAGTATTAAAAAGATTTCGTGACTAATTTCTCTGATTTTATTAGAGCCTGAAACAAGGTATTAAATACGAAGGGCATCAGTGTAGGTAAGAGGCAGTTCTCTGTTACAATAGTGGTCTTACTGTAGTAAACGCGCACGTAGAAAATGTTTTATGAAATTTGACGTTTGGGTAAAATGAGGGGAATTCGGATTCAACAACACATTTTAAAATAATTTATTCTCATCGCACATGGTGCTGAGATTCGTCCGTATATTGACACAGTTTAAAGTCAACAAACTATCGAAAGCAACAAGTTATTCAACTCATAAAAATGAAACAAAATGAAACGAAAAATTTTTTGTGCAGTAAAGACTTTAGAAATTTTAAAGAAAAATTTCAAACTTACCAACCGAGGGACGAAATATTGTAATGGGTATTTTCGTTGAATATTCTTGAATTATTTGCTCGCTCAGATTCTTAGTGAATGTATATGTATTTGGATAAAAGCCCGTATATCTGTAACAAGAATAAAATTTTTTAAAAATCCATAAAATGAGATGAAATTTCTATTCACTTTAAGCAAAGAATATTCAATGTTTCCTCATCAACAGTTTCTGCTATTTGAATGGTTTTACGCCAATCCACTGGCATTGTATAAACCTAAAAATAATCATCAAAGAATATAAGAAAATAATCCAGAACTAATAAATCAAAATCAGGATTCTTTTACCTTCTCTTCTATAACATCATTAAGGGCATTACAATAGGCAGTGGAGCAATGTAAAAAACATACCAAATTTTTAAGTGTTTCAGCGATCTTAAGCAACTCATAGGTTCCCCGCGTATTCAATAATATTGAATTGCGTAAAGCGTCATCAAATCTGAAGAAGAAAAGACGAGGCATAAAAACCTTGTAACATTTGGGCAATTCACACAAGCCCTTGTATCGTTGTAAGCCGTGTATTGTTAGACGAAAATACAACAGTGTATGCTTGTTGTTAATAATTTTCATATAAAAATCCAATACACTTACACACATTTTTTTTCAAATGTTTTTAAAAGTTGTATTGATTTCGTGCTATCAGTTTATGTAAATGCTAGTAATCAAGAAGAAGAATAAAAATATAAAATATTTTCTATGCAACTTGAGTCAACAATTAACATTTCAAAATTACAATTGTTCGCACAGATAATTATTTCGTTTACTTTTTTCCACAATATTTTTCATTTTGCTGCTTGAAAATCAAATTATGAATAATTTTATTCTTCTTCTCATCGCTTTTTGACGTTTGGAATATGATATACACAATACAACATAACATTGAGCGGTTCACAAACAAAAATTGTATTCAATACAACATACACGATACAAAGTCGTGTGAATTGCCCAATTAATCAGTTATTAATTAAATCTTGGCATACCTAACACATGCTGCCATATGAAAAATGATGCTGACATCCTTAATTAATTCCAAATCTTGAGATTTAATGCCCAAACCTAACTCCTTACTATCACCACTGATGGCATGTAATTTATTCAATACCTCGGGGCATTCTCGTTTAATACGATCAAATAATTTGTCTGCTTTGAGGTCCTCCAAACGTTTTTCCGCACTAAGATTCTTTTTACCTCTTAAGAGTATGTACAGCACCTTCACCTTTGGGCAGTCGCGTAATATTTTTTCTATTAAAGATTTGCCAAGAAAACCTAAAAATATTTCAAAAAAGGAAACAAATAGTAAAAAATACTTAAGGAATCTAAGATTTCCTATGTACCTGTGCCACCTGTGATGAAGATTTCTCGATGTGCGTAAAAGTCTTTGATAAGCATTTTGTTTTTTAGGATTAAAGTTCGTGTAATTGATCAGTCTGAAAAATCAAGAAATAAAATTTTAAAAATTCATATTTTTGTAGAGAATTAGTAATTAATAAATAAATTGGTTCAGAATATTTGTCATCACAAATTATAAGTTGTCCCCGTTGCATAACTTTTTGGGGTATTCGACAGAATTAATCCAATTTATGATACTTTTCACACAAGTGCTAAATAACTTCCTGACCACTATTTGATAAATAAAGTCGCAGACAATCGTATGACCGCACTTTACTTTGTTTTTAAATTTGTTTCCTTTAATTTATTGTTGCAGCAGTTACTTAAATTTCTATTTTTCTTTTTTTTTATATTATATTAATAGGCTTAGTATGTAAACAAAACAATAATAATTCATAGTCAAACGTTAACAGAAAAAAGTTCATTAATTCATGCAATCAGATGCTTGACAATACAGTATTCCCTCGATATACATGGCGATTAGTTTCAAAAAATTAACACATAAATCACAATGACGTAAATCGAAATTCTTATCGCTTACACGTACTATAAAGCGGTATCCTTTTGACAAGGAATATTTTCTCTTCGTAAGAAATCTTGGTAATAATTATGTGAAGAATTTTCTACGTACATGCATACATACATAATTGGTTGTTACCACACTTCAGTCAGTATTACGACCTAGCTTCTCACACCACTTATATTATCTGTGCTAATTTTAAACATGAGTGGCGGGACCTAGAGTTTAAAGTCGATTCCGAACGACAGATTTCTGAGAAACTATTTCATGGGAAGTTTTTATTTACTCTCATAGTTTTTGCCAGAAATCTGCTGAGGGGAAGTCACCGAAAAAATATTTTTTTCACACTTCGTTTTGTTGGAGATGTCTGACCTGGAGTTTGAATTGTGCCCTCATGTCTAATAAGCCAACACACTACTTACTATGCTACGGCGACTTCTTCTCAGCTCCTTTCTAATCTCTTCTCTCATTATTATCAACTTTGCATAATAACATATGAAACCATAGCCTCGTAGGTTGTGTAAGTCAATACAATCAGATTGAAGCCCGTGGTTCAACCCTGGCTCAGACGTTACGAATGAAACGAATTTTGAAAAACAACAATTTCTCAGCATTATTTTGGCAAAAACTCTGAAACTTAAATAAAACTATGTCTTTCGAAGTCCGACATTAAACCGCAAACCCCCTACTTATGTATAAAATTAATACACACAACAGAAGTGATGTGAAAACCTAGGTTGTAGTCCTTACTACAGGGTTGTAATGACCAATTTAATAAGTAATTAAATAAGTATAACCACACCTTATTTATAATGGCAAAAAGTTCTGAAAGCTTTGAAATCTAAGTATATTGGCTTCACAAGTCTCGAAAAGTTTCTTTGACTTTGTCTTATGGATTTGCAAGATAGGTCAATTCAAAGAACTTTTATATATATATACGCTTTACTATAAGAATCTTCTGTAATAGAAAATATCGTGATTGTGCATGCATTTGAAGTCGCCTTAGTCTAGTAGGTAGTGTGTTGGCTTATTAGACGTAAAGCTAGGGTTCGAGCCCCAGGCCAGACATCAAGACAAAATACAAAGAATATTTCTTCGGCGACTTCCTCTCAGCAGATTTCTGGCAAAAACTCCGAGAGTAAATAAAATTGCCATGAAAAAGTTTCTAAAAAATCTGTCGTTCCGAGTCGACTTTAAACTGTAGGTCCCACCCTCCACTCATGTATAAAATTAAAACTCACAACATAAGCGGTGTGAGAAACTAGGACGTTGTGCAATGGGTCAATTCGACCTTCGAGTACTGTACTTGTCTTAATTGACAAGTACACGTCCTCTAACCTAATCTATGCATGCATACTATAAGTCGAGTATTTCTCATTGTCGATGCAAACACCTCCCCTTACTTCTACTTAGATTGATTTCGTGGCAAAAGTGATTCTTGAAGCAATCGCGAAAAAATTCAGAAGTAATCTAAGCTTTTTTGTTCAACATCAGTTTTTCTTCAAAAATACTTTTCATAGCCATTAGTTTTGGTAACTTCAGCTCTGCAGTCTTTTGGCGAAAGCTACAAGCGTATAACAAAATTGCCTTAAAAAATATTTCAAATCTGTCGTTCTGAGCCGACATTAAACAGTTGGTCGATGAGACGCACACAACAGGAATAATGTGAGAAGATAGGTTGTAATCCTGTCTAACTAAGTAAGAAAATCAAGACAAAGTAAAACGCAGTAAGAACTTAATTCGATCTATTCGAAATTGGCTACAATTAACTTAGATACATAGAGATTTGCCCAAATCCACACGTGCTACTGTATGATTTGGACCAAGCAGTGTTCTACGTTTCAAACGATATTTTAGTGGAGGAAGTGTTATGGTGTGGATAGCATTGTTTTATAACTTCAAGCTTCCTGCTTGCCTATATATTCAATAGAAGTACTGACGATAATTGTGGAAGTCACTGTATTCTTCAACAAGATAACGGGGCTTTATATGTTTAATATAAAGTTAAGGCCCCACTAAAAATATTGATATACTTCCATGGTTGTTATGCAGGTCCAGCATACAGTTTACGCATAGGGTATGCAGATTTTGACCGTGTCAAGGAATTCTGGTCGAAAAGTGAAATTTTCATCTATTGTCTATTGTCAATTAAGACAAGTACAGTCCCCGGAGGTCGAATTGACCCATTGTACAACGTGCTAGTTTCTCACACCACTTATGTTGCGTGTGTTAGTTTTTTATACATGAGTGGTGGGACCTACAGTTCAAACTCGACTCCGAACAACAGATTTTTGAGAAACTTTTTCATGGCAATTTTATTTACTCTCAGAGTTTTTGCCAGAAATCTGCTGAGAGGAAGTCGCCGAAGAAAAACTTTTTTGTATTTTGTCTTGATGTCTGGCCTGGTGCTCGAACCCTGGCTTTACGTCTAATAAGCCAACACACTACTCACTAGACTACGGCGACTTCAACATGATATCAATCATAGACATTAATTTTCCTTAAGCGTCTGGATCTTGATTATACGAATTTTTTACATTTATTATAAGCAGTTCAGACCACGCATAATCTGCTAACCTATGGAGAATATGCCTTCATTACCTGGAACCTACAGACTCCGTGGATATGTTTTGTATATTTGTTTCTGGGTATAGTAGTGAGGATCTTTACTCATTGAATCTTATTGCTTTATTAAGGGATAGCTCTCCCTGACCTACATACTTTAAATATGGTCTTCGAACTTTGACAGCTGTTAACCCTTTCACGAAGGCTTTCGTCGAATTCAATTAAAACTAAATTTAATGTCCTTTCCATTCCTTAAGTCTATTTTGAAAACAGCGTATGCTCGCTAAGAAGTCGCCGCCGTCTAGTAGGTAGTGTGTTGGTTTATTAAATGTGAGGCCACAGTTCAAAATCCAGGTCGGACGCCTTCAACAGAACGAATTATAAGAAAATATATCTTCGTCGACTTCGGCGAACAGATTTGCGGCAAAAGGTTAGGTTAAGTTAGGTTAGAGGACGTATACTTGTGAATTATAACATACGGAGCTCGAATTGACCCATTGTACAACGTCCTAGTTTCTCACGACTTATGTTGTGTGTGTTAATTTTATACATGAGTGGTAAGACCTACAGTTCAAACTCGACTCCGAACAACAGATTTTTGAGAAACTTTTTCATGGAAATTTTATTTACGCTCAGAGTTTTTGCCAGAAATCTGCTGAGAAGAAGTCGCCGAAGAAATACGTTTTGTATTTTGGCTTGATGCCTGGCCGTTGGCTGGAATCCTGACTTTAGGTCTAATAAGCCAACACACTACTCACTAGACTACGGCGACTTCCGGCAAAAACTCTGTCATGAAATATTTCTCAAAAATCTGTCACACGGCGTCGACTTTAAATAATAAGTCTCTACACTCATTTATAAAATTAACACACACAGCGTGAATGGTGTGAGAAGCTAGGTTGTAGTCCTGACTGAAGAATTGTAATGATCAATTGTGTACGTATGTATGTGTATGCTTGCTAAATGAGCTTTGGACTAGTTGAACAAATTTGTTGAATTTTTCACGCTATCAATCTACACAAGAGTATCCAATGTACAAGATAAAAGTCCCAATGGTGTTACCAGAACGCCATCTCTCAACGGCGAGAACTATAGGTCTATGATTACCAACTTCTTTTGGCCTAACTTGGAGAATCAGGACACCAAGGGCTCTGCGTGTCACATACCTCATTGGCACAGTTCATTGGATATTCGGCCTAAGCACAAGTTCATGTAATTTAACCCCGTTAATATTTTTCTTGTGGTGCGATTCGAAATAGGCAGAAACCACAGTGGTCCTTAAAGCCAACATAACCCACGCCATCGGTCAAATTTCGCCAGATTCAAGGTTGATATTTGAATGATATTTCACATACACTTTCTTTATTCAAACTTAAATATAGCAAGCGCTTAAGCCTCCGTTTGTAAATCCCGGTTTAATAAGAAAAAATTTTTTTATTTTTTTTTTTGCCAGCCCATAATTTGCTCATTATATGCAATTTTCACTAAATTGTTGTAGGAAATCATTTAGAAGTAGCTTTGGATGACACAACACAAATATTTTCTTAAACAAGAACTCTATTTCTCTAAAATACACTAGACTTTCAGCACATTAAGTATTAAGTTCGGCACATTATTTTGTATATTTCTCGATTCCTGAATAGACCGTTAAATTGATTTTATTTCATAAAATTAAACGATTAATCAGCTCTTGATGTAAGAATTGAATTTCTTTTAATACCTTCCACTATTCGCTAACCGTTCTATTGCAACGCCAAAATCAAACTAAGCTTGTGATAATTATTCCTTATTCGTTTAAATAAATTTCTAGGGCGTAATAATTGTTGTTTTTTAAAGACAATTGCGTACGACATATGTAAATAAATAATTAAAAATATTTTTTTATGTTATGTTGTATATATTTGCATTGATTTTAGAACTTTAACAACATACACCTGTGGTCAATAAAAGAGGGAGACATCGTCTATTATTATGTGCTGCGGTAATGGCGTTAAAAACTTGCTTTGCAGTGCATTCAACAGTGGTTTCTTGTCGCAGGTTATTAACGAAGACTCCATGGATTTGCTCGATAAGGTTAAAACTCGACGATTAAAAGGGCAACAGCAGTATGGATTCTCCTGAAACCATGAGTTAACAGTTTTACCTGAATATTTGTGCTGCGTGAAATGTCATATCCATGGCATATAGTTCTGGGCAAAGGGAAGCATATGGCTCTGTAAAAAATTCAAACAATCAGTTGGGATAGGACAATAATCATCGAGTCTCGTTGTCTTTATTGTCGTTATATAGACGTGCAATAGTATTACGGCCATGTGTTCTGTTGTACTGCCCCCAATCGACACAGGGTATTCTAATATTGTTACACAGTACCGTATTCCTTTCTGGTCTCCATTAATGCCGCACATGTTGCGTATATTACTCGGATGATTTATTGTCATTCCAACACAATCTAGGTTTAGGACGGACACAATAAAAAAGCGTTCCTTATGAATCGATTATGGATGGCAACTGAACAGCATTTTCGTTGCCAATTAACAACCATAAACCTGTAGTTTCTGAAAAAGTTGACTTTGATTTTGATAACTAACAACTCAACTAGAATTCGACTGTCGTGTCATTTTTCTGCAGCGCTCTGTCAGTAGACAGGTTAAAAATCTCTGCTTATTCGACGAACAGTCCCCGGTACATGCAAGTTTATTGCTAAAGTTCGTGAAACTGGTTTCATTGTTGATACGCCAATATGTGATTATGCTCGCACAGTGCGTGCACCCGAAAATATCGAAGCTGTGGCTAATTCATCAACATTAACTCGTCATCGTTCTCAAGAATTGAACATTTCGCGCATCAATTTATGTCGAATTTTACGAAAAGATCTCGTTATAACGTCTTATAAAGTTCAGTTGATTCAAGAGTTAAAGCCGCATGACCATCCGGTTTCTTTTCGCTTTGCTAGATCGACAAACGAGAATCTGCACGATGAAAGCGAGTTTGCCAAAAAAATTATCTTTTCGGTTGAAGCTCACTTTCATATTGGTGGGTACGTTAATAAGGAAAATTGCCGTATTTGGGGCTCAGAAACCCACACGTGGTCTTCCAGTGTTTGGTGTTTGGTGCGTTGTTGAGCGGAGCCATCATTTGCCCAAATTTCTTTGAAAATGAGAACGGCACAACCATTACGGTCAATGGAGACACTCATGGCACCATGATAACCGATTTTTTTGTACCCGCTCTTCATGGTATTGCTGTGAACGATGTTTGGTTTCAACAGGATGGTACAATGTGCCACACATCTCATGCAACAATCGATTTATTGCGTCAAACGTTTGATGGTCGTTTGATTAGCTGAAATGGCGATGACAATTGGCCGCAAAGATGCTGCGATTTGACATCATTCAACTGTTTGATGTAGAGCGCCGTTTAGAAACGTATTTTGCCGACAAACCAGAGTCAATTGAGCATTTGAAGGCCATCATTCATGATGGCATTGCCGAGTTACGACTCCATACACTCGGAAAAGTGCAAGAAATTTAGTTCGATCGAATCAGGTACTGTGAGGCCAGCCGCGGCAGCAATATGCATGAAGTAATTTCCATTTCTAACCGGAACAATTGTACTTTACAAAGAAAAAAAATTTGGCAAAATTTCAAACCGTTATTGTTTTGTTGTATTTTTAAATTTAAACTTTCAAATGGCCCACCCTATGTTATAAAAGTAACTTTAACGTAACGTAAAAACCTACCGTAGACTTTTACAGTGGGTTTAATAAATAAAAGCCAAGAGTATATGGAGTGGCCGTAGTCCAATAGGTAGTGTGTTGGCTCATTATACGTGAGGCCAAGGATCAAACTCCAGGTCAGACATCTCCAACAGAACGAAATATTAAAAAAATATGTCTTTGGCGACTGCTTTCCAGTAGATTTCTGGCAATAGCTCTGAGAATAAATAAAATTTCATTGAAAAGTTTTTTAAAAATCTGCCGTTCGTAGTCGACTTTAAACTTTAGGCCCCGCCACTCATGTATAAAATTAAAATGGTGTGAGAAGCTAGATCGTAATCACGACCTAAGGGTTGTAATGACCAATTATGTAAAGGGTCCGCCAAATAACTTTTTTTTGAAAATGCTTTAAAAAAAAAGCTACTGAATATTTTCTTAAATTTCTTTTAAGCACATTATTGATTGTGTGTAGCTGTATTTAACCAATGGCTTCACGAATATTGTCCTTTAAAGCGTCAATTGTCTCTGGCTTGTCGGCGTAACACTTATCTTTGACGGCACCCCACAAATAATAGTCCAACGGTGTGAAATCGCAGCTCCGAGATGGCCAAACGACATCAGCTATGCGGCTGATAATGCGATCTTCAAAAACAGGGCGCAAAATATCGAGTGTAGCTACGGCTGTGTGGCACGTAGCGCCGTCCTGTTGAAACCAAATTTTGCCAATATCCTCCTCTTCAATTTTTATGAACCAACATGGTCCGGTAATGATCGCCATTGACTGTAACGGCCACTCCTTGCTCATTTTCGAAGAAAAATAGCCCAATTATGCCTCTGGACCAAAATCCACACCAAACAGTGACTTTGTTTTGGGTGCGTCGGCTTATCAATGTATGCGTGCGGGTTTTCTGAGCCCCAAATGCGACAATTTTGCTTATTAACATACCCGCCAAGATCAAAATGAGCTTCATCTGAAAAGATGATTTTTTTTGCCAAAATCAACATCTTCTATAAGTCGATCGCAGGCCCACTTAGCGAAGCGAAAACGCATTAGATGGTAAATATTCGTTCAGCGGAAGGATAAAACTAATTATCTGTCAAATCAGACATGAGCTAAGTGTTACCATTCACGAAATAAGCACTAGTTGAAAAAAAAACGTTAGATTGCGGACCCGATACATTATGTAGCTAAGTTTCTGAAATTTGTTGATGGCTTAATGAAAAAAAATTAATTTGTTGCTATTATTTCGATCGACATTGTATTTTTTTAAATCATTTTGAATGTTTTCAAATAAAGTTTATGTTTTGAAATTAAAAAAAAATAATTATTCTTTAATTAACCTATTTAATAATTAACCTAAATTTAAAAGGTATGTATTTACATATTCATTTAATATTAAATATTTGTTTATAAAATACTTTAAAGGCGAACATTTAATATGCATTTCCAGCAATGTAAACACGTGTTACATGAACTCTATGTATAGTGAACAAAGGTTTAATGGCAATAAATAGTCTATTAGGTGCTGTATTGCCTTCCGGGACGAGAGATCGGGAGTTCAAACCTTAAAAAATAATAATAAAATTGGTATTTGAAGCTCCTCCTGTAGCAGGAGGAGGAGCTCTGCTACCTGACGAGGCATATGGTGATCATGCTCTATTAGAAGCAGTATGCAGAAGATGGTTTCAACAGTTCTGAGGTAACGATTTTGATATGAGAAATGAAGACCATAGAAGACTACCAAAAAAGTTTGAAGACCCCGAATTGCAAGCAATATTGGATGAACATGACACTTTGAGTCAGTCAGAAATTACAGAAATGTTAGATGTTAGACAACAAACAATTTCTGGGCGTTTAAAAGCTACAAGAAAGATCCAGAAATCCGAAAAATCGGGGACAGAGGTAAAACCAGATACCACATGCGAAATGTTGCCTCAAAGACACGATAGAAAATCAGCGCCACATTAACTTATTTTTAGAATCCTAATCCAAAAAAGTCATGGGTTTGATCGGGACAACCATAAATTTCGGCTGCAAAACCAGATCAATTCAGCAGGAAGGTGGGACCGGAATGGTGTGGTACACCACGAGCTCCTAAAATCTAGTGAATCCATTAATACCTATCGCCAGTATGGGCTACAAGACCGGCAAGATAATTTTGCTACCTGACAATGCTCCAGCACACCACACAAAACCGGTTTAAAATACAATCAAAACATAGGCTGGAAGCCACTACCCTATCGCTCCTTCTAACTACCACTTCATTTTACTGATGCGGACATGCATTGTGGGAGCAGAACTTTGATTCCTACGAGGAATTCGAAAATAGTCAAAAATATATCATACATTTGCACTAATATAGGTAGGTAGAAGTGGCTGTTCCCTTGATGGAGTCATGAGCAAACACACTTAGGCTGCACACACGGCCCATTGTGTTACCACAGTTTAACATTCTCCCCTAGTCCAGGAACTACTCGGAGCTTTCGATTAGGCGGCTCAGACTGCCCATATCAATGCATGACAGTTCATCCAGATCCCCCATGTAGTGGGCACCCAGGTGCCTCTTTCTCCTACGACCAAGTGCCGGGCACCTCCACAGCTTCTGCAGAAATCATTTGCAAGATGTCCAAGACCAATACACCTCGCATGCGTTCCTATAGTACAATGCCGCATAATAACCCCGATAACAGTGCTGAGCTTACTTCTTTGAAGTTTAAGTCTTAGTTCCAACCTTAGCCAGATTTTCTGCGCCGTTCTACCCGTGTCCGAAGCTGTCTATCTACTGTTGACAAGGTCCACGATTGCATTATCAATTATAAGCTTGCAGGTACCCAAATGGATCCATAATGTAGATAATTCATCAGAGAGTTCGATGCTCGTGTCCCTTCCGGACAGTTCATCCGCTCTGCAGTTACCGGTTATGTCCCTATGTCCAGGTACCCATGTAATACAAACTTCATCTCGATTCGCCGCCTCGTTAAGACATCTGCGACAGTTATATACCGTTCTGGAGTAAATTACATTAGAATCCAATGCCCTGATAGCTGCTTGTCTATCGGAAAGTATGGTGATTTTCTGTCTGTAAATATTTTTGTCCACAATAATTTTCACCACTGCCCGAATTGCCGACGCATCCGCTTAAAAGACGCTGCAGTGATTCGGTAGACTTTTGTATATACCGGTATATTCAGATTGATTTCAAATAAATTCTACACATAACGCTCCCTCCAGATTGGAGCCATCGGCATAAATTTGTATGGAGTCTCTTGCGAGATACGCCGCACCATTTAGTCATCCCTTTCCGGAATGGATGTCTAATATAAGCTCTACTAACATTCTAGAGTGGCTTCAATTTTGTAGAGCTTCCGCCGTCGTTCAAAACTGGTCGACATAGTCAACAAATTTTTGGTATTCCAAATCCTGTATATCATATCATACGCAGCCTGAATTCATTTTCAAAGCTGATCACAATTTATGACTTTCATAAGGACTTTTCTAAAGTTATGAAACTAAATGAGTAGGCCTTTGAATCAAACATATTTCAAATGGTATGAGTTTGATGTCAATGTTGTACGCATACTCATTGCAACCTGTACTTGTAAATCCATTTGTTGTAGTGAGTACGAATGAATCAGAGTACATAGTTAAAATTCAATATTGTTGACTCATTTATATTAAAAATTTCATGAATCCTCATGAGTAGCGAAAAAGCGATTTATTGCTGATCTCTGATGAGTACTTCAAACTTTGAATATGAGTAGTGGTTCCATGATGTTAAAATAAGTATGAATGCATATAAGTATCAGAAATTATGAGTATGATTCCATTCTACTCATCTTTTTGAATACTTATTGCTGATATCTGGTTCTCTTTAGTAA